>CM060931.1:840661162-843061162 GCA_030765085.1 Allium cepa
AAAAAAAATGATTTTTGAGAATATGATGCTAATGATTTTATAAAATAGTTAAATCGGAATTTTTGAATTTATTATAAATATTTAAAAATATAGGATTTATAAAATTTAATTATTTTATAAATCAAAATGGTGAAATTATAAAGGAGATTAAAGATGTTTTAAAATAATAGTATAAATTGATTTTTATAAAGGATTTATAAATTGATATTTATAAATTAAAACATTTGAATTATAAAACGAGTTTTTATAAGTGTTAGAATGAATTGTGAATGAATTTCATAACTTAATGAAATTCATAGAATTATAAACGGTGAAGTTATAAATGGAATTTTATAAGCAGTAGGTTTATAAAATTTATAAAGTTATTAAAAGAATGGTTTTGGATAAATAATTGAATCTTATAAGTTATAAGATTTATAATTATGAAGTTCAAAGGAACGATTTTTCAAACAAATAAATTATAAGTGTTTAACTTATAATGTGAACTTTTGTTTTATAATTGAGTTACAAATTGAATAGGTTAATAAAGGAACTATAAAAGGAGTTGTTATAAAATAAATAATAAAGGAATTTATAAATATTGTTTTATAAATTCGCAAACGACTTATTTTGATAAGTAAATTGTTGAAACCTATTAATGGAGTTATATGCACGTTTTGACTGTGAATAATCCTTTGAAATAAAATGAATAAAAGGATGAAATTTGTTAACGTAGTATATTCACATTTTTGAATAGTGAATATTATGTTAAAGGAAATGTTTAGAATGTGATATTTTAAATAGAATTAAAACAAGCTAACGATGTTTTAAATGTGTTGAGATTCGAAGCCATAGATTTCAACATTCATTGTTGAAATAGACGTTTTCGAGAAATAGAAGGAAATAGTGGACTATAACACTGTTGTTATAGTAAATGATTTCCGAAAGGAAATGTTTTGTGTAGTAATGGGATTTATATATCTATCTTAAATTCGAATCCCTATACTAGTGATTTTGGGTTGTCGTAACGATGTTTTACGCAACATTTGTTTTGGGCCAAATAAGTATGTTTAAGAGAATGATTTCCTTAAAGAATGGAATATGTACTTAATCTCGATTTAAGTATCTTGAATATTTTCCAAGAGTTGAAAATAAATAAAATTTGTGAATTACTTATGAATAAATAAGTATGGAAATGCTTTTCCAATGTGAAATGAAACGTTTTGAGAATCTATCTTTTTGAAGATAAATTGAAAAGGAATATTGAAACCTATTGAAAATCGTACATCGGTAGATATTGTGAAATATAAATTCACTATGGAATTTATGAATGAAAAGGAGAATTTGTTTAAAAATAAACATTGATTTATTTTTGAAGTGTGAAAATAATATATCTTGTAAAGATATTTTGGAAAATAAATAATTTGGAAAATTATTTGGAAACTGGTGATGTGTGCATATCCATTGATAGTTCAATAACCGACTGTCAATATTTCCCTTTGAATGGGTATTTGATGTGATTTGTTTGAATTTGAATGCCACACTTATTTTTGAATAAGCGCTCACTATTCGGGTTAACCGGGAAAGGACCATGGGGTCGTATAACCCATTCCGAATATGTGATACGTCATTATGAATTGCATTTGAAGATCGGTGTTGAAGACCCGGTATTTGCGAGAGCGATAGGATGACCTGTCGATTGACTCTGCACCGAGTAGCTACGGTATTGAGTTCTCCATATGTGATGGGAAATCCGATCAGGATTGTGGATATCCGGATTGCAAGGACTTCTTTGTAAGTGCCTTCGGTTTTGTTCGATCCCGGAACAGACTTGTATGGATTGTATGTCTGACATTACAAATTGAGATATAAAGCAGATTTCTTTCAAATATATTTCTGTTGGTGGCGGAGAATTTATTCTTTTAGCTTAACACCCTTCTCTGAGACGTACGTGCTCAGAGGTTATGTAGTTGAAGGTTATCAGCAATATATTCCCAATTTGGTAATGTGACATGCTGAGTGTTGCCGTGAAATGATCATTGTGTTGATTATTTTCGATAGGATCGTTTATTTGATCGTCTATCTTGGTGATCATTTCTATGATCATTTATTGACCCAAAGCATGGCTTTTGTATAAAGTATGTTTTTGTGGACGTGACTTCGTCGAGCCTCACACCCCGTGAATGGTCAAAACAGGAAAGATGCGGCAAGGTTATGAGGGGTAGCGCCCTTTAGGATGTGTGCATTTCCTTCTGGAAAAGGGTGGTATCATGGTATGGACCCCAGATACTTACTCATGTTGAAAACACTTTATGATTGTGTGAATTGATTGCGAGCGCTCGGTTGAAAGGTCCCAAAGGACCGGGGGATGGCATATTCGGTCAGTTGTTACTCAGTTAGGGGTAACCCGGCCTTGTGTCGGTAGAGATCCGGTTTGGTTCTCGGGGATGTCCATCCAGAGGCATTCTCATGTGGCAATGGGAAGTTCCTTGGCCTGATCATTCGTTGGAAATCCAATTCCCAATACGAAACTTGTACGGTATTAGTTGTAGAACCTGCCATTCACTTATGGTGGTCACCACTGTTTGGATGGTAGCTATAGTAGGCATACGATAATGGTTGTATGTTGGCTAAGATTTATATTCTACTTTCGAAATGAATTTTTCCTGCACTATGCACTAGTAATAATATCAACTGTTCTTTTAAATGCGTATCAAGCATCTTTGACTATCATAAGGAGAAATCTCCTCCGATTCTGCGTTTGCATTGTGTGTGTGTGCGGGAGGCCTTATGGTAGTCTCATTTTTAAAAGCATTGCGAATTGAATTTAAAAATATTCCTCTATTTTGATTTTTAAGATAAATAAACTGTTTTGAGTTCTCACACCAGTCACATGACTGACTCGGAGTTTATTGTTTTCCTTCCTAAACTCTGGGTGCCCACCAATTTCCACACGGGCAGTCAAGAGTTAGGGTTTATCAGGATATTCTGGATATTCAGGAGTTGCTGGAGGCAAGCTGGATGGCATGGCGTATTACTAGTATATAGTATTTCTTTTCCGCTGCACTGTTTGTTGTTGTATGTTGTTGTACACTCTGATGATATGATGTAATGAAATGTGATGTAATGTAATAACTGATATAGTTCTTTGTTTAAAGATTATTCATTTATTATTATATGTTGTTCCGCTGCGAATTGTGAGATACTGTTATTGTTCTGTTGTTTTCTATTCCGTTCTATTTACTTTCTGTTCTATTTTCTATTTTCTTTTCTCCCTATGTTCTATATTCTCCCCTCTTCTTCTCCTCCTTTTCTTTTTCTTAAAGCATAACATTTCGGGTTTCCGGCCTTTGATTTCTCGGCAGTCGATAAAGTGAGTATCGATGTTGAATTTTCGAAAGTTGAAAATTTCTGGGACGTTACAATTTGGTATCAGAGCATATGGTTAAGCGACAACCATGGTTCTGTTGGGTATTACTCATTAGAGATAGAGTCAGTAGTACTCTAGATTGAGTTTGAGTGTAATAATAGCTATGAGAGCGTATTTGTTAGTGAATATAAATTGTTTTGTATTGTGTTGACTTATCGGTTGATTGTTTATATATTTCGGTCGATGTAGTCTGGCTAACTATCGTAGAAAGGGGTTTCTAAACTCTTAAACAAGATAAACCGACACGATATTGTTTTAAATTGGGTAAATGAAATAATTTTACCTTGAGTAATAAAAGAATAATTTTTCAGAATTATTAAAGTGTTTATAAGTGGATTGTTAAGTTGTTTGAATAATCTAAATAATAAAATAAATTGTATAAGAAAAAGAATTATAAGAATTGAATTATAATTAAAGTGATTTACAATTGTGAAATAAACTTATATATATAAAAGTGAAACAATATGAATATATTTATGAATATGAGTTGTAAATAAAAATGAATTTAAAGTTAAATGAAAATTTACTTAGAATTGAAACGCTGAAATGAATTAGCAACTAGATTAATGAATGGATTGAATGTTAATCAATTGAATGTGAATGAAGTTGATATGGAATAATGGATATAAGTGTTAATTCATTAAAAATCTAATGTTATTAGAAGTTGAAAAATTGAATGAAAATCAATTTGATTAAACCAATTGAAAGTGATGGTGTTAAACGAAATTGAATGAATATAAGAAAGGAATTTGGTTGTAATTAATATACATTGATTTTTATATGGTTGTTAGTTGATTGATCGTATATAATTCATTAAGTGTTAATGAAATTGGAAGCTAAAGTAATTGAAATTCAATTGGAAGTTAGTGAATCTTAAATAAATTGAATTGGAATTGAAAGTGAACCAACTTGAATATGAATTAGTGAATATAAACTAATTGAAAATGAATATTAGTAAACATCCACTGTGAATGAATCAAATGTGATTTAAATTGAAAACCTATTTCATTGAATATTAATGAGAATATGAATGAATATTTATTAGTTGGATGATAGTTGGTTGATGGTTGAATATATATTGCTTTTGTTTCATTTGCTATGTTGACATATATAGTTATTATGTTGCTATAGGTTGTATGTTGATACTATTGTCTATATGCATGATTCTCATGTTATTTGTTGAGTGTTTAGTAGGTGCGGATCGCGTTTGCTTCGCATTTGGAGCTCGCTTTCGCGCTATATTAGCCGTATATACTCGCTAATAAAATATAAGGTACATATCTCGGATTACATACCGTACTTTTATACTTTTTTCCCTTCGGGTTGCCTCATTACTTGATGAGATGTATATTTGTAATATATATACTGTCATTTTTTTCGGATCGAGCCGCGCAAAGGAGACCATGGCGAATTTTTCCGAAAATTTAAGGCGTTAGAAAAATTTGAGAAAATTGGAAATTTTTGAAAACTTTAACTTTTATTTGGAATTGAAAGTTAAACAATAGTAGTTGTTTTGAAAAGATAACTAAGTAAGATTTGAAAACTTAGTAAAGTTATTGTAAGAAGTTTGACTATGAATTTTGGAAAGTTAATAAATTCTGTGATTTTTCTTACTTAATAATTTTGAGGACGAAATTCTTTTAAGGGGGGAAGATTGTAACGACCCAGGATTTTAAGTAATTAAAATTTGAATATTTAATTAATTTTAAATATTAATAAGTGAATTTATAAGTCGAATAAATTTTAATTCGAATAATTGGATTTAATTGGATAATTAAATCGATAATTTAATATGTTAAATTATGGAAATAATTGAAAATTTAGTTAAATATGATTGAAAATGATTTGTAAAATTTTATTTTATCATGTCGGAGTTAGAATGATATTTTAGAACTTTTAAAATCGAATTAAAAGTTAAATTGTGAAAATTGAATATTTTAATATTTAAATCGACTAGTGAAAATAGTCAATTTTTGAACAGTCTCAGAATTGGACGAGACCAGTTCCATTGGATCCGTAATAGTTATTTTTTATCGGATTTCAATTTTCGTGTGAATCGGAGTTGTCGTTTGATCGTGGCAGCTCGAAACGCATCGAATAATTTTTAATATTAATTTGGCGAGTTAAAATAGCCATTTTTCAAAAAGTCTCGGATTTCGACGAAACCAGTTTCATCGGATCCGTAATGTGATATTATTGTAAGGTTTCAAATTTCGTGTCAATTGGATTTACCGTTTGTCCGGTACAAATTAAAACGCCTAGAAAATCGTCTAAATAGGTTTAATTTAAATTGAACGTTTATTGCCATATCTCGCACAGATGACCGAATTAGCTTCCGAAACCTGTTCCATTGTGTCCGGAACGCGGGGTAAACCCTAGAAACGCTGGTTACGGCGCGTAAATCAGAGTTTGAAAAACCCGGATGAATAGTGTTTATAAAATTCTCTATAAATAGCCTTCACTCTCAAGAGAAAAAAATAAAATAAAACCTAACCCTAAACGTTCATGGCCGCCACTTGCTTGGTCAACGGCCGAAATGCTTCCTCCTTCCTCCCTCATAATCTTCCAATCTATTCACTATTTGCAAAAACTTTCTTCAGCAACCTTGTAGAGCTCGTCGAGGGCAACATTATCAACGGTCATGATCGCGTTTGGGTTAGAGGATCGACGACAATTCAAGGTTGAAGCACGCGCGTTCAAGTGGGGTTTTCACGGCCTATGCTCGACCGAGCTTCGAGGCATTTGGACCGATGGTAGCTTGCTCGAAGGGCTTCAAGTTGGTGGTACCTGATCATGTTACAGATCATCGAGGAGGCGTGCGAAATTTCGTGTTGGTGGCGGCTTATGGGAGTATCTGCGTGCGTGATATCCAGGTTGGGGGAGAAGAAGGCTTCAACGGCCATGATTTGCCATTTGAAATCGTGCGGCCCAGAGAAGCAGTTGGGTTTTATAAAAGAACTTTGTAAATTATTAATTATATTAAAGATTGTACAATGTTTAAAAAAAATCATATCTTTTTCATACGAGGTCGAAAACGCGCGAAACCAGTCGCGTTGGAATCGTATCGTCGAGCACTACGCGATGGAATTGGATTGGAGTCATTTGGAGTTAGTGAGAATTTCGGGTAAAATTAAACGTCCGTTTAATTTTATTCGAAATAAATCGCTAAAATGAAATTGAAATCAAGGTGAGAACTTCTCACTCAATCGAATCAGTTTCGATTTTATTTTAAATAGTTAGATTTAAAATATTTGAATGCATGTTTGAATGATGATTGTTATCTATTGATTGTTAAAATAGACATTATGCGCCTTTAGTAAGCGGATGTTATTTATTAAAAACATATACCGCGAATATTTCATAAACAGTGAAATTGGTATTATATATAATAGCAATATATATATATATTGGCATATGTATATATTGGAGTTATTGATTTCCCGCATTTGTTTAGCGGATGAGACCCTATTGCGCCGTTATTAAGCGGATAATATTTTAAATCCCATATACCGCGATAATTTCGTACTGGAGCGAAATTGGTATTGTGCTAATGTTTTTGGATGCAGGAAAACAGGTTGGAGGGATCCAACTGGATTCCTCAACAGTATTTATTTGATTTCAGATATTTTGATATTTGATGGATTATCATATCGATATATGATATCGTTGTTGTCGTGATTGACTATTTGGTATGTAGCATCATTGGACCAAGTTTTGGAATTATAAAATGATTTTTAAGTGATTTTTGAAAATATATTATATGTTTGGAAATTGATTCAATTTAAATAAATAAACGTTATAATTTTTAATGTTATAAAAATTATGATTTTTGAGAAATATAGTTAAAAAAAACTGATTTTTGAGAATATGATGCTAATGATTTTATAAAATAGTTAAATCGGGATTTTTGAATTTATTATAAAAAGTTAAAAATATAGGATTTATAAAATTTAATTATTTTATAAATCAAAATGGTGAAATTATAAAGGAGATTAAAGATGTTTTAAAATAATAGTATAAATTGATTTTTATAAAGGATTTATAAATTGATATTTATAAATTAAAACATTTGAATTATAAAACGAGTTTTTATAAGTGTTAGAATGAATTGTGAATGAATTTCATAACTGAATGAAATTCATAGAATTATAAACGGTGAAGTTATAAATGGAATTTTATAAGCAGTAGGTTTATAAAATTTATAAAGTTATTAAAAGAATGGTTTTGGATAAATAATTGAATCTTATAAGTTATAAGATTTATAATTATGAAGTTCAAAGGAATGATTTTTCAAACAAATAAATTATAAGTTTTTAACTTATAATGTGAACTTTTGTTTTATAATTGAGTTATAAATTGAATAGGTTAATAAAGGAATTATAAAAGAAGTTGTTATAAAATAAATAATAAAGGAATTTATAAATATTGTTTTATAAATTCGCAAACGACTTATTTTGAAAAGTAAATTGTTGAAACCTATTAATGGAGTTATATTCACGTTTTGACTGTGAATAATCCTTTGAAATAAAATGAATAAAAGGATGAAATTTGTTAACGTAGTATATTCACGTTTTTGAATAGTGAATATTATGTTAAAGAAAATGTTTAGAATGTGATATTTTAAATAGAATTAAAACAAGCTAACGATGTTTTAAATGTGTTGAGATTCGAAACCATAGATTTCAACATTCATTGTTGAAATAGACGTTTTCGAGAAATAGAAGGAAATAGTGGACTATAACACTGTTGTTATAGTAAATGATTTCCGAAAGGAAATGTTTTGTATAGTAATGGGATTTATATATCTATCTTAAATTCGAATCCCTATACTAGTGATTTTGGGTTGTCGTAACGATGTTTTACGCAACATTTGTTTTGGCCCAAATAAGTATGTTTAAGAGAATGATTTCCTTAAAGAATGAAATATGTACTTAATCTCGATTTAAGTATATTGAATATTTTCCAAGAGTTGAAAATAAATAAAATTTGTGAATTACTTATGAATAAATAAGTATGGAAATGCTTTTCCAATGTAAAATGAAACGTTTTGAGAATCTATCTTTTTGAAGATAAATTGAAAAGGAATATTGAAACCTATTGAAAATCGTACATCAGTAGATATTGTGAAATATAAATTCACTATGGAATTTATGAATGAAAAGGAGAATTTGTTTAAAAATAAATATTGATTTATTTTTGAAGTGTGAAAATAATATATCTTGTAAAGATATTTTGGAAAATAAATAATTTGGAAAATTATTTGGAAATTGGTGATGTGTGCATATCCATTGATAGTTCAATAACCGACTATCAATATTTCCCTTTGAATGGGTATTTGATGTGATTTGTTTGAATTTGAATGCCACACTTATTTTTGAATAAGCGCTCACTATTCGGGTTAACCGGGAAAGGACCATGAGGTCGTATAACCCATTCCGAATATGTGATACGTCGTTATGAATTGCATTTGAAGATCGGTGTTGAAGACCCGGTATTTGCGAGAGCGATAGGATGACCTGTCGATTGACTCTGCACCGAGTAGCTACGGTATTGAGTTCTCCATATGTGATGGGAAATCCGATCAGGATTGTGGATATCCGGATTGCAAGGACTTTTTTGTAAGTGCCTTCGGTTTTGTTCGATCCCGAAACAGACTTGTATGGATTGTATGTCTGACATTACAAATTGAGATATAAAGTAGATTTCTTTCAAATATATTTCTGTTGGTGGTGGAGAATTTATCCTTTTAGCTTAACACCCTTCTCTGAGACGTACGAGCTCAGAGGTTATGTAGTTGAAGGTTATCAGCAATATATTCCCAATTTGGTAATGTGACATGCTGAGTGTTGCTGTGAAATGATCATTGTGTTGATTATTTGTGATAGGATCGTTTATTTGATCGTCTATCCTGGTGATCATTTCTATGATCATTTGTTGACCCAAAGCATGGCTTTTGTATAAAGTATGTTTTTGTGGACGTGACTTCGTCGAGCCTCACACCCCGTGAATGGTCAAAACAGGAAAGATGCGGCAAGGTTATGAGGGGTAGCGCCCTTTAGGATGTGTGCATTTCCTTCTGGAAAAGGGTGGTATCATGGTATGGAGCCCAGATACTTACTCATGTTGAAAACACTTTATGATTGTGTGAATTGATTGCGAGCGCTCGGTTGAAAGGTCCCAAAAGACCGGGGGATGGCATATTCGATCAGTTGTTACTCAGTTAGGGGTAACCCGGCCTTGTGTTGGTAGAGATCCGGTTTGGTTCTCGGGGATGTCCATCCAGAGGCATTCTCATGTGGCAATGGGAAGTTCCTTGGCCTGATCATTCGTTGGAAATCCAATTCCCAATACGAAACTTGTACGGTATTAGTTGTAGAACCTGCCATTCACTTATGGTGGTCACCACTGTTTGGATGGTAGCTATAGTAGGCATACTATAATGGTCGTATGTTGGCTAAGATTTATATTCTACTTTCGAAATGAATTTTTCCTACACTATGCACTAGTAATAATATCAACTATTCTTTTAAATGCATATCAAGCATCTTTGACTATCATAAGGAGAAATCTCCTCTGATTCTGCGTTTGCATTGTGTGTGTGTGCGGGAGGCCTTATGGTAGTCTCATTTTTAAAAGCATTGCGAATTGAATTTAAAAATATTCCTCTATTTTGATTTTTAAGATAAATAAACTGCTTTGAGTTCTCACACCAGTCACATGACTGACTTGGAGTTTATTGTTTTCCTTCCTAAACTCTGGGTGCCAACCGATTTCCACACGGGCAGTCAAGAGTTAGGGTTTATCAGGATATTCTGGATATTCAGGAGTTGCTGGAGGCAAGCTGGATGGCATGGCGTATTACTAGTATATAGTATTTCTTTTCCGCTGCACTGTTTGTTGTTGTATGTTGTTGTACACTCTGATGATATGATGTAATGAAATGTGATGTAATGTAATAACTGATATAGTTCTTTGTTTAAAGATTATTCATTTATTATTATATGTTGTTCCGCTGCGAATTGTGAGATTCTGTTATTGTTCTGTTGTTTTCTATTCCATTCTATTTTCTTTCTGTTCTATTTTCTATTTTCTTTTCTCCCTATGTTCTATCTTCTCCCCTCTTCTTCTCCTCCTTTTCTTTTTCTTAAACCATAACATTTCGGGTTTTCGGCCTTCGATTTCTCGGCAGTCGATAAAGTGAGTATCGATGTTGAATTTTCGAAGTCGAAAATTTCCGGGACGTTACATATTAAAAATAGCATATTTGAAAATAATTTATAAAGTAAAATATATAAACAGTTTTAAATATAATTTAAAAATACTTTATATAATAAAGTAGTTTCCTCAAATTTCACAAATCAATTCCAAATCAACTCTAATTCCAAAAATTCAAATTTAGTCCAACCTCAAATCATGATTTCAATTCAATTCAGTTTCTCAATAAACCATTTCAAATTATGTCGACTTCAAATATAGATTTTTAACAACAAAATAAACCTTTTCAATTTCAATATTTTCAAAGCTATAAATATTCAAACATTTCAAAACTAGATTTGATAATTTCGTATATATATATATATATATATATATATCAAATTCAATTTACTATTATTTAGTTTTGAAATATTTACTTACTAAATCCAGTGTCATTTAAATAAAACCTCAAATTTCAAATAACTAAATATCTCCTTCAATTTATTTAAACTTGAAATATTCATTTAATCACCTTAAACCAAAATCAAGATAAAAAATCATATCCTTTAAAAATTTCAAATTCCGTAAGTTTCAAATCGATTTAATTAAATAAATTCTTAATTAAATACCATTTCAAATCAATTTCAAGCCTATCTTTCCAACCTTAATTTATTAAAAATTAATATACTCTGTATCTGAAAATAAAATTTTAAATGAACGCTTAAACATATTATGTATAAATTAAATCAAACTTTATTAAATTATATATTATTATCAAACTTATTTAATAATAAAACTAATTTGTACATATTTTTAATCAGTAAAATTATAAGTAAATTCTTAAAAATTATAATTTCAAAACTAACTTATAATTTTAAAAATCTTCAAAACATAAAATTTTAAAATCAAAATTTTAATCTTCTTAAAATACATTAATATATAATACCTTGGAACCAATATATTTCTTTTTAAAACCATAGAAATCATTTTCAAAATATTTATATATAGACTAGCGGCGTCTGTATATAATTTTCTATCCTATGGTCAAGTGATACAGATATTTATCATTTCAGTCCGTAACTTAAATATATACGGGTTTATATCATTTCAACCTGCAATCCCAAATTCAATTCAATGAAAATCGCTCGGGTTTATCATTTCAACCTATAACGATTTTCTCCTATTCTACAGATCGTTTGGGTATGTATCATTTCAATCCATAGGGAATTCTATACTGACAGGGAACTTGCAAAGTGATAATAGATATGATAAAAATATAATCGGCATATATCATAAATATAAATAACAGATAATGGTGTCAGAAGCCACAGGTGAATAGATACAGATAATAGCATATATATAGAAAAGTAAATAACTTACAGCAGCATATTTCAATTATCATTTCAATTAAAATCAAATTTAATAAATATAGGAACGTTAATCGTGAGTGATTGCTCACCTTTCGAGGCTAGGGAAAGAATTGAAGGAGATGAGTTACGAATCCAAGCACGAATTTTGAAGCAAAGCTAGATTGGCATAAATTTGATGCACAAAGCTGATATCAAAATATCATATTCAACTTTAAATCATAATATTCAATTTACATTTCCAAAAAGTCAATTTGCAACTGATATCAAAATATCAATTTCAACTTTAAATCATATCTCTTTCGAAATCTTATTCACTTTCAAACTATATTCACTTTCATAATTATATTTTATTCCAAATCACTTCACTTTCAAATCATGTTAATTTTCAAATCATATTCATCTTTGAAATCATATTCACTTAGAACCCTTTGATAAGTTATGTTAATTATTTCCTCATTTCAAAATCATTTTATTCACTCAAATATGTCATTTCAAAAAAAAGTATCAATTTGAAATTCCAACTTAGGTTGTATCATCATCAAGGATTTAAATATAAATACTTCAACTTACACAGTCTGAAATTTTAGAAAATAGTTAATTAAAATAGTTTATATAGTTTTAAAAAAGTTTAAATAGATTCAAAATAGTCTAAATAGTAAAAATAGTTTAAATAGATTTAAAATTTGATTTAATTAGTTTTAAAATGATTTAAATAGATAAACATAGATTAAATAGATTTAAATTATATTAAATAGAATTACCTAGATTAAACAAATTTAAAATAGATTAAATAGACTTAAATCATATTAAATAGATTGAAATAGATTAAATAGATTTAAATCATATTAAATAGATTTGAAATAGATTAAATAAGTTTAATTAGTTTAAAATAGGTAAATAGATTAAATTGGATTAAATAGGTTCTAATAGATTAAAATAAATTAAAATTGTTTTAATTGATTAAAATAGTTTAAATTAATTTAAAATAGATTTCAAAGCTATATCCAATCTTTCAATAACTCAATTTCGATAATTCATTTATTTTAGACACTTCAACTATGAAATTCGAATTTAAATTCTTCGAACAATTCATTAAATCAATTCTAATTTTAACATTTTGGTTGGACTTTCCAAAATAAATCAGTTTATATGAATCAAATTTCTATTTCAAAATACCAGTTAACTGAATTCAAACTTTTAAAGATTTAAAAATCATTTAATTTAACAAATTCGGTGTTCGTATATAATTTTCTACCCTACGGTCAAGTGATACGAATATTTATCATTTCAATCCGCAATTTAAAATTTTACGGTAATATATCATTTCAAACCGCAATCCCGAATTAAATAAAATCTATAAAATCGTTTGATTCTATCATTTTAACCCGTAACGATTTTACCCTACTCTACAGATCATTTGAGTATGTATCATTTCAACCCATAAGGAAATTGCAATTTAATAACAATATAAAATACATCATCCAGTAATACCATATCAAAAATCAAACATACATCCCGATCATCATCCAAATAAATTAGTAAACATCAATTGATAACAGATAATCAATACAGGTATTAATTCAACAATTTAAAATTCAATATTAAATTAAACAATGATTAAATGCAATAGAGTCAAATTTAAATCAGAATGACAATATAACATACCAAACAGCGATCAATAAAATCCTAATCACATCATAAATTTGATTTAACTAACATAAGAAAATCTAGTAGTTGTGAGTGGGTCAAAACACTCACCTTCAGTTTTGAATCGAACTAAAATCTAAAATAGGGCTCAAAATTCAGTATTCTCAGATTTCGTCCAAACCTATGTCAAAATGTTCGAAATTTTGATACGATCCCAACAAAACAAACCAAGCGTAAATTGGACCTCGTACGTAAAAGTAATCAATGATAGAACATATAGATTTTAAATATAAATAAAAATCAAAACATTTAACTATGGTCACAAATCATACCACGTCAGCAAGCAACTTGGTAACGCGAAACCCTAGTTCCTCTACTGAATAGCGTTTGAAAGAATACAGGACCACGCCGCCACCAATAATCACCTCGCATCGACCGTACTACCGCCCCTCAAACTTGCCGCCCCATCTTGACTCCCCCATGACCCCCAGAGTCAAACACCGATATGCGAAAACCAGTCGCAATCGAGAATTTCAGCCATGGCCACCGCGATTTTTAAACCAAGGTCGAATTATTCTTGGCGATCCGACCATCACCATCCCAAACGACCAACGCCGATGATCTCCACTCGCCAATCTCCACCCATCCATACCCTCGATTCGACCATCGGTCGAAGATCATTGAACACCAATGAATGACTAAGATTAAATCGCCCAAATCCGACCATACAGAAACCCAAATCGAAGAATAAACTGTAAATATGACTTGCGCTCGTTGAGAGCTTCAAATCGATATATAACTCGATATATTTTTAGGAGTCTAAATTTTTGATTTGATTTTGATTTGCAATTTAATCTAGAATTGGTTTTTGTTTGTCCGCCATTGGAAAATGAGAAGCAGATAGAATTGTACGTAATAAGGAATAGCTAGGGTTTATAATAGGCTATTTATAGGCAGATTAGAAACTGAAATGAACGGGCTAGATTGATTTGAAAGTTGAATGATAAACGAACCGAAAAGTCCGTTTCGTTCCCAAAACGAAAATGGGTCATCCCATATATTAAAATAGATGTTTTCGATATTTTTAGATCCAATGGAACAGGTTTCAAGTCCAAATTCCATCGTATGTAGAAGTTAGCTTTAAAATCAGCTTATTTCAAATTGACTTCAATTGAATTTAATTAAATTGATTTCTACGCGTTTCGAGTCCGCACAATCAAACAATAAGTCCGCTCGTTATGAAACTTGAAATCCTATAATAATTCACCGTTACGAATCTAATGAAATTAGTTTCGTCGAAATCCGAGACAGTGGCCAAAATGGATATATTTCACATTAATTAAATAAATTAATGAATCAAATTTTAATTCAATACTTATAAACTAACAAATCTTCATCCTTTTCGATTACTAGATATTTATAATAACTTAAAGCAAATTTTACATATCAAATCCAGTGTCAAAATTTCACAAACTTCATTGTTCAATTACAATTGTAGTTAAATCCAATTAATATAGTTTAATTTCAATAAATTTATTTAATTTGGTTTTGATCTTTTAGTTCAATCAATTATTTCTCTATATACATAGTTTACATCTTTTTGAATTAATATCTACAATTATCATTAAATCTACATACATTGGTTACATCTTATTGAATTAATACCTACAATTATCAATTAAATCTACATTAACTACACTAATTAAGTGAATTAATTGCAATTAATTTCAATTGAAATTTAATAGGCTAAATAAATAGGTAACATATAATAATTGTCACCATTAAATTTTAGTCATATTTGTAAGTTTGTTAACTACACACAAATGTTATGGTTATTCACACAACATTCATTTTTCTTAAATCTATAATTTGTTGCATACTATTAATTAATACGAAATTTACATTATCAATTGCTCTTTTAATTCAGTTATCAATTAATATATTCATTATTACAATAAATTTTCAATTTATAACCAATTATGACCTTTTTAATCCTTTTAATTAATTGAATTACATTTAAAGAAATTATGAATTACCTTAAATGAATACTACTTCATTTTATTCCAGTTATATTCTTATTATTTAGTCACGAATTTTAATCTCTTCCAACATTAAATTACAAAATTTTATGACATTAATAATTTTTAATTATCGAAAATTATAGGTCGTTACACTTTCCTCCACTCAAAACTTTTCATCCTCGAAAAGGGAAAGAAGGGAAAAGAAGGAATTAAGAAATCAATTTATCTTACTCAAAATATTAAATTTATAAAATTAAATTGCATAACTGAATAATTTAAATAAAATATATCAGTTAAAAATAATTAAATCCTTTTATAATCAAATGAACAAAAGTTTGGAAACATTTCACAAAAATTTCTAAGTCCAAAATTCACGGAAAATTTCGGCCGAGTCCCTAAATAATAAACACACACACACGCGCACACACACACACACACACACACACACACACACACACACACACACACACATATATATATCATATTTCAAAATAATTTATCCCAAAACATGGGAAAAACAATATAATATGCTATAAAATCGTAATCCGAGAACGTACTTTTTTGTTGGGAAAAGAACGCTTATGTTATGAAACCATAAGTAGTAGCAATTGGTTCCATAAAGCTGTATTTCACTTATATAATCCCAAAAGAGTTAATAATTACATAAAGAGAAATATTTAATTTGTTTCGACTAATAACAGCAAAATAATACATCATACAATAGTCACTTACAAACAAAGACTACAACCATCATATTATCACATGCAATCAAAGAAATCAAACATACATCCATAGCAACCAACCAATGGTTTGCTTAGGTTCAGAACTTCTAATCATATAAAAATGATAAATAAACCATGAAGTAAACCATATACTCAACAGTCGTAGATAAAACTTTATAGATTATTTATACATCTTTATACAAAATAGAAGTATCCTTTCCTAAACAATCCATAAGTCAAACGAACAATAATTTAACACATTTTAAAGTTTACTCTATTTATCTTTTCACATAATTTATTGTTCATAATTTCTTATTTTTCATTTTTCTCTCATACAATGATGTTTCTTTATTTCTCCTTCATCACTTACAAAATTTTAAATTTCATTCATTCATGTAAGGCATTTTTCTTTAATTTACATTCTTTACATATAAAAGTTATATCCATTTCAATTATTTGGTCACAAATGAATCTGTGATTGAAGCATTGTATATATTTTATTTCAATTTACTCCACATTCACAATTTAGTTTGATTTTCACATTATTTCATTATTTACTTTCTTATTCATATAATGTTTATTTACATTTATTTGCATTTGTTATTGCTTACAAAAGTTCATTTCTCCTTTATTCATATAGTGCCATTTTCTTTCATTTTGTTACTTTACATTCATTGCTTAAATAAGTTATTTTTATTTCAATTATTGAATTACACATTATTAGGTAAGTTTCTTTACAATTCAATTCACCATTTATAGATTATTTCCTTTTCACATTCATTCTTCCATATATAGTATTATTGAATATTAACTCAATTTCTAAGTCATTTCAATAGTTTAAGAAGTTATATTCATTCAATCTATATAGTACTCATTTTAATTATAAACTGCTTCAATATTAATTCAAGTTTATAATTATTTGCTTATAGTATTCACCTCTGCTATTATATCTGATTATAAATAGCTTAAATGTTAACTTAAGTTTATAATCATTTCTCTAACTGTAACGATCCATAAATTTTAAAGATTTTAGTAACGTAATTAATTGAATTTTTTTGAAATTTTAAATAATAAAATTTGGAAATGAAAAAAATTGATATTTGGAATATGTATATATAAACATAGTAAATGGTAAATTTTCATTAGATAATATGGAAGTTTGTTTTATTGTGTAATTTTATTTAATTTAAATCAGTTAATATTTGATGATAATTAACTATTTTCCAAACCTGAATATTTTTATGTAATGAATTTGCATATCATCTTCTAAGTGAGATGTCATATTTCGTTTTGTCAAATTTGAATAGCTATTGCTCCGTTCATCTTATTTTCGACGTTTTAGCAGCATTTTTGGGCATCAAATGTCGACTTTTGATAGGATAATCGTACCACTGATATCTTTATACTGTTTTGATAGTCTCATTGTGCTGATCTCTGTAGTATATTCATTTGTGTTTTGGTGTTCGATGCATGGAAAAAAACGTAAACAGTTAACCATATCGGTACGTCTTTTGGTTTTCAATGACCAATCATTTTCCACTCGGTTGAATATAATGGTTTCAAACTTTTAACATTCCAAATAATAGCCATGACCTTTACAATTAGCACTTTTCAATAAAATCTATTCATTGACTCATTTTCATAATTTCACATTTTTCTTTTGTTCTTTAGGTATACTTTGGAAGTGTAGTATAATATACAAACTATATTTATATTGCGTGACTGTTCGTTTCTTTTGCTTGATGTATTAATATAATATACAAGTTATTTACAATATTGAAGGACCTTATTTCTTTTTCTTTTTTTGATTTTTACCTGATGAAGGTTCATCTTCTTCCAACCCAAACCAGCCGAGCTCTTCCTCTCTTCTCGTTCAAATTTTCGAACCACCCCCACCTATAGACTACCCTAAGGCTTCAATCAAACTCGACTTGACATCGGCTAGCCTGAGCTGCTACCCCACTTCCTCTGGCAGCCCTTGCCGAGCCAAGCTCGTAGCCTCCCCTGTCTCCTCCCCTCCTGCCGCCTACAACCTCTTCTTCTTATTTTATGTTAGTTTTTTAAAATGTTATTTTGAATATACGAGTCTAGGTAGGTTAGTTTATTCAATATTTAGATTTATATATATATATATATATTAGTAATTTGATTTCTTATGAATATGTAGATATATATACCAGTATAAGCAAGTTTATTTAGCTCTGCTAAATTCTTCTTTTTGATTAATAGGAATATATATATATAACAATGAAAGTTTATGCAAGTATAGTATATATACGTAAGCCGTACATTCTTTATATATTAGTTTACTTAATCTATAATATGTATGTATAGTTTGATTTAAGTGGAAATTAGGAAGGCGCCGCTATCATACTTTCATATTGTAAAGAGTGTCCCTGTCAAAGTTTCATTGTAAAGCGGGTCCTTATTTTGTGGAAACGAAGAAAAATTATTGCTGAAATGTCAGCAACTTTTATAAATAAGTGCCGATATTTCAGCAACTTTCCCTCTCAAAGTTTTATTGTAAAGCGGATCCCTGTTTTCTGGAAACGAAGAAAAATTATTGTTGAATGTTAGCAACTTTTACAAATAAGTGCTGATATTTCAGCAACTTTCATAAACTGTGTTTACAGTATACATAAATGTAGCTGAAATGTGAGCAACTTTTATAAATAAGTGCTGATATTTCAGCAACTTTCATACATTATGTTCACAGTGTACAGAAAAGTTGCAGAAATGTCAGCAACTTTTATGAAAAGTTGCATCATGGTCTGCAATAATCGTGAATAAAAAACTGGGACCTAATTTACACTGAAATTTAAAGAAGGACTTTTCGTGAATTTTGAAACTTAATAAGGACCTGTGCCAAAAGTACCCTTGATTTAATATGTAAGTATAACCTGCAAGTTTATTTATAGTTTGGATATATAATATACATATGTTTCTAAAGATTGCATAAGGCTGTCGTGTCTTATATATGATTTTATATGCAGCATATATATAGGGAGTTAGTGAGTCAGTATATGTATTTTATTAAATCTACTTTCGACATTGCTTATATATATAATATGTTGAAGGTAAAGGTATATTATATAGTACATATTATATTATAGAATAAGCAGTATATATGTTTTACAGTTTAAGGTTTTATATCTACATATACATTTTTGACAATAGTACAGGTCTATATTAGTACTATATATATTGTATACAAATTTAGATATATGTGTAATGTATTTAAAGTTTTACATTTTTCCGGTGTCAAGCTATATTTTAAAGTAATTGCTGTGAAGTTATATATGTATATGTGTGTGTGTGTGTTTTATAATAACTTCAAAATTTTTTGGGAATTTCAGATTTGAAGTATAAAATTTAAGTTTAAAGACTATATATCTGTAAGCATTTTGCATTTTTAATAAGTATAAATATAAGCATTTATTTCAAATTATATTATGTATATATGTATGAGTTTAACATTTGTGTTTTATGCTTTTGAAATACACATATATTTAATTTAATATGTGTTTGAACTTAGAATATGATTATATATATATATATATATATATAAGTTCACTTAAACCATTGAGCTTCATCAATCCAGTTCGATTTGATTTCGTCGATTCCAAAATATCATCTTGGCTAGCCAAATTCGCATTCAATCTTGCTTTGCTTCATAATTCGTGTTTGGATTCATAGCTTAATTTCTCATTCATCTCTGGCCTCGAAAGGTGAGAAATCACTCACGATTAACATTTTGATAACCCGGAATTTTTAACAATTTAAATTGGAATAGTTAATTGATTTTAAGTGTCTAAAAATTTAATTTTTAAACTGAATTCAAATATTATTACTAATAGCAATTAAGTCATTGAATTTAATAATTAGAATTGGGTAAATTGTTGAATCTGAAATTCTAAGCCTATTTAAAATAATTTGAAGGTTTGCAAAAATTTGTATCGATAGTATGAAGATAATATAATGGTTGACATTTAATTTAAAGGTGATTTGTTCAGTTTTGAAATATATATCTTCAAATCGATATTTAAAATAGCCATCTGAGGCACAGTCTCGGAATTTGACGAAACCAGTTCCATTGGATCCGTAATAGTTAGTTATTATCGGATTTCAATTTACGTAGCAATCAGAGTTCTCGTTTGACCCTAACAGCTCAAAACGCTTAGAAACTATTTTAATTGATTTAATTCAAAATTGATCGTTTTCTTTCGTAACTTGTGCATATGATCAAATTAGCCTCTGAAACACGTTCCATTATGTTCGAAATGCTGGTAAAATCTTATAAACGTCGGGTAGCATACGTCAGTAGGGGTTCGGAATTTGAGATATGTTAAACAAGATATTTTGGAATTAAATAATATTATAAAATTCCTAAATCAGAACCAATTACGTCCCATCTGCCATCCTAAGCCAACACGCAAAAAGAGATTTTGTACGCTAACATTATTTTGTCTCCCCTTTTTCTTCTTTTAAAAAGAAGGGAAACCATAAGTGAGTGAGTCTTCTTCCTTAAGCTCAAATCCGTTTGTTTATAAAACAATGGCCGAAGCCTTCGTCAAATAAAAAAACACACACGGCCTTTTCCTTTTCCTCCTCCTTAGAACGGAATCGAATTGGATCTCAATTCCAATCCAAATTTCCACGGATCAATTCGAAGTCGAGATGATTGTCAGTTCTAGCATATGCCGAATCGAGTTCGACTCTGGTAAGCGTGAGCTACTGTGGCTCGAGGACACGTGAAACATTGATGCGCGCTAAGATGGAGTGTAGGCTTGATTCGCAAGGCGTCGTGGTAGTGAGGGGTATTCGGCATCTCGACGTCGTGGGGACTCGAGCTTTCGTATCGTGCGTGAGTTGCCATTATAGCGTCGAATGATGGAGCAGCAGCGTGACTTGGATAATGACACTCGATTTGGCTTTAATTGGGGCATCAGCAGTGGCAAAGGAAGACTGCAATCAAGGCAAGTGGAGGCTATCGTGAATACATCGAGTTGGATGTTGAGTTTGGAGTAGGTGGAAGTGAAAGTCGGCTGTGGAGCAAGTGGATGTCGAGTGATTATGATGAGGTATTCAATTCTCTTCTTTCCAATTTAAATTTAAAAAAAATAAAATAAATATAAATTAGATTATTAATAAAGTATGTAAAGTTCTTTTTACGGTAAAGAAATTATTATTTGTATTTACAACAGAGAAATTTATTTTTTTGAATTGTTTAGAAAATTTATTTTATATAGATAAAGTTGAAAAAAAATAAAAAAAATTAAAGTGCCGTAATGCTTATAAAAAGTTGATTTCAAAATGTATATAGCTTGCTCTTTACTATATAGTTTAAAAATGCATGTATACCTATTTTAGTTTACTAGTTTAATTTTAAAAAAAACGGAGATTTATTTATTAAATTAACTTATTTAATTATCTTAGTCACTAAAAAAATTATTTAAAAGGAAAATAGTTTAAAATACATTATTGGTTAATTAAATTTATTAATTGGTAATTGATTAGTTCAAATGATAATAAATTGTAAATGTTTTTACAAGGTCAAAATTATGATGAAACCAAAGTCAAGGTTGAAGGAGATTGCAATTAACAACAAAGGCGTGTAAATCTCACTCCTTTTGATTTTTATCTAAATTTAATGGTTAAATTTAAGTATTTGGTTGCATGATTAAATTAATTGATGTGCATTGTGAATCGATGATCGAGTGATTTTGGTTTTGGTTGGTTCTCGAGTTAATTGTTTCTTGACTCGAAGTATTCGGTATTTTAACTTGTTTTGAACTTAAATCATAAATAAGAAAATGTTTCCATTTTAAAGTTAATAAGGGCATAATGATTTGTGATTCATTAAAATAGTAGGGTAATTAAAATGGATAATTAATTAATTCAATTAATTAATGATTTGGGTTAATTAACTTAGCAATTAAGGGTTTGAATTAATTAATTAAGGTTTAAGTTAATTAATTAAGTTTAATTAATTTAGAATAATCATTGGATGGTTTGATAGGTAATTACTTAATGTAATTAATGAAATATAATTACTTTGTGCAAGAAATCAAGAGATTAAATAAGATAATTAATTAAGGAGTAATTAATTTATTTAATGAAGTATATAAAAGAAAGTTAAATACAGGTTGAGATTAATCGAGAATGATTAATATCGTGGTTTAATTAATGTAATTAAATTAGATTAGGATAGATTAAAATATAATTGGAAATCATTAATTTATATAAATAATGATGTAATTAAAGGTTGATTAATTAAAATTAATTAATAAATAATAAGTGACTTGTGAGAAATTAATTAATATAAGTAACTAAGGATTAATGTAATTAAAATAGTTAATTAATTCATGAAGTAATTAAGATTACTTATTGATTTTTGGATAAGAATAATTAATATTTTGAAACTAATTAAATTTAATTACTTGAATGTAATTAAAGGATAATTAATCCAGGTTGATTAATTAAGATGAATAATGAAGGGATGATTGATTACTTGATTTGAAATTAATTAATGTTAAATGAAGAAATCTAAGTGGTTGAGGTTAGTAATTCAATCAGGATTAATTGAATTGAATTTGTATGTGATTAAGCTTTGCTTATGGATGAATAAATGGTATGGATGCTTTGAAATGAGTTGATATCTCTGATATGAAATGTTATGTGTTTCATTTGGATAACTTGGATTAAGATGACATGAGACTCGAAGAGACCGGGGTCGGGTATTAGGAAATACCCGAAACCACTTCGAATTATTATAGATTGATATGTGAAATGTATAGGCTGGAATGAAGTTATTTAAAGAAATTGGACTATTTAAATCTTGATCTTTGGTACTTAGAAAACTTTGTGTGAAATAAGTGATGTCAATAACATATTGTGAACTTGTAAATTGATTCGAGTTACCCCTGGTTCTATATAAGTTGTGTGCTTTGTATTCCATGTTAGATGGGTTTACTCACGTTGGTTTCCAGCTTTACCCGGTTGTTACTTTGATGTAATGATCGGGTCAGACGGAGAATTACAGATTTTCAGGTAAGGACGTTCTGGAGCTCAGGAGGCGAGCTAGATGGCAAGAATGTATGGAGTGCTTCCGTTGTATTATATTATTGTAAATATGAGACATGATAATTATGTATATCAAGTGTCTGTATATATGTGTAACTCTGACGTATTTAATGTAATCGACAGATATAGTTTTCTTTTGTAAACTGTTACTATTTATTATTATATTTTATCCGCTGCGAATGTGAGATGTTGATGTTTCTGATCTTCTTATTTTTCTTCTATCTCTTTCTTCTTTTCCTAACTATCTGGAATTTTTGGGTTTGAAAATTTCGAGTGATTACAATTGGTATCAGAGTAGAAAGGTTAAGCGAGAACCTTGGCTCTGGTGGGGATTACTCCTTAAATAGAGTCCGTAGTACTCTAGGATGAGTTGAATATATATATATATATATATATATATATATATATGAGAGCGTATTTGTTATTTTCTTATATAAAGATTTTAAATGATTTTATACAAAAATATATTTTGATATTTAAAGCAATATTTCCTTCTATTAAATATTAAGGTGATTGGTTGTTAAATTATTGAAATTAAATTAAAAAGTAATATAATACAACCTAATTGAAATCTTGAACTGGAATTGAATTAAGTGGTAACAGTAACACAACCAAATTAAAATTAAATTAATTGAAATGAAATTTTAGAATTAGAACTCAGAAATTAAATTGTTTAAAAAACTTTAAATAAAGGTTAATTTGGTTTAAAAAGTTAAACCAACCTTTGAGAATTTAACTCGAATTTATATAATTTGAGATGGTTTAAAATTGAGATTGAAATTGAATTAGTTCAAAATTGAATTTGATTTAAATTAATTAGATTAGTGATTGAAGATGGATAAGTTTAAAATTTTAAATGGAAAATTTGGATTGGATTAAATTGAAGTGATTTGAAATTAAAGTGGGTTCAATTGATATTGGTCCAAATTGATTGGAATAAATTGAAATTATAATTAAAGTTGAACAGGTTTGAAATCAAATGGAATTTGATTTAAATTGGGAAAGAAACCAGGATTGATTCAACTTGAATTGTGGTTAAATCAATTTCAATGGAAATTGAAGATTATTTAAATTGGAATTGAGTTAATTTAAATGGAAGTCGAACTTTAAATTGAATTGATGGGAAAGTGAACAGTTTTGACTCTGGAATATTTTTAATATACATTGTTTTAATATAAATTTATTTCTCCAAGCTATTTAATAAATACAACCTTTCTTTTTAAAGCCAAAATATTTTATGTTTGTTTTACAATTATTTTTAGAACTATTTAACAATTTTTCAAATGTTTTATAAACTAATTACTATTTTTCAACCATTTGACAAATTAATTACTATTTTACAACTATTTTGTAATTATCTAAAATCTCTGAAACTATTTAACCATTTTCCAACTATTTTACAATTAGTTAACTATTTTACACTAATAATTATTCTTCAACTACTTATCTATCTTTAAGATTTTCAACTTATCTTCCAAATATAAATTGGTCGGAATTCAAACTGTAATTGATTAAATACCCAACTGAGATAAGAATTGAAGTGATAATCCAATGGAATTGAGGCAATTGTAAATAAGTGAATGCGAATAAGTGAATAAAATTGAAGTGGGGGTGGACAGGAAGGAAAATTGATTTGGCTAATAATTAATGAAGTTAATTACGTAGAATGTACGTATATTATTCTATTCGCATAGTGATTTGATCCAGATTCGAGCACAGAATTTCGAGATGGTTATATCGATCCGAGTTAGGATTTTTCACTCGATTCTCGACGCGCGAACCTAGATCTGGATTGTTGATTGGTTCTAGATATTCTCTATCATAGTTATGGCTATGCAAGGAGAATGATGGTTTCTGATCAAGAAACCAAATCTGTGTCCACACTAGGAAGTCGGGGGGACGATACTAGTTCGGAAGTGAAATTGTGTGATCGAGTTAGCGATCAGATTGGTATAGCCTATAGATGATATGTGTACATCGTACGGATTTAAATGAAATTGACATTCAAAAGAATAATCAAATTTGAATATTTGATTTTGGATAAACAAAGTTATATAAGATATATCTCTCCTTGTTGTATCTATTGACAGAAGGAAAGGATTTTGAAAATGTTTGAAGTATAAAAGGAATTTTATACAAGTTTAAAATGATCCAAAGATTTTTATCAAGGATTTTATATAGATCTATATATATATAAAGGTTCTTATGAGGATTTTGGAGAAAGGTTTTGGAAACCTTTGGATTTGGAAAGGCTTTTGATTTTTTGGGTAAAATCAATATTGAAATTCGAAAAGCCTAGTTTGAGAATTATCGATTTTGGGATAATCGATTTTGTGTAAAAGAGCTTTTTATGTGATCATACTAGGTGTATGATTTGAAAGATACTATTTGTGTATAGTATAAAGTGTTTTGATAATAGCTCTGGGGAAAAAGGAGCTACCTTGAAATGAATTTCTCAGGAGTGTCACCGGGTGGTGCTGCCTTGAGCCCCAAGGGGGGTCTAAAGTTGATCCTGTGAGGAGTCCGGACAAAACTAGTTCCTAAGGATTATGACTAGTGTGTACCATAGCGAAAGTCATGTGTGCCGCTGAGAGCCAACAGTCTACATTTGATTTTATATCGGTAGACTGCGACCTATGGTAACATAGCGAAAGTTGTGTGTGCCGCTGAGAGCCAATAGTCCACGTTTGATTTTATATCGGTAGACTGCGATCTATATAGGAGTGGAGAAGTTTCATTTTTGACAATGAAAATTGAGGCCGCTGATGCCTACAATTACATGGACTTTTTCTGCGATGGCAACGTAACCCTGCAATGTAACTGCAATCTGTTGTGGGTTCCATGACGTAATCGAGGGGTGCGGAGTGCCTACAGTTACATGCACTTTTGCTGCGATGGCAACGTACCCACGATGTAACTGCGACCATGGATGGGAGTGATGATTTCCAGAGCATTTTCACCAAGATATTTCCTCTATTTTCAAAAACTATTTTCTATATTTTCAATAAAATTATTTTCCTAAGTATTTTCACTGGATGTTGAAAACGGGTTTACCATGTACTTATAGATTTTCAGTCCTACGCCTGATCAACGTATGACTGAATTTCTGTGAGAACAAGGATGGACTGGCTGAGACAACGAGTTATAAGAAGTATTTTTATAAAGAGCTATTTTAATAATATTATGTGAATTTAAAGGTATTTCTAAGTTTGTAAAATAAAAGTGTTGGAATTTTTGAAAAGTAAAAGAAGATCCAAACTGGAATCAGATTTTTTTTTTTGAATTCAGGGAAATTTAATGAAGTGGTTTTTGTAATAAAATCGAATATTGATTTAAAAGTTGGAAATAAGCTAATTAGCTAAATAGTTATTTGATAGAGTATGTTAATAAAATTTAACTTGGGTAAATAAATGGATTGTAAATTAATAATAAAGTTTGGAAATAAATTCGAATTATAAATAGAATTCGATTTGGATTGATAATGAATTAAAATAAATGGAGATGTTGTAAAAATAAAATGGAATTGAATTATAATAGAATGGTTTGAGTTGCAAACAAAACCCAGGTGAATAGAACTAAATTGAGAATGGCTTTGTATTAATAAATTAAATTTGAAAATGAATTAAGTAGACGAATTAAAAATTTAAATATGGGGTGAATAAATGGGTTAATCGAATTAGATAATAAATGGATGAAGTCTGATAGAATAAAGACTAAATCAAAGTTTTAATTTGAAATTGGGTTATAAGAATGGATGACAATTAAATAAAGATTTGGGTTAAATTTATTTGGAAAATGCATATTAGTATTAGCATCGAATGTTGTCAAGCTCAATGAAATAGTTTTAAAATGAATCCAATGCGGAGATGAAATGAAATGCAAATTTATGGTTAATGAGTAAATTAGAAATGAAATGAAACTAAATACAGAATGGGTTGAAATTAATTTGAAGTAGTTGTAAACTAAATGGATACTCTATTAAGCGAATATCGTCGAATTTACATAAAAATAGTTGTCGTTTGGCGTAAAACAAAAGTAATTAAATTCTATGAGTTGATAGAGATTAAATAAATTGATGTTAGGATCAACTGAATTAAATACGAGCTTGATTGGTTAAAAATAAATTGAATGTAAGAAATTGAGTTGTGAACCATTAAAATTGAATGAAATGCCATATGAATTGGTTGAAAGCAATTGAATTAGCTTTAAATCATATAAATCGCTTATGGAAAGCGTTCGGTGCTTGTTGCTTAAGAAATGCATGTGTTTAGCTATTGAAAGTAAGTGAAATGCTAATTAATTTTCTATATATGGCACTTACATATTTAAATTGAGTAAGTACAGGTACCTGAAGGCCGTTTGGCTGGATTTGGTTGCGCTACTTGCTAAAATAATAAGCCGCTTGCTTAAAATACTAAATAAAGGTACGCCTACGCAATAAAAATAGGAAATATGAAATGTTTTTGCTTTTCCGACCGGGTGGGTCGATGTATATATATTTATATCTCTTGTCAAATTGCAAAAGCTCCTCCGTACAAAGGAGACTGCCAAAAATTTTCGAAAATCTTGGGAGTTAGAAAATTTTTGAAATTTTTTTGGAAAATTTTCCGTTAGCAACAAAACAATTTCATATTGGAAATTGAAATAAACTAATGGATGAAACTAATTTAAAATAACGATATGAATCAGTTATAAATGGAAGTTAAAATTCAATATTCGGAATTGAAGATAAATTGAATTCATATGGAAATGGGAAAAACTAATTTGAATAGAAGTAGATCTGAAGCCTATCCAAGGAAATGTATAAAATGATTTGAAAAGTTACGATTGGATATTATGGCTAAGTAGGAAATGCAGGTATTATAACTTTTAAAGGGAAAAGAAATTTGGATTTGATTTCAAGAGATAATGTGAATTGCCCGACAAAAAAGTATGTATTTAAATTTCTGTACGAAACTGGATTGGGTTTTTGATCTAGCCACTTTGCCTTTTATTTTCTTTTGAAATTTGGGAGCCCGTAGAGGCATTTGGTAGTTGTACCAAGCTAGCCGCGCAAAAGGAGACGCTGGCAAAAATTTTCGGAAATTAAGAGAGTTAGAAAAAAATTGAGAAAATTTTGATAATTCAAAATTTAGTTTTAAATTGAAATTTAAATGATTGAGCAAAAAGGGTATTGTTTGAAAACTGTGGGAGAGTTTGGGAAGTTAGTAAGAATGATATGAGGTCTTTTATAAAAAGATAGTTGTGTTAACTCCTATGCTCAGCGGCTCAATAGGAAGACGACTTAAGGTGGCCAGCGACTCAATAGGCAAACGACTTGAGAGTATAACGGCTTAGCGACTTAACTGATAGCACGACTTACCGACTTAAGGAAGCCATGACTTAGCGACTCAAGAGACTGGCGACCTAACGACTCAAGAGACTGGCGACCTAACGACTTAAGAGACTACCGACCTAACGACTTAAGAGATTGCCGACCTAACGACTCAAGAGACTGCCGACCTAAGGACTTAAGAGATTGCCGACCTAACGAATTAAGAGACTACCGACCTAACGACTCAAGACAGGAAAAGCTCAAAACAACTTCACTTAAGTCACGACCGACTTACGACCTATGTTAGATCGCTCGCGACCTAGGCAAACAAAGGGAAATCCAATATAGGTTACTTAAACCAGGGCATGTTAACTCGTTCACGACTTAGGACTTGTACTCAGAAGAACATGCTTATCCCAGTTAAGCCGTGAGCCGTGCTTAAGAGATAGAACGCGACTTACAACTTGTCTTGGGTCGGTCACGATCCACGACTTACTTTAGGTCGGTCACTACTTACAACTTGATGTGGAAGTTCCTTTATAAATACGGCACTATCTCCAACATAAGGGGGACTTTTGGATCATTTTCTTCAGAGCATTGAGACTCTACCATCATCATGCCGAGTCTTACTTCAACATTCGAAACTCACAAGAAGCTTCAATCAACTTCAAGCTGGGATTCAACATATTCAACCATGAATTCGGAGAATTCTCTTCCATCGAAGTTTTTCTGGCTACTTGTCTTTTGAAGTGAATTGTAATTAAAAGAAATTGTAAAGGATTGTAATCATATTAGCAATAAAGAAGGATTGAAGTGGACGTAGGCTTGATCATAAGTCGAACCACTATAAAATCTGTGTCTCTTACTGCTTTTTTCAGTGGATTACTGCTTTTTCTGTTTCCCGTGTTAAGGGGTGGTGCTTTCATTCAATCTCTATTTGCATCGGGGTGTTAGCGTCTAACTTTTTGCGTTAACATTTTTGGTGCTTTCATTGAGAATAGAACTCAGGATACTGTCATCATAGCTTCACAGAAGTTTGTAGAAAGGATCTCTCTAAAAACCAGGAGTTTATCAGAAATAATGGCGCTTGGAAGAAAACGCAAGTTTGTTAGATCCGATGATGTTCGCGAGACTACTGCCACTTCTCCTCCTTTAAGTCAAACAACTCCAACCGTCGGAGTTACACGGGCAGAGCTAGATGCCGTGGTATCTGGGCTACATCGATAAATGGAAGCTCAGAATAACCTAATGATGGAAAGGTTGAATGCTTTATTTGAGGCAAACCGCCAACCGGCAGCGAAGGAGGGAAACCTTGCCAATGAACCGCAGAATGTGGAAGGAAGGAATATCCCTCAAAGTCCAGCTGACCCAGTGGAAAGGACACCTTCCCAAGCCGGAGGAACGGGGCCGCAACCAACCCTCCGTGAACGATTGTCAAGACAGAATTCGGAGGAATGGCTGATGTTTGTCCCGTTGAGCCTCAAAATGATGAAGAGTATTTCACAGGCATGGTTCGCCAGATTATGAAGGAAAGTATGTAGAGAGACGAAGATGAGAAAGAGTGGGGTTTCGCTCCGAGCAAAATTCCATTCACTGAAAAGATCTTGAAAGCAGAATTCCCAAGGAAGTTTGTCCCACCAATTATTCCAGCTTACAAGGGAACGAGAGATCCTAATGAGTTTCTGTATAAGTATGATTGGCACATGACGGGTGCTAGGGCCTCTGATGAAATCAAATGCCGGTATTTTCCGGTATACTTGGAAGGAGTTGCTTTATTTGGTTCACAAAGCTGCCGATGGGTCGATAGACCAATTTTCTGATTTGACTCGGAAGTTCAAGGAACAGTGTCGATTGTATGCGTCAAAGGCAAAGGATATAGTGTCGTTATCTAGCTTGGAGCAGAATTCTGGAGAATCCATTAGAGCTTTCTTGAATCGCTTCAATATAGCTTTGGCCAAGGGGGATAATGCAGAGCCACGCATGATTCTGACATACTTGATGAGGGCGATTGATAAATCAAGTGAATTTGGAAAGTGGTTGAAAATGAAAGAACCAAATTCACTTGACAAGTTTTATAAAAAAGATGATGAATTCATGCGTCTGGAAAGCCTCCAAGAACCGACTAAGGTGGTATCGACAGGGGTTGGAAATGGTAATGCTGCTCCGAATAAGAAGGAATCTGGCAATCAGAAGAGGGGGAACGATGGTCGGAAGAGGCAGGAAGATGCAAAGAAAGGTCGTCCCTTCAACTTCACCCCTCTGACTGATACCCTGGAGAACATCTACTTTGCAAACAAAGACACGGTCGAATTCCCCGAACCCGCTAAGCAAAGAGTTAATAGGAAAGCTGAGAAGAATGAAAGGTTTTGCCGGTTCCATAACCAACCCGGGCATGATACTAACGAGTGCCGTCACTTGAAGGAGGTAATTGAGGAACTATTGAAGGAAAACAAGCTCCAACAATATGTAAAAAGGAACAAGAATGGCCCAACTTGGTCAACTCAAGGAAAACAGGTTCCTGTTCATCGTCCTAGCTCAAGTGAAAAGGCGACAGCTCATGAATCAAAGAGGCCTGTTATAAATGTGGTTACATGAGGCCCTCACCCAGCTAGCAGGAGTTCGGGTGAGATGGAAAGATACGCCCGTGCTTTGAAGTATGCACCGGCAGATGAAAGTGTCTTTGCGTTAGAAGATGCTGCACCCCTGAAGCAGCAGAAAACTTTTAATGACGACATTAGATTCAGTACTAGGGATTCGATGGGTGTTGAAGCTCCTACTATTGATCCTTTTGTCATCTCCGCTGACATTGGGCCAGCTACTGTGAACAGAGTTCTGGTTGATTGTGGAGCTTCGTGCAACATTCTCTTCAAGAAGACTTTTGATCAAATGAAGATTCCTATGGCTGATGTTCAAGCTTCATCACTAAAGATTGCTGGTTTTACTGGTGAGCCGAAACAGCCAATTGGGACTATTGATTTGTTCGTAGAGCTTGGAGAGGGGCAGAGAAAAGTGGCTCGAAAGCAGACCTTTGTTATTGTTGAAGAATTTTCTGCCTACAATGCCTTCCTAGGCCGACCAACTCTGGCAGCATTTAAAGCAATTCTTGCCCCATGGTATCTGACCATAAAATTCCCCATAGACAATGGAGTCGGTGTGGTGAAAGGGGATCAGAATGCTGGACGGGAATGTTATCTTACAGAGTTGCGCGAAACAAGGAGGAGAGATATGGGAAAAGATGAGGCGGCCCCAGTCCGCATCAAAGAATCAACCTTGTAGCAATTACAGGGTGGACCCAGCATAGGCGAACATAGTGATGCACGAAGAGAGATGGATCCTAGAAAAGCTTGTGCAGGGGAAAATAGAGTGGTACCAGTTGAAGTGATAGTGCCGGCACCTGTTGACCCTAAAGACCCGAACAAAGTGTTGAATGTGGGTTCGCAACTTAATGAAATGGTTCAAAATGTTTTGATATCATTTTTGAAAGCAATCTGGATGTATTCTCCTGGACTCATGCCGATATGTGTGGAATATGTCCAGAAATTGTAGTACATACCTTGAATATTAATCCAATGTTTACACCTGTGAAGTAGAAAAGAGGAACCCAGGGTCCCGAAAGGTCAGCAGCATTAAAAGAAGAGGTGGATCGGCTCATGGAGAATGACTTTATCAGAGAATCTACTTATCCGAATTGGGTTTCGAATCCAGTACTGGTTAAGAAAGCTAACGGAAAATGGAGAGTATGCATCGACTTTTCAGATTTAAACAAGGCTTGCCCCAAAGACTGCTTTCCGCTTCCCATGATTGACCAGTTAGTTGATGGAACTACAGGGCATGAATTGTTATCTTTTATGGATGCTTACTCCGGATACAACCAGATCATGATGCATGAGCCAGATCATAAGGACACGAGTTTTACAATCGATGTTGGTCTGTACTGTTACAAAGTCATGCCCTTCGGACTGAAGAATGCAGGGGCAACTTACCAGAGACTGGTTAATGCAATGTTCAAGCCACAGATTGGCAAGACTATGGAAGTTTATGTCGATGATATGCTGGTGAAGTCAAAGAAAGCAGCGGACCACATGGATCACTTGGCAGAAATGTTCTCAATACTCCGAAAGTAGGTATGAAGCTGAATCCTTTGAAGTGTTCATTTGGGGTAGAATCTGGAAAATTTATGGGTTTCATTGTGTGTGCAAGGGGCATTGAAGCTAATCCGGCTCAGATAACTCCCTTAAGAGAAGTCAAAGCTCCTAGAACGAATAACGAATTGCAAAGTCTCAATGGAAAAGTCGCTGCCTTGAGTCGGTTCATTTCCAAAGCTACTGATAAATGCATTCCATTCTTCGATGCTCTAAAGAAAGGAAGTAAAAACTTTGACTGGACTCCTGAATGCCAGAAAGCTTTCGATGAGTTAGTTCGTCATATGGAAACTCCTCCTATACTTTCTAAGCCTGACAATGGTGAAGATCTTTTGTGTATTTGGCAATCTCGTCTCATGCCATCAGTGCAGCTTTGGTACGGGAGGATGCGAGAATTCAGCGCCCGGTCTACTACATCAGCAAAAGACCTCTTCGGAGGCAGAAGCCCTCTTCGGAGGCACAACTCTTCGGAGGATAAAGACCTCAAGCGGGACATGCTAGAAGACTTTCTCAACAAAAAAGATTGGTATGGAATGACCGGGAGCACCTTCCCAACTGGAAGGCAAGGCGCTTGTTTACTAGCTGAGACAGTTTGCGTAGACAAGCGTCCAAGTAACTTGCGTCCACACCGTGAATCTATACGATGATCGGAGGCACCTTCCCAATTGGAAGGCAAGGCGCTTGTTCACTAGTTGAGACAATCTGTGCAAATAAGCGTCCAAGTAACTTGTGTCCGCCCCGTGAATCCAGCCAACCATGAGGAAGAAACTTCCAGGTAGACTCGGAGGCACGCATTCCACCGAGATCTGAAATAAAACTTCACAAGTGCTGGAATGTGAAAAGCCCTCTTCGGAGGCCCATTTCACCATAGTTGAAATGCTAAAAGACCTCGAGCAGGCCTCGCCAGAAAAAGAGAGTTCTTTCTCGACATAAAGTTGCAGACTGATCAGTGGCACAAAACACTTGTGTCCGCCCCGTGAATCCATCCAGCTAAGAGAAAGAAGCTCCAAACTTCCAGGCAAAAGCCCTACTCAGAGGCACACATTTCGCCGTGATTTGAAATAAAACTTCACACGAGTCGAAATGTGAAAAGCCCTCTTCGGAGGCCCGCTTCCCAGCGAACAGAGAAAAAGATAAAAGCCTCTCCCAAGAGGCAGAAACAGAAAGACCTCTTCCCAGAGGCACAATCAAACAAAAAGCCTTCTTCCCAGAGGCACAATCTAACAAAAAGCCCTCTTACCGGAGGCACAAGCAAGTCGAAGCCCACTTTACCATGAAAGAAAATTCACTCGCCAAAACAAAAGTGATTTTCTTCAAAAAAAAACTCCTCCAAAATGAGGTACATCCTACTAAATACGAAAAATATTTCCTTGAAATGGAAATATTATCCTATAAAGTACGGATGCAAACCTCCTTCAAACGGAAAAGTTGTTCCCTAAAGAAAGAGTACAAGTCTTCTCAAAATAGAGGAATTGTTCTCTAAAAACTTTGCCAATCTGAAAGAGATTGCAATAAACCATGGTATGGGGGCAGCACATTATAGGTACAAGAATGGAAACAATGCTCAAACAACATACCATAGGCTCATTGCAATATCACACAAAGTAAACAAGGATCTTGTATAAAGATAAAGAGTAAATGTATTCTCAAATACAGACAGAAATTTGTATAGGTAAAAGGAACATTTTATTCAACACTACGAAAATTTTATACAGGTACAGGTTTCAGGATAAAGAAAAGCGGGGACTAGTACCTGCACAATCTCCAGTCGACACAAACTTGTATACATGCAAAAAAGCAAAAGGTAAAGCAAAGTAGGGAAAGCGAGGCTCATCACTTCTTTCTCCCACCACCTTTAAAGCCTTCACCTGGCTTAATAGGCAATTTTTCAGGCCGACTTGGGAGAGTTGGGGGAGAAGGAGAGAGAGCTAGTGCTGGATCAACTTCCGTTTCCTTTTCAGTAGCAGAAATGCTTCTCCCTTTCTTCTTTGAAGTTGTACGCTTCCTCCTCCTCCTTGAAGAAGACTCACTCCCCGGAGTGACAAGAGAAGATAATTTTATGTCATCAGAAAGGGTTCGCTCCGGAGATACTTCGCCTCCTTCAAGTCCTTCGGCCTTCTGCTCCTGCGAAGCGGCTGGATCGTCCAAGTCTTGAAGGGCTCCTATTAATTCTTCCTGCGATCCCGGCTGGGAAGTAGGAGTAATTTGAAGGGTAGGAGGAGGAACAGCTGGAGGAGGAGAAGTTTCTATGACACTGGGCGTTCTCGCTGCAGAAGAAAAGCAAAAAATATTAGTATCTCCTGCGAAGAGAGGAGATAACGGCTCATCGAGTCTTAAGTAATAAGCAACAAGTTCATCAAGCTCGGCCGAAGCAAATGAGTAATCCGCTTGACCTGGTTCGACGTTAATATTACCTGGAGAAGTGGGCTTCCCAATGTCAACTTCATAAGCTTGTGCTTCGGTGCTCTCTTCGCCTTCATCTCCACCCTGTGCACTTGTAATCTCAGTTATAACTTTAGCAGGGGACGGAGAATGGGAACCGGAGCCTGTGATGTCAACGTCGGTCGAAATTGAAGGAGGGACACGGGCAATTGATGGTGCTTCTTTCTCTTGATGCTCCTCTCTCATCATCCCAGTACGCTCTCTAGCGAGTTGCTCTTTTCCTCTGGCAAGAGCTGCACGAGCTCCGTCATCCAGATAATGTGCCTCGAGTTCTTCTTCGGCATACCCAGCATCTTTAAACATATCAAGCGCAGTTTCCCATACTTCAGCCAAAGTGATTTCATATTTGGGGCCCAAAAATGCGAGACTGTCACGCCCTAGGACACTTTGCAAGTAGAAGTCGAACAATGTCGAACTGATATCGGCTTTGGTGGCTTGATGAGCTTCTTCAGCTGCAATTTTACCGGCAATAGCCTCATCGCGCTCTTTCTCAACTGTAGCAAGTCGAGTTTTTAATGTCTCAATTTCAAGGTTCTGGGAGCTGGTCTGTTGTCGCAACTGTGCAACTTCAGCGCGATAATCTTCTATAACCTTTCCTGCCACTTGAGTTTATCTTCGGCCTCTCGTTGGCTAGCATGAGCATCCCTCACTTGTTGCAGAAGCACATTATCCCTTTGAGAGTAGGAAGTGGAGGACGTAGCAAGCTCCTCTTTAAGCTTTCTAACTTCCGCTTCAAGCTTTTCATTATAAGCAGCGATGCTCCTCATCTCTGTGTCATGTTGATCAAGAGTCTTTTGCCATTCGGATTTATCGTTCTCCATGGTCAACATAGCCTCAAGGTTCGCACGGTTCACTCTTTGGAGTTCGTCAACAAGTTTCTGCCAATTCGACATTCTCTCAATGTCAAGCTTGACAGCATCAAGATTTCGCAACATGGCTGGTTTGTCGATTGGAACCAGATCAAGATCAAAGCGAACTCCCTTCAAGCACCAGTTTGGAAATCGGCTTTGAAGAGTAGCTGGGCCTGGTCCGACTTGATATGAGGGCCTGCCAATGATCGTCTAAATGTCGGTACGAGCAAGAGCAGGAGATTGAGGAGGCACCGAAGCAATTGGCTCTTTAGGAATGTCAGAAGATGACTTTTCACCGTGCTTGGTCCGTTTGTTCGAACCTTCGGCGGCATGGCTCTTTCCTTTGTCATCATGGGATTTTCGTTTAAGGGAATCATCCTCTCTATGGGAAGAGTCACTATGTTCATCCCCTATCCCGTACCGTTCTTCATATGCCCTTCTCTCCTGAGCTTTTCGAGAAGCCCTCTCCTCATCAGTTTCCCTATGAGGGGGAAGATAGCGCCTGTAATCATATTGACTGCGCCTTCCGTACTGCTTAAAGTCATCATAATACGAGCCACTTCGCCCCATTGAAGAACCTGAAATTAAAAAAGGAGCACAACTTGAGAATCTTAAAATTGAAAGGAGTTAAGTACATATTAGTGCCAATAAATCCTAAGTGTGTGTGGTGTATGCAAACTACACGCGCCGAACTACGAACCGCTCATCAGTTGGGGGGTGCTGATAGATTTTACAGCCAATGTCTATTCTTGAGCTCAAGGAGTCTGTTGAAGAGCATATGTCGCTTCAACCACTGGAGATACAATTTTAGCAACGGAAAGATCATCCTTAAAGAGTTCTTAAGACGTACTATAAAGTCGCTCAACCCTTCGAAAGTGTCGTTAGCACTGTGTTCAACAGGGCTCTTCACCTCAACTCCTTCATCAGTAGTCTTCCCGGTTTGTTGAAGATCTTCTTCTTCTTCGATAACCGGAGTAAGAGCAAGTTTACAAGATGGCCCCGCAATGTCAGTTGGAATAGAACATTTTACCAATGAAGCCTCAGTTGTAAGTTCCTTCGGTACGGGTTCGTCAATAGAAACTGAGGCATCTAATGCCTTAGCTGGGGAATCAGGGACTTCGTGAGGTTGTGTAGAGCAGGAATAATGTAGAAGTCCAAACTGATGTAGAAACTCATCCTTCAACAGAAATTTTATGCTCCACTCCTCAGCAGCCACGGCATTCAGTCTTTCAAAAATTTGCTTGTGGCCTGGATCTCTAGTGGGGGGAGGAAGTGCTGAAAAGGAAAAGAGTAAAATTAGCACTTAGCAACTCAGATCTCGAAAAGCTCAGGAATGGAAAAAATAAGAAGCAGGTAATCTTACTTCCTACTCTCTAGATAGCATAAAACCCTAGGGGGCAGCGAACAAAGAAAAACTGATTCAAGAAGCCATGTGCGCTTTCGGAAAGATCGGTAATGAGTTTGCGATTCCTAGCGCTTCTTACAACAGTAATGGAGGGATGATCTTTATTCTTAGCAAATGAGCATAAGTAGCAAATTTCTTCGAAGCTCGGCAAACGATCAAGAGTTGTTCTAAATAAAACGCATAACCCCATCAGGATAGCATAGCCATTGGGATGTAGTTGAAACGGAGAGATGGTCAACCGAAGGAGAAGCGTTCGAAGAAAGTCGTTAAAAGGAGGAATTGCTCCACTTAGGCACATCTGGCGATTGACTGCGACAAAACCGTGAGGTGGATTATCAGCAGTATCATTCGGCCCGGGAAGTAGAGCATCACTCTCAGCAAGGCCAAATTGAATGCGTAGCTGGTTAAATGCTCTCTGGGTTAAGGTAGTCGGAGACCTTTCTGGAGGATTCACTACGGGAATAGCTATCGGAAAGATCTCTTCAGCTTGAGCTACCACTTCATCTTGATGTGAAGCCATTCTACATAAACAACTGGATATTCAAACATGAAGGTGCATGTTTCCTAAATATGTGAAGTGCTGTGTAGAGCTAACAAAGCAACAAGAAAATATAATTGAAATTAAACATGTGTCAATTGCAATATTTCATGACTTGTCGCTTTAAGTCCAAATACAAGTGAAATATCAACGCAAACAAATCGACTTTAGTTGATTAACATTGTTTTATTGCTTCACTTGAGTTTGTTGATTCACAGCATTTCATACAATTTCTTTAAGTTAATTATCCTTTATCGACTAATCTGTCATTTGATGTGGGCAATCAGTGGCAGTATATTCGCCCTAGTTTTCTGCAAATGTAGTATTTAACAGGTTATTAGCATCAAATTTGGTATAATCTGTTAAGAAAGCATAGCAAAGTCATGCAAGTTATTTCGGCAGTTCAAAGTTCGAGTTGAGAGTACAATCAAGTTCTATCAACGTCTCGAAGTTTTCATGTTTTGTTCAAGCCATGTAGTCACAGTCCAAAAGTTCTCTAAGTCCTAAGTCGTTCACGACCTAACAGGAAGAGATGAAATTGGCTTAGGCTGAGGGAAACATTTCGGCAGTGAAAATTGTCCAAGTGCTAACTCGTCCACGACTTAAAAGACTTCCTGTGAGTTGAGTTAAGTCGTTGGTTCTTTAAATCATCCTAGGTCGGCCGCGACTCAAGGCTTATGTCGCATCTAATTAAGTCGGTCAAAAGTTAAGTCGGCCGCGACTCAAGGCTTATGTCGCATCTATTTAAGTCGGTCAAAAGTTAAGTCGGCCGCGACTCAAAGCTTATGTCGTATCTTGTTAAGTCGCGAAGGGTTATAGGTTGCACAAAATTGCTGGGTCGTGTCCAAGTTGGTATCTCACTTCACCCAATGAACAAACCCCCATCGAATCAGAAACTCCTCATCCTCTTAACCCGTTAACCCGTTAGCCTCTCCATCAACAGAAGCCCTCATTTTCTCATTGTTATCCCAACTTTTGGCAAAGTTGAGATATCCAAAATTTACTAAGAATCAAGGATTACTATTCATGAATATCAACCATGCATTGCAGGATAACCATGGATATCGATGAATTTTGTCCGAGTCCGGAACGGGCCACAACTGATGGGACACGACAAGAAAGATCATAGGAGTCTGCATTTCAAATTTCAAGCCAATCCGAGGTCGTATGCTCAAGTTATGATGGATTCAAGTTAAGGAGGATGGACATTGCTCAGTTCGAACCCATCATGTTTGAACCCATCATGTTCGAAACCATCTGTTTCGAACCCATCATGTTCGAATCCATACGAAAAGGTGATGTTCGAATCCATCAGCTAACGTCTTCCTTCGACTCCATCCTACTTCGACTCCATCGGCCTCGACTCCATCACGATGTATCTCTTCGAATCCCTCCAGGTTACAGAGTTTGTATCCATGGAGTTGCCATACTTCGAATCCATGAGAAATGCCCCTGCTTCGACTCCATTTGGTTCGAACCGATCAGACGTCTACTACTTCGAATCCACGAACTAAACCTTTGCTTCGTATCCATCAAGTCAACCCCCAGATGGCCTTGTCTCGAATTTATCCACGACCTAACTTCGAATCCATGGACTGAACCTTGCTTCGAATCCATCCAAGTCACCTCGCCCCATGCTGTCTTCGAATCCAACATGATAACACAGCTTCGAATCGATCCAAGGTGACGCATTTGGATCGATTCGAACGAACACCCTTCCATCGATTCGAAGACGACCTTCGAACCCAGCACACGAAGCCATCCAGTGAACAATTCGGACTCGACCCATTCAACTCGGCGATAAGTTAGGATCGACTCGAAGAAGGTGCAGAAGGATCGATTCGACCCTATGGGTTCGAAGTGACCGATTCGAACGAACCCATAGGATCGATTCGAACCAAACAGCACGCCGAACACCCAAATTCAAACCGATCATAACTCCCAATCTATTGATCCAAATCCCATGAAATTTTCTACATGTTGAAGAATGTCCGCGCCAAATTTCACCACGATTGGACGATTTCTTAATCGATTCGAACCGAGGGTCGAATCGATCCCTACGTGGGCCCGGATCTCCAGAACTCGGCCATGTGGGCCCCTTCACGTGCTGGAAGTGGTCTACCAGATTTTTAGGAGAAATATCAGCCTCCAACGCCTATAAATAGACTCCCAGATCATTCAGAAAAGGGACCGGATTCTCTTTGGCAAGATCAAGACTCTGAAGCATCAAGACTCCACCAAGGCTCTACTTTGCACTCTACAACCACCGTTGCACTTGAATTTCAGAGTTATAATCCGTTGTAATCCGCTGTAATCAATTGTAATCGGCGAAGAACATCAATAAAAGGAAAAACCTTTGAAGTGGACGTAGGCCGGAGATAGCCGAACCACTATAAATCGTGTGTTCTTGTTTATATTTACTATTTTGCTACTTAGATCTGTGATTTGTGTTTGGATATTGCTGATTTATATTCCAACATTGGTGCTTTCACAATCATCGGGGTTTGTGACCAATTTTGGCGCAAACACTTTGGTGCTTTCACTGAGAGGAACTAGCACCCGCTACATCAAATTCGGAATTCAGATTCAAAAGTTCGAAGAACTTCAGTTCAGAGACAATGACTCGACAAACGAGACAGAGAGTTGATAGGAGCCAACAAGGAGGAAGCCAAGAAGCATCCTCTGGATCAAGGGAAGGACCGGCTTCCGTCTACATCACTAGAGACGAGATGGAGGCTATGGCTAATTCATTGCGCAAAAGCATGATGAAGAGTCAACAGGAGATGCTGCAGAATTTCCTCGAACAGATGAGGGCGGCGAACATACAAAACCTTGGACCAACTACAACAGCTACGAGCACGGGACAAGGAATCAGGATTGCTGAAGCCAATGAAGGGCAGGTTCAAGGTCAGAACGCAGGAGTTGAAGGTGGTCAACAAGGATTTGGGGGCAGACCCTCAGGACCCGATACTGGAAGACCAACAGGCGGAGCTCGACAAACTGGAGCTAATGCTTATGCTAACGAGCCACCAGAAGAATACGTACCAGAATTCCCTTCAAGGCTCGGGGGGCAGGACAGGAACTTGACAGGGGGCCAACCCCTAGACGGAGACGAGAGAATGATTGGCCTCATGCGAAGAATCATGAGAGGAGGATTGCCTAGCGGAGGCCTAGAAGAAGTTAGTCGGAGTCCATTCACTCCAAACATCCGAAACGCAAGGAACCCTCCAAAGTTCAAACTACCAACGCTAGAACCTTATGACGGGAGATCAGACCCGACTATGCATATCACAAGATATATCAGGCACAAGGAAGTGCTGGGGGCATCCGAGGAAGTGATGGCACGATGCTTCCCTTTATATTTGTCAGATTTAGCTACACTATGGTTCAGACAACTAGAGACTGGATCAATCGGAACATGGAGCGAGCTTGTAGATTGCTTCATGAGACAGTTCAGGGTCCACGTAACACGACCCAAGAGTGTGATGACCTTAGCATCGATCAAGCAAAGGACTGGAGAGTCCATAAAAGATTTCCTACTAAGATTCAACGTGACAGTGACTTCTGTGGATCGCCCAGATCCATCAATGATTTTAATGGCAGCGGTGGAAGGAGTCACGGAAGGCACCAAGTTTAAAGATTCTTTAACTAAAGATCCACCGCAAGATCTTGGAGAATTCTTTCATAAAGCTGAGAAGTTCATCCGATTAGAAGAATCACAAGCCGAGAGTCGAGAAATAAATACCGCGCGAAGCGACGAAATCCCCAGAGAACAGTCTGTAGTAGACAAAGGAAAGAGAAAACAGGATGATAGACATGATGGTCCTGATAAACGGAAGAAATTCCGAGAACCAAGATTCAGGCAGTACACAGATCCGAATGTAAGCGTAGAAAGGATCTTCACTGAAACCAGGGGGCAACTCCACTATCGAAAGCCACCTATAAGGGATCCCACCGAGCGGGAACGCAGGACTGGAAAATATTGCCTATTTCATGAGCTGGATGGGCACACTACAGATGAATGCCGTCACCTGAAGGATGAGGTGGAAGAGCATGCCAGAGGTGGTAGATTGCCACAATATGTCAGAGAATGGACAGCGGCAACGAGACCTGAACAACTACCGCCTCCACCTAGCAGGAACGACCCTGGATCGGGATCACGACTCGTCATCAACTGATTAAAGATGGCAAGGGCCAAGTCCAGGATTTGGACTTCGGTCGAATAATTTTATTTAGATTTATTTTCAGAATAGACGGTTACTCCACTTACACACGTACGGGAACCGGAGAGATCCCTAGGCATGCTCTGAGATGGAGATAAACCGCCACGCTCGGAGAGGCAACCCTTAGCTTTTTTCTGATGTTTGAGATTGAACATCTAGAACTTGAATATTGATAAATAAATTAGAACTTCTTGAAATAAACCCTTTGACCGGAGAGGCAAAGGATGAACATAAAACACCAATATAAACATGATCGCTTTATGACCCTATCCGGAGAGACGGGGTCCGGAGTGCAAGAAGTGAGTTGCTTCGCCGGAGAGCGACAGGATCGACTCACTTAAGCGCTGTTTCCCCTTCACCGGAGAGTGACAGGATGGGATCCAGCAAGAGCCCGGAGAGGCTATGATCGGTCTCGAACGACCATGACATCGCTTAATGTTCAGATACACTGAACCGGAGTGCAAGAAGTGAGTTGCTTCGCCGGAGAGCGACAGGATCAACTCACTTAAGCGCTGTTTCCCCTTCACGGAGAGTGACAGGATGGGATCCAGCAAGAGCCCGGAGAGGCTATGATCAGTCCCGAACAACCATGATATCGCTATACGTCCTAACTGGGACCAGAGTGCAAGGAATAGAAGGCAACGCCAGAGAGCAATAGGATCTTTCTATTCAATCACTGAGTCTAGAATGGACTCAGTAAGGGTTTAGAGCAGCCAATAATAGTCCAGAGAGACTACGAAACTTCATTCTCAACTCCTACGGAAAGAACGAATATTGATTTGGCTTCGAACAGCCACAAACTTGATTGATAATACCACAGCTATGCATGAAACATGAATTTATTACACTTGATATAAGACCGTTCAAAACATACCTTTTACAAAAAGGCATGTTTTGGGGGGCAAAATGTTATCCCAACTTTTGGCAAAGTTGAGATATCCAAAATTTACTAAGAATCAAGGATTACTATTCATGAATATCAACCATGCATTGCAGGATAACCATGGATATCGATGAATTTTGTCCGAGTCCGGAACGGGCCACAACTGATGGGACACGACAAGAAAGATCATAGGAGTCTGCATTTCAAATTTCAAGCCAATCCAAGGTCGTATGCTCAAGTAATGATGGATTCAAGTTAAGGAGGATGGACATTGCTCAGTTCGAACCCATCATGTTCGAACCCATCATGTTCGAAACCATCTGTTTCGAACCCATCATGTTCGAATCCATACGAAGAGGTGATGTTCGAATCCATCAGCTAACGTCTTCCTTCGACTCCATCCTACTTCGACTCCATCGGCCTCGACTCCATCACGATGTCCTCTCTTCGAATCCCTCCAGGTTACAGAGTTCGTATCCATGGAGTTGCCATACTTCGAATCCATGAGAAATGCCCCTGATTCGACTCCATTTGGTTCGAACCGATCAGACGTCTACTACTTCGAATCCATGAACTAAACCTTTGCTTCGTATCCATCAAGTCTACCCCCAGAAGGCCTTGCCTCGAATTTATCCACGACCTAACTTCGAATCCATGGACTGAACCTTGCTTTGAATCCATCCAAGTCACCTCGCCCCATGCTGTCTTCGAATCCAACATGATAACACATCTTCGAACCGATCCAAGGTGACGCATTTGCATTGATTCGAACGAACACCCTTCCATCGATTCGAAGACGACCTTCGAACCCAGCACACGAAGCCATCCAGTGAACAATTCGGACTCGACCCATTCAACTCGGCGACAAGTTAGGATCGAATCGAAGAAGGCGCAGAAGGATCGATTCGACCCTATAGGTTCGAAGTGACCGATTCGAACGAACCCATAGGATCGATTCGAACCAAACAGCACGCCGAACACCCAAATTCAAACCGATCATAACTCCCAATCTATTGATCCAAATCCCATGAAATTTTTACAGGAGTTCATCTACATGTTGAAGAATGTCCGCGCCAAATTTCACCAAGATTGGGCGATTTCTTGATCGATTCGAACCGAGGGTCAAATCGATCCCTACGTGGGCCCGGATCTCCAGAACTCAGCCATGTGGGCCCCCTCACGTGCTGGAAGTGGTCTACCTGATTTTTAGGAGAAATATCAGCCTCCAACGCCTATAAATAGACTCCCAGATCATTCAGAAAAGGGACCGGATTCTCTCTGGCAAGATCAAGACTCTGAAGCATCAAGACTCCACCAAGGCTCTACTTTGCACTCTACAACCACCGTTGTACTTGAATTTCAGAGTTATAATCCGTTGTAATCCGCTATAATCAATTGTAATCGGCGAAGAACATCAATAAAAGGAAAAACCTTTGAAGTGGACGTAGGTCGGAGATAGCCGAACCACTATAAATCGTGTGTTCTTGTTTTTATTTACTATTTTGCTACTTAGATCTGTGATTTGTGTTTGGATATTGCTGATTTATATTCCAACATTGGTGCTTTCACAATCATCGGGGTTTGTGACCAATTTTTGCGCAAACACTCATGATGTCGAATCATCCAATAAACTAAATCACCACAAATTCAATGCCCTGTCACTCTAACGCAAATCAAAGATCAATTAGCTTGAAGCATTGAAGTCCATCGATCAAACGTTTAAACCCAAATCGAGTTAGCTCAAGTTCGTCAACTATCGAAGTAACAAAATTCACGATGAAACATTGCATGAAGATGTGGTTTAGGATTGAGGAAATGGAATTCACGAATCAGAGATGGTAAAGGATCAAGAAAGAAGCAAGTTCACTTACGTGATGTAATATCAAGTTAATCGGTGACTGATCGGGTCGAGATCGCCTTTGGAAGTTCAGGAAAGTGTTAATGGCAGAAACAGATGAGGAGGTAAGTAATGAGAAGAAAAAAGGGGATGGACGACTTATAGTGGAGAAATCTGAAGCGGCTCATACGACCTAACATTTAGGTCGCGCGCGACTTAGCGACCTAGAGGGGGACGGGTTAAAAGATATCGAAGCACATGACCTAACCATTAGGCATGTACTTCGAGGGGTAAATGTTAACTCCTATGCTCAGCGGCTCAATAGGAAGACGACTTAAGGTGGCCAGCGACTCAATAGGCAAACGACTTGAGAGTATAACGGCTTAGCGACTTTACTGATAGCACGACCTACCGACTTAAGGAAGCCATGACTTAGCGACTCAAGAGACTGCCGACCTAACGACTCAAGAGACTGCCGACCTAACGACTTAAGAGACTGCCGACCTAACGACTTAAGAGACTGCCTACCTAACGACTTAAGAGATTGCCTAACGACTTAAGAGACTGCCGACCTAACGACTTAAGAGATTGCCGACCTAACGACTCAAGAGACTACCGACCTAACGACTAAAGAGACTGCCGACCTAACGACTTAAGAGACTGCCGACCTAACGACTCAAGACAGGAAAAGCTCAAAACAACTTCACTTAAGTCACGACCAACTTACGACCTATGTAGGTCGCTCGCGACCTAGGCAAACAAAGGGAAATACAATATAGCGTTACTTGAACCAGGGCCTGTTAACTCGTTCACGACTTAGGACTTGTACTCAGAAGAACATGCTTATCCCAGTTAAGCCGTAAGCCGTGCTTAAGAGATAGAACGCGACTTACGACTTGTCTTGGGTCGGTCACGATCCACGACTTACTTTAGGTCGGTCACTACTTACAACTTGACATGGAAGTTCCTCTATAAATACGGCACTATCTCCAACATGAGGGGGACTTTTGGATCATTTTCTTCAGAGCATTGAGACTCTACCATCTTCAAGCTGAGCCTTACTTCAACATTCGAAACTCACAAGAAGCTTCAATCAACTTCAAGCTGGGATTCAACATATTCAACCATGAATTCGGAGAATTCTCTTGCATCGAAGTTTTTCTAGCTACTTGTCTTTTGAAGTGAATTGTAATTAAAAGAAATTGTAAAGGATTGTAATCATATTAGCAATAAAGAAGGATTGAAGTGGACGTAGGCTTGATCATAAGCCGAACCACTATAAAATCTGTGTCTCTTACTGCTTTTTTCAGTGAATTACTGCTTTTTTTGTTTCCCGTGTTAACGGGTGGTGCTTTCATTCAATCTCTATTTGCATCGGGGTGTTAGCGTCTAACTTTTTGCGTTAACAAGTTGGTAGGATGTTCAACTGTTGGTTTTGGGGGAAGAGTAAACTGGTATTAGACCATTCTTCCTAACTAACAATTTCGGGGACAAAATTCTTTTAAGGGTAGAGGAATGTGACGACCCGGAATTTTGAACAATTTAAATTAAATAATTAATTGATTTTAAGTATCTAAAAAGTTAATTTTTAAATTGAATTAAAATATTGTTACTAATAGCAATTAAGTTATTGAATATAATAATTAGAATTAGGTAAATTGCTGAATCTGAAATTATAAGCCTGTTTAAAATAATTTGAAGGTTTGCAAAAATTTATATCGATGTACTGAAGATAATAGAATGGTTGACATTTAATTTAAAGGTGATTTGTTCAGTTTTGAAAATATATCGTTTAAATCGATATTTAAAATAGCCATCCGAGGCACAGTCTCGGAATTTGACGAAACCAGTTCTATTGGATCTGTAATAGTTAGTTATTATCAGATTTCTAGTAGCAATTGGAGTTGTCGTTTGACCCTGACAAGTCAAAACCCTTAGAAACTATTTTAATCGATTTAATTTAAAATTGATTGTTTTATTTCGTAACTTGGGCATATGATCAAATTAGCCTCCGAAACACGTTCCATTGTGTTTCGGAACGCGGGGAAAACCTTATAAACGCCGGGCAGCATACCTCAATAGGGGTTCGGAATTTGAGATATGTTAAACGCGATATTTTGGAATTAAATAATATTATAAAATTCTTAAATCAGACCTTATTACATCCCATCAGCCGTCCTAAGCCAACACACAAAAGCGATTTTGTACGCTAACATTATTTTGTCTCCCCTTTTTCTTCTTTTGAAAAGAAAGGAAACCATAAGTGAGCGAGTCTTCTTCCTTAAGCTCAAAACCGTTTGTTTATAAAATAATGGCCGAAGCGTTCGTCAATTAAAAAAGAACACACACGGCCTCTTCCTTTTCCTCCTCCTTAGAACGAAATCGAAATGGATCTCAATTCCAATCCAAATTTCCACGAGTCAATTCGAAGTCGAGATGATTTTCAGATCTAGCATATGTCGAATCGGGTTTGACTCTAGTAAGCGCGAGCTATCGCGGCTCGAGGATGCGTGAAACATTGATGCGTGCTAAGATGGAGTGTAGGCTCGATTCGCGAGGCGCTGTCATGGTAGAGGGGTCTTTGGCATCTCGACGTCGTGCGGACTCGAGCTTTCGTATCATGCGCGAGTTGCGATTATAGCATCGAACGATCGAGTAGCAGCGTGACTTGGATTCTAACACTCGATTTGGCTTGAATTGGGGCATCGGCAGTGGCAAAGGAAGACTGCAGTCAAGGCAAGTGGAGGCTATCGAGAATACATTGAGTTGTATGTCGAGTTAGGAGCAAGTGGAAATGAAAGTTGGCTATGGAGCCAGTGGATGTCGAGCGATTGATGGTGAGGTATTCGATTCTCTTCTTTCCAATTTAAATTTTTTTTAAAAAAAATTAGATTTTTAACAAAGGATGTAAAGTTCTTTTTACAGTAAAGAAATTATTATTTTGTTATTTACAATAGAGAAATTTATCTTTTTGAATTGTTTAGAAAATTTATTTTATATAGATAAAGTTGAAAAAAAAATTAAAGTGCTGTAATGTTTATAAAAAGTGGATTTTTAAAATGTATATAGCTTGCTCTTTACTATATAGTTTAAAAATACATATATACCTATTTTCATTTACTAGTTTAATTTTAAAATAATGGTGATTTATTTATTAAATTAACTTATTTAATTATCTTAGTCACTAAAAAAATAATTTATTTAACACGGAAATAGTTTAAATTACATTATTGGTTAATTGAATTTATTAAGTGGTAATTGATTAGTTCAAATGATAATAAACTGTAAATGTTTTTGCAAGGTCAAAATTATGATGAAACCAAAGTCAAGATTAAAGGATATTGTAGTTAACAGCAAAGTTGAGTAAATCATCCTCCTTTGGATTTTTATGTAAATTTAAAAGGTTAAATTTAAGTATTTGGTTGCATGATTAAATTGATTCATGTGCACTGTGAATCGATGATCGAGTGATTTTGGTTTTGGTTGGTTCTCGAGTTAATTGTTGCTTGACTCGAAGTATTCAGGATTTTAACTTGTTTTAAACTTAAATCATAAATAAGAAAATGTTTCCATTTTAAAGTTAATAAGGGCTTAATGATTTGTGATTCATTAAAATAGTAGGGTAATTAAAATGGATAATTAATTAATTCAATTAATTAATGATTTGGGCTAATTAACTTAGTAATTAAGGGTTTGAATTAATTAATTAAGGTTTAAGTTAATTACTAAGTTTGATTAATTTAGAATAATCATTGGAAGGTTTGATAGGTAATTACTTAATGTAATTAATATAATATAATTACTTTGTGTAAGAAATCAAGAGATTAAATAAGATAATTACTTAAGGAGTAATTAATTTATTTAATGAATTAAATAAAAGATAGTTAAATACATGTTGAGATTAATCGAGAATGATTAATATTGTTGTTTAATTAATGTAATTAAATTAGATTTGGATAAATTAAAATACAATTGGAAATCATTAATTTATATAATTAATGATGTAATTAAAGGTTTATTAATTAAGATTAATAAATAAATAATAAGTGACTTGTGAGAAATTAATTAATATAAGTAATTAAGGATTAATGTAATTAAAATAGTTAATTAATTCATGAAGTAATTAAGATTACTTGTTGATTTTTGGTTAAGAATAATTAATATTGTGAAACTAATTAAAGTTAATTACTTGAACGTAATTGAAGGATAATTAATCCAGGGTGATAAATTAAGAAGAATAATGAAGGGATGATTGATTAATTGATTTGAAATTAACTAATGTTAAATGATGAAATCTAAGTGGTTGAGGTTAGTAATTCAATCAGGATCAATTAAATTAAATTTCTATGTGATTAAGCTTTGCTTATGGATGATTAAATGGTACTGGATTCTTTGAAATGAGTAGATATCTCTGATATGAAATGTTGTGTGTTTCATTTGGATAACTTGGATTAGGATGACATGAGACTCGAAGAGACCGGGGTCGGGTATTAGGAAATACCTGAAACCACTTCGAATTATTATAGATTGATATGTGAAATCTATAGGGTGGAATGAAGTGATTTAAAGAAATCGGACTATTTAAATCTAGATCTTTGGTACTTAGAAAACTTTGTGTGAAATAAGTGATGTCTATAACATATTGTGAACTTTTAAACTGATTCGAGTTACCCCAGGTTCTATATAAGGTGTATGCTTTGTATACCATGTTAGATGGGTTTACTCACGCTGGTTTCCAGCCTGACCCGGGTGTTATTTCGATGTAATGCTCGGTTCAGACCGAGAATTACAGATTTTCAGGTAAGGACGTTCTAGAGCTCAAGAGGCGAGCTGGATGGCCAGAATGTGTGGAGTGCTTCCGCTGTATTATATTATTGTAAATCTAAGACTTGATAATTGTGTATATCCTGTGTCTGTACATATGTGTAACTCTGATGTATTTAATGTAATCGACAGATATAGTATTCTTTTGTAAACTTTTATTATTTATTATTATATTTTATCAGCTGCGAATGTGAGATGTTGATGTTTCTTATCTTCTTCTTTTTCTTCTATCCCTTTCTTCTTTTCCTAACTATCTGGAATTTTCGGGTTTGAAAATTTTGGGTCGTTACAAACATTCTTGTATTTATTAAATTTGATTTCAATTGAAACGACAGTTGAAATATGCTGCTGTAAGTTATTTAATTGCTATATATGACATGCTATTATCTGTAACTGTTCACCTGTGGCATCTGACACCATTATCTGTTATTTATATTGATGATATATGCTCATTGTTGATATGTTATATTATTATCATCACTATTCTCAATCTGCGAGTTCCCTGTTAGCATAGGTTTCTTTATGGGTTCAAATGATACATACCCGAATGATCTTCTAGAAAAGGAGAAAATCATTATTGGTTGAAATGATAAAATCAAGCGATTTTCATTGACATTGAATTTGGGATTTCGGGTTGAAAAGATATATACCTATAGATAATTAAATTGCGGATTGAAATAATAAATATCTGCATCACTTGATCATAAGATAGAAAATTGTATAAAGACACCGTTGGTTCATATATATATATATATATATATATATATTTCAAAATGATTTCTACAGTTTTAAAAAAGGAAATATATATGGTTTTATATAAATATTGATTTTAAATATTTTATATGCAATTGTTATTTTATATATGTTTAAATTCTTGATTTTTTAGACTTATATGTTTAAAATTTCTAAATTATAAGTTAGTTTGAAATTATTAATTTTATGATTTTACTTATAATTTTTCTATTTTCAAATATATAAAATCAGTTTTAATATAATAGTAAGTTTAATAATAAAATTTGATTTAATAATATTTAACTTAATATATATATATATATATATTATGTCTAAGTATTTGTTTAAAATTATATTTTAAAAATAGATTTTTATAATAATTTCAAATAAATTATGGTTGGAAAGATAAATTTAAATGGATTTGAAATTGTATTTATTTAAAGAATTATACTCAAATAAGTTGGATTTAAAATTTATTAAAAATTGAGATTTTAAAGATATGATTTTATAATTTGATTTTGATTAAAAGTGGTTTAAATGAAATTTTCAAATTTACATAAATTGAAATGGGATATTTAGTTTACTTGAATTTGTAGCGAAGTTTTAGTTAAATGTTTTCGGAATGATTAAGTAAATATTTCAAAACTAAATAGTAGTAAAGTGAATTTGATATACATATATATCTATGTATGTATATGTATATGAAATTTCGGTTTTTTTTAAATATTTGAATATTAAAGCTTTGAAATCTATTGAAGTTGAAATGGTTTAATTTGTAGTTTATATCTATATCTGAAAAAGATATAAATTTGGATTGAAATGGAAGAACCGAGAGACCTAATTGGGATTTTTAATTTGAGTTGACTTGAATCGATTTATGAATTTAAGGAAACTGTTTATTATATAAAGTATTTTTAAATTATGTTTAAAATTATTTTTAACATTTCACTTCATAAATTATTTATTATAAACTGTTTTAATTTTTAACTATTTTATTGTACAAATTATTTTAATATTTATTAAATTTATAACTATTTTAATATACTAATTATTTTATTATATAAGCTATTCTATTATATAAATTATTGTATTATATATACTATTATTAATATCTGAACTGACTAAGAGGAAAGTGTTATGGATTTCAAAGTATTATGATTTCGAAAGTTATATTTCAAAGTGTTATAATTTTGTAAGAGTTATAATTTTGGAAAGTGTTATGATTTTAGAAATGAATATTATTTTAAGTGAGAAATGATATTGTATTGTTATGGTTTTGAAATGGATATTATATTTTGGTTTTGAAGTACGATATTTCGAAATGACAATGGTGTTATAATAACGATTGGTTGTTAAAGAGACCGGGATCGGTTATTGTCATACACTCTACCAATACCGAAAACCACTTTAACAACTATGTGTGCGGTGGAGATTCCAGAATGAAGTAGGATGTTGGCGACGATTCTAGTTGAGGTGTATACGTGGGCCCGACTCCCATGAGTTAGCTTAAAATGGCTAAAACCGAAGCAATTAATGGGCGAAGTGAGGTAGCTCCTTCGATCGGACATACTTCGTCGATACCATTCTATTACTTTGTGATTGATTTGGGTGCACCCCTCGGATTTTTAGGAGTGTGGATCGAGGTGGGTGGTAGCTACGGCTATGCACTACCACCTGCCCGTAAGTGTAATTGGTATATCTATCCTGGCATTGCCTAGCTGTGCCATGTCACCTACCATATTGAGACAACTACAAGTTTTTTTTGTGTCGTACCAATGGAGTCTTCTCTGGTAGCTCCAGTTTACAGGGTATTACGGTATTGTATGACTATGGCACTATAAAATGTGTTATGGGGGATATGGTAATGCCTTAACGCTATTTTAATAGTTTACTTTAATATAGACATATTATAATAGCGTATTGTACTATATAGTAGATAGTTCCATGGATACTTAGAGGATGGCATCCCAAAAATCCTTTGAGTTACTTGTATTTCGGTTGATAATTCACTTGAGTTGGATTTAGTGATATAAGAATGTTATCCTGACTCGAGTGCTTTGTATTTTGCTTTATGCTCGGGTCCGGCCGAGTGTCACAATATTTGAGACTCACCTTTGGAGTTTGGTGCTTCGCTTGGAGATCCAACTATTTATTCAGCTTGCAGTTATTTAGTTGACTCGGATGATATATCCACATTTAATCATATTCTGTTCAAACATCACAGTCTAAAAAGAATTAGAGGAAGAGAGATTGAATTTCTAACTTAATTTAGCCTGTTAATACAAACAGAGACATACACAAACACACACATATATACAAATAAATCCTCAAGCATATTTTCATTCATGCAAACATACTTCACATCATAATTTCAAAGATGATATTTGGCATCAAGTATAAACCCAGATTGAGTTTTGAAAAGAGTGTTTACTCAGCAGTTTTTTTATTGAACAGAGAAGCCTAGAATAGATTCTTGGCTTGAAAAGTGCTTGTTTTAATTGAATTTGGATTTTAATTCACTTGTAGTTGAATCTGAACTTTGAATCTCTACTTTGTTTCTAGTTGAATTTGAATTTACTTGATCTTCGTTTTCTATGGTTGAAGATTGTTTGATTAGCTTGCCTCGTATTTAAAATTGAAGAGTTTGTTTCAGGTTAAAACATGAAGTAGTTTTACCAGGTTTTTGTTTTTGAAATTATGAAAGAAAGTGAAAGAGTAGGAGGGTAGATGTGAAATTTGTAAATGTAAACTATAAATGTGAATTATAGTGTGATTAATAATTAGAATAAGATAAAATTCCAAAGTAATGTTTGAATATAAATTTAAAGGATTTGGAATTTGAAAATTTGGAAATTTAAATTTCTTTGAAGTTGAAAATGATTCTCAAAAGTTGGGAAGATAATATATATTGAGAAATATTTTTGAATCAGATTTGAAATCTAGAGAGATTTGGAATTTAAAAATATTTGAAGGGTTTTAAAAGAGATAAAAGCATTGAACTCACTTTAGTCGCTGGACAATAATCCTGAAGATGATGGGCACATCATCAGTATTCAATTTTGAGTTTCTAAAGTGATGGATTTGCTACGAGGATAGTTGGTTATGATATTGTTTGGGCTTGTTGGATATACAAGTTGTTTAGAAATTTCAAAAGAAAATTTTTTTTTGGTAAAAACAAGTGTTTGGAATCCGGAGATTTGATTTGATATACCAAGAGGGTATGTGTAGTCATCATTTCAAATGGTTTTGGAAATGAAACCAGACAATTGAATTCTAAGAAATTCTATTTAAAGAATGAGAAAAGTTTAAATATATCAACTATTGAACTTATAAAGTAAAGTTGATATTAATAAGAAGAAATTGGAAATTTCAATCCGGGAAATAAAATTTAACTTAAGTGAATGAAAGTGAAGAAAATATATTTGAATTTAACTTGAGATAAGTTAAATAAAATTGAAATAGAAATTGAATTAAATTGGATGTAAAGTTGAAAGGTAAAATGATTATAATTGTGAAATGAAAATTTATACCTTAAGCTAGTAAGTGTTATATATATAATCTGGAATTTGGATATAAGATGAAATGACTCAAATGAGCAATATAAGCTTTTAAATAAATAAATAATTTGAACTCATATATCGAGAAATAAAATTTAGTTAAATTTGGATTGAATTGAATCAAAAGTCAGTTGTGTCATGAATGATATTAAATGGAATTAAGTCCTTGCTTAATAAAACTTAAAAGAATGGTATGTAACTAGATTTAACTGAAGTTGAGTTGGAATAAAACTGAATTTAAATAAATTCAGTCGAATTATAGATAATATTGAATGGAATAAAATTCTACTCAAGCAAATAAATGTAAATTAAGTAAGTATTGAATTAGAATAAATAAGCTTTGGAAGCTTATAAAAGAATTGAAAAGCATTGAATATATATATATATATATATATATATATAACCCCTAGTTAAAAGTAAAATGTGAATACAACTGATTGTAAATAGATGGGGAAGAATGAATATTGATAAGTGAGTAGCTTATAAAAATTTAAAAGGGGAATAAGTAAGCCAGAGTAAAAGTATTGGTATTCTGGAAAAATCCAAACTTGTGATATTAAGTAAGATTGAACTCAAGAAAATTAAATAAAATTGTTTTAAAGATAGAACAAAAAAATATAAAATCTAACTCAAGCATAAATTGAATGAACTTATTAGTACTAAATTCAATAATGAATTGTTAATGGAAATTAAAATTTAAAATGGATAAAAGAATAAACTAATCGAGTAAATTAGTAAAATAGTGGGGATTTGATCAAAGGAAAAATCAAATCAAAGATTTAAATGGAAGTTGGAGGAAAAGAATAAACTTAAGTTATTGGGTGAAATAGTTTGAAGAGAATAAGTAACTTAAGTAAATTGTGAGATGGGTATTTAATATTGGTTGTCGAGTTTGATAAAATGGTTTGGAATAAAACTTTTAAGAAATGAAAGAAAATGCAATGGAAAGTTTGTGAATAAGTTAAAATGGGATGGGATTAAGTGTAATTGAGTTGGAATCAATTTAAATGGTTATAAAGCTTAAGAATTTATTTATTCACATTATTATTGTCGAGTTGCATAAGGAAATAGATCGTTTGATGTAAAGGAGATTGGATAAAATTCTATGAATTATTAGAAGTGAAAGAAGTTGATTTTGAAATCAATTGGAATGAATATGAGTTTGTTTTGCTTAGAATGAATTAAATATAAGCGTGTAAGTTGTAAATCACTTAAACTGAATGAAATGGTTTGGAAATTGGTTGTAAGAAATTGTAATAAGTATCGAAACCTTATACATGCTTATGTAAATTATATAACATGCATTTTATGTGAAATTTATGTGTTAGCTATTGAAAGTAAGTGAAATGTTGATAAATTTCATATATTTAATACTTATATGTTTGAATTGAGTAAGTACAGGTACCGGGAAGCCGTTTGGCTGGATTTGATCATGCAAATTGCTAAATAATAAGCCGCTTGCTTAAAAATGTTAAATAAAGGTACGCGTACGTAATAAAAATAGGAAATATGAACTGTTTTTGGTTTTTTCGACCATGTGGGTCGATGTATATATATTTTTATGTCTTGTCAAATTGCAAAAGCCACTCCGTACAAAGGAGACTCCGCCAAAATTTTCTGAAAATTTTGGGAGTTAGAAATTTTAAAAAAAATTTAGTTAGCGACAAAAAAATTCCAAATTGAAAATCAAAATAAACTAGGGAATGAAACTACTTTAAAATAATAATACGAATAAGTATAAATGGAAGATAAAATTAAATGTTCAGAGTTGAAAATAAATTAAATTCACATGGAATGGGAGAACCAATTTGAATAGAAATAGATATAAACTAAAGTGGTGAAGTGAAAATAAATAAAGTAGCATATTAAATGCTTACACTAAACTTAAGAAGGGAATGGTAAATTCTTAAATGGGAAATTGATATTACAAATATATTCTAAGTTAATATTAGAATGAATAAATATTGACATTTTGTAAGAAAGTGGATAAAATGTTTCTGGAATGTTGTGATTGGATATTATTGCTAAGTGGAATATACAGGCATTATGAAGGAAAAGAAAAATGGGTTTTGATTTCAGAAGATAAATTTGAATTGCTCGACAAAAAGGTATGTGTTTAAATTTCTGTATGAAATTTGATTGGGGTTTTGATCGAGCCACTTGGCCTTTTGTTTTCTACTGGAATTTGGGAGCCCGTAGAGGCCTTTTGTAGTTGTATCGAGCTATCCGCGCAAAGGAGACGCTAGGGAAATTTTTCGGAAATTTAGGGAGTTAGAAAATTTTTGAGAAAATTTTGACAATTCAAAATTTGGTTTTGAATTATAATTTGAATGATTGTATAAATAAAGTTGTTTCGGAACTATGGAAAAGTTTGGAAAGTTAATAAGAATAATAACGGGTCTTTTATAAGAAGATATAGTTGGTAAGATGTTGAATTGTTAGAAACTGTTTGGTTTTGGGGAAAAGGGCAAACGGGTATTAGACCATTCTTCCTAATTAGTAATTTCGGGGACGAAATTCTTTTAAGGGGGAAGGATTGTGACGACCCTGAATTTTTGAGCTTTTGAAATGGGAATATTTAATTAATTTTAAATACTTAAAAGTTAATTTTTAACTTGAATTCCAAATATCACTATTTATTTGATAACTAAGTATTAAATTAAACAATTTGAAGTTGGGTACAATGTTGAATCTTGAGTTTTAAGCCTGTTGAAAATAATTTTAAGGCTTATAAAATTTATATTGATAACATTGAAAATAATAGAAGTGTTAAAATTTAATCTAACAGTGATTTGTTCAGTTTTGAAAATATACCGTTTAAATTTAATTTAAAAATAGCCTTCCGAGACACAGTCTCGGAATTCGACGAAACTAGTTCCATTGGGTCTGTAATATTGAATTATTATCCGATTTCAAATTTCGTATTGATCGGAGTGGTTGTGTGCTTGTACGATAAGTAAACGCATTGAAAATTAAATTGAAATTTAACATAAGAACTGGGTTCAAAAGGCTATCTTCTCCATACGATCGAATTAGGACTCGAAATCTTTTCCAGCACTTTCGGAATAGGGATATAACATTAGGAACGCCTAGCGGCATGCCTCGATAGGAATTCAAAATTTTAAGTGATGATTTCGAGAGGATTCAAATTTAAATTTAAATAATTTGTACACATGGTTGACTGGTCAAACTGCGATTTGCATCAGAACTTTATACTTTCGCCTCAATTACTATTCCTAATCTAATTCCACACGCAACCCTCCTTCCAAACCACGTTCCTCATGCTTCCAAAACAATCAAGCCGACCTCCTCTTGATTTTAAACTTGCGAAAAAAGAAAAATGGCCAAATAAAAGTAATAAATTTCCTTATTTTTCCCCTCTTCTCTTGATTCATGGATCCTCTTTTCAGATGGGGTGGCACTGTTCACAAATTTCTAAATAAAACTTTGGCTTTTTCTTTCCCTTCCAATTTCTGATCAATCGATCAAACCATGCTTTTCAAAATCGATACAAGGACGACTCTGTGGAAGCTCGCGATCGAGTGGGGTGCGGCGATCATTTTCGATCGAGGCATGCCCAGAAGCGTCGACGTCAAGGTTTCAATGGTGAAGCAAACACGGAGCGGGTGCACAAGGGTTGGCTTCGGCGTGGAAAGTGGCGCGATTTGCTGGGATGTCGTGCGACCTGAAACGGTGGGCTAGGGTTTGGGGGTGTCGCGATCGTGGAGTACTCGGCGATGACAGTCTTTGGCTAGGGTTTGGTTAGTGAATAGTGAGGTGATGGTGCTGGGATCATCTCGAGTTTAGGATTTGAACAACAAGGTATAACTTTCTGATTTCAATTTATATATATTAAATTTGTGAAAAAATATATATTTAATAGTATTGGATTTTGCAGTGAGGTAAGTAGAGATATAATTTCTTTTTTCAATTGAAATATATGTATATAGTGTAACAACCCACATATTTTACGATTGAATATTTAAATATTTTATTTAAAATAATTCAAAGTTAGTCGGACTATTGTCCGAAAAGCTACTTTTTGCAAACGGTCAAATTAGGACTCGAGACTAACCCCATTGAGTTCAAAATGACATTTGCGATCTTTTTGAGTATAAACTTTGATATGTTTAGAGTTAGTGGAATTTTTCTACTTTTTTACTTAGGGCTTTGGTTTTGTTTCAGCACATTAGACCCAAGCTTCACCCCTCTTCTCTTCATTACTTCATTTCTATTTCCCAATACTCAAGCTTTAGCAACAATAGAGAGAGGAATGGGAAATTAAAACTCCAAGCCTTAGTTTCCATTTGCAAATAAAGTTATAGTTCCAAATTTATAGAAGAAGCTTTGGTAAGCCTCCTCTTCTTCTTCTCCAACTCATTCTCTTATAAATTTCAGAAATTCCTAAACCTAATTTAGGAAATGTTTCTCTTTGAAGCATAAATTCAAGCTCTTTGGGTTGGAATTGAAGAGTGATTGTCCTTGCCATTGCTCTATAGCTTCTTCTTCATTTGTTTTGGGTTTAAAGGTGAGATTTTTATCTCACATCTATGTCTATATCTATCTTTGGTGTTGAATATGAGTTCCTAACACTTATTCATGTGCATTTGCTTTTGGTTTGGATTGATTTGGTATATATTCCAACTTTTGGTGCTTTGGAAGCAAAACCTATGAAAATCCTTTTATGGATGTTTGAACATGTTTTTGGTGATGCATCGAAGAGCCTATTGGGTCCGGTTGCCGATTGGCATAAATCCCTAGCGCCATTGCTCGATCGGTCGCGAATTGGTTGTGTTTGCCCGTCATTTGTATAGGCAGAAAAACTGCCTAGGTTCCAGTCAAAAAGAAGAAGTACTTCAAAAGCAAGTTCGCGATGCTCACGCCGCTCAGCGACATGCCGAGGCACAACTTGAAGCTGAGCAGAAAACAGCGGGAAGGTATCGTGCTGAGGTTACAGAGTTACGGGAGAAAGTCAACTCTCAGGAGGCGGAAATTCAAATGCTAAAGCTTCAACTCTCCAAAGCTGAAAGAGAGCGTGATGAGGCCGTTGCCGATAAAATTGCACCTGAAGAATCTCATGAGGCAACGAAGACCAACATCAGCTCGACACTATTTGACTTCTACCTGCACAGCGTCTTGGGGCGCGGTAGTCTCGCCTTCCTAGGCCCCAAGTATGAAATTACTCTGGCTGAAGTGTGGGAGGCCGCACTTGACATGCTTGGCGGTAAAGGTGCTGGCTATGCCGAATCAGCTCTTGAGGAGCATTATTTGGATGACGACACTCGCGCTGCTCTCGCCAAGGGAAAAGAACAACTTGCAAAATTAAGAGCCGAGATGGCCGAAGGGGAACATTTAGGAAAAACTACTTCAACTATTCCAGTCCAGCCTTCTCCTTCTGCCGAAATCGACATCGTCGGCTCCAGCTCTAATTCTCCATCCCTGGTCAAAGTTACAACTGAGATTACAAGTACACAAGGTGGAGAAGAAGGCGAAGAGAGCGCCGAAGCATAGGCTTATGAGGTTGATATCAGGAATCCAACTTCTCCAGGTAACTCTACTATTAATCTTGCCCAAGTAGACTGCTCATTTGCTTCTTATGAGTTCGATGAGCTTCTCGACTATTTCCTGAATCTCAATGAGCCTTTATCTCCTCTCTTTATGGACTTTAACTTCTTTTCTTCTGTAGAGAAAGCATTGAACATTATTCAAGCTTCCCCTCCTCCAATTATTCCTCCTTCAGTTCTCCAAGTCACTCCTCCGTCCGCCTCTCAACTCGGGTCGCAAGAGGAGCAAATAGAAGCTCTTCATGGCTTAGATGATCCTATTGCTTCTCAAGAACACGGGGGAGAAGGGCTTGGAGAAGGCAACGAGTCTCTGGAGCGAACCACTTTTGATAACATAAAACTATCTGCTCTTGTAACTCCGGGAAGTGAGTCTTCTTCAAGGAGAAGGAGGAAGCGTGCCACTTCCAAGAAGGGAAGGAAAAACATTCTTGTTTCTGAAGAGGAAACGAAAATTGATCCGGCAGTAACCCTATCTCCTTCATCCCTGACTCTCCTAAGCCGTCCTGAAAAGATGCCTATTAGGTCAGGTGAAGGCTCTAAGGGTGGTGGCAAGAAGAAATAAGGGGTCCTGCTTCGATTTATCTTTACTTTTTTCTTTTTGCATGTACTGGCCGGAGATTGTGCAGGTACCGGCCTCCGCTTTTCTTGTTCTTTTTATTTTGGAACCTGTACCTGTACAAAATTTTGACAGTGTTGAATAAAATGATTCTTTTTGTTTGTAAAAACTTCTGTCTGTATTTGAGAATGCATTTACTATTCACTTTCGTACAAGTTTCTTTATATGATATTGCAGTGAGCTTGTGGTATGTCGTTCGAGCATAATTTTTACCAATTTAGCTATACCTTGTTGCCCCTATACCATAAGCTCGTTAAATACTTTATACTTTGAGGGGACTTGTACTCTTATTTTCTGGAGAATAACTATTCCATACTTGGAGGAATACTATTCTACTCGAAATAGAGTACAGCTCACTCTGTATGAGTTTCTACGCTTCATCCTTCGAAGATATCACTTTTTCTTTTGTGCTTTCACACATTTTTGCCAAGTGAATTCTCCTATGTGGTAAAGCGGGTCTCTGAAAGGCACTTTAACTTCTTTTTGAGGAAGAGTATTTTCAAGAATAGAAGAACCAATCTTCCTTTGAAAGCTAAAGTGTGCCTTGGAAGAGGGATTTTTTTTTTACGCCTCGGTGGAGGGCTTTCTGATCTTTGCTTTGCATTTCTGGTGAAATGCTTCTTTGAAAAGTTGTACCTCTGGGGAGAGCTTTTTCCCGTTTCAACACTTGGAAGTTTTATTTCAATCTCGGTGAAACGTGTGCCTCCGAAGAGTTGTGCCTCCGAGGAGGGCTTTCCACGTTTCAACACCTGGAAGTTTTATTTCAATCTCGGTGAAACGTGTGCCTCCGAAGAGGTCTTTCTGTTCGATTGTGCCTCTGGGAGGAGGTCTTTTTATTTCTACCTCTGCGAAGAGGTCTTTTTTATTTCTGCCTCTGGGAAGAGATCTTTTTGTTTGGTTGTGCCTCTGGGAAGAGGTCTTTTTGTCTCTGCCTCTTGGGAGAGGCTTTTATTTTTTCCCTGTTCGCTGGGAAGCGGGCCTCCGAAGAGGGATTTTCACATTTTGTCTCATGGGAGTGTATCACCGATCATGGTGAAATGTGTTCCTTTGAGTAGGGTTACTGCCTGGAAGTTTGGAGTTTCTTTCTCTCGGTTGGACGGATTCACGGGAGTGTATGGACCGATCATTCTGCAACTTTGTATCGAGAAAGATCTCTCTTTTTCTGGTTCGGCCCGCTCGAGGACTTTTAGCATTTCAACTGTGGTGAAATGGGCCTCCGAAGAGGGCTTTTCACGTTTCAACACCTGGAAGTTTTATTTCAAACTCGGTGAAACGTGTGCCTCTGAGTTGGGCTTTTGCCTGGAAGTTTGGAGTTTCTTTCTCTCGGTTGGACGGATTCACGGGAGTGTATCGACCGATCATTCCGCAACTTTGTATCGAGAAAGATCTCTCTTTTTCTGGCTTGGCCCGCTCGAGGTCTTTATCCTCCAAAGAGTTGTGCCTCCGAAGAGGGCTTGTGCCTCCAAAGAGGTCTTTTGCTGATTGATGCTTGCTCGCCCATGTCTCTTTGTCATCTATTCATGTTGGCGATCCCCGTTGTCTTTTGCAAGTGTCATCACTTTCTAGTTGCCATTAATTTCCCTTATCCCAAGATATACTTCATAGTTAAGCAAGTTGGTGGTGGTAGACATGGGCTATTTAACTGGTTGTTTGTTTGTTCAAACATTTGCAGTTAGTTAGAAATGGTCCACTTCCATCCACATTGCTAACTTTTGCTCGAAGCACTTCTTTTGTAGGATTTGAGTATGGAAATTTTGAATGGCTTAGTGTTTGCTTGCTGAGTGATGTCAGAGATCGCTTGGTCTTGCGATGGGTAAGCTTTGCTTTTATGGCCTGCATTATTAAATCGACATTTTAGTAACACAATTAACGTATTTTATATGTCGAAATAAAACAAAGCAGTTTACAACAGTAGAGAACACAAGATTTATAGTGGTTCGGCCAAAAACTAGGCCTACATCCACTTTATAGCTTTTCATTATTCACTTGCTTTACAATTGCTTTCAATACAAGAATCATATATTCATAATTCTTTTACAACATTTCAGCAAAGCTTTCAAGTAAAATAGGGACGCAAATGATTGCTGTTCCAAGCTCTTGGGGTTGGTTCTCCTTCGACAGTTGTGAGTTTGAATGTGCCATCAAGAAGTTTTGCACCAATAACATATGGCCCTTCCCAGTTTGGTCCAAACACAGCTATGGCTGTCATAATCCTCTTCAGGACTAAGTCCCCAACTTCAAAGCTGCGCTGACGAACTTTGGAATCGAAGTGCCTGGCTATTCTTTGCTGGTAAGCTGCAATTCTTAGCCTTGCTTCTTCTCTTCTTTCATCGAGGAGGTCAAGTGCTTCCAATTGCAATTTTTCATTCTCATTTTGATCAAAATGGATCCTTCTGTGTAAGGGGACTTCAGTCTCCATAGGAAACATCGCTTCTGATCCGTATCCCAATGAAAATGGAGTATGCCCAGTCGCAGTTTTGTGAGTGGTCCTGTATGCCCATAGTGCAAGCGGTAACTTATCGACCCAACCACCTTTTGCTTTTTCCAGCTTCTTTTTGATGGTTGATTTGATGATTTTGTTTACTGCTTCCACTTGCCTGTTTGCCTGCAGATGAGCCACTGCTGAGAAGCTTTTTCGGATCCTGAATCGTTTGCAGAAATTTTGGAGTTCCACACTTTCGAACCGAGTACCATTGTCTGTGATTATCTTCTGAGGCACACCATACCTGCAAATGATATTTTTAGTCACAAAACTTATCATTTTCTTAGGGGTAATAGTAGCCAATGGTTCGGCTTCAGCCCATTTAGTGAAGTAATCAACAGCCACGATAGCATATTTAACCCCTGATTTGGCAGTCAGCAAAGGCCCAATGAGATCTATTCCCCAGATAGCAAACGACCATGGACTGACCATTTGTGTTAGCTCAGTGGAAGGTGCTCTAGGAATTTTAGCAAATCTCTGGCATTTATCACACTTTCGGGAATAGTCAGCAGCATCCTGATTAATCTCTGGCCAAAAGCATCCATAACGAAGGATTTTCTTTGCTAAAGTTTGAGCACCTGTATGATCCCCACATTCCCCTCCGTGTACTTCAGCCAGAATTGTCTTAGCTTCTTCCTTTGTCACACATCGGAGTAATGGCATTGAAAATCCTCGTCTGTACAAACGACCAACTTGAACTATATATATGGAGGCTTTCCTCATGAGCTTCTGTCGTTCTTTTGAACTTTCTAGCAAAGAACCATTGAGTAAATATTCAAGTATCGGAGTGATCCATGATTCTCGTTCTTGGGATACACTCATAATCCAATCAACATCCATTTCATCTGTGCTTGGAGCTGACAAGACTTCGACGGGAACTAATCCCAGTAGTTGAGCTTCACCAGTACTCGAATACTTTGCAAGAGAATCCGCTTTCATGTTCTCTTCGCAGGGTATATGGTTTATTGAGTAACGGTCGAAATCTTGAAGGAGCTCCCAGGCTTTTGATAACTAGGCGGGTAGATTCCCTCCTTTAGCTTGAAATTCCTTCCTGACTTGGCAAACAATAAGTTGAGAATCACTGAAGATCTGTAATGCCTTGATGTTTAGTTCTTTAGCAATCCTTAAACCAGCGATGAGAGCTTCATATTCAGCTTCATTGTTTGTCGAAGGGAATTCTAGTCTCAGCGCATAACATAGCGATCGCCCCTCTGGGGTTTCAAGGACAACCCCTGCTCCGAAATAGTAATCATTCCTTGCGCCATCGACGTACAATTTCCATTGGATTGGGATGCTATCAGTAGCTTCCTCCTCACTATCACCATTATCCGTACATTCTGCGATGAAATCTGCCAAAGCTTGTCCATTGATTGCTTTTCGGGGATGGTAAGTGATGTCATATTGACTGAGTTCAATATTCCATTTCAAAAGACGCCCGAAGTCTCAAGACGGAATAGGACTTGCTTTAGAGGTTGATCAGTGAGGACTTTGATGGGATGAGCTTGGAAATACGGCCTCAACTTTCTTGATGCGATCAACAAACAGTAGGCGAGCTTTTCTAATCTTGAATAGTTCATCTTTGCCCCAATGAATCTTTTGCTGATATAATAGACTGGGCGTTGAATCCTTGCATCTTCCCGTACCAACACTGCATTGAGAGCATGAGACGAAATTGCCAAATATACGAAGAGATCTTCACCACTGTCAGGCTTTGAAAGTATCGGAGGCACTTCCATATGACGAACCAACTCATCAAATGCTTTCTGGCATTCAGGAGTCCACTCAAAGTTTTTCCTTCCTTTCTTCAGAGCATCAAAGAATGGAATGCATTTGTCAGTGGCTTTGGAGATGAACCGACTCAAAGCAGCAACCTTTCCATTGAGACTTTGCAATTCCTTCTTCGTTCTAGGAGCCTTGACCTCTCTTAGGGCAGTGATCTGTGCTGGATTGGCTTCAATGCCCCTAGCGTTCACAATGAAACCCAAAAACTTTCCGGACTCTACACCAAATGAACATTTCAGGGGATTAAGCTTCATTCTGTACTTGCGGAGTACTGTAAACGTCTCTGCCAAGTGATCCATATGGTTCACTTCTTTCTTAGACTTTACTAGCATATCATCAACATAAACTTCCATTGTCTTGCCAATCTGTGGTTTAAACATGGCATTAACAAGCCTTTAGTAAGTCGCCCCTGCATTCTTGAGTCCGAAAGGCATGACCTTGTAGCAGTAGAGTCCAACATCTGTGATGAAACTAGTATCCTCTTGATCTGGCTCATGCATCATAATCTGGTTATATCCGGAGTATGCATCCATAAAAGATAACAATTCGTGTCTTGCCGTCCCATCCACCAACTGATCGATCCTTGGCAGCAGGAAACAGTCTTTGGGGCAAGCTTTGTTTAGATCTGAAAAATCAATGCATACTCTCCACTTTCCATTAGCCTTTTTCACCAGCACTGGATTTGATAACCAATCTGGATAAGTAGATTCTCTGATGAAACCGTTCTCCATGAGCCGATCCACTTCCTCTTTTAACGCTGCCGTTCTCTCAAGACCCTGAGTCCTTCTCTTTTGTTTCACAGGTGCAAACTTTGGATCAATGTTCAGAGTATGTACTGCAATCTCTGGGGATATTCCGCACATGTCAGCATGAGTCCAAGCGAATACATCCAAATTAGCCTTTAAAAATGAAATCAGAACATTCTCCCCTATTCTCCCCTATTCTCCCGGTACTACCCTATTCTCCCCTGTACTACCCTACCGGTACTACCCTATTCTCCCCTGCACTGGCTTTCCTTGGATCCATCTCTCTTCGTGCAACACTACATTCGCCAGTGCAGGGTCCACCCTGTAATTGCTACAAGGTTGGTTCTTTAATGCGGACCGAAGCCGTCGCACCTTTTTCTATTTCTCTTTTCCTTGATTCTCGCAACTCTGCAAAGTAACATTCTCGCCCCGCATCTTGGTCTCCCTTAATCACACCAACTCCATTATCTGTGGGGAACTTTAGAGTCAGGCACCATGGGCCAAGAACAGCTTTGAACGCAGCAAGAGTCGGTCCGCCTAAAAAGGCATTGTAGGCAGAGAATTCTTCAACAATTATAAAGGTTTGCTTTCGAGCCACCTTCCTCAGTCCCTTTCCATGTTCTACAAACAAATCTATGGTCCCAATCGGTTGTTTGGGTTCTCCAGCAAACCCAGCAATCTTAAGTGATGAAGCTTGAACGTCAGCCATTGGAATTTTCATTTGATCGAAGGTCTTCTTGAAGAGGATGTTACATGAAGCTACACAATCAACTAGAACTCTCCTCACAGTTGCCGGCCCAATACCGGCGGATATGACCAAAGGATCTATGGTCAGAGCTTTGACACCCAAAGAATCACTGCACTGAACACAATATCATCTGTGGAAGTCTTTTGTTGCTTTAAAGGAGCATCATTCACTAAAACAAAAACATTCTCTACAGCTGGTACATGCCTCAAGGCCCGGGCATACCTTTCCATCTCGCCCCAGCTTTTGCCTGCTGGGTGAGGTCCTCCAGTTATTATATTGATGACAGGCCTTTCTGATTCATGTTCCACGGCCTTCTCACTTGAGGTAGGACGGTGAGCGGGAACTTGTTGTCCTTGAGTTGACGAAGCTGGGGCATTTCTGTTCCTTTTCACATACTGCTGGAGTTTGTTTTCCTTCAAGAGTTGTTCAATTACCTCTTTCAACTGACGGCATTCGTTGGTGTCATGGCCGGGCTGGTTGTGGAACCGGCAGAACCTTCCACTTTTTTCCATCTTAATCGCAACTCTCATTTTAGGCGGTGTCGGATAATTGACATCATCTTTGGTTGCAAAGAAGATGTTTTCGGGGGTATCGGTCAAGGGTGTGAAATTGAAAGAACGGCCTTTCTTAGCTTCTCCCTGTTTCTTTCCACCATCATTTCCCCTTTTCTGATTGTTAGGTTCTTTCTTATTCGAAGCAGCACCATTGTTCCCGGCTTCCGCTGATACCACCTTAGCCGGTGTTTGGAGGCTCTCCAAGCGCATGAATTCATCCGCTTTCTTGTAGAATTTGTCGAGTGAGTTTGGTTCTTTCATTTTCAACCATTTTCCAAATTCACTCGATTTGTCAATCGCCCTCATCAAGTATGTTAGGACCATGCGTGGCTCAGCATTATCTACCTCAGTCAATGTTATGTTAAAGCGATTCAAAAACGACCTGATGGATTCTCCCGGATTTTGCTCTAGACTTGACAGTGACATTATATCCTTTGCTTTAGAAGCATACAATCGAAATTTCTCCTTGAATTTCCTGGTCAAATCGGAGAATTGATCGATGGACCTGACCGGCAGCTTTGTAAACCACAATAGAGCTACACCTTCTAGATAAACCGGGAAGTATCGGCATTTAATTTCATCAGACACCCTGGCACCAGTCATATGCCAGTCGTACTTATACAGAAACTCGTTAGGATCGCTCGTCCCCTTGTAAGCCGGAACAGTAGGGGGAACGAATTTCCTTGGGAACTCTGCCTTCAAGATCTTTTCAGTAAATGGAGTTTTGCTTGGAGCAAAACCCCACTCTTTCTCGTCTTCATCTCTTCGCATACTTTCTTTCATGATTTGACGAACCATACCCGAAAAATACTCTTCATCATTTAGAGGCTCTAGAGGGCACACATCAGCCACTCTCTATGAATTCTGCCTTGACAATCGTTCACGGAGGGTCGGCTGTGGCCCTGATCCTCCAGCTTGAAGAAGAGTCCTTTCTACAGGGTCTGCGGCTCTTTGAGAAATGTTCCCTTCAACATCCTGAACTCCCACAGTAGGGTTCCCATCATTATTACTAGATTGACGGTTTGCCCCAAGTAGATCATTCAACTTACTTAAGATCAGGGCATTCTGGGCATTCTGGGCTTCCAACTGCGCATTCTGAGCATTCAATTGTTGATTCAACCCCACAACTACGGCGTCCAGTTCTGCTCGTGTAACTCCAACAGTTGGAGCTGCCTGACTTGAAGGAGGAGAGGTAGCAGTATTCTCTTGAACATTGTTGGATCTTACAGAACTTCGTTTTCTCCCAGGGGCCATTATTTCCAATAAACTTCTGGTTTTGAAAGAAATCCTTTCAACAATTTTCACGGAGCAATGTGGAAGTTTCCTGAGTTCAATTCTCAGTGAAAGCACCAAAAATGTTAACGTAAAAATCAGACGCTAACACCCCGGTGTAGATTGAAGTTTAGTGAAAGCACCACCCGTGTACACGCGAACTACAAACAAGTAGAGAAATCACAGAAAAAAGCAGAAAAAACAACAGTTTTTATAGTGGTTCGGCTTAATGTAAGCCTACGTCCACTTTAACTCTCTTTGTTACTGAATTGATTACAACTTTTACAACAATCTTCAATTACAATTCCGATGAGACAAACAACTAGAACTTTGATGTAGAAGAATTCTTTAAATCCATGTAGATTGTGTAAGATTTCCTCTCGAAGTTAGTTGAGATGTCTTTCGTACTTGAAGTGTTGAGTGAGTCGAGAATTCAGCAGAGTATTGGCGCTTCAAGAGATCGGCCAAAAGTCCCCCTCATGCTTGAGGTAGGTTGGTATTTATAGGGGAAATCCCCCCCTTAGGTCGTAAGTCGTGACCGGTCTAAGGTGAGTTATGGCCGGTCTATGGTAGGTCGTGTCCGATTCATCTGGCCCCTCCATGGCTTCACAAGAGTTCATTTGTACAAGTTCTAAGTCGCCCACGAGTCATCCTCTATGTCGCAAATGAGTCAACTGGTCTTCTTTATGCGGCATTGAACCTTCACCTAGTAGCTTTAGGTCGTGGACGACTCAAGCTAGGTTGTGAGTCGTGTACGAGTTAAGAGACCACTGCGCCATGTAGATACATTGAACTTGTCTTCCTTCGCTTGCTCTGTGAACGACTGAACATAGGTTATAGGTCGGTGGTGACTTAGGTCGGTAGTTATCATAAGTCGGTAGCTATCTTAGGTCGGTGGCAACTGTTCAGCCTTAAGTCGGTATCCCTTCCAGGCCTTAGGACGGCATCCTTTTAAGGCAGTTAGGTCGGTAACTTTGTCAAAGCATTGAGTCGGCACCTCTCTTAAGTCGGTATCCCTTTTTGGCCTTAAGTCGGCCTTCCTGCTAAGTCGGCATCCTCTGAATCTTAGGCCAATACCCACGTTAGGTCGGCAGCCACCTTATTTTAGACAGTTGGGTCCGCAACCTTGCTAAAGCGCTAGGTCGGCAACCTTTTGGGTCGGTAACTGTCATTCGTTGTTGAGTCGTGGCCGAGATGGAGTTAACATATACCATCGTTCAAAAAATTAGCTCCTCCATGCTTAGAAATGATCGTTTGACATATAACTTCTGGATATTGGTTACACAAAGGGAGGTTAAACATATGTGAGTAGTATTCAATAGCTGTTTAAGCAAACATATCTTCCAGAATCACCCTTCCATCAACTTCAATTCTAGTCAAACACCTTCTACTTCTTCTGCTAGACATTTTTGCATAGAAAAAAGCGGTAGCTTCATCACCCATCATCAACCAATCACACCTAGCTTTTTGTTTGGCATCTATAAATTCTTTTTTAAGTGCCACTTCCAGTTTGATTTTGGTATTTTGAAATTCCATAGCTAAGTTATGATCGTTAGATGTTTCCAGAAGTTTCTGAAGCCTTGAACGATTCTCTCTCTGAAAATTAACCTCTTGTTTGGTATTACGTTGTTTCGTACTCCATTTCTTGAGCTCAGTCTTGATATTTTTGAGTGTTTGAATGAGTTGATATAAAGGTCTATCTGCATGATTAGAAACCTATAGTTTTTCAATCATGGGAAAATATTCCTCATTTAAAGGCCAATGATTCATATATCTGAAAGGTCTATTCTTATCCCTAGACTTAGGGAAAAGTGATACTAGGATTGCGTTATGATCACTCACTGAAGGAGGCAGATATTCAGCCGATAAATATGGAAATACATTGGTCCAATCTAGATTTGTAAAAACCCTATCAATCTTAGAAAATATATTTCGACTTGGACCAGACCACCAAGAATAATCATAGCCTTTGACGATTATCTCATTAAGGCCTATATACTTGGTCATATCATCGAATTCAAACAAATTTCCAAACATCACTGGATTGCCTCCCTTTCTATCTGAGGGGCTTTTAATACAATTGAAGTCTCCAAGAACCATCCAAGGTCTGAAGATGTTAATAGCATCCTCCTATAAATTCTTCCATAATTTTTTCCTAAGGGTAACATAATTTTGAGCATAGATAAAGGTTAAGTTGCATTTAAATTTTGAGGTATTGATCAATTCTATGGTGATATGTTGATCGCTCATACTGATATAGTTAAAATTCCATAATTTTTGGTCAATTAGGACGAGAAGTCTACATTTAAAATAACAAGAAACATTACTTATTATTTTCCATCTATCATCCAACACTCTTTCTAACTTCAGAATATCCAGATACAGCAACTTATTTTCCAAAACAAAAAAATAGCTTATATTAAACTTGTCAATAAGTTTTCTCACTTCTCCCATTCTGTTAGGGATGTGAAACCCTCTAACATTCCAGCATGCAATCGACATTAAGTTATCTTATTGTTACGAGTCCTCAGCAACCTGGAGGATTCTCTTATGCCTTCCATAGAAATGCCTAGCTTCTGAACCCACTTAGGGTTCTTGCGAACAAGCTTTTCCTTTTGTATGTTCTCGAATTCTATTTCTTGAGGTTTGGGCAATAGTTGTTCCTCTTGAGCGGCATCTACATTATCATATGTGTTATGTTCCTCTATGACTTCTATTATTCCTGAGTCCTGATCCTGATTTTCTTGTACCTGTATATCATAACAAGGTTCAGTTCCTCTGCTATAATTAACATTATTAGTTAAACAATCATCAATGCAAATGTCATTAGAAAGTATAGGTTTTGAAAATGAAAATTTGTCCGATGAAGTCGAAGGGAGTTTGAGAATAGAAATGTAGGTCGAAGGTGACTTCAGAGAAGTTGGGCTTTGATCTCTGGTTGTCGGTTTGGAAGTGTTCTCTACGAAGCGCGAAACGCAGATTGCTTTATTAGGGGAGACGTTAGACCTGGGCAAGACTTCTGTCTCCAACGAAAAATTTTCTATTTGATTTTTATCTAGAGACCCATCAGTAGGAGGACAGTTGACCTTTGTATTTTGATAATCTTGAAATGATTGTTGTGCAATTTCTATCATACTATCACCACTTGGAACCTCCGTCTCATAGTTCTTGGTTTCTTCTTTGGATGATTGATCATATTGTGTTACTTCAGTAATAGGTGGATCTTCCAATGGTTTCTCCAGATCATTAGTACTATCTTTTACTCCTTCCTCTCTTACCAATTCTAGACGGTCTTCAAGGCTTGAAAGCTTAGAGCTTTCCTTATCCGATTCATTAACTTGAGTCAGTTTAGGAACCCAAGTCTTAGTCAATGGACATTCATCTGTTACATGTCCAAAACACACGCATTTACTACATATAGGCGGGGGGTTCTCATATTCCACTTCCTGAATAAAGCTCCTCCCTGTATTGTCCATACCTTCAATGATTTTTGGCAAACCATAGGATGCATTAACCTCAATCATAACTCTAGCTTAGGCTAATCTAGTTTTGTTTTTTGTAGCCTTGTCCATCTTTATGGGAACTCCTATAGCGCTTGTTAAAGCATAATTGCCTTATTACCCCACAACTTGAAACTTAAACCAGGAAGTCTAACCCACATAGGTAAGGATGTAAGCAGATCTCTATCTGTTCTCATATCTAGGGTCAGTCTCTTCATTATGATCAGGTTTCGATTCATGAACCAAGGACCTGACTTCAAAATCTTATTACAATCCTCCTCGGAACCAAATCTAACCACAAAGAAGTCGTTATTCCTTGTGTGAACAGAAAACGGCTTTTGCGTTGACCACACCCTATTACCGTATCCTTCAAAAATTTTAAACCATGGTTTGTACCCAACCACGTAGAGTAATATACATAAATCCCATCCTCCATTTGCTTCCTTGATAGCTTCAGGTGAAAGATTGCCGATCCTTTTACCATCAGCAACTTTTGGTTCAATAAATTCCAGATCTAGGTTCCCCAAATCTCCAACTGCACCTATTTTGACTGCCTCACTGTATGAAATTTTTTTAGCATTTTCTGGGACCGTAAATTTAATTTGATTTCTTCCAGGTTGAGAGGCATACTGTTTTGACATTTTCACAGGTTTTATAGAAGTTCGTCCAGCTTTAGATTCCTACGCCCTTCTTCCCGAATTCCAATCTGAATTGATCTCGGCTCTGCTCGAATTGTTCCCTCCCAGATTCAGCCTAGGTTCTGGTCCCGAAATTGGGGCCTTGCCCCTTTTCCTTCTGACCTCCTCCCAGCCTTCTTCATCCCGCAAGGACCCCATGGTTCCAGTTGTTTAGAGGAAGAATTGAAGAAATACAGAAACTAGAAAATGATAGGATAATAAGGGAGAAACCCTGATCTCGACGTTCCAGGTGTGAAGAGAAAGAATTGAAGAAAGCGAATAGAAACTAGAAAAATCGGTAGGAGAAAAAGGGAGAAACTCTAATCTCCAGATCTGAATTCAGAAGCCGCCATTATATTTCTGTGTGCTTTAAAATAAGTTCTAAATGTTTAAATTCTAAAGTAAGTATTTTTTTTTAAATCTATTATCGTAATAATTATTTAAAAGATGATTTGGTATTTTGTTTAAAGAAGAAAATGTAGTTATATTTATAAAGTAACCTTATTTTAATTATTTCTAAATAAAATTAAGTATTAAAGTAATTTTTCTAAATTTAAATGTTAAACATATTTTACAATAAAGTGTTTTTAAATTATTTTAAAAATCTAAGTTTTCTGATTGGTGATCTAAGAGGAAATCGAAAATATCTGGGAAATTTATTCTGTAAAAGGAAGATAGTTTGGAACTGTTTTTAAAGGGTTGAAAATTGGAAATATATCTTGCAAAGATATTTTGAGATAAATAATTAATTTGGGAAATTATTTATTGTGTGATGGATGTTGTGAATGTTAGTTGATAGTTAAATAACCGACTATCAATATTGGCCAAATGCGCTGATCGTTTCGAAGAGACCGGGATCGCGATTTATTTCTCGAAAACCACTTCGATCCAGTTTGTACGTTTTCATGGAAAACGAGTTTGGATTCGAAGGTGGAGCAGTGAAGTGCAAGGTCTAGTCGCTACTAATCTTGACGATATTTTCAAAATGGATGTGGTAGGAGTAGTGCCTTCGGTTCCATTCGAACCCGGGACGGACTTGTATGGGTGAATGCTTTCGAAACATCGTCAGGTGGGCGATGGGCATTATAAGTGATATGTTTTAAAAGGTAATGCTTAGCCTCAAGCCTCATCAACCAGGAATGACTGAAAATCAGGGGTTATGCAACAAGGCTAGGTGGGTAGCACCAATTCAGGGTGATGTCATCCCTGTCTAGATGTCCCTTTTTATTTCCGCTTAGTGGTGCGGTTGCTGATCCCAACCGTGGGGTGATCTCACTCGAGATTATCCAGTAAGGGGTAGTCCCGGTCTTGTGTTGCAGGGGGTCGGGATGATCCTCGGTACTGTGATCTAGGCCATGTACCGTGACAGGTGGTACCCCAGTGCCTAGTCATTAGTTGGAAATCCATTCTCCCTACGAGCCTTGTACGAGTTTTGTTTGTATTACCCACTCTGTGGCTAGTAGCTGGAATTTAATCATGTAACAATTTCAGCTATTTTAATAAGTATTTGTATATAGACCCTATTATAATGTCAGAGGATTTCAATAAGAAATGTTTTAGATATCGTAAGGTAAAAACCCGACATGTTTATTTGTGGCGTGGTCTTACAGATGCTTTTGTTTTCAAAGGATTTTTGAAAATTTAATAATAAATTGAGTGTGATTTCTCACGCTGGTATATCCAAACTGACTCGGGTGTTATTTAACTATAATGCTCGGGTCAGACCGAGTATTATAGAATACAGGAAAGGATGCTGTGGAACTCAGGAGACGAGCTGGATGACGATATATACTCCCGTACTTGTTTATATATATTCCGCCGTGTTGTTTACTTGTGTACTCAGTTGTCTGAGGGTAGGTTATGATTACTGCCAATTGTGTGTTTCGTGATTGATGTTGTTAACATAAAAATCAGACGCTAAAACCTCGGTGTATGTAGAGTAGGTGTGAAAGCACCACCCGTCAATACAAGAATTAGAGATAAGTAGAAAATTACAGAAAAGCAGTAAAAGACATAGTTTTTATAGTGGTTCATCTTATAGTCAAGCCTACATCCACTTTAATTCTCTTTATTACTGATTTAGGTACAACTTATACAATTTTCTTCAATCACAACACACTTTAGACTAGTAGCTCAAACTTCGATGTAGAATAATCTTTTGAGTTCATATTGAATGGTGTAGATTCTCTCTTGAAGTTTGTCATAGTGTCCTTGGTGCTTGAGGTGCTCGAAGTGTGGTTGAGTTGAGAAAATGGCAGAGTGTTGATGCTATGGAGAATAATCCAAAAGTCCTCTTCAAGTTGGAGCTAGTGCCGTATTTATAGGAGAGTTCGGAGTTAGGTCGTTGGTTATAGGTCGTTGACGACCTAAGATAGGTTGTAGGCCATGGGGCGACCTAGTGGTAGCGACCTAAGCTTTACGGCTTAACTAGAACACACCTGATCTCTTCCGAATGAAGTAGTAGGTCATGGACGACCTAGGGGAGTAGTTGGCGACCTTACAACGCTAATACATCCAATGCAGCGACCTAGGCTAAGTCGTTAACTTGTTATGTCGCTTAACTCATTAGGTCGTTAAGCCGTGGATTCACTTAGGTCGTAGGTCGCTACCTGTTAGGTCGCTTAGTAGTCTTCCATCTTTTAAGTCGCTGAGGACTGAAGTCACTAGGTCGTTTGAGATGGTAGGTCATGAGGTTCTTAGGTCGCTAAGTCACTTCAGACTTTAGTTCGCTAACTATTAGGTCGTTAGGTCCACTTCATTGGTTAGGTTGCTTACTCCCTGTAAGTTGTTAACTCATTGGGCCGCAAGGTCGCGAACTCCTCTCGGCAGTTAGGTCGATCTCGTAGCTAAGTCGCTAGGTCGTGGACTCCTTTAGGTCGCTGAACTTATTAGGTCGTTGATCGGTTTTATTCCATAGGTCGTTAGGTCGTTCCACTTTTTAACTCGTTAAGTCGCTTTCAAAATGGAGTTAACACTTGCCCCTCGAAGCACTCGCCTAGGTCGTAGGTTGCGTGCTTCGATCTAATCCCACTAGGTCGTGAGCGACCTAAGAGATGACTTAACTCGTACACCCATTTGCATCTGCGTTATATAGCCGCTAGCTCGTTTCTTTCCCTTAACTGCTCCGATAACCTTCTTCGCCATTAACGATTTTCCGAGTCTTCAAAAGCGAACCTGTTTCTATCGAGTTGTCAATTCATCCTTACTTTCACACCGTGTAAGTGAATTCGATCTTTTATCCATCTCTCAATTACAGTCGAACCATAAATTTTCGCTTTCTTCCCCCAGTTCAATATCCATACATCGTGTTCCACTTTCAAGCCATGCTGTGATCGGTTTTCGATCGCAACTGGCTATGCTGTTATTGGGATCCACGAGGATTCAGCAAGGCGTTGGATTTGTGATGATTTGGATGATAACGGGTTATCGGGTTATAAGCTGATGAGATAGCAGGTCACTGATTGGAGAGGAGGTAGTGGGTTAAGGAGATAACTTGAAATGGCTGAGTTACACCAGAAGCAACTTAGGGATTCTAAATGACTCAAAATCCTTGCGACCTAACTGATTTGCACGACTTACGAATCGACTGACCTAAGAAGCCTTGCGTCCTGGATGAAAACTGAACAACCTTCGAATTCACGACTTAACTTTTAGGTCACGCGAGTATTCAAACGACCTAGGACTTAGCTAGATTCATACTCCCTTGAACAATGTGATTTAACCTCACCAGAATATCATATGAATTCCAAACAGGACGACTTAAGGGAGGCCCGACCTATGCTAGGTCGTTTGAGCGACCTATGAGATGAACCGAACTTGAACATTTGCAAAATTCGACAGAACCTGATTGTATTTCAACTTTGAACTGCTAGATCAAGATGTTTGGATAAATTGTACTTCTTTATAGACTTCGTCAACCTTAATGCTAACAACCTGTTAAACACAACATTGGCAGAAAAATAGGACGAATATACTGCCACTGATCGCCGACATCGAATGACAATTTAGTCGATAAAATATAATCAACTTAAAGAAATTACATGAAATGCTGTGAACCAACAAATTCAAGTGAAGTAGTAAAGCAATGTTAATTGACTAAAGCGGATTTGTTTACGTCAATACTGCACTTGCATTTGGACTGAAGGCGACAAGTCCTGAAATTTTACAATCGTCATATGTTTATTAATTTAATTCCAGTTATACTTGCCTTTCACTTTATTAGTTTTACACAACACTTCACACATTTAGGAAACGTGCACCTTCACATTTGAATATCCAGTTCCTTGTGCAGAATGTCTTCTCAAGAAGGGATGATCGAGCAATCTGAAGGAGTCTTCCCGATAGCTGACCCATTGGTCGATCCTCCGGAGAGAACTCCAACTACCTTGAGTCAGCGGGCATTCAATCAATTACATATTCAATTTGGGATTGTCGAAGTCGATGCTAGACTTCCTGGCCCGAATGATACTGCTGACAGGCCAACTCTTGGTTTTGTTGCCGTCAACCGTCAGATGTGCCTTTGTGGTGCCATTCCCCCTTTCAATGAATTTCTCCATCAACTCCTTCTCTGGCTAACCATCTCTCCCTTTCAACTACATCCCAATGGCTACGCCATCCTGATGGGATTGTGTGTTTTATTCAGGAGGACACTTAACCGTCTTCCGAGCTTCGAAGACATTTGCTACTTATGCACATTCGCAAAGAATAAAGACCACCTCTCCTTTATACTCGTGAGAAGTGCCAGAAATCGTAAACTTATCACCGATCTTTCCGAAAGTGCTCACGGTTTTCTGAAGCAATTCTTCTTCGTCCGCTGCCCCCTAGGGTTTTATGCCATCTGGAGAAAAGGAAGTAAGATTGCTCTTCCCCGTTCTTTCCATTTCATCCTTTCAAGATCCGAATTGCTAAGTGCTAACTTCATTCTTTTCTTTTACAGCACTTCCTCCTCCCTCTAGAAATCCCAGTCACAAGACAACTTTTGATAGATTAAGTGTCGTGCCGGCTGAAGAAAGAAATATAAAGTTTTTGCTGAGAGATGAACTTCTGCACCAATATGGGCTTTTACACCCTTCTCGCTCTACTCAACCTCACGAAGTTCCCGATTCTCCGGCCAAATCGCCAGATGCCCAGTTTCGGCTGAGGAACCTATACTGAAGGAACCTACTTCTGAGGCTTTACTGGTGAAGTGCTCTACTTCTACTGATATTGCGGGGCCATCTGACAAACTTACACTTTCCCCGATCATCGAAGAGGAAGAGCCTTTTCATCATTCAGGGAAATCCGGTGATGAGGGAACCGAGAGAGCGAGTCCTGCCAAGCAGAGTGGGGATGACATTTTTGAAGGTTTGAGCGATCTGATGATCACTTCACCGGAGCTCTTTAAAGATGATCCTGTTTCTGCTAGAGTTACCTCTTCAGCAGTTGAAGCAACATCCACTTTACAACAAACTCCGTCAGCTCAAGAGTTGACGTTAGCTATAAAACCCATCATTTCCCCGCAACCGAGGAGTGGTTCGTAATTCGACGCGCGTAGTTTGCACGTTACACACACTTAGGATTTTTAGCATTCTTATGCACTTACATGCACTTTACTTCAAAGATTCTCAAGCTTTGCCTCTTTTCCATTTCCAGGTCTTGCAATAGGCCGACGCTCTTATTACGACGACTTTCAGAGCTACGGGAGATGCGGCTCTTTTGATCCCAAGAGATACCTTCCTTTTTATAGGGAGACCGACGAAGAAAGAGCCGCACGAAAAGCTCGTGAAAGGCGTGCCCACGAAGAACGCCATAAAAGACGGGACGAGCGACATGATTCTTCCCAAAGGGAAGATGATTCTCATAAACGGAAGTCCCGTGACGACAAAGGGAAAAGTCAAGTTTAAGATATGAGTAAAAGAGCCAAACATGGCAAAAAACCAGCATCCAAGATTTTCGAACAACCTGCTGCTCCTGTACTATCTCAATCTCCTGCCCTGGCATGTACTGATATTCAAACAATCAATGGAAGGCCCCAATATCAAGTTGGTCCAGGCCCAACTACTCTTCAGAGTCGATTCCCAAACTGGTGCCCGAAAGGAGTGCGCTTTGATCTTGACCTGGTCCCGATCGATAAGCAGGCTATGCTGCACAACCTTGATGCTGTCAAACTTGATATCGAGAGAATGTCAGGTTGGAAAAAGCTTGTCGACGAGCTCTAGAGGGTAAATCGCGCGAATCTTGAAGCCATGTTAACAATGGAAAACGACAAATCTGAGTGGCAGAAGATTCTTGAGCAACATGACGCGAAAATGAGATGCATCGCTACTTATAATGAAAAGCTCGAAGTGGAAGTTTAAAAACTTAAAGAAGAGCTTTCCACTTCCTCTACTTCCTATTCGCAAAGGGAGCAAGTGCTTCAACAACAAGTGCGAGATGCTCATGCCGCTCAAAGAGATGCCGAAGATAGGCTTGATGTGCAAAAAAGAATTAATGAGGGCCATATGGCTGACATTGCAGAGCTACGAAAGAAGACTAGCTCCCAGGACGTGGAGATCGAAATGCTAAAACTTCAACTCTCTAAAGCTGAAAGAGAGCGTAATGAGGCCGTTGCCGGCAAGATTGCAGCTCAAGAGTCTCATGAGGCAACGAAGGCCAATATCAGCTCAACATTGTTTGACTTCTACTTGCATAGCGTCCTGGGGCGTGGTAGTCTCTCCTTTCTAGGCCCCAAATATGAAATAACTCTGGCCGAAATGTGGGAGGCCATACTTGACATGTTTGGCAGTGCTGGCTATGCTGAGGCGGATTTAGAGGCAAACTATCTTGATGACGATGCACGCGCCGCTCTTGCCGGGGGAAAGGGGCAACTTGCCAAAGAGAGAGCCGGAATGGCAGAAGGGGAACATGTAGGGAAGGCAACTTTAACCGACCCAGTTCAACCTTTGGTTTCAGCCGATATCGACATTGTTGGTTCCGGTTCCCATTCTCCTCCTCCCACTAAAGCCGTTACTGAAAGAACCACCGCCCACACTGGAGATGATGCTCAAGGAAGTGCCAAAGCGCAGGACTTCGAAATTGACATAGTGAAGTCTACTTCTCCAAGTAACCTCAATGTTGATCTCCCTCAAGCGGGCTGCTTGTTCGCTTCGACTGAGTTCGATGAGCTTCTTGCTTATTTCTTAAGCGTCGATGAGCCATTATCCCCTCTTTTTATGAGGAATACTGACTTTAACTTTTCTTCTCCTGTAGAGAAAGCACCAAGTATTGTTCAGACTTTCCCTCCTCCAGTTATTCCTCCTCCGTCTCTTCAAGTCACTCCTCCTTCTGCCTCTCAACTGAGATCACAAGAGGAGCAAATTGAAGCTCTCCGAGACTTGGACGATCCTATTTCTTCACAAGAACATAGGGGAGAAGAACTTGAAGAGGGTGAAAAGACTCTGGAACCAACTGGTTCTGACGATATGCCGTTTTTCACTCCAGGAAGCGGGTCCTCTTCTAAGAAGGGGGGAAAAGTGGAGTCTCAAAGAAGAAGAAGGAAGCTTCGGCCGGCGAGGAAAAAGCAGAAGAAAGTCCAATTGTTCCCCTTTCTCCTTCTTCCCCTACTCTTACAAGCCGGCCCAAGAAGTTGGTCATCTGGCTAGGCGCAGGCTCAAAAGGTGGAAGGAAGAAGAAATGATGGCTTTGGTCCTGTGCTTTTTATCTCGCTTTTTGTTTTTTTTCTTGTATATAAGCTTGCGTTGACTGGAGATTGTGCGGGTACCGGTCTCCGCCTTCTTTTATTTTGAAACCTGCGCATGTATGTAAAAAAATTCATAGTACGGAATAAAATGATTCTTTTACTTGTACAAACTCCTGTCTGTATTTGAGAATGCATTTATTTTCCTTTTTTTATATAAGTTTCTTTATTCTCTCTGTGTGATGTTGCAATGAACCTATGGTATGTTGATTAAGCATTGTTTTTTATTTTTGTGACTATATTGTATTGCCCCCTTACCATGGTTTATTGCAATCTCTTTCATGTTGGCAGAATTTTGAAGAACAATTCTTCTGTTTTGAGAAGACTTGTATTCTTTCTTTAGAGAACAACTTTTCCATTTGAAGGAGGTTTGCATCTGTACTTTATAAGATAATATTTCCGTTTGAAAGAAATATTTTTCTGACTTAGTAGAATGCGCCTCATATTGGAGAAGCTTTCTCTCTTTTATTTTTGTTGCGAAGTTTTTACACTTCACTTTCGTAGAAAGTCGCTTTTGTTTTGGCAAGTGAATTTTCCTTCGTGGTAAAGTGGGCCTTTGAAAAAGGGCTTCGACCTGCTTGTGCCTCCGAAGAGGGCTTTTGTTTGATTGTGCCTCTGGGAAGAGGGATTTTTGTTTGATTTTGCCTCTGGGAAGAGGGCTTTTTGGTTGTTCCTCCGGGGAGTGGGCTTTTTTGTTTGTGCCTCCGGGGAGAGGGCTTTTTTGTTTCTGCCATTGGGGAGATGTCTTTATCTTTTCCCTGTCTGCTGGGAAGCGGGCCTCCGAAGAGGGCTTTTCACATTTCGACTCGTGTGATGTTTTATTTCAAATCACGGTGAAATGTGTGCCTCTGAGTAGGGCTTTTGCCTGGAAGTTCAGATTTTCCTTCTCTCGGTTGGATGGATTCACGGGGCGAACACAAATTAATTAGTGTCCTGTGCCACCGATCAGTCCACAACTTCCTATCGAGAAAGAGCTCTCTTTTTCTGGCGAGGCCCAACAGAGGTCTTTATCCTCCGAAGAGTTGTGCCTCCGAAGAGGGCTTTTCACATTCTGAAACTTGTGAAGTTTTATTTCAGATCTCGGTGGAATGCATGCCTCTGAGTAGGGCTTTTGCATGGAAGTTTGGAATCTCCTTCTCTCGGTTGGATGGATTCACGGGGCGGACACAAATTAATGAGTGTCCTGTGCCACCGATCAGTCCACAACTTTCTATCGAGAAAGAGCTTTCTTTTTCTGGCGATGCTCGTCAAAGGTCTTTATCCTCCGAAGAGTTGTGCCTCCAAAGAGGGTTTGTGCCTCCGAGGAGGTCTTTTGCTGTTTGATGCTTGCTCACACATGTCTTTTCGCCATTTGCTCATATCAGCGGTTTCCTGTTATCATTTCCAAGCGCACATTCCTTTCTTTTGCAAGTAGCTTATTCTATCCAAAGAAGTGTACTTCATTGTTAAATGAGTTCGCAGGCGTAGACATAGGCTAATTAATCGAATGTTTGTTTGCACAAACGATCACAATTAGTTAGGAAGGGTCTACTTCTTGCGGAACCACTAACTGTTTGCTTGAAGCACTTCTTATATAGGATTCGAATCTGGAATTTTTGCGGCTAGATATTCAATTGTTGAGTGATGTCAGGGATTGCTTGGTCTTATGACGGGTAAGCTTTGTTTTAATGGCCTGCAGTGTTAAATCGACATTTTAGCAATACAATTGACGTACTTTATATATCGAAATAAAACAACCAGTTTATAATAGTAAAGAACACAAGATTTATAGTGGTTCGGCCAAGAACTGGGCCTACATCCACTTTGTAGTTCTCCTTATTCATTTGCACTGGCTTTACTGGCTTTCAATACAAGAATCATACATTCATCATTCTTTTACAATATTTCATTAAAGCCTTTCAGTAAAATATGGGCGCAAGTGATTGCTGTTCCAAGCTCTTGGAATTGGATCTCCTTCGACAGTTGTTAGTTCGAAAGTGCCATCAAGAAGTTTTTTGCCTATGACATACGGCCGTTCCCAGTTTGGCGCAAACACTCATGTTGCTGTCATGACTCTTTTCAAGACTAGATCTCCAATCTCAAAGCTGCGTTGGCGAACTTTGGAATTGAAGGGCCTGGCACTTCTTTGCTGATGGGCAGCAATTCTGAGCTGAGCCTCTTCCCTTCTTTCATCAAGGAAGTCAAGTGCTTTAAGTTGCAACTCTTCATTTTTCGCTTGGTTGAAATGAATTCTTCTATGTGAAGGGACTTCTATTTCTACTTGAATCATTGCCTCTGATCCATATGCCAATGAAAATGGAGTGTGCCCCGTCGCAGTTTTATGTGTAGTTCTATATGCCCATAATGCTAGTGGAAGCTTATCGACCCAACCACCTTTCTCTTTTTCCAGCTGTTTTTTGATGGTTGATTTGATAATTTTGTTTACTACTTCCACTTGCCCGTTTGCCTGCGGATGAGCCACTGCTGAGAAGCTTTTCTAGATCTTGAATTTCTTGCAAAAATCTTGGAACTCTTCACTTTCGAATTGGGTTCCATTGTCTGTGATTATCTTTTGAGGCACACCATACCTGCAAATGATACTCTTAGTTACAAAGTTTATCATCTTCTTAGAGGTAATAGTAGCTAATGGTTCAGATTCTGCCCATTTAGTAAAATAATCAACAGCAACAATAGCATATCTGATTCCGGATTTGGCAGTTGGCAAAGGCCCGATGAGATCTATTCCCCAAATAGCAAATGGCCACGGACTGACCATCTGTGTTATCTCAGTGAAAGGTGCTCTTGGGATTTTTGCAAATCTCTGGCATCGGTCACATTTTCGGGCGTAACTTGCAGCATCACGATTAATATCTGGCCAGAAATACCCATAACGGAGAAAATTCTTTGCTAGAGTTTGACCACCTGAATGATCTCCACACTCTCCTCCATGTACTTCAGTTAGAATCGTCTCAGCTTCTTCCTTGGTCACGTATCGGAGTAATGGCATTGAGAATCCCCGCCTATACAATCGGCCATCTTGAATTATGTATCTGGAGGCTTTTCTTAACAATTTCTGCCATTCTTTTGAGTTTTCTGGTAGAGAACCGTTGAGCAGATATTCCAATATCGGAGTCATCCATGATTCTGGCTCCTGTGATATGGTCATGATCCAGTCAATATCCATATCATCAATGCTTGGAGCTGACAGGACTTCCACAGGAAATAATCCCAATAATTGAGCTTCACCAGTGCTTGCATATTTTGCGAGAGAATCTGCCTTCATGTTTTCTTCCCGGGGTATATGATTTATCGTATAATGGTCAAGGTCATCGAGAAGCTCCCAGGCTCTTGACAAGTAAGCGGGCAGATTTCCTCCTTTAGTTTGAAACTCTTTCTTGACTTGACATACAATAAGCTGTGAATCACTGAAGATCTGCAACATTTTGGCATTCAATTCTTTAGCAATTCTCAAACCGACAATAAGTGCTTCATACTCTGCTTCATTGTTTGTCGAAGGGAATTCCAATCTTAAAGCATAGCACAATGACCGCCCTTAAGGGGTTTCAAGCACAACTCCAACTTCGGAACAATAATCGTTTCTTGCGCCATCAACATACATTTTCCACCGAATTGGGGGATTATCAGTCACTACTTCCTCATTATCACCTTTGTTTGTACATTCTGCGGTGAAATCTGCCAAAGCTTGTCCATTGATTGCTCTCCGGGGATGATAAGTGATGTCGTATTGGTTGAGTTCAATATTCCACTTCAAAAGGCGACCCGAAGTCTCAGGACGAAAGAGGACTTGCTTCAGAGGCTGATCAGTGAGGACTTTGATTGGATGAGCTTGAAAATATGGCCTCAATTTTCTTGATGCAATCAGCAAAAAATAGGCGAGCTTTTCCAACTTCGAATAATTCATCTCTGCCCCAGTGAATCTTATGCTGATATAATACACCAGGCGCTGAATTTTTGCGTCTTTCCGTACCAGGGCTGCACTGAGAGCATTAGACAAGATTGCCAAATATACAAAAAGATCTTCACTATTGTCCGGCTTAGAAAGTATTGGAGGCGTTTCCATATGACGGATCAACTCATCGAAAGCTTTCTGGCATTCAGGAGTCAAATCAAAATTCTTCCTTCCTCTCTTCAATGCATCAAAGAACGGAATGCATTTATCAGTAGCTTTGGAAATGAATCGACTCAGAGCAGAGACTTTCCCATTGAGACTCCGTAGTTCCTTCTTTGTCATAGGGGCTTTGACTTCTCTTAAGGCAGCAATTTGAGCAGGATTAGCTTCAATGCCCCTAGCACTCACAATGAAACCCAAGAACTTTCTGGACTCCACCCCAAACGAACATTTCAAAGGATTAAGCTTCATTCCGTGCTTCCGGAGGATTGCAAATATCTCCGCCAAGTGATCCATATGGTCTACCGTTTTCTTTGATTTCACTAACATATCGTCAACATAAACTTCCATAGTTTTGCCAATCTGCGGTTTAAACATTGCATTGACGAGTCTTTGGTAAGTTGCCCATGCATTCTTAAGTCCGAAGGGCATGACTTTATAGCAGTAGAGACCAACATCGGTGATGAATCTTGTGTCCTCCTGATCCGGCTCATGCATCATAATCTGATTGTATCCGAAGTAAGCATCCATGAAAGATAACAATTCGTGTCCCGCCGTTCCATCTACCAATTGATCTATTCTGGGTAACGGGAAGCAGTCTTTGGGGCAGGCTTTATTTAAATCTGAGAAGTAAATGCAAACTCTCCATTTCCCATTAGCTTTCTTAACCAGTACTGGATTTGAAACCCAATTCAGATAAGTAGACTCCCTAATGAAACCATTCTCCATAAGCCAGTCTACCTCTTCCTTTAACGCTGCTGACCTTTCACGACCCTGGCTTCTTCTTTTCTGTTTTACTGGTGTAAACTTTGGATCAATATTCAGAGTATGTACTGCAATTTCTGGGGATATTCCGCACATATCAGCATGAGTCCAAGCAAATACGTCCAGATTTGCCTTCAAGAATGATATTAAGGAATTTTGAACTGTTACACTAAGCTGTGAACCCACATTCACCACTTTGTTCGGATCTCTCGGGTCAACGGGTACTGGCACTATTACTTCAACTGGCACTATTACTTCAACTGGCACCACCCTATTTTCCCCCGCACTAGTTTTTCTGGGATCCATTTCTCTTCATGCCCCACTATGCTCGCCCGTGCAGGGTCCACCTTGTAATTGATACAAGGTTGGTTCTTTGATGCGGACTAGGGCTGCCGCATCTTTTCCCATCTCTCTCTTCCTTGCTTCTTGCAACTCTATCAGATAACATTCTCGCCTAGCATTCTGATCCCCTTTAATAACACCAACACCATTATCTGTGGGAAATTTCATAGTAAGGCACCACGGGGCGAGAATTGCCTTAAAAGCCGCAAGAGTTGGTCGGCCCAGGAAGGCGTTGTAGGCAGAAAATTCATCAACAATTACAAAAGTCTGTTTTCGAACTACCTTTTTCTGCCCCTCTCCAAGCTCGACGAACAAGTCGATAGTTCCAACGGGCTGTTTCGGTTCCCCAGTGAACCCAACAATCTTCTGAGATGAGGCTTGAACATCAGCCATTGGAATTTTCATTTGGTCAAACGTCTTTTTAAAGAGAATATTGCAAAAAGCGCCGCAACCTACATGCACTCTTCTCACAATATCCGGCCCAATGCCTGCAGAGATGACCAAGGGATCCATGGTCGGAGCTTCAGTGCCCATGGAGTCCCTGGCTCTGAAAACAATATCATCATCAAAAGTTTTCTGCTGCTTCGAAGGTGCAGCGTCTTCTAGCACCAAAAACTTTCTTCTGTTGGTGCATATTTCAAGGCACGGGCATATCTTTCCACCTCGCCCCAGCTTCTGCCTGCTGGGTGAGGCTCTCCTGTAATCACATTAATAACAGGCCTTTTTGATTCATGTACAGTGTTCCTCTCACCCGAGCCAAATGGATGAGAAGGAAGTTGCTGACCCTTAGTAGACGAAGTTGGGTCATTTCCACTTCTCTTAACATATTGCTGCAACTTGTTCTCTCTCAATAGTTCTTCAATTAAAATTTTCAGATGGCCACATTCGTTAGTATCATGACCGGGTTGATTATGAAACTGACAAAATCTCCCACTCTAAGCAGCTTTTTTGCTAACTCTCATCTCAGGCGGTTTTGGATACTCTATTGCATCTTTGGTAGCAAAAAAGATATTCTCTGGGATGTCAGTCAGAGGAATGAAATCTGAAGATCTTAAGAAGCAAGGTTTCTTCATATCTTTCTGTTTCTTCCCACTATTATTTTCCCTTTTCTGACCTCCGGATTCCTTCTTGGTAGAAGCAGTAGTATTATTCTTAACCTCTGTCAGTGTCACTTTAACCGGTGCTTGAAGGCTTTCCAAGCGCATGAATTCATCAGCTTTCTTATAGAATTTCTCAAGCGAATTCGGTTTTTTCATCTTCAGCCACTTCCAAATTCGCTTGATTTGTCGATCGCCCTCATCAAGTACGTCAAGACCATCCGCGGTTCTGCATTGTCCACTTCAGCAAGAGCTACGTTGAAGCGGTTTAAAAAGATCTAATAGATTCCCCAGGATTTTGTTCCAGGCTTAACGGTGACATGATATCCTTTGCCTTCGAAGCGTACAACCTGAATTGCTCTTTAAACCTCCGAGTTAAATCGGCAAACTGGTCTATGGATCGGACCGGAAGCTTTGTGAACCAAAGTAGATCCACCCCTTCCAAGTATACCGGAAAGTACTGGCATTTGATCTCATCAGACGCTCTAGCACCAATCATGTGCCAATCATACTTATACAAGAATTAATTGGGATCACCTGTTCCCCTATAGGCCGGGATGGTCGGAGGAACGAACTTCCTTGGGAATTCTGCCCTTAGAATCTTCTCAGTGAACAGAGTTTTGCTCGAAGCGAATCCCCATTCCTTCTCATCTTCATCTCTCTGCATACTTCCTTTCATGATTTGCTGCACCATGCCCGAAAGATATTCCTCATCATTATAGAAAATCAGAAGCTAACACCTCGGTGTATGTAGAGTAGGTGTGAAAGCACCACCCGTTAATATGGGAATTAGAGATAAGCAGAAAATTATAGAAAAGCAGTAAAAGACACAGTTTTTATAGTGGTTCGGCTTATAGTCAAGCCTACATCCACTTTAATTCTCTTTATTACTGACTTAAGTACAACTTATACAACCTTCTTCAATCATAACACACTTTAGACAAGTAGCTCAAACTTCGATGTAGAATAATCTTTTGAGTTCATATTGAATGGTGTAGATTCTCTCTTGAAGTTTGTCGTAGGGTCCTTGGTGCTTGAGGTGCTCGAAGTGTTGTTTGAGTTGAGAAAATGGCAGAGTGTTGATGCTACGGAGAATGATCCAAAAGTCCTCTTCAAGTTGGAGCTAGTGCCGTATTTATAGGAGAGTTCGGAGTTAGGTCGTTGGTTATAGGTCGTTGACGACCTAAGATAGGTTGTAGGCCGTGGGGCGACCTAGTGGCAGCGACCTAAGCTTTACGGCTTAACTAGAACACACCTGATCTCTTCCGAATGAAGTAGTAGGTCGTGGACGACCTAGGGGAGTAGTTGGCGACCTTACAACGCTGAGACATCCAATGCAGCGACCTAGGCTAAGTCGTTAACTTTTTATGTCGCTTAACTCATTAGGTCGTTAAGTCGTGGATTCACTTAGGCCGTAGTTCGCTACCTGGTAGGTTGCTTAGTAGTCTTCCATCTTTTAAGTCGCTAAAGTTTTTAAGTCGCTGAGGACTGAAGTCACTAGGTCGTTTGAGATGGTAGGTCATGAGGTTCTTAGGTCGCTAAGTCACTTCAGACTTTAAGTCGCTAAGTATTAGGTCGTTAGGTCCACTTCATTGGTTAGGTCGCTTACTCCCTGTAAGTTGTTAAGTCGTTGGGCCGCAAGGTCGCGAACTCCTCTCGGCAGTTAGGTCGATCTCATAGCTAAGTCGCTAGGTCATGGACTCCTTTAGGTCGCTGAACTTATTAGGTCGTTGAGCGGTTTTATTCCATAGGTCGTTAGGTCGTTCCACTTCTTAACTCGTTAAGTCGCTTTCAAAAAGGAGTTAACAGATGCACTCTAATAAATGTAATGTATAAGAGATATATTTGTTTTTGTGTAAAGATCATTTATTATCTATTATATTTTATTCCGCTGCGATGGTTAGATTAGATGTTGTTTTCTTATTTTCTTCTTATACCTCCTCTTCTTTAACCCTAATGGTTCGTATTTCTGTTCGACTTGAGTTGATTGATGTAGAATAGTGTTGACTCAAGGGGTACGGATTTGCGGGTCATTAAATTACCCTACATCCAGTCCCGCAACACAAGTACGAATTTCTTGTCAAAAGAAATTGTACAATTACACCCTCGGTTACAAGGCTACGAGGTACACCCTCCAGAATTTCTATCCTCTAGGTAGATATACTTGATTTCCGAGTCACGAGTTTACCCAATTGATTTACTAAGGCTACAATCACTCCTTTTCTCTCTTGATTGATTTCCAAGGCTACAATCACACCTTTTCTCGCTTAATAGATTACAAAGAAGTCTATAACTCTGAATAGCACTGAGAACCTTGTAGAGATAGTAATAGAGAATCAAAATAGAAGTAATCGAGTTTGATTCAATGTTGATTTCAGTAGAATAATGGTAAGAATATGTATTAAGAAATGTGGAAGAAGAAGAGGAGTCAAAAACCAGAAAATCTGATGTAAAATTCGTTGAAACTAACCCCTATTTATAGAAGAACAATAGCCATGTCCATTCATGAAGAGTTATGGCGAATAGACACTTCTTTTGAAATTTAAATTTTGAATTCAACTAACACCATGTCGACATGGTTACCCTAGGCATGTCGACATCCCAAAGCAATTTCTGCTGATTTGATTTTCTTTGAAAATAACCTTTATCTATATTAAAACTATTTTAAACGTTACAAATATACTTGACAATAGTTAAAATTCATAAGTAAATATTGAAAATAATATATATAGATTTTAATAATTTTATATTTATATCTAGGTATAAAAGTCAAATATATAATTTAAAAAGATAGTTTAAAATTAGGAGTAACTTGACTTTGAAATTAAAGATAATTTTGAGGCTAAAATTATTTAAAATCAGGATAGAGAGTTTTGATGCTTTTAAAAGGAAAGTTTTGAAATCATTTTGCAAATAAGATAATTTTGTAAAATCATTTGAATTAAAATTAGTGGATACAAAACAATGTTCCACTAGATTATCGTAGGTTCCATACTACGTAGGATTCCATCCCTTTAATAGGTTCGAAGTGGATTCCATTCCACGAATAAATTGGATTTTAAGATGCTAGTGCTTTTCTATGAGTTTTAGCAAAAATTTCTAACAAAAGTTATGCTTGAAATCTTGAACTGTTGATAATCTTGATACTCATGAGTCTTCTATCTCGATACCTTGAATCTCTATACTGTACAGTCTTCATTCTTGGTACCTGCATGGTTAAATCCTGCATACACATATATATCTAAACTTTTAGTGTCAGTATTTATATTTTATAATCTATTCTAAGGTTGTCATCATCAAAACCATCATCTCACGGACTTACAATCTCTCCCTTTTTGATGATGACAACCTTTGTTTATAAAATATTATTTCTATCCTAGTAACTCCCTCTAAACCTAAAAAATCCCCCTTAATTTATGCCTAACTACCCTATTTTATATTTCTCCCCCTTTGTCATCAGCAAAAACTCACTCCCCCTCATTCTTGGACTTCAGTACCTGTATTGATAAAATATACAGTGGAATATATAATATATTGATTAAGAAATAATTATACTTATGAACATGATAACTAACCAAAGACTTATACATTTCAATGTGTGTATATATATATGTTTTATACAACAAACTTCAAACAAATATCAAGAAATCAATTCACACAAAGTATCAGTCCAAACCAAATCAATTAAAACAAATATCAAACAAGGTAATGAAATCAAACGTTACGAGGAACTTCCACCCATCCTTCTTCTCCAAATATAGGGTCTGCTTTAATTGCATCCCAATTTTCATTGTCGTTGGTGAGAGAGACAGGAGGATGTGCTTTGTTATCATCCTTGTGCAGAGAGGAGATCATCCATCATATCACATCGAAGTTCCTTTCTTGTCCCTTGATCATTTATATTTGACTCAATTCTAAGTGATGCTGGTTACGTAGAATAAATGAGAGAATTTTCTTGAATGAATTAAGGGTTTCTTCAAGATTTTCGAACAGATTGTGAATAGGATTAGCCATAGTAGAATTTGTGAAAGAATTAAAGGATATAGATGATAAGAAATAAATTTTAGTGAAGAATTCTGGAAAAAACAGGTATTTATATGTGAAGAAATTCATTTGAAATGAATAGACATTTGATAGTTATTCAATTTTCAAATTCAAAAACAATTGTCATTTCTGACCAGTACATGTCGACATGGTCATATAGGGGATGTCGACATGGGTTAGTGAAAACTTATGACTAATTTGATTTTGTGAATAATTGTGTATATATATATTTATATAATATACTAACATTTATTCTAGAGATAAGATAAGGTAGATAACAGAAAGGAAATTTCATTTCATTGCAAACTACGATAATACAATGATTAAGCACACAATAAACTAATGAATATTTGAAATAAAGCAAACTAAAACAAATACAACACGATACAAGAAGATAAAACTAGTTAGAGGATGAAGATGATGAAGATAGTCCAAGTTTCTTGCTGACTGTTAAAATGAACTTGTTCATCTTTGAAGAAATATTATCCAACTTTTTTCCAACGGATCGTTTCAGAATCCGTTGATTCTTAACAATAGTATTTTGATTTTTGAGAAGGGTTTTGGTGGACGGATTTGGAGGATAGTTTCTGTTAACGTAAAAAAATCAGACGCTAACAACCCGGTGTAGATTGAAGCTGAGCGAAAGCACCACCTGTGAACACGGGAACTAAAAACAAGTAGAAAAGTCACAGAGAAAGCAGAAAAGACAACAGCTTTTATAGTGGTTCGGCTTAGGGTAAGCCTACGTCCACTTTAATTCTCTTTATTACTGAATTGATTACCACTTTACAACAATCTTCAATTACAATTCCGATGAGACAAACAACTAGAACTTTGATGTAGAAGAATTCTTTGAATCCATTAGATTGCATTAGATTTCCCCTCGAAGTTAGTTGGGATGCCTTTCGTACTTGAAGTGTCGGGTTAGTCGAGAATTCAGCAGAGTATCGGGGCTTCAAGAGATCGGCCAAAAGTTCCCCTCATTCTTGAGGTAGGTTGGTATTTATAGGGAAATCCCCCCTTAGGTCGTAAGTCGTGACCGGTCTAAGGTAAGTCGTGGCCGACTCATCTGGCCCCTCCATGGTTTCACAAAGGTTTGTTTGTATAAGTCCCAGGTCGCCCCAGAGTCAACACAACCTTGTATCAGTAGTACGGCAACGGGCTTACATTTAGTAGCTTTAGGTCGTGGACGACTCAAGCTAGGTCGTGAGTCGTGAACGAGTTAACTGGCAAGTCGCAAGTCACGGCTTAACTGGTAAGTCCTGGATCGTGTACGAGTTAAGAGGCCACTGTGCCAAGTAGCTGCATTGAACTTGCCTTCCTTTGCTTGGGTTGTGAACGACTTAACATAGGTCATAGATCGGTTGCGACTTTGGTATAGTTCATGATCTTGTCCCTGTCCTGGAAAGTTAGAGCGGCAAACTCTCTGGATAGTTAGGTCGGCTTCCATCTTAGGTCGGTAGCTATCTTAGGTCGGTAGCCATCTTAGGTTGGCAGCTATCTTAGGTCGGCATCCTGTTTTAGGCAGTTGGGTCGGCGTTCTTGTTAAGCAATAGGTCGGCAACTGTTCATCCTTAAGTCGGTATCCCTCTTAGTCCTTAGGTCGGTATCCCCTTAGTCTTAGGTCAGCATGCCTCTCAAACCAGTTAGGTCGGTATCCATGTTAGGTCGGCAACCTTTTGGGTCGGTAATCTTTCAAGTCGTTGAGCCATGGCCGGGGCGGAGTTAACAATTGCCCCTCGAAGTATACGCCTACTGGTTAGGTCGTGTGCTTCGATATCCTCTAAACCGTCCACTCTCTAAGTTGGTAGGTCGTACGCGACTTAACAGTTAGGTCGCACGTGCCGCTTCAGATCCTTCCACTGCAAGGTATAAGTCACATCTTCTTCTTCCTTCTCATTACCTTCTCTCTTGCTTGATTCTGCCATTAAAAAATTTCTCGAGCTCCAAAAGGCGATTTCACTCCAATCAATTACTGACAACCTCTGCTATTCATCGCGTAAGTAAACCTTCTTCTTCGATCATAGATCACTGTTGGCTCATGAATTTCTGTCACTCAAGCTTAAACCGCCTCTTTGCATGACCCACGGCTGATGGAGCTTAGGTTGCTCGGTTTGGCTTTAAATGACCGATGAGATGATGAAGATGGTTTACTGATTCAGGCTAGTTGATTTTGATTCGCGTTAGGATTGCAAGGTGTTGAATTCGTAGCGGTTTTGAATTGGTTTATTGGATGATCCGATAGCATGACATAGCATAAATGAAATGAGGGTTTTTTGGTTGAGGGAGTGGCTATCGGGTTAACGGGTTGGTGGAGTGAGATACTGGTCGAGGGGACGACTTGTAATTCTCACGGCTTAGTTAGCTTCTGAATCTACGGACTTAGGAATTTCTTGCAACCTCGGCTGCACACGACTTAGCTTTTAGGTCGTATTGATTTCCTGACGACTTAGGACTTAGGCTGTACGAGCGACTCAACCCTTTGGATTCTTAACTCGACCCATCTTTTGGCCGACCTAATTTGATACGATCTAATCCTTAGATCATGGCCGGACTAGCACTTGGGGAAATTCGCCGACCTAAGCCTTGTACTGTGGCCGAACTAACACTTGGAGAAATTCGCCGACCTAACTCTTGAACCGTGACCGAACTAACACTTGGAGAATCCTGCACCATTTTTTTGAACCGGAGCCTTTATCCTTCCTACTTCTTACGACCTAAAGAACTGCCGATTTAAAAAAATCAAAAACTTAGTCTTAGCTCGTGAAAGATTCCTTGGGTCGTGGCCGAGTTAACACTTGGATGCCCAATTCGAATTCTCACTTAAAAGCATAATTTCAATTTGAATTCTTAACTTAATCTACTGGACTGAACTGCTTAAATCCTGGATTGTTTTAACTTTGCTGCCTTATTTCACTGATCACACTAGCTTGTAGGCTAACAACCCAGTTGTTTGTGTAGAATGGCTTCCCACCAAGAAGAAGAAGTGGTAGCTCAAGCGGGAGAAATCCTTCAGACAGCAGTTCCCATAGAGAATCCTCCAGAGAGAACTTCAACCATCCTAACTTCGAGAGCATTTATTCAGCTACGTACTCAATTTGGTTTTACTGAAAATGATGCCCTACTTCCTGGGCCAAATGATACTGCCGACAGTCCTTCCCCCGGTTTTGTTGCAGCCAATCGTCAAATGTGCCTAAGCGGGGCGATTCCTCCCTTTAATGACTTCGTTCGAACCCTTCTCCTTCGGTTGACAATCTCTCAATTCCAACTTCATCCTAATGGCTACGCCATCTTGATGGGGTTGTTTGTATTGTTTAGGAGAACTCTTGATTGCCTACCAAGTTTTGAAGAAATTCGCTGCTTATGTTCATTTGCAAAGAGTAAAGACCATCCTTCCCTTATTATTGTGAGAAGCGCTAGAAACCGCAAGCTTATCTCTGATCTTACTGAAAGTATTCATGGGTTTTTGAACCAGTTTTTCTTTGCTCGCTGCCCCCAGGGTTTTATGCCATCTGGAGAGTAGGAAGTAAGATTACCTGTTTCTATTTTCTCCATTTTCAAACTTTTCGAGATCCGAACTAACAACTACTAATTTCATTCTTTGCTCTTTTCAGCACTTCCTCTCCCTTCTAGAGATCCAAGCCATAAGCAAGTTTTTGAAAGATTAAGTGATGTGGTCGTAGAAGAGAGAAGTATAAAATTTTCGTTGAGGGATGAACTTTTGCATCAGTATGGGCTTTTACACATTTCTCATTCTACACATCCCCATGAGGTCCCAGACTCCCCGCCTAAAGCATTAGATGCCCCAGTCTCTTCTGACGCTCCCATACCAAAAGAACCTGCCCCTGAGGCTTCTCTAGTGAAGTGCTCTACTACTATCGATGTTGCGGGGTCGTTTGGCAAATCCGCACTTGCCCCAGTCATTGAGGAAGAAGAGCCTCAGGGATCTCCCCAACGTTCACAGAAGTCTGGCGAAGAAGCCAGGAAAACAAGCCATGTCAGGTAGAGCGGGGACGACACTTTCGAAGGGTTGAGCGACCTCTTTGCCACCTCATAGGAGATCTTTAAAGACGATCCTGTACTACTAGGGTTTCTTCTTCAGTAGTGGAAGCGACTTCTTCTTTGGAACAAGCTCCGTCGACCCAAGAGTTGACGTTAACTACTACCCCTACGATTACTCCGCAATCAAAGAGTGGTTCGTAGTTTGATGCGCGTAGTTTGCACATCACACACACTTAGAATCTTAAGGAAAGGTGGGCTCAAGAAGAGCGTTATGAGAGAAAAGAAAGGGAGGAGCACCATGATTCTTCTCAGAGAGGTGACGACTCTCACAAGAGAAAGTCGCATGATGATCGGGGAAAAAGCCATATGGTTGAGGACCTAAGCAAGCGTGCCCGGCACGGTCAGAAGCATGCATCTACAACTCCTGAAAAGGCCACTGCCCCCGTTTCACTCGACATCCCTTCTGGCTCTCCTACTCTCGGGAAGACAGACATTCAGGCAATAGTTAATAGGCCTAAGTTTAAAATTGGACCAGGCCCAGCCACTTTGCAAAGCCGGTTTCCTAAATGGTGCTTGAAGGGGGTCCGCTTTGATCTCGATTTAGTTCCAATTAACAAGCCTGCCATGCTGCGAAATCTCGATGCCGTCAGGCTTGATATTGAAAGAATGTCGAACTGGCAAAAGCTTGTCGACGAGCATCAAAGGGTAAACCGTGCGAATCTCGAGGCCATGCTTAATATGGAAAATGACAAAGCTGAATGGCAGAATGTTCTTGAGCAGCATGATACCGAGATGAGGAGCATCACTACTTATAATGAAGAGCTTGAGGCGAAGGTCGAGAAACTTAAAGAAGAACTCGCCACTTCTTCTACTTCTTACACTCAAAAAGAAGAGGTGCTTCAGAAACAAGTGAGAGATGCTCATGCCGGCCAAAAAGACGCCTAAGACAGGCTCGAAGTGCAAAAAAGAATCAATCAGGGCAATCTTGCTGAAGAGCTTCGGAAGAAAACCGACTTTCAAGAGGCGGAGATCGAAATGCTTAAGCTTCAACTCTCCAAAGCTGAAAGAGAGCGTGATGAGGCCATTGTCGGTAAAATTGCAGCTGAGGAATCTCATGAGGCAACGAAGACCAGCATCACTTTGACACTATTTGACTTCTACCTGCATAGCATCTTGGGGCGCGGTAGTCTCGCCTTTCTAGGTCCCAAATATGAAGTTACTCTGGCTGAAGTGTGGGAGGCCGCACTTGACATGCTTGGCGGTAAAGGTGCTGGCTATGCCGAATCAGCTCTTGAGGAGCATTACTTGGATGACGACGCTCGCGCCGCTCTCGCCAAAGGAAAAGAACAACTTGCAAAATTAAGAGCAGATATGGCCGAAGGGGAACGTTTAGGAAAAACTACTTCAACTATTCCAGTCCAGCCTTCACCTTCGGCCGAAATCGACATTGTCGGCTCCAGTTCTCATTCTCCATCCCTGGTTAATGTTACAACTGAGGTTACATGCCTACAGTGTGGAGATGAAGGCGAAGAGAGCGCCGAAGCACATGCTTATGAGGTTGATATCAGGAAGCTGACTTCTCCAGGTAAATCTACTGTTAATCTTGCCCAAGTAGACTGCTCGTTTGCTTCTTATGAGTTCGATGAGCTTCTCGACTATTTCCTGAACCTCAATTAGCCTTTATCTCCTCTCTTTACTGACTTTAGCTTCTTTTCTTCTGTAGAGAAAGCATCGAGCATTGTTCAAACTTCCCCTCCTCTAATTATTTCTTCTTCGGTTCTCCAGGTCACTCCTCCGTCCGCCTCTCAACCCGGGTCGCAAGAGGAGCAAATAGATGCTCTTCATGGCTTGAATGATCCCATTGCTTCTCAAGAACATGGGGGAGAAGGGCTTGGAGAAGGCAATGAGTCTCCGGAGCGAACCACTTCTGATAACACAAAATTATCTTCTCTTGTTACTCCGGGAAGTGAGTCTTCTTCAAGGAAGAGGAGGAAGCGTGTCACTTCCAAGAAGAAAAGGAAATACATTCTTGTTTCTGAAGAGGAAGCGAAAGTTATCCGGCAGTAACCCTTTCTCCTTCATCCCCGATTCTCCCAAGCCGTCCTGAAAAGCTTCCTATTAGGTCAGGTGAAGGCTCTAAGGGTGGTGGCAAGAAGAAGTAAGGGGTCCTGCTTCGATTTATCTTTACTTTTTGCTTTTTGCATGTACTGGCCGGAGATTGTGCGGGTATCGGCCTCCGCTTTTCTTTTTCTTTTTATTTTGAAACCTGTACCTGTACAAAATTTTGACAGTATTGAATAAAATGATTCTTTTTGTTTGTACAAACTTCTGTCTGTATTTGAGAATGCATTTAGTATTCATTTTTGTACAAGTTTCTTTATATGATATTGTAGTGAGCTTGTGGTATGTTGTTCGAGCGTAATTTTTACCAATGTAGCTATACCATGTTGCCCCTATACCATAAGCTCGTTGCAATATTTTATACTTTGAGGGGACTTGTACTCTTATTTTCTAGAGAATAACTATTCCATACTCGGAGGAATACTATTCTGCTCAAAATAGAGTACAACTCACTCCATATGAGTTTCTACGCTTCATCCTTCGAAGATATCACTTTTTCTTTTGTGCTTTCACACATTTTTACCAAGTGAATTCTCCTCTGTGGTAAAGCGGGCCTCTGAAGGGCACTTTAACTTCTTTTTGAGGAAGAGTATTTTCAAGAATAGAAGAACCAGTCTTCCTTTGAAAGCTAAAGTGTGCCTTTGAAGAGGGCTTCTTCTCCTTTTTTTTTATTGCGCCTCGGTGGAGGGCTTTTGATCTTTGCTTTGCATTTCTGGTGAAATGCTTCTTTGAAAAGTTGTACCTCTGAGGAGAGCTTTTTCACTTTTCAACACTTGGAAGTTTTATTTCAATCTCGGTGAAACATGTGCCTCCGAAGAGTTGTGCCTCGGAGAAGGGCTTTCCACGTTTCAACACTTGGAAGTTTTATTTCAATCTCGGTGAAACGTGTGCCCCCGAAGAGGTCTTTTTGTTTGATTGCACCTCTGGGAAGAGATTTTTCTGTCTAATTGTGCCCTTGGGAAGGGGTCTTTTTTGTGTGATTGTGCCTCTGGGAAGACGTCTTTTGTTTCTGCCCCTTGGGAGAGGCTTTTAATTTTCCATGTTCGCTGGGAAGCGGGCCTCCGAAGAGAGCTTTTCACATTTCATTTCATGGGAGTGTATCACCGATCACAGTGAAATGTGTGCCTCTGAGTAGGGCTTTTGCCTGGAAGTTTGGAGTTTCTTTCTCTCGGTTGGACGGATTCACGGGAGTGTATCACCGATCAGTCCACAACTTTGTATCGAGAAAGATCACTCTTTTTCTGGTTAAGCCCGCTCGAGGTCTTTTAGCATTTCAACTGTGGTGAAATGGGCCTCCGAAGAGGGCTTTTCACGTTTCAACACTTGGAAATTTTATTTCAATCTCGGTGAAACGTGTGCCTTTGAGTAGGACTTTCGCCTGGAAGTTTGGAGTTTCTTTCTCTCGGTTGGACGGATTCACGGGAGTGTATCAACCGATCAGTCCGCAACTTTGTATCGAGAAAGATCTCTCTTTTTCTAGTTAAGCCCGCTCTAGGTCTTTATCCTCCGAAGAGTTGTGCCTCTGAAGAGGGCTTGTGCCTCCGAAGAGGTCTTTTGCTGTTTGATGCTTGCTCGCCCATGTCTCTTTGCCATCTATTCATGTTGGCGATCTCCGTTATCTTTTGCAAGTGTCATCCTTTTTTAGTTGCCAATAGTTTTCCTTATCCACGGAAATATACTTCAAAGTTAAGCGAGTTGGTGGTGGTAGACACAGGCTATTTAACTGGTTGTTTGTTTGTTCAAACATTTGCAGTTAGTTAGATATGGCCCACTTCCATCCACATCGCTAACTTTTGTTCGAAGCACTTCTTTTGTAGGATTTGAGTATGGAAATCTTGGATGGTTTATCGTTTGCTTGCTGTGTGATGTCGGAGATCGCTTGGTCCTGTGACGGGTAAGCTTTGTTTTTATGGCCTGCATTATTAAATCGACATTTTAGTAACATAGTTAACGTATTTTACATGTCGAAATAAAACAAAGCAGTTTATAATAGTAGAGAACACAAGATTTATAGTGGTTCGGCCAAAAGCTGGGCCTACATCCACTTTATACCTTTTCATTATTCACTTCTTTACAATTGCTTTGAATACAAGAATCATATATTCGTAATTCTTTTACAACATTTCATCAAGGCTTTTAAGTAAAATATGGACGCAAATGATTGTTGTTCCAAGCTCTTGGGATTGGTTCTCCTTCGACAGTTGTGAGTTTGAATGTGCCATCAAGAAGTTTCGTGCCTATAACATATGTCCCTTCCCAGTTTGGCCCAAACACACCTATGGCTGTCATAATTCTCTTCAGGACTAAGTCCCCAACTTTAAAGCTGCGTTGACGAACTTTGGAATTGAAGTGCCTGGCTATTCTTGGCTGGTGAGCTGCAATTCTAAGCCTAGCCTCTTCTCTTCTTTCATCGAGGAGGTCAAGTGCTTCCAATTGCAATTTTTCATTCTCATCTTGATCAAAATGGATTCTTCTGTGCGAGGGGACTTTAATTTCCACTGGAATCATCGCTTCTGATCCATATGCCAATGAAAATGGAGTATGCCCAGTCGCAGTTTTGTGGGTGGTTCTGTATGCCCATAGTGCAAGCGGTAACTTATCGACCCAACCACCTTTTGCTTTTTCCAGCTGTTTTTTGATGGTTGATTTGATGATTTTGTTTACTGCTTCCACTTGCCCGTTTGCCTGCGGATGAGCCACTGCTGAGAAGCTTTTTTGGATCTTGAATTGTTTACAGAAATCTTGGAACTCCTCACTTTCAAACCGAGTACCATTGTCTGTGATTATCTTCTGAGGCACACCATACCTGCAAATGATACTTTTACTCACAAAACTTATCATTTTCTTAGAGGTAATAGTAGCCAAAGGTTCGGCTTTAGCCCATTTAGTGAAGTAATCAACAGCAACGATAGCATATTCAATCCCCGATTTGGCAGTCGGCAAAGGCCCAATGAGATCTATTCCCCAGATAGCAAACGGCCATGGACTGACCATTTGTGTTAAATCAGTGGAAGGTGCTCTACGAATTTTAGCGAATCTCTGGCATTTATCACACTTTCGGGAATAGTCAGCAGCATCCTGATTAATTTCTAGCCAAAAGTATCCATAACGGAGGATTTTCCTTGCTAGAGTTTGACCACCTGTATGATCCCCACACTCCCCTCCGTGCACTTCAGTTAGAATTGTCTTGGCTTCTTCTTTAGTTACACAGCGGAGTAATGGCATTGAAAATCCTCGTCTGTACAAACGACCATTTTGAACTATATATCTGGAGGCTTTCCTCATCAGCTTCTGTCGTTCTTTTGAACTTTCTGGCAAAGAACCATTGAGTAAATATTCAAGTATCGGAGTCATCCATGATTCTTGCTCTTGGGAAACATTCATAATCCAATCAACATCCATTTCATCTATGCTTGGAGCTGACAAGACTTCGACGGGAACTAATCCCAATAGTTGAGCTTCATCAGTACTCGAATACTTTGCGAGAGAATCCGCCTTCATGTTCTCTTCTCGGGGTATATGGCTTATCGAATAACAGTCAAAATCTTGAAGGAGCTCCCAGGCTTTTGCTAAATAGGCGGGTAGATTCCCTCCTTTAGCAATCCTTAAACCAGCGATGAGGGCTTCATATTCAGCTTCATTGTTTGTCGAAGGGAATTCTAGTCTCAGCGCATAACATAGTGATCGCCCTTCTGGGGTTTCAAGGATAATCCCTACTCCGGAACAGTAATAATTCCTTGCGCCATCGACATACAACTTCCATTGGATTGGGACACTATTAGTGACTTCTTCCTCACTATCACCCTTATCCGTACATTCTGCGATGAAATTCGCCAAAGCTTGTCCATTGATTGCTTTTCGGGGATGGTAAGTGATGTCGTATTGGCTGAGTTCAATATACCATTTCAAAAGACGGCCCGAAGTCTCAGGACGGAATAGGACTTGCTTTAGAGGTTGATCAGTGAGGACTTTGATGGGATGAGCTTGGAAATACAGCCTCAATTTTCTTGATGCGATCAACAAACAATAGACGAGCTTTTCTAATCTTGAATAGTTCATCTCTGCCCCAGTGAATCTTTTGCTGATATAATAGACTGGGCGTTGAATCCTTGCGTCTTCCCGTACCAACACTGCACTGAGAGCATGAGACGAAATTGCCAAATATATGAAGAGATCTTCACCCCTGTCAGGCTTTGAAAGTATCGGAGGCACTTCCATATGACGAACCAACTCATCAAATGCTTTCTGACATTCAGGGGTCCACTCAAATTTTTTTCTTCCTTTCTTCAGAGCATCAAAGAATGGAATGCATTTGTCAGCAGCTTTGGAAATGAACCGACTCAAGGAAGTAACCTTTCCATTGAGACTTTGCAATTCCTTCAACGTTCTAGGAGCCTTAACCTCTCTCAGGGCAGTGATCTGAGCTGGATTAGCTTCAATGCCCCTAGCGCTCACAATGAAACCCAAAAACTTTCCGGACTCCACACCAAATGAACATTTTAAGGGATTAAGCTTCATTCTGTAATTTCGGAGTACTGCGAACATCTCTGCTAAGTGATCCATGTGGTCCACAATTCATGCCTTGCCGTCCCATCCACCAACTGATCGATCCCGGGCAGCGGGAAAAAGTCTTTGGGGCAGGCTTTGTTCAAATCTGAAAAGTCAATGCATACTCTCCACTTTCCGTTAGCCTTTTTCACCAGCACTGGATTTGATACCCAATTTAGATAAGTAGATTCTCTGTTGAAACCGTTCTCCATAAGCCGATCCACTTCTTCTTTTAACGCTGCCGTTCTCTCTAGACCCTGAGTTCTTCTTTTATGTTTTACAGGTGTAAACTTTGGATCAATGTTCATAGTGTGTACTGCAATCTCTGGGGGTATTCCATGCATGTTAGCATGAGTCCAAGCGAATATATCCAAATTTGCCTTCAAAAACGAAATCAGAACATTCTGCACCGTTGTGTTGAGTTGTGAACCCACATTCAGTACTTTGTTCGGGTCCTTTGGGTCAACGGATACCGGCACTGTTACCTCTACCGGTACTACCCTATTCTCCCCTGCACTGGCTTTCCTTGGATCCTTCTCTCTTCATGCGCCACTACATTCGCCAGTGCAGGGTCCACCCTATAATTGCTACAAGGTTGGTTCTTTGATGCGGACTGGAGCCGCCGCACCTTTTCCCATTTCTCTTTTCCTTGATTCTCACAACTCTGCAAAGTAACATTCTCACCCCGCATCTTGGTCTCCCTTAATCACACCAACTCCGTTATCTGTGGGGAATTTTAAAGTCAGACACCATGGGGCAAGAACAGTTTTGAACACAGCAAGAGTTGGTCGGCCTAAAAAGGCATTGTAGGCAGAGAATTCTTCAACAATTATAAAGGTTTGCTTTCGAGCCACCTTCCTCAGTCCCTTTCCAAGTTCTACAAACAAATCTATGGTCCCAATCGGCTGTTTGGGTTCTCCAACAAACCCAGCAATCTTAAGTGATGAAGCTTGAACGTCAGCCATTGGAATTTTCATTTGATCGAAGGTCTTCTTGAAGAGGATGTTGCATGAAGCTCCACAATCAACTAGAACTCTTCTCACAGTTGTCGGCCCAATACCAGCGGATATGACCAAAGGATCTATGGTCGAAGCCTCGATACCCAAAGAATCCCTGGCACTGAACATAATATCATCTGTGGAAGTCTTTTGTTGCTTTAAAGGCGCATCATTCTCTAAAACAAAAACATTCTCTTCAGCCGGTACATGCCTCAAGGCCCGGGCATACCTTTCCATCTCGCCCCAGCTTTTGCCTGCTGGGTGAGGTCCTCCAGTTATTATATTGATGACAGGCCTTTCCGATTCATGCTCTACGGCCTTCTCACTTGAACCAGGACGGTGAGCGGGAACTTGCTGTCCTTGAGTCGATGAGGTTTGGGCATTTCTATTTCTTTTCACATACTGCTGGAGCTTGTTCTCTTTCAAAAGTTGTTCAATTACCTCTTTCAACTGACGGCATTCGTTGGTGTCATGGCCGGGTTGGTTGTGGAACCAACAGAACCTTCCACTTTTTCCATCTTAATCCCAACTCTCATTTTAGGTGGTGTCGGATAATTGACATCATCCTAGGTTGCAAAGAAGATGTTCTCAGGGGTATCAGTTAAGGGTGTGAAATTGAAAGAACGGCCTTTCTTAGCATCTCCCTGTTTCTTTCCACCATCATTTCCCCTTTTCTGAGTGTTAGGTTTTTTCTTGTTCGAAGGAGCACCATTGTTCCCTGCTTCTGCTAATACCACTTTAGCCGGTGTTTGGAGGCTTTCCAAGCGCATGAATTCATCCGCTTTCTTGTAGAATTTGTCAAGCGAGTTTGGTTCTTTCATTTTCAACCATTTTCCAAATTCACTCGATTTGTCAATCGCCCTCATCAAGTATGTCAGGACCATGCGTGGCTCAACATTATCTACCTCGGCCAAAGCTATGTTAAAACGATTCAAAAATGATCTGATGGATTCTCCCGGATTTTGCTCTAGACTTGACAGTGACATTATATCCTTTGCTTTAGAAGCATACAATTGAAATTGCTCCTTGAATTTCATGGTCAAATCGGAGAATTGATCAATGGACCTGACTGGCAGCTTTGTAAACCACAGTAGAGCCACACCTTCGAGATATACCGGGAAATATCGACATTTAATTTCATCACACGCCCTGGCACCAGTCATATGCCAGTCGTACTTATACAGAAACTCGTTAGGATCACTTGTCCCCTTGTAAGCCGGAATAGTAGGGGGAACGAATTTCCTTGGGAACTCTGCCTTCAAGATCTTTTTAGTAAATGGAGTTTTGCTTGGAGCAAAACCCCACTCTTTCTCATCTTCATCTCTTCGCATATTTTCCTTCATGATTTGACGAACCATACCCGAAAAATACTCTTCATCATTTAGAGGCTCTGGAGGGCACACATTAGCCACTCTCTCTGAATTCTACCTTGACAATTGTTAACGTAAAAATCAGACGCTAACACCCCGGTGTAAATTGAAGTTGAGTGAAAGCACCACCCGTGTACACGGGAACTACAAACAAGTAGAGAAATCACACAAAAAGCAGAAAAGACAACAGTTTTTATAGTGGTTCGACCTAGGATAAGCCTACGTCAACTTTAACTCTCTTTATTACTGAATTTAGTTACAACTTTACAACAATCTCCAATTACAACACACTTTAGACCAGTAGATCAAACTTTGATGGAGAATAATCTTCCGAATTCATGTTGAATGATGAAGATTTTCTCTTGGAGATCGTTGTAGAGTCCTTGGTGTTTGGAGTACTTGAAGTGTTGAATGAGTCGAGAATTCAGCAGAGTATCGGCGCTTGAGGTGATCAGCCAAAAGTCCCCTACTAGTTGGAGTTAGGGCTATATTTATAGGGAATACTCTGGGCAGAATTTTATCACCAAGTGCTAGGTCGCACACGACCTAAGGTAGGTCGTAGGTCATAGGTCGACGACGACCTAAGAGATGGGATCTGACTTATCTTGAGTGCATTTAGTTCTCTTGTGAGCAAATTGATAGGTCGCGTGCGACCTATCATAGGTCATGAGTCAACTGAGATTTAGGTCGCTGAGACAACTTCGCTCTTAGGTCGGTAGGCTTAGGTCGCATATGCTTGAACTCGTTAGGTTGCTCTATCCTTTAGGTCACTCTGGCCTTTAGGTCGTTAGATCGCTTGAGTCTTTAGGTCGTTAGGTCGCTTGAGTCTTTAGGTCGTTAGGTCGCTTGAGTCCTTAGGTCCTTAGGTCGCTTGAGTCTTTAGGTCGATAGATCGCTTGAGTCTTTAGGTCGTTAGGTCGCTTGAGTCTTTAGGTCGTTAGGTCGCTTGAGTCTTTAGGTCGTTAGGTCGCTGCACTTTATAGGTCGCGTAAGTCTTAGGTCGCTTCAGAAATAGGAGTTAACACTTGCCCCTCGAAGTACAGGCCTATGCCATAGGTCGTGTGCTTCGATCTGTCCGAGTTAGGTCGTGAGTGACCTAAGACTTGTACTAAGTCGCGTGCCTATTCGTCTTCCTCTTTTTGTCCCATATAAATTTGCTAGGTCGCTGCTTCTCCTCCATTTAACTGTTCCGATTTCCTGCTCTGCCATTAACAAAATCTCGTGATTTCAAAGGCGAATTTGAGTTTAATCATTCACTGATTCATCCCTGCTATCATATTGCGTAAGTACACTTGATCTCTATCCATCCCACGATCATCATCGAACCACGAATTTCAAACTCCGAACCCCAGAACAATTTTGTATGTCGTGTTTCATCTTTTGAGTCAAATTGTGGTCGATTTTGATCGCCATTAGTTGTGATTCACGAAAGCACAGCAATGAGTTGAATTCATGATGGATCGGAGATGCTTTCAATCGATTCTTGGATGATTCCGTGGTATGTAGGAATGATGAATTTCACGAAGAGGATGATGGATTTCATCTTGAGTGATAATGGGTTATCGGGTCACAGTTTAACGGGATGGTGAGCTATTGCGTGGAGAGGAAGCTAGCGATTTAGAAAATCTGAGCGACTTAAAAACCTCCGCGACCTAAGAAACCTGGCCGACCTAACAAATTCTCACGACCTAAGGATCCTTCGAATCTGCGACTTAACTTTTAGGTCGCGCTGGGATTTAAACGACCTAGGACTTAACAAATTTGCACATGAATTCCAAGCAGGATGACTTAACAAATGAGCGACCTAATCTTTTTGCGGCATAGGCTGTAGGTCGCGGTCGAGTTAGGACTAATGAATTGCCTTGAACCTTTTAACTTACACAGTGCGACCTAAAGAAGCCCTGACTTATGCTAGGTCGCTGGACGACCTAAGACTTTGTCAAATTCTAAGAAGACTTGGCTGAATTGTTTGAACTTGAATTTTGTTGTACTTCTTTGCAGATTATTTTAACTTTTAAAGCCGTCAACCTGTTAAATACAACATTTGCAGAAAAATGGGACGAATATACTGTCATTGACCGCCCACATCGAATGACAGATTAGTCGACAAAGAATAATCAACTTAAATGAACTGTGTGAACGAAATGCTGCGAACTGAAGAATTCAAGTGAAGTATTAAAGAAAAACTAAAATATCCAATTAAAGCCGATTCGTTTGCATTAACACTACACTTGAATTTTATATTAACAAGTCCTGAAATCTCATAATCGACGAATTGTCAACTTGCTTAATTTCAGTTATGTTTGCTTTCTGTTTTTGTTAGTTCTGCACAACACTTCACACTTTTTAGGAAATGTGCACCTTCTTATTTGAATGTCTAGTTCCTTGTATAGATTGACTTCTCAACAAGCAGAAACAGAATCGGCTGAAGAGACTTTCCCAATTGCTACTCCATTGGTTAATCCTCCAGAGAGAATTTCAACCACACTAACATACGAAGTTTTCCGCCAACTGTGCGCTCTGTTTGGCATTGCTGAAGTAGATGCCATTCTTCCTGAGAGAAGCGATACTGCCAATATACCACCTTCTGGTTTTGTAGCAGTTAATCGTCAAATGTGCACGAGTGGAGCTATCCCTCCTTTTAACGACTTTCTTCAACGGCTTCTTCTCCGACTAGCTATCTCTCCCTTCCAGCTGCACCCCAATGGCTATGCTATTCTGATGGGGTTATGTGTGCTATTCGGAAGGACGCTGGATTGCCTTCCGAGTTTTGATGAAGTTTGCTATTTGTGCACGTTTTCCAAAAATAAAGACAATCCCTCCATCATTCTTGTGAGAAGCGCTAGGAACCGTAAACTAATAATCGGCCTTCCTGAAAGTGCTCATGGATTTCTAAGTCAATTTTTCTTCGTTCGTGTCCTCCGGGATTTTATGCTACCTGGAGAGTAGGAAGTAAGAGCATTTATCTTTGTTCCTGATGTTTTTCTCTGAGCTTTTCATAGCCTGAGTTGTCAAATGTTAACTTCGCCTTTTACTTTTCAGCGCTTCCTCCTCCTTTTAGGGATTCTAGTCATAAACCAACTTTTGAGAGGCTTATGGCCGTGCCAGTTGAGGAGAGAAGCATTCAATTTCTGTTGAAAGATGAATTTTTGCATCAATACGGACTTTTGCATATCTCTCGCTCTACACACCCTCATGAAGTCCCAAACTGTCCAACCCAAGCACTGGATGCCCTAGTTTCTACCGATGCACCCATACCGAAAGAACCTGCCTCCGAGGCTTCTCTAGTGAAGTGCTCCACTTCTGTTGATGTCGCGGGGTCATCCGGCAAACTTGCCCCAGTCACTGAAGAAAAAGAGCTTCAGGAATCTCCTCCACATTCGAAGAAGTCTGGTGACGAAGAAGCTGGGAAAACAAGCCCTGTCAAACAGAGTGGAGATGACACTTTCGAAGGGTTGAGCGACTTGTTTGTCACTTCATAGGAGCTCTTTAAAGATGACCCCGTCACCACCAGGGCTTCGTCTTCAGTAGTTGAGGCGACTTCTACTCTGCAACAAACTCCGTCGACTCAAGAGTTGACGTTAACTACTACTCCTACGATTACTCCGCAATCAAAGAGCGGTTCGTAGTTTGATGCGCGTAGCTTGCACATCACGCACACTTAGAATCTTTCAGCACTTTTATACTCCTAACTCTCTGTACTTTGAAGATTCTAAAGTTACACTTCTTTTCTCTGAAAACTTTTAAGAATTGTCTCTTCTCTTTTATTTCAGATTCTCCGATGGGACGTAGCAGCTCCTACTATGATGACTTTCAGTGCTACGGGAGGCGTAGTCAATATGATTATAGGCGCTACCTTCCCGCCCACAGAGAAACCGATGAAGAGAGAGCCGCTCGAAAGGCTAAGGAGAGAAGGGCTCAAGAAGAGCGTTACGAGAGGAAAGAAAGGGAGGAGCACCATGAATCTTCCCATAAAGGTGACGATTCCCACAAGAGAAAATCCCATGATGACCGAGGAAAAAGTCATATGGTTGAGGACCCAAGTAAGTGTGCTCGACACGGTGAGAAGCATACTTCTACAACTCCTGAAAAGGTCACTACCCCCGTCTCACTTGACATTCCTTCTGGCTCTCCCGCTCTTGGGAAGACAGACATTCAAACAATAATTAGCAGGCCTAAATTCCAAGTTGGACCGGGCCCAGCCACTTTGCAAAGCCGGTTTCATAGTGGTGCCTGAAGGGAGTGCGGTTCGATCTTGACTTGGTTCCTATCGACAAGCCTGCCATGCTGCGGAATCTCGATGCCGTCAAGCTTGATATTGAAAGGATGTCGAACTGGCAAAAGCTTGTAGACGAGCTTCAAAGGGTCAACCGTGCGAATATTGAGGCCATGCTTACTATGGAAAAAGATAAGGCCGAATGGGAGAAGGTTCTCGAGTTGCACGATACCGAAATGAGGAGCATCACTACTTACAACGAAGAGCTTGAAGCAAAAGTTGAGGAACTTAAACCAGAGCTTGCTACTTCCTCTACTTCCTACACTCAAAAAGAAGAAGTGCTTCTAAAACAAGTGAGAGATGCTCATGCCAACCAAAGAGATGCCGAAGACAGGCTCGAAGTGCAAAAAAGAATCAGTGAGGGCTATATTGCTGATAGTGCAGAGCTTCGGAAGAAAAACAGCTCCCAAGAGGCGGAGATTCAAATGCTAAAGCTTCATCTCTCTAAACTGAAAGAGAGCGTGATGAGGCCGTTGCCGGTAAAATTGCAGCTGAAGAATCTCATGAGGCAACGAAGACTAACATCAGATCGACACTGTTTGACTTTTACCTCCACGGCATCTTGGGGCATGGTGGTCTCGCCTTCCTATGCCCCAAATATGAAGTTACACTAGCTGAAGTATGGGAGGCTGCACTTGACATTCTTGGCGGTAAAGGCACAGGCTATGCTGAATCAGCTCTTGAGGAGCATTACCTTGATGACGATGCTCGCGCCGCTCTTGCCAGGGGAAGAGAACAACTTGCAAAATTAAGGGCCGAAATGGCGGTAGGAGAACATTCGGGAAAAACTATCTCAACTGCTCCAGTTCGGCCTTCTCCTTCGGCCGAAATCGACATTATCGGTTCCAGTTCTCATTCTCCATCTCCTACTAAAGTTACCACTGAGATCACAAGCATACAGGGTGGAGATGAAGGCGACGAGAGTGCCGAGGCACAGGCTTATGAGGTTGATGTCAAGAAACCGACTTTTCCAGGTAACTCTACTGTTAATCTTGCCAAGTAGACTGCTCATCTGTTTCTTACGAGCTTAATGAGCTTCTTGACTAATTCCCGAACCTCAGCGAGCCTTTATCTCCTCTTTTTACTGACTTGAACTTTTTTCCTTCTGTAGAGAAAACGTCGAGCATTGTTCAAACTTCCCCTCCTCCAATTATTCCTCCTCTGTCTCTTCAGGTCACTCCTCCTTCTGCCTCGCAACCAGGATCACAAGAGGAGCAAATAGAAGCTCTCCAAGACTTGGACGATCCCATTGCTTCACAAGAACACAGGGAAGAAGAAACTGAAGGGAGTGAGAAGACTCTAGAAGCAACTGGTTTCGATGATGAACCATTAACTACACTTTTCTCTCCAGGTAGTGGGTCTTCTTCCAGGAAGAGTGGGAAGCGTGGAGTCTCCAAGAAAAAGAAGGAGGCTTCTGCTGGCGAGACACAAGCGGGAGAAGAACCTATTGTATCCCTTTCCCCTTCCTCTCCTACTCTTACAAGTCGGCCTAAGAAGTTGGTCATCCGGCCAGGTGCGGGCTCAAAAGGTGGACGGAAGAAGAAATGATGGCTCTGGTTCTGTGGCTTTCGTATCGCTTTTTGCTTTTTGCTTGTACTGACCAGAGATTGTGAGGGTACCGACCCCCGCTTTTCTTTTTCTTTTTACTTTGAAACCTGTACCTGTACAAAATTTTAACAGTGTTGAATAAAATGATTCTTTTTCTTTGTACAAACTTCTGTCTGTATCTGAGAATGCATTTATTATTCATTATCTTACAAGTTTCTTTAAATGATATTGCAGTGAGCTTGAGGTATGTTGTTCGAGCGTAATTTTACCAATATAGTTATACCATGTTGTATGTAGCTATACCATGTTGCCCCTATACCATAAGCTTGTTGCAATATTTTATATTTTGAGGGGACTTGTACTTTTATTTTCTGGAGAATAATTATTCCATGCTTGGAGGAATATTATTTCGTTAAAAATAGAGTACAACTCCCTCCATATAAGTTTTTACGCTTCATCCTTTGAAGATATCACTTTTTCTTTTGTGCATATACACATTTTACCAAGTGAATTCTTCTATGTGGTAAAGCGGGCCTCTGAAGGGCACTTTAACTTCTTTTTGAGGAAGAGTATTTTCCAGAATAGGTGAATCATTTTTCCTTTGAGAGTTAAAGTGTGCCTTTGAAGAGGGCTTCTTTTTTTTCTTTTTTTTTATTACGCTATAGTAAAGGGCTTTTTGATTTTTGCTTCTTTGAAAAGTTGCACCTCTGAGCAGGGCTTTTTCACGTTTCAACACTTGGAAGTTCCATTTCAATCTCGGTGAAAGTTGTGCCTCCGAAGAGTTGTGCCTCCGAGGAGGGCGTTTTCACGTTTCAACACCTGGAAGTTTTATTTCAATCTCGGTGAAACGTGTGCCTCCGAAGAGGTCTTTCTGTTCGATTGTGCCTCCGGGAGGAGGTCTTTTCATTTCTGCCTCTGGGAAGAGGTCTTTTTGTTTCTGCCTCTGTGAAGAGGTCTTTTTGTTTTGTTGTGCCTCTGGAAAGAGGTCTTTTTTGTTTCTGCCCCTTGGGAGAGGCTTTTATTTTTCCCTGTTCGCTGGGAAGCGGGCCTCCGAAGAGGGCTTTTCATGTTTCAACACCTGGATGTTTTATTTCAATCTCGGTGAAACGTGTGCCTCTGAGTAGGGCTTTTGCCTGGAAGTTTGGAGTTTCTTTCTCTCGGTTGGATGGATTCACGGGAGTGTATCGACCGATCATTCCGCAACTTTGTATCGAGAAAGATCTCTCTTTTTCTGGCTAGGCCCGCTTGAGGTCTTTATCCTCCGAAGAGTTGTGCCTCCGAAGAGGTCTTGTGCCTCTGAAGAGGTCTTTTGCTGATTAATGCTTGCTCGCCCATGTCTCATTGCCATTGATTCGTGTTGGCGATCCCCATTGTCTTTTGCAAGTGTTTTCACTTTTTAGTTGCCAATAATTTCCCTTATCCGAAGAAATATACTTCATAGTTAAGTGAGTTGGTGGTGGCAGACACAGTCTATTTAACTGGTAGATAGTTAGAAATGGTCCACTTCCACCTATATTTCTAACTTTTGTTTGAAGCACTTCTTTTGTAGGATTTGAGTACGGAAATTTTGAAGGGTTTTGTGTTTGCTTGCTGAATGATGTCGGGGATCGCTTGGCCTTGCGATGGGTAAGCTTTATTTTTATGGCCTGCATTATTAAATCGACATTTTAGTAACACAATTACCGTATTTTATATGTCGAAATAAAACAAAGCAGTTTATAATAGCAGAGAACACAAGATTTATAGTGGTTCGGCCAAAAACTGGGCCTACATCCACTTTATAGCTTTTCATTATTCACTTGCTTTACAATTGCTTTCAATACAAGAATCATATATTTGCAATTCTTTTACAACATTTCAGCAAAGCTTTTAAGTGAAATAGGGACGCAAATGATTGCTGTTCCAAGCTCTTGGGATTGGTTCTCCTTCGACAGTTGTAAGTTTGAATGTGTCGTCAAGAAGCTTCGTGCCTATAACATATGGCCCTTCGCAGTTTGGCCCAAACACACCTGTAGCTGTCATGATTCTCTTTAGAACTAGGTCCCCAACTTCAAAGCTGCGCTGACGAACTTTGGAATTGAAGTGCCTGGCTATCCTTTGTTGATGAGCTGCAATTCTAAGCCTAGCCTCTTCTCTTCTTTCATCAAGGAGGTCAAGTGCTTCTAGTTGCAGTTTTTCATTCTCTACTTGATCAAAATTGATCCTTCTGTGTGAGGGGACTTCAGTTTCAACTGGAATCATTGCTTCTGATCCGTATGCCAATGAAAACGGAGTATGCCCAGTCCAAGTTTTGTGGGTGGTTCTGTATGCCCATAGTGCAAGCGGTAACTTGTCGACCCAACCACCTTTCGCTTTTTCCAGCTGCATTTTGATGGTTGATTTGATGATTTTGTTTACTGCTTCCACTTGCCCGTTTGCCTGCGGATGAGCCACTGCTGAGAAGCTTTTTCGGATCTTGAATCGTTTGCAAAAATCTTGGAACTCCTCACTTTCGAACTGAGTACCATTATCTGTGATTATCTTCTGAGGCACACCATACCTGCAAATGATATTTTTAGTCACAAAACTTATCATTTTCTTAGAGGTAATAGTGGCCAATGGTTCGGCCTCAGCCCATTTAGTAAAATAATCAACAGCAACGATAGCATATTTAATCCCTGATTTGGCAGTCGGCAAAGGCCCAATGATATCTATTCCCCAGATGGCAAACAGCCGTGGATTGACCATTTGTGTTAGCTCAGCGGAAGGTGCTCTAGGAATTTTAGCGAATCTCTGGCATTTATCACACTTTCGGGAATAGTCAGCAGCATCCTGATTAATTTCTGGCCAAAAGTATCCATAACGAAGGATTTTCTTTGCCAAAGTTTGACCACCTATATGATTCCCACATTCCCCTCCGTGTACTTCAGTTAGAATTGCCTTAGCTTCTTCCTTTGTCACACATCGGAGTAATGGCATTGAAAACCCTCGTCTGTACAAACGACCGTCTTGAACTGTATATCTGGATGCTTTCCTCATCAGCTTTTGTCGTTCTTTCGAATTTTCTGGCAGAGAACCATTGAGTAGATATTCAAGTATTGGAGTCATCCATGATTTTTGTTCTTGGGATACATTCATAATCCAATCAACATCCATTTCATCTGTGCTTGGAGCTGACAAGACTTCGACGGGAACTAACCCCAATAGTTGAGCTTCACCGGTACTTGAATACTTCGCGAGAGAATCCGCCTTCATATTTTCTTCTCGGGGGATATGGTTTATTGAATAACGGTCAAAATCTTGAAGGAGCTCCCAGGCTTTTGACAAATAGGCTGGTAAATTCCCTCCTTTAGCTTGAAATTCCTTCTTGACTTGACAAACAATAAGTTGAGAATCACTGAAGATATGCAATGCCTTGATGTTTAGTTCTTTAGCGATCCTTAAACCAGCGATGAGAGCTTCATATTCAGCTTCATTGTTTGTCGAAGGGAATTCTAGTCTCAGTGCATAACATAGTGATTGCCCTTCTGGGGTTTCAAGGACAACCCCTGCTCCGGAACAGTAATCATTCCTCGCGCCATCGACGTATAATTTCCATTGGATTGGAACGCTATTAGTAGCCTCCTCCTCACTATCACCCTTATTCGTGCATTCCGCAATGAAATCTGCCAAAGCTTGTCCATTGATTACTTTTCGGGGATGGTAAGTGATGTCATATTGACTGAGTTCAATATTCCATTTCAAAAGACGGCCCGAAGTCTCAGGAAGGAATAGGACTTGCTTTAGAGGCTGATCAGTGAGGACTTTGATGGGATGAGCTTGGAAATACGGCCTCAATTTTCTTGATGCGATCAACAAACAATAGGCGAGCTTTTCTAATCTTGAATAGTTCATCTCTGCCCCAGTGAATCTTTTGCTGATATAATAGACTGGGCGTTGGATCCTTGTGTCTTCCCGTACCAACACTGCACTGAGAGCATGAGACGAAATTGCCAAATATATGAAGAGATCTTCACCACTATCAGGCTTTGAAAGTATCGAAGGCACTTCCATATGACGGATCAACTCATCAAATTCTTTTTGACATTCAGGAGTCCACTCAAATTTTTCTTTCCTTTCTTCAGAGCATCAAAGAATGGAATGCATTTGTCGGTGGCTTTGGAAATGAACCGACTCAGAGCAGCAACCTTTCCATTGAGACTTTGCAATTCCTTCTTCGTTCTAGGGGCCTTGACTTCTCTCAGAGCGGCGATCTGAGCTGGATTGGCTTCAACGCCCCTAGCGTTCACAATGAAACCCAAAAACTTTCCGGACTCCACTCCAAATGAACATTTCAGGGGATTAAGCTTCATTCTGTATTTGCGGAGTACTGCAAACATCTCTGCCAGGTGATCCATATGGTCCACTGCTTTCTTAGATTTTACTAGCATATCATCAACATATACTTCCACTGTCTTGCCAATCTGTGGTTTAAACATGGCATTAACATGCCTCTGGTAAGTTGCCCCTGCATTCTTGAGTACGAAAGGCATGACCTTGTAGCAGTAGAGTCCAACATCTGTGATGAAGCTTGTATCCTCTTGATCCGGCTCATGCATCATAATCTGCTTATATCCGGAGTATGCATCCATAAAAGACAACAGTTCATGCCCTGCCGTCCCATCCACCAACTGATCGATCCTGGGCAGCGGAAAACAGTCTTTGGGGCAGGCTTTGTTCAGATTTGAAAAATCAATGCACACTCTCCACTTTCTGTTAGCTTTCTTAACCAGCACTGGATTTGAGATCCAATTTGGATAAGTAGATTCTCTAATGAACCCGTTCTCCATGAGCCGATCCACTTCTTCTTTTAACGCTGCCGTTCTTTCAGGACCCTGAGTCCTTCTCTTCTGTTTCACAAGTGTAAACTTTGGATCAATGTTCAGAGTATGTACTGCAATCTCTGGGGATATTCCGCACATGTCAGCATGAGTCCAAGCGAATACATCCAAATTAGCCCTTAAAAATGAAATCAGAACATTCTGAACTGTTGTACTGAGTTATGAACCCACATTAAGCACTTTGTTTGGGTCCTTTGGATCAACGGGAAACCGGCACTGTTACCTCTACCAGTACTACTCTATTCTCCCCTGCACTGGCTTTCCTTGGATCCATTTCTCTTCTTGCGCCATTACATTCGCCAGTGTAGGGTCCACCCTGTAATTGCTACAAGGTCGGTTCCTTGGTGCTAACTGGAGCCGCCGCACCTTTTCCCATTTCTCTTTTCCTTGATTCACGTAACTCTGCAAAGTAACATTCTCGCCCCACATCTTGGTCTCCCTTAATCACACCAACTCCATTATCTGTGGGGAATTTTAGAGTCAGACACCATGGGGCAAGAACAGCTTTGAATGCAGCAAGAGTTGGTCGGCCCAAAAAGACATTGTAGGCAGAGAATTCTTCAACAATTATAAACGTTTTCTTTCGAGCCACCTTCCTTGGTCCCTTTCCAAGTTCTACAAACAAATCAATGGTCCCAATCGGCTTTTTGGGTTCTCCAGCAAACCCAGCGATCTTAAGTGATGAAGCTTGAACGTCAGCCATCGGGATATTCATTCGATCGAAGGTCTTCTTGAACAGGATGTTGCATGAAGCTCCACAGTCAACTAGAACTCTTCTCACAGTTGCCGGCCCAATACCAGCAGATATGACCAAAGGATCTATGGTCGGAGCCTCAATACCCAAAGAATCCCTGGCACTGAACACGATATCATCTGTGTAAGTCTTTTGTTGCTTTAAAGGCGCATCATTCTCTAAGACAAAAACATTCTCTTCAGCCGGTACATGCCTCAAGGCCCGGGAATACCTTTCCATCTCTCCCCAGCTTCTTCCTGCTGGGTGAGGTCCTCTAGTTATCATATTGATAATAGGTCTTTCCGATTCATGTTGCACGACCTTCTCACTTGAGCCAGGATGGTGAGAGGGAACTTGCTGTCCTTGAGTTGAGGAAGCTGGGGCATTTCTGTTCCTTTTCACATACTGCTGGAGTTTGTTTTCCTTCAAGAGTTGTTCAATGACCTCTTTCAACTGACGGCATTCGTTGGTGTCATGGCCGGGCTGGTTGTGGAACCGACAGAACCTTCCACTTTTTTCCATCTTAATCGCAACTTCATTTTAGGTGGTGCCGGATAATTGATATCATCTTTGGTCGCGAAGAAGATGTTTTCAGGGGTATCAGTCAAGGGTGTGAAATTGAAAGAACGGCCTCTCTTAGAGTCTCCCTGTTTCTTCCCACCATCGTTTCCCCTTTTCTGAGTGTTAGGTTCTTCTTATTCGAAGCAGTGCCATTGTTCCCGGCTTCCGCTGATACCACCTTAGCCGGTGTTTGGAGGCTTTCCAAGCGCATGAATTCATTTGCTTTCTTGTAGAATTTGTCAAGTGAATTTGGTTCTTTCATTTTCAACCATTTTCCAAATTCACTTGACTTATCAATTGGCCTCATCAAGTATGTCAAGACCATGCGTGGCTCAGCATTATCCACCTCAGCCAATGCTATGTTAAAGCGATTCAAAAATGACCTGATAGATTCTCCTGGATTTTGCTCTAGACTTGATAGCGACATTATATCCTTGCTTTAGAAGCATACAATCGAAATTTCTCCTTGAACTTCCTGGTCAGATCGGAGAATTGATCGATGGACCTGACCGGCAGCTTCGTATACCACAATAGAGCTACACCTTCTAGATAAACCGGGAAGTATCGGCATTTAATTTCATCAGACGCCCTGGCACCAGTCATATGCCAGTCGTACTTATACAGAAACTCGTTTGGATCACTCGTCCCCTTGTAAGCTGGAATAGTAGGGGGAACGAATTTCCTTGGGAACTCTGCCTTCAAGATCCTTTCAGTAAATGGAGTTTTGCTCGGAGCAAATCCCCACTCTTTCTCGTCTTCATCTCTTCGCATACTTTCTTTCATGATTTGACGAACCATACCTGAAAAATACTCTTCATCATTTAGAGGCTCTGGAGGGCACACATCAGCCACCTTCTCTGAATTCTGCCTTGACAATCGTTCACGGAGGGTCGGTTGCGGCCCTGATCCTCCAGCTTGAGGAGGAGCCTTTCTATAGGGTCTGCGGCTCTTTGAGAAGTGTTACCTTCAACATTCTGAACTCCCGCAGTAGGGTTCCCATCATTATTATCTGGTTGACGATTTGCCCCAAGTAGATCATTCAACTTACTCAAGATCAGGGCATTCTGGGCTTCCAACTGCGCATTCTGAGCATTCAATTGCTGATTCAATCCCAAAACTACGGCGTCCAATTCTGCTCGTGTAACTCCAGCAGTTGGAGCTGCTTGACTTGAAGGAGGAGAGGTAGCAGTATTCTCTTGAACATTGTCGAATCTTACAGAACTTCGTTTTCTCCCAGGAGCCATTATTTCCAATAAACTTCTGGTTTTAAAAGAAATTCTTTCAACAACCCTTTGCAGAGCAATAGTGGAAATTTCCTGATTTGGGTTCTCAGTGAAAGCACCAAAAATGTCAACGTAAAAATCAGACGCTAACACCCCGGTGTAAATTGAAGTTGAGTGAAAGCACCACCCGTGTACACGGGAACTACAAACAAGTAGAGAAATCACAAAAAAAGCAGAAAAGACAACAGTTTTTATAGTAGTTCGGCTTAGGATAAGCCTACGTCCACTTTAACTCTCTTTATTACTGAATTTAGTTACAACTTTACAACAATCTTCAATTACAACACACTTTAGACCAGTAGATCAAACTTTGATGGAGAATAATCTTCTGAATTCATGTTGAATGATGAAGATTTTCTCTTGGAGATCGTTGTAGAGTCCTTGGTGTTTGGAGTACTTGAAGTGTTGAATGGGTCGAGAATTCGACAGAGTATCGGCGCTTGAGGTGATCCGCCAAAGGTCCCCTGCTTGTTGGAGTTAGGGCTGTATTTATAGGGAATACTCTGGGCAGAATTTTATCACGAAGTGCTAGGTCGCACACGACCTAAGGTAGGTCGTAGGTCATAGGTCGGCGATGACCTAAGAGATGGGATCTGACTTATCTTGAGTGCATTTAGTTCTCTTCTGAGCAAATTGATAAGTCGCGTGCGACCTATCATAGGTCGTGAGTCAACTGAGATTTAGGTCGCTGAGACCACTTCGCTCTTAGGTCGGTAGGCTTAGGTCGCATATGCTTGAACTCGTTAGGTCGCTCTATCCTTTAGGTCGCTCTGGCCTTTAGGTCGTTAGATCGCTTGAGTCTTTAGGTCGTTAGGTCGCTTGAGTCTTTAGGTCGTTAGGTCGCTTGAGTCTTTAGTTCGTTAGGTCGCTTGAGTCTTTAGGTCGTTAGATTGCTTGAGTCTTTAGGTCGTTAGGTCGCTTGAGTCTTTAGGTCGTTAGGTCGCTTGAGTCTTTAGGTCGCTGCACTTTATAGGTCGCGTAAGTCTTAGGTCGCTTTAGAAATAGGAGTTAACAAAAATCGTTTACGGAGGGTTGGCTGCGGCCCTGATCCTCCAGCTTGAGGAGGAGTCCTTTCTACAAGGTCTGCGGCTCTTTGAGAAATGTTCCCTTCAACATCCTGAACTCCCACAGCAGGGTTCCCATCATTATTAACCGGTTGACGATTTGGCCCTAGCAGATCATTCAACTTACTCAAGATCAGGGCATTCTGGGCTTCCAACTGCGCATTCTGAGCATTCAATTGTTGATTCAGCCCCAAAACTACGGCGTCCAATTCTGCTCGCGTAACTCCAACAGTTGGAGCTACTTGACTTGAAGGAGGAGAGGTAGCAGTATTCTCTTGGACATTGTCGGATCTTACAGAACTTCGTTTTCTCCCAGGAGCCATTATTTCCAATAAACTTCTGGTTTTAAAAGAAATCCTTTTAGCAGACCTTTGCGGAGCAATGGTGGAAGTTTCCTGAGTTGGGATCTCAGTGAAAGCACCAAAAATGTTAACGTAAAAAAAATCAGACGCTAACACCCCGGTGTAGATTGAAGTTGAGCGAAAGCACCACCCGTGAACACGGGAACTAAAAAACAAGTAGAAAAGTCATAGAGAAAGCAGAAAAGACAATAGCTTTTATAGTGGTTCGGCTTAGGGTAAACTACGTCCACTATAATTCTCTTTATTACTGAATTGATTACAACTTTACAACAATCTTCAATTACAATTCCGATGAGACAAACAACTAGAACTTTGATGCAGAAGAATTCTTTGAATCCATGTAGATTGTGTTAGATTTCCTCTCGAAGTTAGTTAGGATGCCTTTCGTACTTGAAGTATCGGGTGAGTCGAGAATTCAGCAGAGTATCAGTGCTTAAAGAGATCGGCCAAAAGTCCCTCTCATGCTTGAGGTAGGTTGGTATTTATAGGGAAATCCCCCCCTTAGGTCGTAAGTCGTGACCGGTCTAAGGTAAGTCATGGCCGACTCATATTGCATCGAAGTTCCTTTCTTGTTCCTTGATCATTTATATTTGACTCAATTCTAAGTGATGCTGGTTGCGTAGAATAAACGAGAGAATTTTCTTGAATGAATTATGGGTTTCTTCAAGATTTTCGGACAGATTGTGAATAGGATTATCCATAGTAGAATTTGTCAAAGAAATAAAGGACATAGATGATAAGAAATAAATTTCAGTGAATAATTCTGGAAAAAATAGGTATTTATATGTGTAGAAATTCATTTGAAATGAATAGACATTTGATAGTTATTCAATTTTCAAATTCAAAAACAATTGTCATTTCTGACCAGTACATGTCGACATTATCATATAGGGGATGTCAACAAGGGTTAGTGAGAACTTATGACTAATTTGATTTTTGTGAATAATTGTGTATATATATATTTATATAATATACTAACATTTATTCTAGATATAAGATAAGGTAGATAACAGAAAGGAAATTTCATTTCATTGCAAACTACGATAATACATCGATTAGGCACACAATAAACTACATGAATATTTGAAATAAAGCAAACTAAAACAAATACAATACGACACAAGAAGATAAAACTAGTTAGAGGATGAAGATGATGAAGATAGTCCAAGTTTCTTGTTGACTGTTAAAATGAACTTGTTCATCTTTGAAGAAATATTATCCAACTTTTTACCAACGGATCGTTTAAGAATCCGTTGATTCTTAACAATAGTCTTTTTGTTTTTGAGAAGGGTTTTGGTGGACGGATTTCGAGGATAGTTTCTGTTAACGTAAAAAAAATCAGACGCTAAGACCCCGATGTAGATTGAAGTTGAGCGAAAGCACCACCTGTGAACACGGGAACTAAAAACAAGTAGAAAAGTCACAGAGAAAGCAGAAAAGACAACAGCTTTTATAGTGTTTCGGCTTAGGGTAAGCCTACGTCCACTTTAATTCTCTTTATTACTTAATTGATTACAACTTTACAACAATCTTCAATTACAATTCTGATGAGACAAACAACTAGAACTTTGATGCAGAAGAATTCTTTGAATCCATGTAGATTGCGTTAGATTTCCTCTCGAAGTTAGTTGGGATGCCTTTCGTACTTGAAGTGTCGGGTGAGTCTAGAATTCAGCAGAGTATCGTTGCTTAAAGAGATCGGCCAAAAGTCCCTCTCATGCTTGAGGTAGGTTGGTATTTATAGGGAAATCCCCCCCCTCGGGTCGTAAGTCGTGACCGGTCTAAGGTAAGTCGTGGCCGACTCATCTGGCCCCTCCATGGTTTCACAAAGGTTTGTTTGTATAAGTCCCAGGTCGCCCCCGAGTCAACACAACCTTGTATCAGTAGTACGGCATCGAGCTTACATTTAGTAGCTTTAGGTCGTGGACGACTCAAGCTAGTTCGTGAGTCGTGAACGAGTTAACTGGCAAGTCGCAAGTCATGGCTTAACTGGTAAGTCCTGGATCGTGTAAGAGTTAAGAGGCCACTGTGCCATGTAGCTGCATTGAACTTGCCTTCCTTTGCTTGGCTTGTGAACGACTTAACATAGGTCATAGATCGGTTGCGACTTTGGTATAGTTCATGATCTTGTCCCTGTCCTGAGCAGATAGAGCGGCAAACTCTCTGGATAGTTAGGTCGGCTTCCATCTTAGGTCGGTAGCTATCTTAGGCCGGTAGCTATCTTAGGTCGGCAGCTATCTTAGGTCGGCATCCTGTTTTAGGCAGTTGGGTCGGCGTTCTTGTTAAGAATTAGGTCGGCAACTGTTCAGCCTTAAGTCGGTATCCCTCTTAGGCCTTAGGTCGGTATCCCCTTAGTCTTAGGTCGGCATGCCTCTCAAACCAGTTAGGTCGGTATCCATGTTAGGTCGGCAACCTTTTGGGTCGGTAATCTTTCAAGTCGTTAAGCCATGGCCGGGGCGGAGTTAACAGTTTCAATACTTTCCAAAGAGGTTTCCTCTTCGTCTTCTTCAATTTCCATTTCATCCGCTTCTTCTTCTTCCTCTTCTTCCATTTCCTCAGGAGCCAAATGCTCTTCCTTTTTGGTAAAGGTCTCATAGGGTTGAAAAACAAATGGAATTTTCATAAGCGAAATGTTCGAATGATTGAAAACCTTTTTAAAAACAAATTCTTCGCCTTTGAAATCCACTCCAAAATAGTAAAGAATCCGAGTGAGATAAATTCCATGATATAAAGTATTCTCACCCATTTCAAGATTTTTGGGACGAAGTTCATCCAAACTAACTTGCTCCCAATTTATGTCATAATTTCCAAAAATAGCAAACAGTGCTTTGTAAACTTTTGCAGTAGGATTGTTAAAATTCCACGATCTTGCGGTCAAAGTATGTTGCAAAAGAAGATTGACAATTCTTTCTTTTGGTCGAAAATTTCTATTTTTAAATTCAAAATCATCATCTCTTTCGAAAATGTGATGAAATGTCTCACGATCATATTCATCGATTTTAAAGTTATATCCATTCCCGAATTCTTACAATTGGGAATAATACCCAAAAGATCGCAATTCAAAACAATTCCAGTGCCTTTGACACTACTCCAAATTCCATTCTCATTACCATCATAAAATCCGCGATTTAAATTCGCATAGAAAATTTAGACAAGATTAGGATAGCAAACAAAATCATTTTGCGAAGCATTTATAAGACTAAGAACTCCATTGTTTGCAAAAAGAGAATCAATTTAATAAGATGAAAAATCTTGAAAAATTGCAAATTTTCCGGGATGGACTTTGGCATAGTTAGCATAATTGATGTATGCTTTTATTGCCTCCGGTTCATTGATAATTGCTCTTTGATTTTTCAGGAAATTTTCATAGCGGATGGGTTGCTTGAAGAAGCCATTAAAGTAGAGAGTAGTGAGCTTGAAGTTATGAAGAGAGAGTTTGAATTTGAAAATGAGAGTGAAAAGATATGATAAAAGATAAAGAATAAATAGATTCTCAAATGACATATTCTCTGGTCAAAAGGTAGCTTTTCAGAGAGTTGAATGAAGTGAAAAGGTAGAGGGAAATTCAAACATTTGAATTCAAATTTTGAAATTCAAATTCAGGTACCCATGTCGACATCATGGTAGGGACCATGTCGACATGTGCCTTTGAATTTTCATGAATTGATTTCTCCTAAGTTCTGTAATATATATATATATATATATATATAATTTTTAATGCCTATATATATCTGAAATATTATAAAATTTCAAGTATATTTTAGAAAATATTATTATACTATTAAAAAATAATAAAATAATAACAAAATAATGAAATAATAATAAAAAATAGAAAATAAATTTTAAAATTCAAATAACACACCAATTCAAAATCAATCAATCAAACAATCAAGCAACTAATTCTAAGCGAGCAATTTCAACCAATTGTATTGTAAACGTGTACCTTTCTCTGAGTCCGTTTCTTTGAATTCGTCGAAGTCATGAACAGCTGTGAGGCACAAATTCGAATTATCTGTCTTCTGATCATCATCACTTGAGGACGAGTCTGAGTCATCTAGAGTAGCAGTAAATGCACGCTTCTGTTTCTTTGCTGGATCATTGTTCATAGGAGAATTTTGCCTATTTGGATACGGACATTCTCTTTTGAAATTGCCTAGTTTATCACAGTTGTAACATATGTCATTATTTGGCACTATATTCTAATTTCAAGAATTCTTATAGTTGTTTCTCTTGAGATTATTCATCTTTCTATTTATTTCAGGAATTTCCTAAAATTTCTGGTCATAAAGGCTATCTCTTCATCATTATCGATGTTTGAGTCCGATCCATCGTTCAATGCATTGAATGCCATTGATTTCTTTTCATATGCTTTACTTTCTCTTCTCCCAATCATTTGAACTTCATACGACATTAGATTTCCAATTAATTCTTCTATCTTTAAAGTACTAAAGTCATTTGCCTCTTCGATCGCAAGTGTCTTTTGATCCCATTCTAGAATTAGAGAATTTAAAATCTTTCTGACTTGATCTTCTTCTGAAAATTCCTTTCCCAAAGATATTAGAGAATGCACAATATCCTGAAATCTACTATACATATCTGAAATAGACTCATTAGAATTCATTTTAAATGATTGAAACTGATTTGTGAGCATGGAAATTTTGGTCTGTTTAACTTTGGTTGTTCCTTCGAGCGTAACTTGCAAAGTTTTCCAGATTTCATATGCAGACTTACAAACTGACACTCTATTGAATTCACTTCTATCTAGTGAACAAAACAGAATATTCATAGCCTTAGAATTATTTTGTGCAACAGTCTTTTGCTCAGCAATCCACTGTGCAAAATTAGTTGCGGGTTCAGAATATTCAATTTGTGTGATATTGCAAGTGTCTAATCCTATAGATTGTAAATATATTTTCATCCTACATGCCCAATATGCATAGTTACTTCCATTAAAAAGTGGTGGTCTGACAGTAGACTGACCCTCTACAAATGAACTAGTGATAGGGATACTAGTGTAAGTAACAGTACCAGTATTGGTAGCCATTCTGAAAACTTTTCAAAAATCAGATTATGAAACTTTGAAAACCTTGCTCTGATACCAATTGTGAGAAATACGGATTACGGATCTTAAGGCTAGGATTAACACTAGAGGGAGGGTGAATAGTGTTAATAAAGAATTACTAAATGTTTTTGAGTTTATGTTAATTTAGACACCGATGTATGCAATATACAGACACAGATATGATCACAGAAACAAGCACTGATGCAGAAATAAAATAAAAGCGGTAAAGAAAAGAACACGCCGGATTTTATACTAGTTGGAGTTACCCTACATCCAGTCCCGCCACACAAGTACGGATTTCCTTTCAGAAGCAATTGTACAATTACACCTTCGGTTTCAAGGCTACGAGGTACACCCTCCAGAATTTCTATCCTTTAGGTAGCGATACTTGATTTTCGGGCCACAAGTTTACCCAATTGATTTACCAAGGCTACAATCACACCTTTTCTCTCTTGAATGATTTCCAAGGCTACAATCACACCTTATCTCGCTTAATAGATTACAAAGAAGTCTATAAAATCTTAATAGCACTGAGAACCCTGTAGAGATAGTGATAGAGAATCAAACTAGAAGTAATCGAGTTTGATTCAATGTTTATTTCGGCAGGGTAATGGAAAGAATATGTATTAAGAAATGTGAAAGAAGAAGAGGCGTGAAAAACCATAAAATCTGATGTAAAATTCGTTGAAACTAACCATTATTTGTAGAAGAACAACAGCCATGCCCATTCATGAAGAGTTACGGCGAATGGACACTTCTTTTGAAATTTGAATTTTAGATTCAACTGACACCATGTTGACATGGTTACCCTAGGAAAGTCGACATCCCAAAGCAATTTTTGGTGATTTGATTTTCTATGAAAATAACCTTTATCTTATATTAAAACAATTTTAAACTTTACAAATATACTTGACTACAGTTAAAATTCATAAGTAAATATAGAGAATAATATATATAGATTTTAACTATAATTTTATATTTGAATCTAAGTATAAAAGTTAAATATATAATTTAAAAAGATAGTTTAAATTTAGGAGTAATTCGACTTTGACATTAAAGATAACTTTGAGGCTAAAATTATTTAAAATCGGGATAGAGAGTTTTGATGTTTTAAAAAGAGTTTTGAAATCATTTTGAAAACAAGATAATTTTGTAAAATCATTTGAATTAAAATTAGTGGATACAAAACAATGTTCCACTAGGTTTTCGTAGGTTCCATCCTACATAGGGTTCCATCCCTTTAACAGGCTCGAAGTGGATTCCACTACACGAATAAATTAGATTTTAAGATGCCAGTGCTTTTCTACGAGTTTTAACAAAAATTTCTAATAAAAATACTTATGCTTAAAATCTTGATCTCTTGATACTCATGAGTCTTCTGTCTCGATATCTTGAATCTCTATATTGTACGGTCTTCATTCTTGGTACCTACATGGTTAAATCATGCATACACATATATCTAAACTTATAATGTCAGTATTTATATTTTATAATCTATTCTAAGGTTGTTGTCATCAAAACCATCATCTCACGCACTAACAATCTTCTCTGTGGCCACATTGTGGATTCATTCTATCGCTATTATTCTCTCTCATTTTTGGTTTTTTGGATGTGATACTCGAGTGTCTCACCGTGGCGTAACCCACGGTTTTTTTTCTTGGCACGACTGCGTAGCGTAATTCGCCTGGTTGAGATGGTCTAGGGGTACGGATGTTTCCTGGGGGATTCAGGCGTAACCATTGTGTATCCTGTGATCTACGTAGGTCTTTTTTAGTAGCAAAATCAGCAGGGCTGAGAAAGCTTACGGATACGAATGTTTCCTGGGGGATTCAGGCGTAACCTTTGTGTATCTACGGTCTGCTAGTCATCATAGCGAAATTCACAGAGCTGAGATAGCTTACAGATACAAATGTTTCCTGGGGGATTCAGACATAATCTTTGTGTATCTGCGGTCTACTAGTCATCATGATGAAATTCGCAGGGCTGAAAAAGTTTAGGATACAGAAGTTTCCTAGTGGATTCAGGCGTAATCTTTGTGTATCTGCGATCCGTGGTTGGACAAAAGGTTTGGTTGATTTGTCTTGGATGTACTTGCCATATCCATTTTTAAAAGTTTTTCAAGAATTTTCATTGGGTGTTGAAACAAGTCTACTAAGTACCTGGAGAATTCTAGCTTTGCGCCTGATCAACGCATTGCCAGAGCCTACAAGAACAAGGATAAACTTGTTAAGACATCGAGTTATAAAAGTATTTTGATAAAGTATCACATAAAGGATATTTTGATCATTTATTTTACCTTCCTAAATAATTAAAATTTATATAATTTTAAAATAATGGCTCATCCCTGTCTTTCAACCTATCTTCCCTTCTAGCCATTCCTACTTTCCACCTTGATAAATTTACCTATAACAACAGTTCTCAGGTATAATTTTAATCTTCTTGTCATCTTATCTTAGTCCTACTTCATTCTGTTTTTTGTCTGTTTTTTCCGTACCTCGTTCCTTTTCGGGGACGAAAAGATTTTAGTGGGGGGGAGTATAACGACCCGTAAATTTTGATAAATAAATTGGTCGAATTGATAAAATTTTTGTAATTAAATTTAGAAAGAAATAAAAAATTTATAATTTATATTGAAGTAAATGTTATGAATTGTAGCCATGGTTATTAAGAACTAATTATTGACAATTTATGTAAAATCACAATGAAATTGTGCATATTGTTGCACTTGTTATAGAATAAAATATAAAATAAGTAAATAAGTGTAAGTGCTGTATAACTAAAGCAATTCATATATATTATTAATAGTAATTGAATGAATTCGGTAATATGTATGCAATTATAAAATTTGGTTAAAGTATGATAAACCTAAGTGTAACCTTGGCTTGTGAACAATTATTATAAGTTACCTGTTTAAATTGTTGATTGAATTGGAATGGGAAATAAAATTCTAATAAAAAATATAATTAAAGGTTACATTAATGGGAATGAGAATGTGTTAAGTAAATAAAAGGTAAACAATACTAGTCAAGGTTAATGAATTTATGTGTAGACGGGAATACCAACTAATGAAAAGAAATGCAAATGTTATATTTGGCAAAATTTCAATATAAGAGGGAATCATAGTTAATGCACAATTGAAATTTTTTAATTGATTTTATTTAGAAAATTGGAAAACAAATTTTAATAAATATAATTAAATATTTTGTTAATGTAAATTATGATAATATTTGAAAGTAATGTCCATTCCATCAAATTTAGTAATAAATAATGTGTAAAAAGGCAATAAATTATACGTTTACTTGACATGTTTTATATCCATTCTTGTTTAATTATTTGGCGTTATCAATGGTATGTTGTTTCCTGATATATTCTTTAGCATATTTACTAAATAAATAAGAAACGTATAAATTTAAATTACGTTACTTTGTTAATTATTTTCGGCGTACATTTCATTTTAATTATTGCGTCTATTGTACGCACTCATTAACTTCTTACCTAAGCTGGAAAAAAAAATCAAATCATTCTATAGCCGTGCCAATTAAGTACGAGAATTTCCTCTTTCCTTTTTTACTTCTCCTTAATTAATAGGAATAAATTCCTAAATTTCCTTCCGTTACTATCTTTATTTCTTGCTCTTTTTCCCCACCTTTTGATTTCCTATCTCTGTATTTACCTATTTATTTATTTCCTACCTTAACATATTCCTCAATACCCATAGCCATTCCTTACATGTAGCCTATTAATTTACGTGAAGATAGGAATAGTTCTCATTTTTCCATTTATTCTTTTTTTTTAAATAGGAATTAAATCCCTTCATTTGCTCTTGCCACTTTAAACAAAATTTCTTTCCACTTTATCAATTTGAGGCATCGCTTATAAATACAAATCACACGTACATACCCTACTCCATAACTCCTCTCTCACGTGAAGCGGCAGGTAAATGGCCCCATGCTTTTCCTTTATTTTTTTTTCTTCTTCTTTTTCATCCTTTCCTTTTGTTTTCTTCTTGTTTAAATTGCCTTTTCTTTTCCTTTATTTTAACTATAACATGTTTCAAGTATATATTTTAAAATATAAGTATGTTTATATAGTGCAGCGCAAGTATACATTAAATTTAAAGTTATAAACATCTACATTTGTTCTATGGTTAGTTTTATATGTGTATTTTTTGAAATTTGTTTAGTCTGACTTTTGAATATACATTGGGTTGTTGCATACTTTTTATACATTATAAGAAGTTTAGAAGTCTGTATACTTTTATATATCATATAAGAAGTTTAGAATAGTTGGATTTCAATCTGTATGATTTCATCAGAGAAATATCGTGAACACATATTAGTCTATATATTGTGTACATGAGTTTGAATTCTATGTTCATATCTTGTTTTAACATATAACATATATACACAAGTTTTGATTTAATTGGCATGTGTCTGAATAGCTTGCATACATAGTTTACACCTATACACATATACGACCTGCATTTTTCATATATGTGACATTTTAATTCGGGGCCTATTGTTTCTATACTTGGATTTAAAATGTAAGGTATAAGTTTTAAATATGTAACGTGTTTAAGTGTAACATTTATGCGGTTATTGTAACAATCCACATATTTAACGATTATATATTTAAATGTTTTATTTAAATATAGCGTAGTTAGTCGGATTTAGGTCCGAAATGTTAGTTTTTGCAAACGGGCGAATTGGGACTCGAGACCACTTCCATTGAGTTCAAAATGGCGTTTGCGATCTTTTTTAGCATAAACTTTGATATGTTTGGAGTAAGTTGAATTTTTCTACTTTTTCTAGTTGGGTTTTTGGTTTGGGTCCAGCCCACTAACTAACTGAATAGCCTAACTCAGTCCCCTCTCCTTCCATTCACTCATTTTCACTTCTAAACTCAAGCTAAAACTGAAAATGGGTGAAAGGAAGAGGAATTAGAAATTCAAAGCCCTAGTTCTTCTTGCAACTCCAAAATCAAAGAGAAGCTATTGGTAAGCCTCCTCTTCATCTTCTCCAACTCTTTTCTCCTTCAATTTCAGAAATCTCCTAAACCTAGTTTAGGAAATACTTGTTTTGAACTTAGATTGAAGCTTGTAGCGTAGAAGTGAAGAGTGGTTCGTCTTTTCTTTGCATTTTTTCATCTTTATTTTGTGTTAAAAATGTGAGTTTTGAACTCACATCTACTTCTCTTGATACCATTGATGTTAGGTATGAATTGCTAACACTTATTCATGTGTAATTGCTTTTGATTTGGATTGGTTTTGTGAACATTGCAATTTTGGTGTTTTGAAGTCAAAAACTCTAAAAACCTTAGCTTCTATTTTTCATCATGTTTTTTGTGGTGAATCGGAGAGTCAATAGGGCTGGATTATCGATTGGAAAAAGCACCTTAAGTCCATTGCTTGACCAGTTGCAAATGGTATGAGTTTGCTCCTCTATTTGATAGCTGGAAAATAGTTCCAGCTACAGCCAGTCGACTGACTGCAGGTCCTGAAAACCCCCGGGTTGTGGTTCAGTCGACTGACTACAGAAGGCCAGTCGACTGACCTGCTTGTTTTGGTCTATTTTGCCTATTTTCTTGTGATTCCAACTTTTATCTATTCAGGTTGATTCCAATTAGTTGATATTACATATTTGACTTTGATGGTTCCTTTTTGAATTCCCACACAGGTTTTTATAAAATGTCCTTTCAAATGGTATTAAAAGCTCGTTCTCTAATTTATAAATTCTATTTCAAATGGACACACAATTTTGCACTTCGAGCGGAAAGGAAAGGAGATTAAATGGTTAGGTAAAACACGGACCATGAATCCATGCGTTTATCTTTTCGATTAATCCCCGACCTATTCGATTGATCATTTTGACCTTTGGTCTGGTTTACCGATGAGATGAGTTAAACTTTGTACTGCTTTGAGTGTGAAATTAATTAACAGATAGTAAATCGTTTAGTGTGAACAAGTGGTTATGGGACTCACGTTACCACTTTCCGTTTCGAGAGTTGTGACACATTCTGCCAGTTAGTGGTGTCTAGTACTGGGCCTTCAGGACTTCACCACTACGGTTTGTTGCCTTCGGGTGTGTTGCCTTCGGGTGTGTTGCCTTCGGGTTTGCACCTTCAGGTTTGTTGCCTTCGGGTGTGTTGCCTTCGGGTTTGCACCTTCAGGTTTGTTGCCTTTGGGTGTGTTGCCTTCGGGTTTTCACCTTCAAGTTTGTTGCCTTCGGGTGTGTTGCCTTCGGGTTTGCACCTTCGAGTTTGTTGCCATCGGGTGTGTTGCTGACGCAGCGGATATACTGAAAAGAAATGAATCTATGAAAGTAGCAATCGGTGGATTGAAAGATACTGAAATGCCCAAATTCGTTGATCCGAAGATACCGATTCTAGCTATCTCTGACACGTTGATCGCGCACGATACCGTGAAAAGAGATCTACAATTCTTCGAGCGTTGATCAAGCGCACTTGATTCCGCGAATTGGCTTCAACGAACGTTGATTCGAGCGCACTCGAATACCGTAGGTGGAGATAGGAGATCACACTCAACTACCAATTTAATGAAAGCACAAAGCTAACAAACAAGAGTTTATTTCAAAATCAACAACCATTCACAATGACCCCAACTCGACTATTTATAGGCTACATCACTCCACACAACACATTACAACACCACCGACCTACCATAGGTCGTTAATGACTTAAAATACAGGACACAACACAACCCAGGTCGTACGCGACCTAACAATGTACAAGAGACGCGACCTATGACCTAAACAAGGTCGGCAACGACCTATCATTATAACATAGTGCGCGACTTATCACATAAAGCGACGTACGACTTAAAAACAAAACAATACAGACACCAGACGACTTAACGTCCTAACAGATACAACGCACACGACTTATACATATACACATAACAACGACTTACGACTTATGCCACAAGCGACTCAACTTGTATGCAGCAGCGACTCAAGAACAGCTTCAAGAAAACTTCGCGCGACCTAACACTTAGACGACATAAGAAACTTGCTTCATGCGACTTAAGAACTGGAGCGACTTAAGGCTTGAGCGACCTATCTTAGGTCGTAGCTCGTTAATTTTCAGCTCGTTACTCATCACTAGGTCGTTGGGTCCTTCCCACTGCGCAACTCACATCTTCCTTTAGTACTGTAGGTCGCACGCGACTTAAGGAAGGCTTGTTTAACTCGCTAGGTCGCGTGCATGTCTGATTGGTTATCCCGTTAACTCGCGAGTGCTCTTTGCTAGGTCGTGCATCTCCACTAGGTCGCAGCCGACCCTCGTTAACTCGCGATTCTTCAATTTGTACTGCATTGAAGAGACCTAAAATATTAGGGCGACTTGAATCAGGGTGGGCTGCATCATCCTCCCCAGGTTGGGAAAAATTCATCCTCGAATTTAAAAGTTCTTCTCCATTGTATTGTTCTTCTCCATAATACGGTATAAGATGTAACACTATACATGTCAGAAGTGTACACATCCTCTGGCAGCTTCAACCTATACGCGTTCTCATTGATTCGTTTCACAATCTTCACAGGACCAATCTTTCGAGCTTTAAGTTTATTGTATGCTCCCACTGGAAAACGATCCTTCGTTAGAACCGCATATACTAAATCTCCTTCATTCAATTCAACACTCCTCCGCTTCAGATCTGCAGATCGTTTATACTTCTCATTCGACCTTTCCAATCGTTCCTGAATGATTTTATGGCATTCCGTCAAACCATCAACAAAATCAGCAGCTCGTTTAACCATCCCCTTCGGTTGCGGCACTGTCGTTAAATCCGACGGCCCCTTTGGCATGCTTGAAAATACAATCCAAAATGGACTGAAACCTGTACTACGATTCACCGCGTGATTATGAGCAAACTCTGCTTGACATAACTTCACATCCCAACTCTTCAGATTATCTTTCACCAAACATCTCAATAAATTCCCCAACGATCTGTTCACAACCTCCGTTTGTCCATCTGTCTGCGGATGGTAAGAGCTACTAAACTTCAGCTTCGTTCCCACCATCTTCCACAAACTCAGCCAAAAATGACTCAGAAATCTAGTATCCCTGTCTGAAACTATAGATTCTGGTAAACCATGTAAACAATAGATCTCTTTGAAGAACAACTGTGCCACATGAATTGCATCTGCTTTCTTCTTACAAGCAACAAAATGTACCATCTTCGAAAAATGATCCACCACAACATATATAGAGTCATTTCCCCTTTGAGTTCTTGGCAAACCTAACACGAAATCCATGCTAATGTCTACCCATGGTTTTTTAGGAACAGGTAATGGCATATACAACCCCGCACACGACTTAAGGAAGGCTTGTTTAACTCATTAGGTCGCGTGCATGTCTGATTGGTTATCCCGTTAACTCGCGAGTGCTCTTTGCTAGCTCGTGCATATCCACTAGGTCGCAACCGACCCTCGTTAACTCGCGATTCTTCAATTTGTACTGCATTAAAGCGACCTAAAATATTAGGGCGGCTTGAATCAGGCTGGGCTGAATTAGTTGCCTTCGGGTTTGCACCTTCAGGTTTGTTGCCTTCGGGTGTGTTGCCTTAGGGTTTTCACCTTCGGGTTTGTACCCTTCGGGCTAATGGATCCTTGTTTATACAATACTGAGCACGTGCAATTTTCTATTGTTTCATTGACATGTATATTCCCTAGGTATCGTCCTTCGGTGTTGGTCTTTTTGAGCCACACGATGTATAGAGGTTACCTTGTGGAACTTGTATTACCTTCATTGGTAGTTGTTATTTGCCTTTTCGGCTTGTCTTGGGATATTCATATCCTTTGTTTATTGATTTGCCTATGATATGAGGTTTGTTATGATTCATCTTTTGTTAGATGATGGAGTTATCTCTTTTAGAGATATTTATTATACTTTATGACATTGCAGGTTTATTGTTGTTCAGTTTATCTAACTGATTTGTTTAGCTTGACTGAACCGTGTATTTATACTCCGGTCAGATCGAGTTGTTTCAGGTTAGGTGCTTTTGGACTTAGCCAATTTTGCTTCCGCATAGACTATTCAGCTTGCTTCTTTTTGTTAAAGTTTTTTGTGTAGTCCCTTTTGTTGAAACTCTGATATGTATTCTTTTGACTCATTTGTATATTGTGGTTTGCTATACCACTTGACATGTTTTAGTTTGTATACTCTGTTATGTATCTATATATGTGTATATGATGATCTACTGTTTTGTGATGTATATTACATGTGAGTTGTTATATTCTGTTCTAATAGATCTTTCTACCACCTATGGTTTTGTTTTAAATATTGATTGGATATGTCGATCTTCTTGGTATGACAATTCTCGATGTATTCAATAGATAATTAGAGCAATGCTATAGATGGTCACTCCTAACCAGCCTTATTCTCCGCGTTAGTTGACGGCATTACCTCGTAGTTTCCATGGCTAGCGTGGGTATAGAGGTGGGGCGTCACAGCTTGGTATCAGAGCGATGTTCAGAACAAAATATGATAAACACAGAATAAAAGCACATATTACGATACATCAAAGTGTAATAAGTGTTACAAATCTTTGAACCATTATGCCTTTATATCCCTTCTGTGCCTTTGGTGGTAGATAGAATTTGGGAATACGTCTAGGAATGCATTTAAATTCCATAGTATTCCATATTGAATTATCTACCTTGGGAGTAATCTTTATCTTATCTTACTTTCAGCTTATGGCTGGAAGAGGAGGAGGACGACGCTCGGATGCTGGGCAATCCAGCGGCTCGCATCCGGACGGCGTTTATATGTCTGCCGATCAGTTTTTGGAGTGGTTTAGGAGCATACAGCCTCCAGCTTCTACTTGAACATCTCCTTCATGCATGTCCACTTTCGCATGATTGTGCAGTGATTTTTCTCATCTTAGAGGGAAGCTGGTTAAAGGCTCCGAGATTGTTCTTGAAGTCCAAGCTAGGGATCAAATGTCCGAGCATATTTTCACTCGCATGGATCTTTCTGATCATGATAGAGTTCTTGTAACTTCTAGCTTATTACAAGAGCGTGCTCATGATTGGTACGAGCTTCGTTTAGCCGAATTTGATGAGTCTGCTCTTTCTTGGACTAAGTTTCGGGAACGATTCGAACGTAGGTTCGTTCCTGAATCTGAGAAAGTTTTACTGGCCCGTCGCTTTCTTGAGTTAAAGCAAGGGGAGTCTTCCGTTTTTGAGTATGTTGCATCATTCGAGGCGTTATCTATGTATGGTCTTGAATTTATTAGCACCTCGTATAGGAAGAATCTGAAGTTTGTATCTGGTCTTATGAAATGTCTCAAGAAGTCTTTAATGTTCCAGCATAAGCTTTCTTTTGAGGGGTTGGTTGATTCGGCACTTCATCTCGAAGCCTTCGAGGAGTGTGATTGTGGGGATGATGTTGAGGTTCGCAAGAACACCAAAAAGAAGCAATTTCCATTTAGTAAGCGGAAATTTTTCCCTTCCAAGAAGATAAAACCTGTTGAATCTGATTCTTAGTCTCAGTCTGCTGGAACACCTTCCATTCGGAAGTGTTTCAATTGTGGTTATTCTGATCATATGATTCGAGCTTGTCCTAAGCCTCTCTTCTGCCGCTACTGCAAGAAGAAAGGCCATCGTCTTTCCACTTGTCCTATTGCTTCGAATAATTCTCAATCTGGCAAGCTAAATATAGCAGATGCTTCCGGAGGTTCTTCTCAGGGATAAGGTATATCTCCATCTATTTTGGAAGGTTTCTATTTTTCTTTGTGATTTTGATTCCTAATTGATGGCATCATTTTATTCTTTAAACCCACGTGATGAGGAAAAATGTTATTTCTCTCATTTGGGTAGTTTGTAAAAAATTTCGGTATTTTTGATCTTGTCTTAGGATTATCTCCTAAGCTATCTTTTGAGTGGTGTCATGGTCTTTTCAGCTCGACCTTGCAATCGGTTTTCATTAGCTTCGAGTTGCGGAGGTTAGCCTTCCATTTACTGCATTCCGTACTAGTTATGATTCTTATGAATGACTTATTATATCAGTAAGTTTGTCTAGCTTATTCATCAATCTTATGAATCGAGTATTCTATGAATATTTCGATGACTCCTTTTTGTATTTATTGTTTTGGATGGAAAACAGCAATTTAAAATTTTGCAAATCTTTTTCATAAGATATTTATAAATATAAATGGATTTTTTTTCTTGAAACGAACAAAGAGTATTCATAAAGTTTTTAAGAGCCATTTTTATTACATAGAAGATGATTTTGTGATTGTATTTCCCATTGAGCGCTTTGAGAAATTTGGTCGATGCGCTTGATCAACGTTATCGATAGGAATCTCCTAAACGCTTTGATTGAGACAACTTAACACAATAATTTGACTTATAAAGAGTAAAAATTTTGTAGAAAAATGATTACATAAAGATAATTGTGATTTTCGAAGTTTTAGCTTTTCGGGAAATAATATTATTTAAAAGAACACTTTTCCAATACTCATATCCTTTTGGTCCCCGAAGGGAATCAAAACTTCATTATTTGCACCGATACTAGTCGTATTGGTTTGGGTGTCATTCTCTTGCAAAATAGAACGTGCTATCTTTTATGATTCTAAATAATTAAAGCCTATCGAGACTAGGTATACCACTCATGATCTAGTGCTCGCGGCTATTGATTTCACTTTTAGTGTGGCATCATTGTTTTTGGGGGAGAAATTTGTTCTCCTCCTCGATCGTAATTTTTAAAATATTTATTTTCTCACAAGGAACTTAATTTGTTTCAACAGCGTTGGCTCGAGTTTCTTGCCTCTTATGACTTTGGTATCCAGTATACCCCTGGAAAGGGTAATCGTGTTGCTGATGCGCTTAGTCGCAAACATTCGGCTGTTGTTTCTATGATGCTTGCCGAGTGGGATATCCTAAAGACTCTACCTTTTTGTGAAATTCGTGATCGAGGTTCATCTTTTGATTCTCCTACTCTATTACTAGTTTGGGAGCTCGACCTTTTTTATTGGATTGTATTGCCGATGCTCAGCGGCGTGATCCTGATTTGTTGCGTCTTATTCAGCTTTGTGAGTCTACCTCATTCTGTAATGTGGACTGTGTGGTAATACTGCCCCTGGCACAAGATCAATCTGATGTTGAATATCCCTCAACGGTGGTAACTCCGTTGGCAACATTTCATGAAACACATCTCCGAATTCTTCCAATACTGGCTTTACTTCCTCTGGGACTTCAACATATTCAGTAGCTTCATGTCCAATCAACAAGAACACCTCTGGACTCTTCTCTACTTCTTCAATAAATTCCTTCGAAGTCAATAAAGACTTTAGCTCCTCAATCTCTTCTGACTTGCTTTCTCCTTGTTGTCTCTTCTTTGGTACTAAAATGATCTTAACACCTTCAAACATAAAACTGTACTATTGGTTCGACCGTCATGCTGCACTGCTCAATCATACTGCCATGGTCTTTCCAAAAGTAAGTGACAAACATCCATCTCCACAACATCACACCAAATCTCGTCTTTGTACTTCTTCACAATAGAAAATGGAACTCGAATTCGCCTGTCCACCTTCACCTCTCCTCCTTTTCTCAACCACGCTAACTAGTAAAGATTAGTATGTTTCTCCATTTTCAACTTCAACTTTCTCACAGCTTCGGTAGAAATAATATTGTCACAAATTCCAGCGTCAATCACAAATTTACAAACCTTCCCTAGAATAGTGCACGTTGACTGAAAGATGTTACTCCTCAACCAACTAGCTTCTTCTTCCTGCTTTGGTATTAAACAAGACCTCCTCATCATTAGATTACATCCTTCATCTCCTGACGCAACATCCTGTTCATCCTCCTCAACTGGACTAGAATAACCTTCACCAACATCTTCACCTTCAACTTCAGCAATCATAGTTCGTTTCTTCGGCTTCGGACATTCATTACTCTTGTGACCCACTTCCTGGCAATTATAACATTTGAAACTGTTGTTGACCTTTGCCTTCGCAAATTCATTCACAACTGGTTTACTGACAGCTTTCGAAACATTGGAACTCCCACTAGCGCCTTTGTTCTGAATATTGGAACTTGTAAACACACCACCTCCACGTCTTCCCTGCTTCTCCCAAGCCAACGCTTTCTGGTGCGCTTCAGCCACAGATCTAGGATCAAACATATTCACCATATCCTGTATCTGCATTCTCAACCCCCCAATAAATCTAGCAGTCAATTGTTCCTCTGTCTCCATTATGTCATTTCGGGCAATCAGTTGATAAAATTCGTCAGCATAGTCATTAACAGTCTTCGTCCCTTGTCTCAGATTCTGCAACCTCTGATACATCAGTGATTGATAATTGTAAGGTAAAAATGTAGCTCTAATCAATTTCTTCATCTTCTCCCATGATTCAATCTTTGACTTTCCCATTCTCTCCCTTGTAAGTTTAGTTTGCTGCCACCATGCCATAGCTCTACCTCTCAAACGAGTAGCAACCAACTTAACTCTTCGATTCTCAGGAACTTCTTTAAAGTCAAAAATTTCTTCAACATTAGACAACCAATCAAGGAACTCTTCTGCAATCATTCCACCCTTGAATTCTAGAATTTCCATCTTCATACCCGACTCCCATCGTCGATCATCATCTACATCCCGATATGAATTTCGAACTTGGTCTCGATCTCGATAATGAATGCTAGCTCTATCACCATCTTCATCAAAATCAAATGTATGTCTATATCGATCTCGACCACCAACATCCCTTCGATCACGCATGTCTCTTCTAATATGTCTCTCTTCATCTTGATATGGCTCATCTTCAAACTCACGTGGAGTTCTTCTCTCTTCATGTCTATAATCATGGTGATCTCTTTTCGACGAAATTGATGTTTCTCTTCTTTCTCTAAAAGATTGTGGTGACACCCTTCTCGCTTCCGTAACCGATGGCGAAACTCTGTTTCCTCCATGGTTCGAGATTGGTGATCTCTTCCTTTGAGTTTGATTCATATCAATCATCAACTTCTCTAGCTTTCCAATACCTTCATCAAATTTCTCATTAATGCGTTGCTCCATCTGCTCGGCTTCTTCCCTTCTATACAACGCTTCAACATTTTGATGACGATTAGCTCTCCTTGGCGGCATGATTGAATCAACACAAACGCTTCAAAACTTCACAAATCTTCAACAATGCACGGCTATCCACTAGCTCGGTTCGAACACACTTCAAACAAAACAAGGCACGGCTCAACTTCAAATTTCACTTTGGCGCGCAAACTTCCCGGCGCAAATTCAAACACTTTCCCACTTTTGATCCAAAATGATATGGATCAAAAACTCCCAACTTGTTGCAACTTCACGATGAACACGATGAACACCAAACTTCAAACTCCTTGGCTCCAAGACTCGGCTTAGCTATGATTGGCTAAGTCCAGCTCTGATACCAAACTGACGCAGCGGATATTACGAAAAGGAATGAATCTGTGAAAGTAGCAGACGGTGGGTTGAAGATACTGAAATGCCCAAATTCGTTGATCACAAAGATACCGAATTCTAGCTATCTTCGACACGTTGATCGCGTACGATACCGTGAAAGAAGATCTACAATTCTTCAAACGTTGATCAAGCGCACTTGATACCGTGAATTGGCTTCAACAATCATTGACTCGAGTGCACTCGAATAACCGAAAGTGGAGATAGGAGATCACACTCAACTACCAATTTAATGAAAGCACAAAGCTTACAAAACAAAAGTTTTATTCAAAATCAACCAACTTTACAAATGACCCCCACATGCCTATTTATAGGCTACAACACATCCAAATAACACGCGACTTAACTTAGGTCGTTTAGCGACCTACGACTTACCAAGGTCGTTGCCGACCTAACCAAGACAAGCACTTACGAACAAACTCACACGACCTATGACTTAAGTACAAACGAATCAACACATATATACAGTACAGTGACTTAACAAATAAACAAACAAACGACTCAACTACTAGCGACCTAAGGACTATGGCCCATGGAGTTAGCATGCTGTATCAGGACGTTAACGACATATGAGTTAACAGGTGCCGCGACTCACGGCTCAATAGTATCACGGCTCAATAACAAACGACTTAACATTGCCATGACATAAAATTCAGCGACTCAAGAGGAAAACTGCTGTATCACTTCACGCGACCTAACTAGGTCGTAGACCGTATGCGACTTATCTTAGGTCGTGAGCTCCCTTCTTCAGTACACTCGTTAGGTCGTAGACGACCTAAAACACTTCCTTTAGGTCATAGCCGACTTACGCCTTGCGCCTTCTCAACTCGTGCTGCTACTTTGTTATCTCGTGGTGCTCCTCCTGTATCCTTTGATCGTACACGATCTAAAGAACCCGAACGGCTTAAGCCCTTAATAGGTCGTGAACGGTCTAAAACGCGTTCCTTAGGTCGTGCTGCATCACTTCCATAGTCATTGCATCTCTTCACGCAGCTACTACTCCCTGAGGTATCAAAATACCATCACTCACTTCTGCCCAACCGACAGATCCAAATTCTCAAAAAAATCCACTCACATGAACGCAAACAAACTTATACTTCAAAGATGAACTCCGAACCTTAATAGGTTTCCTTCAGAGATCAATGAAATCCTTATACCAAACTACAAAGATTACTCGAGACGGTATTAGGTCTACAGTCTCGACAAATACACTTCCAACCTCAACATTCAAACTCCAACCAATGGTAGTCGTGTTACACACACTACTACCCCATCTACCTTTATAACTTATATCGGAAAACCCAAACAGGTAATCCAACAGATAGGTAGAAATATATACGTAGTAATATATAATAAAAATTACAAGTACGCTCTCTCAAGAAGGACACCACTTCAAAGCCTAGGTATTCACTCAACCTAACGCTCAGATACCAACTGCGACGACCCGACTTTCTACCACCAGAAAATCGCATCATCTTAAGAAAGAAAGGGATAGAAAAGAGAAAAGATAGAGAAGAAGAAAGAAACAACATCAGAACCTGTTAACGCTAAAATTTGAACGCTAACACCCCGGTGTATGAAGTGTAATTGTGAAAGCACCACCCGATAGCTCGGGAACAGATTATAAGCAGATAATAGTGGAAAAGCAGTAAACAACAGCAATTTTATAGTGGTTCGGCTTAAGAGAGAGCCTACGTCCACTTTGAATATCTTTATTGACGATTTGATTACAAGTCGATGCAATTACACTTTGATTACAACACACTTCGAGTTACAAGCGACTTAGAACAAGTAGCCTAAACTTCAATGTCGATCAAAATCTTTGAACTCATGTTGGACATGTATGATTTCTTCATGAAGTTCCTTGAGGCGTTCTTTGTATCTCAAAAGCTTTAAGTGTTGAAGTAGTTCGGAATGCAGCAGAGTAACGGCGCTTGAAATGAATGAGCAAATGTCCCTTTCTAGTTGGAGCTAGTGTCGTATTTATAGGCATTTCTCGGAATTAGGTCATAACTCGTACACGACTCATAGTAGGTCGCGGCCGACCTACTGGGTTAGCTCACCGCTTGGTCCAAAGCTATGCTCCCATTCAAATGAATAACACAAGTCTTGAGCCATTCACGAGTTAACCAGTGCAACTTTCCTTGATGTTAGTATGAGTCGTACACGACTCATCATAAGTCGTATGTCGTCAACGAGTTATCGCATTATAGCATGGTATTGAACTTGTCTCTGAAGTCTTAGGTCGTATCACCTTTATGTCACATTCCTCTTAAGTCGTAGACCTCCATAAGTCGTGACATTCCTCAGGTCATTAATGTCTTAACTCGCAAGCCTTCCTTGACCCGTAAGATTCCTTAAGTCGTAAGGTTCCTTAACTCGTAAGGTTCCTTAAGTCGTAAGGTTCCTCAAGTCGTACAATCTCTCCTTGGGTCGTTGAGTCGTAACCCTTTAAGTCGCTTTGAGCTTTAGGTCGTTAACTTGTTGAGTCGATGACTTGTTGAGTCGTGAGGCTTCCTGAGTCGTAGATCCTTCCTGAACCGTTAAGCACCTTAAGTCGTGGCCCATCCCGGGCCTTAACTCGTTGACTCCTTTAACTCATGGGCCTCTTAACTCGTAGGCTGGAATGGGGTTAACATTTGCCCCTCGAAGCACACGCTTAAGTCGTAAGTCGTGTGCTTCGACTCATCATAACCCGGGTGTGCCGATTCGAGTCCAGCTCTTCCAGATATAAAACGCTTGATTCGTTCCTCCTATCACCCACTTCTCATTACCTATCCTTTAAACCGCATCCGCCATTAACGCATCTCCAAGTTCTCATAGGCGATTCCAACTTGATTCTCCTCCGATCATCTCTGACATCACACTACGTAAGCAATCTTGCTTCCCTTCCGCTTGTCGATCATCATTAACCTATGCGCCCCGTCCTTACCTCCAATTTACTCCCTTGAGCCTTGCAAGTTTGGTCACTCTAACCATCAATGGATTTAAGGTTGTCTGATCTGATGATTTGCGTCTTGAGGCGATTTAGTGGCGTGATAAGACTAGGGTTGTTGATTGAGAGTTTATTGGGTTAAAAGTTAGAAGGTAAACTGGTTAGGAGTTAGGTGGTGAGTTGGCCAAATAGAGTTGAATATTGCCTTAGGTATGACTCGGCCATTTTTGTATGATCCAGCAACCTTTGCGACTTAACCATGATCCGACCCAACATGCTTCACAACTTAAGCCTTGAGTCATGGCCGAGATAGGACTTGGAGATTTTCTTACTACTTTGAACTAGAGCTTTTCCCTTTTTCCACAACTTACGACTCAGGGCACTGCCGACTCAAAATTGAAGTGACCTGACCTAACTTGCTTCCCAATCCTTAGGTCATGGACGAGCTAGCCAGAGAACCAACGATTTATCTTAACCCGTAGGAAATTTTTTTGAGCCGTTGACGAGTTAGAACTTGTATGAATTCTGTTCGAACTTTGAACCATTGCATAAATTTTGAACTGTTGAATTTTATTGCATTCATTCACAGGTTACTTTGACTTGCAGGCTAACAATCTGTTCAATACAACATTTACAGAAAATTGGGACGAATATACTGCCATCGACCGCCCATATCAAATGACAGATTAGTTAATAACAGATAATTAACTTAAATAAATTGTGTGAACGAAGTGCTATCGATTTCAAGTAGAATATTAAAGCAACACTGATATAGTCAATTGAAACTGACCAGCCTGCACTAATATTATGCTTGAACTTTAAATTAACAAGTTCTGAAATTACCGTAGTCGATCAATCGTCGACCAGTTTAATTCCAGTTATATTTACTTGTTATTTTATTAGTTTTGCATGACACTTCACACTTTTAGGAAACGTGCACCTTCATATTTGAATATCCAGTTGCTTGTGTAGAATGACTTCTCAGGAAGAAGATGCAACAGTTCAGACTGGAGAGGCAACTGTTCTTCCGGCTCCACTAGTTAATCCTCCCGAAAGAGCCCCTACCACACTATCATACAAAGTTTTTCGCCAGTTGTGTGGTCAGTTCGGCATTGCTGAATCAGATGATATTCTTCCCGGAAGAAGTAATACTGCCGACGTAGCACCTCCCAGCTTTGTGACAGTTAATCGACAAATGTGCCTGAACGGGGCCATCCCTCCTTTCAACAACTTTCTCGAGCATCTTTTTCGTCGACTGGCCATTTCTCCATCCCAGCTACACCCCAATGGCTATGCCATCCTAATGGGGTTGTGCGTGTTATTTGGGAGAACGTTTAATCGACTTCCGGACTTTGACGAAATCTGTTACTTATGCTCCTTTACCCGGACCAAAGATCATCCTTCCATTACCGTTGTGAGAAGTGCCCGAAACCGCAAATTAATCGTTGGCCTTCCCGACACTGCTCATGGGTTCATGACCCAGTTCTTCTTTGTTCGATGCCCCCCGGTGTTCTATGCTGTGTGGAGGGAAGGAAGTGAGATCGTCTATCTCTACTTCTTCTATTCTTTGAGTTTTGCGAATTCTGAACTATCAAGTGCTAACTTTGTTTTTCCATTTCAGCGCTCCCCCCTTCATCTAAAGATCCCAGCCACAAGCCAATTTTAGAGAGGCTCATGGCTATCCCAATTGAAGAGCGGGACATAAATTTCTGTTGAATGACGAATTCCTTCATCAGTTTGGACTCCTTCACCCTTCTCGTTCCACTCAGCTTTGTGAAGTTCCCGATTCTCCAGCGGAGGATGAAAAGCTTATGCCAAAAGATCCCTCCACTGAAACTTTACTGGTGAAGTGCCCCACTCTCACTGATGTTGCGGGGCCATCTAGCAATTTGACGCTTGCCCCAGTTATCGAAGAGGAAGAACCTCCACGATCTTCCGGGAGATCTGCTGACGAAGGAGTTGAGAAAGCAAGTCCCAAAAAGCATGATGGTGATGATGTTTTTGAGGGGTTGAGCGACCTAATTGTGACTTCACAAGAACTTTTTAAAGATGATGTTTCCAAAACTATCTCTTCTGTAATCGAGGCGGCATCTTCTCTACAACAAATGCCAACTCCTCCTACTCAAGCTATCACCACCTCTACTCCACAGAGTGGTCTATAGCTTGATGCGTGTAGTTTACACATTACACAACACTTAGGATTTTTCAGCACTTGTTTGTGTTTGACTTCTTTTCTCTAAAGGCTTTTAAGACTTGTCTTTTTGCCTTTCAGATCCTTCAATGGGGCGTAGCGGCAGCGGCTCTTACTATAAAGACTTTCAACGCTATGGAGGGCGTGGCAACTATGATTATAGACGCTACCTTACTGGTCCCAGAGAAACCGATGAGCAGAGAGCTGCTCGAAAAGCTAGAGAGAGGAGAGAATATGAAGAGCGTCATGAGAGGATAGATGTGCGACATGAGTCTTCTTCAAGAGGCGATGACTCTCACAAACGTAAAACACATGATGGTCGGGGGAAGAGCCACATTGTTGAGGACCCGAGCAAGCGGGCCAAACCTAGTGAGAAGCAAGCATCTGCAATATCTGAAAAGTTTGACGCTCCCATCTCTATCGACATTCCTTCCAAATCCCCTTCCCTTGAAGGAAGCGCTATTCAAACATTTCTTAATAGGCCTTCATATCGTGTTGAAAGGGGCCCATCGACCCTACAGAGCCGATTCCCGAATTGGTGCTTAAAGGGGGTTCGCTTCGATCTTGATTTAGTTCCCATTGATAAAGAAGCCATGTACCAAAATCTTGATGCCGTCACACTTGATATTGAAAGAATGTCTGGATGGAAAAAGCTTGTTGATGAACTCCAAAGGGTCAATCGGGCCAATATCGAGGCGATGCTAACTATGGAGAACGATAAGTCGGAATGGCAGAAAATTCTTGACCAGCACAACATCGAGATGAAAAACATAACCGAGTATAACGAGAAACTTGAAGCTGAAGTCAAGCAGCTTAAAGACGATCTTACCACCTCTTCTAACACTTACACTCAAAGAGAAGAGGTGCTACAAAAACAAGTGCGGGATGCACATGCTGGCCAAAGAGATGCCGAAGCTAAAGTTGAGAGGCTAGAAGAGGTTGTAGAGAATTACCGCACTGATGTCGCTCAGTTGCGGAGTAAAATGAGCGCCCAAGACATGGAGATTGAAGCGTTAAAAGCTCAACTTGCTAAAACTGAAAAAGAACGAGATGAGGCCATGGCTGGTAAAATCGCAGCTGAAGAATCTATTCAAACCTTGGAAGCCAACGTCAGTTCAAGTCTATTCGACTTTTACTTGCACAGCGTCTTAGGGCATGGCAGTCTCTCTTTTCTTGGTCCTAAATACGAAATCACCTTGGCTGAAGTGTGGGAAGCTGCTCTCGACATGTTCAAAGGCGCCGGGTATACCGAGGAAGAGCTTGAGGCGCGCTACCTAGATGAGGAAACTAGCGCTGCTCTTGCGAAGGGAAAAGAGCAACTCGCCAGAGTGCGGACTGGGATGGCGGAAGAGGAACGTTCTGAAAAAGAATTACCACCTACTACCTCTGAACGTCCTTTAGTTTCTCCTGGAGTTGACATCACAGGTTCTAGTGCTCATTCCCCACCTCCTACAAGAACCGGGGTAATTACCCCTACCGATGATGAGGCTTTGGAGGATATTGGAGCTCAAAATTATGAGATTGAACTAACGAAGCAAATATCTTCAGGTAATTTTGACATTGGTCCGATTCAGTTGGATTGCCTGCTTGCTCCTCAAAAGTTTGATGAGCTTCTCGATTACTTCTTGAATCTTGACGAACCCATATCTCCCTTCTTTTGGGGAGATACTAATATTTTTAACTTCTCTTCTTCTACAGTTGAAAAACCAAGTGCTGTGCAAACTTCGCCTCCTCCGGTTATCCCTCCTCCGTCTCTTCAGGTGGCTCCTCCTTCTGCTTCACAGCCCGGGTCACAAGAGGAGGAAATAGAGGCTCTTCATGGCTTAGATGACCCTATCGCTTCGCAAGAGCAGAAAGACGAGGGACTTGAGGGAGGTGAGATATCTCCGGAGCGGACTCCTTCAGATGACATAATTTTGTCTGCTCTTGTTACTCCAGGGAGTGAGTCTTCTTCGAAGAGGAGAAAGAAGCATGGAACATCGAAGAGGAGGGGGAAGAAAATCATTGCTACTGAAGAGGAACCGGAAGTTGCACCAGTTGCACCTCCCTCCCCTTCTTCCCTTATTCCTACAGACCGACCTGAAAAGCTAACCATTCGGCCGGGTAAAGGGTCCAAAGGTGGCAAGAAGAAATGAAGATTCCAGCTTTTAGCTTCTTGTCTTTTGCATGTATTGGTCGAGAATTGTGCGGGTACCGGCCCCTGCTTTTTATTTTGAAACTTGTATCTTTTTCTTTTGCTTATGTACACATTTTACCAAGTGAATTCTTCTATGAGGTAAAGCGGGCCTCTGAAGGATACTTTAACTTTTTTTTAAAAAAAAAAACATAGAAAGTTGTACCTCTGAGGAGGGATTTTTCATGTTTCAACACTTGGAAGTTTTATTTCAATCTTGGTGAAACGTGTACCTCCAAAGAGTTGTGCCTTTGAAGAAAGCCTTTTCACGTTTCAACACTTGGAAGTTTTATTTCAATCTCAGTGAAACGTGGGCTTCCGAAGAGGTCTTTCTTCTTGATTGTGTCTCCGGGAGGAGATCTTTATTTTGTTTTGCATTTCAACTTTGGTGAAGTGAAACTCCGAAGAGCGGTTGTAACACTTCAACTCCTGGTGAAATGGGCCTCCGGAAAGGTCTTTATTTTGTTTGCATTTCAACTCTGGTGAAGTGAAATTCCGAAGAGCGGTTGTAACACTTCAACTCCTGGTGAAATGGGCCTCCGAAGAGGGCTTTTATTTTGTTTTACATTTCAACTCTGGTGAAGTGAAATTCCGAAGAGCGGTTGTAACACTTCAACTCCTGGTGAAATGGGCCTCCGAAGAGGGCTTTTATTTGGTTTTACATTTCAACTCTGGTGAAGTGAAATTCCGAAGAGCGGTTGTAACACTTCAACTCCTGGTGAAATGGGCCTCCGAAGATTGCCTGGAAATTACTCTCTCATGGTTGGAGGGTCATGACTCCTCCAATCTTTTTTGGTTGAGTAGAGAACTTTCTTTTTTTTTAGGCATATGCTTCGTTAGAGGTCTTTATCCTCCGAAGAGTTGTGCCTCCGAAGAGGACTTTAGTTGTTCCTTGTCCACTTGCTTATTCCTTTTCAGTGATCCTCTAATTTTTTTTTAGCTTGCACTCCCTTCTCTTACAAGTAGCTTGTTTAATCCAAAGAAGTGTACTTCATTGCTAGGCCAGTTCACGAGTAAGGACATAAGCTTCTTAATTGGATGTTTGTTTGTTCAAACTTCTCAATTTATTAGCTAAAGCCCGTTTTCGGCGAAATCATTGACCGTTCAATTGAAGCACTTCTTATCTAGGATTTAAGCTCGGGAATTTTGCGACTTGGAATTTGTTTGTTGAATGATAACAAGAATCACTTGGTCTTGTAATGTGCAAGTTTTGTTTTCGTTGCCTGCAAAAATTTAAATCGACATTTCAGTAATACATTTAATGTACTTTTCATATCGAAAATAAAGCAAATATGTAATAATAATAAGGAACACAAGATTTATAGTGGTTCGGCCAAGAATTTGGGCCTACATCCACTTTATAGTATTTCATTATTCACTTGCATCAGTTTTATAATCGCTTTCAATTACAGGAATCATACATTCATAATTCTTTTTACAATATTTCAACAAAGCTATCAAGTAAAGTATGGACGCAAGTGATTGCTGTTCCAAGCTCTTGGAATTTGATCTCCTTCGACAGTAGTGAGTTTGAATGTGCCGTCCAGAAGCTTTTGACCTATGACATATGGTCCTTCCCAATTTGGCCCAAACACACCTGTCGCTGTCATAATTCTCTTTAGGACTAGATCTCCAATTTCAAAGCTGCGTTGGCGAACTTTGGAATTGAAATGTCTGGCTATCCTTTGCTGATGAGATGCGATTTGAGCTCAACCTCTTCTCTTTTTTCATCAAGGAGATCTAGTGCCTCAAGCTGTAGTTTCTCATTCTCCGCTTGATTGAAATGGATTCTTCTATGTGAAGGGACCTCTGTTTCTACCGGAATCATTGCCTCTGATCCGTATGCCAATGAAAACGGAGTATGCCCAGTCGCAGTTTTGTGGGTAGTTCTGTAGGCCCATAGTGCCAGCGGTAGCTTATCGACCCAACCACCTTTTGCTCTTTCAAGTTGCTTCTTGATGGTTGACTTGATAATTTTATTTACTGCTTCCACTCGCCCATTTGCCTGCGGATGGGCTACTGCTGAGAAGCTCTTTCGGATTTTGAATCGTTTGCAAAAATCTTGTAATTCTTCACTTTCGAACTGAGTACCATTGTCTTTAATTAGTTTTCGAGGCACACCATATCTGCAAATGATACTTTTAGTCACAAAACTTATCATCTTTTTTGAAGTGATAGTAGCCAGTGGTTCAGCTTCTGCCCACTTAGTAAAATAATCTACAGCAACAATGGCATATTTAATTCCAGATTTGGCAGTTGGTAACGGACCTACAAGGTCTATTCCCCATATCGCAAACGGCCATGGACTAACCATCTGTGTGAGTTTAGTGGAAGGACCTCTAGGAATTTTGGCGGATCTTTGGCATCTGTCACATTTTCGGGAATAGTCTGCTGCATCTCGATTAATTTCTGGCCAAAAATATCCGTATCGGAGAATCTTTTTCGCTAAAGTTTGACCACCTAAATAATCACCACATTCTCCCCCATGCACCTCAGCTAGGATTGTTTTTGACTCTTCCCTAGATACACATCGAAGTAACGGCATTGAGAATCCCCGTCTGTATAACTGGCCATCCTGGACTATATAGCGAGAGGCTTTCCTCAGTAGCTTCTTTCGTTCTTTTGAGTTTTCCGGTAAAGAGCCATTGAGCAGATATTCTGTTATTGGAGTCATCCATGATTCTTGCTCTTGAGACACGCTCATGATCCAATCAATAACCATCTCATCAATGCTTGGAGTCAACAGGACCTCCACTGGAGTTAACCCCAGAAATTGAGCTTCGCCTGTGCTAGAATACTTTGCGAAAGAATCTGCTTTCATGTTTTCTTCTCGAGGAATGTGACTTATCATGTAATGATCGAAATCACCCAGGAGTTCCCAAGCCTTTGACAAGTAGGCGGGCAGATTCCCCCCTTTCGCTTGGAATTCCTTTTTGACTTGGCATACAATAAGCTGAGAATCACTGAAGATCTGTAACGCTCGGATGTTTAATTCTTTAGCAATCCTCAAGCCAGCGATAAGGGCTTCGTATTCTGCTTCATTGTTTGTTGAAGGAAATTCCAATCTTAGTGCGTAGCATAATGATCGACCTTCAGGGGTCTCGAGTACAACTTCGGCTCCAGAACAGTAGTCGTTTCTCGCGCCATCGACATATAACTTCCATTGGATTGGGGAATCGTCGATCGTTTCCTCCTCACTGTTACCCTTATCTGTGAATTCTGCGATGAAATCCGCTAAAGCTTGTCCATTAATTGCTTTTCGGGGATAATAAGTGATGTCATATTGACTGAGTTCAATATTCCACTTTAGAAGACGACCCGAAGTCACAGGGCGAAACAGGACTTGCTTTAAAGGTTGATCAGTGAGGACTCTGATTGGATGAGCTTGGAAATATTGCCTCAACTTCCTAGATGCAATTAGTAGGCAATAGGCGAGTTTTTCCAACTTAGAGTAATTCATCTCTGCCCTAGTGAGTCTTTTGCTGATATAGTAAACTGGATGTTGAATCCTCTTGTCTTCTCGTATCAGCGCTGCACTTAAAGCATGAGATGATACTGCCAAGTATATAAGAAGATCCTCGCCATCGCCAAGCCTAGAAAGTATTGGAGGCGTTTCCATATGGCGAATCAATTCATCAAAGGCTTTTTGGCATTCGGGAGTCCAATCGAAGTTTTTCTTTCCTTTCTTTAGGGCGTCAAAGAATGGGATGCATTTATCTGTGGCTTTGGAAATGAACCGACTCAAGGCGGCGACTTTTCCATTGAGTCTTTGCAATTTCTTCTTTGTTCTAGGAGCTTTGACTTCCTTTAAGGCGGTAATTTGAGCTGGACTAGCCTCAATGCCCCTAGCGCTCACGATGAAACCTAAAAACTTGCCGGATTCCACTCCAAATGAACACTTTAAAGGATTGAGCTTCATTCTGTATTTTCGGAGGACTGCGAACATGTCTGCTAAGTGTTCTATGTGATCCACTGCTTTCTTAGACTTTACTAACATGTCATCGACGTAGACTTCCATAGTCTTGCCCAATTGCGGTTTGAACATAGCATTAATAAGTCTTTGGTATGTTGCCCCTGCATTCTTCAGCCCGAAGGGCATAACTCTGTAGCAGTAAAGACCAACGTCGGTGATAAAGCTCGTGTCCTCCTGATCTGGCTCATGCATCATGATCTGGTTATATCCGGAGTAGGCATCCATAAAAGATAACAATTCGTGTCCCGCTGTTCCGTCAACCAGTTGATCGATCCTGGGTAATGGGAAGCAGTCTTTGGGACAGGCCTTGTTTAGATCTGAAAAATCGATGCATACTCTCCATTTTCCGTTGGCTTTCTTAACCAGCACTGGATTTGAAACCCAATTCGGATAGGTAGATTCTTTGATAAAATTATTCTCCATGAGCCGATCAACTTCTTCTTTTAACGCTGCCGACCTTTCTAGACCTTGAGTTCTCCTTTTCTGCTTCACATGTGTAAATTTTGGATCAATATTTAGAGCGTGTACTGCAACTTCTGGGGATATTCCGCACATATCGGCATGAGTCCAAGCAAAAACATCCAAATTTGCCTTTAAAAAAGATATTAAGATATTCTGAATTGACACATTAAGTTGTGAACCCACATTCAACACCTTGTTTGGGTCCTTTGGGTCAACAGGTACTGGTATTGTCGTTTCCACTGGTACCACTCTATTCTCCCCTTCACTGACTTTTCTAGGATCCATCTCTTTCCTTGCTCCGCTGTGCTCGCCAGTGTAGGGTCCGCCCTGTAATTGCTACAATGCTGGTTCTTTGATGCGGACTGGGGCTGCCGCATCCTTTCCCATTTCTCTTTTCCTCGTTTCTCGTAGCTCTGTTAGATAACATTCCCGCCCCGCATGTTGATCCCCTTTTATAACTCCCACTCCATTATCTGTGGGAAATTTAATGGTGAGGCACCATGGGGCCAGAACAACTTTGAATGCTGCGAGAGTTGGACGGCCAAGGAAAGCATTATAAGCAGAAAACTCATCGACAATCACAAAAGTTTTCTTGCGGACCACTTTCCTCTCTCCTTCTCCAAGTTCCACAAACAAATCAACGGTTCCTATCGGCTGTTTTGGCTCCCCAGTGAAGCCAGCGATTTTCTGCGATGAGGCTTGCACATCAGCCATAGGGATCTTCATTTGGTCGAATGTTTTCTTGAAGAGGATATTGCAGGATGCGCCACAATCAATGAGAACTCTTCTGACAATAGCTGGCCCGATACCGGCCGAGATGACTAAGGGATCCAAGGTAGGAGCTTCAATACCTGCGGAATCCCTGGCTCTGAACACAATATCATCATTGAAAGTTCTTTGTTGCTTCAGGGGCATAGCACCTTCCAAAACAAATACATCTTCCTCAGTCGGTACATACTTCAAAGCTCGGGTATACCTTTGCATCTCACCCCAGCTCCTGCCTGCTGGGTGAGGTCCTCCCATAATGACATTGATAACAGGCCTTCCGGATTCATGCCCTGCGGTCTTTTCACCTGTCCTGGGTTGATGGGCAGGAGCTCGTTGCCCCTGACTAGTCGAAGCGGGATTGCTGCTATTCTTTTCCACAAATTGCTGTAGCTTGTTTTCCCTTATCAATTCTTCAATCAAACTTTTCAATTGGCGGCATTCATCGGTATCATGACCGGGTTGATTATGGAAGCGGCAAAACTTTCCGCTTTGTACAGCTTTTTTCCCGGTTCTCAGAACGGGAGGTTTAGGATAATCAACAGATTCTTTAGTGGCAAGGTATATACGCTCCGGCGTATCTGATAAAGGAGTATATTCCGATGGTTTGAAGGAACGAGGCCTCTTCAGATTTTTCTGTTTCTTTCCATCGTTGTTTTCCCTTTTCTGTCCTGCAGATTCACTCTTGCGTGGAGCAGCAATGTTATCTTCAGCTTTTTCTAACACTGCCTTTACCGGTACAGGACGGCTTTCCAGGCGTATGAACTCATCCGCTTTCTTGTAGAATTTTTCAAGGGAATTTGGTTCCTTCATGTTTAGCCATTTTCCAAATTCGCTCGACTTGTCGATGGCCCTCATCAGATAAGTCAAGATCATCCGTGGCTCTGCATTGTCTACCTCAGCCAGTGCTATGTTGAAGCGATTCAAGAAAGATCTGATAGTCTCCCCTGGATTCTGTTCTAAACTTGACAACGACATAATATCTTTGGCTTTTGAAGCGTATAGTCTGAACTGCTCCTTGAATTTCCGGGTTAAGTCAGAAAACTGATCTATAGACCGGACTGGCAGCTTGGTGAACCAAAGCAGAGCTACACCTTCCAAATATACAGGAAAATATCGGCACTTTATTTCATCAGAAGCTCTGGCACCTGTCATGTGCCAATCATACTTATACAAGAATTCGTTCGGATTACTTGTTCCTTTGTAAGCTGGGATAGTTGGAGGGACGAACTTCCTTGGGAACTCAGCCTTTAAGATTCTTTCGGTAAACGGGGCTTTACTTGGAGCGAAACCCCATTCCTTCTCATCTTCATTCCTTTGCATGCTTTCCTTCATGATTTGTCGAACCATTTCAGAAAGATATCCCTCATCATTTCGAGCTTTAGATCCACCTATTTCAGGAAATGTCCGCTCAAAGGGGCAAGTAGCCCTCTCAGGAATGTTTCTTTCTTCATCCTCATGAATGTTGCCAGCAAAGTTCCTTTCATTACCCGTTGGTTGACGGTTTACCCCAAGCAAGTCATTCAACTTATTCAAAATTAGGGCATTTTGGGCGTTCTGAGCTTCCAATTGTGCACTTTGGGCATTTATCTGCTGGTTCAGCCCTAAGATTACAGCATCCAACTCCGCTTTTATAACTCCAACAGGTGGAGTGGCTTGACTAGGTACTGGGGAAGCAGAGGTTCCCTCTTGAACATTTCCAGGTCTAACAGATCTACTCTTTCTAACCGGAGCCATGATTTCAGATAAACTTCTAGTCTGCAGAGAGGTTACTCCAACAAACTTTCGTGGAGCAATGATGACGGTTTGCTTGAGTTCAGCTCTCAATGAAAGCACCAAAAATGTTAACGCTAAAATTTGAACGCTAACACCCCAGTGTATGAAGTGTAATTGTGAAAGCACCACCTGATAGCTCGGGAACAAATTATAAGCAGATAATAGTGGAAAAGCAGTAAACAACAGCAATTTTATAGTGGTTCGGCTTAAGAGAGAGCCTACGTCCACTTTGAATATCTTTATTGACGATTTGATTACAAGTCGATGCAATTACACTTTGATTACAACACACTTCGAGTTACAAGCGACTTAGAACAAGTAGCCTAAACTTCAATGTCGATCAAAATCTTTGAACTCATGTTGGACATGTATGATTTCTTCGTGAAGTTCCTTGAGGCGTTCTTTGGATCTCAAAAGCTTTAAATGTTGAAGTAGTTCGGAATGCAGTAGAGTAACGACGCTTGAAATGAATGAGCAAAAGTCCCTTTCTAGTTGGAGCTAGGGTCGTATTTATACGCATTTCTCGGAATTAGGTCATAACTCGTACACGACTCATAGTAGGTCGCGGCCGACCTACTTGGTTAGCTCAACGCTTGGTCCAAAGCTATGCTCCCATTCAAATGAATAACACAAGTCTTGAGCCATTCACGAGTTAACCAGTGCAACTTTCCTTGATGTTAGTATGAGTCGTACACGACTCATCATAAGTCGTATGTCGTCAACGAGTTATCTCATTATAGCATGGTATTGAACTTGTCTCTGAAGTCTTAGGTCGTATCACCTTTATGTCGCATTCCTCTTAAGTCGTAGACCTCCATAAGTCGTGACATTCCTCAGGTCGTTAATGTCTTAACTCGCAAGCCTTCCTTGACCCGTAAGATTCCTTAAGTCGTAAGGTTCCTTAACTCGTAAGGTTCCTTAAGTCGTAAGGTTCCTCAAGTCGTACAATCTCTCCTTGGGTCGTTGAGTCGTAACCCTTTAAGTCGCTTTGAGCTTTAGGTCGTTAACTTGTTGAGTCGGTGACTTGTTGAGTCGTGAGGCTTCCTGAGTCGTAGATCCTTCCTGAACCGTTAAGCACCTTAAGTCGTGGCCCATCCCGGGCCTTAACTCGTTGACTCCTTTAACTCGTGGGCCTCTTAACTCGTAGGCTGGAACGGGGTTAACAGAACCTAAACAGCGGAACGAATAAATTATATTAATAACAAAATACATTACATGGTTTACAACCATTATCAGAGTACACAGATATACAACACATACTAGACAGTTATAAATACATGTCTAGTTACAACTCAATACAACAACTCAGAGAACACACAGCGGAATACTATATATATAACTACACGCAGAAGCCTCCTGCTCCATTGCTCCTCCATAATTTGTCAAAGCTAACCTGAATCCTAACCTGAATTCCCTTGGCTACTCGTAAAAATCTGAGTACCCAAGAGTTTATGAAAAACAAAATAAACTCCGGGTCAGACATGGGTCTGGTGTGAGTAAACGGGTTAAAGTTGCTTAACTTTAAAAAATCCTTTTTAAAAGAAGGTATCACGTAAGACTTCCCACACATAAACATGGAAAAGTTTCTACCTTACGCTAACCAAAACATTTGATAGGAAATCCGATGATATTATAATAGTGTCTAGGGTTTTCAAACAAATATGAAATAGCCGAAATTGTTACATTTATTAAATTCCAGCTACTAGCCACAAAAGTGGGTAATACAATCAAAACCGTTGGCACTTATTGGATTTTGGATTCCATATAATGGCATGGCTACTGGGGTACCGCCCGTCACAGTACGTGGCCTAGATCACCGTACCGAGGATTACTCCCAATCCCCTGCAACACAAAGCCGGACCCGTTCCTTACTGAACAGTTCCAAATAAGACAACCCCGACGGTTGTAGCTATTCAACCGTCCACACAGCCGAAGTAAAGGGACCTCTAGATAGGGGTAAATCTTACTCTCCAGTGGATACGACCCACGAAGCTTTGCTGCACCTCCCCTGTTTTATCCATTCCCGGTTGATGAGGCTTGAGGTTACGGTTACCTTTATAGGACATATCACTTAGAATGCTCATCGTCCACCTGACGATGTTCTGAAAGCATTCAATCCATACAAGTTCGTTCCGGGTTTGAACGAAACCGAAGGCATTATCTCGTTACACCCATTTTGGAATCACCCTCAGAGTTAACGACAATAACTCTTGCACTCTAATTCACCATCTCGAATCTATAAGGTCTATTCCGTCAACTCATTACGGAATCACCCACAGAGTTATACTGACGTATAGTCCCTACACCTCGAGTCTTCACAAAGCTCCACTTTGACTCACGACCTAATGTTATTTGGAATCGATGTGGTTTTCGGATATCCAAATATGGAAACCCGATCCCGGTCTCATCGAAATCCAAAGCGTGTCTTTTAAGTCCAAGTTGTTTTAAAGGTTTAAAACAATTCAATATAGTATCTATATACATACAGATAGATAACTTACATATCAATAATTGATAATCAGCATTATCAAATAACAGGTAATCCACATAATCCATATCATAATAGATATTCCGTATATCAACATTCCAATTGATAATCACAATTCAACCAAGCATTCATATCACACAACCATACTTATCTCATTACTGAGATCACTAAACATTCAAGACAAACAATGTCATCCATTTATGCATGAGTAATGACTTTCTAATACCACAATATAATTAATTTAAAATGAATTAAATTAACTATACCTATCTCTAATTAATTTAAAGTGAATTAAATTAATTACTTAATCACTTAATTAATTTAAAATTAATTAAATTAATTACCTTCATCCAATATCTTGCTTAAATAAACATTAGTTAAATCAATTAATTAATCATAATCAACCTTGATTAATTAACTCTTAATAAAGAAATAAATCCTTAATTATTTTCATTAATCATATCAATTAATGAACCTTAATTAATTAATCATGCTTAGGTTAATTGCTTAAATTTAATCAACTTAAATACAGTAATTAATTATTCTTAATTACTTCTTAATTACTATATAAATCCTTTGTTTTATTACCCAAGTAATAAACCTTTAATTACTTTAACAAGTAATTATTCATTAAAAATTACTTTCCAATCAGTAATTTACCTAATTCAATTACCTTTGTAATTAATCAATTACTTATCTTAAGTAATTAACCTTATCAAAACTTTATTAAGTAAACATACTTAACCATTTATCAAGTGACCATATTTGATTAATTAACAAATTAATTAATTACTTTTTTTTTTTGGCAAAGCCAGCGAGGTTGACTAGACCCTTACCAGTTTTATTGCAACACAATAAAAGAGAACAGTACATGAGAGAAGAAAGGAAAAAAAATAAAAAAAAATAATAAAAGGAAAATTAAAACAATTGAAGAAACAACAACTAAACTTCAACCCCAAACATGGATCAACGAGTCAGGAAATTTAGTGTTGCAATTCATCAATTGCCAATGGGTGGTTCTCCTAACATCCTGCCATAATAATTCATTCTTCCTTCTGAGATTATCAAAAACAGCAGTGTTTCTTTCTTTCCAAACAGCAATGAGATATTTTTTCAAACATACAACCAAAATTCTAGTCTCAAACTTTCTCCACCTTTTTGCTTTGTAAATGATACTCCATATCATTGCAGCACCCCCAGCATTTAGATTAAAACCAGTAGTGGAACTGACTCTGGCCATAACAATTTTTAGAGCAGGGCAATCAAAAAAGATGTGATCAGTGGTTTCTTCATGCATATCACAGAAAAGACATAAGGAGGTGCATGCCATACCAAAATACTTCAGTTTACTTCTAGTCAGTAGAGCATGGTTTATGACTTTCCACAGCATCAAGTTATCAGTTGGAGGAGAATCATCAGACCAGATCACAGAGCACCATTTTGAAGAAGGCAGAGTGTCATACACAGAAATATTTGTGTACACACCCCTGGTTGTGTGAGGCCTCAAGTCCCAAGTTACTGCCTGCATTTGATTAGTATTGCTGTAGTTGTTTTGAACCTCGGACCATAATTGCCTGATCATTTGATTACTATTGCTTGGCAATTGCAAATTCCCATCATGAACATAAACATTGGCTTTAGCATCATAATGAATTCCAGACTGTTGAACATGAAGGTAGTCACAAACTTTTGAAAGGATGAAACCTCTGCCCGGCCAAGGATCATGCCAGAAGCTAACATCAGATTTTGCATTAACATGATATTGTATCAAAGGGAGGTAAACATTTCTTAATTTCAGAATGCTCCTCCAAATCCAACTGCAGCATTGGGGGATCTCCATGCACCAAAAGTATTTATTCTTAATGTAAAATTGCCAAACCCATTTTGCCCAAACACTGCTTCTTTTATTGATGAGGTCTTCAAAATGGGAACTAATGGCTGCATAGTTCCATTTACTAGCATTAATAACACCTAGCCCCCCAAGTTTAATTGGAGTTTCAAATTTAGTGAGTGAGCATGGGATCAACTTCCTGTTGTGTATGCTACCAGTCCAGAAATACCTATGCATAGCTGACCTCACCATGTGCAACAGCTTGGTAGGAAGGATAATGCACCTAGCCCAGTAGACTCATGTCATTGTCCATAAAACAAAATTGAGTAATTCATCCCTAATTACTTATTAACTCAAATTAATCTTTAGTTATTAGATTAATTATCTCCAACTATTAATTAATAAACCTTAATCATTAATCAATCCTTTAATACAAAGTAATTAATTACTAATTACTTTTGTGGATTAATGAATTAAACTTAATTAACTAATTAATCAACTCATAATCATTAATTAATAAACTCAATTATTAATTAACAACCTTAATTACAAATTAATTAATCCATAACTAAAATTAATTAATCCTTAACTAAAATTAATTAACCTTAAATAAAAATAGTTAATTAATTCTTAATTAACTAGCATTATAAATTAATAATCCTTTAATTATTAATTAATAAAAACATAATAAACCCTTTATTAAATAATTTCTATTTTAATTAACTCTTAATTACTTAGTTAATAAGTAATTACAATTTAATTAATCATTTGTCATTAATTAAATCATCATCTTAATTAATAGTTAATTAAATAATTAATTATACTTAATTAATTACTTAATTAACCCACTTTTAAAATAATAATTAAATAAATGAATTAACTTAAAATTCTTTAGTTAACTAACTAATTAACAATTATAAATACTTAATTATTATTTAAGATAAACATTATCTTAAATAAATCTTGAAATCTTTATTTAACTTAATTCATAAATTAAATTAAATTATAAGAAATCATTAATTACTTTCTCTAATTATTAATTAACAAATCTAATTTCAAGTTAATAAGTTATCTTAAACTTTATTTGTTAATTAATAAAATCAATTATAAATTTCCTTTATTATTTCCAAAATTAGTTTGATAACAACCTTAGCTAAAACATTTAAACAAATCATATAAATTTCATTTATAAAACAATTTAATTTCAAAAACAAGAATTTTACTTTAATTTAAACTATTTAAAGTTTAAAACTTATTTTATTTTAAATTTGAATTTTTTTTGTTAACACTTTATTTTGGGTTCACCCCTTATTTTTTTTGGAAACTAAGGAAACAAAACACATGGATTTTAAATCTTTAAAAACTGTTTAAAATCAAACATAAAAAAAAACTGTTTTAATTTAAAAATTGTTAAACTAATAGTTTAATACATCACATCATTTCCCAGATCAACACGAGAATAAACCCGAGCCACAACCAAAAATGCTCGAGTTTCCCCCGAGCTAAACCCTAGTACCCAAACCCAAACAAAACCCAAAACAAACAGACATCACCCAACTCCACCATGCAACCTGCACCAGCACCGGACCTCCTCTGGCCAACGTCGAACCCACCGCCGAGTCACTACACCACCCTACAAGCCTCCACGATTCACCAAACCTCAAAATCTATCCCAAATCGAATTCGAACATTCTTGAGGTACAGAACCCAAACACCCTCATCAGAAAAACCACATTTCCACGACTCCTATCAACTACAACGGCCATAACTCCGGCCATGGTCCACTGACCCACCAAACTTCCCTCACTCCAATTTTCACCTCACTCGATTCAAAGATGAAGACGCCGTGGTTAAATTTACAGCAAGTTTCTCAAACTAGTTTTAAATTAAATCTCTGACAAATTCAAACATCAAAGTGATTTATAAATTCTTCTACTATTTTTCCTATACTCACAGATGCAAACACTAACTCCATGAAGATTTTCAAGCAATCTAAATGAATAGATTATCAGTTATAGATCAAAACCCCATTTGCAGTAAAAACCCACATGCAAACTCAATACAGTTTTAAAAATTTTGAATTTCTTTTCAAAATTCATCATTTCCAATGACACTCCAGATTATAAAATTATTCCATCAAGTTTTAACATTTGATTTCACACATTGGTGACTAATATCATTGCTATATTCATTTACAAGAAACTTCAAATATCAAGACTCTGTTCATCATTAAATCCTAATTCATACTTAAACTAATTTACCTTGTTTAAATTTTAAGACTTAACATTTGTTTAAATATAATAGCTTGCAATTCCTGATTATATCTTAATCTACAGTAAGGTGAAACATGAATATATCATGCACATATTCAAGCCTTACACAATTTTACCAATTTATCTACACAGACAAAAATTCATATTCACTACAAACATCAATATAAACTAATAGCAACAGCTAATTAACTAATTAAGTTTAGTAAAAATGTTTACTCACCTTATTAAGGAACGCAATGGTTTGCAAATGAGCTGGAAATTTCAAAAGACTTAGAATTTGAAGATGATTCCCCCTTTGAAACAGAAAGCTTCAGGAAACACTCCTTCGAGACTTGCATGCAATTGAAAATTTGATGTAGACATTTGAGTTTGAGGAATTAAAATGCAGATTTTTGATTTAAGAAAAACTACAAACATTTGATATAAAATTTCTAGTTTTTAGGATTCTTGTTTGAGGAGGTTATAGGGTTTAAGCATTGGCAATTTACAGAGTTGAATTGCATTTGAACTTTGAGGCAGATACTTGGGTTTGAGGAGTTAAATGCCGATTTTGTTTTTGAATCTGCAGGCTTTTGTTTTACTGAATTGCTTCAGTTTTACATGCATTGAATTGTAAACAGAATGGTTTCAGATTTGCAGTTTGAAAAAGCTACAAACTTTGAAAAATTTGAGGTAGACATTAAATTGAAGAGGGTTTTGATTTGAGGACACTGCAGGCTTTTGATTTTCTGAATGTGTTTGAGTTTGAAGGATTTCAGATTTGTATTTCGGGTTTGAATTTGAAGAGTTTCAAAGTTACATGCATATTCAAGTTTCTCTTAGGAACGAATAAAATGTTTAAAGAAAAAGAAAGATGTAGAGATGGTGTTTTAAATAGAATTTTCAGATTTTATAAATTTAAAAGAAAATTTAAAATGAAAATTGACACTTGTCTCAACTTTAATTAATATGCTAACACATGTTATCAAGTGAGTTTAAAACTTAACGCTTGTCCCTTTTATTTCTATATTATTTATAAAAGATTTTTTTTAAAGGTTCTTAAATTAATTTCCTAATTAACCAATATGGTTTAATAATTTATAAATGCTTTTTCTAATTAAATTTCTAATAAACAGATACATTTACACATTTACAAATGTTGCTAAATCTATATAAAGTACAATCTTTGAAAAGAATGAACCAAATATAATTTAAATAAAATTATACAACATTATAAACTTATTTTAAAGATTCTTTTTCAAAAGCTTTGTATATATTCTTATTAAACAAACACAAACCAAATTTCCATATATAAATTTCTATAAAACAAATCTTATTTTTAATTAAAAACATTATCTATGTAATTTAAAACCAAACCATATTATTTTATTAAATTTGTATGTATATTCTTGAATTTCAAATTTATATTCATATTAAAGTATAATTTTAAAACCAAATCAAAAATCACTTTAAATAAATGAATATTAATTTTTAAATAAGCACATTATTATTTACAAATAATATATCCTATTTTAAAATCAATTTAAAATACACAGATATAAATATATTCAAACATACTTATAAATTTTAAAAACAATATACCAATTTAGAATTTATTTACACAAATAAAATAATTAATCTTATTATAAAACCAATTTATAACAATAATTAAAATATTACTTGGTTAATTATCTGTGAAAATAACTGTTTTATCAATTTCAAATAATTAAATTAAGTGATTATCAGCATTTTAAACTCCTGGAAATTCCGGGATATTACAGTAAATTTGGGAAATCAATTTTGAAAATTGTATATCAGTGGATATTTGGAAATTTAAATCCATAATGGAACTTATAAAGGAAGGGTAATTTGTTTTAAAAATAAATATTGGTTTATTTTTAAAAGGTGGGGAAAGAAAATTTACGAATTTGGAATGTAAATTGAGATAAATTGAGAAGGATTTATTAATTGATTTAAATGGTCTATTTTGGAAAGGAAAGTGTATTTTCCCTGGAAAACCGAGTATGTTTTGAAAGTAGCTTTTGAATATGAACTAAAAGTTCTAAAGTTGATTTAAAAAAGAGAATGTTTTTGGAGAAATTATTTTCTTAAATTGTTTTTAAATCCTTAAAGTAAATATTTCTTAAGTTAATTATAAAAGTGATTGTTTTAAAGATTTAATTGGTATTGATTTAGAAAATGGTATTTAAATAATTACACTCTATCTAAAAATTTTATTTTTAAAATTGTTTGGGATTAAGTTTTATATGGATATTAGTATAAAAATTTCATAACTAATATTTTAAATAAAGTGTTTAAAAATAGTTTTCATTTTAAGTGTTTCCTAATATATTTTTGGAAAAGTGATTTAAATTATTTAAAAATATTCGGACTCGGAAAATTTTCAATAGAAATAATAATATTTCGAAATTTATTCTACAAAGGGAAAGTTGAAAATTTGTTTTCAAAGGGTTGAAGTGTGAAAATATATCTTGCGAAGATATTTTGAAAATAAATAATTTGGGGAAAATTATTTAAAATTTGTGGTTGTTGTGAATGCTGTTTGATTATTAAATAACCGACTATAAATATAGGCCTTTAAACGGCATTTGAATTTTGACGGAACCGAGGTTCGGATTCCAAATGGATATCTGAAAACCACATCGAACCTTAGTGATGATCTTCTGTTAAAAGATCAAAGTGGAAATTTATTGTGACTCACTTGAAATTTGAATGTAACACTTATTTTTAGAATAAGCGCTCATTATTCGGATTAGTCGAGAGAGGACATTGAGTCATAAAACTCATTGCGAATAAATGATACGACGAAATGGGATTGCATTTGAAGATGGTGTTGAAGACCGGGTATTTTCAAAAACAAAAGGATTACCTATCGAATGTCTCTACACCGAGTTGCTCCGGTATAGAGATTTATATCACCCTTTGTGATGGGGAGTCCGGATGTGATTAGGGAATATCTGGATTTGCAAGGGCTTCTTTCCTTTATTGGATGATGTGCCTTCGGTTCCATTCAGTTCCAGGATGGACTTGTACGGATTTATGTCCGACGTTACACTTTGAGATGTAAAGCAGTTTTCTATCAAACACATTTCTGTTGGTGGCGGAGAATTTATTCTCTTAGCTTAACACCCTTCTTTGAGACGTACGAGCTAAGAAGTTATGTAGTTGACGGTTACTAGTGATATATTCCCAATTTAGTAATATGGTATGCTAAGTGTTGATCATTTGTTGATCGAAGCATGGCTTTTGTGAAAAGCGTAGCTTTGTGGACGAGACTTTGTCGAACCTCATGCCCCGAAAATGGTTGAGACAGGAAAAGATGTAGCAAGGTTATGGGGGTCGCGACCCTCAGGGTATGTGCATTTCCTTTTGAATGAAAAGTGGTATCTAGTATGGAGCCCAGATATTTAATTTTTGTGGATAAAATGTGGTATTCTGGTATAGAGCCTAGATTATTTACTTATGTGGTTGTTGGTTGTTGAAGCGCCTCATTAAAGGTCGGTCTAGACCGAGGGTTGGCATACTCGTGACAGTTAGTTACCTAGTTACAGAGGTAACCCAACCTTGTGTTGGCAGAGAGCTGGTTAAGTTATTGGGGCGTCCCTCCAGAGGCGTACCCTTTCAGAAAGGAAATTCCTTAGCCATGACCATTTGTTGGAAATCCAAACAAAACAATACGAGCCCTTTACAATTGGGGTTGTATAACCTGCCACCTCAGATGGTAGCTATAATAGGCATAATATAATGGTACCTATTGTAACAACCCTAGTTTTAGTGGTTACCTAAAAATATTAAATTATAACGGCAGTTATAATTTAATAGTGTAAATTAATAAGTAAAGAGGAATTTAAATTGTTTATTGCGAATAAACAATATATTTAAGGATAAAACGAGAAAATAGAATTTTGAAAACTTTATTAAGATGGTTCGAGTTAATAAATAAATAAGGAAAATGTGTTTTATTTAGAGTTAATGCAATAATTTTGTTAACTATTGCTCTTTACTTCTTTTGATAATTTTTAAAAGAAGTAATTAATTTTAAAATGGGATATATTTAATAAAATGATGGAATTGAGTTTAAAAATATAATTTGAGCATAAAATTATATTTGAAATGAGTTATAGAATTTTATGACATAAAAATGTGATTTTTTTTAATTTATAGTGTTAATTATAATGAGTTTGTAATCAATAATGTAAATTTGCTATTTTCTGTAAATAGGGAAATATGATAATAAATATGTTCTAATTATGTAAATAATATTTTAATTGGGTGTAAAACATTTTTATTATCATGAGTACTGAATTTCATAAATCTTAAGAAGTGGAACATGAAATAGTGTAAATTTCATTGTTAATATGCATTGTAACATGAAATAAGTGGTTGAATAATAACACAAGTTAATTTTATTTACTTGTTGGGCTTAAGTCCATTAGTAAAATTAAAGCCTAACCTGTTACTAAAGAATGAGAAAGAGGGGAAAAGTCTGTACATTCATTCAATTCTCTCCTCTCAGTTAAAAACTTCTAAAGCTCAAAAATAATGGCAGCCTTCTCATTGTCCCATTCTATGCTCATATTTACTAAATAAAAAGAGAAATCAATGCTTTAAAATTACATATCCAAGATCTAAACTCAGTTTTCTGTCTGTTCTTGACAGAAAGTTGGAATCTTTGGCTCCAAATTGTTGTGTAATCATCTATTGCAACAAGGTGAGTTAATCATTCACACCACTAGTTTTAATCTATGAGAATAATTATTAGTTTATGTTTGAATTAATTGGATGGGTTGTTGTTTGAATTGCTTTCAAGTTGGTTGTGGTTTGATGAAAATTGTTTGTGAAAAAAATTGCAGCTGTAAGACAGCAATATCTTAGTGCATGTTTACCTAAATCAGCACATTCTTTTTGCAATTGAAAGAACATTCCACTAGCTACAACTTCTCTCTTAATTACTTTTTGAAATTTTATTGTTTATAGGGTCGAAATTTAGTTTGGATCATATGTACATAGCTCTGCTCTGTGCAATTTGTTTTGTTGAAACCTGATTTCAAAATCACCATAACTTTTGAACGATAAATCAAAATTGAGTGAGTATTTTTTAATTAAAAGGAATATTTATGAGGAACAACTTTCATGTATTTAGTTTATGGTAATATAGAGGTTTGCTGTGTCAAAATCCAATTTTTAATTATTGTCTCGAGAGCAAAAGCAATATTTGCATTGTGTTTGAAGCTAAAATGAAATTAGCCATAACTTTCTCGTTTTTGATCCGATTTTGAAACTTTTGGATGTCCCGAAAAGCTTAAATCATGTAATACAACTTTTATGTTTTGAGTTTTCTGTAGTTTTGAGGTTAGCTATGTCATCGGACTTTTCTCCTGCTAACCCGAGAGCAAAACCAAATTTTCTCTATGCTTGAAGCTGAAAGGAAATTGGACATAACTTCTTCGTTTCTTAACCGATTTGATAATTTTAATGTTCCAAAAAGAACAAATGATTTACTATAGGTTTCTTCTTTTGAATTTTATGTGATTTTGAGGTTAGCAATGTGAAAATCTAACTTTTCTACTGCTAACCTGAGAGAAAAACCAATATTTGCTCTGTACATGAAGCTGAAACGAAATTAGCCATAACTTCTTCATTTCGTAACCGAATTTGATAATTTTGCATTTTTCAAAAAGCTTAGATCATGTGCTGCACGTTTTGTTCATTATTTTTTCTAAAATTTCGAAGTTTCTTTGATCGAAAATATGGTTATATGTTGCTATCCTGAGAGCAAGATGATAGCAACAATAAACATTGATCTTGAAATTGTATTAGCCCGTTTTTACTCTTATTCTCTTTTGGTTAGACGATGTTTTTGAGATTTTTGAGAGCTATGATGCCTACCAATAGGCTAGATGAATTTGAAGAATTTGAAATTCAAATTTAAATAGAATTTGAATTGATTTTGGGTTAAATTTGTATTGAATTCAAATTACCGGTTTTGAGATATCCCTATTAGTTTTCATTGCTTTCGAGAACGGTTTTCACTAAACCATTTTTGAAATACTTGGACATTTCAAATATTATTACATAGTATTTTTTTAAATAATTTTTTTCTAAATAAAGAAAGATTCATTTCCAATAATAAAGGAATTTCAAATATTGGTTTTAATAATCGTTTTCCGAAAATCGTTTTACATTTATGTTTTCTGTTATAAATATATTTCATAAATAAAATTAATTTTTTTTAATGAATTTCGGACATATAAGAAAGACAATTAAACGCTAATGTAAAACATATGGTATGAGACACATGGGTTTGCTTTATCGCTTAAAATCGGAGTATACGATCGAAACCCTTTCGATGAACTATTAGAGATGATTTAAGATGTTACTAAATTTTGGGTAGATTATATAATCCGTGAATTCCAATTTAGGAGTATATTCGATGAAGGACCATTTTGTGATGTGTTTCTTAATCGCCGATGAAATGAGATGAATTAAGAGCTAGAAATTACTAATTGGAATTATGGTTATAAATAACCATCTAGATGTTATTTTTACTTGCCGATGAGACGAGGTAAGCTTCATTATGATGATTTTACGATGTTGAGATATATTATGATAATTTTTACTTGTCGATGAGATGAGACAGGTCACGGTGCCACTAGTACTCGTCGATGAGATGAGACGAACATGGTATTGTATTTACTCGCCAATGAGATGAGGCTGAGTATATTTTCCTGATGTTTATGATGTTTTACTAGTGCGGTACCAACTAACGGCTAGTAAACCTTTAGGTGCGAACATATGGTATGGGACATACGTTAACACCTATTGGGTTCCTATCCGAGAAGTTGAGACACATTCTTGATGTTTACTAGTACTACAGACCACGAGTACTCGATTGGAATCATCATGATGTAGTTGTTACTCCGATCATCACGATGTTATTAACTCGGGTCTTTATGACTGGAAGTCATTATGATGTTGTAGACTATAGTCATTCATGATGTTCACGATGTTAAAATATTATTTGACTCCAGTCATCATGATGTTTATGGTACCAAATAGCAATACTAGTCACGATGTAGCGCGCGTAGCATTGCTTCGTCATGTAATCGAGGATCTGGCCAATCCGAGATTCCTTTGAGTTTTGATGTTTTTGACTTTACCGTCTTTAGATGATTATTACATTGATAGCCTAGTGCCAAATGATATGTACACATATATGGTGAAATCAATTATGATGTTACTCTTTGATTGAGTTATTTGCATTATGGATTGATGTTTTGATGATTTTATAGACTACTTGATGTTAAGATGGAATTGAGATGTATTTACATATTTATACCAATGAGATGAGGTAATGATGATTATGAAGAATCTTTTATAATGAGTTTTAGTGATGGATTTGAGATGTGTATGTATATATATATATATACAAATACATATATATATATATATATATATATTCATACCGATGAGATGAGGTATGAATAAGTATGATGCTTCTTTGATGATTGGGTTTTATATTTCCTTGAATGATCCTTTGGTTGAGCCAATAAGATGAGGCATATCCATATGCGTTTTATTCTTTGTATGAAGGATATGTGCCACTGATGTATTGTTATATTTTCAACCATTTCTAAAAAGATAGTTGAATCATTTGAAGTCATTATCCATATTCCTTTATACCGCCGATGATATGAGGCGAAAGCGATGTTTATTGAGTCTTATCTTTAAAACTTTGTTTGTCGATGTTCCATTTGCTTAAGTGTCAGTTATACCACTTAAGTATGACTTTATCATCATTATCTCTTCTACTTGCCAAGGAGAGATGTTGTCCTTTCTTATGATGTTGAAACCCTGTTTAGGGCATGGCATCCTTTAAAAAAAAGGATACCATAGCTTTCACCTACTTATCCTTATCGATTATTCTGTTTAAATGATGATTTTAGCTAGCCTCACCCATGTGTTTTCACTCGGGTCAGACCTTGTTGTTTTAGGTATCATCTATTGGGCTTGGCTTGAAGTTGATGTTGGATATCAGCTCTTCTTTCTCTTGAGTAGTTTCTGTTCTTCCGCATACTTTGATGTAGTTATATTTGATTCGATGTATATAGTGTGGTCGGGCACCACCTTTATTGTATTCATATTGTATTGCACTAAACATGTACCAGTGTATATGTATATATACGATGTGGATTACTGTTCTGTGATGTGCTTTTCATTTTGTCATTGTATTCTGTTCTGATAGATCCGTTAGCTGCCTATAGTTTTGGATTAAACATTTACTGGGTATGTCGATCCTCTTGATATAGGAAAGAAAAATCATATTGCATTTATCGATGTATTCAAAAGATGTTTAAGACAAAATTATAGATGGTCGCCCTTAACCAGCCCTATTCTCCACTTTAGTAGACAGAATTACTCGTTGATTCTCTTTGCCAAAGTTGGTCTCGAGGTGGGGCGTTACATCATGGTATCAGAGCTGTGGTCAGAACAAAGTAGAACAAACATAGAATAGTACGTATATCACTATACGTCGAAGTACAATACAAGTGAATCATTGTCCGTTATTCGAGCTTTTTTTCGAATAGTGCTTTGATTCTTTTTTTGAGTTTTGGGATATGTTGAGATGGAATATGTCTTGGAATATATATTGTATTCCATAGTATTCCATAATTGAGTTTGATGTTATCTTATCTTAAGAATAATCTTATTTGGGATTATTCTATTCTTATTTTTGTTAATGCGAGTGAGTTCGTATCGATGACGCTTATTGATTCCTTAGAGTATTCTTGTTGTGTTCCTTTGAGAGTTGTGAATCGTATTGAGGGGATCCATAACGATTGGCTCGTTTTGAGCATTCTGAAATTTCTATTTGATGATGCTTTTGTGAACATTTGTTTGTTACTCACAATTTTGAGATGCATTTGGTTTCAGAAGGATTGACTTATTTGATATTAAGTCCAATCCTTTGTTTTATAGGATCCTATTGTATATTTAGGTTTCCTATTTTGATTTTTTTATTATTTCTATCACTTTGGTATGTTAATGATGATTCCGAAGTTTTTGAATTCACTATTGAGTATCGAGATGTTGATGATATAACTCAAATTCCAGTCAAGGTGACTTTGTTGAGTTTTATGAGTCCGTTTGGATTTGACATCCAATCGGCAATCGAGTGTTGAGGTAACCTAATTCCTGGCTTTTAGCCTTCAGCTATCTTTCCGCGAGTATATCCACTATGGAATGAGGTGAGTTTCTAGATTGTTCGAGTTTGATTGAGTTTATCGTTCAATTTCTTTGAGTTATTTTTTTCGAATACTCAATCGGTGTTATCCTTTGTAACATTACTTTTTTTGAAGTAATGATTTGTTGTTTGTGTGCTTTTCTCCTTCGAGAAGAATATCTTGCTTATCTTTTGTCTTCATAATTTTCGAGAGTGGCTTGTCTCTTGTAGGAGATGATGAACACTCCATCTCCTTCTATTGATTTTGTGAATCGTGTATTCTAGGAATATCTCGATGCATTCTCTTAATGTGTTTTTGGCTTGAGTGCTTGAAGCTATATATACGAGTTTTAAAAAGAGAAATTAGAGTTTTGAGATATTTTAAAAATCAAAGAATGTTTTAAGAATATATTTATATGAGTAGTGTTAACGCTTAAAACTGAACGCTAACACCTCGGTGTAAGTGGAGATTAAGTGAAACACCACCCGTCTATATAGGAATTAAAAGTAAGTAGAAAAGTCACAGAGTAAGCAGTAAAAGACAACAGTTTTATAGTGGTTCGGCCTTAGGTTAAGCCTACGTCCACTTCAATCTTCTTTATTGCTTAATCAATTACAACTTTACAGCAATCTTCGATTACAACACTGATGGGACAAATAACTAGAACTCCAATGTAGAAGAATTCTTTGAATCCATGTCGATTGTGCTAGATTTCCTTTTGAAGTTTGTTGAGATGTCTTTCATCTTTGAAGTGTCGAGTGAGTCAAGAATTCAGAAGAGTATCGGCGTTCCAGAAAATGAGCCTAAGAGATCCTTTTTCAGTTGGAGCTAGTGCCGTATTTATAGGGGAGATTCTTGACTGAGTCGTAGGTCATGGACGACCTAGGGTAGGTCGTAGGTCGTCAGCGACCTAATAGATGCGAGCTACGGCTTACCTTGGTTACACTTGGTCTTCTCTGAGTGGATTAGTTGGTCGTGGGCGACCTAGGGAACATGGATTACGGCCTAACAGTGTTGGACTTGATCACTTGAACGTACTGGCAAGTTGTACGTCGTGGGCGACCTAGGGGAGTAGTTGGCGACTTAGCAATGTTGAGATATCCAATGTAGCGACCTTGACTAGGTCGTTAACTTGCTATGTCGCTTAATCCATTACGTCGCTAGGTTGTAGGAGCCCTTAGGTCGTAAGCTTTTTAGGTCGTTAAGACCGCTCCATCCTTAGGTCGCTAGGACTGTTCCATCCTTAGGTTGCTAGGACTGTTCCATCCTTAGGTCGCTAGGACTGTTCCATCTTTAGGTCATTAAGTTGCACACTTGTTAGGTCGCTCATCTCATTAGGTCGTTAAGTCGCGGTACCTTTTAGGTAGGTACTTCGCTTCAGCAGTTAGGTCGTTAAGTCGCGGTACCTTTTAGGTCGGTACTTCGCTTCAACAGTTAGGTCGCTAGGTCACTTCATCAGTTAGGTCGCTAGGTCGCTTCATCTTTAGGTCGGTGAGTCATGAAATTGAGGAGTTAACATTTGCCCCTCGAAGTACACGCCTATGCCGTAGGTCGTGTGCTTCGACCTAATTCCTCTAGGACGAGAGAGACTCAACTGGCTCGCTAGCTCGCGTGTCGGTACCTCTTCCTTTCACTCCCCTATATAAGCCGTTAGGTCGTTTCTTCTTCCTTTATCTTATTGCTTGCATTCTGCTGCCATTATCACTCTTGAGCTCGAAAAATTTGAAGCGAATCTACGTGCTGCTTTGATCATCATCTCGTCACATTAATTAAGTGGATCTGGTTCTTGCTCAACTATATCCATCACGGATCTTCTAATCCTTCCATTTTTCGATTCCACATCACTTTTTTTGTCGTGTTTCATCACGAACCATTTTTTGATTGATTTGTAACTGCCATCGATCATGTTGTTGTTGTGATTTGAGATGAAACAGCAGTGCATTGGATTTGTGGTGATTCAAAGGTGATTCGAATTGGTTTTTTGGGCGATACGACGGTATGGAGAGATGATGGTTTTTGTTGGTAGAGAAGCTAACGGGTTACCGGGTTAGGAGTTAGGAGTTAGGCGAATTGACGCACTGAGGAGGAACGAGCGACCGAGGGCCTTAGCAGTTTGAACAAGAACCACGAGACTTAACTCGGCAAACGGCTTAAAGAATCAGCGCGGTTTAATTTTTTGGTCGCGTGAGCGACTTAGCACTTAAATAACTTTTCACTGCCGAATTTGCTTCTTGCGACCTAGTCCAATTTCGACCCAACTTGTTAGTTCGCGAGCGACCTAGGACTTAGATTCGCACTGCCTTGCCTTGAACTCTTTAGCTTGAACCGGGCGACCTAGGACTTCACGCGGTGTAACTTTTAGGTCGCATATATGCCCTAGTGACTTAGAACTTAAGCAAATTTGCTCTGCCTTGACTCGAAGCTTTAAGCCTTGAACTTCTTGACTCGGATTGCGACTCAATGACTTGAACAAAACTTGAAAGCTTTAAAATTTGACAGAACTTGATTGTATTTCCAACTTGAACTGCCAGAATGAACTTCTTGAACTTTGTTACAGTTCTTTACAGATTATACTAACATATTGGCTAACAACCTGCTGAACACAACATTTGCTGAAATCTAGGGTGAATATACTGCCATTGACTGCCCACATCGAATGATATATTAGTCGATAAAAGATAATCAACTTAAAAAAATTATATGAAATGTTGTGAATCAACAAACTCAAGTGAAGTTTTAAAGCAAAGCAATGTTAATCAATTAGAACTATTTTTGTTTGCATCAATACTGCACTTGTATTTGGACTTAAAACAACAAACCCTGAAACTTTGTAATTAACAAATTCCTTTTAGTTTAATTTCATTTATATTTGCTTGTCGTTTTATTAGTTTTGCACAACACTTCACACATTTAGGAAACGTGCACCTTCATATTTGAATATCCAGTTCCTTGTATAGAATGTCTTCCCAAGAAGAGATAGTAGAGCAATCTGAAGGAGTCTTCCCGATAGCCAACCCATTGGCTAATCCTCCGGAAAGAACTCCAACTACCCTGAGTCAGCGGGCATTTAACCAATTTCGTATTCAGTTTGGTATTGCTAAAGCAGATGCTATGCTTCCTGGGCCAAACGATACTGCAGATAGGCTACCCCTTGGTTTTATCACTGTCAACCGTCAGATGTGCCTATGTGGTGCCATTCCTCCTTTCAATGACTTTCTTCAACGACTCCTTCTCCGATTAACTATCTCTCCTTTTCAACTGCATCCCAATGGCCACACTATCCTAATGGGACTTTGTGTGCTATACATGAGGACACTTGATCGTCTTTCGAGTTTTTATGAAATCTGTTACTTGTGCACATTTGCAAAGAATAAAGATCATCCCTCTATCACACTCGTGAGAAGCGCCAGAAACCGTAGATTGATTGTCGATCTTCCGAAAAGCGCCCTCGGGTTCTTAAATCAATTCTTCTTTGTTCGTCGCCCTCCAGGGTTTTACGCCATCTGGAGAGTAGGAAGTAAGATTGCTCACTCCCACTTTTTCCATTTGAGCTTTTCGAGATCCGAATTGCTAAGTGCTAACTTCATTCTTTTCTTTTACTGCGCTTCCTCCTCCCTCTAGAGATCTCAGTCACAAAACGACTTTTGAAAGATTAAGTGCCGTGCCGGTTGAGGAAAGATGTATTTAGTTTTTGCTGAAAGATGAACTTCTTCACCAATACGGGCTTCTACACCCTTCCCGTTCTACTCAGCCTCATGAAGTCCCTGATTCTCCAGTAGAGACATCGGATGCCCTAGCTTCCATCGGAGAACTTACGCCGAAAGAACATACTGTTAAGGCTTCATTGGTAAAGTGTTCTACTTCAATTGATGTTGCGGGGTCATCCGGAAAACTTGCACTTGCCTCGGTCATCGAAGAAGAGGAACCTCCCCAACAATCCGGGAAATCTGGTGACGAAGGAATTGAGAGAACAAGTCCCGCCAGGCACAGCGGTGAGGATACTTTTGAGGGGTTGAGCGACCTGATGATTACTTCACAGGAGCTTTTTAAAGATGCCTATCACTGCTAAAGTTACTTCTCCAGCAGTTGAAGCGACATCCGTTCTGCAACAAACTCCATCAGCCCAAGAGTTGACACTGGCTGTAAAATCCATCACCACCCCCCCAACCCAGGAGTGGTTCGTAGTTTGATGCGCATAGTTTGCACGTTACACACACTTAGGACTTTTCAGTACTTATATGCGTTCAACTTCCTTGCTTTGAAGATTTCTAAGTTTATTTTTCTTCATTTTCAGGTTCTCCAATGGGAAGAAGTGGCTCTTACTACGACGATTTCCAGCGTTATGGGAAGCGCGGTTCTTATGACCCCAAGAGGTATCTTCCTGCCTCTTGGGAAACCGACGAAGAAAGAGTTGCGAGGAAGGCTCGTGATAAGCGTGCTTATGAAGAACGCTACGGGAGACGGCAAGAATGACATGATTCTTCCCAGAGAGAGGATGATTCCCACAAGCAAAAATCCCGTGATGACAAGGGAAAAAGCCATGTCGCTGAGTACCCGAGTAAACGGGCCAAACTTGGTGAAAAACTAACATCTGAACTCTCTGAAAAGCCCGCTGCTCCCGTTTCTTTGGAAATTCCTTCCAACTCTCCACCCATTCAAAGAGCTGATATTCAAATAGTCATAAGTAGGCCCCCTTATCAAGTTGGGCAGGGTCCGGCTACTCTTCAAAGCCGATTCCCGCACTGATGCTTAAAGGGAGTGCATTTCGATCCTGACTTGGTCCCGATTGATAAGCAAGCCATGTTGCGAAATCTTGACGCCTTCAAACTCGATATCGAGAGAATGTCTGGTTGGCAGAAACTTGTCGATGAGCATCAAAGAGTGAATCGCGCAAACCTTAAAGCCATGCTGACTATGGAAAATGACAAATCCGAGTGGCAGAAAACACTCGAGCAGCATGATGCGGAGATGAAAAGTATTGCCACTTATGAGAAGCTTGAAGCAGAAGTTGAAAAACTTAAGGAAGAGCTCGCCACTTCTTCCACTTCCTATTCTCAGAGAGAAGAAGTGCTTCAAAAACAAGTGAGAGATGCTCACGCGGCACGGAGAGATGCTGAAGCTAAATTTGAAGCACAACAACAGGTTGTGGATAGCTACCGAGCCGACGTTGCTCATATACGAGAAAAGACCAACTCTCAGAACATGGAAATTGAATTTCTAAAAGCTCGAATTTCTAAAAGCTCGACTTTCTAAAGCTGAAAAGGAGTGTGATGAAGCTATTGCCGGCAAAGCAACAACCGAAGAATCTCATGTGGCAACTAAAGCCGAAGTCAGCTCCATTCTATTCGAGTTTTACATTCATAGTGTTCTGGGGCGCGGTAGCCTTAAATTTTTGGGATCGGAGTATGAAATCACTTTGGCCAAAGTGTGGGAGGCTGCACTTGATATGCTTGGAGGAGCCGGATATGCTGAAGTAGATTTAATGGCACACTATCTAGATGATGATGCATGTGCCGCTGTTGCCAGGGGAAAGGAGCAACTTGCCAGAGAGAGAGCCGAAATGGCAGAAGGAGAACATTTAGGAAAGACAATCTCAACCGACCCAGTTCTACCTTCAGTTTCGGCCGACTTCGATATTGATGGCTCCAGTTCCCATTCTCCTCCTCCTGCTAAAGCTGTTATTGAAAGTGCCACCGCCCGCACTGGAGATAAGGCACAAGAAAGCACTGAAGCACAGGACTTTGAAGTTGACATAGTAAAGCCTGCTTCTCCAGGTAACCTCATTGTTGATCTCGGTCAAGTGGACTGCTTGCTTACTTCACATGAGCTTGATCAACTTTTTGATTATTACTTAAATCTTGACGCACCATTTTCTCCTCTTTTTATGAGAGATACTGACTTTAACTTCTCTTCTCATGTAGTGAAAGCGCCAAGTGTCGTTCAGCCTTCCCTCTTCCAGTTGTATCCTCTCCGCCTCTCCAGATTACTCCCCCTTCCGTTTCTCAACCGGGGTCACAAGAGGAGCAGATAGAAGCTCTTCAAGGCTTGGATGACCTGGTCGCTTCTCAAGAACAGAAGGCCGAGGAACCTGAAGAAGGCGAAAGAACCCCGGAGCAAACTATTTCTGATGACATAAAGTTGTCTGCACTTTTCACTCCGGGCGGTGAGTCTTCTTCAAGGAAGAAGGGGAAGCGCGGAGTCTCAAAGAAAAGGAGAGAAGCTTCTGCCGGCGAAGAAAAAGCAGAAGAAAGTCCAGTTGCACCCCTTCCTCTTTCTTCCCCTACTCTCACAAGCCGGCCTAAAAAGTTAATCATCCGGCCAGGCGAAGGCTCGAAAGGTGGCAGGAAGAAGAAGTGATGGGTTTAGGACTTATGCTTTTCATCTCCCTTTTTTTCTTTTTTGCTTGTATATATACAGATTTGCGTTGACCGGAGATTGTGCGGGTACCGGTCCCCGCCTTCTTTTGTTTTGAAACCTGCGCATGTATAAAATTTTCATAGTATGGAATAAAATAATTTTTTTACTTGTACAAACTTCTGTCTATATCTGAGAATTCATTTATTCTTCTTTTTCATACAAGTTTCTTTATTTTCTCTGTGTGACGTTGCAGTAAACCTATGGTATGTTGCTTGAGCATTGTTTTTATTTTTATAACTATATTATATTGCCCCCATACCATGGTTTATTGCAACCTCTCTCACATTAGCAAAATTTTTGGAGAACAACTCTTTTGTTTCGAGAAGACTTGTACTCTTTCTTTAGAGAACAACTTTTCCATTCGAAGGAGGTTTGCATCTGTACTTTATAGAATAATTTTTCCATTTTAAGGAAATATTTTTCTGATTTAGTAGAATGTGCCTCGTATTGGAGAAGTTCTCTCTCGTTTTTTGGCGAAGTTTTTACACTTCACTTTTGGAGAAAGTCACTTTTATTTTGGCAAGTGAATTTTCCTTCGTGGTAAAGGTGGCCTCCGAAAAAGGGCTTTGACCTGTTTGTGCCTCCGAAGAGGGCTTTTTTGTTTGATTGTGCCTTTGGGAAGAGGGCTTTTTTGTTTGATTGTGCCTCTGGGAAGAGGGCTTTTTTGTGTGTGCCTCTGGGGAGAGGGCTTTTTGTTTCTGCCTCTGGGGAGAGGCTTTTATTTTTTCCCTGTTCGTTGGGAAGCGGGCCTCCGAAGATGGCTTTTTCTTCTGCCTCTGTGGAGAGGCTTTTGTTTTTTCCCTGTTCGCTGGGAAGCGGGCCTCCGAAGAGGGCTTTTCACATTTCGACTTGTGTGAAGTTTTATTTCAGATCGCGGTGAAATGTGTGCCTCCGAAGAGGTCTTTTAGCATTTCAACTCTGGTGAATGGGACTCCGAAGAGGGCTTTTGACATTCCAACAATTGTGAAGTTTTATTTCAGATCTCGGTGGAATGCGTGCCTCCGAAGAGGTCTTTTCACCTTTCAACTCGTGTGAAGTTTTATTTCAGATCACGGTGAAATGTGTGCCTCCGAGTAGGGCTTTTGCCTAGAAATTTCTTTCTCATGGTTGGATGGATTCACGGGGCGGACACAAGTTACTTGGATTGTTTGTTTGCACAAACGTTCTCAGCTAGTTAACGAGTGTCCAGTGCCACCGGTCATTCCACCAATCTTTTTGTTGAGAAAGAGAACTTTCTTTTTCTGGCAAGTCCCATTAGAGGTCTTTATCCTCCGAAGAGTTGTGCGTCCGAAGAGAGCTTGCGCCTCCGAAGAGGTCTTTTGCTGCTCGCCCGCCCGTCTCTTTTCGCTATTTGTTCATATCAGCGGTTCCCTGTTATCATTTTCAAGCACACATTCCTTTCTTTTGCAAGTAGCTTATTTTATCCATAGAAGTGTACTTCATCGTTAAATGAGCTTGCAAGGGCAGACACAGGCTAATTAATCGGATGTTCGTTTGCACAAACGATCACAATTAGTTAGGAAGGGTCCACCTATGGCGGAACCACTAACTGTTTGCTTAAAGCACTTCTTATATAGGATTTGAGTCTGGAATTCTTGTGGCTGAACATTCATTTGTTGAGTGAGGTCAGGGATCGCTTGAATCGACAATTTAGCAACATAATTGAAGTACTTTATATATCGAAATAAAATAGGCAGTTTATAATAGTAGGGGACACAAGATTTATAGTGGTTCGGCCAAGAACTGGGCCTACATTGTAACAACCCGATATTTTCGTCAATTTTCAAATTGAAGTTTTTAAAATTTAAATTACAAATGGTTATAAAGTTTGAGGGGCTTTGATTTTTTTTTTAAATAGTGGTTCATTTGTTTTGGTTTCGGTCCAAACTTTGGTTTTCAGTAGTTTGTTGATAAACGTTCGATCTCTGTAGTGTTTACTTGGTTTTCCATAGCGTACCTGTGAATTAAGAACAATGCTATCAGAAAGTGTGAATAATTATTATAACAATCAAATTGCACTTACTATTAAACAAACAAGCTAAACACTAAACTAAATTAAGCAATCTCCCTTAACTAAATTATTTATTAAATATAAACCAGCCCAACCAAACTGCCTCTCCCATTTCAGCCCAAAGTATTAAATTATAAAACTTAATCAAATCGCAACTCATTTCAAATTTTCAACCCAGCCCACAATCTCCCTTTACTTTTTCTTCAACTTAAACCCGATCCCCTCTTTCTCATTTTCCATTATTCGTTCGTAAACCTAAATAAAATCGAACGAAGAAAATGGAGGCGGTCTCGTTCGTCCTCTTCTCCAAATTAGGGCTTGGAATTGTGGTGGCCGTCGTTACTCGTTCGTCGCTCGTCCCCCTGTGCTCTGACGTTAGTGCTTTCGATTTTTGTAGGCGCCGTCTTCAAATTCTCAACCGAGTGAAGGTGAGTAATTCATATTACTCACATCTAATTCAAGCGAGTTTCATTGTTGATGATTTCGTGGGTTTTGTCGATCTCGTATATCCTGGTACCTTGATTCATTTAAGACTTGACTTTGTTATGCTCTGTACTTCAATTCATTTGGTATGTCGTACTTGCATTTACACCTTTGCTGTTCCAAAGCCTCAGCATTAAATTGATTTTGTTCGATTTTGATAAAAATGCTATTTGACTATGGACATTTTTGAAAACTGGCTGCTTGATCTTGTTTTGTTCGAACTTGCTGTTCTCTGATCAATTATCACACTGCCTGTACTCTAGTTCATCGCTGAGTTCGTCCATTTAGTCACCGTATATATACACGTACAGATTTGTATGTGTGTATATATGTATGTCATGATCCTTATTCACTAGTTTGTTGCCTCGACTTTTTATACACTGCATATATTTTCTGATACCAATATACTTGGTCAACTAGTATTGACACTTGTATTAGCCATTGCTTTTTGGTGCAGTTTGTCTTACATCTGTTGTATTGGCCGGTTTCACAGTTGCAGGTCTCGTACCACTTGAGTATGCAGTTATGTATGTCTGTGTTATAGTTTTAGTATTGGCCTGGGATTTCATTTTTTTGTTTTCAATTTGAATCTCACGTGCATTTTCTATTTAAGTGAAATTGATTTCGAGTTGTATTATTAAACACTTTAGTTTCATTGTGGCTTCGGCTCTTGATGTAGTTCAAATTGCTTGGTTGACTTATTTGTAAATATATGCATACATACATTTGTATGCGTGTATGCATGTATGGTTGACCATTGTTCGAGTTATTTGTTGTCTCATTGTATTTGCATTGTGCTCGACCTGATGCTGCACCGTTGCTTGTTGTCGTGTTCGCTGTGTCACTTACTTGAGTGTGCACTGTGCATACTGTTTGATCATTTTTGCTGTGTTGATCATGTTTCTGGTGCCTGCATAATCCTTTAATGTGTATACTGCTGTTTCACTGTTTTGTCCTGCACTTGTATTCATGTTACAGTGATCTTTGTACGTTGTTGTTCCACTGTAGCATTTCTATTGCTTCTGCTGGTTCATGTATGCGTACGGGTCATTGCCCTTGTGCACTGATGGTTACAGTCGTGTAGAATTTGTGGACTTTTGTGTTGTTTGTGAGGTTGTTGGTCTTAATCCTATTTACTGCCCTTATGCATGACTGCATTTGCACATGTGCTTGTCCATGTGCCGTGAACTGATCTTGTTCACTGCAGCAATTTCTTGCATATACATTACTGCGCTGTCGGTCATGTTTAAATTCTTATGTCTTTGACCTTGATGGCATTTGGTTTGCATACCTGTTTCATGTAGTATTTGGTTTCATTAACCACGTATATACACAATTACTTATCGTTCGGTCTTTCATTTATAAGAAGCACTGTTGCATTTCCTTGTGCTCGAACCTTATCTGTTAGTACTGTTGAACTTTGAGGCATATCATATTTTGGGTTGTGCCTCTATTGTGTAGAGTGCCTTGGTTTTTGAGCATTTGTGAGCTCTTTGTCATTGTTGCTTCGGGTTCGAGTTTTGCTGGTCTTGGAGCTTCAACCTGTAGCATTTTATTGATTTTGTTTTGATGAGAAAAAAAATTATTGGATGTGCACCTTTTTAACTTGTACCTGTGATGACTTTGGCCTGCTGTTCAATGGCCATGGCATTGATATTTGATACTTCATTGATTTTGGTACATCGAGTTTTTGGGTACATCATCACTATAGTGGCAAGGCAGTGCACGCAAGCGTGAACTGCAGCCACACGGTATGGCATGTATAATATTCTATTTGTTTTGACTTATGGATCTTTTTACGTATTCCATATTTCGTAGTGGCGAGGCAGTGCACGCGTGCGTGTACTGCAGCCCTACTTGAATTAATATTTTAATTGATATTTCAATGGTTTTGAACTGTTTTGTTTATTCAATTCAATATTCTGAATTGCATTTTGATTTGGTTTAATTACTGTCGTCTATTCATTATTTAATTATTATTGCTTCTGTGCACTAATAACTGAGTTTGAATTAGACTGACCCGAGTATTATTTTCTTTTGAATCTAATACTCGGGTCAGACCGAGTATTTCAGGTTGTAGATATTCTGCTTTGGGTTGCTGCTAGAGCTATGAAGTTCTTTCATATCTTTTGAAGTAGTCGTCGTCATTTGAAGTAGTCTGTAAAATTGTATAGGAAGATATGTGTTCATGTATATTAAATACGTTAATGTACTTGTATATGTAACTTCCTTAGTCGACTGTTGTAGTTGTATCATATGTACCGTGTGAATGTATTGTAACTGACATTAGTTATTATATATATATATATATATATATATATATATATATATATATGAGACCTTCTGTTTCATCTGTGTTCCGCATCTATATTATATGTGTTGATATTTTATATTTACTGTTCTAAACTATTACGAACCATCGTAGTTCGTTTTATACTGGAATTGTGGTATGTCGATGGGAGAAAATAAATCAGAGATGAAAAATGAAAGAATATATGTATATATACCACTCCTATCGAGATAACCAATACTAGTGTAAGGCCTAACTATTGATGGTCGCTCCTCAACACCCTTATTCTCCGTGCTAGTTGACAGCACTACACCGTAGTGTTCTTGGCTAGCGTGGGTATAGAGGTGGGGCGTCACATACATCCACTTTATAGTTCTTATTATTCACTTGCACTGGCTTTATAATGGCTTTCAATACAAGAATCATACATTCATAACTCTTTTACAGTATTTCAGTAAAGCTTTTAAGTAAAATATGGGCGCAAGTGATTGCTATTCCAAGCTCTTGGAATTGGATCTCCTTCAACAGTTGTCAGATTGAACGTGCCATCAAGAAGTTTTTTGCCTATGAGATATGGCCCTTCCCAGTTTGGCGCAAACACTCTTGTTGCTGTCATGACCCTTTTCAAGACTAGATCTCCAATCTCAAAGCTGCTATGGTGAACTTTGGAATTGAAATGCCCGGTAATTCTTTGCTGATGGGCTGCAATTCTGAGCTGAGCTCTTCCCTTTTTTCATCAAGGAAGTCAAGTGCTTCAAGTTGCAACTCTTCGTTTTCAGCTTGGTTGAAATGAATTCTTCTATGTGAAGGGACTTCTATTTCCACCGGAATCATTGCTTCTGATCCATATGCCAATGAAAATGGAGTGTGCCCAGTCATAGTTTTGTGGGTAGTTCTATATGCCCATAGTGCTAGTGGAAGCTTATCGACCCAACCACCTTTCTCTTTTTCCAGCTTTTTTTTGATGGTTGATTTAATAATTTTGTTTACTGCTTCCACTTGCCTGTTTGCCTGCGGATGAGCCACTGCTGAGTAGCTTTTCTTGATCTTGAATTGCTTGCAAAAATCTTGGGACTCTTCACTTTCGAATTGGGTTCCATTATCTGTGATTATCTTTTGAGGCACACCATACCTGCAAATGATATTCTTGGTTACAAAGTTTATCATCTTTTTAGAGGTAATAGTAGCTAATGGTTCAGATTCATCCCATTTAGTAAAATAATCAACAACAACAATAACATATTTGATTCCGGATTTGGTGGTTGGGAAAGGCCCGATGAGATCTATTTCCCAAATAGCAAATGGCCACGGACTGACCATCTGTGTTATCTCGGTAGAAGGTGCTCTTGGGAATTTTGCAAATCTCTGGCATCGGTCACATTTTTGGGCATAGCTTGCAGCATCACGATTAATATCTAGCCAAAAATACCCATAACAGAGAATTTTCTTTGCTAGAGTTTGACCACCTGAATGGTCTCCACACTCTCCTCTGTGTACTTCAGCTAGAATTGTCTTAGCTTCTTCCTTGGTCACACATTGGAGTAATGGCATGGAGAAACCCTGCCTATACAATCGTCCATCTTGAATTATATATCTAGAGGCTTTTCTTAGCAACTTCTGTCCTTCTTTTGAATTTTCTGGTAGAGAACCGTTGAGCAGATATTCCATTATCGGAGTCATCCATGATTCTTGCTCCTGATATATAGTCATGATCCAGTCGATATCCATCTCATCAGTGCTTGGAGCTGACAGGACTTCCACAGGAACTAATCCCAATAATTGAGCTTCACCAGTGCTTGCGTACTTTGCGAGATTCTCTGCCTTCATGTTCTCTTCCTGGGGTATATAACTTATCGTATAATGATCAAGATCATCGAGAAGTTCCCAGGCTCTTGACAAGTAAGCAGGCAGATTTCCTCCTTTAGTTTGAAACTCTTTCTTGACTTGACATACAATAGGCTGTGAATCATTGAAGATCTACTACATTTTGACATTCAATTCTTTAGCAATTCCCAAGCCGGCAATAAGAGCTTCATATTCTGCTTCATTGTTTGTCGAAGGGAATTCCAATCTCAACGCATAGCACAATGACCGCCCTTCAGGGGTTTCAAGCACAACCCCAGCTCCGGAACAGTAATCGTTTCTTGCACCGTTAACATACAATTTCCATCGAATTGGGGTGTTATCAGTCACTTTTTCCTCACTATCACCTTTATCTATATATTCTACGATGAAATCTGCCAAATCTTGTCCATTAATTTCTCTCGGGGATGATAAGTGATGTCGTATTGGCTGAGTTCAATATTCCACTTCAAAAGGCGACCCGAAGTCTCAGGGCGAAATAGGACTTGCTTCAGGGGTTGATCAGTAAGGACTTTGATAGGATGAGCTTGGAAATATGGCCTCAATTTTCTTGATGCAATTAGTAGACAATAGGTGAGCTTTTCCATCTTTGAATAATTCATCTCTGCCCCAGTGAATCTTTTGCTGATATAATAGACCGGGCGCTGAATTTTTGCGTCTTCCCGTACCAACACTACACTGAGAGCATGAGATGAGATTGCCAAATATACAAAAAGGTCTTCACCATTGTCCGGCTTAGAAAGTATTGGAGGCGTTTCCATATGACGAATCAACTCATCGAAAGCTTTCTGGCATTCAGGAGTCCAGTCAAAAGTTTTCCTTCCTTTCTTCAGAGCATCAAAGAATGGAATGCATTTATCAGTAGCTTTGGAAATGAATCGACTTTTCCATTAAGACTTTGCAGTTCCTTCTTCGTTCTAGGGGCGTTGACTTCTCTTAAGGCAGCAATTTGAGCAGGATTAGCTTCAATGCCCCTAGCACTCACAATGAAACCCAGAAACTTTCCGAACTCCACCCCAAACGAACATTTCAAAGGATTAAGCTTCATTCCGTACTTTTGGAGGATTGCAAACATTTCCGCCAAGTGATCCATATGGTCTACCGCTTTCTTTGATTTCACCAACATATCGTCAACATAAACTTCCGTAGTTTTGCCATTCTGTGGTTTGAACATAGCATTGACGAGTCTTTGGTAAGTTGCCCCTGCATCCTAAGTCCGAAGGGCATGACTCTATAGCAGTAGAGACCAACATCGGTGATGAAGCTTGTGTCCTCCTGATCCGACTCATGCATCATAATCTGGTTGTATCTGGAGTAAGCATCCATGAAAGATAACAATTCATGCCCCGCTGTTCCATCCACCAACTGATCTATCCTGGGTAACGGGAAGCAGTCTTTGGGGCAGGCTTTGTTTAAATCTGAGAAGTCAATGCATACTCTCCACTTCCCATTAGCTTTCTTAACCAGTACTGGATTTGAAACCCAATTCGGATAAGTAGATTCCCTGATGAAACCATTCTCCATAAGCCGATCTACTTCTTCTTTCACCACTGCTGACCTTTCAGGACCCTAGGTTCTTCTTTTTTGTTTTACCGGTGTAAACTTCGGATCAATGTTCAGAGTATGCACTGCAATTTCTGAGGATATTCCACACATATCAGCATGAGTCCAAGCGAATACGTCCAGATTTGCTTTCAAGAATGTTACAAAGGAATTTTGAACTGTCACACTAAGTTGCGAACCCACATTCACCACTTTGTTCGGATCTTTCGGGTCAACAGGTACTGGCACCGTTACTTCAACTGGCACCACTCTATTCTCCCCTGCACTAGCTTTTCTGGGATCCATTTCTCTTCGTGCCCCGCTATGCTCGCCAGTGCAAGGTCCACCCTGTAATTGCTATAAGGTTGGTTCTTTGATGTGGACTGTGGCTGCCGCATCTTTTCCCATTTCTCTCTTCCTCGCTTCGCGTAACTCTATTAGATAACATTCTCGCCCAGTGTTCTGATCCCCTTTAATAACTCCAAATCCATTATCCGTGGGGAATTTCATAGTGAGACACCACGGGGCGAGAATTGCCTTAAAAGCCGCAAGAGTTGGTCGGCCTAGGAAGGCGTTGTAGGCAGAAAATTCATCAACAATTAAAAAAGTCTCTAAGCTCCACAAACAAGTCGATAGTTCCAATGGGCTGCTTCGGTTCCCCGGTAAACCCAACGATCTTCTGAGATGAAGCTTGTACATCAGCCATCGGAATTTTCATTCGGTCGAATGTCTTTTTGAAGAGAATATTGCAAGAAGTGCCGCAATCTACAAGCACTCTTCTCACAATAGCCGGCCCAATGCCTACAGAGATGACCAATGGATCCATGGTTGGAGCTTCAATGCCCATAGAATCCCTGGCTCTGAACACAATATCATCATTAAAAGTTTTCTGCTGCTTCAAAGGTGCAGCATCTTCTAGCATAAAAACACTCTCTTCTGTTGGTGCATACTTCAAGGCATGGGCATATCTTTCCATCTCGCCCCAGCTTCTGCCTGCTGGGTGAGGACCTCCTGTAATCACATTAATAACAGGCCTTTCTGATTCATGCACAGTATTCCTCTCACCCGAGCCAGACGGATGAGCAGGAAGTTGCTGGCCCTTAGTAGATGAAGTTGGGTCATTTCTACTTCTCTTAACATATTGCTGCAACTTGTTCTCTTCCAGTAGTTCTTCAATTAAACTTTTCAGATGGCGACATTCGTTGGTATCATGACCGGTTGATTATGAAATCAATATAATCTCCCACTTTGAGCAGCTTTTCTCCCAACTCTCATCTCAAGCGGTTTAGGATATTCTACCGCGTCTTTGGTAGCAAAAAAGATATTCTTCGGGGTGTCAATCAAAGGAGTGAAATCTGAAGGTTTTGAGAAGCGGGGTTTCTTCATATCTTTCTGTTTCTTCCCACCATTATTCTCCCTTTTCTGATTTCCGGATTCCTTTTTGGTAGAAGTAGCAGCATTATCCTTAACCACTGTCATTGCCACTTTAACCGGTGCTTGAAGGCTTTCCAAGAGCATGAATTTATCAGCTTTCTTATAGAATTTCTCAAGCGAATTTGGTTCTTTCATCTTCAGCCACTTCCCAAATTCGCTTGACTTGTCGATTGCCCTCATCAAGTATGTCAAGAGCATCCATGGCTCTGCATTGTCCACTTCAGCCAAAGCTATGTTGAAGCAGTTCAAGAAAGATCTAATAGATTCCCCAGGATTCTGTTCCAGGCTTGACAGTGATATAATATCCTTTGCCTTTGAATTGTACAACATGAATTGCTCTTTAAACCTCCGGGTCAAATCGGCAAACTGGTCTATGGATCGGACCGGAAGCTTTGTGAACCAGAGTAGAGCCACCCCTTCCAAGTATACCGAAAAGTACCTGCATTTAATCTCATCAGATGTCCTAGCACCAGTCATGTGCCAATCATACTTATACAGGAATTGATTAGGGTCGCTTGTTCCCTTATAAGCTGTGATGGTAGGAGGAACAAAATTCCTTGGGAATTCTGCCTTTAGAATCCTTTCCGTGAACGGAGTTTTGCTCGGAGCGAATCCCCATTCCTTCTCATCTTCATCCCTCTGCATGCTTTCTTTCATGATTTGTCGCACAATGCCCGAAAGATATTCCTCGTCATTTAAAGGATCTGCAGGACAGACTTCGGCCATTTACTCGGAAGTTTGTCTGGACAAACGTTCGCGGAGAGTTGGCTATGATCTCGATCCTCCAGCTTGAGGAGGTGTTTCTTTGGCGGGGCTAGCTGTTCTTTGAGGAATATTCCGCTCTTCAGGATTATGAACATCATCCGCAAGGTTTTCTTCATTATTTACCGGTTGACGGTTAGCTCCGAGCAATGCATTTAACCTTTCAAGCAATAAAGCATTCTGGGTTTCCATATGCTGGTATAATCCAGATACTGCGGCATCTAACTCCGCTCGTGTAATTCCGGCACTTGGTGCTGCTTGACTTGACGAAGGAGAAGTGGCAGTATTCTCATGGACATTAATAGGTCTTGTAGATCCACGCTTTCTTCTAAGAGCCATTATCTCTGATAGACTTCTGGTTCTGAGAGAGATTTTTTCAACAAACTTTTGCGAAGCAATGCCGAAAGTAGCCTGAGTTGGGTTCTCAGTGAAAGCACCAAAAATGTTAACGCTTAAAATTGAACGCTAACACCCCGTTGTAAGTGGAGATTAAGTAAAAGCACCACCCGTCTATACGGGAATTAAAAGTAAGTAGAAAAGTCACAGAGAAAGCAGTAAAAGACAACAGTTTTATAGTGGTTCGGCCTCAGGTTAAGCCTACGTCCACTTTAATCTTCTTTATTGCTGAATCAATTACAACTTTACAACAATCTTCGATTACAACACTGATGGGACAAATAACTAGAACTCCAATGTAGAAGAATTCTTTGAATCCATGTCGATTGTGTTAGATTTCCTCTTGAAGTTTGTTGAGATGTCTTTCGTGTTTGAAGTGTCGAGTGAGTCGAGAATTCAGTAGAGTATCAGTGTTCCAGAAAATGAGCCAAAAAGATCCTTTTTCAGTTGGAGCTAGTGTCGTATTTATAGGGGAGATTCTGGACTGGGTCGTAGGTCGCGGGCGACCTAGGGTAGGTCGTAGGCCGTAGGTTGTCAGCGACCTAATAGATGCGAGCTATGGCTTACCTTGGTTACACATGGTCTTCTCTAAGCGGATTAGTAGATCGTGGGCGACCTAGGGAACATGGTTTACGGCCTAACAGGGTTGGACTTGATCACTTGAACGGACTGGCAAGTTGTAGGTCGTGGTCGACCTAGAGGAGTAGTTGGCGACTTAGCAATGTTGAGATATCCAATGTAGCGACCTTGACTATGTCGTTTACTTGCTATGTCGCTTAATCCATTAGGTCGCTAGGTTGTAGAAGCCCTTAGGTCGTAAGCTTTTTAGGTCGTTAAGACCGCTCCATCCTTAGGTCGCTAGGATTGTTCCATCCCTAGGTCGCTAGGACTGTTCCATCCTTAGGTCGCTAGGACTGTTCCATCTTTAGGTCATTAAGTTGCACACTTGTTAGGTCGCTCATCTCATTAGGTCGTTAAGTCGCGGTACCTTTTAGGTCGGTACTTCGCTTCAGCAGTTAGGTCATTAAGTCGCGGTACCTTTTAGGTCGGTATTTCGCTTCAGCAGTTAGGTCGCTTCATCAGTTAGTTGGCTAGGTCGCTCAAAGGGGCTGGCAGCCCTCTCAGGAACGTTCCTTTCTTCAGCATCATGAACGTTGCCAGCAAAGTTCCTTTCATTACCCGTTGGTTGACGGTTTGCCCTAAGCAAATCGTTCAACTTATTCAAAATTAGGGTATTATGGGCATTCTGAGCCTCCAATTGTGCACTTTGGGCATTTATCTACTGGTCCAGCCCTAAGATTACAGCATCCAACTCCGCTTTTGTAACCCCAACAGGTGGAGTGGCTTGATTAGGTACTGTGGAAGCGGAGGTTCCCTCTTGAACATTTCCAGATCTAACAGATCTACTCCTTCTCCCCGGAGCCATAATTTGAGATAAACTTCTAGTCTTCAAAGAGATTACTTCAACAAACTTTCGTGGAGCAATGATGATAATCCGCCTGAGTTCAATTCTCAGTGAAAGCACCAAAAATGTTAACGCTAAAATTTGAACGCTAACACCCCGGTGTGTAAAGTGTAGTTGTGACAGCACCACCCGATGATTCGGGAACAGAGTATAAGCAGAAAACTGCAGAAAAAACAGTAAACAATAGCGATTTTATAGTGGTTTGGCTTATTAGTTTGCCTACGTCCACTTTGAATATCTTTATTGATGAATTTGTTACAGATTGATACAATTCTTCCCAAGTACAATACACTTTGAATTAGTAAACACTTTGAACGAATGGCTTAAACTTCAATGTGAGTGAAAGTCTTCAAATCCATGTCGGATGTATGAGATTCCTTCTTGAAGTTGTTGGTAGCGTTCTACGTGTCTTGAAAGCTTTGAGTGTCGAGTCGGTTTGGAATGCAGTAGAGTATCGGTGCTTGGAAAGAATGAGCCAAAAAGTCCCCCTCATGTTGGAGTTAGCCCTCTATTTATAGAGAATTCTAGGTAGCGGTTTTCGCCGAAGTCATGAGTCGTGAACGACTCATGGAGAGTCGTAGGTCGCGCTCGACTCAAGGTTCAAGAGTCAGCAGGCAGTGGAGTAGGTGAAGTGGTACTGAGCTTTTCTTCGTTCATCTGGATACAAGTCCTAACTCATTCGCGAGTTAAGAGGTCACGGTTTAAAGTGAGGCAGCACTAAAATCTTGGCTCTATGGTTTTAGGTCGTGTACGACTTAAACTAGGTCGTAAGTCGTCAACGAGTCATCTTATTACAGCATGGTATTGAACTTGCTCTCGAAGTCTTAGGTCGTGAACGACCTATCTGCAGTTATAAGTCAGCAGCGACTTAAGTGTTGTTGACTCTTCCTTTTAGTGCTTTGAGTCGTCACTCCTTTAGGTCGCTAGGTCGTAACGTCTTTAAGTCATGGACTTTCTTAAGTCGTGACATTCCCTAAGTCGCTTAGGTCTTAACCTGTTAGGTCGTTAGCTCCTTAACTCGTAAGCTTTTAACTCGCAGGCTCTTTAACTCGTAGACTCCTTAACTCGTGTACCTCCCCTGAGTCATGACATATCTTAAGTCGCAGAGGCCTTAAGTCACAGATTTCTCTGAGTTGTGAGTCGCTTAGTCTGTCAACTCATTAAGTCGTTCTATCCTTAAGCCGTAAACCGTTCACCTCCTTAAGTCGTAAGTCGCACAATTCTTTAACTCGTGCAACTCCTCAATTCGTTGAGTCGGCAATCAGTTGAGTCTTGAAGTACCTTGAGTCGTAAATCCACTGAGTCGCTAAGAACTTTATCTGATGAGTCGGCCCAGGCCTTAACTCGTTGACAAAACGGGGTTAACAGGTGTAGAACATTTTTATTATCATAAGTAATGAATTTCATAATTCTTGAGAAGTGGAACTTGAAATAGTGTAAATTTCATCGTTAATATGCATTGTAACATGAAATAAGTGGTTGAATAATTACACTAGTTAATTTCATTTACGTGTTGAGCTTGAGTCCATTAGTACAATTAAACCCTAACCTGTTACTAAAGAATGAGAAAGAGGAGAAAAGTCTGTACGTTCATTCACTTCTCTCCTCTTAGTTAAAAACTTCTGAAGCTCGAAAATAATGGCAGCCTTCTCATTCTCCCATTCTATGCTCATATTTACCAAAAAAAAGAGAAATCAACGCATTAAATTAATAATCCAAGATCTAAACTCAGGTTTCTGACTGTTCTTGAGAGAAAGTTGCAAACTTTGGCTCCAAGTAATCATCTATGACAACAAGGTAAGTTAATCACCCACGCCACTAGCTTTAATCTACGAGAACAATTGTTAGTTTCTATTTGAATTAATTGGATGGGTTGTTGTTTGAATTGCTTTCAAGTTGATTGTGGTTTGCTGAAAATTGCTTGTGAAAAAGAAATTCTACTGTAGAACAGCAATATCTTAGTGCAAGTTTACCCGAAGTAGCTCAATCTTTTTGCATTTGAAAGAACATTCCATTACCTACAACTTCTCTCTTAATTACTTTCTGAAATTTTATTGTTTATAGGATCGAAATTTAGTTTGGATCTGATGTACACAGCTCCGCACTGTGCAATTTGTTTTGTTGAAACCTGATTTTAAAACCACCATAACTTTTGAATGATAAAACGAAATTGAGTGAGATTTTTTTTATTTGGAAAGTACATCTATAAAGAAAAACTTTCTTGTATTTATTTTTTAGTAATTTAGAGGTTTTCTGTGTAAATATCCAATTTTTCTACTGTTGTCCCGAGCACAAAAGCAATATTTTCTCCGTGTTTGAAGCTGAAACGAAATTAGCCATAACATTCTTGTTTATGATCTGATGTTTATAATTTGGATGCCCCGAAATGCTTAAATCTTGTACTATAACTTTCATGTTTTGAGTATTATGTAATTTTGAGGTTAGCTATGTCAAAATCTGACTTTTCTACTGCTAACCTGGGAGCAAATCCAATATTTTCTCTACGCTTGAAGCTGAAAAGAAATTGGACATAACTTCTTCGTTTCGTAACTGATTTTGATAATTTTTAATGTTCCAAAAAGAACAAATCATATACTACAGGTTTCATGTTTTGAGTTTTCTGTAATTTTGAAGTTACCTATGTCAAAATCTAACTTTTCTACTGCTAACCCGAGAGCAAAACCTATATTTGCTCTGTGCTTGAAGCTGAAACGAAATTGGCCATAACTTCTTCATTTCTTAACCGAATTTGATAATTTTGCATTTTTCTGAAACTTAGATCATGTGCTACAAGTTTCGTTCATTGTGTTTTTTGAAATTTTGAAGTTTTTTTGATCGAAAATATGGTTATATGTTGCTGCCCTGAGAGCAAGATGATAGCAACAACAAACATTGACCTTGGAATTATATTAGCCCGTTTTTACTCTTATTCTCTTTTGGTTTTGATGATGTTTTTGAGATTTTTGAGAGCTATGATGCCTATCAATAGTCTAGCTATATTTGAAGAATTTGAAATTCAAATTTAAATAGAATTTGAAATTCAAATTTAAATAGAATTTGAAATTAAAATGAAAATTGAATTTGAATTGATTTTGGGTTAAACTTGTATTGAATTCATATTGAATTCAAGTTATTGGTTTTGAGATATCCCTATTAGTTTTCTTTGCTTTCGAGAACGGTTTTCACTAAACCGTTTTTGAAATACATGTACATTTCAAATATGATTACATAGTATTTTTTTAAACTATTTTTTTAAAATAAAGATAGATTTATTTCCTACAATAAAGGAATTTCGAATATTGATTTTAATAATCATTTTCGGAAAATCGTTTTAAATTTCTATTTTCTCTTATAAATATATTTTATAAATAAAATTACTTATTTTTATGAATTTCGCACATATAAGAAAGAAAATTAAACGATAAAGTGAAACATGTGGTATGGGGCACATGGATTTGCTTTACCGCTTAATATCAGACTATATGATCGAAACCCTTTCGATGAATTGTTATAGATGATTTAAGATGTTATTAAATTTTGGGTAGATTATATGGTCCGAGAACTCTAATTTAGGAGTATATTCGATAAAGGACCATTTTATGATGTATTTCTTAATCGCCGATGAAACGAGGTGAATTAAGAGCTAGAAATTTCTCATTGGAATCATGGTTATAAATAACCATTTAGATTTAAATTTTGCTTACCGATGAGACGATGTAAGCTTCTTTATGATGCTTTTACGATGTTGAGATATATTATGATAATTTTTACTTGTCGATGAGATGAGACAAGTCACGATGCCACTAGTACTCGTCAATGAGACGAGACGAGCATTTGTATCATATTTACTCGCCAATGAGATGAGGCTGAGTATATTTTCCTGATGTTTATCATGTTTTACTAGTGTGGTACCAACTAACGGCTAGTAAGCCTTTAGGTGCGAACGTATGGTATGCGACATACATTAACACCTATTGGGTTCCTATCCGAGAAGTTGTGACAAATTCATGATGTATACTAGTACTACAGACCACGAGTACTCGATTGGAGTCATCACGATGTAGTTGTTACTCCGATCATCACAATGTTAATAACTCGAGTCTTTGTGACTGGAAGTCATTATGATGTTGTAAACTATAGTCATTCATGATCTTCATGATGTTAAGATGTTAGTTAACTCCTGTCATCATGATGTTTATGGTACCAAATAGTTATACTAGTCACGATGTAGCATGCGTAGCATTGCTTCGGCATGCAATCGAGGATCTGTCCAATCCAAGATTTTTTTCGAGTTTTGATGTTTTAGATGTTACCGTCTTTAGATGATTATTACATTGATAGCCTAGTACCAAATGAAATGTACACATATATGGTGAAATCATTTATGATGTTAGTCTTTGATTGAGTTATTTGCAATATGGATTGATGATTTGATGATTTTATAGACTACTTGATGTTAAGATGGAATTAAGATGTATTTATATATTTATACCGATGAGATGAGGAAACGATGATTACGAAGAATCTTTTATGATGAGTTTTAGGGATGGATTTGAGATGTGTGTGTGTGTGTGTGTTCATAACGATGAGATGAGGTATGAATAAGTATGATGCTTCTTTTATGATTGGGTTTTATATTTGCTTGAATGATCCTTGGGATGTGCCAATGAGATGAGGCACATCCATATGCGTTTTATTCTATGTATGAAGGATATGTACCTTTGATGTATTGTTATATTGTCAACCACTTCTAAAAAGATAGTTGAATCATTTGAAGTCATTACCCATATTCCTTTATACCGCCGATGGTATGAGGCGAAAGCGATGTTTATTGAGTCTTATCTTCAAAACTTTGCTCATCGATGTTCCATTTTCTTAAGTGTCAGTTATGCGACTTTAAGTATGACTTTATCATCATTATCTCTTCTACTTTCCAAGGAGAGATGTTGTCCTTTCTGATGATGTTGAAACCCTGTTTAGGGCATGGCATCCTTTAAGAAAAAGGATACCATAGCTTTCACCTAATTATCCTTATCGATTATTCTGTTTAACTGATGATTTTAGCTAGCCTGACCCATCCGTTTTCACTCGGGTCAGACCGAGTTGTTTCAGGTATCATCTATTGGGCTTATCTTGAAGTTTATGTTGAATATCCGCCCTTCTTTCTCTTGGGTAGTTTCTGTTCTTTCGCATACTATGATGTAGTTGTATTTGATTCGATGTATATAGTGTGGTCGAGCACCACCTTTATTGTATTCATATTGTATTGTACTAAACATGTATCGGTGTATACATATATATATACGATGTTGATTACTGTTCTATGATGTGCTTTTCATTTAGTTATTGTATTTTGTTCTGAGAGATCCGTTAGCCAACTATAGTTTTGGATTAAGCATTCACTGGATATGTCGATCCTCTTGGGATAGAAAAGGAAAATCATATTGCATTTATCGAAGTATTTAGTAGATATTTAAGACAAAATTATAGATGGTCGCCCTTAACCAGCCCTGTTGTCCACTTTAGTAGACAGAATTACTCGTTGATTCTCTTTGCTAAGGTGGGACTCGGGGTGGGGCATTACATCTATGCTGGCTAAGATTAATATTATAATTTCGAATGTTTTCCACAATATGCACTTATAAAAATACCAAAAAGATTTTGCGTATCAAGCATGTTCGACTGCTATAAGGAGAAATCTCCCCCATGTGTGCGATTGCATTGTGTGTGTGACGGGAAGCCTTATCGTAGTTTCATTTTCCAAAAGCATAATGGATTTTTTCCTTTTCTTTTGTGCAAATAACTGTTTTAAGATCTCACACCAGTCCCATGACTAACCTGGAGTTTATTGTTCCCTTCCTAAAATCTGGGTGCCCATAATTTTCCACGCTGGCATCCTAGACTCAGGTTATCATTGTTCTGGAGCGAGGTCAAAAATGCCTGTTGTGGAGATCAGGAGATAAGCTGGATGGTGAGACATATCACTTATATTGTGTAGTATCTACTGTGCATGGGTTGCTGCAAGTTTAGTTTTTATATGTGAGCAAGTTATAATGAATGCCCTAGTGTTGTGTTTTGTTGTAGTAATACTCCGATGATGTAATGTATAAACTGATATAGTTCTTTTGTTTAAAGATTAGTCATTTACCTTTTATATATTGTTCCGTGCGATGGTGAGATTCTGATATTGGTTCTGTTTCTTCTTCTACCTTCTTTCTTTTTTAACCCTAACAGTTTGGTTTTTTGGCAATCAACTATTCGGATTTAATACAGTAGATGTATTGATGTCGATATTCGAATGTCGAAAAATAGGTTCGTTATAGAAAATAAATAATTTTAGTGGTGTTTTGGTGAATTCTGGTGTCATATTTGATGTGATGGAGAGTGATGATCGATTTTAGGTCGTTGATCGATTTCTGGTGATCTAGGGGGTAAGAGGCGTTGGCATTTGGTCGAAAGGTGGCTAAAGCAAAGGGAAGTGAGTAAAAAATAGCAAAGGATTTTTTCGGTCGAAGGGTGGCCGGTCGGAGAAGAAGTAGGGTTAGTGATGAGTTCTGGGATGGTTTCGGTTTGGAGAGGATGGCAGATTCGAGGGGAAAAAGGGTGGCTGCACACCTGGGGAAAAAGGTGGAGGAGGACATGACAACCTTGGTGCAAGGTTTGGTGGAAATCGGTGAGGTGTGGGGGCTTGTTGGGGCGTTGGTTTGGGGGAGTGCCATTTTCCAATTCTCGACTCGATGGATGAATTTTCTATCGAGTGTGCACCTATGGGTTTTAGGTGGGTAAGTTGGTTAGGATGGTCAAGGATGGGTTGTGGTGTTGGTCGACGACCGGGAAAGTTGATCGTAGGTGATGTCTATGTGCACGGTGGTGCATAATGTTTATGCATGAATCTGAAATATTGAAGAATGGCTGGAAAAAGGATACGAAAAAAGAAAGGGGAGAATGAGATGGGATGGGGAAGAAAGATGGGTCGAAGGAAATAAGTAAAGAAAAAAAAAGAAAAAGAGAAAAGAAAGAAAAGTAAAAGAGAGATAGGAGAAAAGAGAAAAAAAATAAAGGAAAGGAAAGGAAAGAAAAGAAATAAGGAAAAAAGAAAAGAAAAGGTAGAATAAAAGTAAAGAGGGAAAATAAAATAAAGGAAGGAAGTAAGAAAGGAAAGTGAAAGAAAGCAAGGAAGGAAAATAAGAGTAAAAGAAAAGATAAGGAAAGAGAGCAAAAAAATATAACGGAAGGAGAGAAGGGGTGAATTTTTGCACATATAATTATAAGATAATTTGTATTTCTTTTTCCCTTTAAATCTATTTCCATTTAAAATCCGTAATTAAAATGAAATGATACTTTATAGTTTAATGATAACTAATTAATATTTGTCTTAAACTTATGGATAATGAATAGTATTTTATAATACTTATTATTTAATAAACTGTTAAATTTGTAATTAAATTGGTTTAAAACATAAATGCATATGGTTAATCAAAGTAAACTATGATCATGAGTAGGTCGTTGGATATTGGTTATAGATCGTTAATTGGGTTAACGATCTATATCTTTGCTTAAGTCTGTGGGATACTTGTTTTCAAATTAAAATAATAAGCTTAAAAAAATGATACGATTTTATTTGAAATAAAATCTATAATAAGTCCACATAATCGGATATTGTCTCCATAGATGATAAATTGTTATTTTAAACGACTGACTTCCTTTAGTTTATTCATTGGGTTCGAAGAGACCGGGATTGGATATCAGCGATATCCAGAACCACTTTTATTTAATAAGCACCATAAATCTTTACCCATTTTTATGGAGACTAATAGGCTGGAATTGAATAAAATTAAGTAAATCTGACTACTTAAAAATAAGTAATGGTACTTAGATATTATGTTAAAATATCAATGGGTTGTGTAACAAGTGATTGGCTATAACGAGATAAAACTCGTAGATTTGTGCGAGTTAACTTGGTTTCAAAGAAGTTTCATAACTTAAGTATTTCATACTAAATGGATTTACTCACGCTGTTTTCTAGCCTAACTCGAGTGTTACTTTATTGTAATGCTCGGGTCAGACCGAGTATTATAGATTTTCAGGTTAGGACGTTTGGAGCTCCAGAGACGAGCTGGATGGCAGAGACGTATTGATTTGATTCCGCTATGTATGATAGACTGTATAGACAGTAGTTGAAGACAAGTCATTACAACTTTCCAGATTATTTTGTTGATGATTGTACTCTGATATCTCTTATGTATTTTGACAGTTATAGATTTTCCTCATATAAATGTTGCTATTTTATATTATATATTATTCTGCTGCGATTGTTAGATTCTGTGCTGTTGTTTTTTGCTTTTTATTCTATCTCTTTTCTTCTTAAACCTAACAGTCTAGGATTTTAGGCACTCGATTTCTCGGCACTTTATACATTGGACGTATTAATGTCGATTTTTGGGGTCGAAAATTTTCAGGCCGTTACAATTACATGCTATTTCTTTTGTTAACACAACATTTAAATTATCAATTACACCTTTAATTCAATTACCAATTAATACACATATTATTACAATTAATTTACATTTTATAAACCAATTATATCTTTTTAATCATTTTAGCTAACTAGGATAACACTCAAAGCAGTTATCAAATACCTTAAACTAATGCATACTACATTTCTTTCTAGTTCTTACTATTAAATCACAAATTTTTTTCTTCCAACATTAAATCACAAAACCATATTAAATTAACAAATTTTAGTTATTGAAAACTATGGGTCGTTACTCTCTCCCCCACTCAAAACTTTTCGTCCTCGAAAAGGGAAAGAAGCAATTAAGAAATTAATTATCTTATTCAAAATATTAAATTTATAAACAATCAATTTCATAATTAAATAATTTAAATAAAATATATGAATTTACAATAATTAAATCCTTTTATATTCAAGTTAACCAAAGTTTGGAAGACATTTCACAAAATTTTCTAAGTCCAAGATCCATGGAAAATTTCGGCAGAGTCTCCTTTGTATGGAGAGTCCTAGAAGAAATAATAATATCAACAATAACAATATATACATATATTTATATATCATATTTTTCAAAACAAAATATCCCAAACCATCGGAAAAATAATATAATATTGTTAAAAACCGTAATCCGAAAACGTATCTATTTGTTAGGCAAACAACGCTTAATTTATGAAACCAAAACCAGCTAATGCTTCTATAGACCTGTATTTCACTTGTATAATCCAAAGAGGTTAATAATTATACAAAAGTGAAATATTTAAGTTGTCTCAATTAATAACAAAAAAATCAATATCACATAACAACAATCACTTCAACCAAAAGCATACAACCATCACATGAAATCAATCATACATCCATAGCAACAAAAACAAATGGTCTGTTTGGGTTTATAACTTTTAGTCGTATAGAATGATAAATAAACTACTAAATATACCATACGCTCAACAGTCTTCGATAACTTAATACATTATTTATACATTTTAAACAATTTAAAGTATCACTTCCTACCGTCCCATAAGCCAAAACAAACAAAGAATTCAACACATATTTTAAGTTTATTCTAGTAATCTTTTTTCACATCATTTATTGTTTATTTTTTTTTCTTTTTGCATTTTTTTCATATAATGATTTTTTTCTTTAATTCACATTCATTGCTTACAAAATTTTAATTCTCAATCATTCATATAAGGCTTATTTCATTAATTTACATTCTTTACTTACATAAGTTATGTCCATTTCAATTATTTGGATCATAAACGAATTCATTATTAAAGTATTGTATATATTATATTTTTGGTTGCTTCACATTTTCTATTTAGTTTGATTTCCCTTTTTATGTAAATATTCATTTGTGAAACAACTCATACCTATAAAAGATTTTCACCTTTCACTTTTATTTCTTTCACATACAGTCTCCACTTTTACTATTTACTCCAATTATAAATTGCTTCATACATTATCTAATTTTATAATCGTTTAATTACAGTGTTCACTTTTCTATTAATTATAATTACTAGCATTTCAAATTATTAACTTAAGTTTATAACAATTTATAACATCTGAATCCTTATTTACAGAAATTCTATTGAACCCTTTCATTATACTTAAGCTTTTCTTATATAATATTCTATTACATATTTCTAATAACATTTCAAATTTTAATATTTTGGTAAGTTATATATTGTTCTAAGAATGCAATTGAATGTTACACATGTTTATCTTATTCACTTTAGTTAAGAAAATGTTTAATGATTACTTCTTCTAAAATTTATTATTCTTAAGCCTGTACGTTATAAATTTCCAATTTTTTATCTATTTCATTAATCATTTTAACATCATATTTCTTATCTTCAATTTAGATCTTTCCAATTATTAATATAGTCTAGATTCCACTTTACAACAATTTCAATTTCTAATTTACAGAAACTTAAGAACTAAACAACCGAGTTCCAATTCAATCCTTTTTAAAATTATATATATATATATATACTTATAAATTATATAAAGTGGAAATTAGCCACAAGGGCCTCTTTAGCAAGCGCAATTAGTTTCTAGAACACACAACTGAAATAATTACTTTTAAAGATAAAATGCAAAATAATTAGTTTCTAAGGCCTAAAAACCTATGAAATTATGTCCTTGAAAGTAATTGGACTGCTGATTTTGTCCTTAAAAGTAATTGTTCTGCTGACTTTGGCCTTGAAACTAATTTCTGTGGATGTGTGTCCTAGAAACTAATTAGACTGCAAAGTTTGTTCTTTTAGCGAAATGCCCCTTATATAAATACACACACACACACACACATATATATATATATATATTCAACCTTTAAAAATTAAAATTATGATTCGTTTATCAAAACGGATGTGAAGTAAAACTACTACAACAATCTTCGCACTTTGAAACTCGAAAATGAGCGTCGATGATGCGTGCACTCATCACCGAAATTATTTTCCAGCGATGGAGAGGGAGTACAGAACTTATTTCCTTTAAGAGTTTTCTTTTAAAACATTTCTTTCAAATCATTTTCAAATATTTATATCTGAAAATACTTCTAAATACTAATAATATTATATTTCAAAATGTTTCGAAGACCAATTTCAAAACATGGGAACTCAAGTTCTCAAATTTCAGTTTATATTCATTTTAATTATAATATAAATTTGCAACTAATATTTATAAATTTCACTTCGTAACAAACAAATATATCACAACCAACTATATCGTTTATAAGACTATTCTTTTATATACAAATAAAATAGTAGGTAAAATTATGTCATTTACCTATATGTCAAAAAAAAATTGTCAGTCCGCCATATTTAGTGTTTAGCAATCTCTATCATGCCATAGCATTCTATGTACCGGCTGGAATTTATAACTACTAATAGAACAAATTAACACAGTACAAAACCTTTTATAACATTAACATATACACTATGTCATATATATACACTCAATGACTCATTCTAGGGTATTTCTAACCTATCTTATATGAGTCGGACTCCATATTAAGGTTATCGCCAAACCAAAGCTCTAATGCAAACTGTACTGATATGCATTTTTGGACAATTTAAATCAACGATAAACCATACACATCTGACTCAAACAATTCAAAAGGGCAGATTGTTATGGGGTAAATAAGAAAAGTAGAGATGGAAAGAAACAATTACAGAATCTAGTAGTGGAATGACAAAATATGATAATCAAATAAACTATTCATGAAGCGGTTTATAAATAACATTGTTTAAACTTTTATATTACAGATCAGAGTTACAGACAACAAGAATAAATAATAAATAAATGTAGCGGAACAACATGTTGCAGTGGAATAAATATAATAAATAATAATAGTACAAACTCTTCGTCTTTATCCTCCAGAAAGCAGTCTTCGATAAACTGTAAAGCTCAGACTTGCCTGAGCTAATTGAAAGGACAAAACACTTAAGTCAAAACTAAAAGATCTTACGCAAGTTAAATCAACATTAAATTAATACGAGTGTAATGGGGCCAGAGATGTTTATGGGTTTGGACACCTCCAATCCAATGTCATTTGTGAGCGCAATAACTTAAGAGATGTTTGGGATTCACATCTCTTAAGGATCTGTTAAACAATCTATATACATAGTACAACACACTATTATAATAGTGTATATGGTAAAGCAAATTTTTAAAATAGCGTTAAGGCGTTACCCGTATCCCCTTTAAAATATTTTATATAATGCCGTAGTCTATGTAGATAATGTAAACTCCACCGGTAGGTGGGCTATCAGGGAGAACTCCATAGGTACGACACAAAAAAAACTCGTAGAAGGCGCGATAATGCATGTGAACATGGCACCCGAGGCAATGCCAGGGTAGATATACCAATTGCAAACCGGGACTGGTGGCACAACATAGCAGCTACTACCACCCACTTCGGAACATACTTCCATAATCAAAATCAAGGTATGGCCACCAAATCATCACTAAAGTCATAATATGGTATCGAAGAAATGTGTCCAATCAGGGGTGCGACCTCACTTGGCCCGGCGTGGCTCCTGTTTTAGTTACATCTAAGCTAACTCACGGAAGTCAGGGTCACGTAAATATCTCATACAAAATCGTTCGCCAAACCGTTATGCTTTATTTCTGGAATCTCCACCACGTACACAGTTCTTAAAGTGGTTTTCGGTATTGGCAAACAGTATGACAATATCCGATCCCGGTCTCTTTAACAACCAAACACTTATTTCACACTAGATGGTTCTTTTAAATTTCAAAAGTCAATTCACAATTGATATCAAAATATCATATTCTCAAAACCATATCGTTTTCGAAATCACATTTACTTTCGAAATTATAACACATTTGAAATCATATCACTTTTGAATTAATAATTCCAAAAATAGATTATCCACATTTAAAATCATCGTATTGCTCAAATATGTCATTTAAATCCCTACTTATGTTATAACATCATTAAACCTTATTCGCTTAAAAATCAAGGCTATAATAAAAAACATTTCAACTTTACACCATCTGAAATTTAGAAAATAATTTAGATAGTTATAAATAGTTTAATTAGCTTACAGAGTTTTAAATGGAGATATTTTAGGTTGAATAGGCTTAAAATAGATTAAATAGATTTAAAATAGATTAAAATAGATTAAAATACTTTAATTAGATTTAAAATAGTTTAAGATAGATTAATACGTTCATTATGGATTAATTAGATTTAAAATAGTTAAATAAATTTAAAAATAGATTAAATAGAATTAAAATAGATTAAATAGTTTAAAATAAAGTAAACGTAAAGATTCGTAATTTTCAATAGTTAATTTAATAAATTTTTGTAATTTAATATTAGAAGAAATGAAAATTTGGGGTTTATTAATGAAATAAATGAAATACAACAATGTTAATTAAAGTAAATTGTTAATAGTTTAAATGAAGTTCAATTGATTGAAACAATGTAAATGTTATACTTGGCTATAAATTGATATAAGAAAAAAAGGAAATATTAAATTAATTAATGAATTAATATGTAATAAATGGTAATTGAATAAAATCAGTGTTCTGTAAGTAATCATTATATTTGTTTAAAAATGGTAAACTCATAAAAGTGTGATTAAGAGTAAATGGTAACAATTATTACAAGTTACCTATTTATTTGGCCTATTAGATTTAATTTAAAATCAAATGCAAGTAAATGAAATTAAATATTAAGTTAATAAAATAAAAGATCAAGTGGAAATTATTAAAATGCAATAATATATCAACTAATGTTAATTTTACCTATTTGATAATAATGGATTTATTGAAATCAAGTGAAATATAATATTATGTTATTAGGAATTTGAATGAAATTATGAAACATTAATGTAATTAGATAGAAACCAATGTAGAATGGACATATAGAACATTGGACGATTCAACATAAAGCTTTGAAATCAAGTGGATCATAGTTTAGAATTTATATTATAATAATTAGGTTTATTGCAATTAAATGTAATTAAATGTTACGTTAATGTAAATAAAGATGAAATTGGAGAATATTAGTGTAATAAGACATAAACCATGAAAATTACATCCATAAGACGAATATCAAACAAATGGAATTATTGGAAATTAGATTGGTATTTTCTGAAGTTAGACCTGGGAATTAAAAACGTTAAATTTGTAAAATATTCAACAATAAAGTGATACAGAAATTTGTTTTAAAGGGTTGTAAATTACTAAGTAATCCAAAATGGTAGAAATTTAAAAAGATTAAATTTGAAATTTAAAAGTGATTTAAGTTAATTTATTTAATTAACGTGAAAGTAGCCATTTTGGCCACTGGCTCGGATTTCGACAAAACTAGTTTCATCAGATCTGTAAGGATGAACTATTGTAGGTGTTAACGCTTAAAATTGATTGCTAACACCCCGGTGTATGTAGAGATTAAGTGAAAGCACCACCCGTGAACACGGGAATTAGAAACAAGTAGAAAAGTCACAAAGAAAGCAGTAAAAGACAACAGTTTTATAGTGGTTCGGCTTCAGGTTAAGCCTACGTCCACTTTAATCTTCTTTATTGCTGAATCAATTACAACTTTACAACAATCTTTAATTACAACACTGATGGGACAAATAACCAGAACTCCAATGTAGAAGAAGTCTTTGAATCCATGTTGATTGCGTTAGATTTCCTCTTGAAGTTTGTTGAGATGCCTTTCGTGTTCGAAGTGTCGAGTGAGTCGAGAATTCAGCAGAGTATTGGCGTTCCAGGAATGAGCCGAAAGATCCTCCTGAAGTTGGAGCTAGTGCTGTATTTATAGGAGAGTTCGGCATTAGGTTGTAGGTCGCAAGCGACCTTGGATGGGTCGTAGGTCGTCTGTGACCTAGTGGGAGTCGTTTACGGCCTTAATATGGTTCACTTGATCATTCTGGATAAACTAACAAGTCATAAGTCGTGGTTGACCTAGGTAGGAAGCGGCATAGGAAGTTCCTTTGGCATGTTTAGGTCGTGAGCGACTTAGGAATAGGTCGTTACACCTTAGATCCCTGCAGAACTTCTTCCCTGCTAGGTTGTCCAACTCTTAGGTCGCTGAGCTTCTTCGCTTGTTGGGTCGCTGTGTTGTAGGAGCCCTTAGGTCGTAAGCTCTTTAGGTCGCTTCATCCTTAGGTCGCTAGGACCGTTCTATCTTTAGGTCATTAAAACAGTTCCATCCTTAGGTCCCTAATACCTATAGAACCTTTAGCTCGTTAAGTTGTTAGGTCGCGGAGTACTTAAGTCGTTAGGTCGCTGCCACTTTATCTCTTTAGGTCGCTGCCTGTTATAGATTGTTAGGTCGCGGGCCTTTGGTTGCTAGATCGTTGAGCTCGGTAGGTCGCTGACTAGTTGAGTCACTAGGTCGCTACTTTGTCTAGATCGCAGGGTCGTAGATAGAAGAGGGTTAACACTTGCCCCTCGAAGTATACGCCTAAGAGTTAGGTCATGTGCTTCGATATCATTTAACCCGTGCTAGCTTAGATCGTTAAGTCGCGGGCGACTTATGAAAGAGTTAGGTCGCTCGTGCCGATTCATATTCCTTTCTCTCCCCTATATAAGCAGTTAGGTCGTTTCTTCTTCCTTCACCTTATTGTATTCTGCTGCTGCCATTACTATCTTTGAGCTCGAGAACTATTGAAGCGAATCTATCTGTTGCTTTGATCATCATCTCCTCAATCTCACTACGTAAGTGAATTCGACCATTATTCAACCACGACCATCATCGAATTGTGAATCCCTTAATTTTCAGCCCTATCTCGATTTTGCATGCTGCATTTCGCTGTGGATCATGTTACGATTAGCTTTTGATCGTTTTTGGACACGTTGTTGCTGTGATTCACGAGAGTACAACAATACATCGGGTTTGTGATGGATCTGAGGCGATTTGCATTGGTTCGGAATGATCTGATGGCGCGGAGATATGATGGATTTTATCATAGAGAGGCTAGCAAGTTATTGGGTTAACGGGTTAGGTGATTTGCTAAGAGAAGAAGTTAGCGAGTTAAGGGGAGTTAGGTTGTGCTCGACTTAGGAGCCTTGAACGACTTAGGGCTTTAGCGGTTCGAGACGTGAATCATGAGACTTAACTCGGCAAACGGCTTAAAGAATCAGCATGACCTAAGGATCCTTATGACCCAAAAATGGGGTTGAGCGACTTAACTCATAGCGATTTAAACTTTAGATCGCGTGAGCGGCCTAGTCTTTAGGTCATGTGAACGACTTAGAGCCTAGGTCGTGTGAACGACTTAGGATTTAAACAATTTTTCACCGCCGAGTTGCTTCTTGCGACCTAGACCAATTCCAACCCAACCTGTTGGGTCGCGAGCGACCTAGGACTTAGAGAACTTCTTGACTCAGATTGTGACTTAAGGACTTGAACAAAACTTGAAAGCTTCAGAATTTTGATAGAACTTGATTGTACTTCTATCTTGAACTGCTAGAATGAACTGCTTGAACTTTGTTGCACTTCTTTACAGATTATATTCATTTATATGCTAAAAACATGCTGAGCACAACATTTGCAGAAAACTAGGGCGAATATGCTGCCATTAATTGCCCACATCGAATGACAGATTAGTCGATAAAAGATAATCAACTTAAAGAAATTTTATGAAGTGCTATGAATCAACAAATTCAAGTGAAGTATTAAAGCAAAGCAATACTAATCAATTAAAACTGATTTGTTTTCATCAACACTGCACTTGCGTTTGGACTTAAAACAACAAAACCTGAAACTTTGCAACTGACAAATGCCTGTTAGTTTAATTTCAGTTATATTTCCTTGTCATTTTATTAGTTCTGCACAACACTTCACACATTTAGGAAACGTGCACCTTCATATTTGAACATCCAGTTCCTTGTGTAGAATGTCTTCTCAAGAAGAGATAATCGAGCAATCTGAAGGAGTCTTCCCGATAGCCGACCCATTGGATAATCCTCCGGAAAGAAATCCAACTACCCTGAGTCAGCGGACATTCAACCAATTACGTATTCAATTTGGGATTGCCGAAGCAGATGCTATACTTCCTGGGCCAAATGATATCGCTGACAGGCCACCTCTCGGTTTTGTCGTCGTCAACCGTCAGATGTGCCTTTGTGGTGCCATTCCTCCTTTCAATGAATTTCTTCATCAACTCCTTTTCCGACTAACCATCTCCCCCTTTCAACTGCACCCTAATAGTTAGGCCATCCTGATGGGATTGTGTGTTTTATTTAGGAGGACACTTAACCGTCTTTCGAACTTCGAAGAAATTTGATACTTATACACATTCGCAAAGAATAAAGACCACCCCTCCATCATACTCGTGAGAAGTGCCAGAAATCGTAAACTTATCACCGATCATTTCGAAAGTGCTCACGGTTTTATGAATTAATTCTTTTTCGTCCGCTGCCCCCAGGGTTTTGCGCCATCTGGAGAATAGGAAGTAAGATGGTTCATCCCCATTCTTTCCGTTTCTGAGTTTTTCGAGATCTGAATTGCTTAGTGCTAAATTCATTCTTTATTCTTTTCTTTTACAGCGCTTCCTCCTCCCTCTAGAAATCACAGTCACAAAACGACTTTTGAAAGATTAAGCGTCGTGCCGGTTGAAGAAAGAAGTATTAATTTCCTGTTGAAAGATGAACTTCTTCACCAATACGGGCTTCTGCACCCCTCCTATTCTACTCAACCTCATGAAGTCCCCGACTCTCCAGTAAAGACATCGGATGCCCCAGTTTCCATCGGAGAACTTACGTCGAAAGAACATACTGTTGAGGCTTCATTGGTAAAGTATTCTACTTCAATTGATGTTGCGGGGTCATCCGGCAAACTTGCACTTGCCCTGGTCATCGAAGAAGAGGAGCCTCCCCAACAATCCGGGAAATCTGATGACGAAGGAACTGAGAGAACAAGCCCCGCCTGGCACAGCGGTGATGATACTTTTTAGGGGTTGAGCGACCTGATGATTACTTCACAGGAGCTCTTTAAAGATGATCCTATCACTGCTAAAGTTACTTCTCCAGCAGTTGAAGCGACATCCGTTCTGCAACAAACTCCATCAGCCTAAGAGTTGATACTGGCTGTAAAATCCATCATCACCTCCCAACTCAGGAGTGGTTCGTAGTTCGACGCGCGTAGTTTAGACGTTGCACACACTTAGGACTTTTCAACACTTATATGCGTTCAACTTCCTGGCTTTGAAGATTTCTGAGTTTATTTTACTTCATTTTCAGGTTCTCCAATGGGAAGAAGTGGCTCTCACTACGACGATTTCTAGCGTTATGGGAAGCGCGGTTCTTACGACCCCAGGAGGTATCTTCCTGCCTCCTGGGAAACTGACGAAGAAAGAGCTGCGAGGAAGGCTCGTGAGAAGCACGCTTATGAAGAGCGCTACGAGAGATGGGACGAACGACATGATTCTTCCCAGAGAGAGAATGATTCCCACAAGCGGAAGTCTCGTGATGAAAAGGGAAAAACCCATGTTACTGAGGACCCGAGTAAACGGGCCAAACTTGGTGAAAAACTGACATCCGAACTCTCTGAAAAGCCCGCTGCTCGCGTCTCTTTGGAAATTCCTTCCGGCTCTCCCCCCTTCGAAGAGCTGATATTCAAACCGTCATAAGTAGGCCCCCCATCAAGTTGGATAGGGTCCGGCTACTCTTCAAAGCCGATTCCCACACTGGTGCTTAAAGGGAGTGCGCTTTGATCTTGACTTGGTCCCGATGGATAAGCAAGCCATGTTGCGAAATCTTAATGCCGTCAAACTCGATATCGAGAGAATGTATGGCTGGCAGAAACTCGTTGACGAGCTTCAAAGAGTAAATCGCGCAAACCTTGAAGCCATGCTGACTATGGAAAAGGACAAATCTGAGTGGCAGAAAACACACGATCAGCATGATGCCGAAATGAAGAGTATTTCCGCTTATAATGAGAAGCTTGAAGCAGAGGTCGAAAAACTTAAGGAATAGCTCGCCACTTCTTCCACTTCTTATTCTCAGAGAGAAGAAGTGCTTCAAAAACAAGTGAGAGATGCTCATGCGGCACAGAGAGATGCTGAAGCTAAATTTGAAGCACAGCAGCAAGCTTTAGAAAACTACCAAGCTGATATTGCTCAACTTCGAGAGAAAACCAACTCCCAGAACTTGGAGATTGAACTACTCAAAGCTCGACTTTCTGAAGCTGAAAAAGAGCGTGATGAAGCTATTGCCGGCAAAGCTGCAGCCGAAGAATCTCACATGGCAACTAAAGCTGAAGTCAGCTCCACTCTATTCGAGTTTTACATCCATAGTGTTCTAGGGCACGGTAGCCTTAAGTTTTGGGACCTGAATATGAAATCACTTTGGCCAAAGTGTGGGAGGCCATACTTGATATGCTTGGAGGAGCCAGATATGCCGAAGTAGATTTAATGGCGCACTATCTAGATGATGATGCATGTGCCGCTCTGGAAAGGAGCAACCCACCAAAGAGAGAGCCGAAATGACAGAAGGAGAACAATTAGGAAAGACCATCTCAACCGACCCGGTTCTACCTTTAGTTTCGGCCGATATTGATATTGCTGGCTCTAGTTCCCATTCTCCTCCTGCTAAAGCTGTTATTGAAAGTGCCACCGCCCACACTGGAGTTGAGACTAAAGAAAGCACTGAAGCGCAGGACTTCGAAGTTGGCATAGTAAAGTCTACTTCTCCAGGTAACCTCAATGTTGATCTTGGTCAAGTGGACTACTTGCTTTCTTCACATGATCTTGATGAACTTTTTGATTATTACTTAAATCTTGATGTGCCACTATCTCCTCTTTTTATGAGAGATACTGACTTTAACTTCTCTTCTCCTATAGTGAAAGCGCCAAGTGTTATTCAGCCTTCCCCTCTTCCAGCTGTTTCCTCTCCGCCTCTTCAGATTACTCCTCCTTCCGTTTCTCAACCGGGGTCACAAAAGGAGCAAATAGAAGCTCCTCAAGGCTTGGATGACCCGGTCACTTCTTAAGAACAGAAAGCCGAGGAACCTGAAGAAGGCGAAAGAACCCCAAAGCAGACTATTTCTGATGACATAACGTTGTCTGCACTTTTCACTCCGGGCAGTGATTCTTCTTCAAGGAAGAAGGGGAAGCGTGTAGTTTCAAAGAAAAGGAGAGAAGCTTTTGCTGGCGAAAAAAACCAGAAGAAAGTCCAATTGCACCCCTTCCTCTTTCTTCCCCTACCCTCACAAGCCGGCCCAAAAAGTTAATCATCCGGCCAGGCGAAGGCTCAAAAGGTGGCAGGAAGAAGAAGTGATGGGTTTAGGACTTATGCTTTTCATCTTGCTTTTTGCTTGTATATATAAAGACTTGTGTTAACCGAAGATTGTGCGGGTACCGGTCCCCGCCTTCTTTTGTTTTGAAACCTGCACATGTATAAAAAATTTATAGCATGGAATAAAACGATTCTTTTACTTGTACAAACTTTTGTCTATATTTGAGAATGCATTTATTCTTCTTTTTCATACAAGTTTCTTTATTCTCTCTGTGTGATGTTGCAGTAAACCTATGGTATGTTGCTTGAGCATTGTTTTTATTTTTGCAACTATATTATATTGCCCCCATACCATGGTATATTGCAATCTCTTTCACATTGGCAAAATTTTGGAGAACAACTCGTCTGTTTCGAGAAGACTTGTACTCGTTCTTTAGAGAACAACTTTTCCATTTGAAGGAGATTTTCATTTGTACTTTATAGGATAATATTTCCATTTTAAGGAAATATTTTTCTGATTTAGTAGAATGCACCTCGTATTGGAGAAGTCTTCTCTTTTTTTGTTGCGATGTTTTTACACTTCACTTTTGGAGAAAGTCACTTTTATTTTGGCAAGTGAATTTTCCTTCGTGGTAAAGTGGGCCTCCGAAAAAGGGCTTCGACCTGTTTGTGCCTCCAAAGAGGGCTTTTGTTTGATTGTGCCTCTGGGAAGAGGGCTTTTTTATTTGACTGTGCCTCTGGGAAGAGGGCTTTTTTATATGTGTGCCTCTGGGGAGAGGGCTTTTTTTGTTCCTGCCTCTGGGGAGAGGCTTTTATTTTTTCCCTATCCGCTGGGAAGCGGGCCTCCGAAGAGGGCTTTTCACATTTCAACTCGTGTGAAGTTTTATTTTAGATCGCGGTGAAATGTGTGCCTCCAAAAAGGTCTTTTAGCATTTCAACTATGGTGAAATGAGCCTCCGAAGAGGGCTTTTCACATTCCAGCACTTGTGAAGTTTAATTTCAGATCTCGGTGGAATGCGTGCCTCCGAAGAGGCCTTTTCACTTTTCAACTCGTGTGAAGTTTTATTTCATATCACGGTGAAATGTGTGCCTCCGAGTAGTGCTTTTTCCCGGAAGTTTCCTTCTCTCGGTTGGATGGATTCACGGGGCGGACACAAGTTACTTGGATTGTTTGTTTGCACAAACGTTCTCAGCTAGTTAACGAGTGTCCTATGCCACCGATCAGTCCACAACTTTTTGTTGAGAAAGAGAACTTTCTTTTTCTGGCAAGTCCTATTAGAGGTCTTTATCCTCCAAAGATTTGTGCCTCCGAAGAGGGCTTGTGCCTCCGAGGAGGTCTTTTGTTGTTTGCTATCTATTCGCCCATGTCTTTTCGCCATTTGCTCATATCAGCGGTTCCCTGTTATCATTTCCAAGCACATATTCCTTTCTTTTGCAAGTAGCTTATTCTATCCAAAGAGTGTACTTCATTGTTAAATGAGTTCGTAGGGGCAGACACAGGCTGATTAATCGAATGTTTGTTTGCACAAACAATCACAATTAGTTAGGGAGGGTCTACCTCTGGAGGAACCACTAACTGTTTGCTTGAAGCACTTCTTATATAGGATTTGAGTCTGGAATTTTTGTGGCTAGACATTCATTTGTTGAGTGATATCAGGGATCGCTTGGTCTTATGATGGGTAAGCTTTGTTTTAATGGACTGCAATATTAAATCGACATTTTAGCAATACAATTGAAGTACTTTATATATCGAGATAAAACAAGCAGTTTATAACAGTATAGAACACAAGATTTATAGTGGTTCGGCCAAGAACTGGGGCCTACATCCACTTTGTAGTTCTTATCATTCACTTGTACTGGCTTTACAATGGCTTTCAATACAAATTTAAGCAAAGCTTTTAAGTAAAATATGGACGCAAGTGATTGCTTTTCCAAGCTCTTGGAATTGGATCTCCTTCGACGGTTGTCAGTTTGAAAGTGTCATCAACAAGTTTTTTACCTATGACATATGGCCCTTCCCAGTTTGGCGCAAACACTCATGTTGCTGTCATGACCCTTTTCAAGACTAGATCTCCAATCTCAAAGCTGCTTTGGCGAACTTTGGAATTGAAATGCTGGCAATTCTTTGCTGATGGGCTGCAATTCTGAGTTGAGCCTCTTCCCTTTTTTCATCAAAGAAGTCAAGTGCTTCAAGTTGTAACTCTTCATTTTCATCTTGGTTGAAATGAATTGTTCTATGTGAAGGGACCTTTATTTCCACCGGAATCATTACTTCTGATCCATATGCTAATAAAAATGGAGTGTGCCTGGTCACAGTTTTGTGGGTGGTTCTATATACCCATAGTGCTAGTGGAAGCTTATCGACCCAACCACCTTTCGCTTTTTCCAGCTGTTTTTTGATGGTTGATTTGATAATTTTGTTTACTGCTTCCACTTGCCCGTTTTCCGACGGATGAGCCACTCCTGAGAAGCTTTTCTGGATCTTGAATCATTTGCAAAATTCTTGGAACTCTTCACATTCGAATTGGGTTCCATTATCTGTGATTATCTTTTGAGGCACACCATACCTACAAATGATATTCTTAGTTACAAAGTTTATCATATTTTTAGAGGTAATAGTAGCTAATGGTTCAGATTCAGGCCATTTAGTAAAATAATCAACAGCAACAATAGCATATCTGATTCTGGATTTGGCGGTTGGCAAAGGCCCGATGAGATCTATTCCCCAAATAGCAAATGGCCACGGACTGACCATCTGTGTTATCTCGGTGGAAGGTGCTCTTGTGATTTTTGGAATTCTTTGGCACCGGTGACATTTTCGGGCATAGTTGCAGCATCACGATTTATATCTGGCCAAAAATACCCATAACGGAGAATTTTCTTTGTTAGCGTTTGACCACCTGAATGGTCTCCACACTCTCCTCCGTGTACTTCAGCTAGAATTGTCTTAGCTTCTTCCTTGGTCACACATCGGAGTAATGGCATTGAGAATCCTTGCCTATACAATTGGCCATCTTGAATTATGTATCTGGAGGCTTTTCTTAGCAACTTCTGTCGTTCTTTTGAACTTTCTGGTAGAGAACCGTTGAGCAGATATTCCATTATCGGAGTCATCCGTGATTCTTGCCCTTGAGATATATTCATGATCCAGTCAATATCCATTTCATCAGTGCTTGGAGCTGACTGGACTTCCACAGGAACTAATCCCAATAATTGAGCTTCACCAGTGCTTGCGTACTTTGCGAGAGAATCTGCCTTCATGTTCTCTTCCCGGGGTATATGACTTATCGTATAATGGTCAAGATTATCGAGAAGTTCCTAGGCTCTTGACAAGTAGGCAGGCATATTTCCTCCTTTAGTTTGAAATTCTTTTTTAACTTGACATACAATAAGTTGTGAATCACTGAAGATCTGCATGACTTTGACATTCAATTCTTTAGCAATTCTCAAGCCGGCGATAAGAGCTTCATATTCTGCTTCATTGTTTGTCGTAGGGAATTCCAATCTCAATGCATAGCACAATGACCACCCTTCAGGGGTTTCAAGTACATCCCCAGTCCCGGAACAGTAATCGTTTCTTGCGCCATCATAATATAATTTCCATTAAATTGGGGGATTATCAATCACTTCTTCCCCACTATCACCTTTATCTGTACATTCTACGATGAAATCTGCCAAAGCTTGACCATTGATTGCTCTCCGAGGATGATAAGTGATGTCGTATTGGCTGAGTTCAATATTCCACTTCAGAAGATGACCCGAAGTCTCAGGACGAAATAGGACTTGCTTTAGAGGTTGATCAGTGAGGACTCTGATAGGATGAGCTTGGAAATACGGCCTCAATTTTCTTGATGCAATCAGTTGACAATAGGCGAGCTTTTCCAATTTTCAATAATTCATCTCTGCCCCGATGAACCTCTTGTTGATATAATAGACCGGGCGTTGAATTTTTGCATCTTCCCGTACCAACGTTGCACTGAGAGCATGAGACGAGATTGCCAAATATACAAAAAGATCTTCACCATTGTCCGACTTAGAAAGTATTGGAGGCGTTTCCATATGACGAATCAACTCATCGAAAGCTTTCTGGCATTCAGAAGTCCAGTCAAAAATAATTCTTCCTTTCTTCAGAGCATCAAAGAATGGAATGCATTTATCAGTAGCTTTAGAAATGAATTTACTCAAGGCAGCGACTTTTCCATTAAGACTTTGCAGTTCCTTCTTCGTTCTAGGGGCTTTGACTCCTCTTAAGGCAGCGATTTGAGTAGGATTAGCTTCAATTCCCCTAGGACTCACAATGAAACCCAAGAACATTCCGGACTCCACCCCAAACGAACATTTCAAAGGATTAAGTTTAATTCCGTACTTTCGGAGGATTGCAAACATTTTCGCCATGTGGTCCATATGGTCTACCGCTTTCTTTGACTTCACCAACATATCGTCAACATAAACTTCCATAGTTTTGCCAATCTGCGGTTTGAACATAGCATTGACGAGTCTTTGGTAAGTTGCCCCTGCATTCTTTAGTCCGAAGGGCATGACTTTATAGTAGTAGAGTCCAACATAGGTGATGAAGCTTGTGGCTTCCTGATCCAGCTCAAGCATCATAATTTGGCTGTATCCGGAGTAAGCATCCATGAAAGATAACAATTCATGCCCTGCTGTTCCATCCACCAACTGATCTATCCTAGGTAATGGGAAGCAGTCTTTGGGGCAGGCTTTGTTTAAATCTGAGAAGTCAATGCAAACTCTCCATTTCCCATTAGCTTTCTTAACCAGTACTGGATTTGAAACCCAAATCAGATAAGTAGACTACCTGATGAAACCATTCTCCATAAGTCGGTCTACCTCTTCTTTCAACGCTGCTGACCTTTTAGGACCCTGGGTTCTTCTTTTCTATTTTACTGGTGTAAACTTCGGATCAATAATCAGAGTATGTATTGTAATTTCTGGGGATATTCCGCACATATCAGCATGTGTCCAAGCGAATACATCCAGATTTGCTTTCAAGAATGATATTAAGGAATTTTGAATCGTCACATTAAGTTGCGAACCCACATTCACTACTTTGTTCGGATCTTTCGGGTGAACAGGCACTGGCACCGTTACTTCCACTGGCACCACTCTATTCTCCCCTGCACTAGCTTGTCTGGGATCTATTTCTCTTCGTGCCCCGCTTTGCTCGCCAGTGCAGGGTCCACCCTGAAATTGCTACAAAGTTGGTTCATTGATGCGGACTGGGGCTGCCGCATCTTTTCCCATCTCTCTCTTCCTCGCTTCACGCAACTCTATTAGATAACATTCTCGTCCAGCATTCTGATCCCCTTTAATAACTCCAACGCCATTATCCATGGGAAATTTCATAGTGAGGCACCATGGGGCGAGAATTGCCTTAAAAGCCGCATTAGTTGGTCGGCCCAGGAAGGCGTTGTAGGCAGAAAATTCATCAACATTTACAAAAGTCTTTTTCCGAACCACCTTTTTCTGTCCCTCTCCAAGCTCCACGAACAAGTCGATAGTTCCAATAGGCTGCTTCGGTTCCCTAGTAAACCCAACAATCTTCTGAGTTGAAGCTCGAACGTCAGCCATCGGAACTTTCATTTGGTCGAACATCTTTTTGAAGAGAATATTGCAAGAAGCGCCGCAATCTACAAGCACTCTTCTCACAATAGTCGGCCCAATGCCTGCAGAGATGACCAAGGGATCCATGTTTGGAGCTTCAATACCCATAGAGTCCCTAGCTTTGAACACAATATCATCATTGAAAGTTTTCTGTTGCTTCAAAGGTGCATCATTTTCTAGCACAAAAACACTCTCTTCTTCTGGTACATACTCCAAGGCATGGGCATATCTTTCCATCTCGCTCCAGCTTCTGCCTGCTGGGTGAGGACCTCCTGTAGTCACATTGATAACAGGCCTTTTTGATTCATGCACGGTATTCCTCTCACCCGAGCCAGATGGATGAGCAGGAAGTTGCTGGCCCTTAGTAGATGAGGTTGGGTCATTTCTACCTCTCTTAACATATTGCTACAACTTGTTCTTTCTCAGTAGTTCTTCAGTTAAACTTTTCAGATGGCGACATTCGTTGGTATCATGACCGGGTTGATTATGAAACCGACAGAATCTCCCACTTTGAGTGGCTTTTTTGCTAACTCTCATCTCAGGCGGTTTAGGATATTCTACTGCATCTTTTGTAGCAAAAACGATATTCTACGGAGTGTCAGTCAAAGGAGTGAAATCTGAAGATTTTAAGAAGCGAGGTTTCTTCATATCTTTTTGTTTCTTCCCACCATTGTTCTCCCTTTTCTGACTTCCGGATTCCCTTTTGGTACGAGCAGTAGTATTATTCTTAACCTCTGTCAATGCTACATTAACTGGTGCTCGAACGTTTTCCAAGCGCATGAATTCATCAGCTTTCTTATAGAATTTCTCAAGCGAATTCGGTTCTTTCATCTTCAGCCACTTCCTAAATTCGCTTGATTTGTCGATTGCCCTCATCAAGTACGTCAAGACCATCCGTGGTTCTGCATTGTCCACTTCAGCCAAAGCTATGTTGAAGCGGTTCAAGAAAGACCTGATAGATTCCCCATGATTCTGCTCCAGACTCGAGAGTGAAATTATCCTTAGCCTTTGAAGCATACAACTTGAATTGCTCTTTAAACTTCCGAGTCAAATCGGCGAACTGGTCTGTGGATCGGACCGGAAGCTTTGTGAACCAGAGCAGAGCCAATCCTTCCAAGTATACTGGAAAGTACCGGCATTTGATCTCATCAGACGCTCTAGCATCAGTCTTGTGCCAATCATACTTATACAGGAATTGATTGGGGTCGCTTGTTCCCTTATAAGCCGGGATGGTAGGAGAAACAAACTTCCTTGGGAATTCCGCCTTTAGAATCTTTTCAGTGAACAGAGTTTTGGTCGGAGCGAATCCCCATCCCTTCTCATCTTTACCCCTCTGCATGCTTTCTTTCATAATTTGTCGCACCATGCTCGAAAGATATTCCTCATCATTTAAAGGATCAGCAGGATAGACTTCAGCCATTTTCTCAGAAGTTTGTCTGGAAAACGTTCGTGGAGAGTTGGCTGTGGTCTCGATCCTCCAAGTTGAGGAGGTGTTTCTTTGGCGGGGCTAGCTTCTCTTTGAGGAATATTCCTTTCTTCAAGATTATGAACATCATCTGCAAGATTTTCTTCATTACTCACCGGTTGACGGTTAGCTCCGAGTAATGCATTTAACCTTTCTAGCATCAAAGCATTCTAGGCTTCCATCCGTTGGTATAACCCAGATACTGCAGCATCTAACTCCGCTCTTGTAATTTCGGCGTTTGGTGCTCTTGATTTGACGAAGGAGAAGTGACAGTATTATCATGGACATTACTAGGTCTTATAAATCCATGTTTTCTTCCAAGAGCCATTATCTCAGATAGACTTCTTGCTTTGAGAGAGATTCTTTCAACAAATTTCTGAGTAGCAATGACGAAAATAGCCTGAGTTGGGTTCTCAGTGAAAGCACCAAAAATGTTAACGCTAAAAATTGAACGCTAACACCCTGGTGTATGTAGAGATTAAGTGAAAGCACCACCTGTGAAAAAGGGAATTAGAAACAAGTAGAAAAGTCACAGAGAAAGCAGTAAAAGACAACAGTTTTATAGTGGTTCGGCTTCAAGTTAAGCCTACGTCCACTTTAATCTTCTTTATTGCTGAATCAATTACAACTTTACAACAATCTTTGATTACAACACGGATGGGACAAATAACTAGAACTCCAATGTAGAAGAAGTCTTTGAATCCATGTTGATTGCGTTAGATTTCCTCTTGAAGTTTGTTGAGATGCCTTTTGTGTTTAAAGTGTTGAGTGAGTCGAGAATTCAGCAGAGTATTGGCGTTCTAGGAATGAGCCGAAAGATCCTCCTGAAATTGGAGCTAGTGCTGTATTTATAGGAGAATTCGACATTAGGTCGTAGGTCACAGGCGACCTTGGATAGGTCGTAGGTCGTCTGCGACCTAGTGGGAGTCGTTTACGGCCTTAATATGGTTCACTTGATCATTCTGGATAAACTAACTAGTCATACGTCGTGGTTGACCTAGGTAGGAAGCAGCATAGGAAGTTCCTTTGGCATGTTTAGGTCGTGGGCGACTTAGGAATAGGTAGTTACACCTTAGCTCGCTGCAGAACTTCTTCCCTGCTAGGTCGTCCAACTCTTAGGTCGCTGAGCTTCTTGGCTTGTTGGGTCGCTGTGTTGTAGGAGCCCTTAGGTCGTAAGATCTTTAGGTCGCTTCATCCTTAGGCCGCCAGGACCGTTCTATCTTTAGGTCGTTAAAACCGTTCCATCCTTAGGTCGCTAATACCTCTAGAACCTTTAGCTCGTTAAGTTTTTAGGTCGTGGAGTACTTTAGTCGTTAGGTCACTGCCGCTTTAACTCTTTAGGTCGCAGCCTGTTATAGATTGTTAAGTTGCGGGCCTTAGGTTGCTAGATCGTTGAGCTCGGTAGGTCGCTGACTAGTTGAGTCACTAGGTCGCTACTTTCTCTAGAACGCAGGGTCGTACATAGAAGAGGGTTAACAGTAGGATTTCAAGTTTCGTAGTGATCGGACTTGTCGTTTGATCGTACGAGCTCAAAACGCCTAGAAATCAATTTAATTAAAACCAATTGAAATTAATCTGAAATAAAATGATTTTAACATGACTACTCCATATGATGGAATTAGGACTTGAAACCTATTTTATTGAATCTGAAATTATCGAAAACGTCTATTTGATATATGGGATGACCCATTTTCATTCTGGAGGCATAATAGGCTTTTCGGGTCGTTTATCGTTCCCGTCCAAATCGATATTGTCCATTCTTTTCTATTTCAGCTATTCCTATAAACAGCTCGTTATAAACCCTAAATTATTTCTTATTTTGATTTGTTTGTACATACATTTCATTCTCAGACCCCCATTCCAATGGCAGACAAAAACCAAATTCCCAAATTCCAAATTCAATTTCAAATTCAATTCCAAAAACAAACTCCTCGAAACCCTAACAAATTTTATATCAACTTGAAGCTCTCGACGAGCACAAGTCAAATTTTCTATCTGTTTTTCGATTTGGATTCAGTGCGACCAAAAATTGATGGTGTGGTTTCTACCATTCGTTGTATGGCTTCTCGTTCAACAGTGGATGTTCATCAATGGCTCGATTGGGGACTAAGGTGTTGTAGAGGTCGATGAGTAGAGCGCATCTATACGGTTAGTTCGTCGAAATGCTCATCAAAATGGCCAAAATTGGCACAAGATCAGCACCGGCCACATCATCGCCTGAGGCAGCCTTGGCGTTCACGTCTATGTGGTGCGGTGGGGTCGTGGGTGAGATCCACTCCATCGTTGTCAGATCATGTTCCGGTGCTGGCGTTCGATCGTGGATAGCAGTTGCTTGGGTGCTGTTTGAACGCGTAGGGTTGAGCGGCCGATGTATAGGCGAATGAACGTGAGTTGTCAGTGATGACGTGGAAGGTATTGATTTGTTTTCAAAGTTATATTATTTATATTTTAATTTCAAATCATATAATGATCGAGTGTGTATAACTTTTGCACACGAGGTCCGATTCATGCATGGTTTCTTACATTGGGACCGTGTCGAAATTCCAAACATTTTGAAGCTGGTTTTGATGAATTCTGAGACTGTTTGGATTTGGGCCCTAAATTGAATTTAAATTCGATTTAAATTCAAAGGTGAGTGTATTGACCCGCTCACAATTTCTAAAATTTCATATGTTAGTTAAATTAATATTATGATGTGATTAGAAATTTATTTATAGCTGTTTGGTATATTTAATTTTCATTTCAGTTAAATTGACTTTATTTTGAATTAAATTGTCATTTAATTAATTATTGAATTTAAATTGTCGGTTAATTCCCTATAAATAATAATATGTTAATTTCTGATATTCATTGGTTGAATTGGATTATGGTTGTGACTGATGTTTGATTTTATTATTGGATGATTGGATATTATGTTTGATTTATATATTGTTATTACACTACAAGTTCCTTATGCGTTGAAATGATATGTACCCGAATGATCTTTAGATTAAGGAAAATGTTATGGGTTGAAATGATATACTCGAGTGATTTTATGGATTTTTAATATTACTTCGGGATTGCGGTTCGAAATGATATATAACCATAAAATATTAAATTGCGGATTGAAATGATAAAAATTTGTATCACTTGACCCTAGGGCAGAGAATTATATACGGACACCGGATTGGTTAAATTTAAATGATTTTAAATCCTTAATTTTCTTGAATTTAGTTAATTGATATTTTGAAATAAAATTTAATTATATAGATCGAATTTTTATCAAAACCTTAGTTTATGTTAAAATGGGAAATGGTTTAAAGGAATTGTTTAAAGTTATAAATTTTGAAATCTTAAAGTTGATTTTGAAGTATAATGGAAATTTATCGGATTGAGTTATTAAATATGTTTGAAATATAACATTGAAACATATTGAAACTTGATTAATTTAAATTGGTATTTCAAACATGGATTGAAAGCGATATTGAATTAAATATTTTATTGAGGATTGGAATTTAAAAATATGAAATTGGGTTTTGGAAATTGAAAATAGTCCATATGTGTTGGAATGTAATAAATAGTTTAAATAGACTTAAATTTCAAATTCATGTTTTAATATAAAATGTTCTAAAAATATATTATTTAAAAGACTTTAATTATCAAGATTTTCAAACTATTAAACTATTTTAACCTATATGAACTATACTAAATTCGTTTTAACCTATTTTAAACCACCCAATTTAAAATAAACTAATTAACCCATTTTAATTTATTTTAAATCAAATTAATCTATTTTAAAGCTATTTAATCCATTTTAATTATTTAATCTATTTTAAATTATTTAACTATCTTAAATCAACTTAACAATATCTTTAATCTATAACTAAACTATTTTAGAGTACGTTAGCTATTTATAACTATTTTAACTATTTATAATTATTTAAAACTATTTTCCAAATTTTCAGACTAAGTAGAGGGTAAGTGTTTATATTCAAATTCACCGGTTTAAAAGCAAATACGGTTAAATGATGTTACAATCTAAGTTGGATTTAAATGCTATATTTAATTAAATATGATGATTTTGAAGTGAGGATTTGACCTATTTTGGAAATATTATTTTTGAAAGGAAATATGACTTTGAAAACGATATATGATTTCAAAGTGAATATGATTTCGAAAGTGATATGGGTTTGAGAATATGATACTTGATATAAATTGTGAATTTTCTTTAGAATTATAAAAGAACCATTCGGTATGAAATAAGTGTTTGGTGGTTAAAGGGACCGGGATTGGATATTGTCTGCTGCTAATACCGAAAACTACTTTAACAACTGTGTGCATGGTGTACTTTCTAGAAATGAAGTAGGATGGTTTGGTGAATGATTTCTGTATAAGGTACGAGTGACCCCGACTCCTGTGAGTCAGCTTAGATGGACTAAAATAGGGGCTATACCTAGGCCAAGTGAGGTCATTCCTCCGATCGGACATGCTTCTTCGATACCATATTATGACATTTGTGATGATTTGGTGGCCACTCCTTGATTTTTATTTTGGAATGTGTTCCATGGTCAGTGGTAGTAGCTGCTATGTGTTACCACCAGCCCGGTTTTGCAATTGGTAAATATACCCTGGCGTTGCCTCGAGTGCCGTGTTCACAATCTTTAGAGTGTCTTCTATGAGTTTGTTATGTACCATACCTATAGAGTTCCCTCTGATAGCCCTCTAGTTTACGGAGGAATTACAGTACTGTATAGACTGCGAATATATAAAAAATGTGTTAGGGGGATATTGGTAACGCCTTAATGCTATTTTAATACCTTTACTTTACTATAGACATATTTTATAGCGTATTGTACTACATAATAGATAGTTTACTGGATACTTAGTGTTTACTCTTCTAAGCGACCATATGGAATGAAGAGCCTAGCGACCTAAAGTTATTGCGACCTAACGAGCTAAGAAACTCAGCAACCTAGACAGTTAAACGACCTAACGATTTAATTACCTAAAGGGTCTAGCGACTTAACATCATGAAGCGGCACAGCATGACACAACTCCGCGACTTAACGGGCTAGAAGGTCCAGCGACCTAATAATCTGTAGAATAAGCGAGCTTGCATAGGTACAAGACCAACAGCGAGTTAACGACCTAAAGACCCCTAACGACCTAATGATCCAACGACCTAACAACCTATAGAGATAAGCGACCTAGCGACCAAGTAGCTAAATGACCTAGCGACCTAAAAGATCCAGCGACCTAGCGAGTTGTCATACAATGAAGCAACTTCTTACGTCGTTCACAACCGTAAGTCGCCAACTATTCTCCTAGGTCGCTCACGACCTAAACATACCGAAGAAGCTTCTTATGCCGCTTCCTCCCAAGGTCGTTCACGACCTATGACTTGTTAGTTTGTTCGAGGTGATCAAGTACACTCTAGTTAAGCTGTAAGCCGCTCCCACTTGGTCGCTCACGACCTACGACCTACCTTTAGCTCGCTGACGACCTACGACCTAGCTTCGAAATTTCCCTATAAATACCCCACATACTCCAGCCAGAAAAGGATCTTTTGGCTCATTTCTGGAACGCCTATACTCTGCTGATTTCTCGACCCACTCGACACTTCAAACACGAAAGAAACTTCAGTGAACTTCGAGAAGAAATCTAACACATTTGACATGGATTCAAAGAGTTCTTCTACATTGGAGTTCTAGCTATTTGTCTGACTAGTGTTGTAATCGAAGATTGTTGTAAAGTTGTAATTGATTCAGCAAAAAAGAAGATTAAAGTGGACGTAGGCTTAACTTGAAGCCGAACCACTATAAAACTGTTGTCTCTTTACTATTTTTTCTATGACTTATCTACTTGCTTCTAATTCCCGTATTGACGGGCGGTGCTTTCACTTATTCACTACTTACACCGGGTGTTAGCGTCCAATTTTAGCGTCAACATTTTTGGTGCTTTCACTGAGAACCCAACTCAGGCTACTTTCGTCATTGCTTCGCAAAAGTTTGTTGAAAAAAATCTCTCTCAAAACCAGAAGTCTATCAGAGATAATGGCTCCTCGAAGAAAGCGCAGATCTAGTAGACCCAGTGATGTTCGTGAGAATACTGCCACTTCTCCTTCGTCAACTCAAGTAGCGCCAAGTGATAGAATTACACGAGCGGAGTTAGATGCTGCAGTGTCTGGGTTATACCAGCAGGTGGAAACCCAGAATGCTTTAATGCTTGATAGGTTAAATGCTTTGCTCGGGGCTAACCGTCAACCTGTGAATAATGGAGAAAACCTTGCTGATGATGCTCATAATCCTGAAGAAAGGAATATCCCTCAAAGAGCAGCTAGCCCTGCCAAAGAAACACCTCCCTAAGCTGGAGGATCGAGACAGCAGCCAACTCTCCGTGAACGTTTGTCCAGACAAACCTCCGAGAAAATGGCCGAAGTCTGTCCTGCAGAGCCTTTAAATGATGAGGAATACCTTTCGGGCATGGTGCGACAAATCATGAAAGAAAGCATGCAGAAGGATTAAGATGAAAAAAATGGGGATTCGCTCCGAGCAAAACTCCGTTCATTGAAAGGAATCTAAAGGAGGAATTCCCAAGGAAGTTTGTTCCTCCTACCATCCCGGCTTATAAGGGAACAAGTGACCCTAATCAATTCTTGTACAAGTATGACTGGCACATGACAGGTGCCAAGGCATCGGATGAGATCAAATGCCGGTACTTTCCGGTATACTTGGAAGGAGTGGCTCTACTCTGGTTCACAAAGATACCGGTCCGATCCATAGACCAGTCTCTGATTTGACTCGGAGGTTTAAAGAGCAATTCAGGTTGTATGCTTCAAAGGCAAAGGATATTATGTCACTGTCAAGCCTGGAACAGAATCCTGGGGAATCTATTAGATCTTTCTTGAACCGCTTCAACATTGCTTTCGCTGAAGTGGACAATCCAGAGCCACGGATGGTCTTGACATACTTGATGAGGGAAATCGACAAATCAAGCGAATTTGGAAAGTTGCTGAAGATGAAAGAACCGAATTAGCTTGAGAAATTCTATAAGAAAGCTGATGAATTCATGCACTTGGAAAGCCTTCAAGCACCGGTTAAAGTGGCATTGACAGAGGTTAAGGATAATACTGCTGCTCCTACCAAAAAGGAATCCGGAAGTCAGAAGAGGGAGAATAATGGTAGGAAGAAGCAGAAGGATGTGAAGAAACCTCGCTTCTTAAAACCTTCAGATTTCACTCCTTTGACTAACACCCCGGAGAATATCTTTTTTGCTACTAATGATGCGGTAGAATATCCTAAACCGCCTGAGATGAGAGTTGGCAAAAAAGCTGCTCAAAGTGGGAGATTTTGTCAGTTTCATAATCAACCCGGTCATGATACCAACGAATGTCGCCATTTGAAAAGTTTGATTGAAGAACTGCTGAGAGAGAACAAGTTGCAGTAATATGTTAAAAGAAATAGGAATGACCCAACTTCATCTACTAAGGGCCAGCAACTTCCTGCTCATCCATCTGGCTCGAGTGAGAGGATTACTGTGCATGAATCAGAAAGGCCTGTTATTAATGTGATTACGGGAGGTCCTCACCCAACAGGCAGAAGCTGGGGCGAGATGGAAAGATATGCCCGTGCCTTGAAATATGCTCCAGCAGAAGAAAGTGTTTTTGTGCTAGAAGATGCTGCACCTTTGAAGCAGCAGAAAACTTTTAATGATGATATTGTGTTCAGAGCCAGGGACTCTATGGGCATTGAAGCCCCAACCATGGATCCCTTGGTCATCTCTGTAGGCATTGGCCGGCTATTTTGAGAAGAGTGCTTGTAGATTGCGGCGCTTCTTGCAGCGTTCTCTTCAAAAAGACATTCGATCAAATGAAAATTCCGATGGCTGATGTTCAAGTTTCATCTTAGAAGATTGTTGGGTTTACTCGGGAACCGAAGCAGCCAATTGGAACTATTGACTTGTTCGTCGAGCTTGGAGAGGGGCAGAAAAAGGTGGTTCGAAAACAGACTTTTGTAATTGTTGATGAATCTTCTGCCTACAACGCCTTCCTAGGCCGACCAACTCTTACGGCTTTTAAGGCAATTCTCGCCCCGTGGTGCCTCACTATGAAATTCCCTATGGATAATGGAGTTGGTGTTATTAAAGGGGAACATAATGTTGGGCGAGAATGTTATCTTATAGAGTTGCGTGAAGCGAGGAAGAGAGAGATGGGAAAAGATGCGGCAGCCCCAGTCCGCATCAAAGAACCAACCTTGTAGCAATTACAGGTAGACCCTGCACTGGCGAGCATAGCGGGGCACGAAGAGAAATGGATCCCAGAAAAGCTAGTGCAGGGGAGAATAGAGTTGTGCCAGCGGAAGTAACGGTGCCAGTACCTGTTGACCCGAAAGATCCAAACAAAGTGGTGAATGTGGGTTCGCAATTTAGTGTGACAGTTCAAAATTCCTTGTTATCATTCTTGAAAGCAAATCTGGGCGTATTCGCTTGGACTCATGCTGATATGTGTGGAGTATCCCCAGAAATTGCAGTACATACTCTGAATATTGATCCGAAGTTTACACCGGTAAAGCAGAAAAGAATAAACCAGGGTCCTGAAAGATCAGCAGCATTGAAAGAAGAGGTAGATCGGCTCATGGAGAATGGTTTCATCAGGGAGTCTACTTATCCGAATTGGGTTTCAAATCCTGTACTGGTTAAGAAAGCTAGTGGAAAGTGGAGAGCATGCATCAACTTCTCAAATTTAAACAAAGCCTGCCCCAAAGACTGCTTCCCGTTTTCCAGGATAGATCAATTGGTGGATGGAACAGCGGGGCATGATTTGTTATGTTTTAGGGATGCTTACTCTGGATACAACCAGATCATGATGCATGAGCCGGATCAGGAGGACACGAGTTTCATCACCGACGTTGGTCTCTACTGCTATAGAGTCATGCCCTTCGGACTTAAGAATGCAGGGGCAACTTACCAAAGACTCGTCAATGCTATGTTCAAGCCACAGATTCGAAAAACTATGGAAGTTTATGTTGACGATATGCTGGTGAAATCAAAGAAGGCAGTAGACCATATGGATCACTTGGCAGAAATGTTTGCAGTCCTCCGAAAGCATGGAATGAAACTTAATCCTTTGAAATGTTCGTTTGGGGTGGAGTCCGGAAAGTTTTTGGGTTTCATTGTGAGTGCTAGGGGCATTGAAAATAATCCTCCTCAAATTGCTGCCTTAAGAGAAGTCAAAGCTCCTAGAACGAAGAAGGAATTGCAAAGTCTCAATGGAAAAGTCGCTACCTTGAGTCGATTCATTTATAAAGCCACTCATAAATGCATTCCATTCTTTGATGCTCAGAAAGAAAGGAAGGAAAAACTTTGGCTGGACTCCTGAATGCCAGAAAGCTTTCGATGAGTTGATTTGTCATATGGAAACGCCTCCAATACTTTCTAAGCCCGACAATGGTGAAGATCTTTTCGTATATTTGGCAATCTCATCTCATGCTCTCAGTGCAGCGTTGATACGGGAAGACGCAAAAATTCAGAGCCCGGTCTATTATATCAGCAAAAGATTCACTGGGGCAGAGTTGAATTATTCTAAGTTGGAAAAGCTCGCCTATTGTCTGCTGATTGCATCAAGAAAATTGAGGCCATATTTCCAAGCTCATCCTATCAAGATCCTCACTGATCAACCTCTGAAGCAAGTTCTGTTTCGCCTTGAGACTTCGGGTCATCTTCTAAAGTGGAATATTGAACTCAGCCAATACGACATCACTTATCATCCCCGGAGAGCAATCAATGGTCAAGCTTTAGCAGATTTCATCGCAGAATGTACAGATAAAGGTAATAGTGAGGAAGAGGTGATTGATAATACCCCAATTCGATGGAAATTATATGTTGATGGTGCGAGAAATGATTACTGTTCCGGAGCTGGGGTTGTGCTTGAAACCCCTGAAGGGCGGTCATTGTGCTATGCAATGAGATTGGAATTTCCTTCAACAAATAATGAAGCAAAATATGAATCTCTTATTGCCGGCTTGAAGATTGCTAACGAACTGAATGTCAAAGTGTCACAGATCTTCAGTGATTCACAGCTTATTGTATGCCAAACCAAGAAAGAGTTTCAAACTAAAGGAGGAAATCTGTCTGCTTACTTGCCAAGAGCCTGGTAACTTCTCGATGATTTCAATCATTATACGATAAGTCATATACCCCGAGAAGAGAACATGCAGGCAGATTTTCTCGCAAAGTATGCAAGCACTGGTGAAGCTCAATTACTGGGATTGGTTCCTGTAGAAGTCTTGTCAGCCCCAAGTATTGATGAAATGGAGATTGATTGGGTCATGGCTGTTTCTCAAGAGCAAGAATCATGGATGACTCCGATAATGGAATATCTGCTCAACGGTTCTCTACCAGAAAATTCAAAAGAACGACAGAAGTTGCTAAGAGAAGCCTCTAGATATATAATTCAAGATGGCCGATTGTACAAGCGGGGATTCCCAATGCCATTACTCCGATGTGTGACCAAGGAAGAGGCTAAGACAATTCTAGCTGAAGTACACGGAGGAGAGTGTGGAGATCATTCAGGTGGTCAAACTCTAGCAAAGAAAATTCTCCGTTATTGGTATTTTCGGCTAGACATTAATCGTGATGCCGCAAGTTATGCCAGAAAATGTGACCGATGCCAGAGATTTGCAAAAATCCCAAGAGCACCTTCCACCGAGATAACACAGATGGTCAGTCCGTGGCCATTTGCTATTTGGGGAATAGATCTCATCGGGCCTTTGCCAACCGCCAAGTCCGGAATCAGATATGCTATTGTTGCTGTTGATTATTTTACTAAATGGGCTGAATCTGAACCATTAGCTACGATTACCTCTAAAAAGATGATAAACTTTGTAACTAAGAACATCATTTGAAGGTATGGTGTGCCTAAAAAGATAATCACAGACAATGGAACCCAATTCAAAAGTGAAGAGTTCCAAGATTTTTGCAAGAGATTCAAGATCCAAAAAAGCTTCTCAGCAGTGGCTCATCTGCAGGCAAACGGGCAAGTGGAAGCAGTAAACAAAATTATCAAATCGACCATTAAAAAACAGCTAGAAAAAGCGAAAGGTGGTTGGGTCGATAAGCTACCACTAGCACTATGGGCATGTAGAACTACCCATAAAACTGCGACTGGGCACACTCCATTTTCATTGGCATATGGATCAGAAGCAATGATTCCGACGGAGACAGAAGTCCCTTCACACAAAAGAATCCATTTTGATCAAGCTGAAAATGAAAAGCTGCAACTTGAAGCATTAGACTTCCTTGATGAAAGAAGGGAAGAGGCTCCTCAGTTCAGAATTGCAGCCCATCGGCAAAGAATTACCATGCACTTCAATTCCAAAGTTCGCCAACGCAGCTTTGAGATTGGAGATCAAGTCTTGAAAAGGATCATGACAGCAACAGGAGTGTTTGCGCCAAACTGGGAAGGGTCGTATGTCATAAGCAAAAAACTTCTTGATGGCACTTTCAAACTGACAACTGTCGAAGGAGATCCAATTCCAAGGTCTTGGAACAGCAATCACTTGCGCCCATATTTTACTTAAAAGCTTTATTGAAATACTGTAAAAGAATTATGCATGTATGACTCTTGTATTGAAAGCCATTGTAAAGCTAGTGCAAGTGAATAATAAGAGCTATAAAGTGGATGTAGGCCCAGTTATTGGCCGAACCACTATAAATCTTGTGTTCTCTACTGCTACAAAATGCCTGTTTTATTTCGATATAGGTAAAGTACTTTAATTGTATTGCTAAAATGTCGATTTAATATTGCAAGCCATTAAAACAAAGCTTACCCATCAAAAGACCAAGCGATCCCTGACATCACTCAACAAATGAATGTCCAGCCACAAAACTTCCAGACTCAAATCCTATATAAGAAGCGCTTCAAGCAAACAGTTAGTGGTTCCACCGAAGGTGGGCCCTTGCTAACTAATTGTGATCGTTTGTGCAAACGAACATCCGATTAATTAGCCTGTATCTGCCCATGCGAAGTCATTTAACAATGAAGTACACTTCTTTGGATAAAATAAACTACTTGCAAAAGAAAGGAATGTGTGCTTGAAAATGATAAAAGGGAATTGCTGATATGAGAAAACGGCGAAAAGACATGGGCAAGCAGACATGAAACATCCAAAGACCTCTCCGGAGGCACAAGCCCTCTTCGGAGGCACAACTCTTCGGAGGATAAAGGCCTCTAACAGGACTTGCCAAAAAAAGAAATTTCTCTTTCTCAACCAAAAAAGATTGGTGGAATGACCGGAGGCACCTTCCCAAGTGGAAGGCATGGCACTCGTTAACTAGCTGAGATCGTTTGTGCAAACAAGCATCCAAGTTAATTGTGTCCGGCCCGTGAATCCATATAACCATGAGAAAGAAACTTCCAAGCAAAAGCCCTACTCGGAGGCACACATTTCACCGAGATCTGAAATATAACCTCACAAGAGTCGAAATGTGCAAAGCCCTCTTCGGAGGCCCATTCCACCAGAGTTGAAGTGCAAACAGCTCTCTTCGGAGACACACTTCACAAGAGTTGAAATGCTAAAAGACCTCTTCGGAGGCACACATTTCACCGAGACCTAAAATAAAACTTCAAAAGTGTTGAAATGTGAAAAGCCCTCTTTAGAGGCCCACTTCACCAGAGTTGGAGTGCAAAAGCCATCTGCGGAGGCCCGCTTCCCAATGAACAGGGAAAAAACAAAAGCCTCTCCCAAGAGGCAGAAACAAAAAGCCCTCTTCGGAGGCCCGCTTCCCAACGGGAAAAAAACAAAAGCCTCTCCCCAGAGGCAGAAACAAAAAGCCCTCTTCGGAGGCCCGCTTCCCCGCGTACAGGGAAAAAACAAAAGCCCTCTCCCTAGAGGCACACACAAAAAACCCCTCTTCCCAGAGGCACAATCAAACAAAAGCCCTCTTTGGAGGCATAAACAAGTCAAAGCCCTTTTTCGAAGGCCCACTTTACCACGCAGGAAATTCACTTGCCAAAAATAAAAGTGACTTTCTCCGAAAGTGAAGTGTAAAAACTTATTCAAAAAAAAGTGAAAGAGAAGACTTCTCCAATACGAGGCGCATTCTACTAAATCATATAAATATATCCTTAAAATGGAAAAATTATTCTCTAAAGTACAGATGCAAGCCTCCTTCAGATGGAAAAGTTGTTCTCCAAAGAAAGAGTACAAGTCTTCTCAGAACAGAAGAGTTGTTCTCTAAAATTAAGCCAATGTGAAAGAGGTTGCAATAAACCGTGGTATGGGGGCAATATAATATAGTTACATTCATAAAAGCAATGCTCAAGCAACATACCACGGGTTTACTGCAACATCACATAGAGAAAATAAAGAAACTTGTACGAAAAAGAAGAATAAATGCATTCTCAAATCCAGACAGAAGTTTGTACAAGTAAAAGAATCATTTTATTCCATACTATGAAAATTTAATACATGTGCAGGTTTCAAAATAAAAGAAGATGGGGGCCGGTACCCGCACAATCTCTGGTCAACACAAGCCTTTATATATACAAGCAAAACAAAAGGAAGCAAAAAACGAGACGAAAAGCATAGGACCAAACCCATCACTTCTTCTTCCTGCCACCTTTCGAGCCCTCGCCTAGCCGGATGATTAACTTTTTGGGGCGGCTTGTAAGAGTAGGGGAAGAAAGAGGAAGGGGTGCAATTGGATTTTCTTCTGCTTTTTCTTCGCAGGCAGAGGCTTCCCTCTTTTTCTTTGAGACTCCATGCTTCCCTTTCTTCCTTGAAGAAGAGTCACTGCCCGGAGTGAAAAGTGCAGACAACTTTATGTCATCAGAAATAGTTTGCTCCAGAGTTCTTTCGCCTTCTTCAGGTTCCTCGGCCTTCTGTTCTCATGAAGCGACCGGGTAATCCAAGCCTTGAAGAGCTTCTATCTGCTCCTCTTGTGACCTCGGTTGAGAGACGGAAGGAGAAGTAATCTGAAGAGGTGGAGAGGGGACAGTTGGAGGAGGGGAAGTCTGAACAACACTTGGCGCTTTCACTACAGGAGAAGAGAAGTTAAAGTCAGTATCTCTCATAAAAAGAGGAGAAAGTGGCGCGTCAAGATTTAAGTAATAATCAAAAAGTTCATCAAGCTCATGTGAAGTAAACAAGCAGTCCACTTGAGCAAGATCAGCATTGAGGTTACCTGGAGAAGTAGGCTTTACTATATCAACTTCAAAGTCCTGTGCTTCAGTGCTCTCTTGAGTCTCATCTCCAGTGCGAGCAGTTGCACTTTCAATGACAGCTTTAGCAGGAGGTGGAGAATGAGAACTGGAGCCAACAATACCAATGTCGGCCGAAACCGAAGGTTGAACTGGGTCGGTTGAGGTTGCCTTCCCTAAATGTTCTCCTTCTGCCATTTCGGCTCTCTCTTTAGCGAGTTGCTCCTTTCCCCAGGCAAGAGCAGCATATGCATCATCATCTAGATAGTGCGCCATTAAATCTTCTTCAGCATATCCAGCTCCTCCAAGCATATCAAGTGCGGCTTCCCAGACTTTGGCCAAAGTGATTTCGTACTTCGGTCCTAAAAATCTAAGGCTACCGCACCCCAGAACACTATGAATGTAAAACTCGAATAAAATAGTGCTGATTTCGGCTTTAGTTGCCATATGGGATTCTTCGGCCACTGTTTTTCCGGCAACAGATTTACCACGCTCTTTTTCAGCCTCGGAAAGTCGAGCATTTAACAATTCGATTTCAAAATACAAGGAGTTGCTTTTTTCTCAAAGCTGAGCAACGTCGATTCAGTAGCTTTCTACAGCTCGTTGTTGTGCTTCGAATTTAGCTTCAGCATCTCTCTGTGCAGGATGAGCATCTCCCACCTGTTTTTGAAGCACTTCTTCTCTTTGAGAATAGGAAGTGGAAGAAGTGGAAAGCTCTTCTTTAAGTTTTTCAACTTCCGCTTCAACCTTCTCGTTGTAAGCGGCAATGCTCTTCATCTCTGCATCATGCTGATCGAGTGCTTTCTGCCACTCGGATTTATCATTTTCCATAGTCAGCATGGCTTCAAGATTTGCGCGGTTTACTCTTTGAAGCTAGTCAACAAGTTTCTGCTAACCAGACATTCTCTCGATATCGAGTTTGATGGTATCAAGATTTCGCAACATGGCTTGCTTATCGATTGGGACCATGTCAAGATTGAAACGCACTCCCTTTAAGCACCAGTGCGGAAACCTACTTTGAAGAGTAGCCGGACCCTGCCCAACTTGATACGGGGGCCTACTGATGATTGTTTGAATATCAGCTCTTTGAAGGGCGGAAGAGCTGGAAGGAATTTCCAAAGAGACGGGAGCAGCGGGTTTTTCAGAAACTTCAGATGTCGGTTTCTCACCAAGTTTGGCCCGTTTGCTCGGATCTTCAGCGACCTGACTTTTCCCTTTATCATCACGAGATTTTCATTCGTGGGAATCATCCTCTCTCTGGGAAGAATCATGTCGTTCGTCCCTTCTCCCCTAGCGTTCTTCATAAGCGCGCTTCTCACGAGCTTTCCTCACAGCTCTTTCTTCGTCGGTTTCCCAGGAGGCAGGAAGATACCTCTTGGGGTCATAAGAGCCGCGCCTCCCATAATGTTGGAAATCATCGTAGTAAGAGCCACTTCATCCTATTGGAGAACCTGAAAATGAAGAAAAGATAAATTCAAAAATCTTCAAAGCAAGGAAGTTGAATATATATAAGTACTGAAGAGTCCTAAGTGTGTGTAACTGCAAACTACGCGCATCAAACTACGAACCAATCCTTGGTTGGGGGTGATGATGGATTTTACAGCAAGTGTTAATTCTTGGGCTGACGGAGTTTGTTGCAAGAAAGATGTCGCGTCAACAGCTAGAGAAATAACTTTAGTAGTGGTGGTATCGTCTTTAAAGAGCTCCTGTGAAGTGATCATCAGGTCGCTCAATCCCTCAAAAATGTCGTCACCGTCGTGCCCGGCGGGACCCTTCCCCTCAGCTCCTTCATCAACAGTCTTCCCGAATTGGTGAGAAGGTTCCTCTTCCTCAATGACCGGGGCAAATGCTAGTTTGCCGGATGACCCCACAATGCCAATAGAAGAAGAACACTTCACTAGTGAAGCATCAACAGTAGGTTCTTTCGGTGTAAGTTCTCCGACGGAAACTGGGGCATCCGATGTCTCTACTGGAGAATCAGGGACTTCATGAGGCTGAGTAGAACGGGAAGGGTGCAGAAGTCCGTATTGGTGAAGAAATTCGTCTTTCAGCAAAAATTTAATACTTCTTTCCTCAACCGCCACGGCACTTAATCTTTCAAAAGTCGGCTTGTGGCTGGGATCTTTAGAGGGAGGAGGAAGTGCTGTAAACGTAAAGAATGAAATTAGCACCTAGCAACTCAGACTTTGAAAAGCTCAAAAGGAAAGAGCGAGGATAAGCAATCTTACTTCCTACTCTCCAAATGGCGTAAAATCCTGGAGGGCGACGTACGAAGAAGAATTGATTTAAGAACCCGTGGGCACTTTCCGAAAGATCGACGATCAATCTACGGTTCCCGGCGCTTCTCACGAGTGTGATAGAGGGATGATCTTTATGCTTTGCGAATGTGCACAAGTAACGGATTTCTTATAAACTCGAAAGACGATCAAGTGTCCTCTAGAACAGCACGCAAAGTCCCATTAGGATGGCGTGTCCATTGGGATGCAATTGAAAAGGAGAGATAGTCAATCGGAGAAGGAGTCACTGAAGAAAGTCATTAAAAGGAGGAATAGCACCACATAGGCACATCTGACGATTGACAGCGATGAAACCGAGAGGTGGCCTGTCAGTAGTATCGTTTGGTCTAGGAAGTAAAGCATCTGCTTCAGCAATACCAAACTGAATACATAGTTGGTTGAACGCTCGCTGACTCAGAGTAGTTGGAGTCCTTTCCGGGGGATCATCCAGTGGATTGGCTATCGGGAAGACCTCTTCAGCTTGCTCTATTATTTCTTCTTGAGAAGACATTCTACACAAGGAACTGGATATTCAAATATGAAGGTGCACGTTTCCTAAATGTGTGAAGTGTTGTGCAAAACTAATAAAATGACAAGCAAATATAACTGAAATTAAATTAATATGCATTTGTCAATTATAAAGTTTCAGGGCTTGTTGTTTTAAGTCCAAATACAAGTGCAGTGTTGATGCAAACAAATCAGCCTTAATTGATTAATATTGCTTTGCTTTAATACTTCACTTGAATTTGTTGATTCACAGCATTTCATATTATTTCTTTGAGTTGATTATCCTTTATCGACTAATCTGTCATTTGATGTGGGGATCAGTGGCAGTATATTCGTCCTAGTTTTCTACAAATGTTGTGTTTAGCAGGTTCTTAACATTAAAATCTGTGAGAAGTACAACGATTTCAAGTAGTTCATTCTAGCTGTTCAAGATGGAAATTTAATCAAGTCCTATCAATTCTTGCAATTGTTCAAGTTATGTTCAAGTCATTAAGTCACAAGAACGACTTAAGCTAGCTCGGGGATTATTTAGGTCGTCCAGATCAAGTCAAACGACTTAACATAAGTTGAACTTCTTAAGTCGCATTGTTCGAGGCCAGGCAGTCAAAAATTATCCAAGTCCTAACTCGTCCGCGACCTAAAACCTCTGCCGTAGAAAGTTAGGTCGTTAGTTCGTTAAGACGCTCTACTTAAGCTTTATGTTATTCAGGCAAGTTAGATTGCAAGTGAATTAGGTCGCAAGCGAGTTATGTCGTAAGCAAGCTAGGTTGCAAGTAAGTTGGGTCGCGTGTTTCATGATCAAGCCGATAAGCCTATGGTCGGTCGAAGCTCCTCAACCAATCATTTCTTAACTCCCTTTGCTCCTCCCCACTCAGAAAACGACCTAACGAACAAACCCGTTAACCCAAGAACCTATTATCACCTCTACCGTAAAATCCACCGTCCCACCACCAAATGACCCAGAATCGATTCAAACCACCTCAGATTCGTTACAGATCCAGTATGCTGATGCGTTTTCGAAGAATTACAATAATATTGCAACCAAAGGTGTTGATACGCGAAGATTTTTATCAATGACAATGTGCTTTGACAAACAAGGAAGAAATATATGCAAATGCTAAATGAAGATAGATGAAGACCAAACAAACTTAAAGTATGTTTTTACTTATGTCATTTGTCTAGATATATTGTTAAAGTCTATCATCAAGAAGCTTGCACGAACACTAGAAATTTTTTGTAAACTTCATTTTTCAATTAAGTTTTAACTATGTAGGTTTTATGAGTTCAGTCGACTGAACAGAAACAGTCAGTCGACTAAAACTGGAACAAATTTATACACATGCACAGTTTCAGTCGACTGAATGTTCCTGCACAGTCGACTGAATTTGGTCCCGAAAATTTTACTTCATATTTTCAGTTGACAGAATTCCCTGCTCAGTCGACTGAATTTGAACCTGCGAATTTTCTATGAAAAGACACCTTCTTCCTTCCAAGAGTTGCAACCATTCATCAGTGGAAATGGAAGCATCTCTTGTTTGCAACCTTTGACAACATATGCATCTCTTCTATACACGATTCTAACATCATTTAATTCATCGAATTCTCTTGCTTTAATCTAACTATTCTCTTGTTAATATTTTCTAGATATTCTCAAAGCAATCACTAATCTATTGCTTGAATCATTGTTTTTTGTTTATAACATTCCTTTCATTCATAGAAATTCACATTTCCTAAATCTTCACAAACACATTGCATACTCTCGAGGATAAGATTATAGTAATATTGTACTACAGTAGACTCATTAGTGATGACAAGAACACAACAAGTCGAATATTGTATTTTAGTAATTGAGTTGAAGTCCTCTTTGGTAGTTGAGGCAAGAAATCCCGTTCGGTTGTTCGGGTAATTTGTAAACCTATTCCTTCGGGTGAAGTGAGGGTGTAAGTTAGTGAAATTTCCAAGTGAAGCTTAGGGACTGGACGTAGGACGAGAGGTCCAAGCTAGTATAAAATCCTGGTGTCTCCTTGCATTTACGTACTTTATCTACCTAGAATATTCCGTTATTCCATATTACACGATCCTACCGCATAGCCTACTTTTTCAATTGGTATCAAAGCAAGGTCGTCCTATAACCGTAACACCGTAATTAGACATATTGATAATATGGAAAATAACGCAAGTACAAGCACAACACCAGCCTATAGTTCTACATTTGCAGAAGGACAATCTACCCAAAGACCTCCTCTATTCAATGGACTAAACTATAAATATTGGGCTACAAGGATGAGGATTTATATGCAAGCAACAAGTTTCGAAGCCTGGAATGCTACTCAAGCAAAGTTCGTTGTACCCACAACCGATTATTCTACATGGACACAAATTCAAAAGAATGAAGCTAGTGTAAATGCCAAAGCTATGAATATGCTATTTTGTGCCCTGAATAGAAATGAATTCAACCGTGTTAGCATATGTACTACTGCATATCAGATATGGGAAACACTTAAAGTCATACATGAAGGCACAAACTAGGTTAAGCAAACAAAAATATCCATGCTGAAGAATCAATTCCAAAATTTTAGAATGCGACAAAATGAATCCATCAATGACATGTACTCAAGATTTCAAGATATTCATCATGCTCTAATCGGACTAGGAGAAAGATACACGGACTTTGACATTGTGTCTAAAGTTCTAAATTCACTCACTGATGAATGGGAGAGAAAAGTACTAGCAATCGAGGAAGCAAATGATCTATCTACAATGAAACCAGAAGAATTGATTGGAAATCTTATGTCGTATGAAGTAAATATGCAAGCTAAAAAGGATCAAGCTCAAGAAAGAAAGAATGTTGCTTTTCACGCGGAAAAGGAAGAATCAGACTCTGAAGATGAGGATCTAGCATTTATAGCCAAAAATTTAAAGAAATTCTTAAAGTATAGAAAAGGAAACAAAAACGGATTCAAAAATAATTTCTTAAATAAACCTTCATCCTCAAATATAGAATGCTTCAATTGTCATAAGAAAGGACACATGCAAAAAGATTTTTAAGAACAAATGAAGGAAAATCAGAAAAACTTCAACAAAAAAAGCAAGAAGGATAAATTCAAAAAGAAGGCATTTTCTGTAACATGGGACGATTCAGATTCATCTTCATCCGAAAATGATAGTGATAGCGACAATGAACAGGCAAATGTATGCTTCATGTCTCAAGAATCTGAGGTAAATAATTTAACTTTCGACGATTTAATTGAAGTAAACACTGAACTTTTAAGCACTATAAAAAATATTAAAAACAACTCAAAGAAACTCGTGAAAATCAAAACAAAGCTGACTTTGAAAGAGATATGTTAAAAGATGAAAAGAAAATCTTAGAAGAAGAACTTGAAAAAGATCAAGAATCTTATTCAAATTCGGAAACTCAATTATCACTTTTAATCAAGAAATTGAAACTCAAAAAACAAAGAATGATATAATTGCTTCTGAAAATCATGAGTTAAAAACTAAGATTAAACAAGTTGAGTTAGAAAATAATAGTCTTCAAGATAGATTAGATAACATTACTAAAAATGTTTCTAACTTTAACAAAGGAAGAGAAAATTTATCTAAGATTTTAGAAAATTCTCGATCCTCTTCAAGTAAACATGGATTAGGATATAAAAAGGAGTCAAAAATTCCTAAAAAGAAAGATACAAATTTTAAGAGGAATATGGATTCAAAACAACAAATATTGTCAAAGAAAACTATTAAAACTAAAGTAGAAAACAAAGTAGTTAAAATTTGGGTACCAAAAACTAACAATGTATTAATAAGAAATAAATATATTAAAACATTTATGGACAATGTTCATCATAATGAAAACTATATTTATAAAAAGGATACTAAACCAAATTGGGTTTGGTTTCCTAAACTCTAACTTTTCAGGACCCTATTAAAAGCTGGGTACCAATAATTTCATATTTATTTTCAGGTCCCACTCAAAAAGAAGAAATGGATATTAGACAGTGGTTGTTCAAAACACATGACCGGAGACAAAGATATGCTTACAAACATCACATACTTTGATAGTGGCTCGGTTACCTTAAGAGACAATTCAAAAGGGTATATCATTGGAAAAGGAGATGTGAACAATTACGGTACATCAAATTTACCTTTTATAACAAATGTTTCATTGGTTGAAAATTTAAAACATAATCTACTTAGCATAAGTCAATTGTGTGACAAAGGTTTTAAAATAACTTTCTCGAATAATAAATGTAGTATTTTTGATCAAAACGAAAATCTTTTTTTTTTGAAGGAAATAGAGATAGAGAAATTTATGTTTTAAATATGAATATTAATCATAATTCAAGTATGTGCTTACTTGCCAAAGATAAGGATCCTAGGTTATGGCACAAAAGATTATGTCATATAAATTTTCAAACCATTAGAAAACTCTCTAAAAATGAATTAGTAAGAGGTTTACCCAAAATAAACTTTAAAATAAAAAATCTTTGTGATGATTGTCAAAAAGGAAAATTAACGAAATCATCTTTCAAATCAAAGAAAAATATTTCGACTTTACAACCATTAGAATTACTACATATGGATTTATTTGGACCAACACAAATTCAATCCATTAATCATAATCGGTACGTATTTGTAATAGTTGATGATTTTTCAAGATATACATGGACTATTTTTATGAAAAATAAAAGTGACACTTTTGAGCATTTCAAAACATTTGTCAAAAGAATTCAAAAAACTAAAGAATTGAAAATTAAAAATATTCGAAGCGATCATGGAGGCGAATTCGAAAATGAAGTTTTTGAAACTTTTTGTAAAAAGAAAGGAATAAATCATAATTTTTATTTTCCTAGAACTCCACAATAAAATGGAGTTGTAGAAAGAAAGAATAGAACATTACAATAATGTGCAAGAACATTGTTAAATGGATGTTCTCTACCAAAACATTTTTGGGCAGAAGCCGTTGCTATTGCATGTTATGTATTAAATAGAATATCAATTAGACCATTAACTAAAAATACTTCTTATGAACTATTTAATAATAAAAAGCCAAATATATCTTATTTTAAAATATTTGGATCAAAATGTTTATTTTTAAATACAAAAGATCAACTAGGAAAATTCGATTCAAAAGCCGATGAAGCAATTTTCGTAGGATACTCAGAACGAAGCAAAGCATATCGAGTATTTAATAAACGAACAAATTTAATTGAAGAAACTTTGCATATATCTTTTGATGAAAATTTTAATAAAAATTTTAGTATAAAAGATGATGAATAATTAATAAATATAGAAGAAACAAATCTTGAAAATACTAAGATCTCCTCGTAGAATATTACGAGATCATCCAACTCAAAATATAATAGGAGAAATAAATTCTCAAGTTAGAACAAGAAATCAACTAAATCAAATGGGTTATGTAGCTTTCATTTCATCAATAGAACCTAAAAATCCAAAAGAAGCATCAAAAGATGATTATCGAATTATCGCAATGCAAGAAGAATTAAATCAATTTGAACGTAAAGATGTTTGGGAATTAGTTCCCCGTCCTACTAATCAATCAGTAATTGGAACAAAATGGATTTACAAAAATAAAGTAGACGAACAAGGTAATATAACAAGGAATAAAGCAAGACTAGTAGCACAAGGGTATAATCAAGAAGAAGGTATTGATTTTGAAGAAACTTTTGTCCCGTTGCAAGACTTGAAGCAATACGTATTCTATTAGCCTTTGCATGTTTTCACAATTTTAAACTTTATCAAATGGATGTCAAAAGTGCATTTTTAAATGGTTTTATTAAAGAAAATGTATATGTAGAATAACCTCCGTTGTTTATACATTAAAAATATCCGGATCATGTTTTTAAATTAAAAAAGGCACTATATGGTCTTAAACAAACACCTCGTGCTTGGTATGAAAGACTTAAATGTTATTTATTAAACTCGGGATTTAAAATTGGAAAAGTAGATCAAATGCTTTTTATTAAAAATACTACCAAAGATATTCTAATAATTCAAATATATGTAGACGATATTATTTTTGGTTCGACAAATGAAAATTTATGTAAAGAATTTTCAAATATAATGACTAATGAGTTCGAAATGTCTCATATGGGAGAATTATCATATTTTATCGGACTTCAAATCAAACAATTCACAAATGGAATTTTTATAAACCAAGAAAAATATTGTACTAATTTAATTAAACGATTCGGCATGGAAAACACTTCTGTTAAACCTACTCCTATGAGTGCAACTACACATCTCGATCGAGATGAAAATGGCAAAAGTGTAGATCAAAAATTGTTTAGAAGTATAATAAGTTCCTTACTTTATTTAACCGCTAGTAGACCTGACATAATGATGAGTGTTTGTTTATGTGCACGTTTTCAAACCGATCCTGAAGATTCACATTTAAGAGCAGTAAAACGAATAATGTGATACCTTAACAAAACTAAAGATTTCGGTCTTTTCTATCCAAAGGAGTGTCCATTTGAGTTATCAGCATATAGTGATGCTGATTTTGGTGGATCTCGAACAGATAGAAAAAGTACAAGTGGTACTTTCCATTTCATTGGAAAATCACTTGTATCTTGGTTTAGTAAGAAACAAAATTGTGTCTCGCTTTCCACTTGCGAAGCAGAGTATATATCAGCTGCTTTAGCTAGCACTCAAGTTATATACATGCAATAAACATTTAAAGATTATAATATAAATTTAACAAATTCTACAATATACTGTGATAATACAAGTACAATAAACTTATCTAAAAATCCGGTTAATCATTCTCGTACAAAACATATAGATATTCGTCACCATTTTCTACGTGACGATATCGAAAAAGGAATAATTAATTTAGAACATATTTCTACCGAAAATCAAATTGCCGATATATTTACTAAACCTCTATTAGAAAACTCCTTTATAAAACTTCGACGAGAATTAGGTATAATATCCTTTAAAGATATTAATTAGAAATACATTAGAAATATTCCCACATTTCAGTCGACTAAAACAAAATACTCAGTCGACTGAATAAGAATTTCAAATATTTTCAGCTATGTTATATGTTACATTATATAACTTATAGACCACTCATTTTTAAACTAAATTATTAAATAAGAACCATACATTTTAACAAAATTCTCTTTACCATTAAATTTCTATGCGGTTAAAAAATCTTAATAAATTATAACCATTATTTGTTTAGTAAAATTCTACTATAAATAAATTCTTAAAAACATTTTTATTTTCATCTCGATTTTATATATAAAATCTTAATTCAACATATAATGTCATCCAATAACTCCTTCTCTCCAATCAATATCACCTTACCAGTTGATAACACTCAAACGTCACCAAAACATCCCACACCAACACCAGCACATGAGCCGGTTTACAAATGGGAAAATTATCATACTGGTTTCACACCAGAATATAAAAAGGCGAAACGTGGACTCTTTATTTCACCTGACACAAAAAGAAAGATTGATGAAATTCGTCACTTTCGATAACAACAGATAGATCTTCAACGAGAGCTATACTTCGAGCAAAAAGTTACGGCAAGACGTTTGAGCTTCCTAGAACAAATTGGTTTACGCTTCTGAGGATCAAAGAAGAACGAAGTGGCTAAACCCCTACCTCCCCCTGTTAGCTCACTTGATCCATCTTCATCTTATCGTACACCAGTCGATCCTATGAATCCTTGGACGTCCCCTAAGACTTCTCAATATAGTCCGAATTCATGGGATATAAATTACATGAAGAATGAAGGAAAGAAGTCTCCAAGTCCATCCCCAAAGAAATAGTTAAATTTTGAAATATTTGTATGTTGTTACATCAATATTTTTGTAACTATTTCTTTAAATAAATTGTTTAATTTCAAAAATTAACTGAAACAACAAAAATGCATGTTTCAGTAAACTGACCACCCATGCTTAGTCGACTGAAAATATAACAGAAAACAATATTTACATAGTTCAGTCGACTGGAATCATCTGCACAGTCGACTAAAAATTCAACAGAAAATTTCCAGCAAAAATTTCAGTCGACTAAATGTACTGTTCAGTCGACTGAATCTATCACAGAAAATTTCGGCCTTTGATTCAGTCGACTGAACAGAACATTCAGTCGACTGAACATTCTTCCCAGGCAAAATTTCCCCTTTTAATCACCAGATTTTACCCTACCAATTCACTTTTTACCTCCTACAAACTTTCTTTCCCAAATCAATTTTTAAACCCTATCCCCCAAATTCCTCAAAATCAACTAAATTCTCACCCAAATGGCACCAAAAAGATCACGAGCTTCATCTTCTTCATCCTCCGAGCCAATTGATGCTCAAATAGCATAATGGCTTTACGATGGAACCGCTGTCACTCGATGGAACAAGATGAAGAATTCCCGAATTTTCGAGGATTCTTCCATTGATTTTCAAAGTTTTCAAGCCTACAACATCCAAGCGTTAACAGATCCGGCATGTTTAACTTCTCTCTTAGATTTGAAAAGAAATGACCATGCCAATAATCATGTAATGGTAAAATTATTTTATGCCAATCTTAATCTTGGACACCAAACTCCAAGAAATCCAAACAATAGTGTTTGGAGTATGGTGTGTGGAAAGAAAGTTTGGTTTTCCTTGGATAGAATAGCACACATTTTAGAGTCTCCAAATGTCGGGAGAAAGCTAGAGGAAATAGAATTCAATCCACACATTCGCGACAACACAACCATCGATTTATGGATGATATATAAACTTTAGGGATTTTAAGTCCACCTCCCTTCGACCTATGGCGAGAATCCTCCATAAAGCCCTAATGGGAACGATTACTCCTCGCACGGGCTCGTACGAAATTGTCTACCCAAATAACTATCGAGCTCTATATTCTATTTTTGGCAATATACAAGTTAATTGGGTACAGTTCATTCTTGATGAGTTTCTCACTTTCAATAATGGCAAAATGCGCACTATCTACTTTGGAGAGTACATCATGCGACTTCTCCTCAATGTCGATACGCCATTACCTGAATCGAAGAATATAATGGTCCATCAAATTAACCGCCGGACTATAAGCCTAATGCAACTCCCATCTCGACCTCCTTGCATAATATCACTCGCTGAATGGGAAGCAAGGCATCAAGAACAACAACGATAGCAACAACAACAACCTCCTCAACCTCGCTACGAAGAACATCTCGAGCAAGATGATGAAATTCGTCTTGTTGACCCAAGCTTCACTACCAACCAATCCTTGGGGATATTGTCAAGAAATCAACAAATTCTTGACACTCGCCTTAAAAAGGTAGATCATAAGCTTGACAAAATCAAAGGATTCTTCAACAAGCTTTGGGATGTAGTCTCGTGCTCAGGCACCACTACTGCTTCAACATCTCGCGGCAAACGTCCGGCACCTACGTTGACATGGACGACATCCGAAGAGCATACAAGTAGCAGTGCTAGCGGAGCTAGTTGTGGCCAAGGAGGAAGAGCACATAGACCACCAACAGGAGGACCCGTCATACGTGAACCAACAGGAAGAGAAGGTTCATATAACTGGGATAGAGATGAGTGATTTTTTTGTTGTTTTGATGTGTATTTTTAATTTTCTAGTGGCTTGTATAAATAGCCATTTTATGCTTGTCTGTCACATCATTTTTATTTTTCTTCAGTCATGATTATGCAAATATTCTCTATGCTTCAGTGATTGTTTTGATAAATTATTACTGCTGTTAGTTCTTCCTTTTTGTCGATGACAAAGGGGGAGAAAATCTATGGTACTAACTTTGTTTTATAGGAAAGATAGTGCATACATTCAGAGGGAGAAAATAAGTAAAACGTCTTTAGAATAATTCAGTATTGTCATCAATCAAAAAGGGGGAGAATGTTGATACGCGAAGATTTTGATCAATAACAATGTGCTTTGACAAACAAGGAAGAAATATATGCAAATGCTAAATGAAGATAGATGAAGACCAAACAAACTTAAAGTATGTTTCTACATATGTCATTAGTCTAGATATATTGTTAAAATCTATCCTCAAGAAGCTTGCACGGACACTAGAAATTTTTTATAAACTTCATTTTTCAATTAAGTTTTAACTATGCAGGTTTTATGAGTTCAGTCGACTGTACAGGAATAGTCAGTCGACTGAAACTGGAACAAATTTATACGCATGCACAGTTTCAGTCGGCTGAATGTTCCTGCACAGTCGACTGAATTTGGTCCTGAAAATTTTACTTCATATTTTCAGTTGACTGAATTCCCTGCTCAGTCGACTGAATTTGAACCTGCGAATTTTCTATGAAAAGACACCTTCTTCCTCCCAAGAGTTGCAACCATTCATCAATGGAAATGGAAGCATCTCTTGTTTGCAACCTTTGACAACATATGCATCTCTTCTACAAGTATATATACATGATTCTAACATCATTTAATTCACCGAATTCTCTTGCTATAATCTAACAATTCTCTTGTTCATATTTTCTAGATATTCTCAAAGCAATCACTAATCTATTGCTTGAATCATTGTTTTTTGTTTATAACATTCTTTTGATTCATAGCAATTCACATTTCCTAAATCTTCACAAACACATTGCATACTCTCGAGGATAAGATTATAGGAATATTGCACTACATTAGACTCATTAGTGTTGACAAGAACACAACAAGTCGAATATTGTATTTTAGTAATTGAGTTGAAGTCCTCTTCGGTAGTTAAGGCAAGAAATCCCGTTCGGTTGTTTGGGTAATTTGTAAACCTATTCCTCCGGGTGAAGTGAGGGTGTTAGTTAGTGAAATTCCTAAGTGAATCTTAGGGACTGGACGTAGGACGAGAGGTCCGAACTAGTATAAAATCCTGGTGTCTCCTTGCATTTACCTACTTTATCTACCTAGACTATTCCGTTATTCCATATTACATGATCCTACCGCATAGCCTACTTTTTCAAAAGGCAGATGAGGATCGGTTGTGACATGATTCATGGCGAACCGCGGTGTACAAAGCTGGATTAAAGATGGCAAGTGGGGAATTCGCGATTTGATGATGAATATGGTTAAGTTTTTGATGGAATTTACTTACGCAATATAATGATGGAGATGATTGATGATTGAATAATGAGAATCGTCTTCAAGAAGCTCGGAAACTTGTTAATGGAAGAACGAAATGTTAGAGTAGATGAAGCAAAGAAGAAACAACCTAAACTATTTATGCATCGGAGCAGTGGAATTCGAATCGGCACACACGACCTTAGCTTCTCATAAATCGCTTACGACCTAACAGCGTAGAATAGTACGAGTTGAGAGATATCGAAGCATACGACCTAACCCCTAGGCGTGTACTTCGAGGGGCAAGTGTTAACTCCTCTAAGCGACCTAATGGAATAAAGAGCCTAGCGACCTAAAGTTATTGCGACATAACGAGCTAAGAAACTCAGCGACCTAGACAGTTAAACGACCTAACGATTTAATTACCTAAAGGGACTAGCGACTTAACATTATGAAGCGACACAACATGAAACAACTCTGTGACTTAACGGGTTAGAAGGTCCAACGACCTAACAATCTAAAGAATAAGCGAGCTTGCATAGGTACAAGACCAACAGTGAGTTAACGACCTAATGATCCAACGACCTAACGACCTATAGAGATAAGCGACCTAGCGACCTAGTAGCTAAACGACCTAGCGACCCAAAAGATCCAGCGACCTAGCGAGTTATCATAGAATGAAGCAACTTCTTATGCCATTCCCAACCGTAAGTCGCCAACTATTCTCCCTAGGCCGCTCACAACCTAAACATACCGAAAGCTTCTTATGCCGCTTCCTCCCTAGGTCGTTCATGACCTATGACTTGTTAGTTTGTTCGAGGTGATCAAGTACACTTTAGTTAAGCCGTAAGCCGCTTCCACTAGGTCGCTCACGACCTATGACCTACCTCTAGGTCGCTCACGACCTACGACCTAGCGCCGAAATTTCCCTATAAATACCCCACATACTCCAACTAGAAAAGCATCTTTTGGCTCATTTTTGGAACGCCTATACTCTACTGATTTCTCGACCCACTAGACACTTCAAACATGAAAGATACTTCAGTGAACTTCGAGAAGAAATCTAACACATTCGACATGGATTCAAAGAGTTCTTCTACATCAGAGTTCTAGCTGTTTGTTTGACTAGTGTTGCCATCGAAGATTGTTGTAAAGTTGAAATTGATTCAGCAATAAAGAAGATTAAAGTGGACATAGGCTTAACTTAAAGCCGAACCACTATAAAACGGTTATCTCTTTACTGTTTTTTCTGTGACTTTTCTACTTACTTCTAATTCCCGTATTGACGGGTGGTGCTTTCACTTATTCACTACTTACACCGGGGTGTTAGCGTCCAATTTTAGCGTTAACCCTTAGAAGATGTGAATCTCGAACATCTTTTAAGCTACTGCACTCACGTGAAACACTGGATAGGAGATGTCAAACCCTATAAACATCTCTGCTATCTGACTTTTTGGTCAAAACTGGAATATCAACAAGTTGGCAAGGAATGATGGATATCGGGATTGGAGATCGATTGGAAGCAAGGCGGCGATCGATGTCGTCAAAATTTGGTTGAACTCTGATCGGGACGAAATTGATTAGAGATGATGATAAGGATTAGGAAAGGCTATGTTTCAAATTTCAGGTTAATCGGAGTTCATATGAAGGAGTTATGATCGATGCAAGGTAGGAGAGGCATGCTGTTCGAATCCATCGAGGGGTTAAGGTGGTACTCATTTCGAATCCATCAGATTCGAACCCATCAGGTTTTGTTTGCTTCGACTCCATTAGGTTCGCATCGATCGAAGGCATTACGCGAGGATGGTTCGAATCAATACACTTCGTACCGATCAGGAGGTAAGGGCTTCGAATCGATACTATTCGCATCGATCGGCATGGGCAGGGCTCAGTCATTTCGTATCGATCGGTAGAGAAGGATAGGTGGACTTCGACTCGATGGCAACATAGGCTCCTTCGTATCCATCAGGTAAGAGGCTCCTTCGTATCCATCGGGTAAGGTCTAGTTCAAATCCACTCACAACCACTTCGTATCGATAACCTCCGTCGTCACTTCGTATCAATCAATTCGTGGCCGATCGATACAAAGTACACTCCAGGAATCGATGCGAAGGAAAACACGAATCAATGGATGCGAGCATGACCATTGTGAAGTTATGGATATGGACGAAGCGTGAAACATGGATGCGAGCGCGACCCTAGGAGAGAAAGCGTTCAACTCGGCGCAGCAAGTGGAGTAAACACACCGCATAATTCGAACCGACCCGGAAGAATAGCGCCACGTCATTGCGCGCGCGTAATGGTAGTGGAGTCGAAGGATATGGATTCGGAGCAATGGATTCGAACCAGGCAGAACGCACGGAGCTTTGATTTCGAATCGATCATATATTCCAAACCGTTGATCCAAATGCAATAAATTTTTTACAGGAGCTTACATGCATGTTGAAGAATGTTCACACAAAGTTTCACCTCGATTGGGTAAATTTATGATCGATTCGAATGGAGTTCGAATCGATCCTAAAAGTGGACCCAAGTTTCTAAGGCCGAACATGTAGGCCCCCTCACGTGCCAGAAGTGGTCTATCGGATTTTCAGCGAAATATCAGCCTCCTATGCCTATAAATAGAGCCCCTGGTCATTCAGAAAAAGGGTCGGAGAATTTGGAGAGAAAAAGCACGCCCGGACGCTGCCAGAATCATTCCATATCATCATTACTACCATTGATTTCGAATTTGGACTTTGTAACTACGATAATCAATTGTAACCAGCAAGGATAATTAATAAAAGGATAAAACTTTGGAGTGGACGTAGGCCATAGATAGCCGAATCACTATAAAAATTGTGTCTCTGTTCATTATTTCTGATTTGCTGCATGTTATTTACTGAGATCTGTTATTTGTGTTTGAATATTGTTGATTTGTATTCGTACACTGGTGCTTTCACGGTATTTGGGGTTTGTGACCAATTTTGGCGCAGACATTCTCTAACGTTGTTCCACTCATACTTATTTACCGTTGACTTTACTTACATAAGATCTTTTGGTTCTAACTCAAGTGTTTTCTCTATTCAATTCGCTCGGGTCAGCCTTAGCATTTCAAGATTTGAAGACCTTATTTCTGAAGGACGAAGACGAAGATTTTGTACTGCTATTATTATTTATTCCCACTGCATCATACTATTCTGATGCATTTTTATTCATCTATATTATATGTAACTCTGACTTTGTGTTGTATAAGTATAATCAAATGTTTTGTAAACAGCTTCATGAACCGTTATTTGATTATTATATTTTATCATTCCGCTACGAGATTCTGTTTTGTTTGTTTCTTCGTTTTATGCTTTTTCTTATTTACCCCATAACAATATGGCATTTTGATTGGTTTGAGTTTGGCATGTGTCTCAGCTTAAAACGTCCAAAAGGCAGGCCATCACAGTTGGTATCAGAGCTTTGGTTTAGCGATAACCGTAGCTTTGTTGGGCCTGACTCATATTAAATAGGGTAATAATACCCTAGAATGAGTCACTGAGTGTATATATATGAGAAAGCGTATTAGTTAGTGTTATAAAAGGTTTTTATATTGTGTTAATTTGTTTGGTTTGGCATTTATAAATTCTGGTTGGTGCATAGGACGCTATGACATCAATAGAGATTTCTAAACACTTAATAGGGAAAACCGACACAATATTGTTTTGAAATGTAGGTCAATGAAATAATTTTACATGTTATATATTTCTGTGTATAAAATATTATTATATAAATGATATATTTGGTTGTAATATATTCGTTTGTTAGGTAGTGAAATTTATAAGCATTGATTTGAAAAATATTTTAAGACTTACAAATAAGATGAATATAAATTGGAATTTGACAATTTAAGTTTCGAGATTTTGAAATTTCTTTGAATGATTTTTGAGTATAATACTAATAGAGTTTATAAGTATTTTCTAATATAAATATCTCAATGTGATTCAAAAGAAAGTATTAAAGAGAAATTTTGAAGGAAATAAGTTCAGTACTCCCCTCTATGTCGTGGGAAAGTAATTTCGGTGACGAATACACGCGTCATCGACATTCATTTTAGAGTTCCAAAGTGGAAAGACAATGTAGTAATGTAATGACTTAGAATTTTGGACATTTAAAGTAGTAATATTTAAGTGATTTAAAGTTTTAACTTGAATTTCAAATGTAGCCATTTATTTGATAATTGTTAACGTAAAAATCAGACGCTAACACCCCGATGTAGATTGAAGTTGAGCGAAAGCACCACCCGTGAACACGGGAACTAAAGAACAAGTAGAGAAATCACAGAAAAAGCAGAAAAGACAACAGTTTTTATAGCGGTTCGGCTTAGGGTGAGCCTACATCCACTTTAACTCTCTTTATTACTGAATTTGATTACAACTTTACAACAATCTTCAATTACAATTCTGATGAGACAAACAACTAGAACTTTGATGGAGAATAATCTTCCGAATTCATGTTGAATGATGTAGATTTTCTCTTGGAGATCGTAGTAGTGTCCTTGGTGTTTGGAGTACTTGAAGTGTTGAGTGAGTCAAGAATTCAGCATAGTATCGGCGCTTGAAGTGATCGGCCAAAAAAGTCCTTTGCTAGTTGGAGTTAGGGCTGTATTTATAGGGAATACTCTGGGCAGAATTTTATCACCAAGTGCTAGGTCGCATACGACGTAAGGTAGGTCGTAGGTCATAGGTCGGCGACGACATAGGGGATCACCTGTACCAGCTATATTGGAACTTGCCCTGAATAAGTTATTAGGTCGGCAGCGACCTAAGAGATGGGATCTGACTTATCTTGATTGCATTTGGTTCTCTTCTGAGCAAATTAATAGGTCGCGTGCGACCTATCATAGGTCGTGAGTCAACTGAGATTTAGGTCGCTGAGACCACTTCGCTTTTAGGTCGGTAGGCTGTGGCATTGCTTAGGTGGCATATGCTTGAGGTCATTAGATCGCTGACTCCTTAAGTCGTTAGGTCGCTAACTCCTTAATTCGTTAGGTCGCTAACTCCTTAAGTCGTTAGGTCATTTTTCCACTTAGGTCGGCAGGTAGTTAGGTCGCTAGAACCTTTCCATAGCTAGGTCGTTTGCCTGTTTGTCTCGTTAGGTCGTAGCCTATTATGAACTGTTAAGTCGTGAACTAGACCGTTGAGCTTGATAGGTCGCTTACTAATTGAGTCGTTAGGTTGCAACTTCCTATAGGTCGTGGGTAGCTGCTGTAGTTAGGTCGCTCACTTTTAGGTCATTAGCACTCTTAGGTCGTTAGTACCTCTTAGGTCGTTGAGTCGCGTAAGTTTTAGGTCGCTTCAGAAATAGGGGTTAAACACTTGCCCCTCGAAGTTCAGGCCTATGCCATAGGTCGTGTGCTTCGATCTGACTTAGCTAGGTCATGAGCGACTTAAAACTTATATTAAGTCGCGTGCCTATTCGTCTTCCCCTTTTTGTCCCATATAAATTTGTTAGGTCGTTAACCCTTCCACACTCTACTGCTCCGATCTCCCACTGCCATTGACAGATCTTCAAGCTTCAAAAGGCAAATTCAACTCATTTAGTTGTCGATTCATCTTTACCAACATACTACGTAAGTGAATTCAATCTCTTTCCCACCATAATTGCCATCCAATCGTGAATACATGTTTTCCGAATCAAGTCCAATTCATGTGTCGTGCTTTATTTTGAATGATTATTATGATCGACTTTTGATCACCGTTTTATATGTCGTTGTTGTGATTCATGAAGGCACGGCAATATCTATAATGAATCGAAGGTATTTGCAATCGATTTTTTGGGTGATTTGGTGGTATGCGGAGATGATTAAATTCACGAAGAGGATGATGGATTTCGTGGTGTCGGCGTTAACGGGTTATCGGGTCTGGTGACTTTTTGCGTGTATAGGAAGTCAGCGACTTAGTGGATCCGACGTTCCAAGATAATTCACGACCTAAGAAACCTGGCCGACCTAACAAATTCTCGCGACCTAAGGATCCTTCGAATCTGCGACTTAACTTTTAGGTCGCGCTGGGATTCAAACGACCTAGGACTTAATAAATTTGCACATGAATTCCAAGTAGGACGACTTAACAAATTAACGACCTAATCTTTTTTGCGGCATAGGCTGTAGGTCGCGGCCGAGTTAGGACTTTGACAAATCTGCATTGCCTTGAACCTTTTAACTTGCACAGTGCGACCTAAGGAAGCTCTGACCTATGCTAGGTCGTTGGACGACCTAAGACTTGTGAAATTCTGAGAAGACTTGGCTGAATTGTTTGAACTTGAATTTTGTTGTACTCCTTTGCAGATTATTTTAACTTTTAAAGCTGTCAACCTGTTAAATACAACATTTGCAGAAAAATGGGACGAATATACTGTCATTGACCGCCCACATCGAATGACAGATTAGTCGACAAAGAATAATCAACTTAAATGAACTGTGTGAACGAAATGCTGCGAACTAAAGAATTCAAGTGAAGTATTAAAGCAAAACTAAAATATCCAATTAAAGCCGATTCGTTTGCATTAACGCTACACTTGAATTTTATATTAACAAGTCCTGAAATCTCATAGTCGATGAATTGTAACTAGCTTAATTTCAGTTATGTTTGCTTTCTGTTTTTGTTAGTTCTGCACAACACTTCACACTTTTTAGGAAATGTGCACCTTCTTATTTGAATGTCTAGTTCCTTGTATAGAATGACTTCTCAACAAGGAGAAACAGAATCGGCTGAAGAGACTTTCCCAATTGCTACTCCATTGGTTAATCCTCCAGAGAGAATTTCAACCACACTAACATACAAAGTTTTCCGCCAATTGTGCGCTCTGTGTGGCATTGCTGAAGCAGATGCCATTCTTACTGAGAGAAGCGATACTACCGATATACCACCTTCTGGTTTTGTATCAGTTAATCGTCAAATGTGCACGAGTGGAGCTATCCCTCCTTTTAACGACTTTCTTCAACGGCTTCTTCTCCGACTAGCTATCTCCCCCTTCCAGCTGCACCCCAATGGCTATGCTATTCTGATGGGGTTATGTGTGCTATTCAAAAGGACACTGGATCGCCTTCCGAGTTTTGATGAAGTTTGCTATTTGTGCACGTTTGCCAAAAATAAAGACCATCCCTCCATCATTCTTGTGAGAAGCGCTAGGAACCGTAAACTAATAATCGGCCTTCTCGAAAGTGCTCACGGTTTTCTAAGTCAATTTTTCTTCGTTCGCTGTCCTCCGGGATTCTATGCTACCTGGAGAGTAGGAAGTAAGAGCATTTATCTTTGTTCCTGATGTTTTTCTCTGAGCTTTTCATAGCCTGAGTTGTCAAATATTAACTTCGCCTTTTACTTTTTAGCGCTTCCTCCTCCTTCTAGGGATTCTAGTCATAAACCAACTTTTGAGAGGCTTATGGTCGTGCCAGTTGAGGAGAGAAGCATTCAATTTCTGTTGAAAGACGAGTTTTCGCATCAACACGGACTTTTGCATACCTCTCGCTCTACACACCCTCATGAAGTCCCAGACTCCCCAACCTAAGCAATGGATGCCCCAGTTTCTACCGATGCACCCATACCAAAAGAACCTGCCTCTGAGGCTTCTCTAGTGAAGTGCTCCACTTCTGTTGATGTCGCGGGGTCATCCGGCAAACTTGCCCCGGTCATTGAAGAAAAAGAGCTTCAGGAATCTCCTCCACATTCGAAGAAGTCTGGTGACGAAGAAGCTGGGAAAACAAGCCCTGTTAAATAGAGTGGAGACGACACTTTCGAAGGGTTGAGCGACCTGTTTGTCACTTCACAGGAGCTCTTTAAAAACGACCCCGTCACCACCAGGGTTTCTTCTTCAGTAGTTGAGGCGACTTCTACTCTGCAACAGACTCCATCGACTCAAGAGTTGACGTTAACTACTACTCCAACGATTACTCCGTAATCAAAGAGCGGTTCGTAGTTTGATGCGCGTAGCTTGCACATCACACACTCTTAGAATCTTTCGACACTTTTATACTCCTAACTCTCTGTACTTTGAAGATTCTAAAGTTACACTTCTTTTCTCTGAAAACTTTTAAGACTTGTCTCTTCTTTTTTATTTCAGATTCTCCGATGGGACGTAGCAGCTCCTACTATGACGACTTTCAGCGCTACGGGAGGCGTAGTCAATATGATTATAGGCGCTACCTTCCCGCTCACAGAGAAACCGATGAAGAGAGAGCCGCTCGAAAGGCTCAGGAGAGAAGGGCTCAAGAAGAGCGTTATGAGAGAAAAGAAAGGGAGGAGCACCATGATTCTTCCCATAAAGGTGACGATTCCCACAAGAGAAAATCCCATGATGACCGGGGAAAAAGTCATATGGTTGAGGACCCAAGTAAGCGTGCTCGACACGGTGAGAAGCATACTTCTACAACTCCTGAAAAGGTCACTGCCCCCGTCTCACTTGACATTCCTTCTGGCTCTCCCTCTCTCTGGAAGACAGACATTCAAACAATTATCAGCAGGCCTAAATTCCAAGTTGGATCATGCCCGGCTACTCTGCAAAGCCGGTTCCCGCACTGGTGCCTGAAGGGAGTGCGGTTCGATCTTGTCTTGATCCCTATCGACAAGCCTGCCATGCTGCGAAATCTCGACGCCGTCAGGCTTGATATTGAAAGGATGTCGAACTGGCAAAAGCTTGTTGACGAGCTTCAAAGGGTCAACCGTGCGAATATAGAGGCCATGCTTACTATGGAGAATGATAAGGCCGAATGGCAGAAGGTTCTCGAGCAGCACGATACCGAAATGAGGAGCATCACTACTTACAATGAGGAGCTTGAGGCGAAAGTTGAGGAACTTAAACAAGAGCTTGCTACTTCTTCTACTACATATACTCAAAAATAAGACGTACTTCAGAAGTAAGTTCGCGATGCTCACGCAACTCAGCGACATGATGAGGCACAACTTGAAGCCGAGCAGAAAACGGCGGGAAGGTATCGTGCTGAGGTTACAGAGTTACAGGAGAAAGTCAACTCTCAGGAGGCGGAAATTCAAATGCTAAAGCTTCAACTTTCCAAGACTGAAAGAGAGCGCGATGAGGCCGTTGCCGGTAAAATTGCAGCTGAAGAATCTCACGAGGCAACGAAGACCAATATCAGCTCGACATTGTTTGACTTTTACCTGCACAGCATCTTGGGGCACGGTAGTCTCGCCTTCCTAGGCCCCAAATATGAAGTTACACTGGCTGAAGTGTGGGAGGCTGCACTTGACGTGCTTGGCGGTAAAGGCGCTGGCTATGCCGAATCAGCTCTTGAGGAGCATTACTTGGATGATGATGCTCGCGCTGCTCTTGCCAAAGGAAAGGAACAACTTGCAAAATTAAGAGCTGGAACGGAAGAAGGGGAAGAGTTAGGAAAAACTACTTCAACTATTCTAATCCATCCTTCTTCTTCGGCCAAAATCGACATTATTGGCTCCAGCTCTCATTCTCCATCCCTGGCCAAAGCTACAACTGAGATCACAAGTATACAGGGCGGAGATGAAGGTGAAGAGAGTGCCGAAGCACAGGCTTATGAGGTTGATATCAGGAAGCCGACTTCTCCAGGTAACTCTACTGTTAATCTTTCCCAAGTAGACTGCTCATCTGTTTCTTACGAGCTTGATGAGCTTCTTGACTATTTCCTGAACCTCAACGAGCCTTTATCTCCTCTCTTTACTGACTTTAACTTCTTTTCTTCTGTAGAGAAAGCATCGAGCATTGTCCAAACTTCCCCTCCTCCAATTATTCCACCTCCGTCTCTTCAGGTCACTCCTCCTTCTGCCTCGCAACCAGGATCACAAGAGGAGCAAATAGAAGCTCTCCAAGACTTGGACGATCCCATTGCTTCACAAGAACACAGGGGAGAAGAAACTGAAGCGAGTGAGAAGACTCCAGAACCAACTGGTTCCGATGATGAACCATTAATTACACTTTTCTCTCCAGGTAGTGGGTCTTCTTCCAGGAAGAGAGGGAAGCATGGAGTTTCTAAGAAGAAGAAGGAGGCTTCTGCTAGCAAGACACAAGCAGGAGAAGAACCTATTGTATCCCTTTCCCCATCCTCTCCTACTCTTACAAGCCGACCTAAGAAGTTAACCATTCGGCCAGGCGCAGGCTCAAAAGGCGGAAGGAAGAAGAAATAATGGCTTTGGTCCTATGCTTTTTATATCACTTTTTTGCTTTTTGCATGTACTGGCCGGAGATTGTGCGGGTACCGGCCTCCGCTTTTCTTTTTCTTTTTATTTTGAAACCTGTACTTGTTCAAAATTTTAACAGTGTTGAATAGAATGATTCTTTTTCTTTGTACAAACTTCTGTCTGTATCTAAGAATGCATTTATTATTCATTTTCGTACAAGTTTCTTTACATGATATTGCAGCGAGCTTGTGGTATGTTGTTCGAGCGTAATTTTACCAATATAGTTATACCATGTTGTATGTAGCCATACCATGTTGCCCCTATACCATAAGCTTGTTGCAATATTTTATATTTTGAGGGGACTTATACTTTTATTTTTTGGAGAATAATTATTCCTTGGAGGAATATTATTTCGTTAAAAATAGAGTACAACTCCCTCCATATAAGTTTTTACGCTTCATCCTTCGAAGATATCACTTTTTCTTTTGTGCATATACACATTTTACCAAGTGAATTCTTCTATGTGGTAAAGCGGGCCTCTAAAGGGTACTTTAACTTCTTTTTGAGGAAGAATATTTTCCAGAATAGGTGAATCATTCTTCCTTTGAGAGTTAAAGTGTGCCTTCGAAGAGGGCTTCTTTTTTTTATTACGCCACAGTAAAGGGCTTTCTGATTTTTGCTTCTTTGAAAAGTTGCATTTCTGAGGAGGTCTTTTTTCACATTTCAACACTTGGAAGTTTTATTTCAATCTCGGTGAAACGTGTGCCTCCGAAGAGTTGTGCCTCCGAGGAGGGCTTTTTCACGTTTCAACACCTGGAAGTTTTATTTCAATCTCGGTGAAACGTGTGCCTCCGAAGAGGTCTTTCCGTTCGATTGTGCTTCCGGGAGGAGGTCTTTTCATTTCTGCCTCTGGGAAGAGGTCTTTTTTGTTTCTGGCTCTGGGAAGAGGTCTTTTTGTTTCTGCCTCTGGGAAGAGGTCTTTTTTGTTTCTGCCCCTTGGGAGAGGCTTTTATTTTTCCCTGTTCGCTGGGAAGCGGGCCTCCGAAGAGGGCTTTTCACATTTCATTTCACGGGAGCGTATCGACCGATCATGATGAAATGTGTTCCTCTGAGTAGGGTTACTGCCTGGAAGTTTGGAGTTTCTTTCTCCCGGTTGGACGGATTCACGGGAGTGTATCGACCGATCATTCCACAACTTTGTATCGAGAAAGATCTCTCTTTTTCTGGTTGGCCCGCTCGAGGTCTTTTATCATTTCAACTGTGGTGAAATGGGCCTCCGAAGTAGGCTTTTCACGTTTCAACACCTGGAAGTTTTATTTCAATCTCGGTGAAACGTGTGCCTCTGAGTAAGGCTTTTGCCTGGAAGTTTGGAGTTTCTTTCTCTCGGTTGGACGGATTCACGGGAGTGTATCGACCGATCATTCCGCAACTTTGTCTCGAGAAAGATCTCTCTTTTTCTGGCTAGGCCCGCTCGAGGTCTTTATCCTCCGAAGAGTTGTGCCTCCGAAGAGGGCTTATGCCTCTGAAGACGTCTTTTGCTGATTGATGCTTGCTCGCCCATGTCTCTTTGCCATCGATTCATGTTGGCGATCCTCGTTGTCTTTTGCAAGTGTTTTCAATTTTTAGTTGCCAATAATTTCCCTTATCCGAAGAAATATACTTCTTAGTTAAATGAGTTGGTGGTGGTAGACACAGTCTATTTGACTGGTAGTTAGTTAGAAATGGTCCACTTCCATCCACATTGCTAACTTTTGTTTGAAGCACTTCTTTTGTAGGATTTGTGTACGGAAATTTTGAATGGTTTAGTGTTTGCTTGCTGAATGATGTCGGGGATCGCTTGGTCTTGCGATGGGTAAGATTTGCTTTTATGACCTGCATTATTAAATCGACATTTTAATGGCACAATTAATGTATTTTATATGTCGAAATAAAACAAAGCAGTTTATAATAGTAGAGAACACAAGATTTATAGTGGTTCGGCCAAAAGTTGGGCCTACATCCACTTTATAGCTTTTCATTATTCACTTGCTTTACAACTGCTTTCAATACAAGAATCATATATTCATAATTCTTTTACAACATTTCAGCAATGTTTTCAAGTAAAATAGGGACGCAAATGATTGCTGTTCCAAGCTCTTGGGATTGGTTCTCCTTCGACAGTTGTGAGTTTGAATGTGCCATCAAGAAGCTTTGCGCCAATAACATATGGTCCTTCCCAGTTTGGCCCAAACACACCTATGGCTATCATAATTCTCTTCAGGACTAAGTCTCCAACTTCAAAGCTGCGCCGACGAACTTTGGAATTGAAGTGCCTGGCTATTCTTTGCTGGTGAGCTACAATTCTAAGCCTTGTCTCTTCTCTTCTTTCATCGAGAAGGTCAAGTGCTTCCAGTTGCAATTTTTCATTCTCACATTGATCAAAATGGATCCTTCTGTGTGAGGGGACTTCAGTTTCCATTGGAATCATCGCTTCTGATCCATATGCCAATGAAAATGGAGTTTGCCCAGTCGCAGTTATGTGAGTGGTCCTGCATGCCCATAGTGCAAGTGGTAACTTATCGACCCAACCACCTTTTGCTTTTTCCAGCTGCTTTTTGATGGTTGATTTGATGATTTTGTTTACTGCTTCCACTTGCCCGTTTGCCTGCGGATGAGCCAGTGCTGAGAAGCTTTTTCGGATCTTGAATCGTTTGCAAAAATCATGGAACTCCTCACTTTCAAACTGAGTACCATTGTCTGTGATTATCTTCTGAGGCACACCATACCTGCAAATGATATTTTTAGTCACAAAACTTATCATTTTCTTAGAGGTAATAGTGGCCAATGGTTCGGCCTCAGCCCATTTAGTAAAATAATCAACAGCAACGATAGCATATTTAATCCCTGATTTGGCAGTCGGCAAAGGCCAATGAGATCTATTCCCTAGATGGCAAACGTCCATGGACTGACCATTTGTGTTAGCTCAGTGGCAGGTGCTCTAGGAATTTTAGTGAATCTCTGGCATTTATCACACTTTCGGGAATAGTCAGCAGCATCCTGATTAATTTCTGGCCAAAAGTATCCATAACGGAGGATTTTCTTTGCTAAAGTTTGACCACCTGTATGATTCCCACATTCCCCTCCGTGTACTTCAGTTAGAATTGTCTTAGCTTCTTCCTTTGTCACACATCGGAGTAATGGCATTGAAAATCCTCGTCTGTACAAACGACCATCTTGAACTATATATCTGAAGGCTTTCCTCATCAGCTTTTGTCTCTCTTTTGAATTTTATGGCAGAGAACCATTGAGTAGATATTCAAGTTTCGGAGTCATCCATGATTTTTGCTCTTGGGATACATTCATAATCCAATCAACATCCATTTCATATGTGCTTGGAGCTGACAAGACTTCGACGGGAACTAAACCCAATAGTTTAGCTTCACCAGTACTTGAATACTTCGCAAGAGAATCCGCCTTCATATTTTCTTCTCAGGGGATATAGTTTATTGAATACGGGTCCAAATCTTGAAGGAGCTCCCAGGCTTTTGATAAATAGGCTGGTAAATTCCCTCCTTTAGCTTGAAATTCCTTCTTGACTTGACAAACAATAAGTTGAGAATCACTGAAGATATGCAATGCCTTGATGTTTAGTTCTTTAGCGATCCTTAAACCAGTGATGAGAGCTTCATATTCAGCTTCATTGTTTGTCGAAGGGAATTCTAGTCTCAGCGCATAACACAGCGATCGCCCCTCTGGGGTTTCAAGGACAACCCCTGCTCCAGAACAGTAATCATTCCTTGCGCCATCGACGTACAATTTCCATTGGATTGGAACGCTATTAGTAGCTTCCTCCTCACTATCACCCTTATCCGTGCATTCCGCAATGAAATCTGCCAAAGCTTGTCCATTGATTGCTTTTCGGGGATGGTAAGTGATGTCATATTGATTGAGTTCAATATTCCATTTCAAAAGACGGCCCGAAGTCTCGGGACGGAATAGGACTTGCTTTAGAGGTTGATCAGTGAGGACTTTGATGGGATGAGCTTGGAAATACGGCCTCAATTTTCTTGATGCAATCAACAAATAATAGGCGGGCTTTTCCAACCTTGAATAGTTCATCTCTGCCCCAGTGAATCTTTTGCTGATATAATAGACTGGGCGTTGAATCCTTGTGTCTTCCCGTACCAACACTGCACTGAGAGCATGAGACGAAATTGCCAAATATATGAAGAGATCTTCACCACTATCAGGCTTTGAAAGTATTGGAGGCACTTCCATATGACGAATCAACTCATCAAATGCTTTCTGACATTCAGGAGTCCGCTCAAAGTTTTTCTTTCCTTTCTTCATAGCATCAAAGAATGGAATGCATTTGTCAGTGGCTTTGGAAATGAACCGACTCAGAGCAGCAACCTTTCCATGGAGACTTTGCAATTCCTTCTTCGTTCTAGGAGCCTTGACCTCTCTCAGGGCAGTGATTTGAGTTGGATTGGCTTCAATGGCCCTAGCGCTCACAGTGAAACCCAAAAACTTTCTGGACTCCACTCCAAATGAACATTTTAGGGGATTAAGCTTCATTCTACACTTTCGGAGTACTGCAAACATCTCTGCCAAGTGATCCATGTAGTCCACTGCTTTCTTAGATTTTACTAGCATATCATCAACATAAACTTCCATTGTCTTGCCAATCTGTGGTTTAAACATGGCGTTAACAAGCCTCTGGTAAGTTGCCCCTGCATTCTTGAGTCCGAAAGGCATGACCTTGTACCAGTAGAGTCCAACATCTGTGATGAAGCTTGTATCCTCTTGATCCGGCTCATGCATCATAATCTGGTTATATCCGGAGTATGCATCCATAAAAGATAAAAATTCATGCCCTGTCGTCCCATCCACCAACTGATCGATCCTGGGCAGCGGGAAACAGTCTTTGGGGTAGGCTTTGTTCAGATCTGAAAAATCAATGCACACTCTCCACTTTCCGTTAGCTTTCTTAACCAGTACTGGATTTGAGACCCAATTTTGATAAGTAGATTCTCTAATGAACCCGTTCTCCATGAGCCGATCCACTTCTTCTTTTAACGCTGCCGTTCTTTCAGGACCCTGAGTCCTTCTCTTCTGTTTCACAGGTGTAAACTTTGGATCAATGTTCAGAGTATGTACTGCAATCTCTGGGGATATTCCGCACATGTCAGCATGAGTCCAAGCGAATACATCCAAATTAGCCTTCAAAAATGAAATCAGAACATTCTGAATTGTTGTACTGAGTTGTGAACCCACATTAAGCACTTTGTTTGGGTCCTTTGGATCAACGGGCACCGGCACTGTTACCTCTACCGGTACTACCCTATTCTCCCCTGCACTGGCTTTCCTTGGATCCATTTCTCTTCGTGCGCCACTACATTCGCCAGTGCAGGGTCCATCCTGTAATTGCTACAAGGTCGGTTCCTTGGTGCGGACTGGAGCCGCCGCACCTTTTCCCATTTCTCTTTTCCTTGATTCTCGTAACTCTGCAAAGTAACATTCTCACCCCGCATCTTGGTCTCCCTTAATCACACCAACTCCATTATCTGTGGGGAATTTTAGAGTCAGACACCATGGGGCAAGAACAGCTTTGAACGCAGCAAGAGTTGGTCGGCCCAAAAAGGCATTGTAGGCTGAGAATTCTTCAACAATTATAAACGTTTGCTTTCGAGCCACCTTCCTTGGTCCCTTTCCAAGTTCTACAAACAAATCAATGGCCCCAATCGGCTGTTTGGGTTCTCCAGCGAACCTAGCGATCTTAAGTGATGAAGCTTGTTGTCAGCCATCGGGATTTTCATTTGATCGAAGGTCTTCTTGAAGAGGATGTTGCATGAAGCTCCACAATAAACTAGAACTCTTCTCACAGTTGCCGGCCCAATACCAGCGGATATGACCAAAGGATCTATGGTCGGAGCCTCAATACCCAAAGAATCCCTGGCACTGAACACGATATCATCTGTGGAAGTCTTTTGTTGCTTTAAAGGCGCATCATTCTCTAAAACAGAAACATTCTCTTCAGCCGGTACATACCTCAAGGCACGGGCATACCTTTCCATCTCTCCCCAGCTTCTTCCTGCCGGGTGAGGTCCTCCAGTTATTATATTGATAACAGGTCTTTCTGATTCCTACTCTACGGCCTTCTCACTTGAGGCAAGACGGTGAGCGGGAACTTGCTGTCCTTGAGTTGAGGAAGCTGGGGCATTTCTGTTCCTTTTCACATACTGCTGGAGTTTGTTTTCGTTCAAGAGTTGTTCAATTACCTCTTTCAACGGACGGCATTCGTTGGTGTCGTGGCCGGGTTGGTTGTGGAACCGACAGAACCTTCCACTTTTTTCCATCTTAATCCCAACTCTCATTTTAGGTGGTGCCGGATAATTGATATCATCTTTGGTCGCAAAGAAGATGTTTTCAGGGGTATCGGTCAAGGGTGTGAAATTGAAAGAACGGCCTCTCTTAGGGTCTCCCTATTTCTTCCCACCATCGTTTTCCTTTTTCTGAGTTTTAGGTTCTTTCTTATTCGAAGCAGTGCCATTGTTCCCAGCTTCCACTGATACCACCTTAGCCGGTGTTTGGAGGCTCTCCAAGCGCATGAATTCATCTGCTTTCTTGTAGAATTGGTCAAGTGAGTTTGGTTCTTTCATTTTCAACCATTTTCCAAATTCGCCTGACTTATCAATTTCCCTCATCAAGTATGTCAAGACCATGCGTGGCTCAGCATTATCCACCTCAGCCAATGCTATGTTAAAGCGATTCAAAAATGATCTGATGGATTCTCCCGGATTTTGCTCTAGACTTGATAGCGACATTATATCCTCTGCTTTAAAAGCATACAATCGAAATTGCTCCTTGAACTTCCTGGTCAAATCGGAGAATTGATCGATGGACCTTACCGGCAGCTTTGTAAACCATAATAGAGCTACACCTTCTAGATAAACCGGGAAGTATCGGCATTTAATTTCATCAGACGCCCTGGCACCAGTCATATGCCAGTCGTACTTATACAGAAACTCGTTAGGATCACTCGCCCCCTTGTAAGCCGGAATAGTAGGAGGAACGAATTTCCTTGTGAACTCCACCTTCAAGATCTTTTCAATAAATGGAGTTTTGCTTGGAGCAAAACCCCACTCTTTCTCGTCTTCATCACTTCGCATACTTTCTTTCATGATTTGACGAACCATACCCGAAAAATACTCTTCGTCATTTAGAGGCTCTGGAGGGCACACATCAGCCACTCTTTCTGAATTCTGTCTTGACAACCGTTCACGGAGAGTCGGCTGTGGCCCTGATCCTCCAGCTTGAAGAGGAGTCCTTTCTACAGGGCTGCGGCTCTTTGAGAAATGTTTCCTTCAACATCCTGAACTCCCGCATTAGGGTTCCCATCATTATTACCCGGTTGACGGTTTGCCCCAAGTAGATCATTCAGTTTACTCAAGATCAGGGTATTCTGGGCCTCCAATTGTGCATTCTGAGCATTTAATTGCTGATTCAATCCCAAAACTATGGCGTCCAATTCTGCTCGTGTAACTCCAACAGTTGGAGCTGCTTGACTTGAAGGAGGAGAGGTAGCAGTATTCTTTTGAACATTGTCGGATCTTACAGAACTTCGTTTTCTCCCAGGAGCCATTATTTCCAATAAACTTCTGGTTTTAAAAGAAATTCTTTCAACAATCCTTTGCGGAGAAATAGTGGAAATTTCCTGAGTTCAGCTCTCAGTGAAAGCACCAAAAATGTTAACGTAAAAATCAGACGCTAACACCCCGGTGTAGACTGAAGTTGAGCGAAAGCACCACCCGTGAACACGGGAACTAAAGAACAAGTAGAGAAATCACAGAAAAAGCAGAAAAGACAACAGTTTTTATAGTGGTTCGGCTTAGGGTAAGCCTACGTCCACTTTAACTCTCTATATTACTGAATTTGATTACAACTTTACAACAATCTTCAATTACAATTCTGATGAGACAAACAACTAGAACTTTGATGGAGAATAATCTTTCGAATTCATGTTGAATGAGATTTTCTCTTGGAGATCGTAGTAGTGTCCTTGGTGTTTGGAGTACTTGAAGTGTTAAGTGGGTCGAGAATTCAGCAGAGTATCGACGCTTGAAGTGATCGGCCAAAAAAGTCCTTTGCTAGTTGGAGTTAGGGCTGTATTTATAGGGAATACTCTAGGCAGAATTTTATCACCAAGTGCTAGGTCGCATACGACCTAAGGTAGGTCGTAGGTCATAGGTCAGCGACGACATAGGGGATCACCTGTACCAGCTATATTGGAACTTGCCCTGAATAAGTTATTAGGTCGGCAGCGACCTAAGAGATGGGATCTGACTTATCTTGATTGCATTTGGTTCCCTCCTGAGCAAATTAATAGGTCGCGTGCGACCTTTAATAGGTCGTGATTCAACTGAGATTTAGGTCGCTTAGACCACTTCGCTCTTAGGTCGGTAGGCTGTGGCATTGCTTAGGTCATGCTTTAGGTCATTAGATCGCTGACTCCTTAAGTCGTTAGGTCGCTGACTCCTTAAGTCGTTAGGTCGCTAACTCCTTAAGTCATTTGGTCGCTAACTCCTTAAGTCGTTAGTTCATTTTTCCACTTAGGTCGGCAGGTAGTTAGGTCGCTAGAACCTTTCATAGCTAGGTCGTTCGCCTGTTTGTCTCGTTAGGTCGTAGCCTGTTATGAACTGTTAAGTCGTGAACTAGACCGTTGAGCTTGATAGGTCGCTTACTAATTGAGTCGTTAGGTTGCAACTTCCTATAGGTCATGGGTCGCTGCTGTAGTTAGGTCGCTCACTTTTAGGTCATTAGCACTCTTAGGTTGTTAGTACCTCTTAGGTCGTTGAGTCGCGTAAGTTTTAGGTCGTTTCAGAAATAGGGGTTAAACAATAATTAAATTATTAAATTTACTAATTTGGAGACTGGGTAAAATATTGAATCTGGAGTTTCAAGCTGGGTAAAAATAATTTGAAGGCTTGTAAAATTTATATTGAGAATACTGAAGATAATAAAAGCTTTGAAATTTGAAATTAGAAGTGATTTGTTTAGGTTTAAAAATATATCGTTTAAGTTGATTTTTAAAAGCAGCCTTCCGAGGCACAGTCTCAGAATTCGACGAAACATGTTCCATCGGATCCATAATAGTGTGTTATTATCAGATTTTAATTTTCGTATCTTTTAGAGTTATCGTTTAGCCGTACGAGAGGTAAACGCGCTGAATTCTATATTGAAAACTTAATATAATAACCGTGTTCAAAAACCTATCTTCTCCATACGATCGAATTAGGACTCGAAACCTTTTCCAATGCATTCGAAATAGGGGTATAACATTTTGAACGCCTAGCGGCACGCCTCGATAGGATGTCAAGTTTTTAAGCTACAAATTCAAGACTATTTAATTTAAAATTTAAATATAATATACATATTGTTTGACTGGCCAAAATACTTCACATCAGCTTTTTGCTTTTTTAGAACACTGTAGCAAGCCTATGCAGTCACGCTGGCCAATTCAAACACGTTAGCATCAAATCATGTCTCTCGCTCGTTTCCTTTTATAAAATCACACGCCACCTTACCTTCTTCAACACGTAGACGTTCTGTTATAATCATGTAGCCTATCTCTTACCTTTCATCCTTTCACGAATTCAAATTCAGTTAAGTGAAATCGATCCTTAAATAAAAACGCGTACATCTTTATTAATCAAGACATTTCATTCTCCTTTTTAAATCACAAAAAATCACTTCCTCCCAAGTTGTTTTATTCACGAAGTCATATCTTCTTTCAACTTCTAATGCTTCCTCTCAGTACTCATCCTTGAGATCGAAGCAGTTAGGTTAAATTAAAAATGGAAAGAGGAATCTTGACCATTCACTTTGAGATCTCACGGCCTTATCTTCTTCTTTGGAGTATTGGTATTTATCATGACCAGGTTCACGAATCTGAGGAGAAATAAGGGAGAGAGTGTTCGCGATTCGAGTTTGGCGAGTCGCCAGAGGAGTTGGCCTTATTCACTTTGAGACCTCCCCGTGGTTTCGTCGCTGTCAACCGCCAAATGTGCTGGTGCAGTGCTATTCCTCCCTTCAACGAGTTTCTTCAGCAATTTCTACTTCGACTGACCATCTCTCCGTTTCAACTGCACCCCAATGGTTACGCCATTCTGATGGGGTTGTGTGTTTTATTCATGAGAACCCTAGGTCGGCTACCGAGCTTCGGAGAAATTTGTTACTTATGTTCCTTCACCAAGACTAAAGACCATCCCTCCATTGTCGTCATAAGGAGTGCTAGGAATCGCAAACTCATGACTGACCTTCTCGAAAGTGCTCATGGATTTTTAAATCAGTTTTTCTTTGTTCGCTGCCTCCCAGGGTTTTATGCCATCTGGAGAGTAGGAAGTAAGGTTACCTGCTTCTATTTTCCATTCCCAAGCTTTTCGAATTTCGAGTTGTTAATCGTTAATTTCACTCTTTCCTTTTTTCAGCACTTCCTCCCCCTCTAGAGATCCAAGCCATAAGCAAGTTTTTGAGAGACTGAGTGCCGTGGCCGTGGAAGAGAGAAGTGTAAAATTTTTGTTGAGGGATGAATTTTTGCATCAATACGGGCTTTTGCATACCTCTCGCTCTACACACCCTCATGAAGTCCCAGACTCCCCAACCCAAGCACTGGATGCCCCAGTTTTAACCGATGCACCCATACCGAAAGAACCTACCTCTGAGGCTTCTCTAGTGAAGTGCTCCACTTCTGTTGATGTCGCGGGGTCATCTGGCAAACTTGCTCCGGTTATTGAGGAAGAAGAGCCTCAGGGATCTCCCCAACGTTCACAAAAGTCTGGCGAAGAAGCTGAGAAAACCAGTCCTGTCAAGCAGAGCAGGGACGACACTTTCGAAGGACTGAGCGACCTCTTTGCCACCTCACAAGAGATCTTTAAAGATGATCCTATCACTACCGGGATTTATTCTTCAGTAGTTGAAGCGACTTCTATTCTGCAACAGACTCCGTCAACTCAAGAGTTGATGCTAATTTCTACACCCACAACTACTCCACAATTAAAGAGTGGTTCGTAGTTTGATGCGCGTAGTTTGCACATCACACACACTTAGAATTTTTCGGCACTTTTATGCTTCTGTCTCTTTGTACTTTGAAGACTTCTAAAACTCATCTCTTTTTATTTCAGATTCTCCGATGGGACGCAGCGGATCCTACTATGATGACTTCCAACGCTACGGGAGGCATAGCCAATATGATTATAGGCGCTACCTCCCCTCTTACAGAGAATCCGATGAAGAGAGAGCCGCCCGAAAGGCTCAGGAGAGTAGGGCGTAAGAAGAGCGTTCTGAGAGAAAAGAGAGGGAGGAGCGCCACGATTCTTCCCATAAAGGCGATGATTCCCACAAGAGAAAATCCTACGATGACCGGGGAAAAAGTCATATGGTTGAGGAACTAAGCAAACGTGCCCGAAACGGTGAGAAGCATACTCCTACAACTCCCGAAAAGATCACTGCCCCCGTCTCGCTTGACATTCCTTCCGGCTCTCCCGCTCTCGCGAAGATAGACATCCAAACAATAATTAGCAGGCCTAAATTCCAAGTTGGACCGGGCCCAGCCACTTTGCAAAGCCGGTTTCCACAGTGGTGCCTGAAGGGAGTGCGGTTCGATCTTGACTTGGTCCCTATCGACAAGCCTGCCATGCTACGAAATCTCGATGCCGTCAAGCTTGATATTGAAAGGATGTCGAACTGCCAAATGCTTGTAGACGAGCTTCAAAGGGTCAACCGTGTAAATATAGAGGCTATGCTTACTATGGAGAACGATAAAGCCGAATGGCAGAAGGTTCTTGAGCAGCATGATACTGAAATGAGGAGCATCACTACTTACAATGAAGAGCTTGAAGCGAAAGTTGAGGAACTTAAACAAGAGCTTGCTACTTCTACTACAACATATACTCAAAAAGAAGAAGTATTTCAAAAGCAAGTTCGCGATGCTCACGCAGCTCAGTGACATGCCAAGGCACAACTTGAAGCTGAGCAGAAAACAGCAGGAAGGTATCGTGCTGAGATTACAGAATTACAGGAGAAAGTCAGCTCTCAGGAGGCGGAAATTCAAATGCTTAAGCTTCAACGTTCCAAAGCTGAAAGAGAGCGTGATGAGGCCGTTGCCGGCAAAATTGCAGCTGAAGAATCTCATGAGGCAACGAAGACCAACATCAGCTCAACATTATTTGACTTCTACCTACATAGCGTCTTGGGACGCGGTAGCCTCGCCTTTCTAGGCCCCAAGTACGAAATTACTCTGGCTGAGGTATGGGAGGCCGCACTTGATATGCTCGGTGCTAAAGGTGCTGGCTACGTCGAACCAGCTCTTGAAGAGCATTATTTTGATGACGATGCTCGCGCCGCTCTCGCCAAGGGAAAGGAACAACTTGCAAAATTGAGGGCCGAAATGGCGGGAGGGGAACATTCAGGAAAATCTATCTTAACTGCTCTGATCCAGCCTTCTCCTTCGGCCGAAATCGATATCATTGGTTCCAGTTCCCATTCTCCATCCCCTACTAATGTTACAACCGATATCACGAGTATACAGGGTGGAGATGAAGGCGGCGACAGTGCCGAGGCACAGGCTTGTGAAGTCGATGTCAGGAAACCGACTTCTCCAGGTAACTCTACTGTTAATCTTGCCCAAGTAGACTGCTCATCTGTTTCTTATGAGCTTGATGAGCTTCTTGACTATTTCCTGAACCTCAGCGAGCCTTTATCTCCTCTCTTTACTGACTTTAACTTCTTTTCTTATGTAGAGAAAGCAACGGGCATCGTTCAAACTTCCCCTCCTCCAATTATTCCTTCCTTGGCTCTCCAAGTCACCCTTCCTTCTGCTTCGCAACCCGGGTCGCAAGAGGAGCAAATAGAAGCACTTCACGGCTTAGATGATCCTATTGCCTCTCAAGAACATGGGGGAGAAGGACTTGGAGAAGGCAATGAGTCTCCAGAGCGAACCACTTCTGATAACATAAAATTATCTGCTCTCGTTACTCCGGGAAGTGAGTCTTCTTCAAGGAAGAGGAGGAAACGTGCCACTTCCAAGAAGAGAAGGAAAGGCATTCTTGCTTCTGAGGAGGAAGCGGGAGTTGATCCGGCAGTAACCCATTCTCCTTCATCCCCGACTCTCCCAAGCCGCCCTGAAAAGCTGCCTATCAGGTCAGGTGAAGGCTCTAAGGGTGGTGGCAAGAAGAAGTAAGGAGCCGTGCTTCAATTTACTTCTAGTTTTTGCTTTTTGCATGTACTGGCCGGAGATTGTGCGGGTACCGGCCCCCGCTTTTCTTTTTATTTTGAAACCTGTACCTGTACAAAATTTTAACAGTGTTGAATAAAATGATTCTTTTTCTTTGTACAAACTTCTGTCTATATCTGAGAATGCATTTATTATTCATTTTTGTACAAGTTTCTTTACACGATATTGCAGTGAGCTTGTGGTATATTGTTCGAGCGTAATTTTACCGATGTAGTTATACCATGTTGCCCCTATACCATAAGCTCGTTGCAACATTTTATATTTTGAGGGGACTTGTACTTTTATTTTCTAGAGAATAATTATTCCATACTTGGAGGAATATTATTTTGTTAAGAAACAGAGTACAACTCCCTCCATATAAGTTTTTACGCTTCATCCTTCGAAGATATCACTTTTTCTTTTGTGCATATGCACATTTTACCAAGTGAATTCTTCTATGCGGTAAAGCGGGCCTTTGAAGGGTACTTTAACTTTTTTTTTTGAGGAAGAGTATTTTCCAGAATAAGTGAACCATTCTTCCTTTGAAAGTTAAAGTGTGCCTTTGATGAGGGCTTCTTTTTTTTACGCCTCAGTAAAGGGCTTTCTGACTTTTGCGTTTCTGACGAAATGCTTTTTTGAAAAGTTGCACCTCTGAGGAGGTCTTTTTCACGTTTCAACACTTGGAAGTTTTATTCAATCTCGGTGAAACGTGTACCTCCAAAGAGTTGTGCCTCCGAGGAGGGCTTTTTCACGTTTCAACACCTGGAAGTTTTATTTCAATCTCGGTGAAACGTGTGCCTCCGAAGAGGTCTTTCTGCTCGATTGTGCCTCCGGGAGGAGGTCTTTTCATTTCTGCCTCTGGGAAGAGGTCTTTATGTTTTGTTGTGCCTTTGGGAAGAGGTCTTTTTGTTTCTGCCCCTTGGGAGAAGCTTTTATTTTTCCCTGTTCGCTGGGAAGCGGGCCTCCGAAGAGGGCTTTTCACATTTCATTTCACGGGAGTGTATCGACCGATCACGATGAAATGTGTGCCTACGAGTAGGGTTACTGCCTGGAAGTTTGGAGTTTCTTTCTCTCGGTTGGACGGATTCACGGGAGTGTATCGACCGATCATTCCGCAACTTTGTATCGAGAAAGATCTTTCTTTTTCTGGTTGGACCGCTCGAGGTCTTTTAGCATTTCAACTGTGGTGAAATGGGCCTCCGAAGAGGACTTTTTTCACGTTTCAACACCTGGAAGTTTTATTTCAATCTCGGTGAAACGTGTGCCTCTGAGTAGGGCTTTTGCCTGGAAGTTTGGAGTTTCTTTCTCCCGGTTGGACGGATTCACGGGAGTGTATCGACCAATCATTCCGCAACTTTGTAACAAGAAAGATCTCTCTTTTTCTGGCTAGGCCCGCTCGAGGTCTTTATCCTTCGAAGAGTTGTGCCTCCGTAGAGGGCTTGTGCCTCCGTAGAGGTCTTTTGTTGATTGATGCTTGCTCGCCCATGTCTCTTTTGCCATCCATTCAAGTTGGCGATCCCCGTTGCCTTTTGCAAGTGTCATCACTTTTTAGTTGCCAATGATTTCCCTTATCCAAAGAAATACACTACATAGTTAAGCAAGTTGGTGGTGGTACACACAGGCTATTTAACTGGTTGTTTGTTTATTCAAACATTTGTAGTTAGTTAGATATGGTCCACTTCCATCCACATTGCTCACTTTTGTTCGAAGCACTTCTTTTGTAGGATTTGAGTATGGAAATCTTGAATGGTTTAGTGCTTGCTTGCTGAGTGGTGTCGGAGATCAATTGGTCTTGCGATTGGTAAGCTTCATTTTTATAGCCAGCTTTATTAAGTCGTCATTTTAGTAACACAACTAAAGTATTTTATATGTCGAAATAAAACAAAGCAGTTTATAATAGAAGAGAACACAAGATTTATAGTTGTTCGGCCAAAAACTGGGCCTACATCCACTTTATAGCTTTTCATTATTCACTTGCTTTACAATTGTTTTCAATACAAGAATCATATATTTGCAATTCTTTCACAACATTTCAACAAAGCTTTCAAGTAAAATAAGGACGCCAATGATTGCTGTTCCAAGCTCTTGGGATTGGTTCTCCTTCGACAGTTGTGAGTTTGAATGTGCCGTCAAGAAGCTTCGTGCCTATAACATATGGCCCTTCCCAGTTTGGTCCAAACACACATGTAGCTGTCATGATTCTCTTCAGAACTAGGTCCCCAACTTCAAAGTTGCGCTGACGAACTTTGGAATTGAAGTGCCTGGCTATTCTTTGTCGATGAGCTGCAATTCTAAGTCTAGCCTCTTCTCTTCTTTCATCAAGGAGGTCAAGTGCTTCCAATTGCAGTTTTTCATTCTCATCTTGATCAAAATGGATCCTTCTGTGTGAGGGGACTTCAGTTTCCACTGGAATCATTGCTTCTGATCCATATGCCAATGAAAATGGAGTATGCCCAGTCGTAGTTTTGTGGGTGGTTCTGTATGCCCATAGTGCAAGCGGTAACTTGTCAACCCAACCACTTTTCGCTTTTTCCAGTTGATTTTTGATGGTTGATTTGATGATTTTGTTTACTGCTTCCACTTGCCCGTTTGCCTGCGGATGAGCCACTGCTGAGAAGCTTTTTCAGATTTTGAATCGTTTGCAAAAATCTTGGAATTCCTCACTTTCAAACTGAGTACCATTGTCTGTGATTATCTTCTGAGGCACACCATACCTGCAAATGATATTCTTAGTCACAAAACTTATCATTTTCTTAGACGTAATAGTGGCCAAGGGTTCGGCCTCAGCCCATTTAGTAAAATAATCAACAGCAACGATAGCATATTTAATCCCTGATTTGGCAGTCGGCAAAGGCCCAATGTGACCAATTCCCCAGATGGAAAACGGCCGTGGACTGATCATTTGTGTTAGCTCAGTGGAAGGTGCTCTAGGAATTTTAGCGAATCTCTGGCATTTATCACACTTTCGGGAATAGTCAGCAGCATCCTGATTAATTTCTGGCCAAAAGTATCCATAACGGAGGATTTTCTTTGCCAAAGTTTGACCACCTATATGATCCCCACATTCCCCTCCGTGTACTTCAGTTAGAATCGTCTTAGCTTCTTCCCTTGTCACACATCGGAGTAATGGCATTGAAAATCCTCGTCTGTACAAACGACCATCTTGATCTATATACCTGGAGGCTTTCCTCATCAGCTTTTGTCGTTCTTTCGAATTTTATGGCAAAGAACCATTGAGTAGATATTCAAGTATCGGAGTCATCTGTGATTCTTGCTCTTGAGATATGTTCATAATCCAATCAACATCCATTTCATCTGTGCTTGGGGCTGACAAGACTTCAACGTGAACTAACCCCAAGAGTTGAGCTTCACCAGTACTCGAATACTTTGCGAGAGAATCCGCCTTCATATTTTCTTCTCGGGGAATATGGTTTATTGAATAACGGTCAAAATCTTGAAGGAGCTCCCAGGCTTTTGACAAATAAGCTGGTAAATTTCCTCCTTTGGCTTGAAATTCCTTCTTGACTTGACAAACAATAAGTTGAGAATCACTGAAGATATGCAATGCCTTGATGTTTAGTTCTTTAGCGATCCTTAAACCAGCGATGAGAGCTTCGTATTTAGCTTCATTATTTGTCGAAGGGAATTCTAGTCTCAGTGCATAACATAGTGATCGCCCTTCTGGGGTTTCAAGGACAACCCCTGCTCTGGAACAGTAATCATTCCTTGCGCCATCGACATACAATTTCCATTGGATTGGGATGCTATCAATGACTTCTTCCTCACTATCACCTTTATCCGTGCATTCTGCGATGAAATCTGCTAAAGCTTGTCCATTGATTGCTTTCCGAGGATGATAAGTGACGTCATACTGGCTGAGTTCGATATTCCATTTCAAAAGATAGCCGGAAGTCTCAGGTCAGAATAGGACTTGCTTTAGAGGTTGATCAGTGAGGACTTTGATAGGATGAGCTTGGAAATAAGGCTTCAATTTTCTTGATGCGATTAACAAACAATAGGCGAGCTTTTCTAATCTGGAATAGTTCATCTCTTCCCCAGTGAACCTTTTGCTGATATAATAGACTGGGCATTGAATCCTTGCATCTTCCCGTACCAACACTGCACTGAGAGCATGAGACGAAATTGCCAAATATATGAAGAGATCTTCACCACTGTAAGGCTTTGAAAGTATCGGAGGCACTTCCATATGACGAATCAACTCATCAAATGCTTTCTGACATTCAAGAGTCCACTCAAAGTTCTTCTTTCCTTTTTTCAGAGCATCAAAGAATGGAATACATTTGTCAGTAGATTTGGAAATGAACCTACTTAAAGCAGCAACCTTTCCATTGAGACTTTGCAATTCCTTCATCGCTCTAGGAGCCTTGACCTCTCTCAGGGCAGTGATTTGAGCTGGATTGGCTTCAATGCCCCTAGCGCTCACAATGAAACCCAAAAACTTTCCGGACTCCACTCCAAATGAACATTTCAGGGGATTAAGCTTCATTCTATACTTTCGGAGTACTGCAAACATCTCCGCCAAGTGATCCATGTGGTCCACTGCTTTCTTAGACTTTACTAGCATATCATCAACATAAACTTCCATTGTCTTGCCAATCTGTGGTTTAAACATGGTGTTAACAAGCCTCTGGTAAGTTGCCCCTGCATTCTTGAGTCCGAAAGGCATGACCTTGTAGCAGTAGAGTCCAACATCTGTGATGAAGCTTGTATCCTCTTGATCCGGCTCATGCATCATAATCTGGTTGTATTCGGAGTATGCATCCATGAAAGATAACAATTCATGTCCTGCTGTCCCATCCACCAACTGATCGATCCTGGGCAGCGGGAAACAGTCTTTGGGGCAGGCTTTGTTCAGATCCGAAAAATCAATGCACACTCTCCACTTTTCGTTAGCTTTCTTAACCAGCACTGGATTTGAGACCCAATTTGGATAAGTAGATTCTCTAATGAACCCGTTCTCCATGAGCCGATCCACTTCTTCTTTTAACGTTGCCGTTCTCTCAGGACCCTGAGTCCTTCTCTTCTGTTTCACAGGTGTAATTTTTGGATCAATGTTTAGGGTATGCACTGCAATCTCTGGGGATATTCCGCACATGTCCGCATGAGTCCAAGCGAATACATCCAAATTAGCCTTGAAAAATGAAATCAAAACATTCTGAACTGTCGGATTGAGTTGTGAACCCACGTTAAGCACTTTGTTTGGGTCCTTTGGGTCAACAGGCACTGGTACTGTTACCTCTACTGGTACCACTCTATTCTCCCCTGCACTGGCTTTCCTTGGATCCATCTCTCTTCGTGCCCCACTACATTCACTAGTGCAGGGTCCACCCTATAATTGCTACAATGTTGGTTCTTTGATGCGGACTGGAGCCGCCGCACCTTTTCCTATCTCTTCCTTCCTGGATTCTCACAATTCTACAAAATAACATTCTCGCCCCGCATCTTGGTCTCCCTTAACCACACCAACTCCGTTATCTGTGGGGAATTTTAGAGTCAAACACCATGGAGCAAGAACAGCTTTGAATGCAGCAAGAGTTGGACGGCCCAAAAAGGCGTTGTAGGCAGAGAATTCTTCAACAATTATAAAGGTTTGCTTTCGAGCCACCTTCCTCAGTCCCTTCCCGAGTTCTACAAACAAATCTATGGTCCCAATTGGCTGTTAAGGTTCTCCAGCAAACCCAGCAATCTTAAGTGATGAAGCTTGAACGTCAGCCATTGTAATTTTCATTTGATCAAAGGTCTTCTTGAAGAGGATGTTGCATGAGGCTCCACAATCAACTAGAACTCTTCTCACAGTTGCCGGCCCAATAACAGCGAATATGACCAAAGGATCTATGGTCGGAGCTTAGATACCCAAAGAATCCCTGGCACTGAACACAATATCATCTGTGGAAGTCTTTTGTTGCTTTAAAGGCGCATCATTCTCTAAAACAAAAACATTCTCTTTAGCTGGTACATGCTTCAAGGCCCGGGCATACCTTTCCATCTCGCCCCAGCTTCTGCCTGCTGGGTGAGGTCCTCCAGTTATTATATTGATGGCAGGCCTTTCTGATTCATGTTCCACGGCCTTCTCACTTGAGCCAGGACGGTGAGCGGGAACTTGCTGTTCTTGAGGTCACGAAGCTGAGGCATTTCTGTTCCTTTTCACATACTGTTGGAGCTTGTTTTCCTTTAAGAGTTGTTCAATTACCTCTTTCAATTGGGGGCATTCGTTGGTATCATGGCCGGGCTGTTTGTGGAACCGGCAGTGCCTTCCACTTTTTTCCATCTTAATCGCAACTCTCATTTTAGGTAGTGCCGGATAATTGACATCATCTTTAGTTGCAAAGTAGATGTTTTCAGGGGTATCGGTCAAGGGTGTGAAATTGAAAGAACGACCTTTCTTAGCGTCTCCCTGTTTCTTTCCACCATCGTTTCCCCTTTTCTGAGTGTTTGGTTCCTTCTTGTTCGTAGCATCACCATTGTTCCCGGCTTGCCCTGATACCACCTTAGCTGGTGCTTGGAGGCTCTCCAAGCGCATGAATTCATTCGCTTTCTTGTAGAATTTGTCAAGTGAGTTTGGTTCTTTCATTTTCAACCATTTTCCAAATTCGCTTGACTTGTCAATTGCCCTCATCAAGTACGTCAAGACCATGCGTGGCTCAGCATTATCCACCTCAGCCAATGCCATGTTAAAGCGATTCAAGAACGACCTGATAGATTCTCCCGGATTTTGCTCTAGACTTGACAGCGACATTATGTCATTTGCTTTAGAAGCATACAATCGAAATTGCACCTTGAATTTCCTGGTCAAATCGGAGAATTGATCGATGGACCTGACCGGCAGCTTTGTAAACCATAATAGAGCTACACCTTCTAGATAAACCGGGAAGTGTCGACATTTAATTTCATCAGATGCCCCGGCACCAGTCATGTGCCAGTCGTATTTGTACAGAAACTCGTTAGGATCACTCGTCCCCTCGTAAGCCGGAATAGTAGGGGGAACGAATTTCCTTGGGAACTCTGCTTTCAAGATCCTTTCAGTAAATGGAGTTTTGCTTGGAGCAAATCCCCACTCTTTCTCATCTTCATCTCTTCGCATACTTTCCTTCATGATTTGACGAACCATACCCGAAAAATACTCTTCATCATTTAGAGGCTCTGGAGGACACGCATCAGCCACTCTCTCCGAATTTTGCCTTGACAATCGTTCACGGAGGGTCGGCTGCGGCCCTGACCCTCCAGCTTGAAGAGAAGTCCTTTCTACAGGGTCTGCGGCTCTTTGAGAAATGTTTCCTTCAATATCCTGAACTCCCACAGTAGGGTTCCCATCATTATTACTCGGTTGACGGTTTGCCCCAAGCAGATCATTTAACCTACTCAAGATCAGGGCATTCTGAGCCTTCTGGGCCTCCAACTGTGCATTCTGAGCATTCAATTGTTGATTCAGCCCCAAAACTACAGCATCCAATTCTGCTCGGGTAACTCCAACAGTTGGAGCTGCTTGACTTGAAGGAGGAGAGGTAGCAGTATTCTCTTGAACATTATCGGATCTTACAGAATTTCGTTTTCTTCCAGGAGCCATTATTTCAAACAAACTTCTGGTTTTAAAAGAAATCCTTTCAACAATCCTTCGCGGAGCACTAGTGGAAGTTTCCTGAGTTGGGTTCTCAGTGAAAGCACCAAAAATGTTAACATGAAAGTCAGACGCTAACACCCCGGTGCAAGCTGAAGTTGAATGAAAGCACCACCCGTGTACACGGGAACTACAAACAAGTAGAGAAATCACAGAAAAAAGCAGAAAAGACAACAGTTTTTATAGTGGTTCGGCTTAGGGTAAGCCTACGTCCACTTTAAATCTCTTTATTACTGAATTTGGTTACAACTTTACGGGAATCTTCAATTACAACACACTTTAGACTAGTAGATCAAACTTTGATGGAGAATAATCTTCCGAATTCATGTTGGATGACGTAGATTTTCTCTTGAAGATTGTAGTAATGTCCTCGGTGTTTGGAGTACTTGAAGTGTTGAATGAGTCGAGAATTCAGCAGAGTATCGACGCTTGAAGTGATTGGCCAAAAGTCCCCTTCATGTTTGAGGTAGGTCGGTATTTATAGAAAAATCTTCCCTTTGGATCGTAAGTCGTGTTCGACTCATGGTAACCCGTGGCCGAGTTAAGTTGGGTCGTGGGCGATTCAGCTGGTAGAATTCATGCTTGGTGTCAGAGCGCCTTCGGTCTTCTGGATATAGCGCAAGTCCTAACTCGTTCACGAGTTAAGAGATCATGGCCGACTTATCTGACTAAGCCCTTGGTTCCTCAATGGTTCACTTCTTCAGAATTACAAGTTATGAGTCGCTCACGAGTCAACTCTCTTTTACATAAGCATTGTGACTGCGGGCTATGACTCAGTGGTTTTAAGTTGTAGGTGAGTCATGCTGAGTCGTGAGTCATGAGTCGCTTCCTTGAGTCGCTGACGACTCAAGGTAGGTCGTAGGTTGCACGATTCTGTGACTCGCGCAACTCCTCAATTTGTTGAGTCGGTAACTCGTTGAGTCGGCCTGTCTCATAAACCGTTAACCTCTTGAGTCGTTCTGCTTCTCTTAAGCCGCCTTGAATTCTAACTCGCCAGCTTGTTGAGTCGCTTCTACCTTTAAGTCGTGAATTACCTTGAGTCGTAGACCCATTGAGTCGGTAAGAACCTTAAGTCGTGATCCATCCCTTCTTTCTTAAACCGTTAAGTCGTAGACTCCTATATGTCGTAAGTCGTTCACTTCCGTAAGCTGTTGACTCCTTTAGGTCGACCAATCCCTGACTCATTGAGTCGTGTAACTCCCTTGAGTCGTTAACTTGTTAAGTCGGTTACTTATTGAATCGGACCACTCCTTAATTCGCTCTGCTTCTTTAAGTCGTGAGTCGTCTCAGGTCTTAAATCATTGATCAAACGGGGTTAACATCCTCGCAAGATATATTTCCACTCTCAACCCTTTGAAAAATAGATTTCAAATCACTTTTCTCTCTCGGAAGAAAATTTCCACCCAATTGTTTTATTTCACTGAAAATCGCCAAGCCTTAATATTTTAGACTTTAAAAATAATTTAAATCACTTTATCCAAAAATATATATATTCTTAAAACAAATAAAATAAAGCTATTTAAAACAGTTAGAGTAAAAACTATTTAAAACACTTTTTTTAAAAAATACTTTAAAACACTTGAAATAAAACTATTTAAAACACATTAACAAAAGTACATACTTAACTCTCATGTAAAACTAAGGCCAAAATAAAAATTATTCTGTAAGGTACAAATATTAAATAATTATCTTTTAAATCATAATACTGGCTAAATCCTTAAAATAATTACTAATATAATTAATTTAAATAAATATTTACTTTAAATTCTAAAACAATTTAAAATAATAAAGTTTCTCTAAAACATCCCTTTTTAAAACCACTTTAAAATCTCTATCTTATACTTGGAAATCTTTCTTTGAAAATATACTTGGCTTTCCAGGGATATATACTTTCCTTTCCATACCTTTAAAAATAAATCACTATTTATTTTTAAAACAATTTACAAATTCCTTCATAAATTCCCATTCTGAATTTACATTTCCAAATTATCCGCTGATAAATATTTCACTTTATAAACCCAGTTTATAAATTACATAGTCTCATCTTCTTCTAAAACACAGTTTCAAACATGTAATCAATTCCCAAATCGATTTCCAAATTTATTCCATTTTTAAAAATAAATTCCTTTACTTACTCAATTTATTTCAAGCCTTATTAATTTCAGATTTAACTTCTTTACTACGATTTAAAATCTTATTTATATTGAAATACAAATTTAATACTTTTCCAAATTTCTTCTTTATCTTTTCCAAATTCAAACCTTGAAATAGAAAATAAATTCTTTATTCCTTTAAATAATATCGCTCAAATTTTAAAAAAAAATCATTTATTCCTATTTATTCAAAATCTCCTTTCCCATACTCGAAATTTATTTATTTGAATTTAAAAACCAACTTTTATACTTTTCCAATTTATTTATCCAAACCTCTATAATTGTTTACTCAAGAATTCTCCCTTCTATTTCCATTCAAAGATCTAATCTATATATTTTTGATAACTCAGTATTCCCAAATATATATTCAATCAAACCATAGCACCAATATTTTCACTTACGAATACAATTTATCACTGATTATCAAATGAACCATATCACAGAATATTAAACAATCTAAATAATTTTGAGGAATCCAGTTGGATCCCTCCAACCTGTTTCCCTGCATCCATAGATGTTAGCACAACATAAAATACCAATTCCACTTCGAGGTGGAATATCGTGGTATATCGGGTCATTCGCTATTATGCGGGGAGCATTGGGTCTCATCCGCTATATAATGCGAGAAATCAATCACTCTAATATATATAGACACACTATCACATCAAGACAATTTAAGCAGACAACTAATAATTTCAATTTTACTATTTAAATTTAAATAATAATCCAGAAGAGTGAGATTAACTCACCTATTATTTTATGCGACCCAAACCAAACCGGCTTGTTTCTCCACAATTTCCAGAACTTGTGTAACATTTATACGATTGATTAATATTCAAGTTAATCAGACAAATAAATTACCATTTATTAATTTAAATTCAACTAATAATTTTCCTATAAGAATCCTTTTGTTTAAAAATAATTAATATTAGTTAATTACACTAATTAATCTCCTTAATACACTATTTTAAAATAAATTAAAACTCCTTTCAAGTTATATATATTAATTAATAAACATGATTTTTATAAAGCTTATTGCAAAATATTTATATGCTTTTCCTTTCCTGTAATCAACCAAATAAAATCTTTTCCCAACCTATACACATATATGTATATATTTAAAATAGAAATCTTACTGTTATATTTTTCTATATAATGTACCCATATAAATTTAACGAATTAATTTAAAATAAAATATATTCTATACATATATATATTAAATTGAAACAGAACTGTCTTGTATATCCTACTATAACAATTAGCCCAATATTTTTTTTAACTCTCAGTTTAAAAACCCTATATATATATATATATATATATATATATATATATATATATTATTGTTTGCCTACATTTTAAATTAAGAGAAACAAGAAGAAAAAGAAAAGAAAAACACTATAGATACCTCAAACCAACGCCACTGTCATTGCCAACCTCTGTGACCACGACCCGATGGCCTCCCTAGCTTGCTGTAAAAACCATCGTCTCGATCATCTGCGTGCCACTCCGGCCTCGAGCAACACAACTGCTCCATTGATTTCCCCCAAGCGTGCGAGCTCCTCCACCCTTGCACGCACGAGAATGTGCATTCGCCCCAAGTTGCGACCTCCCTTGAAGATTTGCCTATTCTCACTGATCGACACTTGTGCGCAAGTGTCTCGAACACCCTGAACTTTAATCTTTTTTGATCGCACAACCTTTGATGAAGGAGAGAGAGAAAAAACGTGATCTGAACTAGAAAGGCCGTGATTTCGATTGGCCCCAACATTTTGAATCACAAACGAAAATTGATTTGGGTATATGAATTTCTATCCGCCATTATACTCCTGCTTCTTCTTTTTATTTATTTTTTCCTAGTTTTGTTTTTCGAGATAAATGTCCGGCCCTATGTTTATTTTGTTTTATTTTCTTTGAAGCGTGATTGACAAATGGAGGACGAAAGAATTTTAATTTTGACGCATGTCTTCAAGGAGAGCACGTGTCCTAACTTCTACAGTAATCAATGCAATTTATATCATTTATTTAAATTTGAATCCAAATTTGAACCGTCTTCAATTCGCAACTCAAAATCTCAACCTCCTATCGAGGCGTGCCACCAGGCATTTATAATGTTATACCCTTATTCTGAACATAATGGAAAAGGTTTCAAGTCCTAAGTCAATCATATGGAGAAGATAGCCTTTTGGATTTAGTTATTATATTAAATTTTCGATAAAGATTTCAGTGCGTTTACTTATCGTACGATTACAAAACAACTCCAAACACTACGAAAATTGAAATCCGATAATAGTGCACTGTTATGGATCCAATGGAACTAGTTTCGTAGAATTTGAAGACCGTGTCTTAGAAGGCTATTTTTAATTATCGATTTAAACAATAAATTTTCAAACCGAATAAAACAATTTTAAATTCAACTCTAAAGCTTTCATTATCTTTAGTACTACTAATATATAAATTTTATAAGCCTTCAAATTATTTTTAAACAAAGCATAAAACTGAAGATTCAATAATTTACCCTACTTCAAAAATTAAAATCAATAATTTAATTGCCAAATAAATAGTGATATTTTAAATTCAAGTTAAACTAACTCTCAAATATTTAAAATCAATTAAATATTTCAATTTTAAATACCTAGATATTCTTGGTCATCACATTTATATTCTCACATTATATAGCGGATGAGAACCAATGTGCCCCACATAATAGCGGATGGCCCTATATACCGCGATATCCCCCTCGAAGCGAGATTGGTATTCTTATATTGTGCTTACATTTGTGGATGCAGGGAAACAGGTTGGAGGGATCCAACTGGATTCCTAAAAAATATTAAAATTTATTTCATATTTTCTGATATGATTTATTTGATAATCTATGATAGATTATATTGAAATTAAAGTTATTGAATCCTATGGTTTTGTTGAATATTTGGTACTGTAAAATATGAAAAAATATATAAATACAGGATTTTTGAAAGAAAATAAAAAGGAAATGTTTAAGTAAAGTATTGACAGTTAGTTGGATCAATTAAAAAGATAAGAATTGGGAAAATAAATAGTTTGATTTTTACATCCTATTTAGTAAATTACAGAATATGGAAAAGAATATAGTCTTGAATAAATGTGAATTAAATGATTTTAAAAGTAAGGACTTAAGCAATATTGATTTTAAGTACAACGGATTTATTTTAAAATTTAAGTTTTAAATTATTTGGGAAAAATAAATGGAAAATTTTGAAATATAAAATATGAAATTAATGTTTCTGATTTAAATAAGGTTTCAAATCATAATAACGAAGTGAATTTAGGATTTGTGGATTTTGGAATAATCTTGAGCAAATCAAGAAATAAACTTTAATACGGGATTTAATTCAGGGAATCGATTTGGAAATCTATTGAGTGTTTTGAAACGTTGATTAAAAAGGGGAATGAGATTATGGGATTTATAAACTAGGTTTATAAATAAAGTGAATATTTATCAGTGGATGATTTGGATTTAAAAATTCATAGTGGGAATTTATAAGGAATGGGTAATTTGTTTTAAAAATAAATAGCTGTTTTATTTTTAAAAGTATGGGAAAGAAAATTTATGGGATTGGGACGTAAATTAAATTAGGGATAAATTGAGAAGGATTTATAAATGAGTAGAAGTGCTACATTGGAACAGAAAGTGTATTTTCCTGAAAAGCTACGTATATTTTCAAAGATAGATTTTTAAGTATAAATTGGAAGTTTTAAAAGTATTTGAAAAGAATGTTTTTGAAAAGTTACTATTTAGTTGTTTAAAAATTGTTAAAGTAAATATTTATTTAAGTCAATCATAGTGGTTAATTATTTTTAATGGTTAAAATGGTATTATGATTTAAAAGGTTAATTATTAAAATTTATGCTTTATATAATAATTTTATTTTGAAAAGGAAGTTTTCGGCTAAGGTTTTATAGGGATATTATTATAGAATTTCACAACTATTAGTTTTGAATAAAGTGATTTAAGTAGTTTTATTTTAAATGTTTTGAGTGTATATTTTCGGATAAAGTAATTTAATTTATTTAAAATCTAAATTTAATAAGACTTGGTGTTTTCAGTGGAAATAAATAATCGGTTGAATAAGTGTTTAATTTGATAATTAAATAACCGACTATCAATATTGGCCAATGCGCTAATCGTTTCGAAGAGACCTGGATGGAATTTGCTTCATTACAACATGATAGGGGTTTCTCGCTTCTTGTTAGGTAACGAATGGATGACTCTTCCTCCTACATGTTCTTGAGTAGTTGGTTGCAGTCGAGAGGCTGGCCATAAAAGCAAATTCGACGTACCAGTGTAGGCTACGGCGGAGAGTGGTCGCTGTCCGGAGGGTTGAAAAGCCTACGGATCTCTACACTTTGTGTCAAAGTTGAAGGTTAAGCGAGAACCTTGGCTCTGGTGGGGATTACTCATTAGAGATAGGCTCAATAGCACCCTATAATGAGTTTGATTGTATTAATAGATATGCGCATGTATTTGTTAGTGAATATAAAATTGTTTTACATTTGTGTTAATTGGTTTGTTGAGTTGCTTATGGATTCTGGTCAATATGAGTAATTAACGTTGTTGATAGGGATCTCTAGACACTCGAATAGAATAATTCGACATAATAGTGTTTAAATAGGGTAAATGAAATAATTTTACCCAATCATTTTTATATGGAAGAAATAATTATTCGTAAATTATTATAAGTATATATGGTTTGTTGGTTGTTACGGAATGATAATATTAAATTAGTGGAAATTTTCCATAAGGGCCTCTTTAGCAAGTGTAGTTAGTTTCTAGGACACATAACTGAAATAATTATTTTTAAGGACAAAATGCAAAATAATTAGTTTCTAAGGCCTAAAAACCTATGAAATTATGTCCTTGAAATTAATTGGACTGCTGACTTTGTCCTTAAAAGTAATTATTCTATTGACTTTGGCCTTGTAACTAATTTTTGTGAATGTGTGTCCTAGAAACTAATTGGACTGGAAAGTTTTTCCTTCTGGTAAAATGCCCTATTAAATTATTATCATTGTTGTGTGGAAATTGAAATAAGGAAGTAATGTTATAACCAAAGTTAAGCAAATTAATTCATATAACAGAATGGAATTTGAAAATGTGAATTTATAAATATGACTTATAATTGAAATGGGATTTATAACTTGAAATAGAATACAACTCAAGAGGAATATTTAAACACAGATTTGAAAGGATTTGAATTTCGGGAAAAATTGTGCCTTTGAGTTTGAAAATGATTTTCAAAGGCTTTGGAGGAATAGTGGTGATGTTATTCGAAAATATTTTTGAATGGGATATGAAATCTAGTGAGATTTGGAATTAAAAATATTTAAAAAATTTTTGAAGAATAAAAAGCACTGAACTCACTTCGGTCGCCAGAAAATAATTTCGGTGATGACTGCAACATCATCGATGTTCATTTTTGAATTTCCAAGGGACGAATTGCTACCTGAATGTTTTAAATTGGAGTTGTTTGCAAAACAGGGTTGGGTTTTAAAATTCAAAGAATAATTTGATATACCAAAGGACTTTGGATATATATGTTTTCAAAAATGATTTTGAAATACTTAAGTGATTGTTTAAAGACTTCGGAGTTGATTTAAAAATGTTTATAGAATATCAATAAGTTTGAAGACTTACAAGATTTGAATTAAAGTGAAAATCAACTTGAATTGAGTTAAGTAAAGTGAATTTGAGAGATTAAGCCTAAGTAGGCCAACTGGAAATAATTACTGAATAAAAATTAATCAAGTTGGAAATAATTTGTGAATGAACAAATTTATTTAGCGTAACTAAATTGAAATTGGAACTGAACATTTGAATAATGTTTAAATTTAAATTATGTCAAAGTAAATGAGTAAAATAAACCAATTAAGTGAAATAAAATGGGAAGGAATGGGTGAATGGAACATTGGTGCAACAACCCGCATATTTTACGATTGTGTATTTAAATATTTTATTTAAATATAGCATCGTTAGTCGGATTTAAATCCGAAAAGATACTTTTTGCAAACAGTCGAATTAGAACTTAGGACCACTTCCATTGAGTTTGAAATGGCATTTGCAACCTTTTTGAGTATAGACACTGATATGTTTGGAGTTGATTAGCATTTTGATGTTTTCATTTAGGGCTTTAGGATAGGGTTTCAGCCCATTAACCCAACATATGAACCCAACTCTACTCCACTCCTCTTCATTCCTTCATAATATTTCCTAACACTTCAACCTTAGTAAATATTGGGGAGGAGATTGAAAACTAATATCCTAAGGCCTATTTTCCTTTGCAAATTCAAGTTTTAGCTCCAAAATCAAAGGGAAGCTTAGATTGAAACTTCTTGGGTTAAATTTGAAGAGTGGTTGTTCTTGCCTTGCCTTATAGTTTCTCACTTGTGTTTTTGAGTAAAAAGTGAGTTTTTGAACTCACATCTGTGTCTATATCTTTTAGGTAGTGATTCCTAACATCTATTCTTTTTCCATTTGCTTTGGACTGAATTAGTTTTGTGAATTTTCCAATTCTTGATTCTTGTTGACCAATTTATGAAAATCCTATTATGGATGTTCGTACATGTTTTTGGGGTGTGTCGAAGAGCCTATAAGGATGGGTTGTCGTGTGGCATAAATACCTAGTCGTCATTGCTCGTTCGATCGCCTCCATTTGGTTTTCGCCCTTCGTCGGTGCTAGGCTAAGAATAATGGAAATTCCAGTTCAGTCGACTGAACCAGGAAGTCAGTCCACTGAACAGAACCCAAGAATTTTCTTGAGCCAGTATCAGTCGACTGACCATTATGGTCCAGTCGATTGAACCTGGAAACTGAAAGTTTCCAGGCATAGTTCAGTCGACTGACCACCCTGGATCAGTCGAGTGAATCTGCTCTCTCAGCCACTCTTGCCTTTTTGTGTTGATTTCCAACTTTTAATCCATTCTAGTATATCCAATTTGTTGTTATCACCATTGTTGACTTTGATAAGATCTTTTTCAAGATTTTTGAGAATATCCATTTTGATGGAATTAGTATCGATTTCTTTGGATTTGATTCACATCTTCGTATGTAAATTTTTGGGGATTGATTGTTTCTACAATCATTTCCGTGACTTGTCAATTTGGTATACAATGGTTTCTATACTAGTAGTAAATCTCAAAACTCTTTCATCAAAACGATTTCAACGCTATTTTAATACAAAGCTCGTTTATTAAAACCATTTTCCAACATATTAGTATATACAAACCTTTACCTCATTCGTATGAGAGAATCTAATTAAACGGCTTAGCAAAACAAATGATATGTAACGCTTGTGTTTACTTCGTTGGTTAAGTTTTGGACTTGTTCGATTGAAACTGTAACAACCCTAGATTTTTGAACATAATTTAAATTTGGCTTTATTTCATTTTGAAATTAAATTTGCGTTATTTGTGAGATTCCATTTTTAAATATTTTTAAAGTGATAATAGATTTTTCCAAAATTTATTGCATTTATTTCCTATTTTTAAAGGTTAGTTTCTATTTTTCTGCTATTTTCTCCATTTAAATTATGTTTAATTAAAATATATTTATTTATGTTTGTGAATGATTTTTTTATCTTCTTATCTTTATTTATAAATATTTTTAAAGTACATAAAGTTTTCCCAAAGTTTATTCCATTTATTTTCAAATTTTCTAGACTAGTTTTCATTTTTTGTGTTATTTTCCTAATTTAATTATATATAATTGATACTTATTTATTTATATTTTGTTTATTTGTTATATTTTCGTATTTTAACTGAATTTATATATATATATATATATATATATATATATTTCATTTATTTAAATTTATAAAAAGAAAAATGAGAAATGTGAAAGGTTTTGTGACTTTTTGTTTTAAAGGCTTTATATATTCACACCTTTTCACATTTCAACATAACTTTTCATTCAATTTGCCATATCACTTCGTTTCTTCAGCCGCCTACCTCATTTCTCATTCATTTAAACAACATTTCTCATCTCATTTCTGAAAATTTTCGGCCATAGCTTGTGAAGAGAAATTGGTAAAAATTTAATTCTTTTCTATTGTTTCTATGCTTGAATTCATTGATTTTGCACTTATTCTTCTTCTCTTAGGATCGGCCATGCTCCTCCTTCAACCTTGCCACCTTTGTCACCACTGGAATCCATCACCATCACCTCCTCTTCACTAGCCACCCTAAGCCGAGCCACCATAGTTGGATAATCCGTCACCAAATGCACAAAAACTCCATCTACATACCATAGCCGAGCATATAAATGCTTCCACCACTTCGTCACCCCTTTAGCCGCCAGCTACTCCACCACCTCCACCCGACCTGAATCATCTCTACCATGTCACCTCTTGACCATACCAGTGATGGCCATGCCCCATGTGCCTTGGCCGAGCTATGTTTTGCTTGAAACCCATGTGATATAGCTTGTAGTGTGGATTGTTGTGTTGTTTTACATCACCACGCCTTTGCACCATCTTCAAACCATGCAGGCCGACCCATATCCACCCACAACCAGATCCAAACCCTTACCTTAGACATGTGTTACACCTATGATCAAACCTAAAGTGTGTTGGAAGCAAGTGAAAAAGCATTTCAGCTCTGATTTATGCTGTTAATTCTAGTATAGTTTAATCATATTTTGGGATTGAAAGCTTATGATTATTATATTGTTTTGTTTGATTTGGATTCAAGGAAATTGATCTTTGGCTCTCTTACTCGAATTTGTATCGTGAAATCCTGATTGTATGGATCCCAGCAGTGTATTCGTTGTTGTCATCCCTAGCTAAACCAGTGAGTTATTCTCACCAGACGGTTTATACCTATATAACTAGTAAATCGATCACTTTTGAATCTGTATATTGCATCGCCATATTATATCTGCTATGTTATGATTATATGATGTTCACCCATGCTTATTTACCTGTTATATCATAAATTACTGTTATTTATGTTATTTTGCTATTTATATCAGTTTATCACACAGCAAGTTCCCTTTAGATTAGAATCACTATGGTTTGAAATGATACATACCCGAGCGGACTTTAGAATAAGGGAAAATCGTTATAGGCTGAAATGATAGGTCTGCATGATTTTCAAATTATTTTTTTTACTTGGGACTGTGGGTTTGAAATGATAAAACCCGGGTTGTCTTTATATATTACGGGTTGAAATGATATATTACCCGTATCACTTTATCTAGGCTAGAAAATGAAATGCAGACCCGTGATTAAAATATATTTTTCTAAAAATTTTAAAATATTTTAGAAATGTAAATATTATAATATTTTGATTTAAGCTTAATTTAAAATGATTTTTGTAAGGTATTTTGATTTTTATGAAAATTTATATGTGAAATAAATTAACGATAAAGTGGAAATATGAAATATAGTTATTTTGGAAAATTTAATTTAATTATAAATGGAATTTAAATTAAATATGAAATATGATAAATTTATGATATCTTGAATTAATATGAAATTTAAATTGATTTTATAATATATTAATGATTTTTTTGGAATAAAGTTAAAATGTGAAGTGAATGAATATTTAAGTTGAAATTTGGAAATATAACTTAAATTAGGACTTATGAATTTTGTTAAAAGTGAATTTTGAAGTTAAGTAAATAAATGTAAAATAAGTTATATTTTGAAATTTAAACTTAAGTCTTAAGTTAAAAAATTAATTATATGAATTGAAATTGAATGTTGGAATTTAATAAGTGAATTATTATTAAACACTGATTTTTGAATGGAAATTAACTTTATAAAATCATGAATTGAAGGAAAATTAAATGATGGTTATAGAAGTGAAAAATATATTATTTTATCAGTTTGAAATGATTTAATTAAAATTTTAATGGTTTGTAAAAGTATAGTGAATATTTGGAATTTAATTAACAGCATTTTAAATGCTATTATTTTCTAAAGTAAAGGATATTACAGCATTTGTAAATGTTGTAGTTAAAATAAATGAACTAAAGGGCTGAATTGAATTAAAGGTTATTATAGAACATTTTAAGTGCTATAATTATTGAATTTAACTAAGGTTTTATTTGAATTAGTGTAACCCTATTGCAGCATTTTTGAATGCTGTGTTTTGTTTAATTGAATTGTTTTAAAGGTAACTTTCCGTAGCATTTTTTTCTAAATGCTGCGAAAGTTGAATTTTCATTGTTTTAATAAATTTAAGAGAGTAAATGAATTTTGAAAGATTAAAATTTTGGAAATTTAATAATTTAATTATTAAATATAATAACTTCATTTTATAATTTAAAAATGAAGTAATTTGTTTTGAAATATAAACTATTTTGAAATGTGTATTGAAATGGTATTTTAAATAAATGAATGTGGTTTGGAAGATGCGATGTTTGATATTTTGAAATGGGTTTTCAATGATTTTGAATTTTTTTTAAGTGATATTTGAATTCAAAGTATAAAATACCATTTTGAAATTTTAACCACGGGATGTATTTAATTTATACTTTAATTGATTCTTAAAGGCCGGGAGATCCCAAGCATCCTTTAAGTTATTGTGCATTTATACCACAGTTCACTTGAGTTGTTTTACATAATATAAGTATATATGTCCTAACTCGAGTGTTTTGTGCTTTACTTTACGCTCGGGTCGGCCTGAGTATTTACAGCCTAGCTTTGGATTTCTTTTCTAGAGCTAGGAATCGCTGGAGATTCTGCTTGTCTAGTTATCTATTCCCTTTCAGTTTTGGTTGTTCTATTTCAGCTCTGGTATTTATTAACTGCTATGTATTTGAGATTTCTATTGTATATGTTTCCAGACTGATATTATGTATTATTTTTTGAGACTTTGTTATAGTAGCTTCATGAACTACTATGGTATTTTAGTTTCCGCTGCGAGTTATTCTGATTTTTCTGTCTCTATGATTCTGTAATTGTATTTCATTTGCTCCAAATTTATTTACAATCCAGTATTTTGAGCAATTTAAGTCCGGCATGTGCGGATGCGAATGGCAAAAAAATATCGGGTCATTACTGTTGGTATCAAAGCTTTGGTTGTAGGCAAACCATAGCCTGCAGAGCAAAAACTCATTAGAGATAGGGTAGAAATACCCTAGAATGAGTGAAATCAATCTCAGAATCCTTTCTTTGTGAGAGAACATATTTTCAAAGCATAAAATGATTTCCAAATGATTTTTAAAGTATTTTCAAAGATTATTTTGGTATACAAATCTTCTTATTTTGAAACCAAGATTTTCAAAGCTTCATTTCTTTTGTATCCACCTTGTTAGAAATCTCTTGGTTAGGATTCTTATCGATTAGGATTCCTTGAACTTTGGAACACTCCCACTTGTTCTGAAATACAATCTTGTCCTCCCTATTTTATCCATTTTGATTTTGGAGCATTTCATAACTCCACTTTGGGATGACCTCTCTCAAGATCGGTGACTCCGCCAATCTTTGAATGATTTTTAAAGGGGTGAAACTTCTTTACAATTGGCATTGATTCACCGGAGATTTCTATATCCTCGGGTAACAATGCTATCTTTCTCCTGCTCTACCCGGCTTCTATCTCTGGCGATCGAATATCGATTTGCCTTAGATTTTCGAATTGATTATATTATTGAAGTCACGGTTGACTGGTTAAGGTCGACCGCGATTTATATAGGTTTATCTATCTTCTATTGGGTAATAAAATTATCTTATCTTCGTTCGAGTTTATCTTCGAACCAGAATTCTATTTGACTAGGGTTCCTCTAAATTTGAATCTGTAATTGTTCTAAAATCCATCCTTGAATCATTCTTTGGAAATTTATGTTTCGTTATATTTTGAATTTATGCATACATCGAAATTATTATTTTGATAAGGATGGCCATATTCTATATATAAAAGTGAAATGTTTTCGATATGGATTATATATTTTTCTTTCTTTGAAAATTTGAAGTTTTGAAAGGATTATATACCTTTTAAAAATGAAATTTTGAAATTTTGAAAAGATTTGAAATTTTGAAAAATTTATAAGATTTGATTTATATAAAAATGGAGTATAACTGAAGGGTTTTGAATATGAATTTCGAGGAATCGAACTCCGGTGTTTTTAAATCGGTTTTAAGATTTTGGAAAATATATAATAATAATATGATTTAAAGATATTTTTTCGAATAGAAATATTTCAAATTTATGCGAATGAATTCCAATGATTTCGAAGAGATTTCAAATAAGTTTTAAGAAAATAAAAGTCCAGAGCCCACTTATGTCGTTGCAAAATAATTTCAGTGATGAATGCATGCATCATCGACATTGATTTTCGAGTTTCTGAGTGGGGGAGAGGCCACTCTAGTAGCTTTGCTATGCGAGTGATTTTGTGAAACCAAATTCTTGTTTCAGATTTTGAAGTATGGTTTGATATTCGAAAGATATATGTATATATATTTGAAATGATTTAAAGTAAGACGGTGCTCAGTCCTCGAGATTCAGATTTTGTTTTGGTATAACCCTATCTTTTGGAATTGGTTTACTGATTTGTTGGTGATTTCTAACTCTTGGATTTAAAATATGATTTTTCGATTATTTTGAAGGTTCTGGCACTTCCAAATCAAGGTTAACTTTTCAAAGCTAGGAAATTTTGAAAGGTATAGGGTATTTGATAAAGAATATAAGTTTAGTTTGGTATGATTAAAGTATAAAGTAATATGTTTTATATAAGTTTGAAATTGTTTTTGAGTGAGATAAATAAGACCATGTTGAATTATACTGGTATGAAATATAGATTTGAAATGTTTTGAATAAAGTATAAATATAGGATAATAATCTTTCCAATGGTAAATTGGATTTTTCATATAGAAATAAATAGTTTGAAGGTTTTAAACTTAGTAACCATTATAGATATTTTGATGATTGAAATGGTTTGGAAATGATTTAATCTTTATTTTGATAAGGAATGTGAATTTGAAATGATAATTGATTTTGATAAATGAATATTTGAAATGTATATTTGTATGAAAGGATATTTGGTTTGCATGTAAATTGAGTTTATTTAAAAACGATGGATTTATGAAATGAATATTTCAAAAACTAAGTAATAATGAAACTAGATTTGAGGTATATGAAATTAAAAAGTTTAGTTTTGAAATGTCGAATATTAAATCTTTGAAATATATTAAAGATTTAATAGTTTATTTTATGGATAAAATCTTTATTTGAAATTTGATAATATTGGAATTGATTTTGTTGGAACACTAAATTGAATTGAAATTAATGGTTTGAATTTAATTAAATTGGAAATTTTAGATTTGGGTTTAATTGAATAAATTTATGAAATATAAAGAATTAAAGGAATGTTTTACGATTTCAAATGTATGATTTCGAAAGGTTATGATTTTCAAAGTGTAATGATTTCAAGAATTTTGGTTTCGAATGATTTATAACTTTGAAAGTATTATGATATTTTTGAAAGTGGATATATATTTGAAATGTAAATGAATTTATTTGACCTAAATTATGTTGATTTGGAAATTTGGATTATTTTTGGAATCTATTGTTTTAAGAAACTTTGAAACTAAATATGTGTAATTGGGAAGAAATGATTTGGTGAAATCATATATGATTTTGAACTGAATTGATATTGAAAGGGTTTTAAATTGGGAACCTTGTTTGTTTAAATACATTGATTTGGGAGTTATCGAACTTATATAAAATTGATTTGTATAAGTATGAAGTGATTTGAAACTATTGATTTGTAAAGATACTCAATTTGTAAATTGAAATCTTATATAATCGAAGTGTATATAAGTGTGATTCGATATACTATTGGTTTTGGAAAGTATTTGATTTGAAAATGAAATCTTATATATAATGGACTTTATATATGTATGATATTTGAAAGTGATTTTGAAAGGTACTATATGATACATATTTTTGAAGTAAGGATATGGAAAGTACCTTTTGCTTGATATCCGCTTTGTGGCCATTTTGTGGATTCATTCTATCGATATTATTCTCTCTCTGATTTGGGTTTTCAGATATGATACTCGAGTGTCCATCGAACTCCACGGCGATCTCCATGGTCTTACGAGCGTGATTGCATAGCGTAATTCATAGAGGCTACGAGAGCCTACTGGTACGAATGTTTCCTGGGGGATCCAGGCCTAAACACTATGTATCTGTGATCTATTAGGTCGCTTGGTAGCGTAATCTCCAAGGGTTGCGAGAGCCTAAGGGTAAGGATGTTTCCTGGGGGATCCAGGCGTAACCAATGTGTATCTACGGTACTACCAGTCTTCATGGCGTAATCGCAGGGCTGCAGTAGTCGGCCAATGGGTACGGATGTTTCCTGGGGGATCCAGGTGTAACCATTGTGCATCCACGATCCATGATCGACATGTTTGGTTTGGTTGATTTGTTTGGATTGTACTTTCCTTATCTGTTGTTTTTAAAGTTATTTCAGTATTTTCACTTGGTGTTGAAATAAGTCTACTAAGTACCTGGAGAATTCTGGCTTTGCGCCTGATCAACGCATGGCCAGAGTCTACAGGAACGAAAGTAAACTTGTTAAGACATCGAGTTATAAAAGTGTTTTGATAAAGCATTATATAAAGGATATTCTGATCATTTATTTTACTTTTCCAAATAATTTAAAATGCTTTAAAATATTATTTACTTTGAACTATTAAAACTGAATCAAATTACTATTCATCATATTATAAAATGTTTAAAATGTTAAATATAAAATTATAAATTGAAATCTAGATGGTTTTAAAATAATAATTCATCCTTGTCTTTCAATTTATTTCCCCTTCAAGCTATTCCTACCTTCTCCTTACTTTTTGAGGGTCCTTTTCGCATTTGTGGAAAGAATTGGCTCTTTGGCTTATCATTTAGATTTTCCTGAGAATCTTTTTGGAGTGCATGATGCATTCCATGTCTCGCATCTTCGCCGTCATATTCATGATCATCTCTTATTGTCCAGCCTTCTGTTCTTGATAGTTTGGATTTTGAGCCTAATCTGACTGTTGAGAGGAAGCTACTTCGTATTGTCTACAGAGGTACGAAGCAGCTCAGGAAATCTGTTAATCTGGTCAAAGTACAGTGGAGTACTAACGATCGAGATTGTACCTGGGAAAAGGAGGAGAGCATTCGTGCTTCGAATCCAGAATTATTCATTTCAGGTACAATTTTGTTTTCCTACCTTGCTTCACTTTATTTTTCCCTTCCGTTCTTTTCGAGGACGAAAAGATTTGAGTAGGGTGTTAACGTAAAAAGTCTGACGCTAACACCCCGATGCAAATAGAGATTGAATGAAAGCACCACCTGTTAACACGGGAAACAGAAAAAGCAGAAATTCACTGAAAAAAGCAGTAAGAGAAACAGAGTTTATAGTGGTTCGGCTTATAATCAAGCGTACGTCCACTTCAACCCTTCTTTATTGCTTATACGATTACAATCCTTTACAATTTCCTTCAAATTACAATTCACTTCAAAAGACAAGTAGCTAGAAGAACTTCGATGCAAGAGAATTCTTCGAATTCATGGTTGAATATGTTGAATCCCTGCTTGAAGTTGACTGAAGCTTCTTGTGAGTTTCGAATGTTGGAGTAAGCCTTGGCTTGAGGATGGCAGAGTCTCAATGCTTTGAAGAAAATGGTTGGAAAGTCCCTTTCATGTTGGAGCTTAGGGTGTATTTATAGGAGATTTCCGGGGTGAAGTATAGGTCGAGCGCGACCTAAGATAGGTCATAGGTCACTGGTGAGTTAGAGGGAAGCGAGCTACGACTTAACTGGTCCTTCCGTGGTCACCCGAGCAAGCTAGTCGCGACTTAGGAGGAAGCAGCATCACTTATTCACCAAGTGCTAGATCGTGAACGACCTAATGCAAGTCGTAGGTCGACGGCGATCTAAGGGAGTAGCTAGTAACTTTACAATGCCGAGACAACCAATCTAGCGACTTAAGCTAAGTTGTTAAACCGTAATGCAACTTAACTCGTTAGGTCGTGGATAGCCCCATTCCTTAGGTCGCTAAGTCGCGGACCCCTTGGGTTACTGAACTCATTAGGCCGCAAACCCCCCTTTTAAGTAATTAGGTCGTTGAGCAGTTAGGTCGCTTTGTTCTATAAGTCGTTGGGTTGGTAAGAGGTTGGATCGCTCCATCCCCTATGTCGTGCTATAATTAGGTCGTGTCGTTTCTTCTTTAGGTCGCATATATGGTTGAGTCGCTCCACCTTTATCCCGTTAAGTCGCGTACACCCTCGGGCTGTTTTCTTGCTGAAACCTTGGGTCGCTCGGCCGTAGAACTCCTTAGGTCGCTAGGTCGCTAGCCTATCGGAGTTAACATTTGCCCCTCGGAGTACACGCCTATTCTTTAGGTCGTGTGCTCCGATCCAGCTTTTGGGTCGTCGCTGACTTATTGGTCTTGCTAGGTCGCGTGCCATTATGCATTTCTTTCACCCCTTATAAATTGCTTAGCTCGCCACTTCCTCATTTCATCTATTCCAACTCTTTAAACCGCCATTAACGATCCTCCGAGGTTAAAAATTTAGCTTGAGACTTTCTCCTCCTTCAACCATTAAGTCCATCAACGAATTTTTAGGTAAAATCGAGCATTTACTTACTGCACTCATCGCCAATTCCACCATAACCGTTTCCACATGATTTTGTTGTTATGTTGCACTTCGATATTCGAACTGGCCCTTGATTCCTGTCGAATTGCTAGCGATTAGCTTCGAATCTAGTAAGAGCTTTGAATCCGAGAAGTTTGGTAATGGTTCTTGAAGATTCGAAGGGGAAGATGATGCTTTTAGAGGTTTGAGCAGAGGATAGGATTCGTGGCTAATCGGGTTAATGGGTTTTAGGTTTAGACAGAATGCTTCAAACGACACAATGGTTGATAAACACGTGGCAAAGTGTGATTGGTGAGTAGTAGGGCCTATCGGTTACAACGGGAAATAGCCTTGGGTCGCTGCATCATTCCAGAAACGACTTAAAGGGTCTGGGCGACCTAAAAGTCCCCGCAACCTAACTGATTTGGCCGACCTGACAACTTTCGCGACTCAAACTTTTGACCGATTTAACTAGATGCGACATAAGCCTTGAGTCGTGGCCGAGCTAGGACTTAGAGAAATTCACGTTACTTTCAACTGAAGCCTTTTATTCTTACCATGCCTCACGATTTAAAGGACCAACGACTCAACTTAACTCGCAAGAAACCTTTTGGGTCGTGGATGATTTAGGCTTTAGGTCGTGCAAGCGACTTAGCCTTTAGGTCACACAAGAGACTTAGCACTTGGACAATTTTCCACTGCCGAAATGCTTCTTGTGACTTATACCCATCTCATCCTACTCGTTAGGTCGCGAGCGACCTTGGACTTGAGCGAATTTTCACCGCCATGACTTGAAGCTTTGCGATTTAACCTTCAGATTGTGAATGACTTAGGACTTTGATGTGCATTGCCATGCCTTGTACTTTTAACTCAAACCATACGGCCTTGGACTTGAACAAGTTGGGGACCTAAAATTTTTGATAGGATATGATTGCACCTCCAACTCGAACTTTGAACTGCCGAAATAACTTGCATGACTTTGCTTTGCTTTCTTAACAGATTATACCAAATTTGATGCTAATAACCTGTTAAATACAACATTTGCAGAATACTAGGGCAAATATACTGCCACTGATTGCCCACATCAAATGACAGATTAGTCGATAAAGGATAATTAACTTAAAGAAATTGTATGAAATGATGTGAATCAACAAACTCAAGTGAAGTATTAAAACAATGTTAACCAACTAAAGTCGATTTGTTTGCGCTAATATTGCACTTGTATTTGGACTTAAAGCGACAAGTCTTGAAATATTGCAATTGACACGTGTTTAATTTCAATTATATTTGCTTGTTGCTTTGTTAGCTTTACACAGCACTTCACACATTTAGGAAACATGCACCTTCATGTTTGAATATCCAGTTGTTTATGTAGAATGGCTTCACATCAAGAAGAAGTGGTAGCTCAAGCTGGAGTGATCTTTCAGACAGCTATTCCCGTAGTGAATCCTCCAGAAAGAACTCCGACTACCTTAACCCAGAGAGCATTTAACCAGTTACGCAATCAATTTGGCCTTGCTGAGAGTGATGCTTTACTTCTCGAGCCAAATGATACTGCCGATAATCCACCTCACGGTTTTGTCGCAGTCAATCGCCAGATGTGCCTAAGTGGAGCAATTCCTCCTTTTAACGATTTTCTTCGAACGCTTCTCCTTCGGTTGACCATCTCTCCGTTCCAACTACATCCCAATGGCTATGCTATCCTAATGGGGTTATGTGTTTTATTTAGGAGAACTCTTGATCGTCTGCCGAGTTTCGAACAAATTTGCTACTTATGCTCATTTGCTAAGAATAAAGACCACCCTTCCCTAATTCATGTGAGAAGCGCTAAGAATCGCAAGCTTATTATTGATCTTTCCGAAAGTGCTCATGGCTTTTTGAACCAGTTTTTCTTCGTTCGCTGCCCCCAGGGTTTTATGCCATCTGGAGAGTAGGAAGTAAGATTATCTGTTTCTATTTTTTCCATTTCCGAGCTTTTTCGAGATCCGAATTGTCAGTTGCTAATTTTATTCTTTCCTTTTTCAGCACTTCCTCTCCCCTCTAGAGATTCAAGCCACAAATAGATTTTTGAAAGACTAAATGCCGTGGCTGCTGAGGAGAGGAGTATAAAATTTCTGTTGAAGGATGAGTTTCTACATCAGTTTGGACTTCTACATTCTTCTCGCTCTACACAACCTCATGAAGTCCCTGATTCCCAGCTAAGGCATTAGATGCCCCAGTTTCTACTGACGAACCCGTACCGAAGGAACTTACAACTGAGGCTTCGTTGGTAAAATGTTCTACTCCAACTGACATTGCGGGGCACTTGCTCTTGCCCCGGTTATCGAAGAAGAAGAAGATCTTCAACAAACGGGGAAGACTACTGATGAAGGAGTTGAGGTGAAGAGCCCTGTTGAACACAGTGGTAATGACACTTTCAAAGGGTTGAGCGACATTATAGTTACGTCTCAAGAACTCTTTAAAGATGATCATTCCGCTGCTAAAATTGTATCTCCAGTGGTTGAAGCGACATCTGCTCTTCAACAGACTCCTCCAGCTCAAGAATCGACATTGGCTGTAAAATCTATTACCACCCCCTCAATGAGGAGCGGTTCGTAGTTCGGCGCGTGTAGTTTGCGCACACCACACACACTTAGGATTTATCGGCACTAATATGCACTTTACTCCTTGCAATTTGAAGATTCTCAAGTTATGCTTCTTTTTCAATTTCAGTTTCTTCAATGGGGCGAAGTGGCTCGTATTATGATGACTTTAAGCGGCATGGAAGGCGCAGTCAATATGATTACAGGCGCTATCTTCCCCCTCATAGGGAAACTGGTGAGGAGAGGGCTGCTCGAAAAGCTCAGGAGAGAAGAGCATACGAAGAACGGTACAGGAGAGGGGATGAACGTCGTGACTCTTCCCATAGAGAGGATGATTCCCTTAAACGAAAATCCCATGATGACAAAGGAAAGAGCCATGCCGCCGAAGATTCGAGCAAACGGACCAAGCATGGTGAAAAGTCATCATCTGACATTCCTAAAGAGCCCATTGCTTCGGTGCCTTCTCAATCTCCCGCTCTCGCTTGTACCGACATTCAGACAATCATTGGCAGGCCCTCATATCAGGTTGGACCAGGCCCAGCTACACTTCAAAGCCAATTTCCAAACTGGTGCTTAAAGGGAGTTTGCTTTGATCTTGATCTGGTTCCAATCGACAAACCAGCCATGTTGCGAAATCTTGATGCTGTCAAGGTTGATATTGAGAGAATGTCGAATTTGCATAAACTTGTTGACGAACTCCAGAGAGTGAATCGCGCGAACCTTGAGGCTATGTTGACCATGGAGAACGATAAATCAGAATGGCAAAAGACTCTTGATCAACATGATGCAGAGATAAGGAGCATCGCCGCTTATAATGAAAAGCTTGAAGCGGAAGTTGGAAAACTTAAAGAGGAGCTTGCTACTTCCTCTACTTCCTACTCTCAAAGGGAAAGTGTGCTTCAGCAACAAGTGCGGGATGCTCATGCTAGCCAACGAGAGGCCGAAGATAAACTCAAGTGGCAGGAAAAGGTTGTAGAAGATTATCGCGCTGAAGTTGCATAGTTGCGACAACAGACCAGCTCCCAGGACCTCGAAATTGAGACATTAAAAACTCGACTTGCTATAGTTGAGAAAGAGCGCGATGAGGCTGTTGCCGGTAAAATTGCAGCTGAAGAAGCTCATCAAGCCACTAAAGCCGATGTCAGTTTGACATTATTTGACTTCTACTTGCAAAGTGTCCTAGGGCGTGACAGTCTCGCATTTTTGGGCCCTATATGTGAAATCACTTTGGCTGAAGTATGGGAAGCTTCGCTTGATTTGCTTAAAGATGCTTGGTATGCCGAAGAAGAACTCGAGGCACATTATCTGGATGATGGAGCTCGGGCAGCCCTTGCCAGAGGAAAAGAGCAACTCCCTAGAGAGCGTGCTGGGACGATGAGAGAGGAGCATCCAGAGAAAGAAGCATCATTAATTGCCTCTGTCCCTCCTTCAATTTCGGCCGACGTTGATATCACGGGCTCCGGTTCCCATTCTCCGTCCCCTGCCAAAGTCATAACTGAGATTACAAGCGCACAGGGTGGAGATGAAGGCGAAGAAAGCACCGAAGCACAAGCTTATGAAGTTGACATTAGGAAGCCGACTTCTCCAGGTAACTCTACTGTTAATCTGGCTCAAGTGGACTGGTTGTTTGCTTCGACCGAGTTTAATGAGCTTCTCGATTATTTTTTAAATCTCAACTAGCCTTTATCTCCTCTGTTTACTGATTATAATCTCTTTTCTTCTATAGAGAAAGTGCCTAGTGTCATAGAAACTTCTCCTCCTCCAGCTGTTCCTCCTCCATCCTTTCGAATCATTTCTACTTCCCAGCCGGGATCGCAGGAAGAATTAATAGGAGCCCTTCAAGACTTGGACGATCCAACCGCTTCGCAGGAGCAGAAGGCTGAAGGACTTAAAGGAGGCGAAGTATCTCTGGAGCGAACCCTTTCCGATGACATAAAATTGTCTGCTCTTGTCACTCCGAGGAGTGAGTCTTCTTCAAAGAAGAGGAGGAAGCGTACAACTTCGAAGAAGAAAGGGAGAAGCATTTTTGTTACCGAAAAGGAAACGGAAGTTGATCCAGCACTAGCCATCTCTCCTTCTCCCCCAACTCTCCCAAGCCGGCCTGAAAAATTGCCTATTAAGCCAGGTGAAGGCTCTAAAGGTGGTGATAAAAAGAAGTGATGAGTCCCGCTTTCCCTTCTTTGCTTTTGGCATGTACTGTCCGGAGATTGTGCGGGTACCGACCCCCGCTTTTCTTTATTCTGAAACCTGTACCTGTAGAAAATTTCCGTAATATTGAATAAAATGTTCCTTTCACTTATACAAACTTCTGTCTGTATTTAAGAATACATTTATTCTTTATCTTTATACAAGTTCCTTGTTTTCTTTGTGTGATATTGCAATGAACCTATGGTATGTTGTTTGAGCACTGTTTTCATTCTTGCACATATAATGTGTTGCCCCCACACCATTGTTTATTGAAATCTCTTTCACATTGGAAAAGTTTTTAGAGAACAATTCCTCTATTTCGAGAAGATTTGTACTCTTTCTTTAGAGAACAACTTTTTCGTTTGAAGGAGGTTTGCATCTATACTTTATATGATAATATTTCCATTTTAAGGAAATACTTTTCGTATTTAATTGGATGCACCTCATTTTGGAGGAGTTTTTTCTCTTTTCTTTTTTGTTGCGAAGTTTTTACACTTCACTTTTTTTTGGAGAAAATCACTTTTGTTTTGGCGAGTGGATTTCCTTTCGTGGTAGAGTGGGCTTCGACTTGCTTGTGCCTCTGGTAAAAGGGCTTTTTTGTTTGATTGTGCCTCTGGGGAGAGGGCTTTTTGTTTGACTGTGCCTCTGGGGAGAGGGCTTTTTGTTTGATTGTGCCTCTGGGAAGATGGCTTTTTCTTTGATTGTGCCTCCGGGAAGAGGGCTTTTTGTTTCTGCCTCTTGGGAGAGGCTTTTATCTTTTCCCTGTTTGTTGGGAAGCGGGCCTCCGAAGAGGGCTTTTCACATCTCGACGTGTGAAGTTTTATTTCAGATCATGGTCAAATGTGTGCCTCTGAGTAGGGCTTTTTCCTGGAAGTTTGGAGCTTCTTTCTCTTAGTTGGATGGATTTACGGGGCAGACACAAGTGTTATGTGCCACCGGTCAGTCCACAACTTTATGTAGAGAAAGAACTCTCTTTTTCTGGCGAGGCCCGCTCGAGGTCTTTTGGCATTTCAACTACGGTGAAATGGGCCTCCGAAGAGGGCTTTTCACATTCTAGCACTTGTGAAGTTTTATTTCAAATCTCCGTGGAATGCGTGCCTTCGAGTCTACCTGGAAGTTTCTTCCTCATGGTTGGCTGGATTCACGGGGCGGACGCAAGTTGCTTGGACGCTTATTTGCGTAGATTGTCTCAACTAGTAAACAAGCGCCTTGCCTTCCACTTGGGAAGGTGCCTCTGATCATCGTATGGATTCACGGGGCGGACGCAAGTAACTTGGACGCTTGTCTGCGCAAACTGTCTCAGCTAGTAAACAAGCACCTTGCCTTCCAGTCGGGAAGGTGCTCCCGGTCATTCCATACCAATCTTTTTTGTTGAGAAAGTCTTCTGGCATGCCCCGTTTGAGGTCTTTATCCTCCGAAGAGTTGTGCCTCCGAAGAGGGCTTGTGCCTCCGAAGAGGTCTTTTGCTGTTTGATGCTTGCTTGCCCATGTCTCTTTGCCATCTATTCATATCGGCGATCCCCGTTATCTTTTTCAAATACCCTTCCCTTTTAGTTGTCAACAATTTCCCTTATCCAAACAAATATACTTCATAGTTAAGCGAGTTGGTGGTGGTATACACAGGCTATTTAACTGGATGCTCGTTAGTACAAACATTCACAGTTAGTTAACAATGGCCCACTTCCAGCCGAATCGCAAACTTTTCTTCGAAGCACTTCTTTCGTAGGATTTGAGTATGGAAATTTTGAACGGCTTAGCGTTTGCTTGTTGGGTGATGTCGAGGATTGCTTTGTCTTGTGATGGGTAAGCTTTTTTTTATGGCCTGCATTATTAAATCGACATTTTAGTAATACAATTGACGTATTTTATATATCGAAATAAAGCAAAGCAGTCTATAATAGTAAAGAACACAAGATTTATACTGGTTCGGCCAAGAACTGGGCCTACATCCACTTTATAGTTCTTATTATTCACTTGCACTGACTTTACAACGGCTTTCAATACAAAAATCATACATTCATCATTCTTTTACAATATTTCGTTAAAGTCTTTAAGTAAAATATGGGCGCAAATGATTGCTGTTCCAAGCTATGGGAATTGGGTCTCCTTCGACAGTTACAAGTTTGAATGTGCCATCAAGAAGTTTTTGGCCTATAACATACGGCCCTTCCCAGTTTGGTCCAAGCACGCCTGTAGGTGTCATAATTCTTTTTAAGATTAGATCCCCCACTTCAAAGCTGCGCCGGCGAACTTTCGAATTGAAGTGCCTGGCTATTCTTTGCTGGTGAGCTGCAGTTCTGAGCTCAGCTTCTTCCCTTTTCTCATCAAGGAAGTCAAGGGCTTCAAATTGCATGTGTAGTGTGCCAATGAAAATGGAGTGTGCCCCGTCACAGTTTTATGTGTAGTTCTATATGCCCATAGTGCAAGCGGAAGTTTATCGACCCAACCACCTTTTTCTTTTTCCAGCTGTTTTTTGATGGTTGATTTGATAATTTTGTTTACTTCCTCCACTTGCCCATTTGCCTGCGGATGAGCCACTGCTGGGAAACTTTTCTGGATCTTGAATTTTTTGCAAAATCTTAGAACTCTTCACTTTCAAATTGGGTTCCATTGTCTGTGATTATCTTTTGAGGTGCTCCATACCTACAAATGATATTCTTAGTTACAAAGTTTATCATTTTCTTAGAGGTAATAGTAGCTAAGGGTTCAGATTCAGCCCATTTAGTAAAATAATCAACATCAACTATAGAGTATCTGATTCCGGATTTGGCGGTTGGCAAAGGCCCGATGAGATCTATTCCCCAAATAGCAAATGGCTACGGACTGACCATCTGTGTTATCTCAGTGGAAGGTGCTCTTTGGATTTTCCAAATCTCTTGCATCGGTCACATTTCCGGGCGTAACTCGCGGCATCACGATTAATATCCGGCCAAAAATATCCATAACGGAGAATTTTCTTTGCTAAAGTTTGACTACCTGAATGATCTCCACGTTCTCTTCCGTGCACCTCAGTTAGAATTGTCTCAGCTTCTTCCTTGGTCACACATCGGAGTAATGGCATTGTGAACCCCCGCCTATACAATCGACCATCTTGAATTATGTATCTAGATGCTTTTCTTAAAAAATTCTGCCGTTCTTTTGAGTTTTCTGTTAGAGAACCGTCGCGCAGATATTCCAATATTGGAGTCATCCATGATTCCCCCTCCTGTGATATAGTCATGATCCCGTCAATATCCATTTCATCAATGCTTGGGGTTGACAGGACTTCCACAGGAACTAATCCCAATAATTGAGCTTCACCAGTGCTTGCATACTTCGCGAGGGAATCTGCCTTCATGTTTTCTTCCCGAGGTATATGGTTTATCGTGTAATGGTCCAGGTCCTCGAGAAGCTCCCAGGCTTTTGACAAGTAAGCGGGCAGATTTCCTCCTTTGGTTTGAAACTCTTTCCTGACTTGACACACAATAAGCTGCGAATCCATGAAGATCTGCAACATTTTGATATTCAACTCCTTAGCAATTCTCAAACCGGCAATAAAAGCTTCATACTCTGCTTCATTGTTTGTCGAAGGGAATTCCAATCTTAAAGCATAACACAATGATCGTCCTTCAGGGGTTTCAAGCGCAATCCCAGCCCCGGAACAGTAATCGTTTCTTGCGCCATCAACATACAGTTTCCATCGGATTGAAGGATCATCGGTCACTAATTCCTCACTATCATCTTTGTCTGTACATTCCGCGATGAAGTCTACCAAAGCTTGTCCATTGATTACTCTCCGGGGATGATAATTGATGTCATATTGACTGAGCTCAATATTCCACTTCAAAAGACGACCCGAAGTCTCAGGACGAAACAGGACTTGCTTCAAGGGCTGATCAGTGAGGATTTTGATGGGATGAGCTTGGAAATATGGCGTCAATTTCCTTGATGCAATCAGTAGGCAATAGGCGAGCTTTTCCAACTTTGAATAGTTCAATTCTGCCCCAGTGAATCTCTTGCTGATGTAGTAGACCGGGTGCTGAATTTTCGCATCTTCCCGTACCAAAGCTGCGCTGAGGGCATGAGATGAGATTGCCAAATATACAAAAAGATCTTCACCATTGTCAGGCTTAGAAAGTATAGGAGGCATTTCCATATGATGAATCAGATCATCGAAAGCTTTCTGGCATTCAGGGTTCCATTCAAAGTTTTTTCTTCCTTTCTTTAGAGCATCGAAGAATGGAATGCATTTATCAGTAGCTTTGGAAATAAACCGACTTAAGGCAGCAACTTTTCCATTGAGACTTTGCAATTCCTTCTTCGTTCTAAGATCTTTTACTTCTCTTAAGGCAGTTATCTGAGCAGGATTAGCTTCAAAGCCCCTTTCACTCACAATGAAACCCATAAATTTTCCAGATTCTACCCCAAATGAACATTTCAAAGGATTCAGCTTCATACCGTACTTTCAGAGGATTGAGAACATTTCTGCCAAGTGATCCATGTGGTCCGCTGCTTTCTTTGACTTTACCAGCATATCATCGACATAAACTTCCATAGTCTTGCCAATCTGTGGCTTGAACATTGCATTAACAAGTCTCTGGTAAGTTGCCCCTGCATTCTTCAGTCCGAAGGGCATGACTTTGTAACAGTACAGACCAACATCGGTTATAAAACTCGTGTCCTCTTGATCTGGCTCATGCATCATGATCTGGTTATATCCGGAGTAAGCATCCATAAAAGATAACAATTCATGCCCCGCGGTTCCATCAACTAACTGGTCAATCCTGGGAAGCGAAAAGCAGTCTTTGGGGCAAGCCTTGCTTAAATCTGAAAAGTCGATGCATACTCTCCATTTTCCGTTAGCCTTCTTAACCGATACTGGATTTGAAACCCAGTTCGGATAAGTAGATTCTCTGATAAAGTCATTCTACATGAGCCGATCCACCTCTTCCTTTAATGCTGCTGACCTTTCGGGACCTTGGGTTCTTCGTTTCTGCTTCACAGGCGTAAACTTTGGATCAATATTCAAGGTGTGTACTACAATTTCTGGAGATATTCCACACATATCGGCATGAGTCCAAGCGAATACATCCAGATTTGCTTTCAAAAATGATATCAGAACATTTTGAACCATTGCATTAAGCTGCGAACCCACATTCAATACTTTGTTCAGGTCTTTTGGGTCAACAGGTACCGGCACTGTCACTTCAACTGGTACCACTCTATTTTCCCCTGCACTGGCTTTTCTGGATCCATCTCTCTTCGTGCACCGCTGTGTTCGCCTGTGCAGGGTCCACCCTGCAATTGCTACAAGGTTGATTCTTTGATGCGGACTGGGGCCGCCGCATCTTTTTCCATTTCTCTCTTCCTCGTTTCACGCAACTCTGTAAGATAACATTCCCGTCCATCGTTCTAATCCCCTTTCACCACACCGACTCCATTATCTGTGGGGAATTTTATGGTCAGACACCATGGGGCAAGAATGGCTTTAAATGCTGCCAGAGTTGGTCGGCCTAGGAAGGCATTGTAGGCTGAAAATTCTTCAACAATAACAAAGGTATGTTTTCGAGCCACTTTTCTCTGCCCCTATCCAAGCTCTACGAACAAATCAATAGTCCCAATTGGCTGTTTCGGCTCCCCAGTAAAACCAGCAATCTTTAGTGATGAAGCTTGAACGTCAGCCATTGGAATCTTCATCTGATCAAAAGTCTTCTTGAAGAGAATGTTGCACGAAGCTCCACAGTCAACCAGAACTCTTTTCACAATAGCTGGCCCAATGCCAGCGGAGATGACCAAAGGATCAATGGTAGGAGCTTCAACACCCATCGAATCCCTAGCACTGAGTATAATGTCATCATTAAAAGTTTTCTGCTGCTTCAGGGGTGCAGCATCTTCTAACACAAAAACACTTTCATCTGCCGGTGCATACTTCAAAGCACGGGCGTATCTTTCCATCTCACCCCAACTCCTGCCAGCTGGGTGAGGGCCCCCTGTAACCACATTTATAACAGGCCTCTCTGATTCATGAGCTGTCGGCTTTTCACTTGAGCCAGGACGATGAACAGGAACCTGTTGTCCTTGAGTTGACGAAGTTGGGCCATTCTTGTTCCTTTTTACATATTGCTGGAGCTTGTTTTCCTTCAATAGTTCCTCAATTACCTCCTTCAAGTGACGGCACTCGTTAGTATCATGCCCGGGTTGGTTATGGAACTGGCAAAACCTTCCATTCTTCTCAGCTTTCCCATTAACTCTTTGCTTAGCTGGTGCGGGCAATTCGACCGTGTCTTTGTTTGCAAAGTAGACGTTTTCCGGGGTATCAGTCAGAGGGTTAAAGTTGAAGGGACGTCCTTTCTTTGCATCTCCTTGCTTCTTCTGGCCATCGTTCCCACTCTTTTGATTGCCAGATTCCTTCTTATTCGGAACAGCATTACTATTTCCAGCCCTTATAGATACCACCTTAGCCGATGCTTGGAGGCTTTCCAGGCGCATGAATTCATCGGCTTTCTTATAAAACTTGTCGAGCGAATTTGGTTCTTTCATTTTCAACCACTTCCCAAATTCACTTGATTTATCTATTGCCCTCATCAAGTATGTCAGGATCATGCGTGGCTCTGCGTTATCTACCTCGGCCAAAGCTATATTGAAGCGATTCAAGAAAGCTCTAATGGATTCTCCAGGATTCTGCTCCAAGCTGGATAATGACATTATATCCTTTGCCTTTGACGCATACAATCGAAACTGTTCCTTGAATTTCCGAGTCAAATCAGAGAATTGGTCTATCGATCGGACCAGTAGCTTTGTGAACCAAATTAAAGCAACTCCTTCCAGGTATACCGGAAAATACCGGCATTTGATTTCATCAGAGGCTCTGGCACCCATCATGTACCAATCATATTTATACAGAAACTCATTAGGATCGCTCGTTCCCTTGTGAGCTGGAATAGTTGGAGGGACAAACTTCCTTGGGAATTCTGCTTTCAGGATCTTTTCAATGAATGAAGTTTTGCTCGGAGCGAAACCCCATTATTTCTCATCTCCATTTCTCTGCATACTTTCCTTCATAATCTGACGAACCATGCCTAAGAAATACTCTTCATCATTTTGAGGCTCAGCGGGACAAACATCATCCATTCTCTCCGAATTCTGTCTTGACAATCGTTCACGGAGGGTTGGTTGCGACCCCGATCCTCCGGCTTGGGGGGTGTCCTTTCCACTGGGTTAGCTGGCCTTTGAGGGATATTCCTTCCATCCACATTCTGCACTTCATCGGTAAGGTTTCCCTCTTTAGTTGCCGGCTGGCGGTTTGCCTCAAATAAAGCATTCAACCTTTCCATCATCAGGTTATTCTGAGCTTCCATTTGTCGATGTAGCTCAGATACCACGGCATCCAACTCTGCCCTTGTAACTCTGACGGTTGGAGTTGTTTGACTTAAAGGAGGAGAAGTGGCAGTAGTCTCGCGAACATCATCGGATCTAGCAGACTTGCGTTTTCTTCCGGGGGCCATTATTTCTGATAAACTCCTGGTTTTTAGATAGATCCTTTCTGCAAATTTCTGTGAAGCTATGATGACAGTATCCTGAGTTGGGTTCTCAGTGAAAGCACAAAAAATGTTTACGTAAAAAGTCTGACGCTAACACCCCGATGCAAATAGAGATTGAATGAAAGCACCACCCGTTAACACGGGAAATAGAAAAAGCAGTAATTCACTGAAAAAAGCAGTAAGAGACACAGAGTTTATAGTGGTTCGGCTTATAATCAAGCCTACGTCCACTTCAATCCTTCTTTATTGCTTATACAATTACAATCCTTTACAATTTCCTTCAAATTACAATTCACTTCAAAAGACAAGTAGCTAGAAGAACTTCGATGCAAGAGAATTCTCCGAATTCATGGTTGAATATGTTGAATCCCTGCTTGAAGTTGACTGAAGCTTCTTGTGAATTTCGAATGTTGGAGTAAGGCTTGGCTTGAGGATGGCAGAGTCTCAATGCTTTGAAGAAAATGATGGGAAAGTCCCTTTCATGTTGGAGCTTAGGGTGTATTTATAGGAGATTTCTGAGGTGAAGTATAGGTCGCGCGCGACCTAAGATAGGTCATAGGTCGCTGGCGAGTTAGAGGGAAGCGAGCTACGACTTAACTAGTCCTTCCGTGGTCACCTGAGCTAGCTAACAGGCCGTCGCGACTTAGGAGGAAGCAGCATCACTTATTCACCAAGTGCTAGATCGTGAACGACCTAATGCAAGTCGTAGGTCGGCGGTGATCCAAGGGAGTAGATAGTAACTATACAATGCCGAGACAACCAATCTAGCGACTTAAGCTAAGTTGTTAAACCGTAATGCGACTTAACTCCTTAGGTCGTGGATAGCCCCATTCCTTAGGTCGCTAAGTCGCGGACCCCTTGGGTCGCTGAACTCATTAGGCCGCAAACCCCCCTTTTAAGTAATTAGGTCGCTGAGCAGTTAGGTCGCTTTGTTCTATAAATCGTTGGGTTGGTAAGAGGTTAGATCGCTCCATCCCCTAGGTCGTGCCGTTTCTTCTTTAGGTTGCATATATGGTTGAGTCGCTCCACCTTTATCCCGTTAAGTCGCATACACCCTCGGGCTATTTTCTTGCTGAAACCTTGGGTCGCTCGGCCGTAGAACTCCTTAGGTCGCTAGGTCACGACCCTATCGGAGTTAACATAGGGGAGAGTGTAACAATCCTTGATTTTTGAACATAATTTAATTTGACTTTATTTCATTTTGAAATTATTTTAAATTTGTTCTACTTGTGAGATTCAATTTCTAAATATTTTTAAAGTGATAATAGAATTTTTTTCAAAATTTATTGCATTTATTTCCTATTTTTAAAGGCTAGTTTTTATTTTTATGTTATTTTCTCCATTTAAATTATATTTAATTAAAATTTATTTTTTTATTTTTGTGAACGATTTTTAATTAATGTTCTTATCTTTATTTATAAATAATTTTCAAGTATATAAAATTTTCCCAAAGTTTATTCCATTTATTTTCAAATTTTCTAGACTAGTTTTCATTTTCTATGCTATTTTCTTAATTTAATTATATATACTTAATATTTATTGATTTATATTTTATTTACTTGTTATATTTTCATATTTTAACTGAATTTATATATATATTTCAGTTATTTAAATTTATAAAAAAAATGAGAAATGTGAAAGGTTTTGTGACCTTTTGTTTTAAAGGCTTTTTATATTCACACCTTTTCACATTTCAACATAACTATTCACTCAATTGGCCATATCACTTCATTTCTTCAGCCACCTACCACATTTATCATTCACGTAAACAACATTTCTCATCTCATTTCTGAAAATTTTCGGCCATAGCTTGTGAAGAGAAATTGGTAAAAAAATTAATTCTTTTCTATTGTTTTTATGCTTGAATTCATTGATTTTGCACTTGTTCTTCTCCTCTTAGGATCGGCCATGCTCCTCCTCCAACCTTTCCGCCTCTACCACCACTGGAATCCATCACCATCACCTCCTCCTCACTATCCACCCCAAGCCGAGCCACCATAGTTGGATAATCCATCACCAAATGCACAAAAACTCCATCTACATACCATAGCCGAGCATATAAATGCTTCCACCACTTCATCACCCCCTTAGCCGCCGCCTACTCCACCACCATCTCCAGCCGACCTGAAGCACCTCTGCCATGTCACCTCTTGACCATACTAGTGATGGCCATGCCCCATGTGCCTTGGCCGAGCCATGTTTTACTTGAAACCCATGTGATATAGCTTGTAGTGTTGATTGTTGTGTTGTTTTACATCACCACACATTTACACCATCTTCAAACCATGTAGGTCGACCCACATCCACCCACCACCAAATCCAAACCCTTGCTTTTGACATGTATTACACCTGTGGCCGAACGTAAAGAGTGTTGGAAGCATTGCAAAGCATTTCAGCTTTGATTTATGCTGTTAATTCTAGTATAGTTTAATCGTATTTTGGGTTTGAAAGCATATGATTATTATATTATTTTGTTTAATTTGGTTTCAAGGAAATTGATCTTTGGGTCTCTCACTCGAATCTGTGTCATGCTTTCGTGCCTATGTGGATTTCATTTGTGTATTCGTTGTCGTAATGTCCAGCTAAACCAGTGAGTTATTCTCACCAGACAGTTTATACCTATATAACTAGTAAATCGACCACTTTTGAATCTGTAGAATGCATCGCCATATTATATCTGCTATGTTATGATTATATGATGTTCATCTATTCTTATTTACCTATTATATCATATATTACTGTTATTTATGTTTTTCTATTATTTATATCAGTTTATCACACTGCAAGTTCCCTTTAGATTAGAATCACTGGGTTGAAATGATACATACCCGAACGGACTTTAGAATAAGGGAAAATCTTATGGGATGAAATGATAGGCCTGAACGATTTTCAAATTATTTTATTTACTTAGGACTGCGGGATTGAAATGATAAAACCCGACTTTTCTTTATAAATTATAGGTTGAAATGATATATTACCTGTATCACTTTATCTAGGCTAGAAAATGAAATACAGACCCGTGATTAAAATATCTTTTTCAAAAAAATTTAAAATATTTTCGAAATGTAAATATTATAATATTTTGATTCAAACTTAATTAAAAATGATTTTTGTATAGTAATTTGATTTTTTCTGAGAATTTATAAGTGAAATAAATTAAGGATAAAGTGGAAATTTGAAATATAGGTTATTTTTGAAATTTCGATTTAATTATAAATTGAATTCAAATTAAATATGAATAAATTTATGATATATGGAATTAATATGAAATTTAAATTGATTTTATAATATATTAATGAATTTTTTTGGAATAAAGTTAAAATGTGAAATGAATGAATATTTAAGTTGAAAATTGGAAATATAACTTAAATTGGGATTTATGAATTCTGTTAAAAGTGAATTCTAAAGTTAAGTAAAAAAGTGTAAAATAAGTTATATTTTGATATTTAAACTTAAGTGTTAAATTAAAACTTTTGTTATATGAATTGAAATTGAATGTTGGAATTTAATAAGTGAATTATTATGAAACATTGATTTTTGAATGGAAATATAACTTTATAAAATCATGAATTTAAGGAAAATTAAATGATGGTTATAAAAGAGAAAAATATACGATTTTATCAGTTGGAAATGGTTTAAATAAAAATTTAATGGTTTGTGAAAGTATAGTGAATATTTGGAATTTAATTAATAGCATTTTTAAATGCTATTATTTTCCAAAGTAAAGGATATTACAGCATTTGTAAATGCTGTAGTTAAAATAAATGAACTAAAGGGCTGAATTGAATTAAAGGCTATTATAGCACATTTTAAGTGCTATAATTGTTGAATTTAACTAACGTTTTATATGAATTAGTGTAACCCTATTACAGCATTTTTGAATGTTGTCTTTTGTTAAATTGAATTGTTTTAAAGGTAACTTTCCGTAGCATTTTTTAAATGCTGCAAAAGTTGAATTTTCATTGTTTTAATAAATTTAAGAGGATAAATGAATTTTGCAAGATAAACTATTTTGAAATGTGTGTTGAAATGGTATTTTAAATAAATGAATGTGGTTTTGAAGATACGATGTTCGATATTTTGAAATGGATTTTGAATGGTTTTGAATTTTTTTAAATGATATTTGACTTCGAAGTATAGAATACCATTTTGAAATTTTAACCACGGGATGTATTTAATTTATAGTTTAACTGCTTCTTAAAGGATGGGCGATCCCAAGCATCCTTTAAGTTATTGTGCATTTCTACTACAGTTCACTTTAGTTGGTTTCATTACATAAGTATATATGTCCTGACTAGAGTGTTTTGTGTTTTATTTTACGCTCGAGTCAGCCTGAGTATTTACAGCTTATCTTTGGATTTCTTTTCTGGAGCTAGGAATCGCTGGAGATTCTGCTTGTCTAGTTATCTGTTCCCTTTCAGTTTCAGTTGTTCTATTTCAGCTCTGGTATTTATAAACTGCTATGTATTTGAGATTTCTATTGTATATGATTTCAGACTGATATTATGTATTATGTTTTAAGAGTTTGTTATAGTAGCTTCATGAGCTACTATGGTATTTTAATTTTCACTGCGAGTTATTCTGATATTTCTGTGTCTATGATTCTGTGATTGTATTTCATTTACTCCAAATTTATTTACAATGCGGTATTTTGAGCAATTCAAGTCCGACATGTGTACGAATGGCTAAAAAATATTAGGTTGTTACAGAAACCCTTGTGACAAATTTTCGAGTGGAAGTCTACAATTTGATCGTAATTATTTTAGTAAAGCCAGTGGTTGTGGGACATGAAGCTAAACCCATTTATTTACTAGCTTAGTGTAATTGACACTTCTTGATGATCGACGATGATCATTTTTTGATTTAGACTAGTGATATGCGATGTCTCTTTGTCCACGTAGGGGAATATACCTTGTTTTATTGAGTTTCGTCTCATTTCTTTTATAGGCTAACGACCTATGTGTTCTTTGGAGTTTCGACTCACTTTTGTGGGCTAGCGATCAATGTTCTTTTATTGAGTTCGGTTCATCAGACATACCGTTGTACTACGTCGTTGTACCTGCTTATCAGGTTCATCAGAGGGATAGTTGTGCTACGTCATTGTTTCGAATTATTTGAGTTTCAGGTTCCTCGGGCATACCATTATTGTACTACGTCGTTGCACCGGCTCTATTGTTAGCGACCATGGGTTAGTGACCCGTTTGTGATGCACATGTTGGTGAGTTTTCATGCTCCCGTTTGTGATAGACCTCCCCCTTTATGATTTCTAGATTTCTAATCGATGATTTTTAGAATTTATGTTTCACCAATTTTTATGATTGGCATTGATATGTTTGTCAATATTTGTGTTTTGGTGAATAAAATAAAGAATATGACAATCTTTTTGTTGCTCTGAGATTCTTGAGATGTTGTATGATTTTTATTGTTGATAAATGTATACTTTTCATAGTATGGCATTATTGTTATCATATGTTTTTCGATTATATCTCTTATTCTATCTCATTTTATCTGATGTTTATAGATAGGCTGATACATTTATTATTTTCTTATTAAATAATACTCGGGTTAGACCGAGATGTTACAAGTGCTTCTGCTTGACTCCTTATTTAGGACCGTCTTCTGACTTTTTTCTAATTGCTTAGTTTAGTAGTTTTTGTCAATATACATTCGAGATAGAGACTCCTTGATGTATACATATTCATTTATGTGGCACTTTACCTATTCTTTTGTGATCTAGTGGATCTTGTATGACCACTACTTTGATGTACACTTTTATGTGATATATTCATATCTGTTTCCGCTTTTGTGATATGGATATCTGTTACTAATTTGTGTTATGCTCATTTCTAGATTTGTTTCCGAAGACCACATAGCCACTGTGTAGTAGCTTTGAGTTTGTATTGGATATGTTGGATTTCCTCTTGAAATGAAATGTATGTTATACTATCTGACACATCGGTGCTCACGCAAAGTAATTACATGGATGGCCGCTCCTCAACAACCTTATTCTTAATGCTAGTTGATGGCATTACTCCTTAGTGTCCTTGGCTAGCGTGAGTATATAGGTAGGGCGTCACAGCTTGGTATCAGTGCCAAACTTTGGAACAATGTAGAATAATCTAGCAAGGATCATTGTCCTAAGTCCTTCTTAGGAGTCATGCCTTAGGATTTATTCGAGTCTTAGGACCCGTTCTATCTTGTTTTCTTTTATGATACCTTGTTTTATCAATCATGATTGTTTGTTATTCATTTTATGAATAACCTTTTTCTTCTTCATTCAACAGGAATGGTTATACCAGGACGTTCGAGTGCCGGTCAATCCAATGCTACTCCTCAAGATGGACTATTTGTGTCTGCCCAACAGCTTCTAGATCTTGTAAAGAATGCTCAAGCTGTCGGACCTATTCCAGAGCCTACTTACCCTAAATCTGGGTTTGCACGCTTGTGTAGTGATTATACCAATTTAGGTAGAAAGCCATTCAAGGGTTCTGAATGTTTTATAGAAGTCCAAGCTTGGCTTAGAACATGCGATCGCATCTTTTCTCGCATGAATGTTATTGATTTGCATCATGTCCAAGTGGCTTCTAGTATGCTCCAAGAAAGAGCATTAGATTGGTATGAGATTCTGATTTCTGAAATTATTGAAATGAATCTTACTTGGGAGAAATTCCGGGAAAGATTTGAATTGAAGTTTGTGTCGGAAGCTGAAAAGGTAACTTTAGCTCGGCGCTTTATCGACCTTGTTCAAGTTGAATCTTCTATGATGGATTACGTTGCATCTTTTGAATCCCTCTCTAAATATGGGGTCGATTACATTAATACCCCGTTGAAGAAAAATCAGAGGTTTGTCTATTGCTTGAATAAGAATCCCAAAAGGCCATTACTTTTGAAGTTAGAAGTTTCTTTCAATCAACTTGTTGATATCGCTCTTCGACTCGAAGAGGCCGATAAAGAAAACGATGTTGAAGTTGTGGGTGCTAAACCGAACTTCAACAACAACAAGAAGAGGCCTATTAAGTTCAAAGTTCCTTATCCCAACAAGAATGGGAAGCAAGCAACTCTGGTAGCAAAGACCACTACCCTAGTCATGGGCAATGCTACAATTGTGGTTCTAAGGACCATTTAGCTAATAGATGTTCGAAACCTATCTTTTGTCATTATTGCAAAAGTTCGGGTCATCTTTTATCTTCTTGTCCCAAACTTCAAAGCAAGAACGAGGGAAAGCTAAATGTTATGCAAGCCACTAATAACACTTCTCGAGGTTAAGGTAATTCTCATTCTATCCTTGATGGCATTATTACATTTCATGATCATCCTATTCATGTTCTTCTTGATACGGGTGCATCCCATTCTTTTATATCAAAAGAATTTGTTGATACTTCTTCTTTAAGTGTTATGGTTTTGACGACTTCTTTGAGAATTGTGAATCCGGTTGGTGGATCCGCAACACTCAGTTTGCTCTGCAAAGATGTCGATATAATTTTATGTGATTATGCTTTCCAAGCCGATTTGCATGTTATGCGTTACTTAGGCTTCAGAATGATTTTGGGAATGGACTGGCTTAACTGTTATGAAGCCCATATTCTATGTCCCTAAAGGATTATTCATCTTCTACATCCTCAATCTGTTAAGCAGATTTCTATTGTTCTTAAAGATTCGGATTCCAAATTGGCAGCGTCCTTGTATTCTTTAAATCCTCACGATGATGATGATGATGATGAGGAAGATATTATTTCCTTCATTCGCATTGTTCGTGAATTTCCCGATATATTTGAGCGCGTTTTAGGATTACCACCTAAGCTAGCAATTGAGTTCAGAATTAATTTAGTCCCTGGAGCTCTACCTATCACTCATCCTCCTTATCGTATGTCCAATAAGGAAAATGAGAAGATGCGTAAACAATTATCCTAATTGGAGGCAAAGCAGTTTATTCGTTCTATTTCCTCTTCTTAGGGAGCTTCAGCTATTTTTGTGAAGAAATCTGACGGTACACTTAGGTTTTGCGTTGACTACCACAAGCTTAATGATCTTACCATTAAGAATAAATATATTTTACCTCGGATTGATGATTTATTTGAACAACTTTGCGGTGCTAGAGTCTTTTCACAGTTAGACTTAGCAATCGGTTTTCATCAACTTCGTATTACAGAGGATAGCATTCCTTTGACATCGTTCCGTACTCGTTATGGATCTTATGAATGGCTTGTTAAGCCATTTGGTTTAACGAATGCTCCAGCTTATTTCGTTGTTCCTCCATCGATTTGTTCTCATCTTTATAGATGATATTCTTGTTTATTCTAAAACCAAGGAAGAGTATGAAAAGCATCTTCGGATTGTGTTGGGAACACTTAGAAGCAATCAATTGAAAGCAAAATTTTCTAAGTGCCACTTTTGGCAATCTCGTATGAAATTTCTCGAGCATATTATTTCTGAATTCGGAATTTATGTGGATCCTTCAAAGATTAAAGCGATTCAATATTGGAAGAGACCGGAGAGTGTGACGGAAATACATAGCTTTCTTGGATGGCGGGTTATTACCGTCGGTTCTAAAGGGCTTTTCTAAAATTTCCGTGCCTCTTACTAGTTTGACAAAGAAGGAAGTTAGGTACATTTGGTCAGACAAATGTGAAGATTCTTTTCAAAGACTAAAAGAACTCCTTTCCGATGCTCCTATTCTTGTGATTTCCGAAGGGAACCAAGACTTTATTGTTTATCCTGATGCTAGTCATGTTGGTTTGATTGTCGTTCTCATACAAAGGGAATGTGTTATTGCTTGTGCTTCTAGGTAACTAAAGCCTGCCTAGACTAGATATGCCACTCATGATTTAGAGCTCGCGGCTATTATTTTCGCCCTTAGAATTTGGCGTCTTTATCTTTTGGGAGAGGAATTTGTTCTCGATACCGATCATAAGTCTTTAAAGTATTTATTTTCTCAAAAGAAACTTAATTTGCGTCATAACGTTGGCTCGCGTTCCTTGCATCTTATGATCTTGATATTCTTTATAATCCCGGAAAGGGGAATCATGTTGCTTATGCACTTAGTCGTACGCAACAAGTGTTTGTTTCTATGATGATATCCATATGGAATGCTCCCGAGATATTATCCACTTGTGAGATTCAAGATAGTGAATCCGGTTTATTTTTATCTCTTGTTTTATGTAGCCTTGAGGCTCATCCTACTCTTTTAGACCGCATTATTAAAACTCAAAAGCTAGATCCCGAATTAACTTTTCTTAGCCAAAGTTGTAGGGATAAAATTGATATTGAAGGGTTGAAAGACTTTGATATCGATTTTTGTGGCGGCATTCAAAAATTTGGTAGACTTATCGAGCCAAATATTAGTGATCTTCATAAAGACATTTTAGAAGATTCTCATCGTTCTAAATGTACCATTCATCCCAGCAGTAGTAAAATGGATGCAGATATGAAGCGACTTTATTATTGGGATGGAATGAAATCTAATATTGCTAACTTCATTAAGTGTTTCATGACTTGCCAACTCATAAAGGCCGAGCATCAAAGGCCCGGTGGGTTATTGCACCCTTTGGACATTCTAATTTGGAAGTGGGATCAGGTCTCCATGGACTTTATTGACGGACTTCTCCATTCTCGTTCGGGCCATGACAGTTTGTGGGTGATTGTTGATAGACTTACAAAATCCGTCCATCTTATTCCCGTTCGGTCTAATCGGACCGTACCACTTTTGGCCAAACTATATATTAGAGAAATTGTTAAATTGCATGGAGTTCCTACTTCTATTGTTAGCGATCGTGATTCATTGTTTACTAGTTGATTTTGGAAGAGTAGTCAAAAATCTTTGGGAACAAAGCTTAATTTTAGCACCGCTTATCATCCTCAGTCCGATGGACAAACCGAGCGTGTGAATCTAACTCTTGAAGATCTTCTTCGTGCATGTGTTCTTGATTTTGGTGGAAGTTGGGAATATCATATTTCTCTTGTTGATTTTTCCTATAATAGTAGCTTCCAATCTAGCATTGGTGTGGCACCTTTCGAGGCACTCTATGGAAGGCCATGTCGGTTTCCTTCTTGTAGGCTTGAGACCGGTGAAAAGCTGGTTTTAGGTCCAGATTTTATTTGTGATCCCATAGAAAAGATTGGCCTTAATCGCCGTAGGATGAAAGAAGCTCAGAGTAGACAAAAATCCTATGCTGATAACTGAAGAAGGAAATTTAAATTTTCTGTGGGAGATTTCGTGTTTATTCATGTTTCACCGATGAAGGGTGTTGTGTGTTTCAGTCGATCGGGAAAATTAGCGCCTCGATATATTGATCCATTTCCCATCACCAAGGTATTGGTTTCGTGGCTTATCGCCTCTTATTACCGGCTTAATTTTCTGCTATTCATGACGTTTTCCACGTCTCTCAACTATGGAAGTGCCTTAGGGATTCCGATTCTATTCTTGAGACTAGTGTAATTAAAGAAGTTGATGTTTAGCCTAATTTGACTTATGAGCAACATCCTATTTGTATCATTGCAACGGAGGTTAAACGCCTTCGAAATAAAGGACTTCGAAATAAAGATGTTCCGCTTGTGCAAATTCAATGGTCCTTAAACCCTAAGGATTGACCTTGGGAATCCAAAGAATTGATCGAGCGAACACATCCGGACTTACTCACTCATGCTCTTTTAGGTGAACTTCTTATTTCAAATTTTCTTTTGTGTTGATATGCTTTTATAGTTGTTACTTTTTATTTCTCATTTTTCTTAAGTATTGCGAGGACGTAATTTCTTTAAGGAGAGGAGTCTGTAACAACCCGCATATTTTAAGATTGTATATTTAAATATTTTCTTTAAATATAGCATGGTTAGTCGGATTTAAGTTTGAAAAGCTACTTTTAGCAAACAGTTGAATTAGAACTCGAGACCACTTCCATTGAGTTCAAAATGGTGTCTGTGACCTTTTTGAGTATAAAGATCGATATGGTTGGAGGTTATTAGAATTTTGATGTTTTCATTTTGGGCTTTGGGTTTGGGTTTCAGCCCATTAACCCAACATATGAACCCAACTCCACTCCACTCCTCTCAATTCCTTCATAATATTTCCTAACGCTTCAAGCTTTTGTAAAAATGGGGGAGGAGATTGGAAACTAAAATCTTAAGCCCTAGTTTCCTTTGCAAATTCAAGTTCTAGCTCCAAAATCAAAGAGAAGCTTAGATTGAAGCTTCTTGGATTGAAATTGAAGAGTGGTTGTTCTTGCCTTAGCTTATAGCTTCTCACTTGTGTTTTGGAGTAAAAGGTGAGTTTTTGAACTCACATCTATGTCTATATTTTTTATAGTTGTTAGGTAGTGATTCCTAACATCTATTCCTTGTCCATTTTCTTTGGATTGAATTGGTTTTATGAATTTTTCAATTCTTGATTCTTGTTGCTCAATTTATGAAAATCTTACTATGGATGTTTGGATATGTTTTTGGGGTATGTCGAAGAGCCTATAAGTCTGGGTTGTCGCGTGGCATAAATCCCTAGTTGTCATTGCTCGTTCAATCGCCTCCATTTGGTTTTCGTCCTTCATCGGGGCTAGGATGAGAATACTGGAAATTCCAGTTCAGTCGACTGAACCAGGAAGTCAGTCGACTGAACCAGGAAGTCAGTCGACTGAACAGAATCCATGAATTTTCCTGAGCCAGTATTAATCGACTGACCATTATGGTCCAGTCGACTGAACCTGGAAACCGAAAGTTTCCAGGCATAGTTCAGTCGACTGACCACCGTTGATCGGTCAACTAAATCTGCTGTCTCAGCCAATCTAGCCTTTTTGTGTTGATTTCTAATTTTTAATTGATTCTAGTAGATCCAATTTGTTGTTATCACCTTTGCTGACTTTGATAACTTCTTTTTCCGGATTTTCGGGAATATCCATTTTGATGGATTTGGTATCGAATTCTTTGGATTTGATTCACATCTTCGTATGTGAATTTTTGGGGATTGATTGTTTCTACAATCATTTATGTGACTTTTCACTTTGAAATACAAAGGTTTCTATACTAGTAGTAAATATCAAAACTCTTTCATCAAAATGATTTCAACGCTATTTCAATACAAAGCTCGTTTATTAAAATCTGTTGGGCGCGTTCTCACCCAGAAGACCGAACCAAAGCGAATGCTACCGACCAACCCACCCACCACCGAACCGGAGCCACCGAACCAAAGAACCACCAAACCAAAACCACTCCAAAGAACTACCGAACCAAAACCACACCAACCACCACTGGTCCAATGCTACCGAATCAAGGCAAAGAAGGCACCACCGAACCAAGATAAGGGAGGCACCACCGAACCAAGACTACCGGACCAGAACTCAACCCATCTACCACCAGTCCAATCAACGCTCCACCAACTACCGAACCAAAGCACTACCGAACCAACATTGCCAGGCCAGATCACGTCAGCCCAGGCCCACCAGCAGCTATATACATCCAAGACCCTTAACCCAGGCCTCACTCTATAAATAGAGGGGTAGGGGTACAACAATGGCAGACAAGTTTGAGAGCTCAAGCACGAACAGAACTTTCAAACAACTTTCGTACACTTGTAATCAAAGCTTTGTACTTGTAATCTGAACAGTGAAAGAGAATAACATATGAAGTGGACGTAGGCACATTCTGGCCAAACCACTATAAATCTGGGTGTCTTTTACAGTTTAGTCCCTGCTTTTTACATATTTGTATAAATCACCCAAATCACTAAGAACAACATAAAATCGACTAAATCATACGACTTAGATGTGTTTGCCCATTTTTTGTGCAAACATATTTGGTGCTTTCACTGAGAGCTCGAGCTAGAAGCTTCAGCTTCTCCCACTTAACCTTCTCCCCGACAGCATCGCTCATTGCTTGGAAGACATGCCTCCCAAGCAGAAGAAAGATGTTAGAAAAGGAAAGAACATCGCAACTAGCAGCGTTCCAGGTGCAGTGATCATAGATCAAGAGAACCGTCCCGTTCCATCAGCAGTACAAAATGGAAATCAGGCAAATCCGACAGCCCCTGCCATGGAACAGCCGGCAGCAATTACTAGGGAAGATCTTGACAGGGTTGTGGCTGAAGTGACTGACCGCTTCACATCCCAATTAGAAGCTTTGGTGAACCGACTCATGTCACGCTTAAGGGATGTTGAAAAATCCAACCGCAACACTGAATCATAGGGTGAGTCACAGTCTGGAGGATCTCGGAGGCGACAAAGATCTTTCTTCTTCGAAAAAGCTAACAACAGAAACAACAATGGTAGGAGCCGAGCCCGAACTCAGCCCGAACTCCAACCCGAGGAAACGCTTGGAACCGAACCCAGCGGGGGTGGTACCAGGCGAGGGTCGGCTGTAGCTGAGCCTGTCATGCTACCTAGCCATGGAAACACCAATGAACGGGGCCGAGCTAGAGTCCAGCCCGAAGTTGGACCCAAGGAAGTGCTCGGAACAGAACCCAGGAGGGGAAGATCAAGGCAAGGCCCAACTGTTGCTGACCCTAGCATGCTCCCTGAAGACCAGAGACAGCCACTGAAAAATATTAGGAGTGATAGACGATTCCCCCCTACATATCATCTGAACGGAATCAATCCCGCAGAGAAGAACCAAATTCATTTCTATCTGCTCCAAATTCTGATGAAAGGATGGCGCGATTATTTAGAGATTGCGTCCAACGGGATCAAAGAGATCGAGGGATAGGCGCTAGGGTAACCAGCCCTTTCACCCACAATATCGAAATTGCCATCACCCCTCAAGAATGAAAATGCCAACAATGGAACCTTAGAAGGGAATCTCTGACCCCGTTGTACACTTGCAGAGATACACACAGCATATGCTCATGAGCGGAGCCACAGAGGGAGTATTGTGCAAATGCTTTCCACTATTCTTAGCAGATCTAGCTACCTCCTGGTTCTGCCATCTACCCCAAGGATCCATCAGCTCATGGGAAATGTTGAAGGAAAAGTTCATCAGCCAGTTCCTCATTCATGTGGAACAACCCAAGGACGCTTCTTCCCAATCTAATATCAAACAGAAGCCCGGAGAGACAGTGCAGCAATATCTAACCCGATTCAATGCTGCAGCGGCCACAGTCCAAGATGCCGATGAGAAACTCATGTTAATGGCGCTCTGTAGTGGTGTGCATCCGGATACTAAGTTTGCTAGAAGATTAATGAAAGAAAAACCAGCTACCTTACCCAATTTCTTCCATGAAGCCGAAAGATATATGAGACTTGAAGACGCTGCCACTGAAAGAAAAACAGGGCAACAAACCAAGGCAGCTCATGGCGACACACCCGCTGTAGCAAAAGACGTTCGAAGGAGTGACACTAGAGATAATGCTAGGGATAAGAAGGGAGAAAAACGTCTATATCGGCCAGGACCGAGATTTGACACTTACACTCCTTTGAATGAAACAATCGAAAACATCTTCCTGGCCACCCAAGACGACGTTAAATACAAACGCCCCCGTACAAAAAGGAATCAGATAACGCAACTAAGTCTGGAAAGTTCTGCCGCTTCAACGAATCTCATGGGCATGATACCAATGAATGTCATCATCTCCGGGACTTAATTGATTAACACATCAGAAGGAAGAGACTGGAACGCTATGTAAAAGGTCAGAACAAGACCCTAGCTCCTGCCAATGTGAACCCAAGGCTACCCCTCCCAGAAACAGGAGGGGGAAATCGCAACACCAACGGCTCCAGTGAAGAGAAGATAGTGGTCCATACCATATCGGGAGGACCACACATCGCCGACAGGAACTGGACAGAGATGGAAAGATACGGAAAGTCACTTAGAAACAATGAAGGCTACATTAATTCTGTTATGGAAGAACGCCACCCGAAGCGAAAAGAGAATGAAGACATTACGTTCAATAGGCGTGACCTAGAAGGAAGGCAATACACTCAAATGGATCCTATGGTCATCTCTGCCCGGTTCGGCCCAGCCGAAGTTTTCCGAATTCTAGTAGACACTGGAAGCTCAGTAAATATCGTATTCAAGCATGCTTTTGACAGAATGAAGCTGTCAATCAAGGATGTGTCTCCCTGCAACAAACCGCTACACGATTTCACTGGAGACACGAAGATGCCCCTCGGGCAATTGGACCTCTTTTTTGAAATAGGAAGTTACCCCCGCTCCGTTATATGGAAACAAACATTTGTGCTAATAGATAACCACTCGGCCAACAACGCCTTTTTAAGAAGACTAGCCTTGTATGACTTCCAAATTGTCCTGGCTCCGTGGTGCCTGAAGATGAAATTTCCAATAGACAATGGACTAGGGGAAGTAGAGGGAGATCAAGACGCCGCTCGAGATTGCTATGTAACTGAACTTCGCAATAACCGCAGGAAGGATAAAGGGAAAAATGCAGAGACTACTCTCTACATGAAAAACTTGGAAGCATAGCAACTAAAGAAAGCCCCTCCTCTTCGATATACCAGTGATCCTTTCAATGAATTAGACCCCACGGACAAAGAGGAGGAGGCCACCACCGAGCCTACAGAGGCTATGGAGTTTGTATCTATAGACAAACACGACTCAAGTAGGCTGTTGAAAATCGGATCTCAGCTAAAAGCAGAATTGAAGGATAACTCATTGATTTTATCCGCCACAACTTGGATGTATTTGCATGGACACACGCTGACATGACTGGAATCTCCCCAGACGTAGCATGCCACGTACTAAACATCGATCCTACCAAGGTGCCAGTAAAGCAGAAAAAGAGAAGTATCGGGGCAGAACGATCAGCAGCCCTCGATGAAGAAGTAAAGAACTTTCTTGCCAATAACTTCATACGAGAAGCCATCTACCCAGAGTGGATCGCTAACTCGGTACTAATAAAGAAGGCTAATGCGAAGTGGCGAACATGCATTGACTTCTCCAGCTTAAATGACGCTTGCCCGAAGGATTGCTTCCCACTCCTCGAATCGATCATCTTGTGGACAGCACATCCGAGCACGAACTCTTATCTTTTATGGACGCATACTCAGGATATAACCAAATTCCTATGCACACCCCCGACCAAGACCACACTAGTTTCATCACTGATCGGGGATTGTACTGCTATAGAGTAACGCCTTCCGGACTTAAAAACGCTAGAGCTACCTATCAGCACCTCGTCAACAAGATGTTTATGGAACTGAAAGGATGAACAATGGAGGTTTATGTGGATGACATGCTAGCAAAATTGAGGAAAGCCAACGATCACGTAAGCCACCTGGACGAGATGTTTCAAGTACTTCGCCAATATGGAATGAAGTTGAATCCTCTAAAGTGCTCATTCGGAGTATCATCAGGAAAGTTCTTGGGATTCATCGTCCATGACAGGGGGATTGAAGCAAACCCCGAACAAATCTGAGCTTTGAGAAATATCAGGATACCTTCCACTCGAAGAGAAATGCAAAGCCTAAATGGGAAAGTGGGCGCCCTAAGCAGATTCATCTCTAAAGCGACTGACAAGTGCACCCCTTTCTTCGAAGCTCTAAAGAAAGACAAAAAAAGTTTGAATGAACTAACGAATGCTTAACAGCCTTCCTCAACCTAATCGAACACCTTCAAAGACCACCAGTACTCTCAACTCCAAGCGAAGGCGAAGAGCTATACCTATACCTTGCAGTGTCATCTCATGCTCTGAGCGCCGCTTTGGTAAGAGAAGACAACCGCGCACAGCAGCCAGTATACTTTGTGAGCGAGAGGTTTACGGGGGCAGAAGCCAGATACCCTAAACTTGAGAAGCTAGCATACTGTTTACTAATCACATCACGGAAATTGCATCACTATTTCCAATCTCATTCCATCAGAGTTTTAACCGATCAACCGCTAAGACAGGTACTCCATCGTCCCAACACTTCTGAGCGACTACTTAAATGGGGCATTGAACTGAGCCAATATGATATCACCTACTATCCTCGCACCACCATCAAGGGACAAGCCCTGGCTGATTTCATTGCCGAATTCACTACCAACAAAGGTAAGGAGCAATCTGAAATAGCAGAAGACATCATGTGGAATCTCTTCGTGGACGGAGCATCAAACGAACAAGGTTCGGGGGCAGGTATTGTAATAATCACTCCCAGGGGATGGAAGCTACATTATGCTCTAAGGTTGGAATTCACTGACACCAACAACGATGCAGAATATGAAGCAGTAATAGCTGGATTAGAACTTTCCTTAGAGAATGGAGTCAGTTCTTTATGTCTTCATAGTGATTCGCAACTTATCGTAAATCAAATACTAGGAGAATTTCAGGCTCGAGGAGAACGACTCATAGCATATCTGAAGAAGACCAAGCTGCTACTCAATCAATTGGATCACTATTTGAACAAACGCATTCCTCGGGAAGAGAACCAAGAGGCCGACGAACTGGCAAAGCAAGCTAGCATGAGAGGCGACACCATTTCCGGAACAGTAGCCATCTCAAAGCAACTAACCCCGAGTTTCGAGCAAGTGAATCTGATAGCTGCAATCGAAGAGGAAACTTGGATGACTCCCATCCGAGAATTCTTACAAGATGGCACACTGCCCGATGGGAGTAAAGAAGTCAATAAAATCTTGAGGAGAGCTTCCCGCTACACAATACAGGGGGGCATCCTCTATCGGCGCGGCTTCTCTAACCCCCTGTTAAGGTGTGTTGCTGGAAGGGAAGCCAAGGAAATCTTATCAAACATCCATCAAGGAAGCTGCAGAGATCACACTGGAGAGCAGACTCTGGCAAAGAAGATACTCCGATATGGGTATTTCTGGCCCACCTTAAACAAGGACGTCTTAGACTTCGTCAAAAGTGTGACAGATGTCAGAAGTTCGCTAAGATTCCTCGACTACCAACAAATGAGATCACTCAAATGACCAGCCCTTGGACCTTTGCAGTATGGGGAGTTGACTTGATTGGCGAACTGCCGGTGGGCCGAGGCAGAGCCAAATATGCTAAAGTGGCAGTCGACTATTTCACCAAATGGGTGGAAGCGGAACCTCTAAATAAAATATCCTCGGCAAAAGTTATTAACTTCTTGATCAAAAATGTTCTATGCAGGTACGGTGTTCCACTCAAAATCATATCGGACAATGGACTTCAGTTTGACAGCGAAGAGTTTGCCGACTGGTGCCAAAGGCACGAAATTCACAAAAGCTTCTCATCTGTGGCTTACCCCCAGGCAAACGGACAAGTCGAAGCTGTCAACAAAATTGTCAAAACTCTAATCAAGAAGAAGCTTGAAAAGTCAAAAGGCGCTTGGGTGGATGAACTTCCTACGGTGCTTTGGGCCTACCGCACATCTTTTAGAACATCAACGGGGCATACTTCTTTCTCATTGGCATACGGATCGGAGGTCATGCTCCCAGTCGAAACTATAGTGCCTTCCCACCGTAGGATCCACTATGACCCAGAAGGGAAAGAAGAACTCCTTCACATGTCTTTGGATCTAAGTGCAGAGAGAAGAAACGACGCAGCACTCAAAGCAGCAGCTCACAAGAAAAAAGTGGCAGCACAATACAACTCCAAAGTCAAGCATCGTAGCTTACAAGAAGGAGATCTTGTCCTCAAGCCCGCGCCCCGGAGCACTAGATCCCATCTGGGACGGACCATATGTAATTCATAAAGATCTCCACAACGGAGCTTATATTTTGTCAACAATGGACGGAGAGGTGTTCCAGAGGGCATGGAACATCCTACACCTTCGTCGATACTTTTCTTAACTTGTACTGCCCATATGAAGTGAATTAACAAAGAGAATCAGTGGATGCAGGCATTTTTGTGCCGAACCACTTTAAAAACTTGTCTCTTTTTTAACTTATCCCTTTATATCTTGGCTACTTGTTAACTTTATCCTTTTCTGTTGAACAAAATCCTATGTGATGGCATTTCCATTCAAGACACATCACAGCGCAAATTCACCTGCACAAGACCTAACAGGTACTATACGAATCTATGCCCTCGCCAATGAGACACTTTTGCTCCAGCATCCCCTTGTTGCGGGTTAACTCATAGCTCACGATCGGCCCTTAAAGCCAACTGTAATGAGTCGACTATAAGCCACCGAGAAGGCCGACTATAGCCGGGGCAGCTCATTACCGCGTTCGGCTCGCCGGCAACCGTGAACCTACTTTAAGCCCCAACATAAGGTGTGTCCAGCCAGGGGTAGTTCACAGTTGACGATCGGCACCCACGCTAGCCGGCCATGGTAAATCGAATAATACCCATGATTACGGGCCATAATGGCCCAGGTAGTTACTGTGCGCGATCTCGGCTCCGAGTGTCTTAAGCACGGCTGTGGTAAAAAAGAGAAACTCCGCGCGGAGGCGTAAGATGGGTGACAAATGTCTCCAAGACCCACAGCTAGGGAAAGTGACTACAAAACTATTTGCCACGAACTTAAGCACATCGCAGGACTTCCATGATTGGAAGTTTTACTATTTCTTATATTTCTATTTTGTTTAAAAACTTTCCTCCTATCCTCTATAACGATCACTAAAGTACAGGACACAAAATAGGAGACGCTCGCTAATGGGAATAGGAGCTCGCTAATGGATGACAGGTCACTCAGCTGCATTCCATGCTCAGTTATACAAGACATTCAAAGCAATCGTCTGCGACTAAAACATGAAGGGCGGTACTTTCTTCTTTTGTATGTGAATACGTAGCTGTAATTTATTCGCACATCATACTAACATTGCGAGATCTGAAATTATATTTTAAGCAAGAACTTGACATCAAACACAATTGAATCACAGGAATGTGCACAGCTATATCTCTTATGCAATACACCAAAATAACGATAGCATTCAAATATGACAGAACCAGCTTAAGTTAAAAATTACATGCCAAGAATAAAGTCGTTCATTACGAATAACATAATTATAGCCTAAAAGTCATATTAATGTTTTCGGACTAGCATAGGCAGCAAGGTCAAGTAAGCCAAAAGATATCCAGATCAAGTCAAGGAGTCGGCTGCATCGGAGCTTCACCTCTATCCTACTGGCCCTCCGAGATCTACTTAACCGCGGGATTGGAACTCTCAGCATGTTAACCAGAGGTAGTTGGTGCTCCAGAGGTCCCGCCCGTCAAATTTTGAAGATGAATCCATTAAATAAACAATAAGCAATCAAGTTACGAAAAGCTAAAAGGGAAGACTTACCAGCAACTGCTCCTTGATCATCTTCCTCTAACTGCACACCTACCTCCTCAACAGTAAGCAGCCGCATACCCTCCTTCACCGCCGCTTTCTCCTCCTTGGTGAATTGAGCCGTAACTACGTCCATTTTAAAGGCTACGCCACCCTCCTTATCTGCATCGGCCTTAGCCTCCTCCAAGGCCCTGAGATAAATCCTGGCCATAACTCGGGGGTAATAATCCATCCAAGATAAGTTACCATGTTTCCAAGTGCGAAAGTATATTTCCTGAAGCATCTCATCCATTATCTCCAAATTCTCCCCGAACTCCCTTATTCGGTCCTCAGAAGCCAACAGCTTTGCAGTGGCAGCATCCCTCTCCGATTGGTATCGCAAGCAGTTAGCCTGAAAGGATTTCCTCATCACCTCCATCTCCTCCTTCAGTTTGGTTTGAGCAAGCTCTACGGCTTCAAGTTCCTCGGATAACTCCTGTACCCGCTCAAGATCCGCTATTCGAACCTCATCCACCATTGCGATAGCCATATCAATCCGTTCCTTACAAACAGCCTCCATTTTCCGTAATTTTGCCCTGCTGGCCTCTTCCATGGTTTTCTTTAATTGTCTAGAAGCGGCCACATGTTGAGAGATCTGAATGGCCTAATCAACGAGTTGTTTGGCCTGGTCGGAAACCATTAACCATAGTCGAATGTTAGCACTTTCGATTTCTTCTCCAGCCTTGACCAGTCGGGCATGATGCCCCATCGGCTTCCTGGTTTCCTCAGCAACCTGGTCAATGTTTGCCTTAGCTTCATCCCCCAAAGTTATGACCCGAGAGGTAAGCAAATCAAGATCCAGGGACTTAGCTTCATTTAGTACTCTTACCATAGGATTACGAGGGAGAAGGTGCTCACCGGTAGCCTCATCAAAGGTAATATCATGAGAACCCGGATCCAGATCAGGATGACGCGCAAACGGATTACGAGCCAAGCCGGGATGATCTATCTGGGTAATGGTAGGATTTTCAGACGGGTGCGGAGAAGGTATAAACTCAGTATTCTCCTCCGTGGTATCCTGAAGAGGCTGAGTTGGGGGCTGAGGACCCGGTGAAGATTCAAACAAGGAGCGAATCCTCTTCTTCTTTTGGATATCCTCTTCGATAACTCCAAGAAGAGGACGGTAGCCGACTACGTTTCCAGAGCGGTTAGTCGGAGGCTTTGGTTTAGTAGAAGCCTTGAGAAGTTTGTATTGTTCAAGACGGTGCCGAACATCTGATGTCTTGGCCACCTTACCCGCTTCTGTGGTAAAAACCAAGTGTTACAAGCATACATTGAGCTATAATTCAAGAAATATATCAAATTAAGAAGAGTAAAGAGATGCTTTTGTTATACAAACCCTAGGGAGGAGTAGGATATTGCGATAAGTCCTGGATCTCATTCCAGGACGGAAGCTGACCATAACATATTCCTAAATCCTTATCATAAATGGAGTCGGCAGGAGTCAAAAATTCACCTTGAATCGTAGGAATTGCCTTAGTTGAAGCACTCTTAGAAGATGAATCGGCGCCGGTCCCGGCCTTGTCAGCTTTTTTAGGCTTCTCCACTAAAGCCGATCCTTCCTCCAACCCTTCAAAAGCTAGGCGGAAAGCGTCATCTTTCCACTCCTGGATCACACCTGCTTGCTCAGAAGACAAAGCCCCAGTGTCATCACCACTTTGTCCGTCGCCACCATCACCGCTATGACCATCACCATAACCTTCTCCACCACTTCCACTCTCCGCCTCACCTCCTTTATCCTCGCCTCTTTCCTCCTCCACATCTTCCTCCTCCGGGACATCTGGACATGTGCTGGGGGAGGGTCCATCGGACTTCTTAAGTTTCTTCCCCCCGGCAATTGGATGTTTTGAGAAGGATTTCCTTTTGCTGCTCTTCGCCGTCGCCCCTCCTTTAGCTTTGGCGGCCCACTCCTCAGCTGTGTCTCTTTGCTTGACCACAGACTGGCATGGCAGAATCAAGTTGTGCCCTAAAAGAGTAGCATTCTTGATCAAATAAGAAGTTTCCCTCTCCTTTTCCGAAATGGCTTCTATTTCCTCAGTCATCCGAACCAAACGATCATTCTCTACAACCGCAAAGTCACCTGTCGCTAGCAAGAAACAAAGCACATAAGGAGGAGCATTACAGTCAGAAAGGAAATTATAAATAAGAGTCAACTTACAGCCAGAGGTGAAGCGGTGGAGAGAAACAGAGTCATCTCTGACAAAGAACCATTCCTTCTTGAACATGCTAAATTTTTAATATAAGTCTAGGACTGGCTTGAAAGACACGGCCGATTCTAAGCTAATGTATGGAAACCCCTTCTTGTAGCCTCACAAGTTGTACAGGTACCGAATTTCCCGGTTGGAAAGGGGACGCCCATATTTTCTCTGGAAGATAATAAACAGACTCACCAAGATGGCATAGGAGTTGGGCTGAGGCTGGAAAGGGGCCACCTTCAAGTATGTGATGAAGCTGACGATCCAAGCGTTGATCGGAGGAATGGCCCCGCACATGTAGTAATACCTACTATAAGCAAAATATCCTTCAGGGGGGGTTATACGGCATCACTCCTTTCCCTGGAAACATCGTATGCGCTCTGTCCATCCCAAAGGATCTAGATATAACGTCAAGATGCTCGTCTTTGAGGGAGATGGGAAAGCAGTCAGGCGGTGAGTTCAAAAGCTCCTGAGGACCATACCCATCTACTAATGATCTCGGGGATGGTCCATGTCGTTTTGGCTCTAACTGAACTGGAGGCACTATGGAGGACTCCCCTTTGTCCTTGGATTTCTTCTTGTCAGAACGAATTTCTACTTTATGAGACATTATCTGTAACACAAAAAAACACATCGTTAGAACAAGGGATGTAGACAAACAAGTACCTTCGGCCTGGAATCGCATTCATAATTCAAAACATAAAAGCTCAATCGGTAGTTCGAGGCCAGAGTCCATTCGGCACTCGTACTCCCCAAGTGCATTCGGTAGTTCGGGGCCAAGGTCCATTCGGCACTCGTACTCCCCAAGTGCATTCGGTAGTTCGAGGCGAAAGCCCATTCGGCACTCATACTCCCCTGACTCATTTGGTAGTTCAAGCATAAAGTTTATTCGGCAGAAGAAAACCTCACCTGGTCCGGCAGTCAAGTTTGATTCGGTACTTAATTGATTCGGCTATTTCAAACGATGAAGGACGACAGAGGCGTGAAGCCCATACTTATAGACAAGCGTAGGATGACCGGACCAACCGGTTCGGCACTTGGGCCAAATGAGGGTGTCAAAGTTGAGGAAAACAAAGTGCGTCATATACCGACATATGCCCCACTTTGGGGGGCAAATGTTGGGTGTGTTCTGACCTAGAAGACCGAACCAACTCGAACCAAAGCGAATGCTACTGACCAACCCACCCACCACCGAATCGGAGCCACCGAACCAAAACCACTCCAAAGAACTACCGAACCAAAACCACTCCAACCACCACCGGTCCAATGCTACCGAATCAAGGCAAAGAAGGCACCACCAAACCAACATAAGCGAGGCACCAACGAACCAAGACCACCGGACCAGAACTCAACCCACCTACCACCGGTCCAATAAATGCTCCACCAACTACCGAACCAAAGCACTACCGAACCAACATTGCCAGGCCAGATCACGTCAGCCCAGGCCCACCAGCAGCTATATACATCCAAGACCCCTGCCCCCAGCCTCACTCTATAAATAGAGGGGTAGGGTTACAACAATGGTAGACAAGTTTGAGAGCTCAAGCACAGACAGAACTTTCAAACAACTTTCATACACTTGTAATCAAGGCTTTGTACTTGTAATCTGAACAGTGAAAGAGAATAACATATGAAGTGGACTTAGGCACATTCTGGCCGAACCACTATAAATCTGGGTGTCTTTTACAGTTTAGTCCCTGCTTTTTACATATTTGTATAAATCACCCAAATCACTAAGAACAACATAAAATCGACTAAATCATACGACTTGGAGGTGTTTGCCCATTTTTTGTGCAAACAAAATCGTTTTCCCACCTACTAGTATATACTAATCTTTACCTCCTTCGTATGAGAAAATCTAATTAAACGACTTAGCAAAACAAGTAGTATGAAACGCTTGCGTTTATTTTGTCGGTTAACTTTTTGACTTGTTCGATTGAAACCTTTGTGGAAAATTTTCGAGTGGAAATCTACAATTTGTTCATAAATTTTTAAGTTGAGCCAGTGGTTATGGGTCATGAAGCTAAACTCATATATTTACCAGCTTAGTGTAATTGACACTTCTTGATGATCGACGATGATCATTTTGTGATTTAGACAAGCGATATGTGATGTCACTTTGTCCACGTGGGGGACTGTACCTGTTTTATTAAGTTTCGCCTCGTTTCTTGAACAGGCTGACGACCTATGTGTTCTTGGAGTTTCGACTCATTTTTGTAGGCTAGCAACCCAAGTTCTTTATGGAGTTCAGTTCATTGGATGAATCATTGTACTACTTCGTTGTACCGTCTTATCAAGTTCATCGGGCATACCGTTGTACTACGTCGTCGTTCCGAATTATTTGAGTTTTAGGTTCCTTGGGCGTACTGTTATAGTACTACATCGTTGCACCGGCTCTATGGTAAGCGACCATGGATAAGCGACCAGTTTGTGTTGCATGTGTTACTGTGTTTTATGCTCCCATTTGTGATAGGACCCCTTTGTGATTTCTATATTTCTAATTGATGATTTCTAGAATTTGTGTTTCACAATTTTTATGATTGGCATTTATATGTTTGTCAATATTTGTGGTTTGGTGAATAAAATAAAAAATATGACATTCTTTTTGGTGTTCTGAGATTCTTGACATATTGTATGATTTTTTTTTGTTGATGAATGTATACTTTTCATAGTATGGCATTATTGTTATCATACGTTTTTCGGTTATATATCTTATTGTGACGCCCCACCTCTATAACAACGCTAGCCAAGGACACTACGGTGTAATGCCGTCAACTAGCACGGAGAATAACGCTGTTGAGGAGCGACCATCTGTATAATTGCTTTATGCGAGTATCGATATGCCAGATAAAATATAACTTGCATTATTTTAAAGAGGAAATCCGACATACCGACACAAACTCAAAGCTACTACACAGTGGTTATAATGTCTTCGGAAATAAATATAGAAATAAACATAACACAAATCAGTCACAGATAATTCATATCACAAAGGCGGAAATAGACATGAATATATACAACACATAAAAGTGTTCATTAGAGTAGTGGTCAAACAAGAACCACAATATCACAAAAGAATGGTTACAAGTGCAAGACAAAAGAATATGTATACATCTAGGAGTCTATATCTCAAAGGTATACAACAAAAACTACTAACCTAAGTAGTTTGCCAAAAGTCAGGATGATAATCCTAGAAGTGAAGTCAAGCAGAAGCACCTGTAACATCTCGGTCTGACCCGAGTATTATTTAATAAGAAAATAATAAACGGATCAGTCTAGCTATGAATATCAGATGAAATGATATAGAATAAGAGGTTGACTAAACGTATAATAATCACAATGCCAAGCTGTGATAAATTAGTAGTTGAAAATCAACAAGAGATTAATCAATATCACAAAAATCTTCTCAAAGATTAGAAGGAACGTCATACTCCTTATTTCATTCACCAAGCCACAAATATTGACAACATATAAATGCCAATCACAAAATTGGTGAAATTCAAATTCTAGAAATCGTCAATAGAAATCCGGAAATCACAAAAATGATCGTAGAAACGACCAGACACAAAAAGGGGGAGGCCTATCACAAAACGCGAGCAAGAAAACTCACCAACACGTGTATCACAAAACGGGACGCTATCCCATGGTCGCTAACCATAGAGCCGATGCAACGACGTAGTACAACGGTATGCCCAAGGAACCAGAAACTCGAATAGTTTGGAAAAACGACGTAGTACAACGGTACGCCCGAAGAACCCGAAACTCGTAAAATTCGGAACAACGACGTAGTACAACATTACGCCTGAAGATCCGAACTCCATAAAAACGTGGGTCGCTAGCCCACAAAAATTTGTCGAAACCCTAAGAAATAAATAGGTCATTATCCTATAATAAAAATGAGACGAAACTCTATAAAATGAGGTATCGTCCCCTCCTCGGACAAAGAAACATAGCACGACGCTAGTCTAAATCACAAAAATGATCCTCAATGATTATCAAGAAAGTGTCAATTACTCTAAGCTAGTAAATATATGAGCTCAGCATCATGTCCCATAACCACTAGCTTAACTTAAATATTTACGAGCAGATTGTAGATCTCCACTAGAAAATTGTCACCAGAGATTCAATCGAACAAGTCCAAGAATTAACCAACGAAGTAAACGCAAGCGTTTCATACCACTCATTTTACTAAGCCGTTTAATTAGATTTCTCATACGAGTGAGGAGAAGGTTTGTATATACTAATAGATTGGAAAACGGTTTTAATAAATGAGCTTGGTATTGAAATAGTGTTGAAATTGTTTTGATGAAAGAGTTTTGATATTTACTACTAGTATAGAAACCTTTATATTTTAAAGTGACAAATCACAAAAATGACTGTAAAACAATCAATCACCGAAATTCACATTCGAAGACGTGAATAAAATCCAAAGAAATCGATACCGAGTCCATCAAAATGGATATTCCTAAAATTCCCGAAGGAAAGAAGTCATCAAAGTCAATAACAAATGATAACAACAAAGAAGGAAAGAACACGAATCGATTAAATTTGGAAACCACGCAAAATAGGCGACATAGGCAAAATAGCAATAGGTCGGTCGGCCGGCTAGAGAGCTCGGTCGACCGGACCCTGTTCTAAAAAAATTCTCGGGAAGCATGTTGGTCGACAGAGCTCTGTAGCTGGTTGACCGGACCAGAGACATAAAAGTGCTTATGCACTTTGGTAGCAGGTCGGTCGGCTGGCCACAGAGCTCGATCGACCGGAGCCTGTTTCCAGCTCCTCCCAGCCTATCTGAGTGAGGGACAAATCTCCACCAAATTAAAATCGGACGAGCAATGGACGCTAGGGGTTTATGCCAATCGACTACCCGGCCCCATAAGCTCTTCAATGCATCACAAAATCATGATCAAAGATCAAAGCTATGATTTTTAAAGATTTGGCTTTCAAACATTAAAATTGGAATATTCACAAAACCAACCCAAATCAAAATCAAATGCACATGAGTAAGTGTTAGGAATTCATACCCAACATTCAAAGATAGATATAAGCATAAATGTGAGATAAAAATCTCACCTTTTCACAAAAACAATGAAGAAGACACTACTACAAAACAGGCCATTTGCATAGGTTGTTTGCCCCCCTTTTGCATTAGTTCAGCAACCGATGCATATGCAACCGATGCAGTAGGCTTAACATTTTTGCATCAGTTCTGAAACCGATGCAAAAAGATCCTTTTTGCATCGGTTGTTACCAACAACTGATGCAAAATATCATGGTTGGTTGCTTGGACACAGCCTTCATGTTGCATCGGTTGTAATAAAAACCGATGCAATAAAGGAACTTGTTGCATAGGTTGTTGTTGAAAACCGATGCAAACTAATCCCTCTATTGCATCGGTTTTTTATAACAACCGATGCAAACTAATCCCTCTATTGCATCAGCTATTTATACCTGATGCAAAAAAGCCATTCTCAGAAACCATTATTACAATACTCAAACAAACTATATATATATATATATATATATATATATATATTATTGATTACAACAAACAATTATTGCATGCAATATTGCAATCATTCAAAATTAAATTTGATGGCAAATACAAACTGAATAACATAATACCAAAATAAACATATATCATCAATTATAGTGTTAATAACTATACAAACCATATTACTACAACAGCATACATACCATATTACAACAGCATACAAACCATATCATCATTGACGAATACAATTGTTCTCACTGTCTACCACAGCATACGTACCATATTACTACAACCACCTAGTCATCTAACAGTGCCTAATTACTCAACATCATCATTCATCCCCACAACTGCACCTGACCATCACACTTCAAAGTACATTAAACTCCACTGCCTTCTACAACTTGGTTCACCCAAACTACTCCACATACAAACTGTTATACAACCACATCATACTGACCATCCCTGCCTACATATTCATAGCCAACTGTGCATGTAATCACCACCACTACAACATCTTCTGCCTTCACATCCTTGCTGCCACCTTCATAATTCATTCTCATTGCCATAAACTATAAACCAAAAATGCTACTGCCACCTAAATCTCTAGCCAATTTCTACAACTCCTCACTTCCATCATTCCATGCAACTTGACCAGACAGTCACCACAAAAATATCCAGCCTTCATTCAACCTCCATTCTCCTCCACACTTCTACTTAAACAAACCGCCTTCATCTGTCCATTGTGTAAGTGTACATTCACAATACAACTTGAACTACTGCTCTGCCACCCCTGCCATCATCTAAAACAATACATCACTACAAACAATCCATCCATTACTTTGAAAACTATCAAAGCAATCACCAAATTCTTACAACATCACAACAAAACACCCGGATTCGCAGCAGCCAAACCACCCTTTATTGCAACTATGCGCACCTTGTCAAACACGTACCACACATCTCAACTGTTACATTCTTGTCACTGTGCCACTCTTCATCTCACTGCCTACACCCTGCACTTCTAATCACAACTTCCGCCATTGTCTTCATCACATACAAGTTGCACACCAGTTTTCAACATTCTTCAACATAACAGTCCACAGTCATCTCTATAACAAAATTCACCACTATCCCATACCCACTTCACCATCCACCTACTTTCATTTCAAACATACTGCTCTACATCAGTTACACTACTCTCTCTGCTCAAACATAGTACTTAGTTACACTAATCTCTGCTCACAGTTCAAGCATACTCTTTCCACTGACAAATTCCCTCTTTACTGCTGCTATACCACTCATATACAACTACTCCTCCATATCAACTTACATCACATTCATTATCTTACTGCGTGCTCCACTCACCACAGCCACATACACTATCTCACACAAAACTTCATCATTCAACTGCACCGCAACTACCCTTATACAAATAAGCACTGCCATATCCACTAAAACTGTCCACTGACCCCAAAACTTCCCCGATAGCCAAACACCACAATCTAGACTTCACTGCTACAACAGTTCATCCCTTTCCAATCTTCAAACACCACTAACCACCCCTCGGCCTCGCTTCCAAACGAAGCAACAACATCTATCAAACCATTGAACTGCTTGCACACAAGAGTGATGCTAAATGCATATCAACATATACACTATTTTACCATGATACTTCATATTACCCAATAGATCAGTGATTTTACTGTCAATCGGTAATGTATAACCAAATATTTTTATTATATTGGATAATACGACAATGTGAAGCAAAAACAGTAATAGAAATAAGCATGGATAAAATGAAGTAGAAACTGTGATGCATTAGCATCCTTATATTATATATGCAAATTTATAGGGTAAAAAGTTGATATATGATGCACACATACCTTCAAGTTGGCGATGGAGAAGGCTGGGGTCATAATATTTCTATAGAGAGATCAAACCTTGTCTTCGATCATCAACAACCCATTCCCGAACATCGACTTCCTATCATGTTTGAAAACGTCCGACTTCCCCCACTTCTTGCTTAAAGCTCCTGCCACTGCTTTTTTTAAGAACTCCGGATCCGCTACATATAAAAACGGCTCCGTTCCCACCCAGTATACGAAAACTTTACCTGTATAAATCCTCTTTACAATGGAATATTCATGGTACATGTTATATCCTCTTTAAAAGTCTGAAGAGTACCTGTATAAATCTGTTCAAAGATACGAATAAATTAATTGAAAAGCTGATTTGAAGTGGATTCCATATTATCTATATTCAAATTGATTATTATTTCAATATCCGATAAAATTACAGCAATAGTAGAATTTTATGTGCCGTTCATGTTGTATGAAACTGTTGTATTAACCATCTTACACATTTTACTTCTTTAACATGTTACGAAGCATGCACACAAGCACGTATACAGACACACATATATATGGTCTAATACAGGTTATTGAAGCAGATAATGATTATCACATCGACCAATTTCAGTACGTTCAAATCCTATGTCAAACATTAGTCTTCACTAGGATGAACTCGTTAATAACACGATAAACGCAAAAATCTTTTAGAAATGACAGGAATTATACACTTTCGACACATAGGTGTATGTGTGTGTGTGTATAACAAATTATTAAAAAAATTGGCCCACGTGATTATAAAGGGACGTGACTTGACTTAAAAAAATAACACATCGGATATAACAAGACCAATAAGAATTGAAAACTAATAATCTATTTTATTTATCATTTCCAATTGTGTGGAAGGTTGAAGTTGGTTATGCAGAGTTTCCAATTATCTATTTGCATAGCAGCATAATACATATGGATAACTACCGTGACGTGGTATAGGAAAATATAAGACCACCACATCACCATATGAAGTTAAAGATACCATGCTTTTGCACTTGCAAATAATATCAATGTTAGAAAGTACAAATTCTTGCTTTTAGCTGTACACATTATATAATGAATGAAAGTGCTACTCAGCTTATGTATTATTTTATTGGAGGAATATATACATGGATGTCTAGAATCTAGATTATCCTTATGATTAGTATCACGTATAAATAAATAATTATTTTTCATTAATTGACATAATGGGATTGGTCATCGAATGAGCTTGCATGGATACTGCTTGTTCGATACTGCTGCAAACCTGAAAAAAAACTTCTCGTTTATAAATTTCTAAAGAGAGGGAGTTTAGAGAATCATTTATTCAAGAGTATGTTTCTTTCTTTACTTATCTTTGCTCAAAAATTTCTTTTTGTTCCTTTTAAATGAAATCCCAATAATATCATTACCAAGGATATTTTTTGCATCATGTTACCATTCATTAACTAAATGGTGATAGATGATAAATACTAATAGGTCAAGGATGCAAAGAAACTAACCATGTGGCACCCTTAAGTTCTCGTTCGTCAAATGCCCTTGTTCAATAATCCTTAGATCTCAAGTACGTTTGTTAGCTGAATGTTAACTTGTTAAGCTTACTTGCCACATGTACCACTCAATCACAACATCCAGTGTACTGTCTGCACATATATGGGAACAGATTAGAACAAATGTAGAACAAATTTTTGATTCAAATGTAATCATCTATCTAACTTAATCATGTTCTCTACACAATATGAACATGCAAAATAAAGAAGGAAGCTTTAAAAAAAGATCGATTTACTTACCTCCAGGCCATTGCAACAGTATTAAGAAGAAGAAAAAATGCCCAATGGTCTGCTTTCAACAATCCAATCTCCAAACACGATTTATGAAGTTTCTGATTTAGTTAGTTGAGGATGGATATCAAATGGAAGGCACAATCCATAATTTCTTATTATTTATGAATTAGCATATCCACCTAGATTCGAAGCACATTAAACATCCTCAAAGATGTCATTTTCTTCGAAAACCTTGATGCTGTTATCTCCCTGAGCTAGATATCATAGATTTAGCCTGCAAATTGCATCTTCATTGTTACACAGGTTTTATTCTTTGAACATTCATATTTCGTTTCGTATATTCTTGTAAAGAAACCGTATAAAGCTAGAGAAACCTGTTTAGTTTGGTGAATTGAAAATCTCTTATGATATGATTTTTTTGAAGTATGCGTTGCATCAACTGAACCTTTGTCTGAGTTGGTGGATTGAAAATGCTTATCATCCCTAATATTTTTATTCATAAAAAAGCGACAATTTTCTACCCTTTATTCTTTTTTCTTGTTTGGTGAGCACTTGATCATTTGAACGTTTGAACAATTCTGTGACATATTTGTTAGCCGGTGCATGGATTTCATATGGTTTGACTTTATACGCATACTTAAATAATAATAAAAATGATATGTCTAAGGATTTTGAATTCAATATCCAAGTTTCGAACATATATTTATGAGTATTATGAATTTTCTACATGTGCTCTGAAATCAGGGAACGATGGTTTCATAAATCAACAAATCGGTTGCGTTTCAAATAGCCCACTCTTACCACTGCAGTGCCTACGTTAAAACATATTAGGTGGTTGCATGCTTTTGATTAAAGTCAGGCTACTATAATGATATACTAAACATTGTTCCTCTAATGGACATAGGATCTGATTTTAAAATCTTAGCTCTGTCTTCATGGAAGTAAAACAATAGTGTTTGTAAATGTAAATGGGAGCTCCTATTATACATGCTCTAAGCAAATGTGCTGATTGCTTCACTTTAAACCAAAATCGTACCTACTTCTTTACTTCTTTGAGAGAGAACTGATAGTTCGGTCGCACAATAAGATTGGAATATCATCACTAACACCTGAAGTTCTTTGTTGCATGGCTTGAACTGCTGCAACTATTGTTGCATTAACTGCTGCTAGTGCTTTTATTCACTCTTTCATCTGCACTTGGCACATCGTATGCCTTCTCTGCTGCTCTTCGTGAATTGCAGTAGACATATGTACAAATTATATGAATGCCAAAGCAGATATTCAAATTAGTGATCTCATTTAAATACCAATGGCATTAATAAAGTTTATGCATGAAAAATTATGACAGTATTTAAACTATTATCAAAAATAAACATATATACGTGCTTAGGATGATTAATGCAGGAATTATACCAGTGCAATTCAAAACATTCTGCTAATAAACTAAGAAAATTCACAGTCCTACCTGAGACATGATGATGCCTCCGCCTTCGATTGAGAAAATGGACGACTCCATGATGATGCACATGACTTTTTTCAGGGGTCGTTGCATTAACGCGCAACAACACCTTCCAAAATTGCGAGCACTGCTTCACCTTGGCAAATCGAGCTCGAATTCACAAACCCGCATTCGCCTGCAACACCATCAACTCCAAATTAACATCACAACTTCAATAGTGATCGACAGACCACACTCCAAATTTCGAACGACCTACCCTCTCCAAATCCATCCACTCGAAACCCCAAACCAAGAACACGATCTAAAATTGCCTGCCATCAGTAATCGACTCGTCTAAAAACATGGGCAACTCGAATCGAACACTGCGAGAACTCCCAAAATTCGATTTGGGTTGCGATTGAATTTTGTTTTCTGAGAAAATTGGGTTGAGAAATTGTGAGTTAATATCAGTTACATTCATTTTGTAGTCTAGGGTTTGAGCGTGGGTTGCGGGTTGTTTTCGCATGCCCATTTTGTTTTTTTATTTGCCTGCTGTTAAAACATATGTGGATGCAAATTAGCGTAGTTGCATCGGTTGAATTTAAAACCGATGCGACTAAAACTATTGCATCGACGTATTTGCATCAGTTGTCGGTGACAACTGATGCAAATTTGATTTTTTTATTATGTATTGCTTTCCACGTACCAATTGCATCAGTTATTAAGATAGAACTAATGCAAATAGTTCTATTTTCATCAGTTTTTGCTTCAACCGATTCAAATGAGGCGATGCAAATGGCCTGTTTTGTAGTAGTGAGAAGCTTGAAAGCAAAGGGGGAATCAACCATTCTTCAACACAACCCAAATGAGCTTGAATCTATGCTCAGAAAGAACAACATTCCCAAAGTTAGGTTTAGGAATTTCTGAAATTGATAAAAGAATGAGTTGGAGAAGAAGAAGAGAGGCTTATCAAAGTTTCTTCTATTAGTTTGGAGCTAGAGCTTGATTTGCAAAAGAAAACTAGGGCTTGAGTTTCAATTTCCCATTCCACTCTCCATTGTTATAAAAGCTTGAGTATTAGGAAAATAGAAAGGAAGTAAATGAAGAGGAGAGGGTTGGGACTGAGTTAACAAGTGGGGTTATAGGGCTCAGCCCAAACCAAAGCCCTAAGTGAAAAGTGGCAAAATTCCACTAACTCCAAACATATCAAAGTTTATACTTAAAAAGATCGCAAACGGCGTTTTGAACTCAATGGAGGTAGTCCCGAGTCCTAATTCGACCGTATGCAAAAAGTAACTTTTCGGACTAAACTCAGAGTATCGATAAAATATTTAAATAAAATATTTAAATATAAAATCGATAAATATGCGGGTTGTTACAGACTCCCCTACTTAATGAAATTGCGTCCTCGCAATATTTAAGAAGAAGATATCTAGTAACAACCATGAGAGCATATTCATCGCAAAAGAAATTTGAAATAAAAGGTTCACCATAAAGAGCACGGGAAAGTAAGTCTGGATGTGTTCGCTCGATGAACTCTCTAGATTCCCAAGAGCAATCTTTAAGATTTAAGGACCATTGAACTTTAACAAGCGGAACATCTTTATTTCGAAGTCATTTGACTTCCGAAGCAATAACATGAATAGGATGTTGCTCCAAAGTTAGATTAGGTGAAACTTCAATTTCTTCTACAACACCAGGCTCAGGAATAGAAACGGAATCTCGAAGGCATTTCCGCAATTGAGAAACGTGAAACACATCATGAATAGCAGAAAAGTGAGCCGGTAATAAAAGGCGATAAGCCACGGAACCAATACGTTCGGTGATGGAAAATTGACCAATATATCGAGGTGCTAACTTTCCCAATCGACTGAAATGCACAACACCTTTCATAGGCGAAACACGAATAAACACAAGATCTCCCACAGAAAATTCTAATTTCCTTCTTCGATTATCGGCATAGGATTTTTGTCTACTCTAGGCTTCTTTCATCCTATAACGAATAAGATCAATCTTTTCTGTGAAATCACGAATAAAATCTGGACCTAAAACCAGCTTCTCACCGGCCTGAAGCCAACAAGAAGGAGAACGGCATGGCCTTCCATAGAGTGCCTCGAAAGGAGCCATACCAATACTAGATTGGAAGCTATTATTATAGGAAAACTCAACAAGAGAAATGTGATTTTCCCAACTTCCACCAAAATCAAAAACACATGCACGAAGAAGATCTTCAAGAGTTTAATTCACACGCTCGGTTTATCCATCGGACTAAGGATGATAAGCGGTGCTAAAATTAAGCTTTGTTCCCAAAGCTTTTTGAAGACTCTTCCAAAATCCACTAGTAAATAATGGATCGCGATCACTGACAATAGAAGTAGGAACCCCATGCAATTTAACAATTTTCTTAATAAAGAGTTTGGCCAAAAGAGGTACGGTTCGATTAGACCGAACGGGAATAACATGGGCAGATTTAGCAAGTCTATCAACTATAACCCATAAGCTATCATGACCCGTACGAGAACGGGGAAGGCAATCAATAAAATTCGTCGAAATTTGATCCCACTTCCAAATTGGAACTTCTAAAGGTTGCAATAACCCACCGGGCCTTTGATGTTCGGCTTTGACAAGTTGGCAAGTCATGCAACACTTAACAAAGTTAGCAATATCATATTTCATTCCCTTCCAATAATAAAGTCGCTTCATATCCGCGTACATTTTACTACTACCGGGATGAATGGTAAATTTAGAACGATGTGAATCTTCTAAAATGTCTTTACGAAGATCACTGTTATTTGGCACGATAAGTCTACCAAATTTTCGAACACTGCCACAAGAATCAATATCAAAGTCTTTCAAAACTTCAATATCAAATTTATCCCTAAAATTTTGGCCAAGAAGAGTCAATTCGGGATCCAGTTTTCAGCTTCAAGAATGCGGTCTAAAAGAGAAGGATGAGCCTCAAGGCTACATAAAACAAGAGATGGACACAAATCGGAAACACGGTCTTGAATTTCACAAGTGGATAAAATTCCGAGATCATTCCATTCGGATATCATCATAGAAACAACTGCTTGTTGCATGAGAATAAGTGCATCGGCAACGCGATTCCCCTTTCCGGGAGTATAAAGAATATCAAGATCATAAGATGCAAGAAATTCGAGCCAACGTTGTTGACGCAAATTTAATTCCTTTTGAGAGAATAAATATTTTAAAGACTTATGATCGGTGTAGAGAATAAATTTTTCTCCCAATAGATAATGATGCCAAATTCGAAGGGCGAAAATTATAGCTGCAAGTTCTAAATCATGAGTGGCATATCTAGTCTCAGCTGGCTTCAATTGCCTAGAAGCATAAGGAATAACTCGTTCTTTTTGCATAAGAACGGCACCCAAACCAACGCGACTAGCATCAGTATAAACAATAAAATCTTGATTCCCCTCGGGAATAAGAAGAATAGGAGCATCGGAAAGGAGTTCTTTTAATTTCTGAAAAGAAGTTTCACATTTGTCCGACCAAATGTATTTAACACCTTTCTTAGTTAAACTAGTAAGAGGCACGGAAATTTTAGAAAAGTTCTGTATGAAAAGGCGATAATAACCTGCCAATCCAAGGAAGCTATGGATCTCCGTCACACTCTCCGGTCTCTTCCAATTTTGAATCGCTTCAATCTTTGAAGGATCCACGAAAATTCCGGATTCGGAAATAATATGACCGAGAAACTTCACATAAGATTGCCAAAAATGTCATTTAGAAAATTTTGCTTTTAATTGATTTCTCCTAAGAGTTTCCAATACAATCCGAAGGTGCTTTTCATGCTCCTCCTCGGTTTTTGAATACACAACAATATCATCAATAAAGATGAGAACAAATCGATCAAGAAAATCTTTGAAAACTCGATTCATAAGGTCAACGAAATAAGCCGGAGCATTCGTTAAACAGAATGGCATAACAAGCCATTCATAAGATCCATATCAGGTACAGAACGATGTCAAAGGAATGATATCCTCTGCAATACGAAGCTGATGGAAACCAGTAGCTAAGTCTAATTGTGAAAAGACTCTAGCACCACTAAGTTGATCGAATAGATCATCAATCCGAGGTAAAGGATATTTATTCTCGATAGTAAGATCATTAAGCTTGCGGTAGTCAACGCAAAGCCTAAGTGTGCCATCGGATTTCTTCACAAAAATAGCCGAAGCTCCCCAAGGCGAGGAACTAGAGCGAATAAATTGCTTCGTTTCCAAAATCGGATAATTGATTGCACATCTCCTCATTTTCTTTATTGGACATATGATAAGGAGGACGAGTAATTGGTTGAGCTCCAGGGATAAGATTAATTCTGAACTCAATTGCTCGCTTAGGTGGTAATCCTCAAACGGGATCAAATATGTCGGAAAATTCACGAACAATGTGAATTAGAGAAATTATATCTTCCTCATCATCATTATCGTCAACATGAGGATTTAAAGAATATAAAGATGCAACCAAGCTGGAATCCGAATCTTTAAGATTAATAGAAATCTGCTTAACAGATTGAGGATGTCGAAGATGAATCGTCCACTCAGGACATAGGATTTGGTCTTCATAACGGTCAAGCCAATCCATTCCCAAAATCATTCCAAAGCCTAAGTAGCGCATAACATGCAAGTCGGCACGGAAAGAAAGATCACACAAAATAATCTCGACATCTTTACACAATAAACTGATTGTTGCGGATCCACCAACCGGATTCGCAATTCTCAAAGAAGTCATTAAACACAAAACATCCAAAGAAAAAGTATCAACAAGCTCTTTTGAAATAAAAGAGTGGGATGCACCCATATCAAAAAGAAATCGAATAGGTTGATCACGAATCATAATAATGCCATCAAGGATAGAATGAGAAATACCTTTTCCACGAGATGTGTTGCCAGAGGCTTGAGCAACATTAAGCTTTCCCACCTTCCTATTTTGAAGCTTAGGACAAGAAGATAAATAATGATCCGAGCTTTTGCAATAGAGACAAAAGAGAGGTTTCGGACACTTGTTCGCATAATGGTCCTTAGAACCACAATTGTAGCATTACCCACCACTTGGGGCAGAAGCTTTTGCTACCAGAATTGCTTGCTTCCCTTTCTTGTTGGGATAAGGCCCTTTTAACTTAATAGGCCTTTTCTTATTGTGGTTGAATTTTGGTTTGGCACCCATGACATCAGCATCACTCTCTTTATCTGCCTCTTCAAGACGAAGAGCGATATCAATAAGCTGATCAAATGAAACGTCTAGCTTTAGAAGTAAGGGTTCTTGAATTCCTTCATGAAACCACTCATATTTGAGACCATTTTCCTACAAAAATATATATAAATTTCCAATCAATTTTTCTCAAAGAAATATATGCACTTAAATGACCGTTTTGCCCCTATATGAAGATGAATATGTGAAAATTTGGAATTAATATGAATTTTGGTTAAAACAAGTTAAAATACCCAATATGATCATTTATTTAATTTAAATAGAATAAACATGGTGGTAAAAATATGCACATTTACGTGCATATCAAATACCCCCACACTTATCTTTTTATTCGTCCTCGAATAAACTAAAACTAAGATAAATCCGTTTTCGTAGGAAGCACGATTGCATTGAGCGTATGCAACAAGCCGTTAAACCTCTGGGTGTCCCCAGGAGGACGAGTGTTGTCTCGTGAGGGTTTTCAGCGGATAATACCCACAAAATCCACATGCAGGATGAAAATATTTATAAAATGCAAGATTTATTTACAAAGAGATGAATGCAAATTTTTTGAAAATATTTACAAATGAAGGGTTTATTTTTAAATTGACATGAATAAGTTAAATATAGGTTTTGGTTATTATCTTGAAAATTTATGTCATTTACTGGTCAAAATTTCCAACGAAAATCAAGTTATCATAACAAATAGACAATAGTTTAACTTGTTGTTTTCGTTGATAACAAAGTGTAATTATAAAATGGATCCTTAGTTGATTATCAAAGTTTATAAAAGTGGTATTTTCATTTCTTTTCAATAACAAATCAAATCAACTAAGTAAAAATAGTGCTAGGATTTCAATTGCTTGCTCTCTCATTATTTGCAAGAAAAATTACACACCTAGCTCAGGTAAACTGAGGCCAGATATACCACCCATGCACTGCCTTTCGGGCTTATGTGAGGGGAGTACAGAGCATGGCGAGTGCGCACACTTTCATGCATACACTATCGACCGTAGGTGGTTTTTGTTAAGTCTTTTTTTTTACATGTGTTCCATACATCATAACCGTGAGGACTTTTAAATGAGTATGAAATCACATAATCAAAAATTCCAAGTAATCACCCATGCATAACCATGAGGACTTTTAAATGAGAGTGAATACTTGGATGTTATTATTTTTTATTTTTATATATGTTTTTTTGAGAGGGAGTTTTGCAAAATCATCTTAGCACTATTTAACTTAGAAGACAAAAAAAAATGTTATATCCTTTACTTTAAATCAACCACTTTTTAAAACAAAGATTTTCAATTAGGATGTACTTCATAATTAAAACATATGAATCTTCCTAGATACTAGTTAAACCATTATTATTTGTAATCAAACTTCATTTTTATTTCTGTTAAGACCAATAAATTTTCAAAAATTTCAACTTAATAAACCAAAGCCATATATTTATCTTATAGTGTTTCTTTTAAAAATAAATCAAAAGAAAATTTGTTTTTGGGATTTTTTTTTAATTTTTTTTTGATTTTAAAGCAAAAATAAACCATGAAAAAAAATGAAGATGAGTCCCCCCACACTTGATTTTGACTGTGTCCCCACAGTCAACCCAAATGGAAGGAGAAAAATAAAATAAAAATCCTTTATTTACATGAAAGATTACTATTTACAAGAGATGAGAAAGTATATAGTCAAAAAGTAAATGAAACGGTCTTCCAACGACCAATTCATTTGTCTCGTCAAATGTGTGAGACACGGCTTAAGCACGAAAAACCAAATCGTAAAAGAATTTGAAGTTGATTGTCGATTTAGAAAAACGAATGCCGTTTTATTAAAAATCGTACGAGTTGTTTTATTTTCAATGATTATTGGGGTTGATAAAACAATTGCTTGAAATTCACATTTATGTTCACCAATTTGAAATTCAAGCTTATCATTGAAAACATTTTTAGAGTTATTGATTTCAAAAGAGAAATGGTGATTTTCATCTTCCCCGTCGGAATTTAACAACTCCTCATTCAAAAGTCCCAAAAATTCGTGTGCATTGAATTCATCTTCCTTTGTTGGATTATCAACAACTTTATTACATATATCAAGTTCAAAATTCAAAGTTGTTGTATTCAAATTTTCAGAAAAAGGAAGATCGAAATTTAAATCGATTTTCTCACCCTCAATAGAATTGAAATCCAACTCAATTACCGTGTTTTCAACAACTTCGTTAAGATCATCATTTTAAGTTTCAAAAGTTGTTGTTTGAAAATCATCGATTTGGGTAAAAGATGGATTATCGTTTGACTCATCACACATTGAAACTTGATTATGTTTCTCACGAAAATTTTCCAATGTTTTAATCAACAAATTCGTGTGATCATCGTAAATTTCATTCATTTGCTCAACAAAGTCAAATTTGTAATTATTAACATGAAAATTTTCGATTTGGACTTGTTGAGAACAAGAATTGTCAATTTCGATAAACGGTAGATTATTATTTGATTCTTCATGGGTTGAGATTTGATTATGATTTTCACGATAAGTTTTGTATTTTTCAAGTAATAAATCCCCGTTAACTTTTTCCATTTCGTCAACAAAATCAAATTCATGATTATTAATTTGAAAATTTTCACTTTGAATTTGTTGATAACCAAAGTTTTCAATTGTATCGCAATTGAAACTATTCCCATTGCCAAATTCGTTTGAAAACTTGTTCCCATTTTCATGTTGAGTTTGAAATTCATTTTGGAGTTCGAAATTAAATTGGCATGGGTTATAATCGTAATCGTTTGAATTTTGAATTGAAATCAGATTTTGAAATCCTTGACTCGAGTTATTACACAAATAAGAATTACATAAATCATTTATCTCTTGATTTTTTCGTGTAGAAAGTTCGAGTAAAGATGAAATCATTTCAATGCTATTTTCAAGAGTCGAAGGTTGGTCATCGTTTTGAAAATTTTGTTGTTCGAAATTTGAATTATTTACACAAAATTTGTTGTTAAAATATCCATACGAATTCGGAGTGAAATCATATGGATTATATTGATTTTCACAACTATTATAAAATTCAAGTGAATATTGAAATTCAGACATTTTCAAGAATGTTTTTTGGTTTTTTTTTTATAAGCAAAAAATATTTACAAAGAAAATTTATTTTTAAAAAGGAAATCTATTTTTGTTTTTTTTTTATTTTTCATTTTTTTTTTGTTTTTTGATTTTCAAAAAAAAATTTGTTTTTTTTAAGAAAAAGTTTTATATATTTTTTTTGGAATTTTGTTTTTCTAAAAATTTTTTGATTTTTTAAATTTCAAGGAAAAAGGATTTAAAAATTTCAAAGGAAAAGGAATATTTACAATTTTTTTTTTAGTTTTGGATTTTGAATTTGTTAACGCTAGAAATTGAACGCTAACACCCCGGTGTGTAGAAGGTAATTGTGAAAGCACCACCCGTTGGTACGGGAACAAAATATAAGCAGAGAAATCACAGAGAAGCTATAAAAGACACAATATTTATAGTGGCTCGGCTTAAGATCTAGCCTACGTCCACTTTAAAGCTCTTTATTGCTGATTTGATTACAATTCTTTACAACAATCTTCGATTACAACACACTTAGACAAATAGCTCAAACTCTGATGTAGAAGAATCCCTCGTATGCATGGTGAATGAGTTAGATTTCCACTTGAGATTTGTTGAAATGTCTTTGGTGATTGGAGTGATAGAAGTGTTGCTTGAACGTTGCTTGAAATCGAGTCAATGGCAGAGTAATGGCGTCCAGGAAGTCAGTCCAAAAGTTCTTTTCTAGTTGGAGTTAGGGTCATATTTATAGGCATTTTTTAGAGTTAGGTCGTAGGTCGTGGCCGACCTAAGCAAGGTCGTAGGTCGCGACCGACCTAAGTATGGTTGTAGTCAACCTGAAGAGTATTGGTGCTTCCTTCCTTATGCTGATTTGCACAAGTCCTAGGTTGTGAGTAATTTCCTGCATCCATAGTTAATCTTAAATCGTTGAGTTCCTTAGGTTGCGACCTTCCTTAGGTCGCGGAGCTTTATAGGTCGGTGGACAGTTAGGTCACATAAAATCTTTAGGTCGCTTGCTTGCTAATCTGGTTAGGTCGCGGCAATCCTTTGCTCGCCAGGTTACTTCAGTAATTAGATCGTCTCCTTTTTTAGGTTGCTTGTTCTTTTAGGTCGTGGCCTTTTTGGGTCGCTGCTGCCTTTAGGTCGAGACAGTCTTAGGTCGCAACACTTTAGGTCGCAGCTACTCTTAGGTCGCGGCCTCCTTTAGGTCACAGCTTTCTGTTAGGTCGCGAAGCTTGATAGGTCGCTCTCCTCTTTAGGTCGAGCCATCTTTAAGTCGCTAGACCATTCCTATAGTTAGGTCGTTCCATGTCTTTAGGTCTTAAGTCGCTAATGAAGGGGAGTCAACATTTGCCCCTCGAAGTATACGCCTAGGTCGTAGGTCGTGTGCTTCGACCTTCTTAACTCGTGCTCTGATGAGTTGTTAGGTCGCAAGCGACCTATTGAGGAAACTAGGTCGTGCGTGTCGATTCACATTTTACTCCTCCGAGGTATAAATAGCTTAGGTCGTTCCTTCTATATCTCATCTGTTTTAATATCTCATTCGGCCATTAACAGAATCTTGTGATTTCGAGAGCAATTCTGAGTTTAATCGTCCACCGATTCATTCCTGCTATCATATTGCGTAAGTATACTTAATCTCTATCCATCTCGCGATCATCATTGAACCACGAATTTCCATCTCCGAACCTCATAACAATTTTGTATGCCGCGTTTCATCTTTTGAGTCAAGTCGTGGTTGATTTTGATCACCATTAGTTGTAATTCATGAAAGCACAGTAGTGAGTTGAATTTGTGATTCCTGTGAACATGGTAGTATATTGGATTTGTGATGAGTTTGAGGCGATTTGGGTTGGATTCTTGGGTGATTCGCGACGATGTAGGAGGTAGATGGTGGATTATGGTGTTTCGAACTAATTGGCTTACAAATTTGGAGGAGATGAGGAAGGTTCCAACGGGTTAACGGGTTAATGGATTTTTAGCTACACGGGTAATGGAGGAGATGATGTGGCAGCGTGTGAGTGGAGGATCGACCTTAGGGTGGTCTGCTTGAATATGAACCATGCGACCTAACTTCTTAGCGATCTAACTTTGTAATGACCTAAGTTTTTGCGGCATTGGTTTTAGGTCGCGGCCGACCTTAGACTTAAATTCCTGTGTCACAGAAGTTAGGTCACTGCCGACCTAGTACTTGGATGGTTTGCACATGACCTTTAAACCGAACGACTTAACAGCTTAGCAACTTATCACCTTTGAATGACTGCATAGGGACTTAACATATCAACGACCTATCTTTTGCGATATAAGTTTTAGGTCGCGGCCGAGTTAGGACTTGACGGATTCGCATCATTTTGACATAAAGCCTTGAAATCTTTTATTTGCACAATGCGTCCTAATGAAGCCCCGACCTATGCTAGGTCGCTACAATGCGTCCTAATGAAGCCCCGACCTATGCTAGGTCGCTGGACGACCTAAGACTTGTGAAATTTTGTGAGGACTTGGTTGAACTGTTTGAACTTTGAACTATATGGACTTGAATTCTGTTGCACTTTGTTTTAGGCTATCTCTAATGCTAATAACCTGTTAAACATAACATTTGCAGAAAACTGGGACGAATATATTGCCATTGACTGCCCACATCGAATGACAGATTAGTCGATGAAGAATAATCAATTTAAATGAACTGTGCGAATGAAATGCTGTGAACCAATGAATTCAAGTGAAGTGTTAAAGCAAAACTAAAATATCCAATTAAAGCTGATTCGTTCGCATCAACACTACACTTGAGATCTATATTAACAAGTTCTGAAATCTCATAGTCGACTAATTGTCAACTAGTTTGATTTCAGTTATGTTTGCTTTCCTCTCTTTTTTTTAGTTCTGCACAACACTTCACACTTTTTAGGAAACGTGCACCTTCTCATCTGAACATCCAGTCGCTTATGTAGAATGATGTCTCAACAAGAAGAGATGATAGAACACGCTGAAGGGGTCTTCCCGATTGCTATTCCACTAGAGAATCCTCCGGAAAGAACTCCTACCCTTTTGAAACAGCGGGCGCTTAATCAATTATGCGTTCAATTTGGCATTGCCGAGGCAGAAGTTTTACTCCCTGGACCAAATGACTCTGCTGATAGACCACCTTACGGTTTTGTTGCCATTAATCGACAAATGTGCTTGAGTGGAGCAATTCCTCCTTTTAATGAATTTCTCCGGCAAATCCTACTTCGACTGACGATCTCTCCTTTTCAGCTGCACCCCAATGGCTATGCTATTTTGATGGGATTGTGTGTTCTGTTCAGGAGGACTCTTGATCGTCTTCCGAGTTTTGAGGAAATCTGTTGCTTGTGCACTTTTGCGAAGAACAAGGACCATCCTTCAATTGTACTTGTAAGAGGTGCGAGGAACCGCAAACTTATTTTGGATTTGCCGGAGAGTGCACATGGATTCCTGAATCAATACTTCTACATTCGTTGCCCCGCAGAATTTTACGCAGACTGGAGAGTAGGAAGTGAGATCTTTTTTCTCTTTAATTTTATTCTAAGTTTTACCTGGTTCGTATTGCTAGATGCTGATTCCATTCCTTATTTTTACAGCACTTCCTCCTCCTTCTAGAGATTCCAGCCATAAGTCAGTTTTTGAAAGGCTAAGCACTGTGGCTGCTGAAGAAAGAAGCGCAAAATTTCTATTGACAGAAGAACTTCTTCATTAGTTTGAGCTTCTACATCCTTCTCGTTCCACTCAAATACATGAAGTTCCAACGGAGGTTCCTGATTCTCCGACGAGCACTCCTGATGCCCCAGTCTCCACTAAAGAGCACTTGCAGGGAGGAACCTCTATAGAAACTTCACTAGTTAAGTGTTCAATTCCGAAAGATGTTGCGGGGCCATCTGACAAGTCTGTACTTGCCCCAGTTACTGAAGAGGAAGAACCCCCTCGATCTACTAGTGAAGGAGTTAAGAAAGCAAGCTCCAAAAAACAAGATGGCGATGATGTTTTTGAGGGGTTGAGCGATTTAATTGTGACATCTCAAGAACTTTTCAAAGATGATGTTTCTAAAACTGTCTCTTCTGTAATCGAGGCGACGTCTTCTTTACAACAAATGTCAACTCCTCCTACTCAAGTTATCACTACCTCTATTCCACAGAGTGGTTTGTAACTCGATGCGCGTAGTTTACACGTTACACGACATTTTGGATTTCTCATCACTTCTACGCACTTATCTTCTTGTACTTTAAAGATTTCTAAAGCTTATTATTTTTATTCCAGATTCTCCTATGGGGCGCAGCGGCTCGTACTATGATGATTTCCAGCGCTACGGGAGGCGTAGCCAGTATGATTATAGGTGTTACCTCTCTTCTCACAGAGAATCGGATGAAGAGAGGGCCATCAGGAAAGCCGACGAGAGACGAGCATATGAAGAACGTCGCCGAAGGGAAGAAGAAAGACATGATCTTCCCCACAGGGATGATGATACCCAAAAGAGAAAAGCTCATGATGAGAGAGGAAAGAGTCACATACACGATTCTTCAAGCAAGCGGGCTAGACTTACTGAAGAAACAGTGCCGATAGCTTCTGAACATGTTCCTGCTAAATCTCCTGCTCCCGTTCGCTCCGACATTTAAGCAATCATTAACCGGCCCGCATACCAAGTTGGGCAAAGTCCTCCCACTCTTCAAAGTCGATTCCCTCAGTGGTGCCTGAGAGGGGTTCGATTTGATCTCGACTTGGTTCCTCTCGACAAATCGGCTATGCTGCGAAATCTTGATACTGTCAGGACCGATATCGAAAGAATGTCAAACTGGCAAAAACTTGTCGATGAGCTTCAAAGAGTTAACCGAGGCAATCTCGAGGCCATGCTCACAATGGAGAATGATAAGGCTGAGTGGCAGAAGACTCTCGAACAGCATGACGCCGAAATGAGAAGTATTGCTTCTTATAACGAAAAGCTAGAAGCAGAAATGGAAAAGCTTAAGGAAGAATTAGTTACTTAATCAACTTCCTATTCCCAAAAGGAGAGCATGCTTCAGCAACAAGTACGAGATGCGCATGCTAGTCAAAGGGCAGTCGAAGATAAGCTTGCTTACAAGGAGAAGGTCATAGAAGAATATCGTGCTGAAACCGTACAGCTGCGGGAATAGACCGGCTCTCAAAACTTGGAGATAGAGTTGTTAAAAACTCGACTTGCTATGGCCGAAAAGGAGCGTGATGAGGCTGTTGCTGGTAAACTTGCGGCCGAAGAGGCCCATCAAGCAACCAAGGCTAACATTAGCTCCACATTATTTGATTTTTATCTGCACAGCATTTTGGGGCGTGGCAGCCTTGCTTTTCTAGGCCCCAAGTATGAAATCACACTGGCTGAAGTTTGGGAGGCAGCACTTGATATGCTTGGCGGTAAGGGTGCTGGATATGCTGAGTCAGCCCTTGAAGAGCATTATCTTGACGATGAAGCCCGCGCCGCTCTTGCCAAGGGAAAAGAGCAACTTGCCTGAGCGCGGACTGGTATGGCGGAAGAGGAGCGTTCCGAAAAAGAAGCACCGCCCACTACCTCTGAACGTCCTCTAGTTTCTTCTGAAGTTGACAACGCAGGTTCCAGTGCTCATTCACTGCCTCCTACAAGAACCGGGGTAATTACCCCTACTGATGAAGAGGCTTTGGAGGACATTGGGGCTCAAAATTACGAGATTGAACTGACGAAGCCAACATCTTCAGGTAATTTCGACATTGGTCCGATTCAGGTGGATTGCCTGCTTATTCCTCAAAAATTTGATGAGCTTCTCGATTACTTCTTGAATCTCGATGAACCCATATCTCCCTTCTTTTGGGAAGATACTAACATTTTCAATTTCTCTTCTTCTGCAGTTGAAACAACAAGTGCCGTGCAAACTTCGCCTTCTCTGGTTATTCCTCCTCCATCTCTTCAGGTGACTCCTCCTTCTGCTTCACAACCTGGGTCACAAGAGGAGAAAATTGAGGCTCTTCATGGCTTGGATGACCCTATTGCTTCGCAGGAGCAAAAAGATGAGGGACTCGAAGGAGGCGAGATCTCTCCGGAGCGGACTCCTTCTGACGACGTAGTTTTGTCCACTCTCGTTACTCCAGGGAGTGAGTCTTCTTCGAAGAGAAGAAAGAAGCATGGGACATCGAAGAGGAGGGGGAAGAAAATTATCACCACTGAAGAGGAACCGGAAATTGCACCAGTTGCACCTCCCTCCCCTTCTTCCCTTATGCCTTCAGACCGACCTGAAAGACCTGAGAAGCTAATCATTCGGCCGGGTAAAGGGTCTAAAGGCGGCAAGAAGAAATGAAGAGTTGGGCTTTTTGATTCCTTTTTTGTGTAATGGTCGGATGTTGTGCAGGCACCGGCCCCTGCTTTTTTATTTTGAAACCTGTATCTGCAATATCTGCAATTGAATAAAATGATCCTTTATTTGTACAGACTTTTGTTTGAATTTGAGAATGCATTTATTATTCATTTTTGCACAAGTTTATTTATATGATATTGCGGTGAGCTTGTGGTATGTTGTTTGAGCGTACTTTACTGACGTAGCTATACCATTTTGTATGTAACTATACCATGTTGCCCCCATACCATGAGCTTACTGCAATATCGTATACTTTGAGGGGACTTGCACTCTCATTTTCTGAAGGATAATTACTTCATTCTCGAAGAGAATTTTCGTAGAGTGCAACTCCCTTCATATGAGTTTTTACGCTTTTTCCTTCGAAGAAATCACTTTTTCCTTTTGCGTATGTATACATTTTGCCAAGTGAATTCTTCTATGTGGTGAAGCGGGCCTCTGAAGGGTACTTTAACTTTAATTCTTCCTTTGAAAGTTAAAGTATGCCCTTGATGAGGATTTTTTTTTTTTTTAAGATAGAAATTTGTGCCTCCGAGGAAGGATTTCTTCACGTTTCAACACTTGGAAGTTTTATTTCAATCTTGGTGAAACGTGGGCTTCTGAAGAGGTCTTTCCTTTGAATTGTGTCCCCGGAAGGGGGTTGTACCTCTAAGGAGGGATTTTTCACGTTTCAACACTTGGAAGTTTTATTTCAATCTTGGTGAAACGTGTACCTCCAAAGAGTTGTGCCTTCGAAGAAAGCCTTTTCACGTTTCAACACTTGGAAGTTTTATTTCAATCTCGGTGAAACGTAAGCTTCCAGGAAGGTCTTTATCTTGTTTTGCATTTCAACTTTGGTGAAGTGATATCCCGAAGAGCGGTCATGACACTTCAACCCCTGGTGAAATGGGCCTCCGAAGAGGGCTTTTATTTTGTTTGCATTTCAACTCTGGTGAAGTGTAATCCCGAAGAGCGTTCATAACACTTCAACTCCTGGTGAAATAGGCCTCCGAAGAGGGCTTTTATTTTGTTTGCATTTCAACTCTGGTGAAGTGTAATTCCGAAGAGCGGTTATAACACTTCAACTCCTGGTGAAATGTGCCTCAGAGAGGGTTTTCATCGCCTGGAAGTTACTCTCTCATGGTTGGAGGGTCATGACTCCTCCAATCTTTTTTGTTGAGTAGAGAACTTTTTTTTTGTGGCGTATGACCCATTAGAGGTCTTTATCCTCCGAAGAGTTGTGCCTCCGAAGAGGACTTGTGCTGCCTATGATGGCTTTGGTTGTTCCTCTGTTCACTTGCTTATGCCTTTTCAATGATCCTCTGCCCCTTTTTCTTTTTTTTTTTTTTTTTTTTACAAGTAACTTGTTTAATCCAAGGAAGTGTGCTTCATTGTCAGGCAATTTCGTGAGAACGAGCACTAGCTTCTTAATTGGATGTTTGTTTGTTCAAACGATCTCAATTTATTAGCAAAGACCCGTTTCTGTTGAAATCATAGGCCGTTCAATTGAAGTACTTCCTATCTAGGATTTGAATTCGGGGCTCTTGTGACTTGAAATTTGGCGAGAATCGCTTGGTCTTTTTATGTGCAAGTTTCACTTCCATTGTTTGCAAAAATTCAAATCGACATTTCAGCAATACATTCTATGTACTTTTTATATCGAAAGTAAAGCAAACATGTAATAATAATAAGGAACACAAGATTTATAGTGGTTCGGCCAGGAAATTGGGCCTACATCCACTTTATATTCTTTCATTATTTACTTGCATCAGTTTTACAATTGCTTTCAATTACAAGAATCATACATTCATAATTCTTTTTACAATATTTCAACAAAATTTTCAAGTAAAGTATGGACGCAAATGGTTGCTGTTCCATGCCCTTGGAATTTGATTTCCTTCAACAGTGGTGAGTTTGAATGTGCCGTCAAGAAGCTTTTGACCTATGACATATGGTCCTTCCTAATTTGGCCCAAACACACCCGTCGCTGTCATAATTCTTTTCAGGACTAGGTCTCCAATCTCAAAGCTGCGTTGGCGAACTTTGGAATTGAAATGTCTGGCTATTCTTTGCTGATGAGCTGCAATTCTGAGATTAGCCTCATCTCTTTTTTCATCAAGGAGATCTAGCGCTTCAAGCTGTAGCTTTTCGTTTTCTACTTGATTGAAATGGATTCTTCTGTGCGAAGGGACTTCTATTTCTACCGGAATCATTGCCTCTGATCCGTATGCCAATGAAAACGGGGTGTGCCCAGTCGCAGTTTTGTGAGTGGTTCTGTATGCCCATAGTGCCAGTGGTAGCTTATCGACCCAACCACCTTTTGCTCTTTCAAGTTGCTTCTTGATGGTTGACTTAATAATTTTGTTCACGGCTTCCACTTGCCCGTTTGCCTGCGGATGAGCTACTGCTGAGAAGCTTTTCCGGATTTTGAATCGCTTGCAAAAATCTTGGAATTCTTCACTTTCAAACTGAGTTCCATTGTCTGTAATTATTTTTTGAGGCACCCCGTATCTGCAAATGATGTTTTTAGTCACAAAACTTATCATCTTCTTTGAGGTGATAGTAGCCAGTGGTTCAGCTTCTGCCCACTTAGTAAAATAATCTACAGCAACAATGGCATATTTAATTCCAGATTTGGCAGTTGGCAACGGTCCTACAAGGTCTATTCCCCATATCGCAAACGGCCATGGACTGACCATCTGTGTGAGTTCAGTGGAAGGAGCTCTAGGAATTTTGGCGAATCTTTGACATCTGTCACATTTTCGGGAATACTCTGCTGCATCTCGATTAATTTCTGGCCAAAAATATCCGTATCGGAGAATTTTCTTTGCTAACGTTTGGCCACCTGAATGATCACCACATTCTCCTCCGTGTACCTCTGCTAGGATTGCTTTAGACTCTTTCCTGGATACACATCGAAGTAATGGCATTGAGAATCCCCGTCTGTATAACCGGCCATCCTGGATTACGTATCGAGAGGCTTTTCTCAGTAGCTTTGGTCGTTCTTTTGAGTTCCCTGGTAAGGATCCATTGAGCAGATATTCTATTATCGGAGTCATCCATGATTCTTGCTCTTGAGACATGCTCATGATCCAATCAATGTCCATCTCATCAATGCTAGGAGTCGACAGGACCTCTATTGGAGTTAGCCCCAGAAATTGAGCTTCGCCTGTGCTCGAATACTTTGCGAGAGAATCTGCTTTCATGTTTTCTTCTCGAGGAATGTGACTTATCATGTAATGGTCGAAATCACCCAGGAGTTCCCAAGCCTTTGACAAGTAGGCGGGCAGATTCCCCCCTTTTGCTTGGAATTCCTTTTTGACTTGGCATACAATAAGCTGAGAATCACTGAATATTTGTAACGCTCGGATGTTTAATTCTTTAGCAATCCTTAAGCCAGCGATAAGGGCTTCGTATTCTGCTTCATTGTTTGTTGAAGGAAATTCCAATCTTAGTGCATAGCATAATGATCGACCTTCAGGAGTCTCAAGTACAACTCCGGCTCCAGAACAGTAGTCGTTTCTCGCACCATTGACATATAACTTCCACTGGATCGGGGAATTGTCGACCGTTTCTTCCTCACTGTTACCCTTATCTGTAAATTCTGCAATGAAATCCGCTAAAGCTTGTCCATTGATTGCTTTCCGGGGATGATAAGTGATGTCATACTGACTGAGTTCAATATTCCACTTTAGAAGACGACCCGAAGTTTCAGGGCGAAACAGAACTTGCTTTAAAGGTTGATCAGTGAGGACTCTGATAGGATGAGCTTGAAAATATTGCCTCAACTTCCTAGACGCAATTAGTAAGCAATAGGCGAGTTTTTCCAACTTAGAGTAATTCATCTCTGCCCCAGTGAGTCTTTTGCTGATATAGTAAACTGGATGTTGAATCCTTTTGTCTTCCCGTATCAGCGCTGCACTTAAAGCATGAGATGATATTGCCAAATATATAAGAAGATCCTCGCCATCGCCAGGCCTAGAAAGTATTGGAGGCGTCTCCATATGGAGAATCAATTCATCAAAGGCTTTTTGGCATTCGGGAGTCCAATCGAAGTTTTTCCTTCCTTTCTTTAGGGCGTCAAAGAATGGGATGCATTTATCTGTGGCTTTGGAAATGAACCGACTCAAGGTGGCAACTTTTCCATTGAGACTTTGCAATTCCTTCTTTGTTCTAGGAGCTTTGACTTCTTTTAATGCAGTAATTTGAGCTGGACTGGCCTCAATGCCCCTAGCGCTCACGATGAAACCTAAAAACTTGCCGGATTCCACTCCAAATGAACATTTTAGAGGATTGAGCTTCATTCCGTATTTTCGGAGGATAGCGAACATGTCTGCTAAGTGTTTTATATGATCCAGTGCTTTCTTAGACTTTACTAACATGTCATCGACGTAAACTTCCATGGTTTTGCCCAGTTGCGGTTTGAACATAGCATTAACGAGTCTTTGGTATGTTGCCCCTGCATTTTTCAACCCGAAGGGCATAACTCTGTAGCAGTAAAGACCAGTGTCGGTGATAAAGCTTGTGTCCTCCTGATCTGGCTCATGCATCATGATCTGGTTATATCCGGAGTAAGCATCCATAAAAGATAACAATTCGTGTCCCGCTGTTCCGTCTACCAGTTGATCGATTCTGGGTAATGGGAAGCAGTCTTTGGGGCAGGCCTTGTTTAGATCTGAAAAATCGATGCATACTCTCCATTTTCCGTTGGCTTTCTTAACCAGCACTGGATTTGAAACCCAATTCGGTATGTAGATTCTATGATAAAATTATTCTCCATGAGCCGATCAACTCCTTCTTTTAATGCCGCTGACCTTTCCGGACCTTGAGTTCTCCTTTTCTGCTTTACAGGTGTAAATTTTGGATCAATATTTAGAGCATGCACTGCAACTTCTGGGGATATTCCGCACATATCGGCATGAGTCCAAGCAAAAACATCCAGATTTGCCTTTAAAAAAGATATTAAGATATTCTGAATTGACGCATTAAGTTGTGAACCCACATTCAACACTTTTCAACAGGTATTGGTATTGTCGTTTCCACCGGTACCACTCTATTTTCCCCTGCACTGACTTTTCTAGGGTCCATCTCTTTTCTTGCTCCGCTGTGCTCGCCAGTGCAGGGTCCGCCCTGTAATTGCTACAAGGCCGGTTCTTTGATGCGGACTGGGGCTGCCGCATTCTTTCCCATTTCTCTTTTTCTGGTTTCTCGTAGCTCTGTCAGATAGCACTCTCGCCCAGCATTTTGATCGCCTTTTATAACTCCTACCCCATTGTCTGTAGGGAATTTAATAGTGAGGCACCACGGGGCAAGAACAGCTTTGAACGCTGCCAGAGTTGGGCGACCAAGGAAAGCATTGTAAGCAGAAAATTCGTCGACAATCACAAAAGTTTGCTTGCGGACCACTTTTCTCTCTCCTTCTCCAAGTTCCACAAACAAATCAATGGTTCCTACCGGCTGCTTTGGCTCCCCAGTGAAACCAGCAATTTTCTGCGATGAGGCTTGCACATCAGCCATAGGGATCTTCATTTGGTCGAATGTTTTCTTAAAGAGAATATTGCAGGATGCGCCACAATCAATGAGAACTCTTCTGACAATAGCTGGTCCGATACCAGCCGAGATGACTAGAGGATCCAAAGTAGGAGCCTCAATACCTGCAGAATCCCTGGCTCTGAACACAATATCATCATCGAAAGTTCTTTGTTGCTTCAAAGGCGTAGCACCTTCCAAAACAAATACATCTTCCTCAGTCGGCACATACTTTAAAGCCCTGGCATACCTTTCCATCTCACCCCAGCTTCTGCCTGCTGGGTGAGGTCCCCCTGTAATGACATTAATAATGGGCCTTCCAGATTCATGCCCTGCAGCCTTCTCAACTGTCATAGGCTGTTGAGTAGGAGCCTGTTGCCCCTGACTAGATGAAGCAGGATTGTTGTTATTCTTTTTCACAAATTGCTGCAGTTTGTTTTCCCTTAGCAACTCTTCAATCAGATTTTTCAATTGGCGGCATTCATCGGTCTCGTGACCGGGTTGATTATGGAAGCGGCAGAACTTTCCACTCTGTATAGCCTTTTTCCCGGTCCTTAGAGGAGGAGGTTTAGGGAAGTCAACAGAGTCTTTAATGGCAAGGTAGATACGCTCCGGTGTATCTGATAAAGGAGTATACTCTGATGGCTTGAAGGATCGGGGTTCTTCAGATTACTCTGTTTCTTCCCATTGTTATTTTCCCTTTTTTGCCCGACAGATTCATTCTTGCGTGGAGCAACAGTGTTATCTTTAGCTTTTTCCAACACTGCCTTTACCGGTACGGGACGGCTTTCTAAGCGTATGAATTCATCTGCTTTTTTATAGAATTTTTCAAGGGAATTTGGTTCCTTCATGTTTAGCCATTTCCCAAATTCGCTCGACTTGTCAATACCCTTCATCAGATAAGTCAATATCATTCGCGGTTCTGCATTGTCCACCCCAGCTAACGCTATATTAAAGCGGTTTAAGAAAGATCTGATAGTCTCTCCTGGGCTCTGCTCCAAACTTGATAGTGACATGATATCTTTGGCTTTTGAGGCATATAGCCTGAACTGCTCCTTGAACATCCGGGTCAAGTCAGAAAACTGATCGATAGATCGGACGGGCAGCTTGGTGAACCAAAGCAGAGCTACGCCTTCGAGATAGACAGGGAAATATCGGCACTTTATTTCATCAGAGGCCCTGGCACCTGTCATGTGCCAATCATATTTGTATAGGAATTCATTCGGATCACTTGTCCCCTTATAAGCTGGAATGGTTGGAGGGACAAACTTCCTTGGGAATTCAGCCTTTAAGATTTTCTCGGTAAATGGTGTTTTACTTGGGGCAAAACCCCATTCTTTCTCGTCTTCAACCCTCTGCATATTCTCTTTCATAATTTGTCGGACCATTCCAGAAAGATACTCCTCATCATGTCGAGTTCTAGATCCACCAACCTCTGGAAGTGTTTGTTCAAAGGGGCTAGCAGCCCTTTCAGGAGCATTTCTTTCTTCAGCATCATGAAGGTTGCCAGCAAAATTCCTCTCATTACCCGCTGGTTGACGGTTTGCCCCAAGCAGATCGTTCAACATATTTAGAATTAGGGCATTCTGGGCATTTTAAGCCTCGAGTTGTGCATTTTGGGCATTGATCTGTCGGTTCAGCCCTAAAATTGCAGCATCCAGCTCTGCCTTTGTAACTCCGACAGCTGGAGTGGCTTGATTCGATATAGGGGAAGCCGAGGTTCCCTCTTGAATATTCCCAGATCTGACAGATCTACTCTTCCTTCCAGGAGCCATAATTTCGGATAGACTTCTGGTTTTCAAGGAAATTCTCTCTACAAATCTCTGTGAAGCAATGATGATAACTCACCTGAGTTCAGTTCTCAGTGAAAGCACCAAAAATGTTAACACTAGAAATTGAACGCTAACACCCCGGTGTGTAGAAGGTAATTGTGAAAGCACCATCCGTTGGTACGGGAACAAAATATAAGCAGAGAAATCACAGAGAAGCTATAAAAGACACAATATTTATAGTGGTTCGGATTAAGATCTAGCCTACGTCCACTTTAAAGCTCTTTATTGCTGATTTGATTACAATTCTTTACAACAATCTTCGATTACAACACACTTAGACAAATAGCTCAAACTCTGATGTAGAAGAATCCCTCGTATGCATGGTGAATGAGTTAGATTTCCACTTGAGATTTGTTGAAATGTCTTTGGTGATTGGAGTGATAGAAGTGTTGCTTGAACGTTGCTTGAAGTCGAGTCAATGGCAGAGTAATGGCGTCCAGGAAGTCAGTCCAAAAGTCCTTTTCTAGTTGGAGTTAGGGTCATATTTATAGGCATTTTTTAGAGTTAGGTCGTAGGTCGTGGCCGACCTAAGCAAGGTCGTAGGCCGCGACCGACCTAAGTATGGTTGTAGTCAACCTGAAGAGTATTGGTGCTTCCTTCCTTATGCTGATTTGCACAAGTCCTAGGTCGTGAGTAATTTCCTGCATCCATAGTTAATCTTAAATCGTTGAGTTCCTTAGGTTGCGACCTTCCTTAGGTCGCGGAGCTTTATAGGTCGGTGGACAGTTAGGTCACGTAAAATCTTTAGGTCGCTTGCTTGCTAATCTGGTTAGGTCGCGGCAATCCTTTGCTCGCCAGGTTACTTCAGTAATTAGATCGTCTCCTTTTTTAGGTTGCTTGTTCTTTTAGGTCGTGGCCTTTTTGGGTCGCTGCTGCCTTTAGGTCGAGACAGTCTTAGGTCGCAACACTTTAGGTCGCAGCTACTCTTAGGTCGCGGCCTCCTTTAGGTCATAGCTTTCTGTTAGGTCGCGAAGCTTGATAGGTCGCTCTCCTCTTTAGGTCGAGCCATCTTTAAGTCGCTAGACCATTCCTATAGTTAGGTCGTTCCATGTCTTTAGGTCTTAAGTCGCTAATGAAGGGGAGTCAACAGAATTTTTTTTTTTTAAAATGCATGAACTAGTGCAACTAAATGAATGCAAGGGTTAATTACAAATGATTTATCCTAAGTTAACCCAAAATTGTATAATCACAAATTGTCTTAGATAAACAAGATAGTTCTCAGCCAGGTAACGGACAGGGGTTATCGGTGCACTACGAATCACCGTAGCAATGCAGCCGAAGGTTTAAGTACCTTCAGAGGAACAACCACTATAATATTTACGAATCACCGTAATATTTATAAATGGTTATTACTCTGCCGTAGCCTAGACACCGAGAAATTAAATTGTTCAAAGAAGACAAATTGTCAATATACAATTAAGTGTTACATATTTCTAACCGTTATTATTAATCAAAATCTAAGATGAAATGCAAAGCAGAAAATAAACGTGTATTAACAATGCAATTACGAATGTAATTTTTTTTGAATTTTTTTTAAATATATATGCAAATGCAAGCAATCAACAATGCAACTATAATAAAAACAAGAGATATAGCAAGGCAAATAAAAACAATAGATAAATCAAGCAAGCAGTTTTTTTTCTTTTTATAAAGAAAAGCGAAGCATTGGCAACAGTTCCTCTCCTTTGAATTCTGCTTTTGCAACCTGAAATTAAAAACAAAACATATACAATTGTTTTTTTTTTTTGAAAGGAAACTTAAAAGTAGGGTTTTACTTAAAAAAATTCTGTTTTATATATCAAAGGAAGACCAAATAAAACTAGTAAAACCAAATTATCAAATCATCATAAACTAAAAAAAAACTAAACAACTTTTTTTTTAAAGAAAAATCACAAAACAAAACAACTCAATATTCAATTATTCTTTAAAGTAAAACACCCCATAGCCCGTTTGCCTTTTATTGTTTTTTTTTTTTTTGGTTTTAAATGGAACACTAACAATCGACCCAATACAAACTCTCGGCCCAGCAAGAAACCCAAGAGAACCCCGATAACCGAACAGTTGAAAACAAAACAGTCACTTTTCTTATAACAAAAACACTCCCTCTTTTTAAAACAAGTCTTTGCTAAAAAAACGAAAAGAAAAATTTTCGAAATCAAATTCGATCGTAATCAAAGGAAATAACGTCGAGTAGAAACAGCGATTTTAGGTGAGGTATTTGCAGATTTAGGATAGAGCAGTGCTGTTGAGGGTACGTGGGTTGGAAATTGGTTCGGGTTGGAAGTCGATGCGATTGCTAATTGGGTTTTATTCGAGGTTTTGCGATTAGATGTTCGAAAGTTCTCTTCAAGTTTGTGGATTAGTGACAGGGATTGGAATCGATGTAAGTGGCAGCAGGTTTATTTGCGATTGTAGAGGTTGTTGATATGGCAGTGAGGTGAGCGGTGGATTTGGGATTGAATCTTGAGGCGAGGGAACGAGGAGGGCACTGTGGTTGTAGGAGACGATTGGATTTGGATTTTGATGCGATTGGGGAGGCGTGGAGTTGAATCGTGTTCGACTCGGATTCGATTGTGGTTGGGGGTAGGACTGTCGCTGGCGGGGTAAGTCGATGAACTGCAGTGCTTCGCGATGATGGGGATTTGATGGATGTAGGTTGGATCACTATCAGTTGCTCGATTGTTGATGAATTTGCGATTCAGGGGATTGGTTTGCGGTGGGAAGAGGGTGTGGAAGCGGTCAGGGGTGGGTTTTGATTTAGGGATGAAGTGGTGGGTTTGAAGTCAGTGAAGTAGTTGCTGGAATGGTGGATAGTCGAGGTGGTGATGTAGGCTGGTTGTTGAGGTGGTTATGGGTGTTGCTTTGACTGTAGTTGATGCAGGTTAAACGGATGGTTGATGACAGGAGTTGATGGGGGTAGGGAAGTTTGGCTGCAATAAATGAAGTATTGAAAATTGATGTATTTCAGTACGCAAGAGTGGGTATGGATGGTAAGTTTGATTGTAGGTGATTTTCAGTGGTGTATCAGGTTGTAGACGAGACAGAAAGTTTGTGATGACAGGGTTTTTGGAAGTAAATGTGGTGGAAAGTGTTGTAGTTCAAGGAATGGTAGTAGATGATGATGAAGCATGTGGTTGTTAGAAATAGGAGGTCAGAGGTTTGTACACTGCTGTTGTCAATTGCTTTGAAGGAGTGAAACACTGGTGGCCAGTGATGTACGGTAGGGGATGGAGTGGTTGTGTGGTATGGAGTGGTCGCCTCGGCGCTACTGTTGAATGATGTGTGATGTATAGAAATATGTGGATTTTTTTTGAGAGGGGTTTGAGATGGTGATGTTGTTGTACGTGATTTAGGTTGCAGTTTGGTCATTTTGTGGTGAGGATGGCAATATGAAGTGTTGTGCAAATGGTGAGGCTGTTGAATGCACACTTGCAAGTGGTGACAGTGGATTGTTGAAGTCGGTTATGATGTTTGGGGATGCACACAATTGTGTGGTATGGCAGATGAATTGTTGAATGGATGTAACAGTGCGTAATGCAGCGTATATGTAGTTGCAGGGAGGTTTGAAAGAATGATGGTAGATAGTGAATGTTACTCGGTGGTGGTGAATGGTTGAGTTAATTGAAGAATGTAGGAGTGTGCAGGTGATATGCAGAGGTCAGTTGTATAAGTGTGGGTATGATGTGTGATTTTGATGGTTCATGGCGGCAAGTTTGATGGCTGCTGTGGATTGGCAACAGTAGCAGATAGATCAAAGTGAACAGAGAGGAAGAGAGCAAATAAGCAGTGCACAGCGAACAGTAGCACAGAAATGCACACACAGCAAGTGCTGTAAAAACACTGAAAATTCAAAATTGCAATTGTATTGTAAAAAAAACTGAAAAGAAAACTTTTTTTTTCTTTTTGTATTTTTGTTCTGAAATGTGTTTTTTATTTATATATGTAGATAGGCAAATGCTAAATAAAATGAGAACAAGAAAATACCCACACACAAACAAAAATCAAATAACACAACAAAACCCTTTTTTTTTAATGCCAACAAACACACAAAAATCAAACAAAAATAATTCGAAGAATAAGAATTTAAAATCAAAACAACTCCCCGGCAACGGCGCCAAAAACATGTTCGTCGACGGAAATTCTACCGGTTTAGAAAACCGTCGAACGAATTTAAATTAAAAATAACCGCAAGCGCACGTTGTACGAATGTAGAACGTGGTGAATACGGGTCGATCCACAGGGAATTGTTGATTTTAAAATTCTATTCAATCAAATTAAACCAAAGTCGAGAGTGATCAGCTAAAAAATGATAAAAACAAGCAAAATAAAATTGATAAAAATATGAGAGTGTTAAGACAATTTAGAGGCAATTTCCACTCTCTAGATCACATAAATCAACAATTTGAAGGTATGATCTCTCTTTTCTAGTCATTAGTGAATTAGTTGATGTGCTTATCATAAGTATGGTATATTTGTGCTATTAATTAGCTCAATATAAACCATCAAACTATAACACAACAACTAATACACTTTTAAATTTCATAAAATATGACAACAAAGTTGAAAGCAAAATCTATTTTAAGCATGGCCTATTAACTGTTAATTAGAAATATAAGCCATCAAATTTTGATTTCAACAATCACTTCCTTGCCATAATCATATGTAAATGAAGAGGCAATTTGTGTTTTGTTTGTTTAAGTATAGCCTATTTGTTATGAACAACATAGACTATCAAATTCAAAGCTAAACAACATCATTAACCCACTTCAATCATTCTCATTAAGCACAAAAAGAGAGCATAAACATCAAAATGTTGGATCTACATACTAGAGAGCTTCATTACCCCTAAACTGAAGGGATTAAGCTCTCATATTTGTTATCATATGAACAAATGTAGAAAACAACATTAAACAAGAAGAGAGAAAGAGAGCAAAATGAAAAGAAAAATTATTCTACTTGCATAAAATAAAAGAGATCTATACTAGAACATGAAATAAAATAAACAAGAAAAGAAAATGAACATGTAATTAAAAGGAAACACTAAATAACATTGCATAAAAAAAATACATGAAGAAAAATGGCTAAGTAGCCATGAAAAGAAAGAGAGCTTTGATTTATTTTCTAAACTAAAACTAACTAACTAAGAGGGAGGATGGCTACATGAAACATAAGGGGTATTTATACAAGTTAGAAACCCTAATGCATATTTTTGGGGAGTACCCAAAATGCCCCTTAGGAAGTGTGGAGGCCAAGTAAACATTAACATGTCTTAATCCCCCATTAAATGTACATGAAACCATTAGCTCCATAAGCATGTGCATTAGCCTTTAATTTGTACATTAAGGTAGGTGGGTATGTGGGGTCCTCCATGATCTTCACTTTGAATTATTTCCATCTTCATTCCTTTATATTCTTTGTGCATGCATATTCCTTCATGAAACCACTCCTATTTGAGACCATTTTCCTACAAAAATATATATAAATTTCCAATCAATTTTTCTCAAATAAATATATGCACTTAAATGACCGTTTTGCCCCCATATGAAGATGAATATGTGAAAATTTGGAATTAATATGAATTTTGGTTAAAACAAGTTAAAATACCCAATATGATCATTTATTTAATTTAAATAGAATAAATATGGTGGTAAAAATATGCACATTTACGTGCATATCAACGAGTTAAGCATGATTTAAAGATAGATAATTCATTAAGGAATATTACGGAATATATCAGATTCCTACAACTATTCCTAACTTATCTATTTAAAGGTAATGATGTTCAATTTGGATCGTATTGTAACGTATTATACTACGTGCCTATTCTGTTTTTGTTATGCTTAATTCTGAACCTTAGCTCTGATATACCAAGATGTAACGCCCCACTCAGAAACCCACTCTAGTAAAGAGTATTACAGAGTAATACTGTCTACTAGAACGTAGAATAGAGTATATGGAAGCGACCATGTGTAATCAAGCTATAACTAACTACTGAATACATCGAATAGGTGGTTTTATTTTCTCAAGTGGTTCGACATATCCAATAGATATTTATAACGAAATTATAATGGCTAAGTAAAATAGGTTCAGAACAAACATAATACTAAATGATAACATCATCATCGCAGAACAGTCACATAACAGTCACAGAACATAGGTACAATATATCGTCAATACAGATCCAAATATCAGAAGGTGGGTACAAAGCCACCGCTCACACATGTGAGTCAAAAATATGTACATAAGAGACTGAATAATCAGAGTATCAAAATAGTGGACAAATATGAAGAGCTATCTATCAGCATAGCAGCTAATGTCCAAGCGGAAGCACAGAAAGCTAAGTCCAGAGACCTAACCTGAAACAACTCGGTCTGACCCGAGCGAAAAACACTCGGGTCAGGCTAGCTAAACAATCAGTTAATAAATTGAGATAAACATAATAATGTGGTACATAAATAAAACAGTACTTCTCCAAAGAGAAGAGTATTATGGACTACATGAATATAATGACGATCCCTAATCATCAATAAACAGTAAAAATCTCCAAAGAGAATATCAACACCAAAGTGTGGAATAAATAAAATCGCCTTATATCATCGGCGTGGCCAAAGCTATATAAAGTTGCCCATAGGCAATAAACCCAAGAGTGACCAGAGTCTGTAATCAATGCCCAAGCAAAGATCGATGCTCCAAGGAGCAATAGGGATATACTGAAAGTCAATGAAATCGAATATTGAAAAGCAGTGTCCAGAGACACTGTGAATCCACAAGGTAATCGCACTTACATCGTATGGTTCCATAGAACCAACACCGAATGGCGATACTCAAATGGATATAAAAATCATCAGATAATACAAGTATTGCACGTGCACCGACCAGAGTCGTTATTGCCAAGTACTATAGAGTTGTGATCGATCACTCGCACAGATGCGGAACGCGCGAGACGGCGAGATCCTTCCCAGAAGGATAAAGGCCCAGAGGCACATGCCGAAAAACTGCTCCATAGAGCAGGTGTCCAGAGACGGTTGCCCAGAGGCGTGGTGACCCAGAGGTCCAGTACTGGCCGCCCAGAGGCTAGTATGTCACAAACTTCTTGGAGAGGAACCCGTAAAGTGTTAACAATGAGTCCCATACCCCACGTTCGCACTAAACGGTTTACTAACCAATAGCAAGCTCACACTCCAAAGAATAAAAAGTCCACCTCGTATCATCGGTAAACTAGACCCAAAGGTCAAAATGATCAATCGAATAGGTCAGGGATTAACCGGAAAGAAAATACACACGGTTCCATAGGCCGGAGATTTCCTAACCGTTTAAGCACCTTTCCACTTCGCTCGACGTGCTAAAAGTGAGTGTGAGATTTTTATTATAGAAAATAATGGTGCGAAACGGATTTTTAATTGATCTTGAAATCACTTTAAAACGGCTTTTGAAAACTCTCCTATTATGGAGTAATTAATTTAATAATTAAAAATAATATTATATAATAATTTCGAAAGCCATTAAGGAGTGAAAATCTTTTTAAAATAGTTCATAAAAACCCGTGCACGAAATCCAGAGACAAATCTCAAAGAAATCGTTAAATCAGAAAATCACTGAAAACCAATATTCATGATGGAAAATATTCTGAATGGTTGTGAACCAAAGTTCGCCAATTTCTGATTAGCAATTGAAGCCCAAAGGTTCATTGCAGAAACAATCAATTTGAAGCGGTTGCACCAAAATGGTGCAACCCGGACTCGGTTGCACCAAAAATGGTGCAACCGGTGGGTCGGAGCCTAGCTGCACCAAATGGGTGCAGCCCATTTTTTTTCCAAGCCCCAGCCCGCCCGGGCTGGGGAAGTATGGATTCGGCCCCCAGCCCGCATGGGCTGGGGAAAAATAACGGGCCCCAGCCCATGCGGGCTGGGGGAAATAACAGTCCCCAGCACGCATGGGCTGGGGGAAATAAGGGTCCCCAGCCTATGCGGGCTGGGGGAATAATCAGTCCCCAGCCCACATGGGCTGGGGGAACTAAAGGTCCCCAGCCCATGCGGGCTGGGGGAACTACAGTCCCCAGCCCGCATGGTCTGGGGAAACTAACAGTCCCCAGCCCATGCGGGCTGGGGGAATAATCAGTCCCCAGCCCACATGGGCTGGGGGAACTAAAGGTCCCCAGCCAATGCGGGCTGGGGGAATTACAGTCCCCAGCCCGCATGGGCTGGGGAAACTAACAGTCCCCAGCCCATGCGGGCTGGGGGAATTACAGTCCCCAGCCCACATGGGCTGGGGGGACTAATGGTCCCCAGCCCATGCGGGCTGGGGGAATTAACGGTCCCCATCCCGCATGGGCTGGGGAATTTCGAGTAAGCCCCAGCCCCATGCGGGCTGGGGATTTGGTGGCCCGTCCAGCCCACACGGGCTGGGGATTTAGCGGCCCTCCCCCTGCCCGCGTGGGCTGGGGACCTGCGACCGGCCCCAGCCCGCATGGGCTGGGGACTTCGGTCCAGCTACTGGCTAGCCTAACCGGGCTAGCCTGATGCACCCGGACAGCAGCCTCGGTGCAAGCCAGGCCTGCCCTGCTGCACTCAGAATCGTGTTTTAGGCTGTTTTCAGGCTGAAGCATTTCCAGCCAGCTTAATATGCAGTTTTTGATGGTTTTGGGGTGTTTTTTTTCAAGTTTTTGGCATCGAATTTCACCAATATAAATATCAAGCTACTATACAATGATTACTACACCATATTAAAGGAAACATAGGCCAAAGGTTAGCATTACCTTATGAAGCAATATCACAAACACCTTATGTGCACACCCAAAATGAAAGCAAAGATGATCAAAGAGTTATGATTCACATGTTACATAATAAAACATGTGTTACTAAATGATTACTGAAATCAAAAGAGGATTAAACACATATTAGAAGAGGTTTTTAGCAATATACCTCTCTAGAAAGCAACAACGATCACTATAGCATCAACCCAAATTAGCAAAAGATGACTAGGAGGCTATAAGATCAAAAAAACACATAAAACATGTGTTGCCAAATAAATTTCAGAAATTAGAAAGATATAAAAATGGATTTGAGGTGGGTATTTGCATTACCTTTGCATAGAATGACTTGCATAAGCTAAAACTAGAAGGAGATGAAGACAGAGGCCATTTTTGTTAAAAAAAGCTTTAGGAAATGATTAGGGTTTTGATTAGGGATGCATGAATGAGGTTAGGAAGTTTGAGATAATTTATAGGGGAGGTTTAGCGTGGGTTATTGGGTTAAGTTTAGTAATCCAATAAGAAGAGGGTTATTTACATGTTTCCAAAAATTAGTCTAAGTGTTCATGTATGTTTATAAAACTCATTTTTCTTACCCAAACCCGTTTTAAAATCTCTCCTAAAATATTTAACTTTCCAAAAATAACATTTTATCCTCATTTTAAAATCCCATATTTCCCATTTAATTAAAATAGCCTTTTTCAAATAAATTTTGTTATTCCAAATCCTTTTACGCTTCATTAAAATAAATAAAAATCCTAACTTTTATTTATTAATTGGTAATGCAAATCCCGGGTTGTTACATTCAATTTTCCATTCCACTCTCCATTGTTATAAAAGCTTGAGTATTAGGAAAATAGAACGGAAGTAAATGAAGAGGAGAGGGTTGGGACTGAGTTAATAATTGGGGTTATAAGGCTCAGCCCAAACCAAAGCCCTAAGTGAAAAGTGGCAAAATTCCACTAACTCCAAACATATCGATTTTTATATTTAAAATGATCGCAAACGGCGTTTTGAACTCAATGGAGGTAGTCCCGAGTCCTAATTCGATCGTATGCAAAAAGTAGCTTTTTGGACTAAATTCCGAGTGTCGATAAAATATTTAAATAAAATATTTGAATATAAAATCGATAAATATGCGGGTTGTTACACTTATTCTCTCATTTAATCTAATATTTATAGCTAGACTGATCCGTTTATTATTTTCTTATTAAATAATACTCGGGTCAGACCGAGATGTTATAGGTGCTTCTGCTTAACTCCTTATCTAGGACCATCACCTGACTTTTGTCTAGCTACTTAGTTTATTAGTTTTGGTCAATATACATTCGAGATAGAGACTCCTTGATGTATACATATTATTTTGTGTAGCACTTGTACCTATTTTTTGTGATGTAGTGGATCTGAATGACCACTACTTTGGTGTACACTTTTATGTGATATATTCATATCTGTTTCCGCCTTTGTGATATGGATATATGTTACTAATTTGTGTTATGCTCGTTTCTGTATTTGTTTTCGAAGACCACATAGCCACTGTGTAGTAGAGATGGGGCGTCACAATTAGTAAGTTTGAACTTACAAAATTTGAAAATTTTACTGTAAAGGGAATTTCAATTTAGCCCGATCAATTTATTTTGTTCAGCCTATATATATCCGATTATAAACCCTAGCAGCCTTTCTATTTCTCATTTCTGTACATACAGAAATTTCGATTGCTTCTCTTTCACAATGGCAGACAAACCCTAAATTTCACAATTCAATTTCAATTCAAAATTCTACTTCAAAATTCTAACTCCTCAAACAACATCAAATTTTATATCAATCTAAAGCCCTCAACGAGTGCATCTCAGATCAATAATTCATTATCCAAATTAAATCTTGTTCGTCCATAAATTAAAGAGAAAATCACGGCCGTTCATCAAGCCATAATCAACTTCGCTTGATCGTCAATTGGAGCTTACTGTTGCATGGAGATTGACGAGCGCAGCTCATCGTTGTAGTTTGTTTGGTCGTTGGGCAGTCGGATTTTCGTCGAAAATTCAACTAGGGTTTGTTTTGTTCGACAGCTACTTATGCTATTCATGCACGACTGGTGATGTGGAGTTGCCGCTAAAGGGGGTCAACGCCGGAGGCTGATCGGTAGCATCAGGATCGGTGGCTTAGCTTCAGGTGCGTGCATCAGGTGTTTCGAGTGGCGGCTCGGTAGGGTTTCTGGAGGATGGGGTTGCGTGTGGGAGCCTGTGCGTGCTGACGTGTTAGCATAGGTGACGTGTATTATTCCTTTAATTTATTTTAATTTAAATTTCGATCGTTCTGACTTTAATAATTTTTGCGTACGAGGTTCGTTTCACGTGTGGGTTTTTCCTGAGAGGATCGTATTAAAATCCTGGACATTTTGGTACTGGTTTGGGCGGATTCTGAGACTGTTCAAATTTTGGGTTTAAATTGGATTTAAATTCAATTTAAATTCAAAATGTGAGTGTTTTAACCCACTCACAACTTTTAAATTTTCTTATGTTTGTTAAATTGAGTTATGATGTGATTAGGAATTTTTTTATGACTGTTGGATATATTTTGAATCATCGTCTCAGTTTATTTGAACTTATTTGGATAAAATAGTTATTTAATTTATTATTGGTTATAACTGTCAGTAAATACCTGTTATTTATTATCTGTTCTATAATGATGTTATTGATTGAATTGGATTATGATTCTGATAAATGTTTGATGATTGATATTGGATGAATGGATGTTGTATTTTATATTGTTATAAACTGCAAGTTTGTAATGGATTTTTATTTCATTCGGGATTGTGCATTAAAATGATATATAAACGTATTTATATTTTAAATTGTGGATTGAAATGATAAATATCTGTATCACTTGATCATATGATAGAAAATTATATACAAACGTCGTGGTCTATATATAAAAAAATTTTGAAATGATTTTTATGGTTTTGTAAAGAAATATATGGTTTTAGATAAATATTGATTTTAGATATTATATAGATGTTGTTTTTGATTTTACGTTGTGTATAATTTGTTTTAGTATAGAATAAGCTTAATAATAAGTTTGGTTTTTATTGAAGATAACATGGTTATGTATTTATATAAATTATATTTTAATATAGAGTATATAATGATTTAAATAAATTAAGATTAGAAGATAAATTTTGAAATTTATTTGAAATTGAGTTGTTTAAGAATTAAACTCATATAAATTTGATGTGAAATGTATGAAATTTGAAATTTTAAAAGGTATGACTTTTATAACCGGATTTTGCTTTAGGGTGAATTAAATGAATATTTCGAGAATAAATAAATTGAAGGAAATATTTAGTTATTTGTAATTTTAGTTTTATTTAGATGATAATGGATTTATTATGTAAAATATTTCAAACTAAATAATAGAAAAGTGAATTGTTGAATTGTGATTACCAAACTTAGTTTGAAGCTGTGAATACTTAAAATTTGAGATATAATGAATTTGAAATGGTTTATTTTATGGATCAAATCTGTTTTGAAATCGATATAATTTGGAATATTTTATTTAGAAACTAAATTGTATTGAAATTTATAATTTGGGATTTGGCTAAATTTAAAATTTAGAATTCGAGTTGTTTTGAAATTGATTCGTCAAATTGAAGAAGTTATTTTATTGTTTTAAATATTTAAACCATTTAAGTGGCAAAGTTATGTATCAAAGTTATGAGTTTCAAGGTATTATAATTCAAAAGTTTTATATTTAAGTGGTTTGATTACAAATTGTTATAACTTTGAAAGAGTTATGATTTTAGAAAGGATATATTTGAAATGAAAATGATATCGTATTGATTTGGTATTGAAAGGGCAATGATATTTGGTTTTATTGTTAAAGAGACCGGGATCGAAAGTTGTCATACTCTCTGCCAACTCCGAAAACCACTTTAACAACCATGTATGCAGTGGAGATTCCAAAATGAAGTAGGAGGGCGGCGGTGTTCCTTTGAGGTATATACATGGACCCGACTCCCGTGAGTTGGCATAAGGTGGTTAAAACAAAAGCGCTTAAAGGTGGCTAAAACAGGAGCGCTTACGGGCCAGTAAGGTAGTCCCTCTTGTCGGACACACTCCTTCGATACCATTCTATTAATTTGTGATTGATTTGGGGCCCTTTCATTTTTTTGGGTGTGGCTCGGGTGGGTGGAAGCTACGCACTGTGCGTCACCACCAGTGCGGATGCGTAATTGGTATATCTGCCCTGGCATTGCCTCGTTGTGCCGTGTCGCCTACCCTAGCGCGCCTTGTACGAGTTTGGTTTTCTCCCGTAGCCCGTGGAGTATTTAGGGTAGTCTCTCGATCTGGAGAAGCGCTGATACATGGACTACTGGGACTATTACGTGTTAAGATGGAAAATTTAAAGTCTTAACGCTATTTAGAAGTAAGTTTATTTTACCATAGACATTATTATAATAGCGTATATTACTACATAGTAAATAGTTTAACGGATCCTTAGGAGATGTGAATCCCGAGCATCTCTTAAGTTACTACACTCACGTTAGACACTGGGTAGGAAATGTCAAATCCCATAAACATCTCTGACGTCGTTCCACTCAAACTGTTTACCGTTGATTGAACTTACACAAGATCTTTTAGTTCTGACTCAAGTGTTTTGTCTTTTCAATTCGCTCGGTTGAGCCATAGCATTCCAGGATTTCAAGTCCTTATTGCTGGAGAACGAAGACAAAGATTGTATTATTATTATTTATTATTTCATCCCACTACATTCATATTGTTCCGCTGCATTGTAATTTATTATTCTGTGGTATCTATAACCCTGATCTATGTTGTATAAGTATAGTCAAATGTTTTGTAAAACTGCTTCATGAACTATTTACTTGATTATTATAATTTGTCGTTTCGCTGCAAGATTCTGTTTTGGTTTTTTCTTTCTCTGCGTTTTCTTATTCATCCCAATAACAATCCGCCCTTCTGTATTGTTTGCGTAACATCCCGCCTTTTTGTACGCTTAAGCAGACACACATGTCGACTCAAACCATACAGAAGGGCAGATTTTTATGGGGTAATTAAGAAAATTAGAGAAAGAAATAAAACAAAATAGAATCTCACATAGCGGAATGACAAAACATAATAATCAAATAACAGTTCATGAAGCTGTTTTACAAAAAAAATTGATTATACTTATACAACATGTATCAGAGTTACACATGCCAGAGAATAATAAATAATGATGTGGAACAGTATGAATGCGGTGGAATAATATAATAAATAATAGTAATACAATCTTTGTCCTCGTCCTCCAGAAGTAAGGTCTTCAAATCTTAAAATGCTCAGGCTGACCCGAGCGAATTGAAAAGACAAAGCACTCGAGTCAGAACTAAAAGATCTTATGCAAGTTAAATCAATAGAAATAAATATGAGTGTAAACAGCATCAGAGATGTTTACGGGTTTTGACATCTCCTATCCAGTGTTTAACGTGAGTGCAGTAAATTAAGAGATACTTAGGATTCACATCTCCTAAGGATCCGACAAACTTTTTAATATGTAGTAATATTTCGCTATTATAATAATGTCTATAGTAAAATAAACTTACTTTTAAATAGCGTTAAGGCTTTACATTTTCCACCTTAACACGTGATAGTCCCAGTAGTCCATCCTGTATCATGATCCCTCCTGATCGGGAAGCCACCAGAGGATACCACACGGGCTATGGGAGAAAACCAAACTCGTACAAGGCACGCTAGGGTAGGTGACATGGCACAACTAGGCAATGCCTGGGTAGATATACCAATTACACATCCGGACAGATGGTGACCCTAACGCGCAGCTACCGCCCATCTCGAGCCATACCTCAAAAAAATCAAAGGGCCCGTAAGTGTAATAGAATGGTATCGATTGTCCGATAAGAGAGGCCACCTTAGTGGCCCGTAAGTGCTCCTGTTTTAGTCACCTTATGCCAACTCACGGGAGTCAGGTCCACGTATATACCTCAAAGGAACGCCGCCGCCATCCTACTTTATTCTGGAATCTCCACGTGTACATGGTTGTTATAGTGGTTTTCGGAGTTCGCAAAGAGTATGACAACTTCCAATCCCGGTCTCTTCAACAACCAACCGTTATTATAACACGATGGTCATTTCAAAATAATTATACTTCAAAACCAGAATATACTGTAATGATAAGGATTTTCGACTCTCGAAAATCGACATTAATACGTCCACTGTATCAACTGCCGAGCAATCGAAGGCCGGAAAACCGAATTGTTAGGGTTAAAGAAGAAGAGGTAGAAGAAGAAAGAAAGAAAAAGAAACATAAACAATATCAGAATCTCACAATCGCAGCGGAACAACATATAATATATCAATGAAAAATCTTTAAAACAAAGAATCATATCTGTTATTACATTACATCACATTTCATTACATTATCAGAGTTTACAACAACAAACAGCGGAAAAGAAATACTATATGCAAGTGATACGCTACGCCATCCAGCTTGCCTCCAGATCTCTACAGCAGCTCCTGAATTCCAGAATGACCTGATAACCTGACTCTAGACTGCCTGTGTGGAAAATGATGGGCACCCAGAGTTTAGGAAGGGAACAATAAACTCCAGATCAGTCATGAGACTGGTGTGAGAACTTAAAACATTTATTCTTTAAAAACAAACAAAGAAATATATTTTTTAAATAGATTCACAATGCTTTTGGAAAATGTAACTAACATAAGGCCTCCTGCACACGCACACAATGCGAACGCAGAATCGGAGGAGATTTCTCCTTATGATAGTCAAACATGCTTGATATGCAAATTTATTTGATATATTACTATAAGCGCAAAGTGTAGGAAAACATTTCGAAAGTATAATATAAATCTTAGACAATATACGACCATTATTGTATGCCTACTATAGCTACCATGTTCAATAGCAGGTTACCTCCGCATTCCATGGCAGGTTATACAACTTAAACTATACAGGGCTCATATTGTTTCTTTGGATTTTCCAACAAATGGTCGGGCCAAGTAACTTCCCATTACCACATGGGTACGCCTCTGGAAAGAAGCCCCGAGAAACTAACCGGATCTCTGCCAACACAAGGCCGGGTTACCTCTAGCTAGGTAACTACTGACACGAGTATGCTATCCCCCGGTCGTAACCGACCTAAATCTCGGGATTCACCAACAACCACAAAGAAATAAATTTGCAGCAACCACATAGGTTAAGTATCTGGACTCCATACCATAATACCACCTCTATCCAGAAGGAAACGAACATACCCTATGGGGCCGCGATCCCCAAATAACCTTGCTACATTCTTCATGTTTTGACCATTTTCGGGGTGTGAGGTCCGACGAAGTCTCGTCCACAAAGCTACTCTTTTCATAAAAGCCACGCTTTGATCAACAAATGATCAGCAGCACTCAACATGCCACGTTACCAAATTGGGAATATATCACTAGTAACCATCAACTACATAACCTCTGAGCTCATACGTCTCAGAGAAGGGTGTTAAGCTAAGGGAATAAATTCTCCGCCACCAACAGAAATGTATTTGATAGAAACCAGCTTTACATCTCAAATTGTAACGTCAGACTCACATCCATACAAGTCCGTTCCGGGATCGAACGGAACTGAAGGCACTTCCAAAAGAAGCCCTTACAATCCGGTATTCACTAATCATGACTGGACTTCCCATCACAAAGGGTGAAAAAATCTCTATATCGGAGATCAGCCGATGCAGAGACATTCGACGGTAATCCTTCCGTTTCCGAAAATATCCGGTCTTTAACACCAGTCTACAAATGTTATCCATTACGACGTATCACTATTCGGAATGGGATTTATGACCCAAAGGCCCTCTCCTGGCTAAACCGAATAACGAGCGCTTATTTTAAAATAAGTGTTGTATTCAAATCCAAGCAAATCACAACAAATACCCATTTAAAGGTAAATATTGATAGTCGGTTATTTAGCTATCAAAGCAAACCAACAATTATTCAACACCATAACAATCACTAGGCCCTTTTATTAATCATCCATAAATTAAATAACCTGCCAAATATTCACTTTAATTTATCTTTAAAAAAGATATATTGTCTAAAACATTTCAATTTCTACATTGGAAAACATTTCCAAATACTTATTTAACAATAAGTAATTCACAAATTTATTTATTTTGAATACTTAGAAAATATTCAATATACTTAAAACACGATTAAGTATATATTTTATTCATTTAGGAAAACGTTCTCTTTAAACACATTTATTTGGGTCAAAACGAATGTTGCGTAAAACATCGTTACGACAACCCAAAATCAATAGCATAGGGATTCGAAAATACGCTAGATATATAAATCCCAATACTATTCAAAAAAAAACATTTCCTTTCGAAAATCATTTACTATAACAATAGTGTTATAGTCCATCTTTTTCTTATTTCTCGAAAACGTCTATTTCAACAATGAATGTTGAAATATAAGGTTTCGATCCTTAACACGTTTTAAAACAACTTCAAATCATTTAAATTCTATTTAAAAGATCACTTCCTAAAACATTTCTTTAATATATTATTCACCGTCCAAAATCGTGAATATAAATCGTTTACCAAATTCAACATTTCTACATATTTAATTTAAAGAATTATCCACTGTCCAAAATCGTGGATATATCTCCTCTAATAAGCTTTCATATTTACTTATCAAATTCAATTGATTTCGGATTTATAAAACAATGTTTATAAATTCACATTTATATATTTTATAAAAACTTCAACTTATAAAATCCCTTAATTAACAGATTCTATTTATATCTCATTTAAATGCCAAAATCCAATTTATAAGTTAATTACTTATAAATCTTTTATTTTACAAAATCTATTCATTTTATAACTTCACAATTTATAAATCTATAAATTTCATTCACTTATGAAATCCATTTATACTTCATTTTAACACTTATAAAAACTCGTTTTATAATTCCAATATTTTAATTCATAAAATATCAATTTTATAAATCTTTTATAAAAACCGTTTATAATAATTCAAAAATCCCTATTTAAACAATTTTACAAATAAATCAACTACTTATTTCAAAATTCACATTTCGGTTATATTTCACAAAAATCATAATTTTTATAACATTAAAATTATAACGTTTATTTATATAAAATGAATCAATTCCAAAATTCAATAAATTGTGTACTTTCAAAAATCACTTGAAAATCCTTTTAAATTCGAAATTGTTACTTTAACACTTTTAAAACTACAAAAATAGGCCCAATGCTGCAACAGCACTAATACATCAACCACGGCATCCGAACATCATATATCAATATGATAACAGAATATATCGCAAGTATCTGTAAATAAATCAATACAGTTGAGGAATCCAGTTGGATCCCTCGAACCTGTTTCCCTGCATCCATAGATGTTAGCACAATACCAATATCGTTTCAAGACGGAATATCGCAGTACATGGGTTTATATAAAATATTATCCGCTATTAAGCGGCGCAATAGGGTCTTATCAGCTATATAATGCAGGAAATCAACTCCAAGTACATATATAATACCAATTCCACTTCAATGTGGAATATCACGGTATATGTGTTTAACAAATAACATCCGCTTAATATACGGCGTATAGGGGCTATTTCAATACAACGGATAGCAATTTATCATGCAAGCATACAATCAAGCAAATCTAAATTTAACTATTTAAAATTTTAAATCGAAACACAATTCGATTGAGTGAGAAGTTCTCACCATATTTCCAATAACAGTTTCAGCATTTTATTTCGAATAAAATTAAACACGCGTTTAATTTTACCCAAAATTTTCACTAGCTCCAATCGATTCAATCCAGCTCCATTGCGTAGTATTCAACAATATGAACCCGACGCAATCCGTTTCGTCAAATTCCGAACCTGTATCAAAAAGTTATGTTATTACAAAGTTTATACGAATTTTAAATATAAATAATTTACAACTTTTTTTATTTTTTTATTTTATAACCTAGTTCCATCTGGCCATTCGTTTCTTCAAAGCAAATCATGGCCGCACTTTTAAACTTCTTCCCAAACGTGAAAACCCCCCGGGCAATCACCTATTCGAACCCATTCGGCCGCCACCCCTTGCTCGAATTAACACGCCACATCGTCGATCTAAACGTTGATCGAGCTCCACCATGTTGGAGACCACATCCTCGTGCACCACTGCTCAGCGACCGGCCAAGCTCGGCTATCTCTAAGCCACGAAAACCGAGCACGAACGGTGAGCCTTTGCATGCGATTTGCCAACGATTTGCTTCGCTATATCTAATCATCACCGTTGAAATCGAAGTACTCCTCGTGCTCTACGACTTTACAATTGGGGGTTTTCCATAATTGTCGATGGATTTGATGCAATCGAGGGGAGAATAAAGATGTATTTCAGCCATTAAAATTATTAGGGCCGGCTGTAAAACCCTAGGGTAGATTAGGTTTGCAAATAGAAAGTATAACCTCCTTATATAGAAAATTCCTAAAACACGATTCACCCGAAATTTTTCCGAACTCCAAATGAAGCGTGCCGCCTGGCGTTTATAATGTTTTACCCCCGCACCAAACGCAATGGAATATATATTGGGAGCCAATTCGAAAGTATTTGGAAGATAGGTTTTCAAATCGACTATTTTAAATTTAAAATTCACTTAAACTGATTTCAGTGCGTTTTAGCTTGCCTCGGACAAACCATAAATCCGATTGCACGAAATTTAAAACCTTACAATAATTTAGCATTACGGATCCGATGAAACTAGTTTCGTCGAAATCCGAGACTGTTTTAAAGATGACTATTTTTACTCATCAATTAAATATTAAAATATTAAATTTCTACAAATTAACTTTTAATTCAATTTTAAAAAATATGTAACATCATTCTAACTCCAGTATGATTTAATACAACTTTACAAATCAAATTTTAATCACATTAAACCCAATTTCCAATTGTTTCTGTAATTTCAAATATTAAATTATCGATTTAATTATCCAATTAAATCTAAATATTCGAAATAAAAATTTATTCGATTTACAAATTTTACTTGTGCATATTTAAAATCAACTAAATATATGAATTTCAAATGATAGAAATTCTGGGTCGTTACAAACTTCCCCCTTAAAAGAATTTCGTCCCCGAAATTGCCAAGTAAGAAAAAGTCTTGAAATCCATTAATTTTTCAAACATCCATTCAAATTAGATTTCAAATTCACTTAAGTGGTTAACTTTCCCAAAATCCAATAGTTAAACTTCTTACAAAAACTTTACTAAGTTTTCAAATCCTACATTTTCATTTCAATTTAGAAATTGACTTTTCGTTAACAAAAAAAATTCTAAAAATTTTCAAAATTTTTCTAACGCCCCAAATTTACGGAAAATTTTGGCAAAGTCTCCTTTGTACAGAGGAGCTTTTGCAATATCACAATAGGTATAATTATATATACATCGACCCACACGGTCGGAAAACAGAAAAACAGTTCATATTTCCTATTTTTATTGCGCAGGCGTACCTTTTTAGCATTTTTAAGCAAAGTAGTTATTAGTATTTTAGCGTGGCCAAATCCATCCAACTACGGTCCCGGTACCTGTACTTACTCAATTTAAACATATAAGTGACATATATAGAAAATTCATTTACATTTCACTAATTTTCAATAGAAAACATATAGTTTTCATAAGCAATGCAATCAAAATAATTCCCATAAGTTATAATTTGTATCGAAACCTTATAAATTGCTTACAACCAATTCACATTAGTTCACTTTCAATTCAAATTCAATTACATAGCCTTCCATTTATCAATTCAATCTCATTAACACTTAATCAATTATGTACAATCAACAAACAATCGTATAACAACCAAATTATAACCAACATAACCAAATTATTAAATTCACATTCAATTTGGTTTAACACTTTTAATTCCAATTGGTTGATATTAAATTGACTTCCATTCAATTATTCAATTTTTCTTCAACTTCATTAGCTTCTAATGAATTAACACTTACATTCACTATTCTATATCAATTCTTTCATATTCGATTGATTAATATTCAATCCATTTATTCAATTCAAATGCTAATTCATTTAACCACAAAAGTTGAATTTCATTACATAACTCAAGTTCATATTCATCACTTCACTTTATTAATTTACTTTGATACCAAAATCAACTTCATTCAACATTACTTAAGTTATACTCCATTTCAAACATCATTTGTTTAACTTAACTTAAATTTCCACTTATAAATCCAATTCAGATTCCAATTCTAAAGTAAATTCTATTTACTTTTACCAAAGTCAAATTTCATCACTTATTCAAATTCATATCTCCTTTTGCTTAACAAAATTGTTTAAGAATTTTATCATTTGGTTTCACTTACATTTTCCCACTTTTCAAGTTATCCAACTTATATATTTAAACATCCAAATCATTAACTTATCCAATCTATATCAAATCTGATTTAATTTATTTAACTTCCTTTAGTCAAATTTTCAAATTTGTTTATCACAACAAAACTTCAATTTTCAATTTACCATGGTAGCAAATCCATCACACAGTAACTCGAAAATGATACTGATGATGCTGCAGTCATCACCCTTATTATTTCCTAGTAACAGTAGTGAATTCAATGCTTAATATTCTTTCAATAAAATTTCCTTTTATTTATAACTCACATTTATAAGTCTTTTTCTTATAGAATTTCACTATTCCACTTCACTTTCATAAGATTATTCCAAATTGATTTATCTGACTTAATAACATCTTTAAATTTGAAAAACAACTTTCAAAATAGACGGGATTCAAAACTTTCAAATTCATAGTCCAAATTCATTTTTATTTACAACTCATATTTATAAATATATTCATGTGGTTTCACTTCTTATATATAAGATTATTTCATAATTGTAAATCACATTAATTATAATTCCATCTTAATAATTCATTTGCTTATACAATTTATTCTTTTAATTAACTTATATATATTCTTAGCTTTTCAACAACCAAACAATCAATTTATATACTCTTTAATAATTTTGAAAAATTATTTCTTTATATATAGAAAATATAATCAAGGTATAATTATCTCATTTACCCAATTTAAAATGATACTATGTTGGTTTATCTTGTTTAAGAGGTTAGAAACCCCTATCGATACAGTTAGCCAGATTGCACCGACCGGAATCTATAAACAATCAACCGATAAGTCAACACAATACAAAACAATTTATTATTCACTAACAAATACGCGCTTGTATCTATTATTACACTCACACTCATTCTAGAGTACTAATGACTCTATCTCTAATGAGTAACACCCAACAGAGCCAAGGTTGTCACTTAACCTAATGTCCTGATACCAACTTGTAACGATCAGGATTTTCGACTCTCGAAAATCGACATTAATACGTCCACTGTATCAACTGCCGAGCAATCGAAGGCCGGAGAACCAATTGTTAGGGTTAAAGAAGAAGAGGTAGAAGAAGAAAGAAAGAAAGAGAAACAGAAACAATATTAGAATCTCAAAATCGCAGCGGAACAACATATAATATATCAATGAAAAATCTTTAAAACAAAGAATTATATCTGTTATTACATTACATCACATTTCATTACATTATCAGAGTTTACAACAACAAACAGCGGAAAAGAAATACTATATACAAGTGATACGCTACGCCATCCAGCTTGCCTCCTGATCTCTACAGCAGCTCTTGAATCCTAGAATGACCTGATAACCTGACTCTAGACTGCCCGTGTGGAAAATGATGGGCACCCAGAGTTTAGGAAGGGAACAATAAACTCCAAGTCGGTCATGGGACTGGTGTGAGAACATAAAACAGTTATTCTTTAAAAACAAACAAAGAAATATTTTTTTTTTAAATAGATTCTCAATGCTTTTGGAAAATGTAACTACCATAAGGCCTCCTGCACACACACACAATGCAAACGCAGAATCGGAGGAGATTTCTCCTTATGATAATCAAACATGCTTAATACGCAAATTTCTTTGATATTATTACTATAAGTGCAAAGTGTAGGAAAAATTTTGAAACTATAATATAAATATTAGCCAACATACGACCATTATCGTATGCCTACTGTAGCTACCATGTTCAATAGCAGGTTACCGCCACATTCCATGGTAGGTTATACAACTAAAACTGTACAGGGCTTGTATTGTTTCTTTGGATTTTCCAACAAATGGTCAGGCCAAGGAACTTACCATTGCCATATGGGTACGCCTCTGGAAAGAATCCCCGAAAACCTAACCGGATCTCTGCCAACACAAGGTCGGGTTACCTCTAGCTAGGTAACTACTGACACGAGTATGCAATCCCCCGATCGTAACCGACCTAAATCCCGGGATTCACCAACAACCACAAAGAAATAAATTTGCAGCAACCACATAGGTTAAGTATCTGGGCTCCATACCATAATACCACCTCTATCCAGGAGGAAATGAACATACCCTGTGGGGGCGCGATCTCCCAATAACCTTGCTGCATTCTTCCTTTTTTGACCATTTCGGGGTGTGAGGTCCGACGAAGTCTCGTCCACAAAGCTACGCTTTTCATAAAAGCCACGCTTTGATCCACAAATGATCAGCAACACTCAGCATGCCATGTTACCAAATTGGGAATATATCACTAGTAACCATCAACTACATAACCTATGAGCTCGTACGTCTCAAAGAAGGGTGTTAAGCTAAGAGAATAAATTCTCTGCCACCAACAGAAATGTATTTGATAGAAACCAGCTTTACATCTCAAATTGTAACGTCAGATACACATCCATACAAGTCTATTCCGGGATCGAACGGAACCAAAGGCATTTCCAAAAGAAGCCCTTGCAATCCGGATATTCACTAATCACGACCGGACTTCCCATCACAAAGGATGATAAAATCTCGATATCTGGGATCAGCCGATGTAGAGACATTCAACGGTAATCCTTCCATTTTCGAAAATATCCGGTCTTCAATACCGGTCTTCAAATGCTATCCATTACGACGTATCACTATTCGGAATAGGATTTATGACCCAAAGGCCCTCTCCTGGCAAAACCGAATAACGAGCACTTATTTTAAAATAAGTGTAGCATTCAAATCCAAGCAAATCACAACAAATACCCATTTAAACGTAAATATTAATAGTCAGTTATTTAACTATTAAAGCAAACCAATAAATATCGGCGCCATAACAATCACTAGGCCCTTTTATTAATCTTCCATAAATTAAATAACTTGCCAAATATTTACTTCAATTTATCTTTAAAAAGATATATTCTCTAAACCATTTCAATTTCTACATTGGAAAACATTTCCAAATACTTATTTAAAAATAAGTAATTCACAAATCAATTTATTTTCAATACTTAGAAAATATTCAATATACTTAAAACACGATTAAGTATATATTTTATTCTTTTAGGAAAACGTTCTCTTTAAAACATTTATTTGGGTCAAAACGAAATGGTAACCAGCTTTACATCTCAAAGTGTAACGTCAGACACACATCCATACATGTCCGTTCCGGGATCGAACAGAACCGAAGGCACTTCCAAAAGAAGCCCTTGCAATTCGAATATTCACTAATCACGACCGGACTTCCCATCACAAAGGGTGATAAAATATCTATATCTAGGATCAGCCGATGCAGAACATTCGACGGTAATCCTTCCATTTTCAAAAATATCCAGTCTTCAACACCGGTCTTCATATGATATCCATTACGACGTATCACTATTCCGAATGGGATTTATGACCTAAAGGCCCTTTCCCGGCTAAATCGAATAACGAGCGCTTATTTTAAAATAAGTGTAGCATTCAAAACCAAGCAAATCACAACAAATACCCATTTAAAGGTTAAATATTAATAGTCAATTATTTAACTATTAAAACCAGCCAACAAATATTCAGCACCATAACAATCAATAGGCCCTTTTATTAATCTTCCATAAATTAAATAACTTGCCAAATATTCACTTCAAATTATTTTTAAAAAGATATATTCTCTAAATCATTTCAATTTCTACATTGGAAAACATTTCCAAATACTTATTTAACAATAAGTAGTTCACAAATCTATTTATTTTCAATACTTAGAAAATATTCAATATACTTAAAACACGATTAAGTATATATTTTATTCTTTTAGGAAAACGTTCTCTTTAAACACATTTATTTGGTTCAAAACGAATGTTGCGTAAAACATCGTTACGACAACCCAAAATCAATAGCATAGGGATTCAAAAATACGATAGATATATAAATCCCAATACTATTCAAAAAAAACATTTCCTTTCGAAATCATTTACTATAACAACAGTGTTATAGTCCATTTTTTCCTTATTTCTCGAAAACGTCTATTTCAACAATAAATGTTGAAATATATGGTTTCGATCCTTAACAAATTTTAAAATAACTTCAAATCATTTTAATTCTATTTAAAAGATCACTTCCTAAAACATTTCTTTAATATATTATTCACCGTCCAAAATCGTGAATATAAATCGTTTACCAAATTCAACACTTCTACATATTTAATTTAAAGAATTATCCACTGTCCAAAATCGTGGATATATCTCCTCTAATAAGCTTTCATATTTACTTATCAAATTCAATTGATTTCGGATTTATAAAACAATGTTTATAAATTCACATTTATATATTTTATAAAAACTTCAACTTATAAAATCCCTTAATTAACAGATTCTATTTATATCTCATTTAAATGCCAAAATCCAATTTATAAGTTAATTACTTATAAATCTTTTATTTTACAAAATCTATTCATTTTATAACTTCACAATTTATAAATCTATAAATTTCATTCACTTATGAAATCCATTTATACTTCATTTTAACACTTATAAAAACTCGTTTTATAATTCCAATATTTTAATTCATAAAATATCAATTTTATAAATTTTTTATAAAAACCGTTTATAATAATTCAAAAATCCCTATTTAAACAATTTTACAAATAAATCAACTACTTATTTCAAAATTCACATTTCGGTTATATTTCACAAAAATCATAATTTTTATAACATTAAAATTATAACGATTATTTATTTAAAATGAATCAATTCCAAATTCAATAAATTGTGTACTTTCAAAAATCACTTGAAAATCCTTTTAAATTCGAAATCTTTATTTTAAAATTTTTAAAACTCCAAAAATAGGCCCATGATACAACAGCACCAATACATCAACCACAGCATGCAAACACCATATATCAATATGATAACAGAATATATCGCAAATATCCATAAATAAATCAATACTGTTGAGGACCAGTTGGATCCCTCCAACCTGTTTCCCTGCATCCACAAATGTTAGCACAATACCAATCCCGTTTCAAGACGGAATATCGCGGCATACGGGTTTATATAAAATATTATCCACTATTATAAGGCGCAATAGGGTCTCATCCGCTATATAATGCGGGAAATCAACTCCAAGTACATTTATAATACCGATTCCACTTCAAGGTGGAATATCGCGGTATATGTGTTTAATAAATAACATTGGCTTAATATACGGCGTATAGGGTCTATTTCAATACAACAGATAGCAATTTATCATCTAAGCATACAATCAAGTAATTCTAAATTTAACTATTTAAAATTTTAAATCGGAACACAATTCGATTGAGTGAGAAGTTCTCACCTTATTTCCAATGACAGTTTCAGTGTTTTATTTCGAATAAAATTAAACACGCGTTTAATTTTACCCAAAATTTTCACTAGCTCCAATCGATTCCAATCCAGCTCCATTGCGTTGTATTCGACAACATGAACCCGACTAATTCGTTTCGTCAAATTCCGACCTTGTATCAATAAGTTATGTTATTACAAAGTTTATATGAATTTTAAATATAAATAATTTACAACTTTTTTTTTATAACCTAGTTCCATCTGGCCTTCGTTTCTTCAAAGCAAATCACGGCGGCACTTTTATACTTCTTCCCAAACGTGGAAACCCCCCCTAGGCAATCACGTATTCGAACCCATTCGGCAGCCACCCCTTGCTCTAATTAGCACGCCACATCGTCGATCTAAACGTTGATCGAACTCCACCATGTTTGAGCCTACATCCTCACGCACCACTGCTCAACGACCGGCCAAGCTCGGCTATCTCTAAGCCAAGGAAACCGAGCACGAACGGTGAGCCTTTGCATGCGATTTGCCAATGATCTGCTTCGCTATATCTAATCATCACCGTTGAAATCGAAGTACTCCTCGTGCTCTACGACTTTACAGTTGGGGGTTTTCCATAATTGTCGATGGATTTGATGCAATCGAGGGGAGAATGAAGATGTATTTCAGCCATTAAAATTACTAGGGCCGACTGTGAAACCCTAGGGTAGATTAGGTTTGCAAAAAGAAAGTATAACGTCCTTATATAGAAAATTCCCAAAACACTATTGACCTGAAATTTTTCCGAACTCCAAACAAAGCGTGCCGCTTGGCGTTTATAATGTTTTACCCCCGTTCCGAACGCAATGGAATATATATCAGGAGCTATCGAAAGTATTTGGAAGATAGCTTTTCAAATCGACTATTTTAAATTTAAAATTCACTTAAACCGATTTCAGTGCGTTTTAGCTTGCCCGGACAAACCGTAAATCTGATTGACACGAAATTTGTAACCTAACAATAATTTAACATTACAGATCCGATGAAACTAGTTTCGTCAAAATCCGAGACTGTTTGAAAAATGACTATTTTTACTCATCAACTAAATATTAAAATATTCAATTCCTACAAATTAACTTTTAATTCAATTTTAAAAGTTCTATAACATCATTCTAACTCCAATATGATTTAATACAACTTTACAAATCAAATTTTAATCACATTAAACACAATTTCCAATTATTTCTGTAATTTTAGATATTAAATTATCGATTTAATTATCCAGTTAAATCTAGATATTCGAAATAAAAATTTATACGACTTACAAATTTTACTTGTGCATATTTAAAATCAACTAAATATACGAATTTCAAATGACAGAAATTCTGGGTCGTTACAAACTTCCCCCTTAAAAGAATTTCGTCCTCCAAATTGCCAAGTAAGAAAAATTCTTGAAATCTATTAATTTTTCAAACATCCATTCAAATTAGATTTCAAATTCACTTAATTGGTTAACTTTCCCAAAATCCAATAGTCAAACTTCTTATAAAAACTTTACTAAGTTTTCAAATCCTACATTTTCATTTCAATTTAAAAATTGACTTTTTGTTAACAAAAAAAATTTCTAAAAATTTTCAAAATTTTTCTAACTCCCAAAATTTACGGAAAATTTTGGCAGAGTCTCCTTTGTACGAAGGAGCTTTTGCAATATCAGAATAGATATAAATATATATACATTGACCCACACGGTCGGAAAACATAAAAACAGTTCATATTTCCTATTTTTATTGTGTAGGCGTACCTTTTTAGCATTTTAAGCAAAGCAGTTATTAGCATTTTAGCATGGCCAAATCCAGCCAACTACAGCCATGGTACATGTACTTACTCAATTTAAACATGTAAGTGACATATATAGGAAATTCATTTACATTTCACTAATTTTCAATAGAAAACATATAGTTTTCGTAAGCAATGCAATCAAAATAATTCCCATAAGTTATAATTTGTATCGAAACCTTATAAATTGCTTACAACCAATTCACATTAGTTCACTTTCAATTCAAATTCAATTACATAGCTTTCCATTTATCAATTCAATTTCATTAACACTTAATGAATTATGTACAATCAACAAACAATCCTACAACAACCAAATTATAACCAACATAACCAAATTATTAAATTCACATTCAATTTGGTTTAACACTTTTAATTCCAATTGGTTGATATTAAATTGACTTCCATTCAATTATTCAATTTTTCTTCAACTTCATTAGCTTCTAATGAATTAACACTTACATTCTTTCACATTCAGTTGATTAATATTCAATCCATTTATTCAATTCAATTGCTAATTCATTTAGCCACAAAAGTTGAATTTCATTACATAACTCAAGTTCATATTCATCAATCACTTCACTTTATTAATTTACTTCGATACCAAAATCAACTTCATTCAACATTACTTAAGTTATACTCCATTTCAAACATCGTTTGTTTAACTTAACTTAAATTTCCACTTATAAACCCAATTCAGATTCCAATTCTAAAGTAAATTCTATTTACTTTTACCAAAGTCCAATTTCATCACTTATTCAAATTCTTATCTCGTTTTGCTTAAGAAAATTGTTTAACCATTTTATCATTTGGATTCACTTACATTTTCCCACTTTACAAGTTATCCAACTTATATATTTAAACTTCCAAATCATTGACTTATCCAATCTAGTTCAAATCTGATTTAATTTATTTAACTTCCTTTAGTTAAATTTCCAAATTTGTTTATCGCAACAAAAATTCAATTTTCAATTTACCATGGTAGCAAATCCATCACACAGAAACTCGAAAATGATACTGATGATGCTGCAGTCATCACCCTTATTATTTCCCAGTAACAGTAGTGAATTCAGTGCTCAATATTCTTTCAAAAAAAATTCCTTTTATTTATGACACATATTTATAAGTCATTTTCTTATAAAATTTCACTATTCCACTTCACTTTCATAAGATTATTCCAAATTGATTTATCTTTCTTAATAACATCTTTAACTTTGAAAAACAACTTTCAAAATAGACGGGATTCAAAACTTTCAAATTCATAGTCCAAATTAATTTTTATTTACAACTCATATTTATAAATATATTCATATGGTTTCACTTCTTATATATAAGATTATTTCACAATTGTAAATAATATTAATTATAATTCCATCTTAATAATTCATTTGCTTATCCAATTTATTCTTTTAATTAACTTATATATATTCTTAGCTTTTCAACAACCAAACAATCAATTTATATACTCTTTAATAATTCCAAAAAATTATTTCTTTATATATACAAAATATAATCAAGGTAAAATTATTTCATTTACCCAATTAAAAATGATACTACGTCGGTTTATCTTGTTTAAGAGTTTAGAAACCCCTATCAATACAGTTAGCCAGACTGCACCGACCATAATCTGTAAACAATCAACCGATACGTTACACAATACAAAACAATTTCATATTCACTAACAAATATGCGCTCGTATCTATTACTGCACTCACACTTATTCTAGAGTACTACTGACTCTGTATCTAATGAGTAACACCCAACAGAGCCAAGGTTGTCGCTTAACCAAATGCTCTGATACCAACTTGTAACGATAAAGATTTTCGACTCTCGAAAATCGACATTAATACGTCCACTGTATCAACTGCCGAGCAATCGAAGGCCGGAAAACCAAATTGTTAGGGTTAAAGAAGAAGAGGTAGAAGAAGAAAGAAAGAAAAAGCAACGGAAACAATAGCATAATCTCACAATCGCAGTGGAACAACATATAATATATCAATGGAAAATCTTTAAAACAAAGGATCATATCTGTTATTACATTACATCACATTTCATTACATTATCAGAGTTTACAACAACAAACAGCGGAAAAGAAATACTATATACAAGTGATACGCTACGCCATCCAGCTTGCCTCCAGATCTCTATAGCAGCTCTTGAATTCCAGAATGACCTGATAACCTGACTCTAGACTGCCCGTGTGGAAAATGATGAGCACCCAGAGTTTAGGAAGGGAACAATAAACTCCAAGTCAGTCATGGGACTAGTGTGAGAACATAAAACAGTTATTATTTGAAAAAAAATATGTTTTTTAAATAGATTCGCAATGCTTTTGGAAAATGTAACTACCATAAGGCCTCCCGTACACACACACAATGCAAACGCAGAATCGGAGGAGATTTCTCCTTATGATAGTTAAACATGCTTGATATACAAATTTCTTTGATATTATTAATATAAGTGTGACGACCCGTAATTTTCGAGCACTTAAAATCGGAATATTTAATTGATTTTAAATATTCAAGATAATAATTTTAACTTGAATTACGAATATCATAATTTATTTGACTATTAAATTGTGAATTAAATGATTGAAAATGGATAAAATATGAAATATGAGATTTTAAGCCTGTTAAAATATAATTTGAAAGCTCAAAAAATTTATATTGACAACACTGAATATAACAGAAGTGTTAAAATTGAATTTAACAGTGAATTGTTTAGTTTTGAAAATTTTATCATTTAAAATTGAATTTAAAAATAGCCTTCCGAGGCACAGTCTCGGAATTCGACGAAACCAGTTTCATTGGATCCGTAATAGTTAGGTATTATCGGATTTCAATTTAAATAGTGTTTGGATTTACTGTTTGCTCGTACCTGTGAGAAACGCGTCGAAATTAAAATCGATAATTTAATATTTTAAATCGATTTATAAAGCTAACTTCCACATACGACCAAATTAGCCTGCGAAACACGTTCCATTATGTTCGGAATGCGGGTAGAATCTTATAAACGTCTGTCGGCATGTCAGATTCGGGGTTTGGGATTTCGCGTCATACAACGCAAGATATTTTCAATATTTTATAATATAATAAATTTTGTGCTACGTTTAGTCAAAGATATTTTTATAATAAGCGTACGCAGAAAGCTATTTCCCTAATCGATGTTTATTCTTTGCCCCTTTCTACTTCTCGGTTGAATCGAACTCAAGAAAATTTAAATTTATAGTCGATGCTTCCATTTGAAACTAAATTAATTTAGGGCCGAGCAAATCTACTTTTCCCAAATCTTCTTCCCAAATCAATCTCGTGTAAAAAAAAAAAGAATGATAATAATGAACACCTGTGGTCTCTTCATCTCAGAAATTTTTTCTTCCCTCCTTTTCAAATTAAATCGTGAGTTTTGCCTTGCCCCTTTCTTCGGTTCATTCGAACGAAAATACGAATTCAATCAAATTGCAAAGCAAGCTCAGGAATCAATTCCGTGTTCCCTTTTTGATGCCCAAATTTTCGAATCATCGATGTGGGGTCGCAGCATGGTGGGGTGGGTCGCATTCGAGTACCCAGGGTCACGCTGTAGTGAGGGTGCTCGCGTGGTTGCAGTCGCCGAAGTGATCGCTTCAGATCTAGGGTTCGTTGAAGGTTGCAACGACGTCGACTTGGGTCTTGCGATGGTGAGGTGGGAGGCACGTCAGCATGAGGGTCTGGATCGCGAGGCGTTCGTCGTTGGTGAGCTAGGGATCGGACTTTCAGATCGATGGCTAGGTATTAGCTGTTTTTTTTCGTAAATGCAGTGAATATACATATTGAAAGAAGGATAATTTTGCAGTAAAAGGAATTTTTGTTTAGTGTTGCAGCAATGTAATGAAAATAAAAATATATCTGAAAATTTTGGATGTTGAACTTCATATAAAAAATATTGAATTTTTAAATTTGTGTAAATAATTTTAGTGAGTAGATAAAGAGTCTCAGAAGAAATAAATATACATTTTCACACTTTGAATACACTAGTTTAAATTTAAAGTAATATATTTGTTTACTTAAATTATTTGAAATTTATTTTAGTTACGGAAGGATTCTTTTTTTTTCAAAACTGAAACTAGTTCGAAATTTAAATTATTCATTAAAATTCAAATCATCAGTTTAGGACAAAATCACTAGTAAATTAATAATTAATTAAATTTATTAAATGTAAATTAAGTGTTCGATTATTTCGAACATTGATTAAATGTAAATTATTATACAAGGTATAAAATCATGGGAACAAGCTGGATTGAATCTGATTGCTAGTAAGGACAAAGGTGAGTAAATTTCACTCGGTTAAATTTAAATTTAAATAATTAAATTGAAATAATTGTTTGAAATGGTTGGATTGATTTATGTGCTGTAATGTGGTATATATTTGGAATTGGCATTTTATATTGTGCTAACATCTGTGGATGCAGGGAAAACAGGTTGGAGGGATCCAACTGGACCCCTCAACTTTATTTAATTATTTAATATTCTCTGTTCTGAATATTTGATATCCTGTAATGAATTATGTGGAAATATTGAATGCTATGGCTTGATTGTTATAATCGGGCAATAGTGAATTACCAAATATATAATTTGAGTTTGGGAATCAAAATAAAAGCAGTGAAATTGAAGTAAAATAATTATAGAAAAGTAGAATAAATTTATGAATGAATTGGAAAGGAAATAAAGTGACTTTAAAATTTTAATAAATAAATCTTGAGTATGGAAAGGAAAATTTAAATAAACAGAGAGTTAATGAAACTTAAACTTCAATGTTATTTTTTAAAAGAACAAAACATTTATTTTAAATATAGGATTTAAATTATTTAAGAAGAATAAAGAAGAAATTGGGAATAACCTGAAATTTGTATATTTCAGCTAAAGGATTTAAAAATCAAACTGAAAATAATAATAAAGTCCATAATTAATGAATTTCGAAATGAACTGATAAGTAAAGAAATTTATTTCAAATGGAATAAATTGGAAATCAATTTGGAAAATTGATTTAAGTGATTGAGAATGGGAATTTCTCTCTGAATAATCAAGTATGTTTTCAAAGTAAATTTTTAAATATAAATTAAAAGTTTAAAGTTGTTTTAAGAAGTATGTTTTGAAAATTTTGCTATTTCTAAATATTTAAATTCTTAAGTAAGTATTTCCTTTTAATCTATTATAGCAATAATTATTTAAAGAGTGACTTAGTATTTTATTTTTAAAAATGAAAATCTAGTTTTATGTTTTATTTAATGACCTTATTCTTAAATATTCATATAGTATGTATTTTTACAAATCATTGAAGTAGTTTTAAAATAAATGTTTTAAAAGTATGTTTCGAAGTAAAGTGTTTTAAATTATTTTAAAATCTATTTTGTGCTTGGTGATTTCAAAGGAGATAGAAAATAATTGGGAAAGTTTATTCTGAAAGGAAAGATGGTTTTGAAACTGTTTTCAAAGGGTTGAAAATAGAAATATATCTCGTGAAGATATTTTGAGAGAAATAAATAATTTGGGAAATTATTTATTGTTTGATGGATGTTTGTAAACAAAAAAAAATTGATAGTTATATAACCGACTATCAATATTGGCCAAATGCGTTGATCGTTTCGAAGAGACCGGGATCGAGATTTATTTCTCGTAATCCACTTCGATCCGGTTTGTACGTTTTCGTGGAAAACGGTTTTTGGATTCGAAGATGGAGCATTGAAGTGCAAGGGCTAGTCTCTACTAATCCTGAGGATATTTCCAAAATGGATGTAGTAGGAATAGTGCCTTCGGTTCCGTTCGAACCAAGGACGGACTTGTATGAATGAATGCTTGCGAAAAACATCGTCAGGTGGACGATGGGCATTCTAAGGGGTACGTTCTATAAAAGGTAACGCTTAGCCTCAAGCCTCATCAAATGGGAATGACTGAAAATCAGGGGTTATGCAGCAAGGCTAGGTGGGTAGCACCCAAGCAGGGTGAGGTCATTCCAGTCTAGATGTCCCTTTTTATTTTGGCTTAGTGGGCGGTTGCTGATCCCAACCGTGGGGTGATCTCACTCGGGATTATCCATAAGGGGTGGTCCCGGCCTTGTGTTGCAGGGGAGCGGGCGTACTCCTCAGTATGGTGATCTAAGCCGCGTACTGTGAAAGGTGGTACCCCAGTGCCTAGTCATTAGTTGGAAATCCATTCTCCCTACGAGCCTTGTACGAGTTTTGTTTGTATTACCCACTTTGTGGCTATTAGCTGGAATTTAATAATGTAACAATTTCGGCTATTTTATAAGTATTTGTATATAGACCCTATTATAATATCAGAGGATTTCTATAAAAAATCGTTTTAGCTATCGTAAGGTAAAAACCCGACATGTTTATTTGTGGCGTGGTCTTACGAGATGCTTTTGTTTTCAAAAGAATTTTTGAAACTTTTATAATCAATTGGGTGTGATTTTCTCACGCTGGTATTCCAGACTGACTCGGGTGTTATTTAACTGTAATGCTCGGGTCAGACCGAGTATTATAGGATACAGGAAATGCTGTGGTGCTCAGGAGACGAGCTGGATAATGATACGTACTCTCGTATTTGTGTATTTGTGTGTGTGTATATATATATATATATATATATATATATATATTTCCGCTGTATTGAGTTGTTGTGTATCCATTTGTATGACATTGATGTTGAGCTGTGATTGATGTACTCTGATGATGTAATATATAAACAAAGATATTTGATGTTGAGTAAAGAGTATTTATTATCTATTATATTTTATTCCGCTGCGATGGTTAGATCTGTTATTGATTTCTATTTTCTTCTTCTACCTCTTCTTCTTTAACCCAAATAGTTCGTATTTCTGTGCAACTTGAGTTGATTGTTGTAGAATAGTGTTGACTCAAGGGGTACGGATTTACAGGCTGTTACAGTTGGTATCAGAGCTTAGGTTGGTGATAACCTTGGCTCTGGTGGGAATTACTCAAATAGGGTCTATAGTACTCTAAAACGGGTTTGAGCGTATTAATAGATATGAGCGCGTATTTGTTAGTGAATATAAATTGTTTTAATATTGTGTGGATTGATTTATTGAGTGGCATATGAACCTTCGTCGGCACAGTCTGCGCAACTGTATCGAAGGGGTTTCTAAACACTTGAATAGAACAATTGACACGGTATTGTTTTAAATGCGGGTAAATGAAATAATTTTACCCAAAATATATTTTGATATAAGGGAAATTTTTTGAAAACTATTTAGCTAATATATGGTTGCCTGGATGTTAGAAATGATGAAATTAAAGTATTATCATTGTTAAGTGAAAATTTTAACTAGAAATTGTAAATATTATCAAAGATTGAGAAGATAAATTCAATTATGAAATGAAATTTATAAATATGAATTATAAATGTAATTTATGCATTGAAATACAATCAAATGAGAATTTGTATAAATAAAGTGTACAAATGAATTATAGTTAAAATTTATTTAAGCAGGCTTTAGAAATTTAAAATTCCGGAGATTTGGAAATGTTTATCGAAGTGTTCTAATGATAAATGATAGCCTTATTGTTTTGGAGATAATTCTGAATGGAAATCTGTTTTAAAATGGATTTTGGAAGTGAGATTGCATTGAATTCACTTCAGTAGCTGGAAAATAACTTCGGTGATGACTGCAGCATCATCGATGTTCATTTTCGAGTTTCTAAGTGACGGATTGCTTCCAAATTGATTTGTTTAGGAAAACCTGTTGTTTTTGAAATTTCAAAGAAAATTTGTTGGAAATAAAAACCAGGATTGGTTTGAAATTTTTGAGAAGTGTGATTTTGGGATGTTGAAGATTTCAGAATGATTTGAAACCAAAAGTCGGGTGTTTAAAAATCCTGATAAGATAGGTTGTAAGCTTATAAACTGAGATGATTTTTAAATCAGGAAGGGAATATAAGTTTTGAATGTTGGAATGTAAATTTAAAGAGAAAGTTAAAATGGAGTTAACTTGGATGGGAAATAAAAATTTGACCGGATTGAAATAAATTGGATAGGCTGAAAATAATATCCAGTGTATTCGAATTAAGTTGAAGTCGAATTGAGTTAAATAAATCTGAGTTAAATAAAATTGAATTGGAATAAAATTCAGTTGAATTATTGAATGGAATTAAATTCTTACCTGGATAACTGGAAAATAAGTTGGATAAGGAATACATTGGATAAGAATTAGATTGAAATAACTAAACCAGAAGAACTTATAACAGAATTAAAATCATGGAAATAAAATATATTTGGGTTATAAATAAGCATAGGCTTGAAAAAAAGAAAAAAAATATGAATAAAAGAAGAATATATTCAAGCCTATAATGAATGGAAATGTGTAAAAATAATAAGTTGTGACTTATAGAATTGGTAAAAATGGAATAGAAACTCAAAATAAATATTTTGATGAATTGGAAAATAAAATGAGAAATGCAAAACTTGAATTATAAAATAAATTTGAACTTAAGAAAATTTAAATGAAGAGATTGTGAGATTAAAATAAAGTTCTGGATTATAAGTTGGGAAAAAGACTAATTAGATAATAAATTAGTTAATGAAATTGAATTATGAGTTTATGTTGAAGTTTGAAAATAAAACTCAAGTTATAAATCAAATTCGACCTGGATTGTTAGTGAAGTAAATTAGATTGAATTGTGAGTTCATAATAGTGAATGGTAAATTGAAAATGGTATGGTTTGCAAATAAAATCCAAATACGTAGAATTAAATTGAAATGACCTTGTAATTTATTTAAGTGAACCGAGAATGAATCGAACTTGAAAATTTGAAATGTAAAATAACTAATCAAATAAATTTATAGTCTGAAACGAGATTGGATTGAAATAGAATCAAGTTAAACTGAAAAAGAGAACTTTGTTTGAAAAATGAGAATGAGCTTAAGTATAAATTGGAGCGAATAAACTTAAGCTAAAAGAGGGAAAGGAGTTGAATTGAATTCAACTGAAAATTAAGTTTAATAATATTGGATTGGTTTTAAATCAAGAGAAAATAAATTTTTAATCGAAATAAAATTCGGTGAGTTATAAATAATATTAATGGAATGAAATTCTAGAATAAAAAAAATTGTAAACCATTTAAAATTATTAAGGGATTGAAATAACTTGAGACAATAAGAAAATAGAATGTTTCAAGTTTAATAGAATGGATTTAATTGAATGTGGATAAGAAATAAAGTATAAATAAGTGGACTGTGAATAAAATTTAATTGGTAACGAAAAGGAACCTAAATTGTTAATGGTTTTGAATCAACTAGTTTGGTTAATAAAATGAAATGCAAGTCAATGGATTCAAATCTGAAATGCAATGAAAATGAGAACATATGGATTGTGAATAAATTGAAAATGCAATAGAATTAAGTATAAATTGAGTTGAAATCAATTTAAATTGGTTATAAAGCATAAATACTGGTTTATTCACATAAATCTCGTCGAATTGCATGGAATAAATTGTCGTTTGGATGTAAATGGAAGTAATTAAAATTCTATGTGCTGATAGGGTAAAATAAATTGATTTTGAAAGCAATTGAATTAAATATGAGTTCAGTTTGCTTAAGAATAAATTAAATTTAAGCGATTGAGTTTTAAACCACTCAAATTGATGAAGTGGTATACGAATGGATTGAAAACCATTCAAATTGAATGAAAATGGTTTATAAATTAATTGGAACAGTTGAATTAGTACGAAAGTTGTAAAAATTGCTTACGGAAAATGTTGGATATGCATTTCTTTAGAATTCAGATGTTTTAACCATTGCAATTAAGTGAAATATAGTTAAACTGCATATATTTGCACTTACATGTTTAAATTAAGTAAGTACAGGTACAAGGAAGCCGTGTGGCTGGATTTGGGTTGCATTAACTGCTAAATAAATAAGCTGTCTGCTTAAAAACGCTAAATAAGGTACGCCTACGCAGTAAAAATAAGAAATATGAACTGTTTTTTGTTTTTCCGACCGTGTGGGTCGATGTATATATATTTATCTCTTTAGTCAAATTGCAAAAGCTCCCCCGTACTAAGGGGACTCTGCCAAAAATTTTCAGAAATTTTAGGATTCAGAACATTTTTGAAAATTTTGGAAAGTTTTGTTAACGACAAACAAATTCAAATTGGAAACTAAAACAAGTTAGTAAATAAAACTAATTGGAATAATGATATGAATTAGTAATAAATGACAAATAAAACTTATATATGCAGAGTTAAGATAAATTGAATTCATATGGAAATGAAAGAAATCAATTTGAATAGAAACAAATATAAACTGGTGTGGTAAGACGGAAATAAATAAAGAAACATATAAAATGCTTATGTTAACTTAAGTAAGGAATAGTCAATTCTTAATTGGGAATTGAATATTGCAAATGTATTCTAAGTTGATATTTGGATGAATATTGACATTTGGTAAGGAAGTCGATAAAATGTTTTGGGAATGTTGTGATTGGATATTGGTGCTAAACAGGATATGCAGGTAATATAAAGGGAAAAAAAGAAATTGGATTTGATTTTAAGAGATAAATTTGAATTGCCCGACAAAAGGTATGTATTTAAATTTGGTATGAAATTTGATTGGGATTTGGATTTGGATTGAGCCACTTGGCTTTTTGTTTTCTTTTTGGATTTGGGAGGCCGTAGAGCCATTTTGTAGTTGTACCGAGCTAGCCGCGCAAAGGAGACGCTGGCAAAAAATTTCGAAAATTTAGGGAGTTAGAAAAATTTTGAGAAAATTTTGATAACTTAAAATTTGAATTTAAGTTTAAATTTGAATTGATAAGTAGGTGATATTGTTTGGGACTTATGGATAAGTTGAAAAGTTAGAAAGGAAGTTTGGGTGTCTTTGGTTAAAATATTGTTTTGGCAAGTTGATGAGAATGTTTGGTTTTGGGAAAAGTAAATGGGTATTGGACCATTCTTCCTAACTAGTAATTTCGAGGACGAAATTCTTTTAAGAGGGGAGGAATGTGACGACCCGTAATTTTCGAGCACTTAAAATCGGAATATTTAATTGATTTTAAATATTCAAGATAATAATTTTAACTTGAATTACGAATATCATAATTTATTTAACTATTAAATTGTGAATTAAATGAATGAAAATGGATAAAATATGAAATCTGAGATTTTAAGCCGGTTAAAATATAATTTGAAAGCTCATAAAATTTATATTGACAACACTGAATGTAACAGAAGTGTTAAAATTGAATTTAACAGTGAATTGTTTAGTTTTGAAAATTTTATCGTTTAAAATTGAATTTAAAAATAGCCTTCCGAGGTCATAGTCCCGGAATTTGACGAAACCAGTTTCATTGGATCCTTAGTAGTTAGTTATTATCGGATTTCAATTTTCATAGTGTTTGGATTTACTGTTTGCTCGTACGGGTGAGAAACGCGTCGAAATTAAAATCGATAATTTAATATTTTAAATCGATTTATAAAGCTAACTTCCACATACGACCAAATTAGCCTCCGAAACACGTTCCATTGTGTTCGCAATGTGGGTAGAATATTATAAACGTTTGTCGGCATGTCAGATTCGGGGTTCGGGATTTCGCGTTATACAACGCAAGATATTTTCAATATTCTATAATATAATAAATTTTGTACTACGTTTAGTCAGAGATATTTTTATAATAAGCGTACGTAGAAAGCTATTTCCCTAATCGATGTTTATTCTTCGCCCCTTTCTACTTCTCAGTTGAATCGAACTCAAGAAAATTTAAATTTATGGCCGATGCTTCCATTTGAAACTAAATTCAATTTAGGGCCGAGCAAATCTACTTTTCCCAAATCTTCTTCCCAAATCAATCTCGTGTAAAAAAAAGAATGATAATAATGAACGCCTGTGGTCTCTTCATCTCAGAAATTTTTTCTTCCCTCCTTTTCAAATTAAATCGTGAGTTTTGCCTTGCCCCTTTCTTCGGTTCATTCAAACGAAAATACGAATTCAATCAAATTGCAAAGCAAGCTCAGGAATCAATTCCGTGTTCCCTTTTTGATGCCCAAATTTTCGAATCATCGATGTGGGGTCGCAGCATGGTGGGGTGGGTCGCGTTCGGGTACCCGGGGTCACGCTGTAGTGAGGGTGCTCGCGTGGTTGCAGTCGCCGTAGTGATCGCTTCAGATCTAGGGTTCTTTGAAGGTTGCAACGACGTCGACTTGGGTCATGCGATGGTGAGGTGGGAGGTACGTCAACATGAGGGTCTGGATCGCGAGGCGTTCGTCGTTGGTGAGCTAGGGATCGGACTTTCAGATGGATGGCTAGGTATTAGCTGTTTTTTTTCGTAAATGCAGTGAATATACATATTGAAAGAAGGATAATTTTACAGTAAAAGGAATTATTGTTTAGTGTTGCAGCAATGTAATGAAAATAAAAATATATCTGGAAATTTTGGATATTGAACTTCATATAAATAAATAAAAGGAAATTTGAATTTTTAAATTTATGCAAATAATTTTAGTGAGTAGATAAAGAGTCTCAGAAGAAATAAATATACATTTTCACACTTTGAATTCACTAGTTTTACTTTAAAGTAATATATTTGTTTATTTAAATTATTTGAAATTTATTTTAGTTACGGAAGGATTTATTTTTCAAAACGGAAACTAGTTTTAAATTTAAATTATTCATTAAAATTCAAATCATCGGTTTAGGACAAAATCACTAGTAAATTAATAATTAATTAAATTTATTAAATGGAAATTAAGTGTTCGATTATTTGGAATATTAATTAAATGTAAATTATTATACAAGGTATAAAATCATGTGAACAAGCTGGATTGAATCTGATTGCTAGTAAGGACAAAGGTGAGTAAATCTCACTCGGTTAAATTTAAATTTAAATAATTAAATTGAAATAATTGTATGAAATGGTTGAATTGATTTATGTGCTGTAATGTGGTATATATTTGGTAATGTAGGGAAAACATGTTGGAGGGATCCAACTGGACCCCTCAACTTTATTTAATTATTTAATATTCTCTGTTTTGAATATTTGATATCCTGTAATGAATTATGTGGAAATATTGAACGTTATCGCTTGATTGTTATAATCGGGCTTACCAAATATATAATTTGAGTTTGGGAATGAAAATAAAAGCAGTGAAATTGAAGTAAAATAATTATAGAAAAGTTGAATAAATTTATGAATAAATTGGAATGGAAATAAAGTGACTTTAAAATTTTAATAAATAAATCTTGAGTATGGAAAGGAAAATTTAAATAAACAGAGAGTTAATGAAACTTAAACATCAATGTTATTGTTTAAAAGAACAAAACATTTATTTTAAATTTAGGATTTAAATTATTTAAGAAGAATAAAGAAGAAATTGGGAATAACCTGAAATTTGTATATTTCTGGTAAAGGATTTAAAAATCAAACTGAAAATAATAATAAAGTCCATAATTAATGAATTTCGAAATGAACTGATAAGTAAAGAAATTTATTTCAAATGGAATAAATTGGAAATCAATTTGGAAAATTGATTTAAGTGATTGAGATTGGGAATTTCTCTCTGAATAATCAAGTACGTTTTCAAAGTAAATTTTTAAATATAAATTAAAAGTTTAAAGTTGTTTTAAGAAGTATGTTTTGAAAAATTTGCTATTTCTAAATATTTAAACTCTTAAGTAAGTATTTCCTTTTAATCTATTATAGCAATAATTATTTAAAGAGTGACTTGGTATTTTATTTTTAAAAATGAAAATCTAGTTTTATGTTTTATTTAGTGACCTTATTTTTTAATATTCATATAGTATGTATTTTTACAAATCATTGAAGTAGTTTTAAAATAAATGTTTTAAAAGTATATTTCGAAGTAAAATGTTTTAAATTGTTTTAAAATCAATTTTGTGCTTGGTGATTTCAAAGGAGATAGAAAATAATTGGGAAAGTTTATTCTGAAAGGAAAGATGGTTTTGAAACCGTTTTCAAAGGGTTGAAAATAGAAATATATCTGGTGAAGATATTTTGAGAGAAATAAATAATTTGGGAAATTATTTATTGTTTGATGGATGTTTGTAAATAAAAGAAAATGATAGTTAAATAACCGACTATCAATATTGGCCAAATGCGTTGATCGTTTCGAAGAGACCGGGATCGAGATATATTTCTCGAAATCCACTTCGATGTGGTTTGTACGTTTTCGTGGAAAACGATTTTTGGATTCGAAGATGGAGCATTGAAGTGCAAGGGCTAGTCGCTACTAATCCTGAGGATATTTCCAAAATGGATGTAGTAGGAACAGTGCCTTTGGTTCCATTCGAACCAGGGACGGACTTGTATGGGTGAATGTTTGCGAAAAACATCGTCAGGTGGACGATGGGCGTTCTAAGGGATACGTTCTATAAAAGGTAACGCTTAGCCTCAAGCCTCATCAAATGGGAATGACTGAAAATCAGGGGTTATGCCGCAAGGCTAGGTGGGTAGCACCCATGCAGGGTGAGGTCATTCCAGTCTAGATGTCCCTTTTTATTTCGGCTTAGTGGGCGGTTGCTGATCCCAACCGTGGGGTGATCTCACTCGGGTGTATCCAGTAAAGGGTAGTCCCGGCCTTGTGTTGCAGGGGAGCGGGCGTACTCCTCGGTACGGTGATCTAGGCCCCGTACTGTGACAGGTGGTACCCCAGTGCCTAGTCATTAGTTGGAAATCCATTCTCCCTACGAGCCTTGTACGAGTTTTGTTTGTATTACCCACTTTGTGGCTAGTAGCTGGAATTTAATAATGTAACAATTTCTGCTATTTTATAAGTATTTGTATATAGACCCTATTATAATATCAGAGGATTTCTATAAAAATTGTTTTAGCTATCGTAAGGTAAAATCCAGACATGTTTATTTGCGGCGTGGTCTTACGAGATGCTTTTGTTTTCGAAAGAATTTTTGAAACTTTAATAATCAATTGGGTGTGATTTTCTCACGCTGGTATTCCAGACGGACTCGGGAGTTATTTAACTGTAATGCTCGGGTCAGACCGAGTATTATAGGATATAGGAAATGCTGTGGTGCTCAGGAGACGAGCTGGATGATGATACGTACTCTCGTATTTGTATATATATATATATTTCCGCTGTGTTGAGTTATTGTGTATCCATTTGTATGACATTGATGTTGAGCTGTGATTGATGTACTCTGATGATGTAATATATAAACAAAGATATTTGATGTTGAGTAAAGAGTATTTATTATCTATTATATTTTATTCCGCTGCGATGGTTAGATTCTGTTGTTGATTTCTATTTTCTTCTTCTACCTCTTCTTCTTTAACCCAAATGGTTCGTATTTCTGTGCAACTTGAGTTGATTGTTGTAGAATAGTGTTGACTCAAGGGGTACGGATTTACGGGCTGTTACAGTTGGTATCAGAGCTTAGGTTGGTGATAACCTTGGCTCTGGTGGGAATTACTCAAATAGGGTCTATAGTACTCTAAAATGGGTTTGAGCGTATTAATAGATATGAGCGCGTATTTGTTAGTGAATATAAATTGTTTTAATATTGTGTGGATTGATTTATTGAGTGGCATATGAACCTTTGTCGGCACAGTCTGCGCAACTGTATCGAAGGGGTTTCTAAACACTTGAATAGAACAATTGACACAGTATTGTTTTAAATGCGGGTAAATGAAATAATTTTACCCAAATTATATTTTGATATAAAGGAAAGTTTTTGAAAACTATTTAGCTAATATATGGTTGCTTGGATGTTAGAAATGATGAAATTAAAGTATTATCATTGTTGTGATGGCCCGCAAGTCCGTACCCCTTGAGTATACACTAATCTCCATAGATTAATTCAAGATGAACAGAAATACGAATTATCAATGTTTAAGAAAAAGAAAAAGTAGAAGAAGAGAGGAGAAGATAGAGAGAAAAGAGAATATAAAATAGAAAATAGAACGGAATAGAAAACAGCAGAACAATAACAGAATCTCTCAATTCGCAGCGGAACAACATATAATAATAAATGAATAATCTTTAAACAAGAACTATATCAGTTATTACATTTTATACATTACATTTCATTACATCATATCATCAGAGTGTACAACAACAAACAACAACAAACTGTGCAGCGGAAAAAGAAATACTATATACTAATAATACGCCATGCCATCTAGCTTGCCTCCAGCAACTCCTGAATATCCAGAATATCCTGATAAACCTAACTCTTGACTGCCCGTGTAGAAATTGGTGGGCACCCAAAGTTTAGGAAGGAAAACAATAAACTCCGAGTCAGTCATGTGACTGGTGTGAGAACTCAAACAGTTTATTTATCTTTAAAATCAAAATAGAGGAATATTTTTAAAGTCAATTCGAAATGCTTTTAAAAATGAGACTACCATTAGACCTCCCGCCACACACACAATGCAAACGCAGACTTGGAGGAGATTTCTCCTTATGATAGTCAAAGATGCTTGATAAGCATTAAAAAGAACATTTGATATTATTACTAGTGCATAGTGTAGAAGATATTTCGAAAGTAGAATATAAATCTTAGCCAGCATAGGTACCATTATAGTATGCTTACTATAGCTACCATATTAGATGGCAGGTTCTACAACTAAAACCGTACAAGTCTCGTACTGTTTCTTTGGATTTCCAACGAATGATCAGGCCAAGGAACTTCCCATTGCCACATGAGAATGCCTCTGGATGGACATCCCCGAGAACCAAACCGGATCTCTACCAACACAAGGCCGAGTTACCCCTAACTGAGTAACAACTGACCGAATATGCCATCCCCCAGTCCTTTGGGACCTTTCAACCGAGCGCTCGCAATCAATTCACACAATCATAAAGTGTTTTCAACATGAGTAAGTATCCGGGATCCATACCATGATACCACCCTTTTCCAGAAGGAAATGCACACATCCTAAAGGGCGCTACCCCTCATAACCTTGCTGCATCTTTCCTGTTTTGACCATTCACGGGGTGTGAGGCTCGACGAAGTCACGTCCACAAAAACATACTTTATTCTAAAGCCATGCTTTGGGTCAACAAATGATCATAGAAATGATCACCAAGATAGACGATCAAATAAACGATCCTATCACAAATAATCAACACAATGATCATTTCACAGCAACACTCAGCATGTCACATTACCAAATTGGGAATATATCGCTGATAACATTCAACTATATAACCTCTGAGCTCGTACGTCTCGGAGAAGGGTGTTAAGCTAAAAGAATAAATTCTCCGCCACCAACAGAAATATATTTGAAAGAAATCTGCTTTATATCTCAATTTGTAATGTCAGACATACAATCCATACAAGTCTGTTCCGGGCTCGAACAGAACCGAAGGCACTTAAAAGGAAGTCCTTGCAATCCGGATATTCACAATCCTGATCAGATTCACCATCACATATGGAGAACTCAATACCGGAGAAACTCGGTGCAGAGTCAATCGACAGGTCATCCTATCGCTCTCGCAAATACCGGTCTTCAACACCGATCTTCAAATGCAATTCATAACAACGTATCACATATTCGGAATGGGTTATACGACCCCATGGTCCTTTCCCGGTTAACCCGAATAGTGAGCGCTTATTCAAAAATAAGTGTGGCATTCAAATTCAAACAAATCACATCAAATACCCATTCAAAGGGAAATATTGATAGTCGGTTATTGAACTGTCAATGGATATGCACACATCACCAATTTCCAAATAATTTTCCAAATTATTTATTTTCCAAAATATCTTCACAAGATATAAAATTTTCATACTTCAAAAATAAATCAATATTTATTTTTAAACAAATTCCTCCTTTTCATTTATAAATTCCATAATGAATTTATATTTCAAAATATCTATGAATATACGACTTCAATTATTCACTTCAATTTATCTTCAAAAAGATAAATTCTCAAAATATTCACTTTATATTGGAAAACATTTCCGTAACTACTTATTCATAAGTAATTCACAAATTTTATTTATTTTCAACACTTAGAAAATATTCAATATACTTAAATCGAAGTTAAGTATATATTTCATTCTTTAAGGAAATCATGCTCTTAAACATATTTATTTGGGCCAAAACGAATGTTACGTAAAACATCGTTACGACGTCCCAAAATCACTAGTATAGGGATTCGAAATTAAAATAGATATATAAATCCCAATACTATACAAAACATTTCCTTTCGGAAATCATTTACTATAACAACAGTGTTATAGTCCACCATTTTCTTCTATTTCTCGAAAACGTCTATTTCAACAATGAATGTTGAAATCTATGGTTTCGAATCTCAACACAATTAAAAACATCGTTAGATCGTTTTAATTCTATTTAAAATATCACATTCTAAACATTTTCTTTAACATATTATTCACTATTCAAAAACGTGAATATACTACGTTAACAAATTTCATCCTTTTATTCATTTCATTTTAAAGGATTATTCATAGTCAAAAATGTGAATATAACTCCATCAATAGGTTTCAACAATTTACTTATCAAAATAAGCCGTTTGCAAATTTATAAAACAACGTTTATAAATTCCATTTCTATTTATTTTATAACATCTCCTTTTATAAATTCCTTTATTAACCTATTCACTTTATAACTCAATTATAAACCAAAGATTCATATTATAAGTTAAATGCTTATAAAACGATTTTTTTTACAAAATCGTTCCTTTGAACTTCATAATTATAAATCTCATAACTTATAAGATTCAATTATTCACCCAAATCTATTCTTTCAATGACTTTATAAATTTTATAAACCTACTGCTTATAAAATTCCATTTATAACTTCACCGTTTATAATTTCATAATTTCCATTCACTTATGCAATCCATTTTCACTTCATTCGAAGTCTTATAAAAACTCGTTTTATAATTCAAATGTTTTAATTTATAAATATCAATTTATAAAACTTTTTATATAAATCAATTTATATTCTTCTTTTAAAACATCTTTAATCTCCTTTATAATTTCACCATTCTCTTGATTTATAAAATAATCAAATTTTATAAATCCTATTTTTAAACTTTTTATAATAAATTCAAAAATCCAATTTAATTATTTTATAAAAACATTAACCCCATATTTTCAAAAATCAGCCTTTTACTATATTTCTCAAAAATTCATAATCTTTATAACATTAAAAATTATAACGTTTATTTATTTAAAATGGATCAATTCCAAAAATATTTTATAAACGTATACTTTCAAAAATCACTTTAAAATCATTTTAATTTCCCAAAATTTGGTTCAATGATGCTACAAACTAAATAGTCAATCACGACAACAACGATATCATATATCGATATGATAATCCATCAAATATCAAAATATCTGAATTCAAATAAATACTGTTGAGGAATCCAGTTGGCTCCCTCCAACCTGTTTTCCTACATCCACAAACATTAGCACAATACCAATTCTGTTCCAGTACGGAATTATCTTGGTATATGGGATTTAAAATATTATCCGCTTAATAGACGGCGCAATAGGGTCTCATCCGCTAAACAAATGCGGGAAATCAATAACTCCAATATATACATATGCCAATATATATATATATTGCTATTATATATAATACCAATTTCACTGTTTATGAAATATTCGTGGTATATGTTTTTAATAAATTAACATCCGCTTACTAACGGCGCATAATGTCTATTTTAACAATCAATAGATAACAATCATCATTCAAACATGCATTCAAATATTTTAAATCTAACTATTTAAAATAAAATCGAAACTAATTTGATTGAGTGAGAAGTTCTCACCTTGATTTCAATTTCGTTTTAGCGATTTATTTCGAATAAAATTAAACGGACGTTTAATTTTACCCAAAATTTTCACTAACTCCAAACGACTCCAATCCAATTCCATCGCGTAGTGCCCGTCCATACGATTCCAACGCAAATGGTTTCGCGCGTTTTCGACCTCGTATGAAAAAGTTATGCATTTTATAAGTTTACACAATTTAAACTATAATTAATTTACAATTTCATTTATAATTTTCAACCTTCATCAATCCTAGCCCTTGGATCCCCTTCCTTTGCATCATGACCGTCCCCTGCTTCTCCCCCAAACTCACGTTACTCTCCGGTAAGCTACACGCGCATAAGAACCCATTTACCACTAGCTAGGGTTTAAATTTTCGACCTCCACGTTGAACTTGAACGCGATCAGGAACTTGCATCTCGAAGCTCATCTCCTCCTCTACCCACGCCTGCCACCATAGCAAGCTCGGCCACCCCCCTTTGAGTGCGCACGCAAATGAATGGCCACGCACGCAGCCACCTCCCCACCTCCACGTGACGCCAAACCCCATCATCACCGTATAGATCGAAAGCTCTCGTCGAGCTCTACATGTTTGTAGTTGATCACTTCTTCTAATTGCTTATAGATTGGGAGTGATTGAGGGGGAAAGGAGGATGATTTCTGGCCTTCCATTTCTTAGGGTCGGCTAGGGTTTAGTTTAGGGTTTTTTTTTTTTATGAAGAGAGTGGTCTATTTATAGGAAAATCGATCGACACTATTCATCCGGGAATTCCAAACTCTGATTCACGTGCCGTAACCAGCATTTCTAGGGTTTACCCCCACGTTCCGGACACAATGGAACAGGTTTCGAAAGCTAATTCGGACATCTGTGCGAGATATGGCAATAAACGTTCAATTTAAATTAAACCGATTTAAACGATTTTCTAGGCGTTTTAATTTGTACCGGACAAACGGTAAATCCAATTGACACGAAATTTGAAACCTTACAATAATACCACATTACGGATCCGATGAAACTAGTTTCGTCGAAATCCGAGACTTTTTGAAAAATGGCTATTTTAACTCGCCAAATTAAAATTAAAAACAATTCGATGCGTTTCGCGCTGCCACGATCAAACAATAACTCCGATTGACACGAAAATTGAAATCCGGTAATAACTAACTATTACGGATCCAATGGAACTAGTTTCGTCCAATTCTGAGACTGTTCAAAAATTGACTATTTTCACTAGTCGATTTTAATATTAAAATATTCAATTTTCACAAATTAACTTTTAATTCGATTTTAAAAGTTCTAAAATATCATTCTAACTCCAATATGATAAAATAAAATTTTACAAATCATTTTCAATCATATTTAACCCTATTTTCAATTATTTCCATAATTTAACATATTAAATTATCGATTAAATTATCCAATCAAATCCAATTATTCAAATTAAAATTTATTCGACTTATAAATTCACTTATAAATATTTATAATTAATTAAATATTCAAATTTTAATTACTAAAAATTCTAGGTCGTTACAATTGTTAAGTGAAAATTTTAACTAGAAATTGTAAATATTATCAAAGATTGATAAGATAAATTCAATTATGAAATGAAATTTATAAATATGAATTATAAATGTAATTTGTGCATTGAAATACAACCAAATGAGAATTGTATAAATAAAGTGTATAAATGAATTATAGTTAAAATTTATTTAAGCAGGCTTTAGAAATTTAAAATCCCCGAGATTTGGAAATGTTTATCGAAGTGTTTTAATGATAAGTGATAGCATTATTGTTTTGGAGATAATTCTGAATGGAAATCTGTTTTAAAATGGATTTTGGAAGTGAGATTGCATTGAATTCACTTCAGTAGCTGGAAAATGACTTCGGTGATGACTGCAGCATCATCGATGTTCATTTTCGAGTTTCTAAGTGACAGATTGCTTCCAAATTGATTTGTTTAGGAAAACCTGTTGTTTTTGAAATTTCAAAGGAAATTTGTTGGAAATAAAAACCAGGATTGGTTTTAAATTTTTGAGAAGTGTGATTTTGGGATGTTGAAGATTGCAGAATGATTTGAGACCAAAAGTCAGGTCTTTAAAAATCCTGATAAGATAGGTTGTAAGCTTATAAATTGAGATGATTTTTAAATCAGGAAGGGAATATAAGTTTTGAATGTTGGAATGTAAATTTAAAGAGAAAGTTAAAATGGAATTAACTTGGATGGGAAATCAAAATTTGACCGGATTGAAATAAATTGGATAGGCTGAAAATAATATCAAGTGTATTCGAATTAAGTTGAAGTCGAATTGAGTTAAATAAATCTGAGTTAAATAAAATTGAATTGGAATAAAATTCAATTGAATTATTGATAAGTTGGATAAGGAATACATTGGATAAGAATTAGATTGAAATAAATAAACCAGAAGAACTTATAGCAGAATTAAAATCCATGGAAATAAAATATATTTGGGTTATAAATAAGCATAGGCTTGAAAAAAAAGAAAAAAAATATAAATAAAAGAAGAATATATTCAAGCCTATAATAAATGGAAATGTGTAAAAATAATAAATTGTGACTTATATAATTGGTAAAAATGGAATAGAAACCCAAAATAAATATTTTGATGAATTGGAAAATAAAATGAGAAATGCAAAACTTGAATTATAAAATAAATTTGAACTTAAGAAAATTTAAATGAAGAGATTTTGAGATTAAAATAAAGTTCTGGATTATAAGTTGGGAAAAAGACTAATTAGATAATAAATTAGTTAATGAAACTGAATTGTGAGTTTATGTTGAAGTTTGAAAATAAAACTCAAGTTATAAATCAAATTCGACCTGGATTGTTAGTGAAGTAAATTAGATTGAATTGTGAGTTCATAATAGTGAATGGTAAATTGAAAATGGTATGGTTTGCAAATAAAATCCAAATACGTAGAATTAAATTGAAATGACCTTGTAATTTATTTAAGTGAACCGAGAATGAATCGAACTTGGAAATTTGAAATGTAAAATAACTAATCAAATAAATTTGAAGTCTGAAACGAGATTGGATTGAAATAGAATCAAGTTAAACTGAAAAAGAGAACATTGTTTGCAAAATGAGAATGAGCTTAAGTATAAATTGGAGTGAATAAACTTAAGCTAAAAGATGGAAAGGAGTTGAATTGAATCCAACTGAAAATTAAGTTTAATAATATTGGATTGGTTTTAAATCAAGATAAAATAAATTTTTAATCGAAATAAAATTCGGTGAGTTATAAATAATATTAATGGAATGAAATTCTAGAATAAAAAAAATTGTAAACCATTTAAAATTATTAAGGGATTGAAATAACTTGAGACAATAAGAAAATAGAATGTTTCAAGTTTAATAGAATGGATTTAATTGAATGTGGATAAGAAATAAAGTATAAATGAGTGGACTGTGAACAAAATTTAATTGGTAACGAAAAGGAACCTAAATTGTTAATGGTTTTGAATAAACTAGTTTGGTTAATAAAATGAAATGCAAGTGAATGGATTCAAATCTGAAATGCAATGAAAATGAGAACATATGGATTGTGAATAAATGCAAAATGGAATAGAATTAAGTATAAATTGAGTTGAAATCAATTTAAATTGGTTATAAAGCATAAATACTGGTTTATTCACATAAATCTCGTCGAATTGCATGGAATAAATTGTCGTTTGGATGTAAATGGAAGTAATTAAAATTCTATGTGCTGATAGGGTAAAATAAATTGATTTTGAAAGCAATTGAATTAAATATGAGTTCAGTTTGCTTAAGAATAAATTAAATTTAAGCGATTGAGTTTTAAACCATTCAAATTCATGAAGTGGTATACGAATGGATTGAAAACCATTCAAATTGAATGAAAATGGTTTATAAATTAATTGGAACAGTTGAATTAGTACGAAAGTTGTAAAAATTGCTTACGGAAAATGTTGGATGTGCATTTCTTTAGAATTCAGATGTTTTAACCATTGCAATTAAGTGAAATATAGTTAAACTGCATATATTTGGCACTTACGTGTTTAAATTGAGTAAGTACAGGTACATGGAAGCCGTGTGGCTGGATTTGGGTTTCATTAACTGCTAAATAAATAAGCTATCTTCTTAAAAACACTAAATAAGGTACGCCTACGCAATAAAAATAGGAAATATGAACTGTTTTTGGTTTTTCCGACCGTGTGGTTCGATGTATATATATTTATCCCTTTTGTCAAATTGCAAAAGCTCCTCCGTACTAAGGGGACTCTGCCAAAAAAATTCAGAAATTTTGGGAGTTAGAAATTTTTTTAAAATTTTGGAAAGTTTTGTTAACGAAAAACAAATTCAAACTGAAAACTAAAACAAGTTAGTAAATAAAACTAATTGTAATAATGATATGAATTAGTAATAAATGACAAATAAAATTTATATATGCAGAGTTAAGATAAACTGAATTCATATGGAAATGAAAGAAATCAATTTGAATAGAAACAGATATAAACTGGTGTGGTAAGACGGAAATAAATAAAGAAACATATAAAATGCTTATGTTAACTTAAGTAAGGAATAGTCAATTCTTAATTGGAAATTGAATATTGCAAATGTATTCTAAGTTGATATTTGGATGAATATTGACATTTGGTAAGGAAGTCGATAAAATGTTTTCGGAATGTTGTGATTGGATATTGGTGCTAAACAGGATATGCAGGTAATATAAAGGGAAAAAAAAGAAATTGGATTTGATTTTAAGAGATAAATTTGAATTGCCCGACAAAAGGTATGTATTTAAATTTGGTATGAAATTTGATTGGGATTTGGATTTGGATTTGGATTGAGCCACTTGGCTTTTTGTTTTCTTTTTGGATTTGGGAGGAGCCAGAGCCATTTTGTAGTTTTACCGAACTAGCCGCGCAAAGGAGACGCTGGCAAAAATTTTGAAAAATTTAGGGAGTTAGAAAAATTTTGAGAAAATTTTGATAACTTAAAATTTGAATTTAAGTTTAAATTTGAATTGATAAGTAGGTGATATTGTTTGGGACTTATGGATAAGTTGAAAAGTTAGAAAGGAAGTTTGGGTGTCTTTGGTTAAAATATTATTTTGGCAAGTTGATGAGAATGTTTGGTTTAGGGAAAAGTAAACGGGTATTGGACCATTCTTCCTAACTAGTAATTTCGAGGACGAAATTCTTTTAAGGGGGGAGGAACGTGACGACCCTGTAATTTTCGAGCACTTAAAATCGGAATATTTAATTGATTTTAAATATTCAAGATAATAATTTTAACTTGAATTACGAATATCATAAATTATTTAACTATTAAATTGTGAATTAAATGATTGAAAATGGATAAAATATGAAATCTGAGATTTTAAGCCTGTTAAAATAAAATTTGAAAGCTCTTAAAATTTATATTGACAACACTGAATATAACAGAAGTGTTAAAATTGAATTTAACAGTGAATTGTTTAGTTTTGAAAATTTTATCGTTTAAAATTGAATTTAAAAATAGACTTCCGAGGTCACAGTTTCGGAATTCGACGAAACTAGTTTCATTGGATCCTTAATAGTTAGTTATTATCGGATTTCAATTTTCATAGCGTTTGGATTTACTGTTTGCTCGTACGGGTGAGAAACGCGTCGAAATTAAAATCAATAATTTAATATTTTAAATCGATTTATAAAGCTAACTTCCACGTACGACCAAATTAGCCTCCGAAACACGTTCCATTGTGTTTGGAATGCGGGTAGAATATTATAAACGTCGGTCGGCATGTCTGATACGGTGTTCGGGATTTCGTGTTATACAACGCAAGATATTTTCAATATTCTATAATATAATAAATTTTGTATTACGTTTAGTCAGAGATATTTTTATAATAAGCGTACGCAGAAAGCTATTTCCCTAATCGATGTTTATTCTTCGCCCCTTTCTACTTCTCAGTTGATTCGAACTCAAGAATATTTAAATTTATGGCCGATGCTTCCATTTGAAACTAAATTCAATTTAGGTCCGAGCAAATCTACTTTTCCCAAATCTTCTTCCCAAATCAATCTCGTGTAAAAAAAAGAATGATAATAATGAACGCTTGTGGTCTCTTCATCTCAGAAATTTTTTCTTCCCTCCTTATCAAATTAAATCGTGAGTTTTGCCTTGCCCCTTTCTTCGGTTCATTCGAAGGAAAATACGAATTCAATCAAATTGCAAAGCAAGCTCAGGAATCAATTCCGCGTTCCCTTTTTGATGCCCAAATTTTCTAATCATCGATGTGGGGTCGCAGCATGGTGGGGTGGGTCGCGTTCGAGTACCCGGGGTCACGCTGTAGTGAGGGTTCTCGCGTGGTTGCAGTTGCCGAAGTGATCGCTTCAGATCTAGGGTTCTTTGAAGGTTGCAACGACGTCGACTTGGGTCTTGCGATGGTGAGGTGGGAGGCACGTCAACATGAGGGTCTGGATCGCGAGGCGTTCGTCGTTGGTGAGCTAGGGATCGGACTTTCAGATCGATGGCTAGGTATTAGCTCTTTTTTCGTAAATGCAGTGAATATACATATTGAAAGAAGGATAATTTTACAGTAAAAGGAATTATTGTTTAGTGTTGCAGCAATGTAATGAAAATAAAAATATATCTGGAAATTTTGGATATTGAACTTCATATAAATAAAAAAAAGAAAATTTGAATTTTTAAATTTATGTAAATAATTTTATTGAGTAGATAAAGAGTCTCCGAAGAAATAAATATACATTTTCACACTTTGAATTCACTAGTTTTACTTTAAAGTAATATATTTGTTTACTTAAATTATTTGAAATTTATTTTAGTTACGGAAGGATTTTTTTTTTTCAAAATGGAAACTAGTTTGAAATTTAAATTATTCATTAAGATTCAAATCATCGGTTTAGGGCAAAATCACTAGTAAATTAATAATTAATTAAATTTATTAAATGGAAATTAAGTGTTCGATTATTTCGAATATTAATTAAATGTAAATTATTATACAAGGTATAAAATCATGTGAACAAGCTGATTGAATCTGATTGCTAGTAAGGACAATGGTGGGTAAATCTCACTCAGTTAAATTTAAATTTAAATAATTAAATTGAAATAATTGTATGAAATGGTTGAATTGATTTATGTGTTGTAATGTGGTATATATTTAGTATTGGCATTTTATATTGTGCTAACATCTGTGGATGCAGGGAAAACAGGTTGGAGGGATCCAACTGGACCCCTCAACTTTATTTAATTATTTAATATTCTCTGTTCTGAATATTTGATATCCTGTAATGGATTATGTGGAAATATTGAATGCTGTGGCTTGATTTTTGTAATCGGGCTTACCAAATATATAATTTGAGTTTGGGAATGAAAATAAAAGCATTGAAATTGAAGTAAAATAATTATAGAAAAGTTGAATAAATTTATGAATGATTGGAAAGGAAATAAAGTGACTTTAAAATTTTAATAAATAAATCTTGAGTATGGAAAGGAAATTTAAATAAACAGAGAGTTAATGAAACTTAAACTTCAATGTTATTTTTTAAAAGAACAAAACATTTATTTTAAATTTAGGATTTAAATTATTTAAGAAGAATAAAGAAGAAATTGGGAATAACCTGAAATTTGTATATTTCAGCTAAAGGATTTAAAAATCAAACTGAAAATAATCATAAAGTCCATAATTAATGAATTTCGAAATGAACTGATAAGTAAAGAAATTTATTTCAAATGGAATAAATTGGAAATCAATTTGGAAAATTGATTTAAGTTATTGAGATTGGGAATTTCTCTCTGAATAATCAAGTACGTTTTCAAAGTAAATTTTTAAATATAAATTAAAAGTTTAAAGTTGTTTTAAGAAGTATGTTTTGAAAATTTTGCTATTTCTAAATATTTAAATTCTTAAGTAAGTATTTCCTTTTAATCTATTATAGCAATAATTACTTAAAGAGTGACTTAGTATTTTATTTTTAAAAATGAAAATCTAGTTTTATGTTTTATTTAGTGACCTTATTTTTAAATATTCATATAGTATATATTTTTACAAATCATTGAAGTAGTTTTAAAATAAATGTTTTAAAAGTATATTTCGAAGTAAAATGTTTTAAATTGTTTTAAAATCTATTTTGTGCTTGGTGATTTCAGAGGAGATAGAAAATAATTGGGAAAGTTTATTCCGAAAGGAAAGATGGTTTTGAAACTGTTTTCAAAGGGTTGAAAATAGAAATATATCTGGTGAAGATATTTTGAGAGAAATAAATAATTTGGGAAATTATTTATTGTTTAATGGATGTTTGTAAATAAAAAAATTGATAGTTAAATAACCGACTATCAATATTGGCCAAATGCGTTGATCGTTTCGAAGAGACCGGGATCGAGATTTATTTCTCGAAATCCACTTCGATCCGGTTTGTACGTTTTCGTGGAAAACAATTTTTGGATTCGACGATGGAGCATTGAAGTGCAAGGGCTAGTCTCTACTAATCCTGAGGATATTTCCAAAATGGATGTAGTAGGAATAGTGCCTTCGGTTCCGTACGAACCCAGGACGGACTTGTATGGATGAATGCTTGCGAAAAACATCATCAGGTGGACGATGGGCGTTCTAAGGGATACGTTCTATAAAAGGTAACGCTTAGCCTCAAGCCTCATCAAATGGGAATGACTGAAGATCAGGGGTTATGCTGCAAGGCTAGGTGGGTATCACCCAAGCAGGGTGAGATCATTCCAGTCTAGATGTCCCTTTTTATTTCGACTTAGTGGGTGGTTGCTGATCCCAACCGTGGGGTGATCTCACTCGGGTTTATCCAGTAAAGGGTAGTCCCGGCCTTGTGTTGCAGGGGAGCGGGCGTACTCCTCGGTACGGTGATCTAGGCCCCGTACTGTGACAGGTGGTACCCCAGTGCCTAGTCATTAGTTGGAAATCCATTCTCCCTACGAGCCTTGTACGAGTTTTTTTTTGTATTACCCACTTTGTGGCTAGTAGTTGGAATTTAATAATGTAACAATTTCGGCTATTTTATAAGTATTTGTATATAGACCCTACTATAATATCAGAGGATTTCTATAAAAATTGTTTTAGCTATCGTAAGGTAAAAACCCGACATGTTTATTTGTGGCGTGGTCTTACGAGATGCTTTTGTTTTCGAAAGAATTTTTGAAACTTTAATAATCAATTGGGTGTGATTTTCTCACGCTGGTATTCCAGACTGACTCGGGAGTTATTTAACTGTAATGCTCGGGTCAGACCGAGTATTATAGGATACAGGAAATGCTGTGGTGCTCAGGAGACGAGCTGGATGATGATACGTACTCTCGTATTTGTATATATATATATATTTCCGCTGTGTTGAGTTATTGTGTATCCATTTGTATGACATTGATGTTGAGCTGTGATTGATGTACTCTGATGATGTAATATATAAACAAAGATATTTGATGTTGAGTAAAGAGCATTTATTATCTATTATATTTTATTCCGCTGCGATGGTTAGATTCTGTTATTGATTTCTATTTTCTTCTTCTACCTCTTCTTCTTTAACCCAAATGGTTCGTATTTCTGTGCAACTTGAGTTGATTGTTGTAGAATAGTGTTGACTCAAGGGGTACGGATTTGCGGGCTGTTACAAAAAGTGCAAAGTGTAGGAAAACATTTTGAAAGTATAATATAAATCTTAACCAACATACGACCATTATCGTATGCCTACTATAGCTACCATGTTCAATAGCAGGTTACCGCCACATTACATGGCAGGTTATACAACTTAAATTGTACAGGGCTCGTATTGTTTCTTTGAATTTTCCAACAAACGATCAGGCCAAGGAACTTCCCATTGCCACATGGGTACGCCTCTGGAAAGACGCCCCGACAACCTAACCGGATCTCTGCCAACACAAGGCCAGGTTACCTCTAGCTAGGTAACTACTGACACGAGTATTCCATCCACCGGTCGTAACCGACCTAAATCCCGAGATTCACCAACAACCACAAAGAAATAAATTTGCAGCAACCACATAGGTTAAGTATCTGGGCTCCATACCATAATACCACCTCTATCCATAAGGAAATGAACATACACTATGGGGGCGCTATCCTCAAATAACCTTGTTCCATTCTTCCTGTTTTGACCATTTTCGGGGTATGAGGTCCGATGAAGTCTCGTCCACAAAGCTACGCTTTTCATAAAAGCCATGCTTTGATCAACAAATGATCAGCAGCACACAGCATGCCACGTTACCAAATTGGGAATATATCACTAGTGACCATCAACTACATAACCTCTGAGCTCGTACGTCTCCGAGAAGGGTGTTAAGCTAAGAGAATAAATTCTCCGCCACCAATAGAAATGTATTTAATAGAAACCAGCTTTACATCTCAAATTGTAACGTCAGACACACATCCATACATGTCCGTTCCGGGATCGAACAAAATCGATGGCACTTCCAAAAGAAGCCCTTGCAATTCGAATATTCACTAATCACGACCGGACTTCCCATCACAAAGGGTGATAAAATATCTATATCTAGGATCAGCCGATGCAGAACATTCGACGGTAATCCTTCCATTTTCAAAAATATCCAGTCTTCAACACCGGTCTTCAAATGTTATCCATTACGACGTATCACTATTCCGAATGGGATTTATGACCCAAAGGCCCTTTCCCGGCTAAACCGAATAACGAGCGCTTATTTTAAAATAAGTGTAGCATTCAAATCCAAGCAAATCGCAACAAATACCCATTTAAAGGTAAATATTAATAGTCGATTATTTAACTATTAAAACCAGCCAACAAATATTCAGCACCATAACAATCAATAGGCCCTTTTATTAATCTTCCATAAATTAAATAACTTGCCAAACATTCACTTCAAATTATTTTTAAAAAGATATATTCTCTAAACCATTTCAATTTCTACATTGGAAAACATTTCCAAATACTTATTTAACAATAAGTAGTTCACAAATCTATTTATTTTCAATACTTAGAAAATATTCAATATACTTAAAACACGATTAAGAATATATTTTATTCTTTTAGGAAAACGTTCTCTTTAAACACATTTATTTGGTTCAAAACGAATGTTGCGTAAAACATCATTACGACAACCCAAAATCAATAGCATAGGGATTCGAAAATACGATAGATATATAAATCCCAATACTATTCAAAAAAAACATTTTCTTTCGAAATCATTTACTATAACAACAGTGTTATAGTCCATCTTTTCCTTATTTCTCGAAAACGTCAATTTCAACAATAAATGTTGAAATATATGGTTTCGATCCTTAACAAATTTTAAAAAAACTTCAAATCATTTCAATTCTATTTAAAAGATCACTTCCTAAAACATTTCTTTAATATATTATTCACCGTCCAAAATCGTGAATATAAATCATTTACCAAATTCAACACTTCTACATATTTAATTTAAAGGATTATCCACTGTCCAAAATCGTGGATATATCTCCTTTAATAAGCTTTCATATTTACTTATCAAATTCAATTGATTTCAGATTTATAAAACAATGTTTATAAATTCACATTTATATATTTTATAAAAACTTCAACTTATAAAATCCATTAATTAACAAACTCTATTTATATCTCATTTAAATGCCAAAATCCAATTTACAAGTTAATTACTTATAAATCTTTTATTTTACAAAATCTAGTCATTTTATAACTTCACAATTTATAAATCTATAAATTTCATTCACTTATGAAATCCATTTATACTTCATTTTAACACTTATAAAAACTTGTTTTATAATTCCAATATTTTAATTTCTAAAATATCAATTTTATAAATCTTTAATAAAAACCGTTTATAATAATTCAAAAATCCCAATTTAAACCATTTTACAAATAAATCAACTACTTATTTCAAAAATCACATTTCGGTTATATTTCACAAAAATAATAATTTTTATAACATTAAAATTATAACGTTTATTAATTTAAAATGAATCAAATCCAAAATTCAATAAATTGTGTACTTTCAAAAATCACTTGAAAATCCTTTTAAATTCGAAATCGTTACTTTAACATTTTTAGAACTCCAAAAATAGGCCCAATGCTGCAACAGCACCAATACATCAACCACGGCATCTAAATATCATATATCAATATGATAAAAGAATATATCGCAAATATCTGTAAATAAATCAATACTGTTGAGGAATCCAGTTGGATCCCTCCAACCTGTTTCCCTGCATCATCCATAGATGTTAGCACAATACCAATCCCGTTTCAAGATGGAATATCGCGGTATATGGGTTTATATAAAATATTATCCGCTATTATGCGGCGCAATAGGGTCTCATCCGCTATATAATGCGGGAAATCAACTCCAAGTACATATATAATACCGATTCCACTTCAAGGTGGAATATCGCTGTATATGTGTTTAATAAATAACATCCGCTTAATATACGGCATATAGGGTCTATTTCAATACAACAGATAGCAATTTATCATCCAAGCATACAATCAAGCAATTCTAAACTTAACTATTTAAAATTTTAAATCGAAACACAATTCGATTGAGTGAGAAGTTCTCACCTTATTTCCAATAACAGTTTCAGTGTTTTATTTCGAATAAAATTAAACGCGTGTTTAATTTTACCCCAAATTTTCACTAGCTCTAATCTATTCCAATCTAGCTACATTGCGTAGTATTCGACAATTTGAACCCGACGCAATTCGTTTCGTCAAATTCCGACCTCGTATCAAAAAGTATGTTATTACAAAGTTTATACGAATTTTAAATGTAAATAATTTACAACTTTTTTTTTATAACCTAGTTCCATCTGGCCTTCGTTTCTTCAAAGAAAATCACGGCCGCACTTTTATACTTCTTCACAAACGTGGAAACCCCCCAGGCAATCATGTATTCGAACCCATTCGATCGCCACCCCTTGCTCGAATTAACACGCCACATCGTCGATCTAAACGTTGATCGAGCTCCACCATGTTGGAGCCCACATCCTCACGCACCACTGCTCAGCAACCAGCCAAGCTTGGCTATCTCTAAGCCAAGGAAACCGAGCACGAACGGTGAGCCTTTGCATGCGATTTTCCAACGATCTGCTTCTCTATATCTAATCATCATCATTGAAATCGAAGTACTCCTCGTGCTCTACGACTTTACAGTTGGGGTTTTCCATAATTGTCGATGTATTTAATGCAATCGAGGGAAGATTGAAGATGTATTTCAGCCATTAAAATTATTAGGGCCGGCTGTGAAACCCAAGGGTAGATTAGGTTTGCAAATAGAAAGTATAACGTCCTTATATAGAAAATTCCCAAAACACTATTCACCCGAAATTTTTCCGAACTCCAAACGAAGCATGTCGCCTGGCGTTTATAATGTTTTACCCCTGTTTCGAACGCAATGAAATATATATCGGGAGCCAATTCGAAAGTATTTGGAAGATAGGTTTTCAAATCGACTATTTTAAATTTAAAATTCACTTAAACCGATTTCAGTGCGTTTTAGCTTGCCCCGGACAAAATGTAAATCCGATTGACACGAAATTTGAAACCATACAATAATTTAACATTACGGATCCGATAAAACCGGTTTCGTCGAAATCCGAGACTGCTTAAAAAATGACTATTTTTACTCGTCAATTAAATATTAAAATATTCAATTTCTACAAATTAACTTTTAATTCAATTTCAAAAGTTCTATAACATCATTCTAACTCCAATATGATTTAATACAACTTTACAAATCAAATTTTAATCATATTAAACCCAATTTCCAATTATTTCTGTAATTTCAAATATTAAATTATCGATTTAATTATCGAATTAATACAACTTTACAAATCAAATGTGATTCAAATTTTAATTATTTGCCAAATACGTACGGTAGTTATTATTTATATTATCCATTAATTATTTGCTTGGTTTTGTACTTTAAATTCATTCAAATAAATCAATAAATCTTGGTTTACAATCTTTACCTCAACAAATAGTCATATTATAAATGGAATTGTCATTATTTTCAAAATTTACTTATTTAACGTTAACGTAAAAATTTGTTTATATTTATTGCAATTGATTACGAGTTATAATTTAATATACTTGCCTAAAAGGTTAACTTACAATACTTGTTACCCTTTAACGTTTATTTCACTCATAAGCTATTATTAACAACCAAATGTTGAAATTTGATTTAGACCAAATTCCATGCATTACATGAATGGGTAAATGATTAAAGCTTTAAATATTGCCCCTTTTTCTTTATTTGTATTAATGGCTATGTTTCAAATGTGAAATCTTATTAATTACACACATAAATTAAGGTTTTAAAACCAAACCTTAGTTCCATTCTATTTTTCTAATTTATTACTTATGAAAAATATCCAGTTTTTATTTATTTATTACATACCTGCCTTCAGCCCTTGCATTAATTCTCATAAACATTACATTATTGATATCCAAATTTTGATTTAGTAAACCAATTTGTTACAACTTTACTTACATTAACACTATTTCCCTTACTTTGGTTATTATGTCATACGTGGATCACGAGTTTACATTTCTTTATACTATCTTATGAAACAATATACATTTCTAATACTTTATTACATTTATTGGAATTAAATTTCCAAATTTACTAGATACAACAAACTATGACCTTACAGTTATTTCAATTAATTGGGATTGTGCTAAATTAATTATTTATAAACTTACATTAACATAATTGCATTAATTTACACTCGGTTACAAATAAATCAATATATTATTTCACCCAGAAATTCAATAATTGCATTTGTTCTTATTATATTCCATTTATAGCTAAGTCATAATATTTGAATTTTAATTAAACTGTAACGTTCATTAAAGTTCATTAAATATTAACTTGCATTAACACGTTTTATAAATTTACAATCAAATACCGTTAGCAATTTTTTATTACATAAATCAATTTAATACTTTCCTTTATTTCTCATATACAATTACATCCAGGTATAATCTTTTTACTACTTTCATCCATTATAATTCTATTCAAATTTCAATTTCTTGTAATAACTCATTTATTATAAATTTACATACCAATAAATTAGGTTCCACTAAATAGGATTTATTCAATTCAACCTTTTTAATTAAGTCTATTTTAATCAATATAATATTTCATAGGTTAATTCTTAACATTTACTTCATTACAAATTATAACAACTATATTTCCTTATATATTTAATTCCAAAATCTTATTAATATGACAACTTTAATTAACGAAATTCACGGGTCGTTACACTGGGAAACCTTAGATAGTTTTAACCTATCCAGATTTGTGTCCGGATAGCTAGTAATGTTTGTTAAGATAAACTGTTTGATTGATTGTTAATGTATGGATGGTATGTATTCATGGGTTGTTGATATAAAAGCTTTTAGATTATCTTTTGTTTTAAATTTTGGGACGAAATTCTTTTAAGGGGGAGGAATGTGACGACCCGGGATTTTGATAATATTATATTAATCTGATTAATTAAAATACAAACTAATCATTTTATAAACAAATAGGACTTTTGGATATTTACCATTTATTTATATATGTATATATGTATTGTGAAGGAAACTATGATTTGGAAATTTAAAATAAAGCCTTTCAAAAATATTCAAAATAAAATCTATCTTACTCACATTGAATTAAAGTAAAGCTCTACCTTATTAACATTGATCTAAATATATATCTGAATGTAATCTACATAGTAATGCTTGAAATAAAATCAATCTTATCAATATAAAATATAACTACAAAAATATATGGAGATGAATTAAGTGTTTGATAGTTAAGCTTAAATAGAAACAAAAATAAGTATTTATGTTAGGAATAGAAATAAATATATAAGTTAAATTATATGGTTACATGAAAACATAAAGTAAAACACATCAGATAATTCTAGAAATATATAAACTATTGAAATACATGTGTGAATGCGAGGAAAATACAAATATCTATGTACATATAAAAAAAATAAAAAAAAAATCTACACACAACATCAATAGCTGTAAACATAGATGGAGACATTGCATTTAATACCATCATCTCCAGCACAAAAACAAGCTCATTCGAAATGTTAAAAATCATTTCAATTTCAGAAAAATCTTACTAGGTCAATGAATCAAATCTCTGACCAAGAAAGAAAATGTTTGAACCAGTAAACACCTATTCCTGTAAACTCTTTTCTATATATATATATATATATATCTTCTTATTCTATTTTTGTTCATCAAAACTTAGCATACCAGAAAAATAAGTAGACACTACCATCTTACCACTGAAGCTTAATTAATACCTCAACTCAACAAGCAAGAAGATTAAGGAAGATCAGGCTAATAGATTTTCAAAACAGAAGTTTTCTCTGTTCAAACTTGTTTTTAAGTGAGTAAACAAATTATTTTAATACTTAAGTATCATTAAATCTGTGCATAGATATATAGTGTTTGTGTGTGTGTGTGTATTTAAGTATGTAGCTCTATGTATATACCTGTGATTGTTCTGTGTAATAGGAGATGCATGTTCTTCTTATTGTTTTTGGGTTATAGGGTGGAAACTAACAAGAAATTTAACTTCTTCTCATCTAACCATTACCAGGGTTAGGGTTTAAAACGAAATAAGTGTGTTTATGCATAGATTATGATAAAAAAATTGTTTCAAGCTCGATAGTGATGAATTGCCTCTGTAAACTTAGTTTTACAGAGCAAATTTCAAATATATGATATTCGAATGTCATGAATTATTGATTCAATTATACAACTTGAATCATCATTCGAAAATAGGATTTTTAGATCTAAAGTGGTGATTTTTAGTCGCGTATGCTAGGATCAGCTTATAGTTGAACTGAAATGGGTTTTACCCAATTTCTGGCGATCGGAGTTAATCGGGGTGTTGAGATTTTGATTGAAGCTAGCGTGGCTGATGGCGAAGTCGAGGAAATTGTTAAATAATTTTTCTATTGTAGGAGATGATGGAATGAGGCAACTTTAGGGTTTAACTCTCGAATTTGGATGAGGTCGGAGATGAGGTGTTTTCACCACCTCTAGTTGATCGAGTTGCGTGGTATTCAAGGGGATGGTGGCATGAGGGATCAGCGAGGTGAGGATGGAGTTGGAGCATCTCTGATGGTCGGAGCGACTGAGACGAAGCGATTTGTTGGATGGGTCGAGTTAAGGTTTTCGAATGAAGGGCGAAATCTCGATATGGAATATTTGGCATTGAGTTGATTGTGGTAATCAAATATAGGGGTGATTCGGGACTTGTCGGAGGAAGAGAGGTTCGTCGGAGCGTCGGCGAGACGTTGTGTACGTGTATGGCATCGATACGGTGTCAGCGCTTGTTGGGTGAAGAGCGACTTGAGTTAATACTCGAGAAAGTGGTGGATTGACTCGAGTTGGAATGCGGGATTCTCGAGCCTGGAAACCAGTTTATTAAGTTTAAAACATAAACTAAAAATATAATGCGTGAGGAAGAGAAGAAGAACTCAGGGAAATGGGTGAAAAACTCGGGTTGTAACTCGGGTAACCTGAGATTTTTCTCGTTTTTTGTTTTCAAAAGGTTAAGCCTTATAAATTTAAAGTTAATGATGTTAAACAAATTTTAGTACTAATGAAGTAATTAATGTTTGACAATTTTAAGTTAAGAATTTATTTTGAGTTTTAATTAATTAATGAACACGTAAGAATGTTTTTAAATCTTGATTAATATTTTAATTAAGTAGATAATTTAAGATAAGTATTAAAATTTAATTAACATTAAAACTTTTAAGTTAGCAACCGATTTATTCAAAGTTATTAAGGAAGATTGTAAAATGATAAGTAAGAAGGTAATTTAGATAAATGATTATTATTTAATTAATCAATCGTTTTGGAAAGTAATTAAGAATGATTAATTAATAATTATAATTAACTAAGCAATTAGGTATTTATCAATTTGTAATTAAAGATTGGTTAATTAATAACTAAGTGTCTAATTAATTTGTAATTAAGAATTGTTGATTAGAGAATTAAAGTTAATTAATTTAATTAGTAGTTAATTAAATAAATAACTAAGGATTAATTAAATTGAAATTAATTTCTGTAACAACCTGCATATGTGTCGATTTTTTTATATTTAAATATGGTATTTAAATATTTTATCGATACTCAGAATTTAGTCCGAAAAGCTACTTTTTGCATACGGTCGAATTAGGACTCGGGACAACTCCCATTGAGTTTAAAATGCCGTTTGCGACCTTTATGAGTATAAGCTTCGATATGTTTGGAGTAAGTTGATTTTTGCTACTTTTTACTTAGGGCTTTGGTTTGGGCTGAGCCCATTAACCCCACTTAACTCAGTTCCAACCCTCTCCTCTTCATTCACTTCTTTTCTATTTTCCTAATACTCAAGCTTTTATGTTAATGGAGAGTGGAAGAGGAAATTAAAACTCCAAGCCCTAGTTTTCTTTTGCAAATCAAGCTTTAGCTCCAAACTAATAGAAGAACACATTAGTAAGCTTCTCTTCTTCTTCTCCAACTCTTTCTCTCTTTGATTTCAGAAAATTCCTAAACCTAGTTTGGAAAATGTTTCTCTTTTTAGCTTAGAATCAAGCTTCTTGAGTTGGATTTGAAGAGTGGTTGATTCTCCTTTGCTTTCAAGCTTCATCTTCATTTGTTTGGGTTCAAAGGTGAGATTTTTATCTCACATCTATGCTTATAATTATCTTCGATTGTTAGGTATGAATTCCTAACACTTATTCATGTGCATTTGCTTTTGGTTTGGATTGATTTGGTGAATATTCCAATTTTTAGTGTTTTGGGTTCAATTCCTTAAAAATCATAGCTTTGATCTTTGATCATGCTTTTGGAGATGCATCGAAGAGCTTATAGGGCCGGGTAGTCGATTGGCATAATCCCTTAGCGCCGTTGCTCGAGAGAATGCAATTTGGTAGAGGTTGGACCTCAATTGGATGGACTGGGAGGGGACTGGCAACAGGTCCGGTCGACCGAGCCCTGCTGCCAGCCGACCGACCTGCTGCCAAGTGCATAAGCACTTCTCTGTTTAAGGTTCGGTCGACCGAGTACAGGGTTCGGCCGACCGACCTGCTTCCCGAGGAATTTTGAGAACAGGGTCCGGTCGACCGAGCTCTGTAGCCGGCCGACCGACCTGCTGGATTTTTGTCTATTTCGCCTAGTTGTTTGAATTTCCAACTTTAATCGATTTGTGTTGTTTCCTATGTGTTGTTATCATTTGTTATGACTTTGATGACTCCTCTTTAGGGATTTTTGAATATCCATTTTGATGGATTCTTTATCGGTTTCGTTGGATTTTTATTCACATCTTCGTATGTGAATTTTAGTGATTGATTGTTCCTACAATCTTCTTCATGATTTGTCACTTTAAAAATATAAAGGTTTCTATACTAGTAGTAAATATCAAAACTCTTTCTTCAAATGATTTCAACTCTATTTTAGTACAAAGCTCGTTTCTTAAACCGATTTCCAATCTATTAGTATATACAAACCTTTATCTCACTCGTATAAGAAATCTAATTAAACGACCTAGTAAAACGAGTGGTATGAAACGCTTGCGTTTACTTCGTTGGTTAATTCTTGGACTTGTTCGATTGAATCCCTTGTGACAATTTTATAGTGGAGATCTACAGTTTGTTCGTAAATATTTAAGTTAAGCAAGTGGTTATGGGACATGAAGCTAAACTCATATATTTACTAGCTTAGTGTAATTGACACTTCTCGTTGATCATGACGATCATCTTTGTGATTTAGACTTGCAATGTGCGATGTCTCTTTGTCTGCGAGGGAGACTAAACCCCGTTTTGTGGAGTTTCGACTCAAATTGGTGGGGTAGCAACCCATGGTCTTCGGGCTGTTTGTGGAGCTTCGGCTCAATTTGTGATGGTTAGCAACCATGGAATTAGCGTTCCGTTTGTGATACACATGTTGGCGAGCTTTATGCTCCCATTTGTGATAGGCCTCCCCCTCTTTGTGATTTCTGGATTTCTTGAGATGATTTCTAGAATTTGTGTTTCACCAATTTTTGTGATTTCCATCGATAAGCTTTATCGATATTTGTGCATTGGTGAATTTGTGCGTCATTGACTTTTGTGATTTCTGGATTTCGTGTGTTGAATTCTGGAATTTGTGTGTCATTGACTTTTGTGATTAACATTGATATTATCGTCAATATTTATGGTTTGGTGAACTAAATTAGGAGTATGACGTTTCTGTGATTCTTGTGTAGATTTTGTGACATTGAATAATCCCTTGATGATTTTCAACTGCTTATATATCACAGCTTGGCATTGTGATTATTATGTGTTTAGTCATATCTCTTATTCTATATCGTGTCATCTGATATTTATAGTTAGACTGATCCGTTTATTATTTTCTTATCAAATAATACTCGGGTCAGACCGAGATGTTACAGGTGCTTCTGCTTAACTTCTTCCCAGGGATTCATTACTCTGACTTTTGGCAAACTACTTAGATTAGTAGTTTATTTTGTTGTATACATTTGAGATATAGACTCATAGTTGTATTCTTTTGTATAGCACGTGTTGCTATTCTTTTGTATTATTGTGGATCTTTTTGACCACTACTCTGATATACACTTTCATGTGTTAGTAATATATTCATATCTTCTTCCGCCTTTGTGATATGAATTATCTGTGACTGATTCGTGTTATGCTTATTTCTATATTTGTTTCCGAAGACTATTATTGCCACTGTGTAGTAGTTTTGAGTTTGTGTCGGTATGTCCGATTTCCCTCTTGAAAAAGAAATGCATGTTATACTATCTGACATATCGATGCTCGCGCAAAGCAATTACACGGATGGTCGCTCCTCAACAGCCTTATTCTCCGTGCTAGTTGACAGCATTCACCGTAGTGTTCTTGGCTAGCGTGGGTATAGAGGTGGGGCGTCACAGCTTGGTATTAGAGCCAAACTTCAGAACAATATGGAATATTATAACAAGGATCATCGTCCTAAGTCTTTCTTAGGAGTCATGCTTTAGGATTTAATTCGAGTCTTCGTACCGATTCATCCTATTTTCTTTATGATTCCTTGTTTTATCTATCAAGATTGCTTGATATTCATTTGTGAATAACCTTCTTCTTCTTCCTTCTCTCTTTCTTAAGGAAGAGAAATGGTTAGACCAGGCCGTCCCAGTGCCGGTCAATCTAGTGCTACTCCCCAGGACGGAGTTTTTATGACTGCTCAACAGCTTCTTGATTTAGTGACAAATGCTCAAGCAGCTGGTGCTAACCCGGAACCTACTCACCCAAAGTCGGGATTTGCACGCTTGTGTAGCGATTACACTAATTTGGTTGGGGAGCCATTCAAAGGTTCCGAAACTATTATTGAAGTACAGGCTTGGCTAAGGTCATGCGATCGAATCTTTTCTCGCATGAATCTTATTGACCTTCACCGAGTTCAGGTGGCCTCTAGTATGCTCCGAGAAAGAGCATTGGACTGGTACGAGCTTCTTATTTTTGAGATTAATGAAGCGGATCTCACCTGCTAGCAATTTCGGGAACGCTTCGAGTTGAAATTCGTACCAAAAGCTGAGAAGGTGACTTTGGCTGGCCGTTTTATAGACCTTGTTCAAGGTGAATCTTCCGTGGCAGATTATGTCGCGTCTTTTGAATCTCTCTCCAAATATGGGGTTGAATACATCAACACCCCATTAAAGAAAAATCAGAGGTTCGTCTATGGCTTAAACAAAAATCCCAAGAAGCCATTACTTCTAAAATTAGAAGTTCCTTTCGACCAACTCATTGATATCGCTCTTCGTCTTGAAGAGGCGGATAAGGAGAATGATGTTGAAGTGGTGGGTTCCAAACCAAACTTCAACAACAAGAAAAGGCCAAACAAATTCAAAGGCCCTTATCCCAATAAGAAAGGGAAGCAAGCAACCTCTGTGGCAAAGACTTCTTCCTTTGGTCGTGGGGAATGCTATAACTGTGGTTCGAAGGACCATTATGCGAACAAGTGCCAAAGTCTCTCTCTTGTCGCTACTGCAAAGTTCCCGGTCATGTTATATCTTCATGCCCCAAGCTTCAGGGCAAGAAGGAGGGAAAGTTAAATGTTGCTCAAGCCCCTGGCAACACATCTCGTGGCCAAGGTATTTCTCATTCTATTCTGGATGGAATTATTTTATTTCGTGATCATCCTATTCAAGTTCTTTTTGATACGGGTGCGTCCCATTCTTTTGTATCAAAAGAACATATTGATACTTTTTCTTTGGATGTTATGTGTTTAATGACTTCTTTGAGAATTGCGAATCCGGTTGGTGGATCCGCAACAATCAGTTTATTGTGTAAAGATGTCGAGATTATTTTGTGTGATTTTCCTTTCCTAGCTGATTTGCATGTAATGCGTTATTTAGGCTTTGGAATGATTTTGGGAATGGATTGGCTTAATCGTTATGAAGCTCACATCCTATGTCCTGAGCGGACTATTTATCTTCGACATCCACTATCTGTTAATCAGGTTTCTGTTATTCTTAAAGATTCGGATTCCGCTTTGGTTGCATCTTTATATTCTTTAAACCCTCGTGATGACGATGATGATTATGAGGGTGATATTATTTCTCTTATTCATGTCGTTCGTGAATTTTCCGACATATTTGAGCCCGTTTTAGGATTACCACCTAAGCGAGCAATTGAGTTCAAAATTAATCTCATTCCTGGAGCTCAACCTATCACTCGCCCTCCTTATCGTATGTCCAATAAAGAAAACGAGGAGAAGCGCAAACAATTATCCGAATTGGAGACGAAGCAATTTATTCGCTCTAGTTCCTCGCCTTGGGGAGCTTCGGCTATTTTCGTGAAGAAATCCGATGGTACACTTAGGCTTTGCGTTGACTACCGCAAGCTTAATGATCTTACTATCAAGAATAAATATCCTTTACCTCGGATTGATGATCTATTCGATCAACTTAGTGGTGCTAGAGTCTTTTCACAATTAGACTTAGCTACTGGATTTCATCAGCTTCGTATTGCAGAGGATAACATTCCTTTGACATCGTTCCGTACTCGTTATGGATCTTATGAATGGCTTGTTATGCCATTTGGTCTAACGAATGCTCTGGCTTATTTTGTTGACCTTATGAATCGAGTTTTCAAAGATTTTCTCGACCGGTTTGTTCTCATCTTTATTGATGATATTCTTGTGTATTCTAAAACCGAGGAGGAGCATGAAAAACATCTTCGGATTGTGTTGGAAACTCTTAGGAGTAATCATTTAAAAGCAAAATTTTCTAAATGCCACTTTTGGCAATCTCTTGTGAAGTTTCTCGGTCATATTATTTCCGAATCCGGAATTTCCGTGGATCCTTCAAAGATTGAAGCGATTCAAGATTGGAAGAGACCGGAGAGTGTGACAGAGATTCGTAGTTTTCTTGGATTGGCGGGTTATTACCGCCGTTTTATCAAAGACTTTTCTAAGATTGTCGTGCCTCTCACTAGCTTAACGAAGAAAGGTGTTAAATACATTTGGTCGGACAAATGTGAAACTTCTTTCCAGAAATTAAAAGAACTTCTTTCTGATGCTCCTATTCTTGTTGTTCCTGAGGGGAATCAAGATTTCGTTGTTTATACCGATGCCATTCGTGTTGGTTTAGGTGTCGTTCTTATGCAAAAAGAACGTGTTATTGCTTATGCTTCTAGGCAATTAAAGCCTGCTGAGACTAGATATGCCACTCATGATTTAGAGCTCGCGGCTATTATTTTTGCTCTTCGAATTTGGCATCATTATCTTTTAGGAGAGAAATTTGTTCTTTATACCGATCATAAGTCCTTGAAGTATTTATTCTCTCAAAAGGAACTTAATTTGCGTCAACAGCGTTGGCTCGAATTTCTTGCACCATATGATCTTGATATTCTTTATACTCCCGGTAAGGGTAATCGTGTCGCCGATGCCCTTAGCCGTAAACAACAAGCTGTTGTTTCTATGATGATATCCGAATGGAACGATCTCGAGATTTTATCCACTTGTGAAATTCAAGACCGTATTTCCGATTTATGTTCATCTCTTGTTTTATGTAGCTTTGAGGCTCATCCTTCTCTTTTAGACAGCATTCTTGAAGCTCAAAGGCTAGATCCCGAATTGGCTCTTCTTGGCCAAAATATTAAGGGTAAGATTGATATTGAAAGTTTGAAAGACTTTGATATTGATTTTCGTGGCGGCATTCGAAAATTTGGTAGAATTATCATACCAAATATTGGTGATCTTCGTAAAGATATTTTAGAAGATTCCCATCGTTCTAAATTCACCATTCATCCCGGTAGTAGTAAAATGTACGCTGATATGAGGCGACTTTATTATTGGGAGGGAATGAAATCTGATACTGCTAACTTTGTTAGGTGTTGCATGACTTGCCAGCTTGTCAAGGCCGAACATCAACGGCCTGGTGGGTTATTGCAACCTTTAGAAATTCCAATTTGGAAGTGGGACCAAATTTCCATGGATTTTATAGACGGCCTTCCCCGTTCTCGTTCGGGTCATGATAGTTTGTGGGTGATCGTTGATAGGCTTACTAAATCCGCCCATTTTATCCCCGTTCGGTCCAATCGAACCGTTCCACTTTTGGCCAAACTCTTTGTTAAAGAGATTGTTAAATTACATGGAGTTCCTACTTCTATAGTTTGTGATCGTGATCCATTGTTTACTAGTGGATTTTGGAAGAGTCTTCAAAAAGCTTTGGGAACGAAGCTTAATTTTAGCACCGCTTATCATCCCCAGTCCGATGGACAAACTGAGCGTGTGAATCAAACTCTTGAAGATCTTCTTCGTTCTTGTGTGCTTGATTTTGGTGGAAGTTGGGAAGATCATATTTCACTTGTTGAATTTTCCTATAATAATAGCTTCCAATCTAGTATTGGTATGGCACCTTTCGAGGCACTCTATGGAAGGCCATGCCGATCTCCTTCTTGTTGGCTTGAGGCCGGTGAGAAGCTGGTTTTAGGTCCAGATTTTATTCGGGATTCCACAGAGAAAATTGACCTTATTCGACATAGAATGAAAGAAGCCCAGAGTAGACAAAAATCCTATGCCGATAACTGAAGAAGGAAGTTAGAATTTTCTGTGGGAGATCTTGTGTTCATTCGTGTTTCACCTATGAAAGGTGTTGTACGTTTCAGTCGATCAGGAAAATTAGCGCCTCGATATATTGGGCCATTTTCTATCACTGAACGTATTGGTTCCATGGCTTATCGCCTTTTATTACCGGCTCAATTTTCTGCTATCCATGACGTGTTTCACGTTTCTCAACTTCGGAAATGTCTTCGAAATTCTGATTCTATTCTTGAGTCCGGTGTTGTGGAGGAGATAGAAGTTTCACCAAATTTAACTTATGAGCAGCATCCTATTCGAATTATTGCTTCGGAGGTCAAACGTCTTCGAAATAAGGATGTTCCGCTTGTGAAAGTTCAATGGTCTTCAAATCCTAAGGATTGTTCTTGGGAGTCTAGAGAGTTCATCAGGCGATCATATCCGGACTTACTTTCCCGTGCTCTTTGAGGTGAACTTCTTATTTCAAACTTCTTTTGTGTTGAATATGCTTTTATGGTTGTTACTATATATCTTCTTCTTAAATATTGCGAGGACGCAAATTCTTTAAGGAGGGGAGTCTGTAACAACCCGCGTATGTGTCGATTTTTTATATATTTAAATATGGTATTTAAATATTTTATCGATACTCAGAATTTAGTCCGAAAAGCTACTTTTTGCATATGGTCGAATTAGGACTCGGGATCAATCATTGAGTTTAAAATGCCGTTTGCGACCTTTTTGAGTATAAGCTTCGATATGTTTGGAGTAAGTTGATTTTTGCTACTTTTTACTTATGGCTTTGGTTTGGGCTGAGCCCATTAACCCCACTTAACTCAGTTCCAACCCTCTCCTCTTCATTCACTTCTTTTCTATTTTCCTAATACTCAAGCTTTTATGTTAATGGAGAGTGGAAGAGGAAATTAAAACTCCAAGCCCTAGTTTTCTTTTGCAAATCAAGCTTTAGCTCCAAACTAATTGAAGAACCCATTAGTAAGCTTCTCTTCTTCTTCTCCAACTCTTTCTCTCTTTGATTTAGGGGTGGGCATTTAACCGACCTAACCGACTTAACCGACTTAACCGACCTTAACCGAACCGTTTTAATCGAAAAAATCGGTTAACCGAATGTTCGGTTAACCGACCAATGTTAACCGACCAAAATCGGGTCGGTTAACGGTTAACCACGGTTTATATATCGGTTAACCGTTAACCGAAACTATTTTTAAAATTGTTAAAAAGCCCAAATCTACTTATATTCGCAACCCGGCCCACCTTTTTTTCCCTAAACCCTAGATCTAATCGTGTGCTTTCAGTCGCTGTTTCAAAATTCGTTCCCAAAACTATCTCGTTCATTTTCGTTCCTGAGTAAAAAAAAGAAACCTATAGAATTCTCGCTGTTAATTGTTAAACATTCAAATCTAAATACAAAGAGACCTCCACGAATTCACTGCCTTTTTGATCGTCGATTTGAATTCTGAGCAATGGCGAGCAGGAAGAGGAAAAACGTGGGTACAATTTATTTTGGGTAGTTTTAGTAGTATTTTTCTGTTTTATTTAAATTCTATTGAGCATTTAAATCGTTTATGTTTAATTTAAATTTATTTTGGGTAGTTTTAGTGTAGTTTATTCACAAATTTGTGATATCAAGTGAAGACATCATCTTTACGCCATTGACAAAGTGAAAACAGTCATTATAGCTTTCGTAGAATTGTTAGATGTGTATGTAAACATTTACAGTCAAAATCCCTTTTCTTTCTTGGACTTGAGATATTTTTAAGATGTGAACTAAAACCACCAGAGGGATTATTCATGCATAAGGATTGACCGAACTATTGTATTTTTGTCAATTTTTGTATTTGTCTACTGTATTTGTCAATTTTTGTATTATTCATGCATAGGGATTATATCTACTGTATTTGTCAATTTTTGTCTATAGTATTTTTGTCAAAAATATACCTATCTACTGTATTTTTGTCAATTGTAGATAAGTAGATAGGTATATTCAAACGTCATAGATAGGTGGATAGGTATATTTACAGTAAAAATGGTTGTCCTGTAAATATCATATCTACTATTTTTTTCATTTACTAAATATACCATATTTAATAGTTATTTGTCAATTGCAGTAGATTACTAAAATATATCATTACTAAATATACCATATTTGCAGTAAAAAGGTATTTGTCAATTTGCAGTAGATTACTAAAATATACCTATATACTGTATAAAATATTTCTCTAATTTGTCAATTTGCAGTAGATTCATATGGTATAAAATATGAAATATGAACTATTTTTAATTTTTTATAGTAGATAGTTTAATTTTCTTATACTCGGTATTTTTTATAAATACTTAAGTATGAACTTAACTCGGTTTTTCATGCACTATAACAGGTACAAATAGGCAGTTCTAGAGAAACAAGAAATGACTATGAGCTTTTGGAAGAAGCGGATGATGAGGAAACCGGCGAAGAAGACATCAATATTAGAAAACCTCCTCCACATCCGGTGCATAGGCCTTCTTCTAGAAAGCCTTCTCCGGTATGGGAACATTTTACTAAAGATGCTAATTTCAATTTTCATAAATGTGTATGCAACTATTGTGGTCAACAATTTGCATGTGATTCTAAATCAAATGGCACTACACATTTAAATTACCATATAAAACATTCGTGTAAGTCCATTTCACGTGATAGTGATAAGAGACAAAAAACTTTAGCTTTTAGAACAAATGCCGATAGTGAAGGTAGTTGCAATCTTATCGCATGGTCATTCAATAAAGAGGAAGCTTGTTTAATCTCATCCATAGTGATCATAGCATTCATTTTTTTTCTAGCCTGCTCAGTTAGAACTTACAGATATATAATATTAGGAAAGTTGGGGATGACCATGTCAGTCAATTTAGGTTGATTTCTATTTTATCTAATTATTTATGGTTTAATTTCGCTTTATGCCTATTTTATGAATGCATTTAATTTAGGTTGATGTAAAAATGGTTGCAGTAGGATTTGGTTAGCTGAAGAAGGTTTTCTGTTCTTTAATGAGACATGTTAGGATAACCACATTTTTATATAGTGGTTGCATTTCATTTCTTCCAATCAATATACAAATGCCTAGTTAAAGTATTATTGGGGAAAAAGCATTACAAGCTCAAAATTTATTCCTCTAATATATAGAGATTGCAGATTTCTTTTTTCTTATTTCGTCTTCACTTGGGGGAGCTTGTAAAGACTTTACATGTAGTAATTTAGCATTTAATGAAACATTGTTGTTTAGATGAGTTTCACAGTGCAATAAAGTTAACACTTACATTTTATTTATGAAGAATAGCTTATATTTATGAAATAAATTCATTACCATTTTATTGTCTTGGTTCAGTTCATATATATATTTAAGAATAGCTTGTATTATGAAAGAATTTTATTAGCAGTTTAACATCTTGATTCAGTTCATGTGAAATTTGATTAGTGGATACTGCTGACATCTAAACAAAACAATTACATAGTTAAGATTGTTATGGTGTAGTTTATAGTTTAGAGTTTATTGTATTACCTTGGTATTAACAAGTATTTATCAGAGGAACGATTTTATGTACTGTTTGAAAATTTAGTTATTGATGACGATTCCTATATGAAAGAAGTTGCATTTTAAATTAAAATTGATTGAAGACAAGGTACTAGTAGCTTACTAGTTTGTTGTTTCAATGGAAAGCATGATAAATAAGTTGTATAAAATGATATAGACTTAACTCGTTGTTTATGTATAAAATTAAATGGGAAGAACTTGAGGAAAAAGAGGAATTTACAGGCACAAAAGATATTGCTGTTACAGGCACAAATGTATAAAACTCGTTATTTACACATGCAAATGACAATTCAACAGTTGTCTACCTTATAAATTTACAGGCCACTTGCCATTACATATACTTTCACCCATTTTTATCTTGCATTCATTGAAACCCATATACTATATAGTAAAGAATATACTCGTCATGTTTCATATGCCAATGCTTCATTTCAGTTCGGCTAACCCGGCTAACCTGTATTCTTTTACCTTTGGACAGAACTTGGAGATTGGAGACCGAAGTCACAATATGTTTTACAGTCAATTCTACTATTCTATTGATTTTATATTATTTGATTTCGACACTTTATTGTAGTTACATTAATGTATTCCTGTTTATGTTTGTAAAACTTTGAATTGTGATATATTGTATTGTGCAGACTGTAGTTGTGTAATGATATTGCTGTAATGCTGCTGCGATTTGCCTTTGCTATAATGGTTGATTACTATAATGATGTGATATGGGTTTTCAGTTTTCATTTTATAGTTTATGACTTGATACAATGATGTATATAAATTGTAATGCCAATAACTTGGTTGCAGATGTTCAGTGAACCGGTTAAGTTAATCGGTTAACCATCCAACGGTTAACCGGTTAAGTTGACCGGTTAACCAGTTAATTTAACCGATTAACCACGGTTTAAATTAACCGGTTCGTTCGGTAGTTAGATGGCTACCTTAACCGACCACCGGTTAACCGAACCGTGTAGTATTTTCGGTTAACCGAAAAAATTAACCGATTTTGTCGGTTAACCGACCGTGCCCACCCCTACTTTGATTTCAGAAAATTCCTAAACCTAGTTTGGAAAATGTTTCTCTTTTTAGCTTAGAATCAAGCTTCTTGAGTTGGATTTGAAGAGTGGTCGATTCTCCTTTGCTTTCAAGCTTCATCTTCATTTGTTTGGGTTCAAAGGTGAGATTTTTATCTCACATCTATGCTTATAATTATCTTCGATTGTTAGGTATGAATTCCTAACACTTATTCGTGTGCATTTGCCTTTGGTTTGGATTGATTTGGTGAATATTCCAATTTTTAGTGTTTTGGGTTCAATTCCTTAAAAATCATAGCTTTGATCTTTGATCATGTTTTTGGAGATGCATCGAAGAGCTTATAGGGCCGGGTAGTCGATTGGCATAATCCCTTAGCGCCGTTGCTTGAGAGAATGCAATTTGGTAGAGGTTGGACCTCAACTGGATGGACTGGGAGGGGACTGGCAACAGGTCCGGTCGACCGAGCCCTGCTGCCGGCCGACCGACCTGCTGCCAAGTGCTTAAGCACTTCTCTGTTTAAGGTTCGTTCGACCGAGTACAGGGTTCGGCCGACCGACCTGCTTCCCGAGGAATTTTGAGAACAGGGTCCGGTCGACCGAGCTCTGTAGCCGGCCGACCGACCTACTGCATTTTTGCCTATTTCGCCTAGTTGTTTGAATTTCCAACTTTAATCGATTTGTGTTGTTTCCTATGTGTTGTTATCATTTGTTATGACTTTGATGACTCCTCTTTAGGGATTTTTGAATATCCATTTTGATGGATTCTTTATCGGTTTCGTTGGATTTTTATTCACATCTTCGTATGTGAATTTTAGTGATTGATTGTTCCTACAATCTTCTTCGTGATTTGTCACTTTAAAAATATAAAGGTTTCTATACTAGTAGTAAATATCAAAACTCTTTCTTCAAATGATTTCAACTCTATTTTAGTACAAAGCTCGTTTCTTAAACCGATTTCCAATCTATTATTATATACAAACCTTTACCTCACTCGTATGAGAAATCTAATTAAACGACCTAGTAAAACGAGTGGTATGAAACGCTTGTGTTTACTTCGTTGGTTAATTCTTGGACTTGTTCGATTGAATCCCTTGTGACAATTTTATAGTGGAGATCTACAGTTTGTTCGTAAATATTTAAGTTAAGCAAGTGGTTATGGGACATGAAGCTAAACTCATATATTTACTAGCTTAGTGTAATTAACACTTCTCGTTGATCATGACGATCATCTTTGTGATTTAGACTAGCAATGTGCGATGTCTCTTTGTCTGCGAGGGAGACTAAACCCCGTTTTGTGGAGTTTCGACTCAAATTGGTGGGGTAGCAACCCATGGTCTTCGGGCCGTTTGTGGAGCTTCAGCTCAATTTGTGATGGTTAGCAACCATGGAATTAGCGTTCCGTTTGTGATACACGTGTTGGCGAGCTTTATGCTCCCGTTTGTGATAGGCCCCCCCCCCCCCCTCTTTGTGATTTCTGGATTTCTTGAGATGATTTCTAGAATTTGTGTTTCACCAATTTTCGTGATTTCCATCGATAAGCTTTATCGATATTTGTGCATTGGTGAATTTGTGCGTCATTGACTTTTGTGATTTCTGGATTTCGTGTGTTGAATTCTGGAATTTGTGTGTCATTGACTTTTGTGATTGACATTGATATTATCGTCAATATTTATGGTTTGGTGAACTAAATTAGGAGTATGAGTTTCTGTGATTCTTGTGTAGATTTTGTGACATTGAATAATCCCTTGATGATTTTCAACTGCTTATATATCACAGCTTTGCATTGTGATTATTATGTGTTTAGTCATACCTCTTATTCTATATCGTGTCATTTGATATTTATAGTTAGACTGATCCGTTTATTATTTTCTTATCAGATAATACTCGGGTCAGACCGAGATGTTACAGGTGCTTCTGCTTGACTTCTTCCCATGGATTCATTACTCTGACTTTTGGCAAACTACTTAGATTAGTAGTTTATTTTGTTGTATACACTTGAGATATAGACTCATAGTTGTATTCTTTTGTGTAGCACGTGTTGCTATTCTTTTGTATTATTGTGGATCTTTTTGACCACTACTCTGATATACACTTTCATGTGTTAGTTATATATTCATATCTTCTTCCGCCTTTGTGATATGAATTATCTGTGACTGATTTGTGTTATGCTTATTTCTATATTTGTTTCCGAAGATTATTATAGCCACTGTGTAGTAGTTTTGAGTTTGTGTCGGTATGTCGGATTTTCCTCTTGAAAAAGAAATACATGTTATACTATCTGACATATCGATGCTCGCGCAAAGCAATTACACGGATGGTCGCTCCTCAACAGCCTTATTCTCCGTGCTAGTTGACAGCATTCACCGTAGTGTTCTTGGCTAGCGTGGGTATAGAGGTGGGGCGTCACAATTTCTATTAATAAATAATTAAGGTTATTAATAAATAATTAAGGGGTAATTAATTAATAATTAAGGTTTAATAAATTGATTAAGAAGTGATTAATTAAATAAATGTTTTGAAATGGAATAATTAATTAATTGATGATTAATTAAGTTGAATTAGTGATTAATTCTTAAGTAATTAATTTAATTTAAGATAATTAAATTACTTAGACCATGGATTAATAATTTCTATTTGGATGTTGTATACGTAGGATATCTGGATTTGTGATATCTATTTGGTGATATTCTATGATACTCTGTGATATGCTTTGGATATATATGTGATATTTGAGTATGATTTATCTGTGATAAATGCAATGTGAGCTCAAAGTGTTGAATTAAATTGTTTAAACTATTAAACAACATGGCCTTTAAAATGGCGTTTGGATTTCGATGAGACCGGGATCGAGTGTCAGTTATGATTATTCGAAAACCACATCGATCCAAATTAAACGATAGGCCGTAACATCTCCAAGTGAAGATCGAGATGGAGTTTCAGAATGCAAGGGTTATCGTCGTTAACTCTGAAGGTGATTCCAAAATGAGTGTAACGAGATAATGCATTCGGTTTCGTTCGAACCCGAAACGAACTTGTATGGATTGAATGCTTTCAGAACATCGTCAGGTGGATGTTGAGCATATTTGTAACGACCTGTAAATTTTGATAAATAAATTGGTTAATTTAATTAAGATTTTGTAACTAAATTTAGGAAGAAATAAAAATTTATAATTTATATTGAAGTAAATGTTGAAATGAAATGCAACATTGGAAATTAAAGCTATGTATTAACAATTGAAATGAAATTACGATTAATTGAAGTAATGGGAATTGTTATACTAGGCTAAGAAATTGAATATAAGAAAACAAATGGGAATATTGCATTAACTAATGCAATGATATAATTAGTGATAATTTAATGAATTCAATGTTAAGTAACCGATGAAATAATACGTAATAAATGGAAATTTTTTACAATCAATGTAGATAAGTAATTATAATGTTTGTTGTAGATAATAAACGTTACTTTAATGGTAATTATTAAAATAATGGAAGTGTGATGTAAATTAAATAGAGTCGTAAATTTATTGATAGGGTAATAAACTGGTAAAAGAATGGAGTTAAGGTAAATTCATTAATTGGATTTAAACCTAAATTGATGTGTACAATTGCTAGAAGTACACATTTAGAAATGGAATATTTATTCAAATTAAGAGGTAAATAGGCATATATTAGTGTAATGGGATAAAACTAATGTAATTAGGTATAAATGTAAGTGATGTATCAATAAACGAAATTTGTAACTTGTTAATGAATTTATAACGGGAATGAAATGTAAACTAATAAATAATTAATTCAATGCAATCCCAATTGATTGAAACAACTATTTGGGTTATAATTGATGGTAAATAGGAATACTTGGTAAAAATTAACATAAGAAAGTAAATGTAAATATTGGATTAATCAATGAATAAATAGTGATTGGATAAAAATCAAAGTTCTATATGTAATTGTTTGGAAATGATAACTTATACAAATATGATGAAGAGTTAGTGGCAACAATTATTATAAAGTAATCATTTATGTAGTCCATTAAATCAAGTTTGTGATAAATTGGAATGATCTCAATTTAATGCTATATTTGTATAAATTAAGGAATTAATTGAAATTAATGCTAACTCTATTTATAATATGACAATTGGTTGATTTAAAGAATAGAAAGCAAGATTTATTAATTTAATTGAAGTATAAAATTCGATAATTGGATTAATTGCAATTCAATGAAATTAAATCTCTAATTTTTGCGTTAATTGAAATCAATATGGAATGTAAGAATATCAAGGTAATAGTTTGTAAATCCAATGTTAATTTTATCCTTTTGATAATGATGAATTGAATAATAGAATGAAAAGTGAATTTAATAGAATTATTGGAAATTAAATTCATAATTTTGAATTTAATGAAACTGAGGATTAATATTGAAATTTATAAATTAATCATCTCTAAATTGACATTTAAATTTGTTTAAATCATTGTAAATGATTGAGAGATCAAAGATGAGAAAATTTGTCAATTGTAGAATTGAAATTTAAGAATTGATTTAATTAATTAATTATAAATTTATTTAATTAACTGAAAAATAGCCATTTTGGCCACTGACTCGGATTTCGCCGAAACCTGTTTCATCGGATCCGTAACAGTGAATTATTATAGGATTTCAAGTTTCATAACGATCGGGCTTGTCGTTTGATCGTATGGGATTGAAACACCTTGAAATCAATGAAATTGAAATTAGTTGAAATCAATTTGAAAAATATGATTTAGCATAACTTTTTCATACGATGGAATTTGGACTTGAAACCTTTTCCATTGCGTTAAAAATATTTTAAAACATCTCTTTTGATATACGTTTTGACCGAATTTCATTTCGGAGTCAGAACAGGCTTTTCGGGCCACTTTATCGTTCAACGCGTATACCAATCTGATCCATCTATTCTTCTTCAACCTTTTCTATAAATACTCTGTTATAAACCCTAATTTCCCTGTAACGATTGCGATTTTTCGTTGCCGAAAAAACCGAAATGTTATGGGTTTAAGAAAAAGAAAGAGGTAGAAGAGAGAGAGAAAAGATAGAAAATAGAGAGAAAAGGAAAAAGAAAATAGAACGGAACTGAAAACAACAGAACAATATCAGAATCTCACAATTCGCAGCGGAACAACATATAATAGATAAATGAATAATCTTTGAACAAAGAACTATATCAGTTATTACATTACATTACTTCATATCATCAGAGTGTACAACATCAAACAATGCAGTGGAAAAAGGAAGTACTATATACTAGTAATACGCCATGCCATCCATCTTGCCTCTAGCAACTCCTGAATTCCAGAATATCCTGATAAACCTTTACTCTTGACTGCTCGTGTGGAAATTGGTGGGCACCCAGAGTTTAGGAAGGAAAACAATAAACTTCGAGTCAGTCATGTGACTGGTGTGAGAACTAAAACAGTTTATTTTTCTTTAAAATCAAAAATAGAGGAATATTTTTAAAATCAATTCGCAATGCTTTTAAAAATGAGACTACCATAAGACCTCCCGCCACACACACAATGCAAACGCAGACTTGGAGGAGATTTCTTCTTATGTTAGTCAAAGATGCTTGATACGTATTAAAAGAAAACTTTTGATATTATTACTAGTGCATAGTGTAGAAAACAGTTTCGAAAGTAGAATATAACTCATAGCCAGCATAGGTACCATTATATTATGCTTACTATAGATACCATATTAGATGGCAGGTTCTACAATTAAAACCGTACAAGTCTCGTATTGTTTCTTTGGATTTCCAACGAATGATCAGGCCAAGGAACTTCCCATTGCCACATGAGAACGCCTCTGGATGGACGTCCCCGAGAACCAAACCGGATCTCTACCAACACAAGGCCGGGTTACCCCTAACTGAGTAACAACTGACCGAATATGCCATCCCCCGGTCCTTTGGGACCTTTCACCGAGCGCTCGCAATCAATTCACACAATCATAAAGTGTTTTCAACATGAGTAAGTATCTGGGCTCCATACCATGATACCACCCTTTTCCAGAAGGAAATGCACATATCCTAAAGGGCGCTACCCCTCATAACCTTGCCGCATCTTTCCTGTTTTGACCATTCCGGGGTGTGAGGCTCGACGAAGTCACGTCCACAAAAACATACTTTATACAAAAGCCATGCTTTGGGTCAACAAATGATCATAAAAATGATCACAAAGATAGACGATCAAACAAATGATCCTATCAAAAATAATCAACACAATGATCATTTCACAGCAACACTCAGTATGTCACCTTACCAAATTGGGAATTTATCGCTGATAACCTTCAACTATAAAACCTCTGAGCTCGTACGTCTCAGAGAAGGGTGTTAAGCTAAGAGAATAAATTCTCCGCCACCAACAGAAATATATTTGAAAGAAATCGGCTTTATATCTCAATTTGTAATGTCAGGCATACTATCCATACAAGTCTGTTCCGGGCTCGAACAGAACCGAAGGCACTTACAAAGAAGTCCTTGCAATCCGGATAATCTCTAATCACGCCCGAATTTCCCATCACATATGGAGATCTCTATACCGGGGATCAGCCAGTGCAGAGACAATCAACAAGAAACCCTTTCGTTTTCGAAAATATCCGGTCTTCAACACCGGTCTTCGAATGCAATTCATAACGACGTATCACATATTCGGAATGGGTTATACGACCCAAAGGTCCTTTCCCGGTTAACCCGAATAGTGAGCGCTTATTTTAAAAAAAATAAGTGTGGCATTCAAATTCAAGCAAATCACAACAAATACCTATTTAAAGGTAAATATTGACAGTCGGTTATTGAACTATCAATAGATATGCCAACATCACCAGATTCCAAATAATTTTCCAAATCATTTACTTTCCAAAAATATCTTTACAAGATATAAATTTTCCATTCTTCAAAAATAAATCAATATTTATTTTTAAACTCAATTTCCCAATTTCATTTGTAAATTCTATATTGAATTTAAATTCCAAAATATTTATGAATATACGATTTCCATTCGTTTTCTAATATTCATTTTTCAATTTATCTTCAAAAGGATAAATTCCAAATATTCACTTAATATTGGAAAACCATTTCCATACTTATTTATTTATAAGTAATTCACAAGTCTTTTTATTTTCTATACTTGGAAAATATTCAATATACTTTAATCGAAATTAAGTATATATTTCATTCTTTAAGGAAATCATTCTCTTAAACATATTTATTTGGGCCAAAACGAATGTTGCGTAAAACATCGTTACGACAACCCAAAATCACTAGTATAGGGATTCGAAATTAAAATAGATATATAAATCCCAATACTATACAAAACATTTCCTTTCGGAAATCATCTATTATAACAACAGTGTTATAATCTACTATTTCCTTCTATTTCTCGAAAACGTCTGTTTCAACAATGAATGTTGAAATCTATGATTTCGAATCTTTAATACATTTAAAACATCGTTAGATCGTTTTAATTCTATTTAAAACATCACATCCAAAACATTTCTTTAACATATTATTCACTATTCAAAAACGTGAATATACTTGTTAACAAATTTTATCATTTCTATTCCTTTTATTTTACAGTATTATTCACTGTCTAAAACATGAATATAACTCCATTAACAAGTTACAAAAATTTACTTATCAAAATAAGTCGTTGCGGATTTATAAAACAATGTTTATAAATTTCATTTCTATTTATTTTATATCAACTTTCTTTTATAACTTCCTTTATTAATCTATTCAATTTCATATCCCAATGATATACTAGAAATTCATATTATAAGTTAAATACTTATAATTCATTTGTTTGCAAAAACGTTCTTTTAAATTTCCCAAAATTATAAATCTTATAACTTATAAGTTAAAAAGATACATTTATTTATCCAAATCTATTCCTTTAATAACTTTATAAATTTTATAAACCTACTGTTTATAAAATTCCATTTATAACTTCACCGTTATAATTCTATAAATTTCATTCATTTATGGAATTCATTCACAATCCATTCTAACACTTATAAAAGCTCGTTTACAATTCTAATGTTTTTAATTTATAAATATCAATTTATAAATCTTCTAATATAAATCAATTTATATTACTAATTTAAAACATCTTTAAACTCCTTTATAATTTTACCATTTTGATTTATTAAATAATCAAATTTCATAAATCCTAATTTTAAACTTTTTATAATAAATTCAGAAATCCTAATTTTAACTATTTTATAAAATCATTAATCCCATATTTTCAAAAATCAATCTTTTAACTATATTTCTCAAAAATCATAATTTTATAACATTAAAATTATAACGTTTACTTATTTAAGATGAATCAATTCAAAAAAAAATATTTTATAAACGTATACTTTCAAAAATCACTTTAGAAATCTCTTAAAATCAAAATCGTTATTTTTAAACTTCAAAATTGGATTCGATGATGCAACACATCAAATAGTCAATCACGACTTTCAAACATCATATATCGATATGATAAACAATCAAATATCACAATATCTAAAATCAATAAATATTTGTGAGGAATCCAGTTGGATCCCTCCAACCTGTTTCCCTGCATCCACAGACATTAGCACAATACTCATTCCACTTCGAGGTGGAATATCGCGGTATATGGGATTTTATAAAATATTATCCGCTTACTAACGGCGCAATAGGGTCTCATCCGCTATACAATGCGGGAAATCAATCAACTGCAATATATACATATGCCAATATATATATATTGCTATATACTAATATAATACCAATTCCACTTCAAGGTGGAATATCGCGGTATATGTGTGTAATAAATAACCTCCGCTTACTAACGGCGTATAGGGTCTATTCACATCCAATATATATATATATATATATATATATATATATATATATATATATATATATCAATCACCACAAGCATTCAATCAACACAACTAACAATTTTAAATCTAACTATTTAAAATTTAAATAAATCCTTTAGAGTGAGAAGTTCTCACATTTGCTTTTATTTTGCAATCCATTTCCCATCTTGACTCGATTTTCTTGATTTATACCTTGTATAAATATTATATACAATTTGTTAATATTCGAACAAATCGAATAATTAATTTTCATTTGATAATTTTGATTCATTGGTGTGATTTTCTTTTAATAGTTAAATTAACTCATAGTTTCGTTTCAACCCAATTTTTTTCCTTTAATGAATTTATTTTAACTAAAAATTAAATTTAATTAACCAAACTCTCTTTTAATAACTAAATCAATTTTAAATTCAATTTTTTTTTTAACAAAAAATTTCTTTTTAGTAACTAAAATAGATAAAACAAATTAATTATCGTAAACTATTGTTTATAACTACTTAACTAATCATTTCACTTTACATTAACATCTTTAAATCAATTTCTTTTAATAAATTTATTTAACTAAGAATTTAAATTTTAAACTAAATACCTTTATTAGCAACTATTAAATCTTAGAAATAAATTCCTATTTAATAAATTTAATTAACCAAAAATTATATTTTAGACTAATATCCTTTTACCATTTCTAAAATAATTAATTTAAACAAGTTTTGCATATATCTAAATTTAAATTAAAACAACTGTTAATCAATTTTTTTTTCATTGTTTACTGTATAAATTTTTTACTTATATATATATATCTACAGATTTCTAAATAAATTCAAAAATTTAAATTGTTTTAAACTTGCAGTATATATTTTTCAATATATATGTATATATAAATGTTTATTAAATTAAATCAATAATAAATATCAAAAATCACATACCTCACTGCCTCGTTCGAGTCCTAACTCCCACGCGACATCGTCTCCTGCGCCTCCAAATCCCACAACCACCATCGCCCTTCGCCGCCTCACGCGCGCGCGAGCGCCAGCCCCTGCCCTCGTGCTTCCTCCATCGACTCTCGATGCCGCCATCATCGCGCCTTGTCGTCGCCATCTCCACGCGAGTCGCGCTCGAGAATCCTCACGCGCGCCACCGCCTCGTGTCACGCGCGTGAGCGTCGCCGCCACTGCTCCTCCACGCGCGAGTCGCCCTCGTCCCCACTGAATCGCGATTTCGATTTGGGGCTTCGGCCCTTATTTTTTTTTTTATAATACCGCGTTCGATTTTTTTATGCGAACAGATAGAAGAGGGGGAAGGGATCGAACTGAAGTGAGGAAGGAAGGGAAGGTTTTGATTTGAACGATAAAATCTATGTGAGGATCGATTCCAGGCTTCGGCCATTTTTTTTTTATTCTTTCTTCTGTGAATTGATTTTTGAAAGTGAGGGAGGGAACGTGTTTTATCAGAGAAGAGGCAATGCTTGCACGATCTTATCTTCGTGATCGTAGGCGTGAGTTTAGGCATGATCTTAGGGAAGAACGTGTTGTGTTTGACTAAGTTTTAAATTTAAATTTAAATTGAATCCGATTTAATTGCAACGCGTTTACTCACCGTGTGCTCACATACCAACTCCGAAAAATACGAAATTTGAAACCCGGTAATAATTCAATATTACGGACCCAATGGAACTGGTTTCGTCGAATTCCGAGACTGTGCCTCGGACGGCTATTTTTGAATATCGATTCAAACGATATATTTTTAAAACTGATCAAATCACTTTTAATTTCAATTCTGAAGCTTCTATTATCTTCAATATTATCAATATGAATTTTACAAGCCTTTGAAATATTTTTTAATCAGCTTAAAATTGAAGATTCAAATTATTGTTCAACTTTCAATAGATTAAACTTTATAATTTAATCGCCAAATTCATTCTGATAATTTGAAATTCAATTCAAACCATCATTCAAATATTTAAAATTAATTAAATATTTCCAAATTAAATTGTTCAAAATTCTGGGTCGTTACAATCTTCCCCCCTTAAAAGAATTTCGTCCCGAAATTACAAGTTAAGAAGAATGCCCTTATCCCGTCTACTATTTTTCACAATCCAAATAGTTTTATCAACTTACTAACCTAAATCTTTTTATTAGAGATTCATTATCATTTCAACTAGCTTTCCAACTTCAATTATAAGTTTCAAACAACATTGTTCTCCTAACAATTCAAATTTAAATTTCAAACTTTCAAAATTTCTCAAAAAAATTTTTTAACACCCTAAATTTTCGAAAAATTTCGCCAGCGTCTCCTTTGCGCGGCTAGCTCGGTACGACTACAAAATGGCACCACGGCCCCTCAGAATCAAAAAGAAAAGAGAAAGCCAAGTGGCTGGAGAAGAAAATCATCAAATTTCATACTGAAATTGAAATACGTACCTTTTTGTCGAGCAACTCAATTTTATCTTTGAAATCAAAATCCAATTCCATTATAATACCTGTACATCCTGCTAGTCATAATATCCGATTCCAACATACAAACCATTTTGCCAATTCCATTACAAAATTTCCAATATATGCTTCTTTTACATTTTTACTTCACTATTGAAGTTACATGTTTATTTTCATTCAATTTTACATTTCAATTCAATTCACAATTTCAATTCTATTTGAATTCAATTCTCAATTCTAAATATTGAATTCTAACGATTAACTTTCATTTACTAATTCATATTACTACTTTAAATTAGTTTCATTCACTAATTCATTTCATTTTTCAATTTCGACATTCAATTCATCTCGAATTTACTTAATTACTAACAAAGGGAATTTCAATTTATTTCTTTTACTTACTTGAATTTATATACAAATTCAAATTTATCTTCAAATTTAGCTCACGACTAAACTTTAATTTAACCAATTCAAATTCCAATTTATTAGTTCAAGAATTAATAATTTATCAAGTTAGTTTACTTGAATTCAATCCATTTTATTTCTTATTTAATTCCATATAATAATGATAACAATTTCATATTATTAACAACCATGCAACCATATACTATAATAATTCATAGAAAACCATTTCCTTTCTATACAAAAATAGTTTTGGGCAAAATTATCTTATTTACCTCATTCAAAACAATTTTATATTCACTAACAAATACGCGCTCATATCTATTATTACACTCAAACTCATTCTAGAGTACTGCTGACTCTATCTCTAATGAGTAACACCCAACAGAACCATGGTTGTCGCTTAACCATATGCTCTGATACCAAATGTAACGATTGCGATTTTTCGTTGCCGAAAAAACCGAAATGTTATGGGTTTAAGAAAAAGAAAGAGGTAGAAGAGAGAGAGAAAAGATAGAAAATAGAGAGAAAAGGAAACAGAAAATAGAACGGAACTGAAAACAAGAGAACAATATCAGAATCTCACAATTCGCAGCGGAACAACATATAATAGATAAATGAATAATCTTTAAACAAAGAACTATATCAGTTATTACATTACATTACTTCATATCATCAGAGTGTAGAACATCAAACAATGCAGCGGAAAAAGGAAGTACTATATACTAGTAATACGCCATGCCATCCATCTTGCCTCTAGCAACTCCTGAATTCCAGAATATCCTGATAAACCTTTACTCTTGACTGCCCGTGTAGAAATTGGTGGGCACCCAGAGTTTAGGAAGGAAAACAATAAACTCCGAGTCAGTCGTGTGACTGGTGTGAGAACTAAAACAGTTTATTTTTCTTTAAAATCAATAATAGAGGAATATTTTTAAAATCAATTCTCAATGCTTTTAAAAATGAGACTACCATAAGGCCTCCCGCCACACACACAATGCAAACGCAGACTTGGAGGAGATTTCTTGTTATGTTAGTCAAAGATGTTTGATACGTATTAAAAGAAAACTTTTGATATTATTACTAGTGCATAGTGTAGAAAACAGTTTCGAAAGTAGAATATAAATCTTAGCCAGCATAGGTACCATTATATTATGCTTAATATAGCTACCATATTAGATGGCAGGTTCTACAACTAAAACCGTACAAGTCTCGTATTGTTTCTTTGGATTTCCAACGAATGATCAGGCTAAGGAACTTCCCATTGCCACATGAGAACGCCTCTGGATGGACGTCCCCGTGAACCAAATCGGATCTCTACCAACACAAGGCCGGGTTACCCCTAACTGAGTAACAACTGACCGAATATGCCATCCCCCGGTCCTTTGGGACCTTTCACCGAGCGCTCGCAATCAATTCACACAATCATAAAGTGTTTTCAACATGAGTAAGTATCTGGGCTCCATACCATGATACCACCCTTTTCCAGAAGGAAATGCACATATCCTAAAGGGCGCTACCCCTCATAACCTTGCCGCATCTTTCCTGTTTTGACCATTCCGAGGTGTGAGGCTCGACGAAGTCACGTCCACAAAAACATACTTTATACAAAAGCCATGCTTTGGGTCAACAAATGATCATAGAAACGATCACAAAGATAGACGATCAAACAAATGATCCTATCACAAATAATCAACACAATGATCATTTCACAGCAACACTCAGTATGTCACGTTACCAAATTGGGAATTTATCGCTGATAACCTTCAACTATATAACCTCTGAGCTCGTACGTCTCAGAGAAGGGTGTTAAGCTAAGAGAATAAATTCTCCGCCACCAATAGAAATATATTTGAAAGAAATCGGCTTTATATCTCAATTTGTAATGTCAGGCATACTATCCATACAAGTCTGTTCCGGGCTCGAACAGAACCGAAGGCACTTACAAAGAAGTCCTTGCAATCCGGATAATCTCTAATCACGCCCGAATTTCCCATCAAATATAGAGATCTCTATACCGGGGATCAGCCAGTGCAGAGACAATCAACAAGAAACCCTTTCGTTTTCGAAAATATACGGTCTTCAACACCGGTCTTCGAATGCAATTCATAACGACGTATCACATATTCGGAATGGGTTATACGACCCCAAGGTCCTTTCCCGGTTAACCCGAATAGTGAGCGCTTATTTTAAAAAAAATAAGTGTGGCATTCAAATTCAAGCAAATCACAACAAATACCTATTTAAAGGTAAATATTGATAGTCGGTTATTGAACTATCAATAGATATGCCAACATCACCAGATTCCAAATAATTTTTCAAATTATTTACTTTCCAAAAATATCTTTACAAGATATAAATTTTCCATTCTTCAAAAATAAATCAATATTTATTTTTAAACTCAATTTCCCAATTTCATTTGTAAATTCTATATTGAATTTACATTCCAAAATATTTATGAATATACGATTTCCATTTGTTTTCTAATATTCATTTTTCAATTTATCTTCAAAAGGATAAATTTCAAATATTCACTTAATATTGGAAAAGCATTTCCATACTTATTTATTTATAAGTAATTCACAATTCTTTTTATTTTCTATACTTGGAAAATATTCAATATACTTTAATCGAAATTAAGTATATATTTCATTCTTTAAGGAAATCATTCTCTTAAACATATTTATTTGGGCCAAAACGAATGTTGCGTAAAACATCGTTACGACAACCCAAAATCACTAGTATAGGGATTCGAAATTAAAATAGATATATAAATCCCAATACTATACAAAACATTTCCTTTCGGAAATCATCTATTATAACAACAGTGTTATAATCTACTATTTCCTTCTATTTCTCGAAAACGTCTGTTTCAACAATGAATGTTGAAATCTATGATTTCGAATCTTAATACATTTAAAACATCGTTAGATCGTTTTAATTCTATTTAAAACATCACATCCAAAACATTTCTTTAACATATTATTCACTATTCAAAAACGTGAATATATTTGTTAACAAATTTTATCATTTCTATTCCTTTTATTTTATAGGATTATTCACTGTCTAAAACATGAATATAACTCCATTAACAAGTTACAAAAATTTACTTATCAAAATAAGTCGTTGCGGATTTATAAAACAATGTTTGTAAATTTTATTTCTATTTATTTTATATCAACTTTCTTTTATAACTTCCTTTATTAATCTATTCAATTTCATATCCCAATGATATACTAGAAATTCATATTATAAGTTAAATACTTATAATTCATTTGTTTGCAAAAACGTTCTTTTAAATTTCCCAAAATTATAAATCTTATAACTTATAAGTCAAAAAGATACATTTATTTATCCAAATCTATTCCTTTAATAACTTTATAAATTTTATAAACCTACTGTTTATAAAATTCCATTTATAACTTCACCGTTATAATTCTATAAATTTCATTCATTTATGGAATTCATTCACAATCCATTCTAACGCATATAAAAGCTCGTTTACAATTCTAATGTTTTTAATTTATAAATATCAATTTATAAATCTTCTAATATAAATCAATTTATATTACTAATTTAAAACATCTTTAAACTCCTTTATAATTTTACCATTTTGATTTATTAAATAATCAAATTTCATAAATCCTAATTTTAAACTTTTTATAATAAATTCAGAAATCCTAATTTTAACTATTTTATAAAATCATTAATCCCATATTTTCAAAAATCGATCTTTTAACTATATTTCTCAAAAATCATAATTTTATAACATTAAAATTATAACGTTTACTTATTTAAGATGAATCAATTCAAAAAAAATATATTTTATAAACGTATACTTTCAAAAATCACTTTAGAAATCTCTTAAAATCAAAATCGTTATTTTTAAACTTCAAAATTGGATTCGATGATGCAACACATCAAATAGTCAATCACGACTTTCAAACATCATATATCGATATGATAAACAATCAAATATCACAATATCTAAAATCAATAAATATTTGTGAGGAATCCAGTTGGATCCCTCCAACCTGTTTCCCTGCATCCACAGACATTAGCACAATACCCATTCCACTTCATAGTGGAATATCGCGGTATATGGGATTTTATAAAATATTATCCACTTACCAATGGCGCAATAGGGTCTCATCCGCTATACAATGCGGGAAATCTATCAACTGCAATATATACATATGCCAATATATATATATTGCTATATACTAATATAATACCAATTCCACTTCAAGGTGGAATATCACGGTTTATGTGTGTAATAAATAACCTCCGCTTACTAACGGCGTATAGGGTCTATTCACATCCAATATATATATATATATATATATACATATATATATATATATATATATATATATATATATATATATATATATATATATATATATATATATATCAATCAACATACAAGCATTCAATCAACACAACTAACAATTTTAAATCTAACTATTTAAAATTTAAATAAATCCTTTAGAGTGAGAAGTTCTCACCTTTGCTTTTATTTTGCAATCCATTTCCCATCTTGACTCGATTTTCTTGATTTATACCTTGTATAAATATTATATACAATTTTTTAATATTTGAACAAATCGAATAATTAATTTTCATTTGATAATTTTGATTCATTGGTGATTTTCTTTTAATAGTTAAATTAACTCATAGTTTCGTTTTAACCCAATTTTTTTCCTTTAATAAATTTATTTTAACTAAAAATTAAATTTAATTAACCAAACTCTCTTTTAATAACTAAATCAATTTTAAATTCAATTTTTTTTTTTAACAAAAAATTTCTTTTTAGTAACTAAAATAGATAAAACAAATTAATTATCGTAAACTATTGTTTATAACTACTTAACTAATCATTTCACTTTACATTAACATCTTTAAATCAATTTCTTTTAATAAATTTATTTAACTAAGAATTTAAATTTTAAACTAAATTCCTTTATTAGCAACTATTAAATCTTAGAAATAAATTCCTATTTAATAAATTTAATTAACCAAAAATTATATTTTAGACTAATATCCTTTTACCATTTCTAAAATAATTAATTTAAACAAGTTTTGCACATATCTAAATTTAAATTAAAACAACTGTTAATCAATTTTTTTTCACTGTTTACTGTATAAATTTTTTACTTATATATATATATCTACAGATTTCTAAATAAATTCAAAATTTTACATTGTTTTAAACTTGCAGTATATATTTTTCAATATATATGTATATATAAATGTTTATTAAATTAAATCAATAATAAATATCAAAAATCACATACCTCACTGCCTCGTTCGAGTCCTAACTCCCACGCGACATCGTCGCCTGCGCCTCCAAATCCCACAACCACCATCGCCCCTCGCAGCCTCACGCGCGCGCGAGCACCAGCCCCTGCCCTCATGCTTCCTCCATCGACTCTCGATGCCGCCATCATCGCGCCTTGTCGTCGCCATCTCCACGCGAGTCGCGCTCGAGAATCCTCACGCGCGCCACCGCCTCGTGTCACGCGCACGCGCGTGAGCGTCGCCGCCACTGCTCCTCCACGCGCGAGTCACCCTCGTCCCCACTGAATTGCGATTTCGATTTGGGGCTTCGGCCGTTATTTTTTTTTTTATAATACTGCGTTCGATTTTTTTATGCGAACCGATAGAAGAGGGGGAAGGGATCGAACTGAAGTGAGGAAGGAAGGGAAGGTTTTGATTTGAACGATAAAATCTATGTGAGGATCGATTCCAGGCTTCGGCCATTTTTTTTTTGTTCTTTCTTCTGTGAATTGATTTTTGAAAGTGAGGGAGGGAACGTGTTTTATCAGAGAAGAGGCAATGCTTGCACGATCTTTTCTTCGTGATCGTAGGCGTGAGTTTAGGCATGATATTAGGGAAGAACGTGTTGTGTTTGACTAAGTTTTAAATTTAAATTTAAATTGAATCCAATTTAATTGCAACGCGTTTACTCACCGTGTGCTCACATACCAACTCCGAAAAATACGAAATTTGAAACCCGGTAATAATTCAATATTACGGACCCAATGGAACTGGTTTCGTCGAATTCCGAGACTGTGCCTCGGACGGCTATTTTTGAATATCGATTCAAACGATATATTTTTAAAACTGATCAAATCACTTTTAATTTCAATTCTGAAGCTTCTATTATCTTCAATATTATCAATATGAATTTTACAAGCCTTTGAAATATTTTTTAATCATCTTAAAATTGAAGATTCAAATTATTGTTCAACTTTCAATAGATTAAACTTTATAATTTAATCGCCAAATTCATTCTGATAATTTGAAATTCAATTCAAACCATCATTCAAATATTTAAAACTAATTAAATATTTCCAAATTAAATTGTTCAAAATTCTGTGTCGTTACAATCTTCCCCCCTTAAAAGAATTTCGTCCCGAAATTACAAGTTAAGAAAAATGCCCTTATCCCGTCTACTATTTTTCACAATCTAAATAGTTTTATCAACTTACTAACCTAAATCTTTTTATTAGATATTCATTATCATTTCAACTAGCTTTCCAACTTCAATTACAAGTTTCAAACAACATTGTTCTCCTAACAATTCAAATTTAAATTCAAATTTAAATTTCAAACTTTCAAAATTTCTCAAAAAATTTTCCAACACCCTAAATTTTCGAAAAATTTCGTCAGCGTCTCCTTTGCGCGGCTAGATCGGTACGACTACAAAATGGCACCACGGCCCCTCAGAATCAAAAAGAAAAGAGAAAGCCAAGTGGCTGGAGAAGAAAATCATCAAATTTCATACTGAAATTGAAATACGTACCTTTTTGTCGAGCAATTCAATTTTATCTTTGAAATCAAAATCCAATTCCATTATAATACCTGTATATCCTGCTAGTCATAATATCCAATTCCAACATACAAACCATTTTGCCAATTCCATTACAAAATTTCCAATATATGCTTCTTTTACATTTTTACTTCACTATTGAAGTTACATGTTTATTTTCATTCAATTTTACATTTCAATTCAATTCACAATTTCAATTCTATTTGAATTCAATTCTCAATTCTAAATATTGAATTCTAACGATTAACTTTCATTTACTAATTCATATTACTACTTTAAATTAGTTTCATTCACTAATTCATTTCATTTTTCAATTTCGACATTCAATTCATCTCGAATTTACTTAATTACTAACAAAGGGAATTTCAATTTATTTCTTTTACTTACTTGAATTTATATACAAATTCAAATTTATCTTCAAATTTAGCTCACGACTAAACTTTAATTTAACCAATTCAAATTCCAATTTATTAGTTCAAGAATTAATAATTTATCAAGTTAGTTTACTTGAATTCAATCCATTTTATTTCTTATTTAATTCCATATAATAATGATAACAATTTAATATTATTAACAACCATGCAACCATATACTATAATAATTCATAGAAAATCATTTCCTTTCTATACAAAAATAGTTTTGGGCAAAATTATCTTATTTACCTCATTCAAAACAATTTTATATTCACTAACAAATACGCGCTCATATCTATTATTACACTCAAACTCATTCTAGAGTACTGCTGACTCTATCTCTAATGAGTAACACCCAACAGAACCATGGTTGTCGCTTAACCATATGCTCTGATACCAAATGTAACGATTGCGATTTTTCGTTGCCGAAAAAACCGAAATGTTATGGGTTTAAGAAAAAGAAAGAGGTAGAAGAGAGAGAGAAAAGATAGAAAATAGAGAGAAAAGGAAACAGAAAATAGAACGGAACTGAAAACAAGAGAACAATATCAGAATCTCACAATTCGCAGCGGAACAACATATAATAGATAAATGAATAATCTTTAAACAAAGAACTATATCAGTTATTACATTACATTACTTCATATCATCAGAGTGTAGAACATCAAACAATGCAGCGGAAAAAGGAAGTACTATATACTAGTAATACGCCATGCCATCCATCTTGCCTCTAGCAACTCCTGAATTCCAGAATATCCTGATAAACCTTTACTCTTGACTGCCCGTGTAGAAATTGGTGGGCACCCAGAGTTTAGGAAGGAAAACAATAAACTCCGAGTCAGTCGTGTGACTGGTGTGAGAACTAAAACAGTTTATTTTTCTTTAAAATCAATAATAGCGGAATATTTTTAAAATCAATTCTCAATGCTTTTAAAAATGAGACTACCATAAGACTTCCCGCCACATACACAATGCAAACGCATACTTGGAGGAGATTTCTTGTTATGTTAGTTAAAGAAGCTTGATACGTATTAAAAGAAAACTTTTGATATTATTACTAGTGCATAGTGTAGAAAACAGTTTCGAAAGTAGAAAATAAATCTTAGCCAGCATAGGTACCATTATATTATGCTTACTATAGCTACCATATTAGATGGCAGGTTCTACAACTAAAACCGTACAAGTCTCGTATTGTTTCTTTGGATTTCCAACGAATGATCAGGCCAAGGAACTTCCCATTGCCACATGAGAACGCCTCTGGATGGACGTCCCCGAGAACCAAACCGGATCTTTACCAACACAAGGCCGGGTTACCCCTAACTGAGTAACAACTGACCGAATATGCCATCCCCCGGTCCTTTGGGACCTTTCACCGAGCGCTCGCAATCAATTCACACAATCATAAAGAGTTTTCAACATGAGTAAGTATCTGGGCTCCATACCATGATACCACCCTTTTCCAGAAGGAAATGCACATATCCTAAAGGGCGCTACCCCTCATAACCTTGCCGCGTCTTTCCTGTTTTGACCATTCCGGGGTGTGAGGCTCGACGAAGTCACGTCCACAAAAACATACTTTATACAAAAGCCATGCTTTGGGTCAACAAATGATCATAGAAACGATCACAAAGATAGACGATCAAACAAATGATCCTATCACAAATAATCAACACAATGATCATTTCACAGCAACACTTAGTATGTCACGTTACCAAATTGGGAATTTATCGCTGATAACCTTCAACTATATAACCTCTGAGCTCGTACGTCTCAGAGAAGGGTGTTAAGCTAAGAGAATAAATTCTCCGCCACCAATAGAAATATATTTGAAAGAAATCGGCTTTATATCTCAATTTGTAATGTCAGGCATACTATCCATACAAGTTTGTTCCGGGCTCGAACAGAACCGAAGGCACTTACAAAGAAGTCCTTGCAATCCGGATAACCTCTAATCACGCCCGAATTTCCCATCACATATGGAGATCTCTATACCGGGGATCAGCCAGTGCAGAGACAATCAACAAGAAACCCTTTCGTTTTCGAAAATATCCGGTCTTCAACACCGGTCTTCGAATGCAATTCATAACGACGTATCACATATTCGGAATGGGTTATACGACCCCAAGGTCCCTTCCCGGTTAACCCGAATAGTGAGCGCTTATTTTAAAAAAAATAAGTGTGGCATTCAAATTCAAGCAAATCACAACAAATACCTATTTAAAGGTAAATATTGATAGTCGGTTATTGAACTATCAATAGATATGCCAACATCACCAGATTCCAAATAATTTTCCAAATTATTTACTTCCCAAAAATATCTTTACAAGATATAAATTTTCCATTTTTCAAAAATAAATCAATATTTATTTTTAAACTCAATTTCCCAATTTCATTTGTAAATTCTATATTGAATTTACATTCCAAAATATTTATGAATATACGATTTCCATTCGTTTTCTAATATTCATTTTTCAATTTACCTTCAAAAGGATAAATTCCAAATATTCACTTAATATTGGAAAAGCATTTCCATACTTATTTATTTATAAGTAATTCACAAGTCTTTTTATTTTCTATACTTGGAAAATATTCAATATACTTTAATCGAAATTAAGTATATATTTCATTCTTTAAGGAAATCATTCTCTTAAACATATTTATTTGGGCCAAAACGAATGTTGCGTAAAACATCGTTACGACAACCCAAAATCACTAGTATAGGGATTCGAAATTAAAATAGATATATAAATCCCAATACTATACAAAACATTTCCTTTCGGAAATCATCTATTATAACAACAGTGTTATAATCTACTATTTCCTTCTATTTCTCGAAAACGTCTGTTTCAACAATGAATGTTGAAATCTATGATTTCGAATCTTTAATACATTTAAAACATCGTTAGATCGTTTTAATTCTATTTAAAACATCACATCCAAAACATTTCTTTAACATATTATTCACTATTCAAAAACGTGAATATACTTGTTAACAAATTTTATCATTTCTATTCCTTTTATTTTACAGGATTATTCACTGTCTAAAACATGAATATAACTCCATTAACAAGTTACAAAAATTTACTTATCAAAATAAGTCGTTGCAGATTTATAAAACAATGTTTATAAATTTCATTTCTATTTATTTTATATCAACTTTCTTTTATAACTTCCTTTATTAATCTATTCAATTTCATATCCCAATGATATACTAGAAATTCATATTATAAGTTAAATACTTATAATTCATTTGTTTGCAAAAACGTTCTTTTAAATTTCCCAAAATTATAAATCTTATAACTTATAAGTTAAAAAGATACATTTATTTATCCAAATCTATTCCTTTAATAACTTTATAAATTTTATAAACCTACTGTTTATAAAATTCCATTTATAACTTCACCGTTATAATTCTATAAATTTCATTCATTTATGGAATTCATTCACAATCTATTCTAACACTTATAAAAGCTCATTTACAATTCTAATGTTTTTAATTTATAAATATCAATTTATAAATCTTCTAATATAAATTAATTTATATTACTAATTTAAAACATCTTTAAACTCCTTTATAATTTTACCATTTTGATTTATTAAATAATCAAATTTCATAAATCCTAATTTTAAACTTTTTATAATAAATTCAAAAATCCTAATTTTAACTATTTTATAAAATCATTAATCCCATATTTTCAAAAATCAATCTTTTAACTATATTTCTCAAAAATCATAATTTTATAACATTAAAATTATAACGTTTACTTATTTAAGATGAATCAATTCAAAAACAAATATTTTATAAACGTATACTTTCAAAAATCACTTTAGAAATCTCTTAAAATCAAAATCCTTATTTTTAAACTTCAAAATTGGATTCGATGATGCAACACATCAAATAGTCAATCACGACTTTCAAACATCATATATCGATATGATAAACAATCAAATATCACAATATCTAAAATCAATAAATATTTGTGAGGAATCCAGTTGGATCCCTCCAACCTGTTTCCCTGCATCCACAGACATTAGCACAATACCCATTCCACTTCGAGGTGGAATATCGCGGTATATGGGATTTTATAAAATATTATCCGCTTACTAACGGCGCAATAGGGTCTCATCCGCTATACAATGCGGGAAATCAATCAACTGCAATATATACATATGCCAATATATATATATATTGCTATATACTAATATAATACCAGTTCCACTTCAAGGTGGAATATCGCGGTATATGTGTGTAATAAATAACCTCCGCTTACTAACGGCGTATAGGGTCTATTCACATCCAATATATATATATCAATCACCATACAAGCATTCAATCAACACAACTAACAATTTTAAATCTAACTATTTAAAATTTAAATAAATCCTTTAGAGTGAGAAGTTCTCACCTTTGCTTTTATTTTGCAATCCATTTCCCATCTTGACTCGATTTTCTTGATTTATACCTTGTATAAATATTATATACAATTTGTTAATATTCGAACAAATCGAATAATTAATTTTCATTTGATAATTTTGATTCATTGGTGATTTTCTTTTAATAGTTAAATTAACTCATAGTTTCGTTTTAACCCAATTTTTTTCCTTTAATAATTTTATTTTAACTAAAAATTAAATTTAATTAACCAAACTCTATTTTAATAACTAAATCAATTTTAAATTCAATTTTTTTTTTTAACAAAAAATTTCTTTTTAGTAACTAAAATAGATAAAACAAATTAATTATCGTAAACTATTGTTTATAACTACTTAACTAATCATTTCACTTTACATTAACATCTTTAAATCAATTTCTTTTAATAAATTTATTTAACTAAGAATTTAAATTTTAAACTAAATTCCTTTATTAGCAACTATTAAATCTTAGAAATAAATTCCTATTTAATAAATTTAATTAACCAAAAATTATATTTTAGACTAATATCATTTTACCATTTCTAAAATAATTAATTTAAACAAGTTTTGCATATATCTAAATTTAAATTAAAACAACTGTTAATCAATTTTTTTCACTGTTTACTGTATAAATTTTTTACTTGTATATATATATCTACAGATTTCTAAATAAATTCAAAATTTTAAATTGTTTTAAACTTGCAGTATATATTTTTCAATATATATGTATATATAAATGTTTATTAAATTAAATCAATAATAAATATCAAAAATCACATACCTCACTACCTCGTTCGAGTCCTAACTCCCACGCGACATCGTCGCCTGCGCCTCCAAATCCCACAACCACCATCGCCCCTCGCCGCCTCACGCGCGCGCGAGCGCCAGCCCCTGCGCTCGTGCTTCCTCCATCGACTCTCGATGCTGCCATCATCGCGCCTTGTCGTCGCCATCTCCACGCGAGTCGCGCTCAAGAATCCTCACGCGCGCCACCGCCTCGTGTCACGCGCACGCGCGTGAGCGTCGCCGCCACTGCTCCTCCACGCGTGAGTCGCCCTCGTCCCCACTGAATCGCGATTTCGATTTGGGGCTTCGGCCCTTATTTTTTTTTTATAATACTGCGTTCGATTTTTTTATGCGAACAGATAGAAGAGGGGGAAGGGATCGAACTGAAGTGAGGAAGGAAGGGAAGGTTTTGATTTGAACGATAAAATCTATGTGAGGATCGATTCCAGGCTTCGGCCATTTTTTTTTGTTCTTTCTTCTGTGAATTGATTTTTGAAAGTGAGGGAGGGAACGTGTTTTATCAGAGAAGAGGCAATGCTTGCACGATCTTTTCTTCGTGATCGTAGGCGTGAGTTTAGGCATGATATTAGGGAAGAACGTGTTGTGTTTGACTAAGTTTTAAATTTAAATTGAATCTGATTTAATTGCAACGCGTTTACTCACCGTGTGCTCACATACCAACTCCGAAAAATACGAAATTTGAAACCCGGTAATAATTCAATATTACGGACCCAATGGAACTGGTTTCGTCGAATTCCGAGACTGTGCCTCGGACGGCTATTTTTGAATATCGATTCAAACGATACATTTTTTAAACTGATCAAATCACTTTTAATTTCAATTCTGAAGCTTCTATTATCTTCAATATTATCAATATGAATTTTACAAGCCTTTGAAATATTTTTTAATCAGCTTAAAATTGAAGATTCAAATTATTGTTCAACTTTCAATAGATTAAACTTTATAATTTAATCGCCAAATTCATTCTGATAATTTGAAATTCAATTCAAACCATCATTCAAATATTTAAAATTAATTAAATATTTCCAAATTAAATTGTTGAAAATTCTGGGTCGTTACATTCCCTCATTCTCATTTGCCTATACGTACAATCCCCTCTTCACCTCCTCAATGGCAGACAATAAAAATAAAAGATCCAATTAAAATTCCAAACCAAATTGAAAATTCAATGTAACAACCCGCATATTTATCGATTTTTATATTTAAATATTTTATTTAAATATTTTATCGTTAATCGGATTTTGGTCCGAAGCTACTTTTTGCAAACGGTCAAATTAGGACTCGAGACCACTTCCATTGAGTTCGAAACATCGTTTGCAATCTTCTAAGTATAAACATTGATATGTTTGGGGTTAGTGGAATTTCACCACTTTTTCACTCGAGCCTTTGGTTTGGACTTTTAGCCCATTAGGCCCAAGTTCCACCCCCCTTCTTCTTCATTGCTTCATTTCATTTCCTAACACTAAAGCTTCAACAAAAATGCTGAATGGAATGAGAAATTAAAACTCCAAAGTCTTTGTTTTATTGCAACTCCAACATTCAACTCCAAATTCAAGAAGAAGACATCGGATTCAAGCTTGTGGTTGCTTCTCCATTTGCCTTCAAGCTTTGTTCTTCATTTTCATTGGGTTTTGGAGCAAAGGTGAGATTTTTATCTCACAATTCTAGTCTATAACCATATTGGACTGTTGGGAATGATTCCCTATCACTTTTGCATGCATATTAGCATTTGGTTTGGATTGGATTGGCGAAAAACTCCAATTTTTAGCGTTTTGGTGAATTTTCTGCACTTAGGTCGTTCTGGCCATTTTCGTGTGCTCGGAGTTAGGTCGCTCGCGACCTAACCCTTAGGTCGTAGGTCGTTTCTGGCCTTAAATTCCCCCTGCAGCGTTAGGTCGTTAGCCTCGGAATTAGGTCGTTGAGCCTTAGGTCGTAGGTCGTATGGACCTTAGGTCGTAGGTCGTCCTGGCCATTTCTAACGTCTTTGGAGTTAGGTCGTATAGACCTTAGGTCGTAGGTCGTATGGACCTTAGGTCGTTAGGTCGTATGGCTTTAGGTCGCTAGGTCGTATGACCTTAGGTCGTTAGGTCGTTTGGCTTTTAGGCCGCTTCCACGCTAGGTCGTTCGACTCTTAGGTCGTAACACTTAGGTCGTTCGACTCTTAGGTCGTAGGTCGTTCGAATGTTAGGTCGCTCGGCCCTTATCTCCTTAGGTCGTAGGTCGTTCGAACGTTAGGTCGCTCGGCCCCTATCCCCTTAGGTCGCTAGGTCGCGACGTTTTAGGTCGCTGCATCCTATGCCTCTATAGGTCGCTCGACCTCGTTTATGACCATAGGTCGCTCACCCCCTCTTCGTTAGGTCGCTCGGCCTTGCCTTCCATTTTTAGGTCGCTTGACCTTGTTTTCCTCTAGGTCGCATGGCCTTTAGACCGTTAGGTCGCGAGCGTTAGGTCGTTAGACCTTACCTTCCTTAGGTCGTTTGACCGGTTAAACCTTTAGGTCGCTCAACCCTATTACCATTACTAGGTCGTTTGGCCATAGCTCGTTAGGTCGCATGACCTTATAAACCGATAGGTCACATGACATTATAACCCTATAGGTCGTTGGACCTTATCCCGGTAGGTCGCTTGACCCCTTGGACCCCTAGGTCGCAACCCTTAGGTCGCTCGACCCTATTCCCCTTAGGTCGCAACCCTTAGGTTGCCCCTGCACCCCCACCTTGGGGGGTTGCCACCCCCCCTGGACCCCCCCCCCTCCATAGGGGATCTTATCTGAAAAACATTGAGCTGATTTCCTTGGATTTTATTCGCATCTCCGTATGCGATCTTTGTGACTGATTGTTTCTACACTTGCTTATGTGTTTTGTCACTTTATAATATAAAGGTTTCAATACTAGTAGTAAATATCAAAACTCTTTTAACAAACAATTTCAACTCTATTTTTAATAACAAAGCTCTTTTCTTAAACCGTTTTCCAATCTATTAGTATATACAAGCCTTTACCTCACTCGGATGAGAAATCTAATTAAACGACTTAGTAAAACAAGTGGTATGAAACGCTTGTGTTCACTTCGTCGGTTAATTCTTGGACTTGTTCGATTGAACCTCTTGTGACAATTTTATTAGTGTAGATTTACAGTTTGTTCGTAAATATTTAAGTTAAGCAAGTGGTTATGGGACATGAAGCTAAACTTCTATATTTACTAGCTTAGTGTAATTGACACTTCTCGTTGATCTTGATGATCGCTTTATGAATTAGACTAGCAATTGCGCGATGTCTCTTTCATTGCACGGTTAGACTAGACACCACTTGTGTGATTCCATTCACACATACCTTTCTGCTTTTTGGTTAGTCTTGACCTCAATCTGTGTGATTCCATTCACACATGTGGGGTAGCTCCCCATGGTCTTCGGACCGTCATGTGATAGGCCTCTTTCCCTTTTTATGATTTCTGGATTTCTTGTGTTGATTTCTGGAATTTATCTCTTTGACTTGTCATGAGTACAAGTTTAGGGTATGATGCCCTCTTTGGATCTTTGAGAAGATTCTTGTGATATTGATTTATCTCTTATCGGTTGATCTCCTGTTGATCATTAATTGCATACTTATAGTAGTATGTCAGTATGGATATTTTATGTTTATGCCATATCTTTTATTTTATATCATGTCATCTGATATTTATAGCTAGACTGATCCGTTTATTATTTTCTTATAAATAATACTCGGGTCAGGCCGAGATGTTACAGGTGCTACTGCTTGACTCCTCCCCCAGTGATTCACTACTCAGACTTTTGGCTACTTGTTTAGATTAGCAGCTTTTGATTGTTTACACTTGAGATATAGACTCATAGTTGTATTCTTTTGTATAGCACGCGTTGCTATTCTTTTGTATTATCGTGGATCTTTTTAGACCACTACTCTGATGTACACTTTTATGTGATATATATTCATATCTCTTTCCACCTTTGTGATATGGATATCTGTGATTGATTCGCATGTTGTGCTTACTTCTATATTTGTTTCCGAAGATCATTTTATAGCAACCATGTGATAAGAAATTACACGGATGGTCGCTCCTCAACAGCCTTATTCTCCGCGCTAGTTGACAGCACTACACCGTAGTGTTCTTGGCTAGCGTGGGTATAGAGGTGGGGCGTCACATTCAAACTCCACAAACAATATCAAATTTTACATGGATTCGAAGCTCTCGACGAGCGCAAGTAAGAAATACAATTCGTTTTTGAAATCGAATCATAATTTTTCTAAAAACCCTTAATTTAGTCCCGTCCATTCATGTTTAATCGTCGAGGTTCAACGGTGGATCTGCCATGATTCGTCAGTTGGTGGTATGCGTCGTGTAGAGCGGAACCAGAGCTATGCATCTGGGTTTTCGTTGGGTGCCGTAGTTGGCCGGACATGGCCAGAATCACCTTCAATTGATCGGCAACAGCCACATTCTAGCGTGGGCTAGAGGAGGTTGAGAAGGGCGGCGCTTTGGGAGCTGGGTCGGTTTGGGGTGGCCGTCACGATGGCATTGTTAGATCGGCGTTGCGACGTGGAGGAAAAGCGGCAGAAATTTGCTGAAACGTAGCGGCTACGTTGTTATATTTACTTTTTCAGTTAGGGCTTCAGTTGCGTGCGATTTGGGAGGGTGACATGGCAGTAAAGAGGTGTTGACTTCTGATTTAATTAATTTAAAACTTAATTTAAAATTTCCAATCTTCTTATATCCATAAATTTTACATTCGATACCCGTTTTACGCACGGTTTCTTTTGTTAGGATCATATTGAAATTTCAGACAATTTGGTGCTAGTTTGGATGGAGTCTAATACTGTTCAATTTTTGGGTTTAAATTCAATTTAAATTCAAAAGGTGAGTTTTTTAACCCACTCACAACTTCTAAAATTTCTTATGTTCGTTAAATTTAATTTCTGTTGTGATTTTTAATTCATTTTGTACTGTTTGTATATTTTTAAGTTATCATCTCAGTAAATTGCATTTATTTAAATTAAACTGTTATTTAATTTATTATTGCATATAAACTGCCAGTTAGATAGATTGTTAATTTATTATTGAATATAACTGTCAGTACTTACCCGTTATTTATTATATGCTCTATATTGATGCTATTGTTTGAATTGGATGATGATTGTGATTAATGGTTGATGATTGTGGATGAATATATGTTGTAATTTATATTGTTATAAACTGCAAATTGTTATACACTTTATTTCATTCGGTATTGCGGTTTGAAATTATATATAACCATTTTTATTCAAAATGGCGGATTTAAATGATAAATATCTGTATAACTTGACCATAGGATAGTAAATTGTGTACAGACACCGTCGGTCTATATGTGTATATATAAATATTTTCAAATGATTTCTATGGTTTTGGATAGAATTATACGGTGTAAGTAAATATTGAATTTTTTTGATATTATGTAAAAATATTTTATATAAAGTTAAATTCATGTATTTAAGCTATGTATAAATCAGTTTAATGACAATAAGTTAAGAAATGGAGTTTGATTTATTAAAATAGTTATGGTTAAGCATTTAAATCATATTTTTATATAAAGGTTATAATGGTTTAAATAAACTAAGATTGGAAGATAAATTATAATGGGAAGATAAATAGGAAATTGATTTGAATCAAATTATTTTAGAATTTTACTCAAATGAAATCTGATTTGAAATTGAGATAAATATAAGATTTTATGAAATTGAATTTATTTGAGAATTAAACTCAAAAAGGGTTGATGTGAGATTTATTAAATTGGGAATTTTAAAAGGTATAATTATTATAACTTGATTTTTGGGTCTAGGTGAATTAAATGATTATTTGAAGTATAACGAATTGAAGGCAATATCAAGTTATTTGAAATTTGAGTTTTATTTGAATAATAAGGGGTTTATTATATAAAATATTTCAAAACTAAATAATAGTAATTTTAAGTGTTGAAACGAAATTATCGAATTTAGTTTTGAAATTTTGGAATATTTTAAGCCATGAAATATATCGATATTGAAATGTTTATAGAAATGGAAATGTTTCGAAGTTATGAATTTCATAGCATTATGTTTTAAAGGTGTTAAAATTTCAAATGTTTGGTTTTGAAGTATAAAATTTGGAAGTGCTATGATTTTCAAAAGGGGATATATTTGAAATAAAATGATATTATATTGACTTGAAATAAAAGGAATATCAAATTGATTTGGTTTTTAAATTTGAAATGATATCGTATTTATATGGTTTTGAAATAAATATTATATCCTGGTTTTGAAGTATAAATCATTTTGAAATGACCGCAGTGTTATAATAACGTTGGGTTGTTAAAGAGACCGGGATCGGAAGTTGTCATACTCTCTGCCAACTCCGAAAACCACTTTAACAATGGTGTACGGTGGAGATTCAAGAATTAAGTAGGGTAGTGGCGGCGTTTCCTTTGAGGTATATACGTGGGCCCCACTCCCGTGAGTTGGCATAAGGTGGCTTAAACAGGAGCGACTCTCAGGCCAGTGAGGTCATTCTTCTGATCGGACGCACTCCTTTGATATTATACTTTGACTTTTGGATTGATTCGGTGGCCACTTTTGATTTTTTTTTATTTTGGGGTGTTGTTCGAGGTGGGTGATAGTTGCTGCTATACATTACCACTAGTCCGGATGCGTAATTGGTATATCTACCCTGGCATTTGCTTGTTGTGCCGTGTCACCTACCATAGCGCGCCTTATACGAGTTTGATTTGTGTCATACCTATGGAGTATCCTCTGGTAGCCTCCCGATCAGGAGGTATTACGGTACTATATAGACTATTGGCACTATTATGTGTTGAGGTGGAAAATGTAAAGCCTTAACGCTATTTAAAAGTAAGTTTATTTTACTAATAGACATTATTATAATAGCGGAATATTACTACATAGTAAATAGTTTAACAGATCCTTTTGAGATGTGAATCCCGATCATCTCTTGAGTTACTGCACTCATGTTAGACATTGGATAGGAGATGTCAAATCTCGTAAACATCTCTGACGTTGTTCCACTCATATTGTTTATTGTTGATTTAACTAACATAAGATCTTTTAGTTCTGACTCAAGTGTTTTGTCTTTTCAATTCGCTCGGGTCAGCATGAGCATTTCAGGATTTGTAAGACCTTATTCTGGATGATGAAAATGAAGAATTATTATTATTTATTATTATTTTCCACTTCATATTGTATTCCGTTGCATTAATTATTATTCGTTGGTTTGTGCAACTCTGATATGTATTGTATAAGTATAACCGAATATTCTGCAAAACAACTTCATGAATTGTATATTTGATTATCATATTTTATCGTTCCGCTGCAAGATTCTATTTTGTTTTTTTCTTTCTCTACTTTTTCTTATTTACCCCATAACATTCAGCCCTTCTGTATGGTTTAAGTCTGACGTGTGGTTTATTGTCGATTTAAAGCGTGCGGAAAGGCGGGACGTTACATATGTTCTATAAAGGCAATCGTAGCCTCAAGCCTCATCAACCGAGAATGGCTAAAACAGGGGAGGTGCAGCAAGGTTAGGTGGGTAGCACCCAAGCAGGACGAGATATACCCCTGTCTAGATGTCCCTTTTTTATTCGGCTGTGTGGGCGGTTGCTAGCAACAACCGCGGGGTTGCCTTGTTCGTAACTGTTCAGTAAGGAATGTTTCCGGCCTTGTATTGTAGGGTGTCGGGAGTGATCCTCGACACGGTGATCTAGGCCCCGCACTATCACGGGCAGTACCCCAGTAGCCCTGCCATTATAGGATCGTATTAAATTTCAGACATTTGGCGCTGGTTTGGATGGAGTCTGAAACTGTTCAATTTTTGGGTTTAAATTGGATTTAAATTCAATTTAAATTCAAAAGGTGAGTGCTTTAATCCACTCACAACTTCTAAAATTTCTTATGTTCGTTAAATTTAATTTCTGTTGTGATTTTTAATTCATTTATGATTGTTTGTATATTTTTAAATAATCGTCTCAGTAAATTGCATTTATTTAAATTAAACTGTTATTTAATTTATTATTGCATATAAACTGCCAGTTAGATAGATTGTTAATTTATTATTGAATATAACTGTCAGTAATTATCTGTTATTTATTATATGCTCTATATTGATGCTATTGTTTGAATTGGATGATGATTGTGATTAATGGTTGATGACTGATATTCGATGAATAGATGTTGTAATTTATATCGTTATAAACTGCAAATTGTTATACACTTTATTTCATTTGGAATTGCGGTTTGAAATGATATATAACCGCCTTATTATTTTAAATGGCGGATTGAAATGATAAATATCCGTATAACTTGACCATAGGATAGTAAATTGTGTACAGACACCGTCGGTCTATATATATAAATTTTTGAAATGATTTCTATGGTTTTGGATAGAATTATACGGTTTAAATAAATATTGATTCTTTCTCATATTATGTAAAAAAAATTATATAAAGTTAAGTTCATGTATTTAAGCTATATATAAATCTGTTTAATGACAATAAGTTAAGAAATGGAGTTTGATTTATTAAAATAAATATAGTTAGATATTTAAATCATATTTTTATATAGAGGTTATAATGATTTAAATAAATTAAGATTGGAAGATAAAATATGATGGGAAGATAAATAGGAAACTGATTTGAATCAAATTATTTAAGAATTTTACTCAAATAAAATCTGATTTGAAATTGAGATAGATATAAGATTTTATGAAATTGAATTTATTTGAGAATTAAACTCAAAAAGGGTTGATGTGAGACTTATTAAATTAGGAATTTTAAAGGGTATAATTATTATAACTTGATTTTTAGGTCAAGGTGAAATAAAATGATTATTTCAAATATAACGAATTGAAAGCAATATCTAGTTTTTTGCAATTTGAGTTTTATTTAAATAATAAGGGGTTTATTATATAAAATATTTCAAAACTAAGTAATAGGAAATTTAAGTGTTGAATCGAAATTATCAAATTTAGTTTTGAAATTTTGGAATATTTTAAGCCTTGAAATATATCAAAATTGAAAAGTTTATAGAAATGGAAATGTTTCGAAGTTATGAATTTCATAGCATTATGTTTTAAAGGTGTTAAAATTTCAAATGTTTAGTTTTGAAGTATAAAATTTGGAAGTGCTATGATTTTAAAAAGGGGATATATTTGAAATAAAATGATATTATATTGACTTGAAATAAAAGGAATATCATATTGATTTGGTTTTTAAATTTGAAATGATATCGTATTTATATGGTTTTGAAATAAATATTATATCCTGGTTTTGAAGTATAAATTATTTTGAAATGACCGCGGTGTTATAATAATGTTGGGTTGTTAAAGAGACCGAGATAGGAAATTGTCATACTGTAACAGCCCACAAATCCGTACCCCTTGAGTCAACACTATTCTATAACAATCAACTCAAGTGGTACAGAAGTACGAACCATTTGGTTTAAAGAAGAAGAGGTAGAAGAAGAAAATAGAAATCAACAACAGAATCTAACCATCGCAGCGGAATAAAATATAATAGATAATAAATGGCCTTTACTCAAAATCAGATATCTTTGTTTATATATATTACATCATCAGAGTACATCAATCACAATATACATCAATAGCATACAATGAATATACAACAACTCAGCACAGCGAAATATATATACATAAACAAGTACGGAAATACGTATCGTCATCCAGCTCGTCTCCTGAGCTCCACAGCATCAAATCCTGTATTCTATATTACTCGGTCTGACCCGAGCATTATAGTGAAATAACACCCGAGTCAGTCTGGAATACCAGCGTGAGAAAATCACACCCAATTTATTATTAAAGTTTCAAAAATCCTTTGAAAACAAAAGCATCTCGTAAGACCACGCCACAAATAAACATGTCGGGTTTTTACCTTACGATAGCTAAAACAATTTTATAGAAATCCTCTGATATTATAATAGGGTCTATATACAAATACTTATAAAATAGCCGAAATTGTTACATTCATTAAATTCCAGCTACTAGCCACAGAGTGGGTAATACAAACAAAACTCGTACAAGGCTCGTAGGGAGAATGGATTTCCAACTAATGACTAGGCACTGGGGTACCACCTGTCACAGTACGGGGCCTAGATCACCGTACCGAGGAGTACGCCCGCTCCCCTGCAACACAAGGCCGGGACTACCCTTTACTGGATAAACTCGAGTGAGATCACCCCACGGTTGGGATCAGCAACCGCCCACTAAGCCGAAATAAAAAGGGACATCTAGACTGGAATGACCTCACCCTACTTGGGTGCTACCCACCTAGCCTTGCTGCATAACCCCTGATTTTCAGTCATTCCCATTTGATGAGGCTTGAGGCCAAGCATTACCTTTTATAGAACGTATCCCTTAGAACGCCCATCGTCCACCTGACGATGTTTTTCGCAAGCATTCATCCATACAAGTCCGTCCCGGGTTCGAACGGAACCGAAGGCACTATTCCTACTACATCCATATTGGAAATATCCTCAGGATTAGTAGCGACTAGCCTTTGCACTTCACTGCTCCATCTTCGACTCCGAACTCGTTTCTACGAAACGTACAAACCGGATCGAAGTGGTTTTCGAGAAATAAATCTCGATCCCGGTCTCTTCGAAACGATCAACGTATTTTTCCAATATTGATAGTCGGTGATTTAACTATCAATTAATATTCACAATCAACCATCAACCAATAAATAAATTTTTCCAAATTAATTATTTATCCAAAATATCTTTACAAGATATATTTCAGATTTTCAACTCTTTTTAAAACAGTTCCAACCCAGTTTCCGCTCACGGAATACATTACCCTGATATTTATTTCCTTTGGGACACCAAGTTCAAAATACTTTTAGATTTTAAAATAATTTTTAAAAGCACTCTATTATAGAACATACTTTATAACTTTAAAATCAAAACTACTTTAATACTTTATTAACATATATATATATATATATATATATATATATATATATACTTTAAGAATATTTTAAATGAAACCACTTTATAAAATGTAAACTAATTTTTCTTTCAAATCATAATACCAAGTCACCTTTATATAATTACTATATTAATAGATTTGAAAACACTTGCTTCAAAAAGTTAAACATTAGAGATAATAAATTTTCTAAACATGCTTCTTAAAACCATTATTAAAAACTTTTATTTATATTTAAAATTGCTTTGAAAACCATACTTGGCTATCCCGAGAAATACTCTTCTCTTTCACATCCTTTAAAAATAAATCTCCATTTATTTTTAAACAAATTTACCATTTCTTTAATAAATTCACGCCTCGAATTTATACTTCCAAATCCATTTCACCTTTATAAACCTAGATTATAAAATTGAAAATCTCACTTTTCTTCAATTTCAATTCCAAACACTTAAATAAAATTTACAATTAACTTCTAATATACTTCACTTTGAAATAAATTCCTTCACTTACTTTATTTATTTTAAATTCCATCAACTTTAAGATTTTTACTTCTTTATTATGAGTTAAAACCCTTTCAAAAATACCAATTTCAAATTTCCAAAATTACTTCTTATCCTTTGATTAAATTTAATCCTCAATTTAAAAATGACTTCTTTAAATCTTTAAACTAATATCACATTAGTTTAAAATTTATCCCCCTGTTAATTCAAAATTCCCTCTTTTTCCATATTTATTAGAATTTTGAAATTGCTTTTACTTTATTATTATTTTTCCCATTCATTATTAAATTTATTCAAATTCCCGAGAATTTATTTTACTTAAAATTTTATTCTTTTATTTCTTTTCATAAATCCAATTCTATAGATTTTGATAACTCATTACATTGAGATATTCAATTCAATCATACCACCCAATATTTCAATTACCAATAAAATCATCACAGGATATCAAATATTCGTAACACAGAATATTAAATGATCTAAATAAAATTTGAGGAATCCAGTTGGATACCTCCAATCTGTTTCCCTGCATCCACAGATGTTAGTACAATATATAATACCAATTTCAAATATATACTATACTATATAGCACATCAGTCAATTCATCCATTCAAACATTTATATAAATCTAATCATTTAAATTTCAATTTAAATTAACTGAGTGAGATTAACTCACCTTTGGCCTAAGATTGCCATTCACCTCAAACTCGTCTTGTTTCCGCGATTTTTAACCTTGTACAAACCAATTTACGATTTATTAATATTTGAATTTATCAAACAATTAATCACCATTTACACATTTAACTTTAACTTAAAATTTGATTTAACTAAGTTTCCCTTGAAATCTTTAGTAACTAATATAGATCGAATAAGTTTATTAAATACGTTAATTTAACAATTTATCCACCAAATCTACTATTTTATATATATCTTTCTCATTCAACATTTAAATTTTCTTCTTACATAAATCTTATATACCCTTCAGTGTAATACTATAAAAACAGTATAAAATTTCATCTAGAAATTTCTCTCTGTACAAAACTATTTCTGTTATAAACTTTACTGTTATATGCTTGATCTCTGCATATATGAATTAACTTAAATGGAGAGAATATTTTTGTTAAATATTTTTATTAAATCAAACTAGAAAAAGAAGAAACCAATAAACTAAAAAAAACTTACTGTAATGCCCAACGAAGTCCAACACTCCCTCGCCGCCTTGCCATGCTCGCGGCAACACGAAACCCCCCCCCCCCCACCCCCTAACGATCACGTCGACGAAGTCAAGTCACAAGTCCCATACGACCAGCCTTCTGATTCGAGATGCGTCGACGCGTACTGCCTGTCGCGATCCCCTATGCCCTCTTTGAGTCACCCGCAAGCTCGCGACCAGTACCATCGCGCCCCAAAACCCGTATAGCCCTAACCGGACGTGCCTTCAATCGCGACCACGTCATGCCTTGGTTCGGTTGCACCCTTCCATTGATTTGATCTTGATTGAGCAAAGAAAGAGAAAAGGTGGAACGCGGTTAAATTGAGGAGAAGATTGCGAATTAAAATTGAAAAGGAGGGGCCATTATTTATTCGAACCGGAAAAGAGGGGAATTTGTAGTTTTGAGGAGGGGTATCGATTTCCTGAATGAATTTGAGGAGGAGGAGCTAGGGTTTCGATTTCTATATTCTTTTTTCGAATGCATTAGTGGATTAAATCTGGAAGGGAGGCGGCCATTATTTCGTATAGATTGATTTCGTTCGAGCTGTATATAGAGGAGAAAGAACGAGAAGCCCTTCATATTTTACTTCTGAAAGTGGCGTGTGGGGACAGCTTGCGTGAAGTAAATATCGAGCTACAGTAATTCGAAATGATAGGAAAGCGGCTGATGGGATGAATTTGACTAACCAAAATATATATTTAAATACCGAATCGACTATCATCAATTAAATTTCCAACGCGTCTACTTACCATATGATCACACAACAATTCCGATCACTACGAAAATTTAAATCAGGTCATAATACACTATTACGGATCCATTGGGACTGGTTTCATCGAATTCCGAGACTGTGCCTCGGAAGGCTATTTTTAAATTCAATTTAAACGATATAATTTTCAAAACTGAACAAATCAGTGTCAAATTCAATTTTAACACTTCTATTATCTTCAGAACTATCAATATAAATTTTACAAGCCTTCGAATTGTTTTTATCCGACTTAAAACTCCATATTCAACATTTTATCCAACTTCAAATAAATTTGATTTAATAATTAATTAACCAAATAAATAGTGTTATTTGATTTCAAGTTAAATAATTAACTTTTAAATATTTAAAATCAATTAAATATTCAAATTTTAAATTCTCAAAAATTCCGGGTCATCGCATTCCTCCCCCGTTAAAAGAATTTCGTCCCCGAAATTACTAGTTAGGAAGAATGATCCATAACCCATTAACTATCTTCTCATCCCCAACTAGGTTTTAACAACTTGCTCAAATAAATATTTTTATCAAAGACACACTAACCCTCTTCTAACCTTTCAAACTTATCCATAAGTCCCAAACAATATTACTTACTAATCAATTCAAATTTAAATTTAAATTCAAATTTTAAATTATCAAAATTTCTCAAAAATTTTCTAACTCCTAAAATTTCCAAAAAAATTTGCCAGCGTCTCCTTTGCGCGGCTAGCTCGGTACTACTACAAAATGGCTCTACGGCCTCCCAAATCCAAAAAGAAAACAAAACGCCAAGTGGCTAGATCCAAAAACCCAATCAAATTCCATATGAAAATTTAAACACATACCTTTTTAGTCGGGCAATTCCAATTTATCTTCTTGAATCGAAACCAATTTTCCTTTTCCTTTATAATACCTGTGCATCCTATTTAGCAATAATATCCAATCACAACATGCAAAATCATTTATTTGACCCCTTTTCAAAATTTGAATATCTTCTTTACTTAAGCCCGTACGATGCACATACATCATCCGTAAGCAAAACCAACCCTGATCACTCAGTCGATCACACAATTTCACTTCCGAACTAGTATCGTCCATCCGACTTCCTAGTGCGGACTCAGATCTGGTTTCTTGATCAGAAACCGTCATTCTCCTTGCATAGTCATAACTATGATAGAGAATTTCCAGAATCAATCAAAATTCCATATCCATGGTTCGCCGTCGAAAATCGAGTGAGAAATCCTAACTCCGATCGATAAAATTAACTCGAAATTCTGTGCTCGAATTCTGGATCAAACAGCTATGCGAATAAAATAATATACGTGCATCCTACGTACTTGTCCCAATTCATTATCAACTACATCAATTTCCTTTTTATTCTCATTTATTTTGATTGTTATTCACTTACCCACAATCCTCACATTCACAACCATCAATTTCAATCTTAATTCAATTATTCACTTAGCATACTTCCAATACCAAATTTACTTAAGAATTCACTATTCATTTCTTATTCAATATAAATATTTTATATATATTCATTATATCCATTTTACTTCACTATTGAAGTTTATTTTTCATTTCTATTCACTTTGCCCTTACAATTCCATTAGAATTCAATTTGGTTTCAAACCTTGAATATTGAATTTCATTCACCTTATCTCAACCAATATTTAATTGACCATTTTCTTTTATTAGTTCACTTGCTAATTAAAATCTCAAATAAAAGTTTATTTGTAAACTGTTTCTATCTCTAATTTCTTCGAACAATTTCTTCGAACAATTTATTTTACATATATAATTTAAATTCAGATTTCAATTTTTAGTTTCACTTCTATTAGCTTACAAATTTTAATTCATTTGTCGTTAGTGAAAATTTTCAAAAGGTTCAAAAATTTCTAACTCCCAAAATTTTCGAAAAATTTTGGCAGAGTCTCCTTTTTACGGAGGGGCTTTTGCAATTTTACAAGAGATATAAATATATATACATCGACCCACACGGTCAGGAAATAGAAAAACAGTTCATATTTCCTATTTGTATTGCGTAGGCGTACCTTATTTAGCATTTTAAAGCAAGCAGCTATTTATTTAAGCAAATAGCGCAGTCCAAACCAGTCAAACGGCTTCCAAAAACCTGTACTTACTCAATTTAAACAGGTAAGTGCTAAACATATGCAACTTATTAATATTTCACTTACTTTTAAATAGCTAAAACATGAATTCTATAAACAGTGCATATCATATATTTCCATAAGCACATATGAAATATTTCGACACTTATTTATAATGCTTCCAAACAATATTCAAACTATCCTATTCAATTGAAACGATTTCACAACTCCCTTAACTTAAATTCATTTTAAGTCCAAGCAAACTCATTTAAATTGAAATAATTTCCAAAGCAATCTAACTTCCATTTTATTCCAAGTCAATTTCTCATTAATATAACTTAAGTTAATTAACTCAATTACTAATTTCATTTACCCAATAAATTTTATTTCAAATCATTTCATAAAAGTCGCCACCACCATATCTCAAATTATTTAAGTCAAGCCTTTACTCAAATATTACTTAAGTCATTTATTTTTTTGTCAAGTTACTTCAACTTTATAACTCAAGTTATATATATTTTATAAGCACTTTCCAAATTTAAATCCTTAATTGATTTCAATTACCAATCAATTTTGAAGCCATTTTATTCAATCCCAATGATTTACAATTCAATTTCTTACCTTAAGTTTATTTTTAATCCAAACAAGCTTATATTCAATTCTCCAACAATCTAAGCTGAACTCATTTACACTCCATTCTAATTCATTTGCAATCATTTCAATTTTAATTATATTCACTTTTTTTTTATTTACCACTCAACCATCACTATTTCAACTCTATTTTGTTTAACTTGAGTTCATTGTCAGCCCCATTCGTTTAAATTAAATTAGTATATTTCATTGAATCCATATGAATTCTAATTCACATTCAATAATTTATTTCTGAATTCCTTTCACTTCATAACAAGGCCATTTCCAATTTATCTCTACTTAGATATTTATTTGCAATATAAATCATTTTTATGTTAATTCAATTCCATTCAACCTCGACTCAAATTTAATTCACTTATAATTTTAAGTTGAATTTCTATTAATAACTCAAGCTTCACTTTCAAATTCTATCATCTATTTACGATCGGTCTCATTTACATTTTACTTCTTTTTTTTAACTCGGAATTATACCTTTTTATTTAGAAAATATATTTTTATTATTCCTTAAGCATTTTAAACAAAATTCCAGAGTTAAACAATTTTCTAAAATCCCAATATCACCTTAGAATTCAACTATATCCAAAATTCTTTTGCAAATACAATTATCCCTTTGAATTTCAAAACCAAACCCAGTTCGCAAACAATTCCAATTTAAAACAACTTGGTAGTAATTTCTCCTCTAGAACTCGAAAATGAACTTTGATGATGCTGCAGTCATCACCGAAATTATTTTCCAGCGATCGAAAGAGAACTAGATGCTTTTATCTCTTTAAAATCCCTTTCAAATATTTTTAAATTCCAAATTCCTCCATATCCAATTCCAATTCAAAAATATTTCCGAAATAATACCACTATTACTTCTCCAAAACTTTGTAGACCACTTTCAAATCCAAGGAATTTAAACCCTTTTTCCAAAATTCTAAATTTGAAATCCACCAAATTTATATTCCAACATTACTCTGGGATTTTATTTCCCATGTTAAATCACATTCATAGTTTATATTTAAAAATTCTCTAGAGGTTTATTTCAATTTATAAATTACATTTATAAGGCTATATTTCAAATTTCATTTGTTATATAAATTTATTCTTCAACTTTGGTTATAAGTTCCAATTTCTAATTCAGTTTCTACACAAGAGTGTTAATAACTTAATATTATCATTACTTAACAATCAGACATCCAAGTATTGTAATACTTTACAAAAATTATACTTTTTATATACAAAAATAATTTAGGTAAAATTATTTCATTTACCCTATTTAAAACAATATTGTGTCGAATTGTTCAATTCAAGTGTTTAGAGATCCCTATCAATAACGTTAATTACTCGTATTGACCAGAATCCATAAACAACTCAATAAACCAATCGACACAATATAAAACTATTTTATATTCACTAACAAATACGCGCTCATATCTATTAATACACTCAAACTCATTCTAGAGTACTATTGACTCTATTTCACTGAGTAGTTCCCACCAGAGCCAAGGTTATCACCAACCTCGCTCTGATACCAGCTGTAACAGCCCGTAAATCCATACCCCTTGAGTCAACACTATTTTATAACAATCAACTCAAGTGGTATAGAAGTACGAACCATTTGGGTTAAAGAAGAAGAGGTAGAAGAAGAAAATAGAAATCAACAACAGAATCTAACCATCGTAGCGGAATAAAATATAATAGATAATAAATGGCCTTTACTCAAAATCAAATATCTTTGTTTATATATATTACATCATCAGAGTACATCAATCACAATATACATCAATAGCATACAATGGATGCACAACAACTCAGCACAGCGAAATATATATACATAAACAAGTACGGAAATACGTATCGTCATCCAGCTCGTCTCCTGAGCTCCACAGCATCAAATCCTGTATTCTATAATACTTGGTCTGACCCGAGCATTACAGTGAAATAACACCCGAGTCAGTCTAGAATACCAGCGTATGAAAATCACACCCAATTTATTATTAAAGTTTCAAAAATCCTTTGAAAACAAAAGCATCTCGTAAGACCACGCCACAAATAAACATGTCGGGTTTTTACCTTACGATGGCTAAAATAATTTTATAGAAATCCTCTGATATTATAATAGGGTCCATATACAAATACTTATAAAATAGCCGAAATTGTTACATTCATTAAATTCCAGCTACTAGCCGCAGAGTGGGTAATACAAACAAAACTCGTACAAGGCTCGTAGGGAGAATGGATTTCCAACTAATGACTAGGCACTGGGGTACCACCTTTCACAATACGGGGCCTAGATCACCGTACTGAGGAGTACGCCCGCTCCCCTGCAACACAAGGCCGGGACTACCCTTTGCTGGATAAACCCGAGTGAGATCACCCCGCGATTGGGATCAGCAACCGCCCACTAAGTCGAAATAAAAAGGGACATCTAGACTGGAATGACCTCACCCTGCTTGGGTGCTACCCACCTAGCCTTGCTGCATAACCCCTGATTTTCAGTCATTCCCATTTGATGAGGCTTGAGGCTAAGCGTTACCTTTTATAGAACTTATCCCTTAGAACGCCCATCGTCCACCTGACGATGTTTTTCGCAAGCATTCATCCATACAAGTCCGTCCCGGGTTCGAACGGAACCGAAGGCACTATTCCTACTACATCCATTTTGGAAATATCCTCAGGATTAGTAGCGACTAGCCCTTGCACTTCAATGCTCCATCTTCGAATCCAAAAATCGTTTTCCACGAAAATGTACAAACCGGATCGAAGTGGATTTCGAGAAATAAATCTCGATCCCGGTCTCTTCGAAACAATCAACGCATTTGGCCAATATTGATAGTCGGTTATTTAACTATCAATTTTTTTTATTTACAAACATCCATCAAACAATAAATAATTTCCCAAATTATTTATTTCTCTCAAAATATCTTCACCAGATATATTTCTATTTTCAACCCTTTGAAAACAGTTTCAAAACCATCTTTCCTTTCAGAATAAACTTTCCCAATTATTTTCTATCTCCTCTGAAATCACCAAGCACAAAATAGATTTTAAAACAATTTAAAACATTTTACTTTGAAATATACTTTTAAAACATTTATTTTAAAACTACTTCAATGATTTGTAAAAATACATACTATATAAATATTCAAAAATAAGGTCACTAAATAAAACATAACACTAGATTTTCATTTTTAAAAATAAAATACTAAGTCACTCTTTAAAAAATTATTGCTATAATAGATTAAAAGGAAATACTTACTTAAGAATTTAAATATTTAGTAATAGCAAATTTTTCAAAACATACTTCTTAAAACAACTTTAAACTTTTAATTTATATTTAAAAACTTACTTTGAAAACGTACTTGATTATTCAGAGAGAAATTCCCAATCTCAATCACTTAAATCAATTTTCCAAATTGATTTCCAATTTATTCCATTTGAAATAAATTTCTTTACTTATCAGTTCATTTCGAAATTCATTAATTATGGACTTTATTATTATTTTCAGTTTGATTTTTAAATCCTTTAGCTGAAATATACAAATTTCAGGTTATTCCCAATTTCTTCTTTATTCTTCATGAATAATTTAAATCCTAAATTTAAATTAAATGTTTTGTTCTTTTAAACAATAACATTGAAGTTTAGGTTTCATTAACTCTCTATTTATTTAAATTTTCCTTTCCATACTCAAGATTTATTTATTAAAATTTTAAAGTCACTTTATTTCCTTTCCAATTCATTCATAAATTTATTCAACTTTTCTATAATTATTTTACTTCAATTTCACTGCTTTTATTTTCATTCCCAAACTCAAATTATATATTTGGTAAGCCCGATTATAACAATAAAGCCATAGCATTCAATATTTCCACATAATTCATTACAGGATATCAAATATTCAGAACATAGAATATTAAATAATTAAATAAAGTTGAGGGGTCCAGTTGGAACCCTCCAACCTGTTTTCCCTACATCCACAGATGTTAGCACAATATAAAATGCCAATACCAAATATATACCACATTACAGCACATAAATCAATTCAACCATTTCATACAATTATTTCAATTTAATTATTTAAATTTAAATTTAACTGAGTGAGATTTACTCACCTTTGTCCTTACTAGCAATCAGGTACAATCCAGCTTGTTCCCATGATATTATACCTTGTATAATAATTTACATTTAATTAATATTCGAAATAATCGAACACTTAATTTCCATTTAATTAATTTAATTAATTATTAATTTACTAGTGATTTTGTCCTAAACCGATTATTTATATTTAAAATTGCTTTGAAAACCATACTTGGCTATCCCGAGAAATACTCTTCTCCTTCACATCATTTAAAAATAAATCTCCATTTATTTTTAAACAAATTTACCGTTTCTTTAATAAATTCACGCCTTGAATTTATACTTCCAAATCCATTTCACCTTTATAAACCCAGATTATAAAATTGAAAATCTCACTTTTCTTCAATTTCAATTCCAAACACTTAAATAAAATTTACAATTAACTTCTAATTTACTTCACTTTGAAATAAATTCCTTCACTTACTTTATTTATTTTAAATTCCATCAACTTTAAGATTTTTACTTCTTTATTATGAGTTAAAACACTTTCAAAAATACCAATTTCAAATTTCCATAATTCCTTCTTATCCTTTGATTAAATTTAACCCTTAATTTAAAAATGACTTCTTTAAATCTTTAAACTAATATCACTTTAGTTTAAAATTTATTCGCCTGTTAATTCAAAATTCCCTCTTTTTCCATATTTATTAGAATTTTGAAATTGCTTTTACTTTATTTTTTTCCCAATTCATTATTAAATTTATTCAAATTCCTGAGAATTTATTTTACTTAAAATTTTATTCTTTTATTTCTTTTCACAAATCCAATTCTATAGATTTTGATAACTCATTACATTGAGATATTCAATTCAATCATACCACCCAATATTTCAATTACCAATAAAATCATCACAGGATATCAAATATTCGTAACATAGAATATTAAATGATCTAAATAAAATTTGAGGAATCCAGTTGGATCCCTCTAATCTGTTTCCCTGCATCCACAGATGTTAGTACAATATATAATACCAATTTCAAATATATACTATACTATACAGCACATCAGTCAATTCATCCATTCAAACATTTATATAAATCTAATCATTTAAATTTAAATTAACTGAGTGAGATTAACTCACCTTTGGCCTAAGATTTCCATTCACCTCAAACTCGTCTTGTTTCCGCGATTTTTAACCTTGTACAAACCAATTTACGATTTATTAATATTTGAATTTATCAAACAATTAATCACCATTTACACATTTAACTTTAACTTAAAATTTGATTTAACTAATTTTCCCTTGAAATCTTTAGTAACTAATATAAATCGAATAAGTTTATTAAATACGTTAATTTAACAATTTATCCACCAAATCTACTATTTTATATATATCTTTCTCATTCAACATTTAAATTTTCTGCTTACATAAATCTTATATACCCTTCAGTGTAATACTATAAAAACAGTATAAAATTTCATCTAGAAATTTCTCTCTGTACAAAACTATTTCTGTTGTAAACTTTACAGTTATATGCTTGATCTCTGCATATATGAATTAACTTAAATGGAGAGAATATTTCTATTAAATATTTTTATTAAATCAAACTAGAAATTGAAGAAACCAATAAACTGAAAAAAAAACTTACTGTAATGCCCAACGAAGTCCAACACTCCCTCGCCGCCTTGCCATGCTCGCGGCAACATGAACCCCCTCCCCCCCCCCCCCCAACGATCACGTCGACGAAGTCAAGTCACAAGTCCCATACGACCAGCCTTTTGATTCGAGATGCATCGACGCGTGAGCTAGAGCCTTCGTCGCTGCGTACTGCCTGTCGCGATCCCCTATGCCCTCTTTGAGTCACTCGCGAGCTTGCGACCAGTACCATCGCGCCCCAAATCCTATATATCCCTAACCGGACGTGCCTTCAATCGCGACCACGTCATGCCTTGGTTCGGCTGCACCCTTCCATTGATTTGATCTTGATTGAGCAAAGAAAGAGAAAAGGTGGAACGCGGTTAAATTGAGGAGAAGATTGCGAATTAAAATTGAAAAGGAGGGGCCATTATTTATTCGAACCGGAAAAGAGGGGAATTTGTAGTTTTGAGGAGGGGTATCGGTTTCCTGAATGAATTTGAGGAGGAGGAGCTAGGGTTTCGATTTCTATATTTTTTCCGAACGCAATAGTGGATTAAATCTGGAAGGGAGGCGGCCATTATTTCGTATAGATTGATTTCGTTCGAGCTGTATATAGAGGAGAAAGAACGAGAAGCCCTTCATATTTTACTTCTGAAAGTGGCGTGTGGGGAAAGCTTGCGTGAAGTAAATATCGAGCTACAGTAATTCGAAATGATAGGAAAGCGGCTGATGGGATGAATTTACTAACCAAAATATATATTTAAATACCGAATCGGCTATCATCAATTAAATTTCTAACGCGTTTACTTACCGTACGCTCACACAACAATTCCGATCACTACGAAAATTTAAATCCGGTCATAATACACTATTACGGATCCAATGGGACTTGTTTCGTCGAATTCCGAGACTGTGCCTCGGAAGGCTATTTTTAAATTCAATTTAAACGATATAATTTTCAAAACTGAACAAATCAGTGTCAAATTCAATTTTAACACTTCTATTATCTTCAGAACTATCAATATAAATTTTACAAGCCTTCGAATTATTTTTATCCGACTTAAAACTCTAGATTCAACATTTTATCCAACTTCAAATAAATTTAATTTAATAATTAATTTACCAAATAAACAGTGTTATTTGATTTCAAGTTAAATAATTAACTTTTAAATATTTAAAATCAATTAAATATTCAAATTTTAAATTCTCAAAAATTCCAGGTCGTTGATTCTATGTGATGGTTGTATGCCTAGTTGCTGGCGATTGATGTTGTATTGATTTGTTTGTTTATGGGTGAAACAACTTTAACATTTCATTTTATATAATTAATAACTCTTTTGGATTATATAAGTGAAATACAGGTTATGGAAGCAATTGCTACTGCTTTTGGTTTCATAATATAAGCATAAATCGTCTGACAAATAGGTACGTTCTCGGATTACGGTTTATAGTGCTATTATATTATTTTTCCTGCGTTGGGATCTATATTATTTTGGAAAATGTATGTTGTATACTGTTATATTTGATATTATATTTTCTCCCAAGCCTCCCCATACAAAGGAGACTCCCTTGAAATTTTCCGTAAATTTTGGACTTAGAAAATATTTTGAAAATGCTTCCAAACTTTATAAATTTGAATATTAAATATTTAACTGGTTATAAATCTATATTTTTTATTTAAATTATCCTATTCTGTAAATTTGTTGTTATGAATATAATGTTTTGAATAATATATGGATTTATAAGTTCCTCTTTTCCCTTCTTTTCCTTTTTGGGGACGAAAAGTTTTGAGTGGTGGAGAGTGTAACGACCCGTAAATTTTGATAAATAAATTGGTTGATTTAATTAAGATTTTGTAATTAAATTTAGGAAGAAACAAAAAATTTATAATTTTATTGAAGTAAACGCTTAAAATGAAATGCAACATTGGAAATTAAAGCTAAGTATTAACAATTGAAATGAAATTATGATTAATTGAAGTAATGCGAATTGTTATACAAGGCTAAGAAATTGAATATAAGAAAACTAATGGGGATATTGTATTAACTAATGCAATGATATAATTAGTGATAATTTAATGAATTCAATGTTATGGTAACCGATAAAGTAATACGTAATAAATGGAAAAAATTTACAATCAATGTTGATAAGTAATTATAATGTTTGTCGTAGATAATAAACGTTACTTTAATGGTAATTAATAAAATAACGGAAGTGTAAATGTAAATTAAATAGAATCGTAAATTTAATTATAAGGTAATAAATTGGTAAAAAGAATGGAATTAAGGTAAATTCATTAATTGGATTTAAACCTAAATTAATGTGTACAATTGCTAAAAGTACACATTTAGAAATGAAATATTTATTCAAATTAAGAGGTAAATAGGCATATATTTGTGTAATGAGATAAAACTATTGTAATTAGGTATGATTGTAAGTGATGTATCAATAAATGAAATTTGTAATTTGTTAATTAATTTATAACTGGAATGAAATATAAAGTAATAAATAATTAATTCATTGCAAACCCAATTGACTGAAACAACTATTTGGGTTATAATTGATGGTAAATAGGAATATTCGGTAATAAATTAATATAAGAAAAGTAAATGTAACTATTGGATTAATCAATGAATTAATAATGAATAAATAGTGATTGCATAAAAATCAAAGTACTGTATGTAATTGTTTAGAAATGATAACTTTTACAAATATGATTAAGAGTTAGTGGCAACGATTATTATAAAGTAATCATTCATGTAGTCCATTAAATCAAGTTTGTAATAAATTGCATTGAATCTCAATTTAAGGTTATATTTGTATAAATTAAGGAATTAATTGAAATTAATGCTAACTCTATTTATAATATGAAAATTGGTTGATTTAAAGAATAGAAAGCAAGATTTACTAATTTAATTGAAGTATAAAATTCAATAATCGGATTAATTGCAATTTAATGAAATTAAATCTCTAATTTTTTAGTTAATTGAAATCAATATGGAATGTAAGAATATTAGGGTAATAGTTTGTAAATCCAATGTTAATTTTATCCTTTTGATAATGATGAATTGAATAATAGAATGAAAAATGAATTTAATAGAATTATTAGAAATTAAATTCATAATTTTGAATTTAATGAAATTGAGGATTAATATTGAAATTTATAAATTAATCATCTCTAAATTGACATTTAAATTTGTTTAAATCATTGTAAATGATTGAGAGATCAAAGATGAGAAAATTTGTCAATTATAGAATTGAAATTTAAGAATTGATTTAATTAATTAATTATAAATTTATTGAATTAACTGGAAAAATAGCCATTTTGGCCACTGATTCGGATTTCGACGAAATCAGTTTCATCAGATCCATAACGGTGAATTATTACAGGATTTCAAGTTTCATAACGATCGGGCTTGTCGTTTGATCGTATGGGCTAGAAACGCCTTGAAATCCATGAATTTGAAATCAATTTGAAAAATATTGGTTTCAGCATAACTTTTTCATATGATGGAATTTGGACTTGAAACATTTTCCATTGCATTTAAAATATTTTAAAACATCTATTTTGATATACAGGTTGACCCAATTTCGTTTCGGAGTCCGAACGGGCTTTTCGGTCCACTTTATCGTGTAATGCGTATGCCAATCTAATCCATCTATTCTTTTTCAACCTTGTCTATAAATACACTTTTATAAACCCTAGTTTCCCTCATTCTCATTCGTCTATGCGTACAATCCCTCTTTACCTCCTCCTTAATGGAAGACAATAAAAATTACAGATCCGATTGAAATTCCAAATCAAATTGAAAATTCAGACTCCACAAATAATATCAAATTTTACATGGATTCGAAGCTCTCGACAAGCGCAAGTCAGAAATATAATTCGTTTTTGAAATCGAATCATAATTTTTGCAGAAACCCTTAATTTAGTCTCGACCGTTCATGTTTAATCGTCGAGATTCAACGGTGGATCTGACACGATTCGTCGATCGGGGGTATGCGTCGTGTAGAGGGGAACCAGAGCTTTGCATCTGGGTTTTCCTTAGGTGTCGTAGTTGACCAGAGTTGGCCAAAATCACCTCCAACTGATCGGCGGCGGCCACGTTCTAGCATGGGCTAGAGGAGGTTGGGAAGGGCGGCGCTTTGGGAGTTGGGTTGGTTTGGTCTGGCCGTCGCTATGGCGTTGTTAGAACAGCGATGCGACGTGGGGGAAAGCGGCAGAAATTTGTTGAAACATGGCGACTGCGTTGTTGCATTCACGTTTTCGGTTAGGGCTTCAGTTGCATGCGATTTGGGAGGGTGACGTGGCAGTAAGGAGGTGATGACTTCTGATTTAATTAATTTAAAACTTAATTTAAAATTTCCAATCTTCTTATATCCATAACTTTTACATATGATATCCGTTTTACTCGCGGTTTCTTTTGTTAGGATCATATTAAAATTTTAGACAATTTGGCACTGTTTTGGATGGAGTCTGAAACTATTCAGTTTTTTGATTTAAATTCAATTTAAATTCAAAAGGTGAGTGTTTTAACCCACTCACAACTTCGTTAAAATTAATTTCTGTTGTGATTTTGAATTCATTTATGACTATTTGAATATTTTTAAATCATCATCTAAGTAAATTGCATTTATTTAAATTAAACTGTTATTTAATTTATTACTGCATATAAACTGCCAGTTAGATAGATTGTTAATTTATTATTGAATATAACTGTCGGTAATTACCCCTTACTTAGTATATGCTCTATATTGATGCTATTGTTTGAATTGGATAATGATTGTGATTGATGGTTGATGATTGATATTCGATGAATAGATGTTGTAATTTATATCATTATAAACTGCAAATTGTTATACACTTTACTTCAATCGGGATTGCGATTTGAAATGATATATAACTGCATTTTTATTTTAAATGGTGGATTGAAATGGTAAATATCCATATAACTTGACCATAGGATAGTAAATTGTATATAGACACCGTCGGTCTATATATATAAATATTTTGAAATGATTTCTATGGTTTTGAATAGAATTATATGGTTTAAATAAATATTGATTCTTTTTGATATTATGTTAAAATATTTTATATAAAGTCAAATTCATGTATTTAAGCTATGTATAAATCAGTTTAATGACAATAAGTTAAGAAATGGAGTTTGATTTATTAAAATAAATATGGTTAAGTATTTAAATCATATTTCTATACAGAGGCTATAATGATTTAAATAAATTAAGATTGGAAGATAAAATATGATGGGAAGATAAATAGGAAATTGATTTGAATCAAATTATTTAAGAATTTTACTCAAATGAAATCTGATTTGAAATTGAGATAAATATGAGATGTTATGAAATTGAATTTATTTGAGAATTAAACTCAAAAAGGGTTGATGTGCGATAAAGTAAATTGGGAATTTTAAAAAGTATAATTATTATAACTTGATTTTTGGGTCTAGGTGAATTAAATGATTATTTCAAGTATAACGGATTGAAGGCAATATCTAGTTATTTGAAATTTGAGTTTTATTTAAATAATAGGGGGTTTATTATATAAAATATTTCAAAACTAAATAATAGTAAATTTAAGTGTTGTATGGAAATTATCGAATTTAGTTTTGAAATTTTGTAATATTTTAAGCCTTGAAATATATCGAAATTGAAATGTTTATAGAAATGGAAATGTTTCGAAGTTGGGAATTTCATAGCATTATGTTTTAAAGGTGTTAAAATTTCAAATGTTTGGTTTTGAAGTATAAAATTTGGAAGTGCTATGATTTTAAAACGAGGATATATTTGAAATAAAATGATATTATATTGACTTGAAATAGAAGGAATATCATATTGATTTGGTTTTTAAATTTGAAATGATACCGTATTAATATGGTTTTGAAATAAATATTATATCCTGGTTTTGAAGTATAAATTATTTTGAAATGACCGTGGTGTTATAAATAACGTTGGGTTGTTAAAGAGACCGGGATCGGAAGTTGTCATACTCTCTGCCAACTCCGAAAACCATTTAACAACGGTGTACGCGGTGGAGATTCCAGAATGAAGTAGGATGGTGGCGGCGTTTCCTCTGAGGTATATACGTGGACCCAACTCCCGTGAGTTGGCATAAGGTGGCTAAAACAGGAGCGATTCTCGGGCCAATGAGGTCATTCCTCTAATCGGACGCACTCCTTCGATATTATAGTCTGACTTTTGGATTGATTCGGTGACCACTTTTGATTTTTATTTTATTTTTTGGGGTGTTGTTCGAGGTGGGCGGTGGTAGTTGCTACACGTTACCACCAGCCCGGCTGCGTAATTGGTATATCTACCCTGGCATTGGCTTGTTGTGCCGTGTCACCTACCCTAGCATGCCTTATACGAGTTTGATATGTATCGTACCTATGGAGTATCCTCTGGTAGCCTCCCGATCAGGAGGTATTACGGTACTGTATAGACTATTGGCACTATTACGTGTTAAGGTGGAAAATGTAAAGCCTTAACGCTATTTAAAAGTAAGTTTATTTTACTAATTGACATTATTATAATAGTGAAATATTACTACATAGTAAATATTTTAATGGATCCTTAGGAGATGTGAATCCCGAGCATCTCTTTAGTTTCTGCACTCATGTTAGACATTGGATTGGAGATGTCAAATCCCGTAAACATCTCTGACGTCGTTCCACTCATATTGTTTATTGTTGATTTAACTTACATAAGATCTTTTAGTTCTGACTCGAGTGTTTTGTCTTTTCAATTTGCTCGGGTCAGCATAAGCATTTCAGGATTTGGAAGACCCTATTCTGGAGGACGAAGACGAAGAATTATTATTATTTATTATTATATTCCACTTCACACTATATTCCGCTGCATTAATTATTATTCGCTGGTATGTGCAACTCTGATATGTATTGTATAAGTATAATCGAATATTTTGTAAAACAGCTGCATGAACTGTATATTTGATTATTATATGTTATTGCTCCAATGTAAGATTCTATTTTTTTCTTTCTCTACTTTTTCTTATTTATCCCATAACATTCCGCCCTTCTATATGGTTTAAGTCTGACGTGTGGTTTATCGTCGATTTAAAGCGTGTGGAAAGACGGGACGTTACATATGTTCTATAAAGGTAATCGTAGCCTCAAGCCTCATCAACCGAGAATGGCTAAAACAGGGGAGGTGCAGCAAGGTTAGGTGGGTAGCACCCAAGCAGGACGAGATATACCCCTGTCTAGATGTCCCTTTTTTATTCGGCTGTGTGGGCGGTTGCTAGCAACAACCGCGGTGTTGTCTTGTTTGTAACTGTTCAGTAAGGAATGGTTTCGGCCTTGTGTTGTAGGGTGTTGGGAGTGATCCTCGGCCCGGTGATCTAGGCCTCGTACTGTCACGGGTGGTACCCCAGTAGCCCTGCCATTGTATGGAATCCAATTTCCAATGAGCACCGTACGTTTTGATTGTGCCCAACTATGTTCGAATGTGAAATGTAAGCATTTCAGCTATTTCTGTATTTTACTTGAAAACCCTAGACACTATTATAATATCACTGGATTTCCTATTAAAATGTTTTGGGTTAGCGTAAGGTAAAAACTTACCCATGTTTATATGTGGGAAGTCTTACGTGATACCTTTATTTTCAAATGGTTTTCAAAGTTAAGCAACTTTAACCCGTTTACTCACACCAGACCCATGCCTGACCCGGAGTTTATTTCTGTTTTTCATAAACTCTTGGGTACTCAAATTTTTATGAGTAGCCAAGTGATAGATTTTGGATTGTTGGAATCTGGAGGAGCAGCAGGAGTTCCAGACGTATCTATCTTTCTAGTTCCGCTGTGTTAGTTGATGTATGTTGTATTTTGGGACGTATGTAATGGTAGATATATATATGACTATCATGTTTAAATGATGTCGTGTAACTCTGATATATGTAAACTATGTAATAGTTATGTGACGTATTATATTTTGTTCCGTTTCCGCTGTGAGATTCTGATGTTGTTATTCTTTCTTTCTATCTTTTCTATTTCAATCTCTTTCTTTTCTTATTGATGATACGTCATTCTGTGGATAGAAAGGCGGGTCGTCATAGCAACTTAGTTTATTCCCGCACTAGTATAATATAATTCCATATAGCATGATCCACACTGTGTTTTCATTTGGTATCGGAGCAAGGTTTTCATCTAACCGTAACATAGTTATTTGATTCTTTGCTAATATGGATAATAACACTAGCACTAGTTCTATAAGCACTAACACCAGTTTTATAGAAGGTCAATCCACTACACGACCTCCATTTTTCAATGGTTTGAACTATAATTATTGGGCTACTCGTATGAGAATCTATATGCAATCAAATAGCTTTGAATCATGGAATATCACACAAAATGAATACACTCTTCCTACTGGAGAATACTCCACATGGACAAACACATAAAAATTAGATGCTACTGTCAATGCTAAAGCTATGAACATGTTATTTTGTACTCTAGATAGAAATGAATTCAACCGTATTAGCATGTGTCAAACTGCTTATGAAACTTGGAGAACGCTTAAAATCACTCATGAAGGAACTAACAAAGTCAAATAACGCAAAATATCCATGCTCAAAAATTAGTTTAAAAATTTTAGAATGAAACAAGATGAATCCATCAATGATATGTACTCCAGATTTCAAGATATCTATCATTCACTATTAGGATTAGGAGAAAAGTACACTGACTTTGATATTGTATCAAAAATCCTAAAATCTTTAATGGATGAATGGGAAAGAAAAGTCTTAGCTATTGAAGAAGCTAATGACCTCTATACCATGAAACGTGAAGAGTTAATAGGAAATCTAATATCCTATGAAGTGAATTTGCAGGCAAAACGAGTACAAGCACAAGACAAAAAGAACATAGCTTTCCATGCTGAAGAAGAAAAGGGTGAAGATTCAGATGAAGAAGATCTAGCATTTATTGCCAAAAATTCAAAAAGTTCTTGAAATTCCGAAAAAACAACAGAAACAATGAAAAAAGGAACTTTCCAAGCAAACCATCATCTTCAGTTCTAGAATGTTTCAATTGTTATAAGAAAGGCCATATGCAGAAAGAATGTCCAGAACTAAAGAAAAAATACTTCAACAAGGGAAGAAAAAATAAGAAAAAGAAAGCATTTTCAATTACATGGGATGATTCTGATACATTTTCATCAAACAGCAGCAGTGACATTGAAAACGAGCAAGCTAATGTTTGTTTTATGGCAATCGAAAACGAGGTTAGCAATTTTACTTTGATGATATGATAGAAATAAATTCAGAGCTAGTTGACACTCTTAAAAAAACTCAAAAGAAAATATAAGGAGACTTGTGAATATCATAACAAAGCAGAATTCAAAAGAGATATGCTTAAAGATGAGAAGAAAATACTAGAGGAAGAACTTGAAAAATTACAAGAATCATACTCTAATATTAATTCTCAACTCACTCTTTTGAGTCAAGAAATTGAAACTCAAAAAGAGAAGAATTACGCTTTTGTTTTTGAAAATCACGAATTAAAGACAAAAGCAAAATTGATTGAATTAGATAATACTAGTCTCAAAACTAAGTTAGATAGCATCACCAAAAATGTTTCAAACTTGAATAAAGGAAGTGAAACTCTATCTAAAATTATTGATAGCTCTCAATCCATTCAAGTGTGAAAGGATTAGGGTATGATAAGAAAACAAGAGCTCCACCTAAAAAGAAAATTAGGAGAAATATTAATTCTACTGAAAAACAGTCAAAAAGGAATACTTACTCGAAAAACATATGAGTTTGGGTTCCTAAAACAAACAGCAGTCTAATGAGGAAGAAATATATTAACACCTTTTTTGAAAATGTTCATAAAAATAAAGATTACATTTTCAAATGGGATACTAAACCCTCTTGGGTTTTGTTTCCTAAGACTTAACTCTTAGGACCGTATTAACAAAGGTGGGTACCAATGTTATCTCATATTTTTGTAGGTCCCACTCAAGTAAAGAGAAAAATGGATACTCGATAGTGGTTGCTCAAAATATATGACAGGAGACAATGATATGCTATCAAATATTACATACTCAGATGGAGGCTTCGTCACATTTGGAGACAACTCCGAAGGCAATATCATCGGCAAAGGCGATGTGAGCAACAACGGTATTTCAAATTTACCTCTTATTTCAAAAGTTTTACTTGTTAAAAATTTAAAATATAATTTACTTAGTATCGCTATGTGACAAAGGATTCAAAATCATTTTTTCTGAAAACAAATACAGTATTTTTGATCAAAATCAAAATCATATGTTTGAAGGAAATAGAGACAGAAATATCTACGTTTTGAATATGAAAATAAATCATAATTCAGATATGTGTTTAATAGCTAAAGAAAATGACCCTTCGTTATGGCATAAACGATTCTGTCACATTAACTTCAAAGCTATAAACAAGCTCTCTAAAAATGATTTATTAAAAGGTCTACCAAAAATAAATTTTAAAATCGATCATATTTGTGATGCATGTCAGTTAGGAAAACTAAGTCGTCTTTTAAATCTATAAAGGTTATTTCAACTTTACAACCAATTTAATTACTACATATGGATTTATTTGGACCAACACAAGTACAATCCATTAATCACAGTAGATGGTGTTTCTAATTGTTGATGACTTTTCTAGATATATTTGGACTATTTTTATGAAAAATAAAAGTGATTCTTTTGATAATTTCAAAACTTTTGTCAAAAGAATTCAAAATTTTAAAGGATTAAAAATCAAAAATATAAGGAGTGATCATGGAGGTGAATTCGAAAACGAAGCCTTTGAACATTTTTGTAAAAAGAAGGGAATATTCCATAATTTTTCATTTCCTAGAACTCCACAACTAAATGGAGTTATAGAACGTAAAAATAGAACCTTACAAGAATGTGCAAGGACCTTGTTAAATGGAAGTACGTTACCAAAACATTTCTAGGCTGAAGCAGTTGCAACAACATGTTATGTTTTGAATCGTGTTTCTATTCGACCACTAACTAAGAATACTCCTTATGAAATTCTTAATGGTCGAAAACCAAATATTTCTTATTTTAAAGTTTTCGGTTCCAAATGTTTTATTTTAAACACAAAAGATCAGCTTGGTAAATTCGATTCAAAATCCGATGAAGGAATCTTTGTAGGATATTCAAATCGAAGCAAAGCTTATCGAGTTGATAATAAAAGAACCAATATCATCGAAAAAACACTTCATGTATCCTTCGATGAAAATTTTAATCAAATGCCAAGTATAAGAGATGATGAAGAATTCCCTGATAATATCACAAATACAGAAATTTCAAATCTTGAAATAATGAAAACATGATTTACAATAACAATGAATTAAGATCTCCACCTAGATTATTAAGAGATCGTCCTTCTGTTAATGTTATTGGAGAACTCAATTCATCTGTTAGAACAAGAAGTTAATTAAATCAAATGGGTCATGTAGCTTTCCTTTCTCATATTGAACCTAAAAATATTAAAGAAGCATCCATCGATGAAAATTGGTTAATCGCTATGCAAGAAGAGCTAAACCAATTTGAAAGAAATGAAGTTTGTTATTTAGTTCCAAGGCCTCGTGATCAATCAGTTATTGGTACAAAGTGGGTCTTAAAAAATAAAGCAGATGAACAAGGGAATATTACTATAAATAAAGCTAGATTAGTTGCACAAGGATATAATCAAGAAGAAGGGATTGACTTTAAAGAAACATTTGCTCCAGTCGCTAGACTAGAAGCAATACGAATCTTACTCGCCTTGCATGTTTTCATAACTTTAAATTATATCGAAGGGATGTTAAAAATGCCTTTTTAAATGGTTTTATAAAAGAAAAAGTTTATGTTGAACAACCTCCTTTATTCGTACACGAACAATTTCCTAACCATGTCTATAAACTTAAAAAGGCCTTATACGGTCTGAAACAAGCACCCCGTGCTTGGTACGATCGTCTTAAAAGATATTTATAGATTCTGGTTTTGAAATTGGGAAGGTTGATCAAACTCTTTTTACTAAAAGAAACAAGCAAGATATTTTAATTGTTTAAATATATGTTGACGATATTATTTTTGGATCTACAAATGAAAAACTATGTCAAGAATTTTCTAATATATTGACCAAAGAATTTGAAATGTCACATATGGGTGAATTAAATTATTTTCTTGGCTTACAAATAAAACAATTAGAAAATGGTACTTTTATAAATCAAGAAAAATATTGTAACAATCTAATTAAACGCTTTGGTATGGAAAATAATTCTACCAAATCAACTCCTATGAGTACAACTATACATCTTGATAAAGATTAAAATGGCAAAAGTATTGACCAAAAATTATATCGAAGTATGATTGGGTCGTTGTTATATTTAACAACAAGTAGGCCTGAAATAATGATGAGTGCTTGTTTGTGTGCACGATTTTAAGCAGATCCTAAAGAATCACTTTTGCAAGCAATGAAACGCATACTATGGTATCTTAATAAAACTAAGGACTTTGGACTATTCTATCCAAAGGAATGTCCTTTTGAATTAGTGTCCTGTAGTGATGCTGATTTTGAAAGAAGCTGGACAGATAGAAAAAATACAAGTGGGACTTATCACTTCATTGGATGGTCTCTTGTATCTTGGTTTAGTAAGAAACAAAACTATGTTTCATTATCGACATGTGAAGCAGAATATATTTCTGTAGCTTTGACATGTGCTCAAGTTATCTGTATGTAACAAACATGTAACATCCCACCTTTTTGTACGTTTTAAATCGACGATAAACCACACGCGTCAGACTCAAACCAGACAAAAGGGCGAATTGTTATTGGGGTAAATAAGAAAAAGGGAGAAAGAAAGAAAACAAAACATAATCTTGCAGCGGAACGAAAAAATATAATAATCAAACAACAGTTCATGAAGTTGTTTGCAAAACATTTGATTATTCAAATACAATATAGAATCAGAGTTACACATACCAGAGAATAATAAATAACAATGTAGCAGAACAGTATGAATGTAGTGGAATAATAAAACAAATAATAGTAATGCAATCTTCATCTTCGTCCTCCAGAAATAAAGCTTTGAATCCTGAAATGCTCTAACTGACCCGAGCGAATTGAAAAGACAAAACACTCGAGACAGAACTGAAAGATCTTATGTAAGTTAAATCAATGGTAAATAATATGAGTGGAATGACATCAGAGATGTTCATGGGATTTGACATCTCCTATCCAGAGTCAAACGTGAGCGCGGCAATTTAAGAGATGTTCAAGATTTCCATCTCCTAAGGATCCGTTAAACTATTTACTATGTGATAATAATTTGCTATTATAATAATGTCTAATAGTAGAATAAACTTACTTTAAAATAGCGTTAAGGAGTGACCCAATATTCCCCTTAACACATAAATAGTGCCAATAGTCTATACAGTACCGTAATACCTCCTGATCGGGAGGCTACCAGAGAATACTCCATAGGTACGACACAAATCAAACTCGTACAAGGTGCGTTAGGGTAGGTGACATGGCACAACTAGGAAATGCTAGGGTAGATATACCAATTATGCTTCCGGACCGGTGGTAACGCATAGTAGCTACTACCGCCCACCTCGAGCCACGCCCCCAAAATCAAAAGGGCCCTAATCAATCACAAAGTAATAGAATGGTACCAAAGGAGTGTGTCCGATAAAAGGTGCAACCTTCTTAGCCCGTCAACTGCTCCTGTTTTAGCTACCTTATGCCAACTCACGGGAGTCGGATCCACGTATATACCTTAAAGGAACGCCGCGACCATCCTACTTTATTCTGGAATCTCCACCGCGTACACGGTTGTTAAAGTGGTTTTCGAAGTTGGCAGAGAGTATGACAACTTCCGATCCCGGTCTCTTTAACAACCAAACGTTGTTATAACACCGCGGTCGTTTCAAAATAGTACATACTTGAAAACCAAAATATCATTTCCATTTCAACCCATATAAATACGATATCATTTCAATTTCGAAAACAAATAAGATATCGTTTCTATTTAAAAACCAAATCAATAAAATATCATTTTTTTTCAAAATATATTCTCTTCCAGATTCATTGTACTTTCAAAGTTATAACACTTTCAAACCCCAACACTTGAAAATATGACATTTTTAAAATATAATACTTTGAAATTCGTAGCTTTGAAACTATAACTTTCACCCCATAAACAGCTCAAAGGTTCAAACAGTATATATAATAAAATAATTTTAAATTTAACATTACTTTACAAATAAAATAATTTCCTCAAATTCACAAATTAATTCAAATCACCTTGAACCTAAAATTCACTTCAAATCAAATCTCAATTCATAATTTCAACTCAATTCAGTTTTCAATAATTCATTTCAATTTGTATCAATTCCAAATGCAGATTTGATCCTCAAATAAACCATTTCAAATTCCTTATATTTCAAAGGTATAAATATTCCAAAATTTCCAACTAAATTTTGATAATTCCAAATATATAAAATTCAATTACTATTATTTTGATTTGGAATGTTACTTAATAAATCGAATATCATTTAAGTAAAACTTTTAAACTTCAAATAACTGAATATTCTTCTAATTTTTTTAACTTGACATATTCATTTAGATCACTTGATATATTCATTTAAATCTCTTTAAACTAAAATCTCAATTTTATAAAGTTTCACATCAAATTTATTTGAGTATAATTCTTAAATAAATTAAATTTCAAATCAATTTCATGTTTATCTTCCAACCTAATTTTATATAGATGAACTCTATATTAAAATATAGTTTATATACGTAACCATATTATCTCAATAAAAATCAAACTTATTATTAAGCTTATTCTATATTAAAATAATTATACATAGCTTAAAATCGAGGATAAAATAACATTCATATCATGGCAAAAATCAATATTTGTCGAAAACCATATATTTCTTTACAAAACCATATAAATCATTTCAAATATTTTTATATATAGACCACCGTGTCTGTATATAATTTTCTATCATATGGTCAAGTGATACAGATATTTATCATTTCAATCTATAATTTAATATATAAATACGGTTATATATCATTTCAAACCGCAATCCCGAATGAAATGAAATCCATAACAACTTGCAATTTATAACAATATAAAATACAACATCCATTCATCCAATATCAATCATCAAACATTTATCACAATCATCATCCAATTCAATTAATAACATCAACGGAGAACAGATAATAAGCAATAGGTATTTACTGGCAGTTTATATTCAATAATAAATTAAATAACTATTTTATCCAAATAAATTCAAATAAACCGAGATGATGATTCAAATTAGGCCAAATAGTCATAAGTAAATTTCTAATCACATCACAAATCAATTTAACGAACATAAGAAATTTTAAAAATTGTGAGTGGGTTAAAACACTCACCTTTATAGGAATCTGAAAATAATAGACTTCTAATCAATAGCTCCGCTCTATGTTTCCATACTCTCCTTCTTGATTGCTAGTTTTGTTCTGTAATTTTTCTTTTATTTTTATTTACTTTAATTTTCCTCCTTATTATATAAATGTATATGTGTAAGGTTTGAAAAAAAAAGATTTGAAAAAGAAGAGTTGAAAAAGAAAAGGATTGAAATAAGAAGAACTAAAAATGGAAGAGAAGATCAAGATTTTGAAAGAAAGAAGAAAGTTTGAAATAGAAGAAAATTTGAGAATAAGAATATTTGAAGAGGAAGGAAAAATTAAAATGAGTGATAATAAGGAGGTTTGAAGAAGAAAAAAAGAAAAAAGAAGAAGAATAGAATGGAAGCTGGGGTTTCATTTGCATCATATCTTATTTATTAGGTTAGAGTTAGGTTTAGGGCCAAAGAGATTTGAAAAGAGAGGTCGCTACTAATTAGAAATAAATGAAATGATGTTTCAGAAAATGAACTTAGAAAATGAACAAAAAAATAAAGTAAATATGAACAAACTTGGTACTGAAACATAGTAAACATGAACAGCCTTTTTAAAAGTAGCAGGTACTAAAAATTGGTAAAAGAAAGAATTAAAAATATGAAAAGTAGTTCACGTTTGCAAAATAGAAAAGCTTCGGACAATGTAAACAGAATGGAGTAATGGAACGATGGAGAAATAATGAAAAGAATGCGGCAATTATTAATTAGAAAGGGAATGAATCGACCAACTCTATACTATAAACAAACTTTTAGAATTAAAATTTCAAAAACAATCGTTCACTTAATTAATTTTGTTAACCCTAAACATACCAAAATTAACATCCTTTAAAGATTTAATAAACACACAATAAATGAAAAAAAATTCTCCATACAAATCTGTGTCATAAATTAAAAGAATATACATCATGAAGAAATTTTCGTTTCTCCCTCTTTGTGATATACTATAAATAAACTTTCGATTGAATGTTTTACAAGGAATGCATTAACATACATTTAAAACTATGATAGTATAAACAGGGTAATATAAACAGGTGTATAATATATATATGTACATCTTTATCACCACTTATAGTTTACATTCATAAGTAAAAAGTATGAAAATAATCCACATAAGGAGGCAGTGAACGTAAGAGTAAATTAGAAAAGTGAAGATGGAAAGATGAGTTATGTTGCAATTAAGATCTAATAAAATCTAATTGAAAAGGAAATAGTCAAGTGTAAATCTATTTTACCCCCTTTATCATCTCTTATTAACATTTAATTTAATAACGTATGAGATTTCAATTCTAAATAGTCTTTTTTTTAATGATCTAATTGGATCTAAAATATATGTTTAAATTTAGGTATAAACATATATGTAGTAAACCAGCATTAGATTTTGAAACATGAACTGAATTAATTGGAAATAAATCACCCAATTTATTTCAATTTATGTTTACAATTAACGTCTTCCCACTTTTTAATTAAAAGACTCCAATCACATTAATTGCCATTGATTTCTAAGGTAAAACTGAATGAGACAATTCAATTCCTTTTTATAGTAATTTAACGTATTTATGGAAATATTGTATACAAACCAAATGTTATTAATTTCTTATTTCTGCAATAAATTTTTCAGCTACCAACATTTTAAATAAATAAACATATGATTTTTTTTATTTAGTAAAGAAACATATATTAATCTTTTGTTTTAACATTTATTATTCCAATCAATTGGAATTTACATTCATACAGTCATTTATTTTCTTCCTTATTAAACTTTACAAATATTTTCAAATTTAAGCTCTACAATTACATTCCTAATTAGCTTTACCATAAAAATCGATTCAAATAACATTAACAATTGTCAATTTCATTCAATCAACATCAACAATCACATTCATACTTTATTATCAACCAGCAAATATGATAATTACTTACATATTATTGGTTTTATCAAATTATAGTTTATTACGTATTATTTCATCAATTAATATAACTTTGAATTTATTTCCTAATTTACCATTTACAATCCATTATAACCTTATAATTGTTTCAATTAATTAGGATTGCACTCAATTAGTTATTTATTAACTTGTGTTAACATTATTACCTTTCATCCCCGTTATCAATTCATAAAAAAAATTCTTTTAGATTTAATTGACAAAATCTTATTAAATTAGAAAATTTAAACATCAAAAATTACGGGTCGTTACAATCTCCCCCACTCAAAAGTTTTCGTCCCCGTACAGAAAAATGAGGGAAAGATGGAATCAATATATCTTATTCAAAAATATTGAATTTGTTAACAAATAAATTTACACTGTGGTTGTATTATTCTTATAAAATATCTTTCACAACATTACAGTTTTTTTCTATATTTTTCTTTTCATTCATAAAAAGATTATTTCTTTAACTTACATTTATCACTTACAAAATTTTATTCCCATTCATTCATCCATTTATTACTTAATTTCATTTGTTTATAATACTTACCTTTATATCATATTTAATTAGTAGCCTTTCATCTACACATCAAATTCTTATTTATTAAAGAATTTCATTGAATACTTTCATTACCTCAAGTTTTTACTTGTACAATATCCATTACATTTTCTTATAAGCATTAGAACTTTTAATGTTTGGTAAGTTATATATATGCTTTTAAGAATGTAATTGAAAGTTACACAAGTTTATTTTATTTCTTTTAAATTGGTTTAACGTTCAAAAATCATATCTTTTGTTTTTGTAGGTTACATATTTCAACTTTCTAGAAATTTCATTTATAACCTAGCATTTAATCTCTTATTAAATTAGAGGTTGCAATTATTAGTTAAATTCCACTTCACTGCACTGACTGAAACTTTTAATTAACGGAAACTTCAGAATTAAATAACGGGTTTTATTCAAAATCATTTTAAAATAATAGATAAATGTATATACTTGCAAATTATAAATCCAATTAGATTTAAAAAAAATTAAAATTTATATTTGTTTATCAAAATAAATCTGCAGTAAAACTACTACAGTGGCCTTCCCAAACTCGAAAATGAATGTCGATGATGCGTGCACTCATCACCGAAATTATTTTCCAACGACATAGCAGGGAGTACAGAACTTATTTCTTTCCAAAATTTTCTTTAAAACAATTCTTTCAAATCTTATTGAAATATCTATATCAGAAAATGCTTCTAAATAATATTATTATTATATTCCAAAATCATTCAAAAGAAATTTTTTCGCAAAATCCCGGAACTAAAGTTCTAAGTTTCTAATCTTACTTTATTTTATTTGTAAATTATATTTTACAACCAATATTACAACCAAATATAATCTTTTAAAAAAAAAATTATTTTATATATAGAAAATATAATAGGCAAAATTATTTCATTCATCTATATTCAGAACAAATATTGTGTCGGTCTGCCCTATTAAGTGTTTAGAAATCTCTATTGATGTCGTAGCGTCCTATGCACCAACCAAAATTTAGAAATACAAAACGGAACAAATTGACACAATATCAAAACCCTTTTATAACACTAATAAATAAGCTCTCTCATACATATACACTCAGCGACTCATCATAGGGTATTACTACCCTATAAATAAAGAGTCAGACCCCATAAAGCTAAGGTTTATCGCTAAACCAAAGCTCTGATACCAAATGTAACATCCCGCCTTTTTGTACGTTTTAAATCGACGATAAACCACACACGTCAGACTCAAACCATACAAAAGGGCGAATTGTTATTGGGGTAAATAAGAAAAAGGGAGAAAGAAAGAAAACAAAACAAAATATTGCAACGGAACAACAAAATATAATAATCAAATAACAGTTCATGAAGCTGTTTGCAAAACATTTTATTACTCACAAATAAAATAGAATCAGAGTTACACATAGCAGAGAATAATGAATAACAATGCAGCGGAACAATATGAATGTAGTGGAATAATGAAATAAATAATAGTAATGCAATCTTCGTCTTCGTCCTCATGAAATAAAGTCTTCGAATCCTGAAATGCTTAGACTGACCCGAGAGCATTGAAAAGACCATACTCTCGAGTCAAAACTAGAAGATCTTATGTAAGTTAAATCAATGGTAAATAATATGAGTTGAACGACATCAGAGATGTTCACAGGATTTGACATCTCCTATCCAGTGTCAAACGTTAGTGTAATAACTTAAGAGAAGTTTGGGATTTACATCTCCTAAGGGCCTGTTAAACTATTTACTATGTAATAATATTTCGCTATTCTAATAGTGTCTAATAGTAAAATAAACTTACTTTAAAATAGTGTTAAGGAGTGACCCAATATTCCCCTTAACACATAAATAGTGCCAATAGTCTATACAGTACCGTAATACCACCTGATCGGGAGGCTACCAAAGGATACTCCATAGGTACGACACAAATCAAACTCGTACAAGGCGCACTAGGATAGTTGACATGGCACAACTAGACAATGCCAGGTAGATATACCAATTATCCTTCCGGTTCGGTGTTAACGCGTAATAGCTACTACCGTCCACCACGAGGCACACCCCTAAAATCAAAAGGGCCCAAATCAATCACAAAGTAATAGAATGGTATCGAAGGAATGTGTTCGATAGACGGTGCTACCTTCTTTGCCCATCAATCGCTCCTGTTTTATCCACCTTATGCCAATTCACGGGAGTCGGGTGTAACGACCCGCCCATCTCGACCCTCAAAAATCGACACAAAATACCCTCACAGTATGATATGCTGACGATCAAGTGCCGGAAAAGACAGATTGTTGAGGAAAAAGAAAGAAGGTAGAAGAAAGAAGGAACTAAACAATATCAGAATCTCACAGTCGCAGCGGAATAAAATATAATATATAATATCAGATCTTTACACAAATGAAAACTATATCTGTTTTATACAATATATCTGTGATATCCCGGAAATTTGAGGCAATATCAATTTAATAATCTGTGATAAAATTAAATTTATTTGATAATATTTGTTAATAATAATTTGAATTGATTTAATAATCTTCTTTTAAACAAATGATTAACTGATAATTTACCTTTTAAAAGCCAATTAAATTGTTTTCTATTTATAATATATATATATATATATATATATATATATATTTGTATATATTGTAAATAGATAACCTTTGTTTTAAGTTAATAAAATGAAAACATGATTTCTAATTCTAATATTTTTGGTAAATTAGGAATTTGATTTTTATTTAATATTGAATGAATAATCATTTGACTTTAAAATACTCAAGGTACGTTTAAATTGTTTAAAAGTATTTAGCCTAGAGTTTAAAATTTAAATAAAAAGTTTTGTTATGTTTTTTTAAAATATAGCTTGTTAAATAAGTATTTATATTTTAAAAGAGTTCGTTTATTTTGAAATTTATTTTTAATTTAATAATAAGTTATATTTAAACTATATCAATATTGTAATATCTTTGAAAATGGGTTTTATTGTATAAATAGAGTTGTTATTTTAAGATATGTATATTGTTGGAAGAAGCTATGGTTTGTAGTCTTTCAAAAATGTTAAATAAAATAATACTTTGCAAATCTCAACATAAGTATTTAATTATTTAAGTTTAAAATAAAGTAACCTATAAGTAAAATAAATATAAAAGTAAGAACAAGTGTAAAAGAAAGAGTATATAGGTAATAAAAGCAAGCTGCAGGCAAGGAAACAAGTCTATAAACAAAGTAAAATAATAAAACAAAAAAATCCCTGTACAACCAGACAAATAAAAAAAAAGGAGATTGATATGAATACAAACATGAGTACTTAAGCTATAGACAAGGAAAAATCTTTAAACAAGGTAAGAAAGAAGAAAAAATATCTAAATACAAAATGGTTTGTAGCTTGTAGACTAAGAATCAGACAAGCATAATCATAAAGTAGAAACAAATATGGTATGCAGGTAAGAGAAATGTAAAATATCTACATAAGAAATGATTTAATTGGCTAAGTAGGAAACAAGAGTATATTAACCATTAATGCTTGCATTTACTTAGCACAACCTTATGTCCATTCGAAATTTGTTTAGATCCTTTCAGCCTCCTAAAACAAAGATATGCCTGATGCAAACAAAAAGCAATATTTATACTTGCGAACCCAGATAACACCTACCCTACAAATTTATTTCTCTATATATACTTATCTTTCAGATTCATTCTAAACATATCAAACCAGAGGAAGATTTTATAACAAGCTTCTTCATTTTATTTTTTTCATACAAACTCAAATATAAAACTGGAAACACTTTTCAACAAAAACAAAGGGGTTTGGAAGATTTAAAGAAAAACTGTTCCAAGTTTTAAAGATTAGGCTGTTTCAAAACAAATGGTGCTCTGTCCCTTCTTTTTAATCAAGGTGAGTAACATTTATTTTTAAAAGCTTAAATATATAAATCTGATTGCATGATCTATGTATGAAATAGGTGAGTTTGTGTGAATATATGTTAGTGAATTTCTGTGCATTTTTGGATGTGAGTTGTAGACATGTTTGTGAATATCTGTAAACACATATATATCCAGTTCTTAAAACCATAGTTGTAGTTTAAAATCTTTTATCTCTAGATCAAGTCATTTTTGGAATTTATGGTATAAAGAAAAGTTGATTGTCCAATCATTTATCAAAGTATAAAAATTTATCTGAGTAGAAATAAATTGTGTGCTGCTCTGGAAACTAAAAATGTAACAACCCGCATATTTATCGATTTAATATTTAAATATTTTATTTAAATATTAGGTCGTTAATCGGATATTGGTCCGAAAAGCTACTTTTTGCAAACGATCAAATTAGAACTCGAGACCACTTCCATTGAGTTCGAAATGCCGTTTACAAATTTTTTAAGTATAAACATCGATAGGTTTGGAGTTAGCGAAATTTTACTAACTTTTCCCGCTTTGGACTTTGGGTTAGTTTAGCCTATTAAGCCCAAGTTCCAACCCCCTTCTCCTCACTCTTCATAAATTTCCTAACTAACTCAAGCTTGGGCATTAATGGTGAAAAGAATGGGAAATTAAAACTCCAAGCACAAATTCAATTGCAAATCCAACATTCAACTCCAAATTCAAGTAGAAGATATTGGATTCAAGCTTTGGATTGCTTCTCCTTGCTTTCAAGCTTCATCTTCATAAACTTTAGTGCAAAGGTGAGATTTTTATCTCACAATTCTAGCTTATAACCATATTGGACTGTTGGGAATGATTCCCTATCACCTTCGCATGCACATTTGCATTTGGTTTGGATTGGATTGGCGAAAAACTCCAATTTTTAGTGTTTTTGGTGAAAAACTGCTCTTAGGTCGTTCTGTCTTCATTAGGTCGCTCGGGGTGGAAAAGTCACGGCCTTCGTATTTGACTCACTCGGTTTTAGGTCGTAGGTCGCAAGCCTTTTAGGTCGTAGGTCGCGAGCCCTATAGGTCGTAGGTCGCGAGCCCTATAGGTCGTTCGGCCTTGTTCCTTCATTAGGTCGCTCTGCCTTATTAAACCGATAACTCGCGAACCTCTTAGGTCGCTCAACCTGTTCGTCCACTAGGTCGCGTAAACCACTTAAGTCGCTTGCCCCTTATAGGTCGCGTTTCCTGCTTAGGTCGCTAGGTCGCGTGCCTTTAGGTCGCGTTCCTCTATTAGGTCGTGTGTCTCTGTTAGGTCGTTGACCTCCTTAACTCGCATGACCTAACTCATAGGTCGTTGGACCTCGATTCTATTTAGGTCGCTGCTTCTTTTAGGTCGCTCGGCCCCTTATTTTCTTTAGGTCGTTTGAGTGTTAGGTCGCGAACCCATTTTAGGTCGCATAACCTTAGACCCTTAGGTCGCGAGCAGTTAGGTCGTTAGACCTAGGTTGCCTTTTCCCCTTAGGTCGTTGGACCGATAGGTCGCTTCACCTGTGCTCACGTTAGGTCGTTCGACCCATTCATCTTTAGGTCGTTCCACTTGCCTATCTCGTAGGTCGCTCATGAGTTAGGCCTATAACCCGTTAAGTCGCGAATACTTTTAGGTCGTTAGACCCTTGAGTCGTTAGGTCGTTAGACCTCATTTTGTCTTCACTAGGTCGTACCGTTTTGAACGGGGCGCTGCCCCGTGGACCCCCGCGACCTGACCGGGCAGGTCGAACCCCGTAGCGGTGGCGTTGCCCCCGCACCCCCACCTTGGGGGGTTGCCACCCCCCCCTGGACCCCCCCTCCGTAGGGGATCTTATCTGAAAAACATTCAACAGAACTTGCTAAACTGATTTCCTTGGATTTTTATCACATCTTCGAATGCGATCTTTGTGATTGATTGTTTCTATAATCGCTTTTGTGATTTGTCACTTTAAATTATAAAGGTTTCAAAACTAGTAGTAAATATCAAAACTCTTTGAATAAAAGGATTTCAACTCTATTTTTAATAACAAAGCTCTTTTCTTAACCCGTTTTCCAATCTATTAGTATATACAATTCTTTACCTCACTCGGATGAGAAATCTAATTAAACGACTTAGTAAAACAAGTGGTATGAAACGCTTGCGTTCACTTCGTCGGTTAATTCTTGGACTTGTTCGATTGAACCTCTTGTGACAATTTTATTAGTGAAGATTTACAGTTTGTTCGTAAATATTTAAGTTAAGCAAGTGGTTATGGGACATGAAGCTAAACTTCTATATTTACTAGCTTAGTGTAATTGACACTTCTCGTTGATCATGACGATCATTCTGATGATTTAGACTAGCAACTGTGCGATGTCTCTTGTTGCGAGGTTAGACTAGACACCACTTGTGTGATTCCACTCACACATAACTTTTTGCTTTTTGGTTAGTCTGGACCTTAATCTGTGTGATTCCATTCACACATGTGGGGTAGCTCCCCTTGGTCTTCGGACTGTCATGTGATAGGCCTTTTTCTCTTTTCTATGATTTCTGGACTTCTTGCATTGATTTCTAGAATTTATGCCATTGACTTGTCATGAGTACAAGTTTGGGGTATGATGCCTTTTCCGAATCTTTGAGAAGATTCTTGTGATATTGATTATCTCTTATTGACTGATCTTCTGTTGATCATTATTTACATACTTATAGTGGTATGTCATTACGGATATTTTATGTTTATGCCATATCTTTTATGTTATATCATGTCATCTGATATTTATAGCTAGACTGATCCGTTTATTATTTTCTTAAATAATACTCGGGTCAGACCGAGATGTTACAGGTGCTTCTGCTTGACTTCTTCCCAGGGATTCATCACTCTGACTTTTGGCTAACTGTTTAGATTAGCAGTTTTTTGTGGTATACACTTGAGATATAGACTCATAGTTGTATTCTTTTGTATAGCACGTGTTGCTATTCTTTTGTATTATTGTGGATCTTACTGACCACTACTCTGATGTACACTTTCATGTGTTAGATATATATTCATATCTTCTTCCGCCCTTGTGATATGGATGTCTGTGACTGATTTGTGTTATGATTATTTCTATGTTTGTTTCCGAAGATTATTCATAGCCACCGTGTGATAAGCAATTACATGGATGGTCGCTCCTCAACAGCCTTATTCTCCATGCTAGTTGACAGCACTACACCGTAGTGTTCTTGGATAGTGTGGGTATAGAGGTGGGGCGTCACAAAAAATAATCAAGAAAGTTAAGTTTTGGATGAAATTCAAACATTCGAATTTATTGATTCAGGGTTATGAACTGAATACTTAACCAAAATAATGATTTTTAAAAATGAAATCACTAATTTTAATAGCAAAATGAATGTGTAGTTCTGTTTTTACTGGGAATTAGTTTTTGAGTGGTTATTGATGTTTTCGAGTATCTGAGAGGTTGTAATTGCCAGAGGTGATAGTAGGACCATCGGTGATGGTGGGAAAATTGGTTGAAGTGGTGGAAGATCACGGTGGTGGTGGCGGTGGCGATTTTAAGTTGCTAAATCTAGTTTGGGTGTGCTGTGATGTTTGATTTGTCACGTGGCCTAGGAGCGATCGAGTTCGCTGAAACTCATATGGGTAGTAGCTCGGTCATGGACGAAGTGGTGGCCGGTGGTGCGAGGGCTCTGGTGGACGGAGTTTGGAGTGCGGTGGATTTTTCCAGGTTTCGAGAGGAACCTGATTTTTTTTGGTTTCCAGGTGGAGTTTCGAACTCGTTTTTTTTATATTGCTGTGGTGGCTCTGGGAGTCGTGGTGGAGTCTGGTGGTAGTCAGTGGCATGGTGGAGCATATGAGGGTGGTCGAAGATGGCTGGGGCCACGGTGCACGTGCACCGTGCCATTAAAGTGTGTTGGGTTCTTTGTTTGTGAGCAGGGTTTTAACTCGGGGTGACGCGAGTTTATTCCAGGGTTTGACACGAAGTAGGGGTAGGGGAGACTCGAAGCAATTTTGGCATCTCTCGGGTCAGTGTTGTTTCCAGATTCTTGTTAAACCTGCAGTAGCATTGTTTCAAAAACAAATTCAATTGGAACCTATTTATAAATAAGTAATGGAATTAAATAAAGTGTAAATCTAGTTGAAGTTTGAAAACAAATTTACTTTTGAATTCAAATTTAAATAAAAATAAAATTTAAAACAAGCAAATATGGGTTTCAACCTAACAGTTTCAGGTTTTAAATGTAATTTAAAATCTGAATCAAAACTTAAGCTGTGTTTGAAGTTAAAAGTTCAAAATATAAATTCAAGTGAACTTTTGAATCTAAGTTTTAGAAACGAATTTGGATTTTTAAATCAAGAATTACAAATCAAGTTTTTCAAAAGCAAGTTAAACCCAAAGTTTTAAATTCAAAGTTAAACTCATGAAATCAAAAGTGTTAAACTCAAAATTAAACTAATGAACTCAAAACTGAAAAATAAATCAGATTTAAAATCTAAATGTATAAAGAAAAATTAAATTCAAATAGTTCGTTTTAAAAGTGTTTGTTTCCAAATAAATGTTTGAATTGGTTTTTACAAAGTTCTTTTGAATGGGAGTTAAATAAATTGTTTTAACTTGGAAATTGCAAGTTTTAAAATATAAATGTCTTTTGCAAGTTTAAATTTAAATTAAGATTCAAGCAGTTGAAGTTATGGGCCTTTCCTATATAAGTCCATATATGAGTAATTAATGTTATTTATAGGATTCTAAATTGAATTAAAATTTGATAAATGTTTGAATAAGAATCATTTTGAATCTTAAATTCAAAATGAAATTTTGAATTTGAAATGTAATGTTCTAATATACTTAGATATTAATAAAGTCATAAATGAAGAATGAATTATTGAGGGATAATTAAGATATTTAAAATAATTAAATGATAGGTTAATTAAGAAATGACTTTTGAATTTAAGTTATAAATTAATAATTTAGATTAATTTATAATTAGAGATCAAGTAAGAAGTAGATTAAGAAAAGTTATTAATTAGTAAAGATAGTTAATTAAGAATTATTAATTAATTAATATATGTGATTAATTTTGGATAATTAATTAGATTCATTAAATAATCTATTAAAAATTGTTAAATGAAATTACTTGATAAAAGTAATTAAGAAATTAATTACTTAATGTAATTAATTTGATAAAATGATTTATTTAAGTTAATTAATTTAATTTAATTAATTTAAGCAATCATTTGATGATCTGTTATGTGTAATCACTTAGTGTATTCAATGGAGCATAATTACTTGAGGAAGTAATTAATGTAATTACTGAATGTAATTAGTGAAAATAATGTGTTAATAAAGTAATTTAGGATAATTACTTTTGTAATTAATCAAGGGATTAATTAAATGGAGATAATTAATTATGGGATAATTAATTTGGTAATAAGTAATTAAGGGTAGTTAATTACTGGTTGATATTAATCAAGGTGATTAATAATTATGTTTAATTAAGGATTAATCACTTAATGTAATTAAATTAAGTAAAGTAATTAGAGATCATTAATTAATGTAATTAATAATGAAATTAAGAATAGTTTAAATTAAGAAATAATAAATAATGTAGTGATTAATTAAGGATAATGAAATTAATTGTATTTAATTATAAGTAAAGTAATTAAAAGTTAATTACTATAAATGATTTAGGATAATTAATTTGAAAAATTAATTAAAGACTAATTACTTTGTAATTAGAAGGTGATTAATCGAAGATGTTAATCAAGATAAATATCTAGAGATTGATTAATTAATTTGTTTAAAATTAAATTAATAAGTTGTATAAGCAAGATTTGTAGATGAAGTAATTAATTTAATTTACTTTAAATTAATTAGAGATAGAAGTAGTTAATTTAATTCATTTTAAATTAATTACAAATGGTATGATTATAAATCATTGCTTATGGATGAATGATAGTGTTATTTTATTTGATGGTTGTGCATTCAGATATGACTTGAATACTATCTATGTGATATGGATGTTTGATTTAAAGTATGATAGTATTTAATTATCTGTTTTGATGATAATATGAATTATCTGTTTATGATGATGTGATTATCTATTGTGATATTATGAATTACCCATATGTGTGTATATTGATGATATTGAATTGAACTGTTAAGACTAAATAGACAACTTGGCCTTAAAAGACACGTTTTGGATTTCGATGAGACCGGGATCGGTTTTCCGCATTAGGAACATCCGAAAACCACATCGATTCCAAATTAACGATAGGTCATGAATCTGAAGTGAAGATGAAGATTCAGAATGCAAGGGTTATCATCGTTAACTCTGAGGGTGATTCCAAAATGAGTGTAACGAGATAATGCCTTCGGTTTCGTTCGAACCCGGAACGAACTTGTATGGATTGAATGCTTTCAACACATCGTCAGGTGGGCGATGAGCATTCTAAGAAAATGTATTCTATAAAGGTAATCGTAGCCTCAAGCCTCATCAACCGGGAATGGCTAAAACAGGGGAGGTGCAGCAAGGTTAGGTGGGTCATGCCCAAGCAGGACAAGGATATTCCCCTGTCTAGATGTCCCTTTTATTTCGGCTTAGTGGGCAGTAGCGACGACTATCTGCGAGGTTATCTTGTTCGGGACTGTTCAGTAAGGAATGGTTCCGGCCTTGTGTTGCAGGGGATGAAGGGAGTAATCCTCGGTACGTTGATCTAGACCACGTACTGTGACGGGCGGTACCCCAGTAGCCCTACCATTGTATGGAATCCACAATCCAATAAGTGCCAACGGTTTTGATTGTATTACCTACTTTTGTGGCTAGTAGCTGGAATTTAATCATGTAACAATTTCGGCTATTTTCTATTTACTTGAAAACCCTAGACCTATTATAATATCACAGAATTTCCCATCAAATGTTTTGGTTAGCGTAAGATAAAAACTTTTCCATGTTTATGTGTGGGGAGTCTTACGTGATACCTTTTGTTTTCAAAAGATTTTCAAAATTAAGCAACTTTAACCTGTTACTCATACCAGACCTATGTCTGACCCGGAGTTTATTTTTGTTTTTCATAAACTCTCGGGTACCCAAATTTTTACGGGTAGCTAAGGGATTCAGGTTAGCTTTGACGAATTCTGGAGGAGCAATGGAGCAGGAGGCTTCAGCGTTGTAGATATATATATTTATAGTTCCGCTGTGTTGGTATCTCTGTGTTGACTTGTGTATTGAGTTGTATAACTAGACAGGTGTTTATAACTGTCTAGTATTTGATGTATTGTCTGTATAACTATGATATATGTAAAATTATGTAATATTTATGTGATTATTATATTTTGTTCCATTCCGCTGTGAGATTCTGATGTTGTTCTTTCTTCTCTATCTTTTCTATTTTCTCACCCCTTTCTTTCTTCAAGACGAAGCGGTTTTCTGGGCATAGAAAGTCGGGTCGTCACAGTTGGTATCAAAGCGCTAGGTTGAGTGAATACCTAGGCTCTTGAGTGATTTCTTTCCTGAGAGAGCGTATTTGTAATTTTAATATATATATATATATATATATATATATATATATATATATATATATATATATATATATTTATATCTACCTATTGTTAGGTTACCTGTTCGGGTTTTCCAATATAAGATATAAAGGTAGATAGGGTAGTGGTGTGTGTAACATGACTACCAATGATTGAGGTTGATAGTGTATTTGTCGAGACTATAGACCTAATACTGTCTCGAGTGAGTTTTGGATGGTGTAAGGATTCCATTGATCTCTGAAGGAAATCTATTAAGGTTCAGAGTTCATTTTGGAGTGTAGTTTGGATGAGCTAGAGTTTGGATTTGTCGGTTGGACAGAAGCAAGTCATGATATCTTGATATATCAAGGTGTAGTAGCTGTGTGATGAGACACAGTGACTATGGATGTCTCCGAAGATGTTTTCTTTGGAACAAGCCAAGGAAGTGTGTCTGCTCGGTGTTGCGGCTGTGTTCAGTTGAAAGTTTCTATTTCCTTTGAGGTTCGAGTTTCTCGAAGAGCTTTGGGTTTGGAAGTCTTCTGGCTTAGCAGTTTTCTTGAGGTAACTTCAGAAGCAGCAGAGTACCTCCATTTCTTCGATGGGTTAGCCACATAAGAGTAAGCTATTCTGATTGATAAAGAGAGAACGGTATCTTTGGAATTAGGCTAGATCAATCGCAAAAGTGACTTGCGATGGTTTGAGTATTCTCTTGTGAATTTTTCTAGATGTCTTCAGGAAGTCAGAGTTTGGTCAGCATCTGAAGATTGAATTTGGTATCGACGGAATTTCAGAAGTGGTACCGATGGTTCAACTCAGTAATAGGATGATTTTTGAGCTTGGTAAAGTAACCCGGATTTTAGAGGAACTTCAGAATTTTCTTTTTGATCTGTGAACTTTATTTTTGGAATGTGTTGACCAGTCTATGCTTGAGTTCATCATCAGCATTTTCATCTGCTCAGTCAGAGTTGCACAGAGGAAGCATGATGGTAGCTGTTTTAGTTTGGAAGCAATTGGATGTTGCAGTGTATGGATGGGAGAGTTCTACAGGGAATTTTTCAGGATCTGAGGCCAGATTGGAGTGCACCTATTTAATTTTTTTTTTGAATGAGAGAAGTGAGTTCTGTCTTCTAATTTGGAACAGAGTTTGTGTTCGGAATTTTGGGTTGATCTTAAAAATTATTATTTGTTGGATTATTTTTGGACCAGTCTATTTCTAGGATATCAGCAAGAGTTGAGCTAATCAGTAAGGATGAGGGAAGCCCAGGATCGTCCGAAAGGTTTTATGGATAAGAGACGGACGAATTTGGATTCCGAAGTCGGAGATTTGATTTTGGATAAGTGTTTAGTCTTCAAGATTTGGATTGTCAGTTTGGATAACTGGAATTTGGAGTGTTTCACGTATCTCTAAGGGAGTACGTGTAAGATCTATCTTGATTTTAGGACCAGCAGTTCAGAGAGTTTTGGTTGTTGATTCAGACTTGTCCGTAGTTTGATATCCTGTCTTGTTTTGTAGGTCTAGATGAGTAGAAGTTCTGTAGCTTAGTAGATTGTTTGTTTAGATTTTATAGAGCGAGTAACCCGGTATTTATACTTAGGGAAACTTGAGACAAATTCTATCTAGAATTCTGTCTAGATAGTTAAAATTGTTTAATTAGATGAATTGGTTGCTATGATTGTTAACTTATGATTGATATATGCTTGGGTTTTAAAATTAAATCTTTAATTAGATTATTAAATTACCTTTGTTTTAAATTTCGGGGACGAAATTCTTTTAAGGGGGGAGGGATGTGATATCTCGGAAATTTGAGGCAATATCAATTTAATAATCTGTGATAAAATTAAATTGATTTAATAATATTTGTTAATAATAATTTGAATTGATTTAATAATCTTCTTTTAATCAAATGATTAACTGATAATTTACCTTTTAAAAGCCAATTAAATTGTTTTCTATTTATAATATATATATATATCTGTATATATTGTAAATAGATAACCTTTGTTTTAAGTTAATAAAATGAAAACATGATTTCTAATTCTAATATTTTTGGTAAATTAGGAATTTGATTTTTATTTAATATTGAATGAATAATCATTTGACTTTAAAATACTCAAGGTACATTTAAATTGTTTAAAAGTATTTAGCCTAGAGTTTAAAATTTAAATAAAAAGTTTTGTTATGTTTTTTTAAAATATAGCTTGATAAATAAGTATTTATATTTTAAAAGAGTTCGTTTCTTTTGAAATTTATTTTTAATTTAATAATAAGTTATACTTAAACTATATCAATATTGTAATATCTTTGAAAATGGGTTTTACTGTATAAATAGAGTTGTTATTTTAAGATATGTATATTGTTGGAAGAAGCTATGATTTGTAGTCTTTCAAAAATGTTAAATAAAATAATACTTTGAAAATCTCAACATAAGTATTTAATTATTTGAGTTTAAAATAAAGTAACCTATAAGTAAAATAAATATAAAAGTAAGAGCAAGTGTAAAAGAAAGAGTATATAGGTAATAAAAGCAAGCTGTAGGCAAGGAAACAAGTCTATAAACAAAGTAAAATAATAAAACAAAAAAAATCCCTGTACAGCCAGACAAATAAAAAAAAGGAGATTGATATGAATACAAACATGAGTACTTAAGCTATACACAAGGAAAAATCTTTAAACAAGGTAAGAAAGAAAAAAAAAACAAAATATCTAAATACAAAATGGTCTGTAGCTTGTAGACTAAGAATCAGACAAGCATAATCATAAAGTATAAACAAATATGGTATGCAGGTAAGAGAAATGTAAAATATCTACATTAGAAATGATTTAATTGGCTAAGTAGGAAACAAGAGTACATTAACCATTAATGCTTGCATTTACTTAGCACAGCCTTATGCCCATTCGAAATTTGTTCAGATCCTTTCAGCCTCCTAAAACAAAGATATGCCTGATACAAACAAAAAGCAATATTTGTACTTGCGAACCCAGATAACACCTACCCTACAAATTTATTTCTCTATATATACTTATCTTTAAGATTCATTCTAAACATATCAAACCAGAGGAAGATTTTATAACAAGCTTCTTCATTTTATTTTTTTCATACAAACTCAAATATAAAACTGGAAACACTTTTCAACAAAAACAAAGGGGTTTGGAAGATTTAAAGCAAAACTGTTCCCAGTTTTAAAGATTAGGCTGTTTCAAAACAAATGGTGCTCTGTCCCTTCTTTTTAATCAAGGTGAGTAACATTTATTTTTAAAAGCTTAAATATATAAATCTGATTGCATGATCTATGTATGAAATAGGTGAGTTTGTGTGAATATATGTTAGTGAATTTCTGTGCATTTTTGGATTTGAGTTGTAGACATGTTTGTGAATATCTGTAAACACATATATATCCAGTTCTTAAAACCATAGCTGTAGTTTAAAATCTTTTATCTCTAGATCAAGTCAATTTTGGAATTTATGGTATAAACAAAAGTTGATTGTCCAATCATTTGTCAAAGTATAAAAATTTATCTGAGTAGAAATAAATTGTGTGTTGCTCTGGAAACTAAAAATAATCAAGAAAGTTAAGTTTTGGATGAAATTCAAACATTTGAATTTATTGATTCAGGGTTATGAACTGAATACTTAACCAAAATAATGATTTTTAAAAATGAAATCACTAATTTTAATAGCAAAATGAATGTGTAGTTCTGTTTTTACTGGGAATTAGTTTTTGAGTGGTTATTGATGTTTTCGAGTATCTGAGAGGTTGTAATTGCCAGAGGTGATAGTAGGACCATCGGTGATGGTGGGAAAATTGGTTGAAGTGGTGGCAGATCACGGTGGTGGTGGCAGTGGCGATTTTAAGTTGCTAAACCTAGTTTGGGTGTGCTGTGATGTTTGATTTGTCACGTGGCCTAGGAGCGATCGAGTTCGCTGAAACTCATGTGGGTAGTAGCTCGGTCATGGACGAAGTGGTGGCCGGTGGTGCGAGGGCTCTGGTGGACGGAGTTTGGAGTGCGGTGGATTTTTCCAGGTTTCGAGAGGAACCTGATTTTTTTGGTTTCCAGGTGGAGTTTCGAACTCGTTTTTTTTTAGATTGCTGTGGTGGCTCTGGGAGTCGTGGTGGAGTCTTGTGGTAGTCAGTGGCGTGGTGGAGCATATGAGGGTGGTCGGAGATGGCTGGGGCCACGGTGCACGTGCACCGTGCCATTAAAGTGTGTTGGGTTCTTTGTCTGTGAGCAGGGTTTTAACTCGGGGTGACGCGAGTTTATTCCAGGGTTTGACACGAAGTAGGGGTAGGGGAGACTCGAAGCAATTTTGGCATCTCTCGGGTCAGTGTTGTTTCCAGATTCTTGTTAAACTTGCAGTAGCATTGTTTCAAAAACAAATTCAATTGGAACCTATTTATAAATAAGTAATGGAATTAAATAAAGTGTAAATCTAGTTGAAGTTTGAAAACAAATTTACTTTTGAATTCAAATTTAAATAAAAATAAAGTTTAAAACAAGCAAATATGGGTTTCAACCTGACAGTTTCAGGTTTTAAATGTAATTTAAAATCTGAATCAAAACTTAAGCTGTGTTTGAAGTTAAAAGTTCAAAATATAAATTCAAATGAACTTTTGAATCTAAGTTTTAGAAACGAATTTGGATTTTTAAATCAAGAATTACAAATCAAGTTTTTCAAAAGCAAGTTAAACCCAAAATTTTAAATTCAAAGTTAAACTCATGAAATCAAAAGTGTTAAACTCAAAATTAAACTAATGAACTCAAAACTGAAAAATAAATCAGATTTAAAATCTAAATGTATAAAGAAAAATTAAATTCAAATAGTTCGTTTTAAAAGTGTTTGTTTCCAAATAAATGTTTGAATTGGTTTTTACAAAGTTCTTTTGAATGGGAGTTAAATAAATTGTTTTAACTTGGAAATTGCAAGTTTTAAAATATAAATGTCTTTTGTAAGTTTAAATTTAAATTAAGATTCAAGCAGTTGAAGTTATGGGCCTTTCCTATATAAGTCCATATATGAGTAATTAATGTTATTTATAGGATTCTAAATTGAATTAAAATTTGATAAATGTTTGAATAAGAATCATTTTGAATCTTAAATTCAAAATGAAATTTTGAATTTGAAATGTAATGTTCTAATATACTTAGATATTAATAAAGTCATAAATAAAGAAATGAATTATTTGAGGGATAATTAAGATATTTAAAATAATTAAATGATAGGTTAATTAAGAAATGACTTTTGAATTTAAGTTATAAATTAATAATTTAGATTAATTTATAATTAGAGATCAAGTAAGAAGTATATTAAGAAAAGTTATTAATTAGTAAAGATAGTTAATTAAGAATTATTAATTAATTAATATATGTGATTAATTTTGGATAATTAATTAGATTCATTAAATAATCTATTAAAAATTGTTAAATGAAATTACTTGATAAAAGTAATTAAGAAATTAATTACTTAATGTAATTAATTTGATAAAATGATTTATTTAAGTTAATTAATTTAATTTAATTAATTTAAGAAATCATTTGATGATTTGTTATGTGTAATCACTTAGTGTATTCAATGGAGCATAATTACTTGAGGAAGTAATTAATGTAATTACTGAATGTAATTAGTGAAAATAATGTGTTAATAAAGTAATTTGGGATAATTACTTTTGTAATTAATCAAGGGATTAATTAAATGGAGATAATTAATTATGGGATAATTAATTTGGTAATAAGTAATTAAGGGTAGTTAATTACTGGTTGATATTAATCAAGGTGATTAATAATTATGTTTAATTAAGGATTAATCACTTAATGTAATTAAATTAAATAAACTAATTAGAGATCATTAATTAATGTAATTAATAATGAAATTAAGAATAGTTTAAATTAAGAAATAATAAATAATGTAGTGATTAATTAAGGATAATGAAATTAATTGAATTTAATTATAAGTAAAGTAATTAAAAGTTAATTACTATAAATGATTTAGGATAATTAATTTGGAAAATTAATTAAAGACTAATTACTTACTATAATTAGAAGGTGATTAATCGAAGAAGTTAATCAAGATAAATATCTAGAAATTGATTAATTAATTTGTTTAAAATTAAATTAATAAGTTGTATAAGCAAGATTTGTAAATGAAGTAATTAATTTAATTTACTTTAAATTAATTAGAGATAGAAGTAGTTAATTTAATTCATTTTAAATTAATTACAAATGGTATGATTATAAATCATTGCTTATGGATGAATGATAGTGTTATTTTATTTGATGGTTGTGCATTCAGATCTGACTTGAATACTATCTATGTGATAAGGATGTTTGATTTAAAGTATGATAATATTTAATTATCTGTTTTGATGATAATATGAATTATCTGTTTATGATGATGTGATTATCTATTGTGATATTATGAATTACCCATATGTGTGTATATTGATGATATTGAATTGAACTGTTAAGACTAAATAGACAACTTGGCCTTAAAAGACACGTTTTGGATTTCGATGAGACCGGGATCGGTTTTTCGCATTAGGAACATCCGAAAACCACATCGATTCCAAATTAACGATAGGTCGTGAATCTGAAGTGAAGATGAAGATTCATAATGCAAGGGTTATCGTCGTTAACTCTGAGGGTGATTCCAAAATGAGTGTAACGAGATATTGCCTTCGGTTTCGTTCGAACCCGGAACGAACTTGTATGGATTGAATGCTTTAGACACATCGTCAGGTGGGCGATGAGCATTCTACGAAAATGTATTCTATAAAGGTAATCGTAGCCTCAAGCCTCATCAACCGGGAATGGCTAAAACAGGGAAGGTGAAGCAAGGTTAGGTGGGTCATGCCCAAGCAGGACAAGGATATTCCCCTGTCTAGATGTCCCTTTTATTTCGGCTTAGTGGGCAGTAGCGACGGCTATCTACGGGGTTATCTTGTTCGGGACTATTCAGTAAGGAATGGTTCCGGCCTTGTGTTGCAGGGGATGAAGGGAGTAATCCTCGGTACGTTGATCTAGACCACGTACTGTGACGGGCGGTACCCCAGTAGCCCTGCCATTGTATGGAATCCACAATCCAATAAGTGCCAATGGTTTTGATTGTATTACCTACTTTTGTGGCTAGTAGCTGGAATTTAATCATGTAACAATTTCAGCTATTTTCTATTTACTTGAAAACCCTAGACCTATTATAATATCACAGAATTTCCTATCAAATGTTTTGGTTAGCGTAAGATAAAAACTTTTCCATGTTTATGTGTGGGGAGTCTTACGTGATACCTTTTGTTTTAAAAAGATTTTCAAAATTAAGCAACTTTAACCTGTTACTCATACCAGACCCATGTCTGACCCGGAGTTTATTTTTGTTTTTCATAAACTCTCGGGTACCCAAATTTTTACGGGTAGCCAAGGGATTCAGGTTAGCTTTGACGAATTCTGGAGGAGCAATAGAGCAGGAGGCTTCAGCGTTGTAGATATATATATTTATAGTTCCGCTGTGTTGGTATCTCTGTGTTGACTTGTGTATTGAGTTGTATAACTAGACAGGTGTTTATAACTGTCTAGTATGTGATGTATTGTCTGTATAACTATGATATATGTAAAATTATGTAATACTTATGTGATTGTTATATTTTGTTCCATTCCGCTGTGAGATTCTGATGTTGTTGTTCTTTCTTCTCTATCTTTTCTATTTTCTCACCCCTTTCTTTCTTCAAGACGAAGCGGTTTTCTGGGCATAGAAAGTCGGGTCGTCACAATATCATTAGAGTATCTCAAACAAACAACAATTACAAGTCAGACAATTCCATACGATCACAGCAGCGGATATAAATACAAGTACGGATAATATGTCTCGAACTCCAGCTCCTCTCCTGCTCCATAGCATCATGTCCTGGATATATAATACTCGGTCTGACCCGAGCATTATAATGAAATAACACCCGGGTCATTCTGGAATACTAGCTGGTAATAATGCACCCAAATTGATTATTAAAGTTTCAAAAATCCTTTTGAAAATAAGAGCATCTCGTAAGACCATGCCACAAATAAACATGTCGGGTTTTTACCTTACGATAGCTGAAACACTTTTTATAGAAATCCTCTGATATTATAGGGTCTATATACAAATACTTATATAATAGACGAAATTGTTACATGATTAAATTCCAGCTACTAGCCACAGAGTGGGTACTTCCAGCTAGTAGCCACAGAGTGGGTAATACGAACAAAACGTAAAAGGCGCGTAGCAAGAATGGATATCCAACTAATGACTAGGCACTGGGTACCACCTGTCGCAGTACCTGGTCTAGATCAGTGCACCGAGGACCATGCCCGATGCACTGCAACACAAGGCCCGGATTATCCCTTACTGGATAATCCCGAGTAAAACCACCCCACGGTTGGGATCAGCAACCGCACCACTAAGCCGAAATAAAATGGACATCTAGACAGGAAAGACCTTACCCGGAAATGGGTGCTGCCCACCAAGCCTTGCTGCACAACCCTTGATATTCAGTCATTCTCGGTTGATGAGGCTTGAGGCAAAGCGTTAACTTTTAGAACGTTTCACTTAGAATGCCCATCGCCCACTTGACGATATTCCGAAAGCATTCGTCCATACAAGTCCATCCCGGGTTCGAACGGAACTGAAGGCACTACTCCTACTATATCCTTTTTGAAAATATTCTCAGGATTAGTAGCGACTAGCCCTTGCACTTCACTGCTCCATCTTCGACTCCAGACTCATTTTTCCCACGAAAACGTACAAACAGGATCGAAGTGGTTTTGGAGAAATAAATCTCGATCCCAGTCTCTTCGAAACGATCAACGCATTTGTCCAATATTGATAGTCGGTGATTTAAATATCGATTAAACTCCATAAGCATCCATCACACAATAAATAGTTCCCACATTATTTATTTTCCTTAAAAATATCTTTACAAGATATGTTTCCATTCTCAAATCCCGTTGAAAACACTTTTCAAACTCAATTCTTCTCATGGAATAAATTTCCCAAATTGTTACTTCCCTTGAAAGCATCCAAGCACCAATCCTTAAGATTTAAAATAATTTAAATACTTTATTCTTGAAAATACATTAAAACATTGATATTAAAACTTCTTACATACTTGATTTAAAATATATATATATTTTTAAAAATATCTCAAAATAAAACTGCTTAATAAAATATAAACTATTATCTTTAAAATAACAGTAAGTCATACTAGATCTTGAAATAAAGCTATGAAAGTCTATAGAAGTTTCAAATAAAACTTTAACTAACTATCTTTAACTTAAAACCATTTTTTAATGTATGTATATTAATAATATCCTTTAAACATAATACTAATTACCCCTTTAAAATAATTACTTCTATAATTTATTTGATAAATGTTCACTTTTAAAATTCTTACCACTTAAATGATTTTCTTTAAACCATTATTTTAATATAACTTCAAAGCTTCTAACTATTCAAGAACCTGCCTTAAAAACGTACTTGGCTTTTCAGGGAAATACACTTTCATTTTAGGATAATCCAAAGAATTCTTTTTATCAATCTAACACGATTTACCCAAATTCAATTTTTCGTTCATCCCATAAAATCCTTTCCATACTTTAAAAATAGCTCCTTTATTTTTAAACACATTTCTATTTCCTGGAAATCAATTCCAAATATGTGTTTAAAATATTTAAAATAAAGCTTCTACAAATTATTTGATTGAAAATAAAACATAAGGAAATATATAGAGGTTTCCTAAGTACTTTAAGTCAAGTTTAACATTCAAAATAAAGTTATTAAATCAAATATTTATACTATAATTTTCTTTTGAGAACTTTATACTAGTTACCTTTTTCAAATAATTAATTACCATAATTACTTAAGTAAATATTAACTTACACTTTAAATAATTTAAAATAATATTTCTTCCTAAAATATTCCAACATATTTAAACTATAAATTTATATTTTGAAAGCTTTTCTTAAAAACAAACTGAAGTTTCCAGGAGAAAGCACACTTTCCATTCTTTAAAAATAAATCTCGCTATTATTTTAAACAATTCACATTTCCCTTAGTAATCACAATTTCAAACACTTAAAATTTTTCAACCCATTCTTTGAATTTAATCTCTTTTAAAATTCGTTACTTAAGAATTTTCTTTTATTTCCTTTAAACCCAATTCATTTATTTATTTTAATTTTCTAGGTTGTATTCACCCAATCAGAGCACAACACAATTAAATTTCCAATTTAATCTATCGCAGTGTATCAATAGAGCACAGCATAACAGGATCCAAAACAATTTATCACATAATATCAATGAGATATATATATCAGAATATAAATAAAATTTTCTATTTGTGAGGAATCCAGTTGGATCCCTCCATCCTATTTCCCTGCATCCACAGATATTAGCACAACAAATAAATATCGATTTAATTTGATAATAATTATCATACTCAGCTAAACAACCAATTAACCATTTAAATATTAGATATTTAAATTACTAGTATTCAGATGTGAGTGAGAATAACTCACCTTGGGTTTTCGACGAGTATTCAAATTTAAATTAAATTGAACGGCGTTCATTTAACCTAAATTTTTACTTGCTCGGAACGATTCTAGAATTGCTCCACTACGTCGTACGCGTCTCTGCGATTCCGGCGCTACCAAATTCGTTAAAATCTGACAGCATATGCTCAAGTTACAAATTTTTAAACGTTAGAATATAATTTATATAAACAATTTTCTATTTATTAATTTATATTAATCTATACCGTTGATCACGCATCAGGAATCAAGGCCATCCCTCAACTATTCCTCTTCACGCACGCATCAGGTTCAAATGAACCCACGCACGCAAATCAACTAAGAATGCCGCACCTCCATCTACCGTCTAAGGGATAATCGACCTCTTCCCTCACGTGCGCCAACCAGAACCTTACCCATGCCCTCGATTCCAAAGAACTCAGCCTCAACAACACCTCGATAAATGTGCTCGACCACCCAACGAACGGAAGCAATTTATGCCACCGAACGACGTTTTCAAGAAAGATCCACTGTTGGATGGGTAGTCCTAGGCATGCTCTACAATAATGCAGTTGGAAAATTTTGCAATAGAATGATGGATTTGGAGGAAGATCAAGGGGAAATTGGGAGTATGTCGGCCATTAATAGATTAAGTGGCATCTGAAGAAAATTACTAGGGTATCGGCTCCTTAAACGCGAATATATACGTACAACATATTATTTTATTATTAAATTCAATTTTAATGAACATTTGCAAACGAACTCCAAAACACAAGTGCCGACAGGCGTTCATAAAGTTTCACCCACATTCCGAACACAATGGAACGTGTTTCGGAAGCTAATTCGATCGTATGTGGATGTTAGCTTTTTGAATCGAGTTTAAATATTAAATTATTGATTTTAATTCCAATGTGTTTCTCACATGTACAAGCAAACCGTAATTCCAAACGCTACAAAAATTGAAATCCAATAATAACTAACTATTACGGATCTAATGGAACTGGTTTCGTCAAACTCCAAGACTGCGCCCCGGAAGGTTATTTTAATTCATCGATAATTTCGAACGATTTTCAAAATCGTCGTAATCATTTAAAATTTCACTTTTAAAATTTTATTAACCCTATTATAAACCGTATAGAATTTGTATTCACATTGGAAATCATTTTGATTCGGTTTAAATCAAAATATGATTATTTGCATTATTATATTACTAAATTTCTTTATTAAATTAATATAAAATTCCAATTTCAATTTATCGACTTTTAATTCCATCCAACAGTCCAATATTATAATTCAGATCCAAACAGACTTAAAATAAATTTTAGAATCTATTTTATATCTATTTACACCCAGAATCACCAATTATCCCAATTTCAATACTAAATTATTATTATTCAAATTTCAATTAAATTCCCGTATTTGAAATTTAACTAATTTCATTAACTTAACCAAAATCTTTTATTTCAAAATTCAAATTATAATCCATATTCAACATTTAAAATGAATTAAATATTCATATCTAGCGACCCAAAATTCCGGGTCATTACATTCTTTCCCCCTTATAAAAATTTCGTCCCCGAAATTTTCTAAGATAGAAGAATGTTCCAAACCCAATAGCAAAACCTACTTAGTGAAAATCTCAATTTCACTTTTCCTAAATTCTTTAATTTCAAATCGAAACTGTTAGTTTCGACTTCCATTCCAAAATCCTTTTTATTTTAATTGTTATTTGAAATCAATTTGTCGTTAACGAAATGTTCCAAAATTTTTCCATAAATTTTCTAACTCCCAACATTTCCAAAAATTTTTGGCAAAGTCTCCTTTGTACGGAGGAACTTTTGCAATATCACAATAGATATATACATCGACCCACACGGTCGGAAAACCCAAAAACAGTTCATATTTTCTATTTTTATTGCGTAGGCGTACCTTTATTAGAATTTTAAAAGCAAGCAGCTAAATAATATTGTATATACGCAATCCAACTCTATTTACTGCCTCCCGTACCCGTACTTACTTAAACAAACACATCAGTTTCAATAAAGATGAAAATTTTAATAACATTCTATTCATTAATCTCAACCAACACATTAAGTATATAGTTTAAACAAGCAAACTTCGTAATTTAACAATGTTAACCATATTTTATCACTACTTCAAAGATTTAAATCACCATTTTTAAAATTTCCTGACAAATCCAATTCCATTTTATTTCACTTGAATGATGTACATTCAAGTTTATTTTTTTACAATTCCTATTCACATCAATATGATTAACATGCATATTATTTGTATCAATTTTTCTCAATTCAATTCCAAATTGATCCACAACCAAATTTTCATTTTTAATTTGAAGCATTTGCATTTGTTTTATGATCCATTTTCATTCATATGCAAAAAATCAATTAATAAAATTTCAATCCATTCCAATTGATTCAAAAACCAATTTCATTTGCTTCTTTAAACCAACTCAATTCCGAATACTACAAACGACTAATTCTATGCAAATTTTCATGTCATTCAAGCAAATAACCATCACTTAAGCTTATAACCATTAAAATTAATTCCAGTTCAAATTTATATTAATTTTATTTCATTCGGAATTTTCACAATCCCAAATATTCTTATTTCCTTGCAATTTTTAAATCAAATCTTTATTCTCACTTCAAATTTATCATTCAATTTAAGTTTAAATTAATATCATCCCATTTTATATTATTTATAACTCATACATTCTTATTTTATCACAATAATTAATTAAAAATTCTTTCACTTGCATTTCATTCTATTATCTAAACAAATTTCATTCAAGATCACTTATAAAGCTCATCCACAATCATTTTTCATTTTTTTTCCAATTTGCTTAAGTTCTTTCAATTTCACAATATTTCCATTTCTTCTTATATCAATTTTACTTTATTTTATTTGATTCTCATTCAATCAAATTCCAATCCATTTACAAATTTTAATTCAATTTGTTTATATATTCAATCCATTTGAAATTTTAATTCATCTCCTCGATCCATTTAGAATTTTGTTAATAATATGACCATTTTAAATTGTTCCACTCATTTGAATTTATATATAATTCAAACCATCACTATTATAATCTAATTCCATTATTCGTTCATACTCTCAGCTTTTTATTTCCAAAATTAAATTCCATACCAGTGGGTTTTTATTTTTCTTTTCAAAATTTTCTTAACAAATCACCAACATTTCATCCTTGCCAATACAAATTCCATTTAATTTAGTTTACGCTAAATTCATCTTCAAGCTTCTTTTTATTTAATTTAGCTTACGCTAAATTCATTCTCAAACAATTTCTTTGAATTTAGTTGATTGAGAATTTAGTTTATTCAATGTCATTCTTACTTAACTTAAATTCCACTTAATTCAATTCTTTTCCCGAATTTAATTCAAGTTTAACTAAATTTATTCAGCCAACTTAAATACATGTTATTACCTTTACCATTGTATTTAAAACAACCCTTTTGGATTTTGTTGAGTTAAAATTTTATTCATACAATATCATTCGTACTTAATCTAAATTAGATTTCCTTTCAATTTAATTCTTTTCCAGTTTAATTCAAGTTAATTCATACCATTTCCTTTACTATCTTAAATAAGAACTTAATTCTATTCGAAATTATTTGTAACACAACTAGATTTTGATTTTAATTCAATCCAAATTTAACTCAATTCCATTTAGTCGAAGTTAAATCCAATTCAATCCAATTTTAGTTCTCCATATACAAGTTCAAAACTTATATACTAACCTAAGTTCATTCACATCTTTTATATCTCACTTTTCCTTATCTTACTTTACATTTCATTTGAGATTAAGTTTGAATTTCCATACCATTCAACTGTTTCCCAATTGTGATTATAATTCCATTTTACTTGGGTTTACAATCTGATTTACTATTCTTAAATTCACTAAATTATTTATTTTAAAGCTCATATTGCTCATTTTAATCCATTTACATCTTATAATCACAATTCCCAAATTGTATATATATGTATCACTGAATTCTTAAGAATACAAATTTTCTTTCAATTTACTTCTTTGCACCCTTTTAAATCCACAATTTCAAATTATAAGTATAACACTTAATAGCTTATGAGCACAATTTATTACACAATGACCCACAATTACAAAATCATTTTACATTTCAATTTAACCTAAACCAGTTTAATTCTAAGCCCAATTTATTTAATTTATCCCAAGTTAAATTCAAATTTTATATTTGCTCACATAACTTTTATTCACTACCATTCACTCGAGTTAAATTTTAAATCCAGGATTAAAATATTTCATTTCTTCCTAATTAATATCAACTTCACTTAATAAATTCAATAGTTGATTCATTTTAACTTTACACATTATTTAAATAGAATTTTCTAGAATTCAATTGCCCGGTTTTATTCTAAAACCATTTTGAAATAATAATCAACCCATGCCCATATGGTATATCAAATCAAACCTCCGGATTCCAAAACAACATGGTTGTACCAAAACAATTTCCCTTTTTTGAAATTTCTAAAATCACTTGTATCTCAAACTAGTACAACAAATATCATAATCACTCAACATGGTAGCAATCCATCACTTAAGAAACTCGAAAATGAATTCTAATGATGTGGCCATCAACACTAGGATTATTTTCCAGCGACTGAAGTGAATTCAGTGCTTCCTTACTTTCACTAATTCATTTCAAAACAGCTTCCATTCAAACATATTACCCAAAATAATATTCCATCATTGCCTTCAAACTCTTTGGACAACATTCCTAAACATTCTCAAGATTTTAAATTTCCAAACTTTTGTATTCAATCATTTAGAACACTTTTCAAAATTCCCGTGATTTAAATTTTGGTTTAATTTAAATTTAGTTATTCTTCTTTTGTATCATTTATACTCAAGGAATTTATTTGATTATAACCATTTCAAATTTTAGATTAAATTTTAGATTCTTATTTGATTAAGATATTAAAATCCAAACAATCAAATATATATAATAATTTCAAAAAATTATTCTATTTATATCAAAATATAATTTTGGGCAAAATTATTTCATTTACCCTCTTTAAAAACAATGCTATGTTAGTTTATCTTGTTTAAGAGTTTAGAAACCCCTATCGATACGGTTGTACTTCCCGTACCGACCAGAATTCATAAACACTCAACCGATAAGTCAACACAGTATAAAAACAATTTTATATTCACTAACAAGTATGCTCTCATATCTATTATTACAGTCAACTCATTATAGAGTACTATTGACTCTATTTAATGAGTAATTTCCCCACCAAAGCCTATGTTGTCGCCAACCTAAGCTCTGATATCAAGTGTAACGACCCGCCCTTCTCGACCCTCGAAAATTGACACAAAATACCCCATAGTATGATATGCCGACGATCAAGTCCCCGAAAAGACAGATTGTGGAGGAAAAAGAAAGAAGGTAGAAGAAAGAAGGAATTAAACAATATCAGAATCTCACTGTCGCAACGAAATAAAATATAATATATAATATCAGATCTTTAAACAAAGTGAAAACTTTATCTGTTTTATACAATATATCATCAGAGTATCTCAAACAAACAACAATTACAAGTCAGACAATTCCATACAATCACAGTAGCGGATATAAATACAAGTACGGATAATACGACTCGAACTCCAGCTCCTCTCCTGCTCCATAGCATCCTGTCCTGGATATATAATACTCGGTCTGACTCGAGCATTATAATGAAATAACACCCGAGTCAGTCTGGAATACCAGCTGATTATAATGCACCCAAATTGATTATTAAAGTTTCAAAAATCCTTTTGAAAACAAGAGCATCTTGTAAGACCACGCCACAAATAAACATGTTGGGTTTTTACCTTACGATAGCTAAAACACTTTTTATAGAAATCCTCTAATATTATAATAGGGTCTATAAACAAATACTTATACAATAGCCGAAATTGTTACATGATTAAATTCCAGCTACTAGCCACAGAGTGGGTAATACAAACAAAACTCGTAAAAGGCGCGTAGGGAGAATGGATTTCCAACTAATGACTAGGCATTGGGGTACCACCTATCACAGTACCTGGTCTAGATCAGTGAACCGAGGACCACGCCCGATCCTCTGCAACACAAGGCCCGGATTATCCCTTACTGAACAATCCCGGGTAAGATCACCCTACGGTTAGGATCAGCAATCGCACCACTAAGCCGAAATAAAAGAGACATCTAGACAGGAATGACCTTACCCGGAAATGGGTGATGCCCACCAAGCGTTGCTGTATAACCCCTGATTTTCAGTCATTCCCCATTGATGAGGCTTGAAGCTAAGCGTTACCATTTAGAACGTTTCACTTAGAATTCCCATCGCCCACCTGACGATGTTCCGAAAGCATTCTTCCATACATGTCTGTCCGGGTTCGAACAGAATCGAAGGCACTACTCGTACTACATCCATTTTAGAAATATCCTCAAGATTAGTAGCGACTAGCCCTTACACTTCATTGCTCCATCTTCGACTCCGAACTCGTTTTTTCCACGAAAACATACAAACCGGATCGAAGTGGTTTTCGAGAAATAAATCTCGATCCCGGTCTCTTCGAAACGATCAACGCATTTGTCCAATATTGATAGTCGGTGATTTAACTATTGATTAACATCCATAAGCATCCATCACACAATAAATAATTCCCAAATTATTTATTTTCCTTAAAAATATCTTTACAAGATATGTTTCCATTCTCAAATCCCGTTGAAACACTTTTCAAACTCAATTCTTCTCATGGAATAAATTTCCCAAATTGTTACTTCCCTTGAAAGCATCCAAGCACCAATCCTTAAGATTTAAAATAATTTAAATACTTTATTCTTGAAAATACATTCAAACATTCATATTAAAACTTCTTACATACTTGATTTAAAATATATATATATATATATATTTAAAAATATCGCAACCAAAACTGCTTAATATAATATAAACTATTTGCTTTAAAATAACGTTGAGTCATACTAGATCTTGAAATAAAGCTATGAAAGTCTATACAAGTTTCAAATAAAACTTCAACTAATTATCTTTAAATTAAAACCATTTTATAAAGTATAAATATTAATAATATCCTTTAAACATAATACTAATTACCCCTTTAAAATAATAACTTCTATAATTAATTTGATAAATGTTCACTTTTAAAATTCTTACCACTTAAATGATTTTCTTTAAACCATTTTCTTTAAATAATTAATTATATTAATGTATATATGTACGTATGTATGTATTTTTAAAAGGTTTTGAAAAAAAGAATTTGAAAAATAAGAGTTGGAAAAGAAAAGGATTAAAATAAGAAGAACTGAAAATGAAAGAGAAGATCAAGATTTGAAAAGAAAGAAGAAAGTTTGAAATAGAGGAAAATTTGAGAAGAATAATATTTGAAGAGGAAGGAAAAATTAAAACGAGAGATAATAGGGAGATTTGAAGAGAGAGAAAAAGAAAAAAAGAAGAAGAATAGAATGGAGGCTGGGGTTTCATTTGCATCATATCTTATTTATAAGGTTAGAGTTAGGTTTAGGGCCAAAGAGATTTGAAAAGAGAGGCCTCTATTAATTAGAAATAAATGAAATGATGTTTCAGAAAATGAAGTTGGAAAATGAACGAAAAAAATAAAGTAAATATGAACAAACTTGGTATTGAAATATAGTAAATATGAACAGCCTTTTTAAAAGTAGCAGGTACTAAAAATTGGTAAAAGAAAGAATTAAAAATATGAAAAGTAGTACACATTTGCAAAATAGAAAAGCTTCAAATAATGTAAACGGAATAGAGTAATTGAACAAATGGAGAAATAATGAAAAGAATGTGGCAAATATTAATTAGAAAGGGAATGAATGGACCAACTCTATACTGTAAACAAACTTTTAGAATTCAAATTTCAAAAATAATCGTTCACTTAATTAATTTTATTAACCTAAACATACCTAACATCCTTTAAAGATTTAATTAACACACAATAAATGAAAATAAATTCTCTACACAATTTTGTGTCATAAATTAAAAGAATACAACATGAAGAAATTTTCATTTCTCCATCTTTGTGATATACTGTAAACAAACTTTCGATTGAATGTTTTACAAGGAATGCATTAACATATATTCAAAAATATGATAGCATAAACAGGGTAATATAAATAGATGTATATTATGTGTGTGTGTGTGTTCGTGTACATCTTTATCGCCACTTATAGTTTACATTCATAAGTAAAAGGTTTGAAAATAATCCACAAAAGGATGTATTGAATGTAAGAGTAAATTAGAAAAGTGAAGATGATAAGTTATGTTGCAATTAAGATCCAATAAAGTCTGATTGAAAAGGAAATAGTCAAGTGTAAATCTATTTTACCCCCTTTATCATCTCCTATTAACATTTAATTTAATAGCGTATCGGATTTCAAACCTAAATAGTCTTTTTTTAGTGATCTAATTGGGTCTAAAACATAAGTTTAAATTTAGGTATAAACATATATGTAGTAAACCAGCATTAAATTTTGAAACATGAACTGAATTAATTGGAAATAAATCACCCAATTTATTTCAATATATGTTTACAATTGACATTTTCCCACTTTTTAATTAAAAGGCTCCAATCACATTAATTGTCATTGATTTCTAAGGTAAAACTGAATGAGACAATTCAATTCCTTTCTACAGTAATTTAACGTATTTACGGAAATATTATATACAAACCAAATGTTATTAATTTCTTATTTCGGCAATAAAATTTTCAGCTACCAACATTTCTAATAAATAAACATATGATTTTTTTTATTTAGTAAAGAAACATATATTATTCTTTTGTTTTGAAATTTATTATTCCAATCAATTGGAATTTACATTCATACGGTCATTTATTTTCTTCCTTATTAAACTTTACAAATATTTTCAAATTCAAGCTCTATAATTACATTCCTAATTAGTTTACCATTACAATTGATTGAAGTAACATTAACAATTGTCAATTTCATTCAATCAACATCAACAATCACATTCATACTTTATTATCAACCAACAAATATTATAATTACTTACCGATCATTGATTTTATCAAATTATAGTTTATTACGTATTATTTCATCTATTAATATAACTTTGAATTTTTTCCTAATTTACTATTTATAATCAATTATAACCTTACAATTGTTTCAATTAATTAGGATTGCACTCAATTAGTTATTTATTAACTTGCATTAACATTATTACCTTTCATCCCCGTTATCAATTCATTAAAAAAATTCTTTCAGATTTAATTACCAAAATCTTATTAAATTAACAAATTTAAACATCGGAAATTACGGGTCGTTACACACTACAAGATTATGGTTTTAATTTATCCAAATCAACTATTTACTGTGATAATTCTAGTGCTATAAATTTATCTAAAAATCCTGTTAATCACTCATAAACAAAACATATTGACATTTATCATCATTTTCTTCGTGATAATATTGAAAAAGATTTAATAAATCTAGAATTTGTGTCCTCTGACAAACAATTGGTAGATATCTTTACAAAACCGTTAAGTGAAAATACTTTCATCAATTTAAGGCGAGAACTTGGAATCGTCTCTTATAAAGATTTATAAGTTCACCTTTTTTTAGACATATGGTTTTTATATTTTTAATTCTTAGTTACTTTTAAAAATAATAATAATATAAAAAAATATTTAGAGGTGTTTTTCAAGCACTCGAACTCAGGATCTCATACTTGGTAGTCATATGCTCTACCACTTCACTCTCTATCTTTTTCTAAAACATAAGGTTGTTGCTGAATTCTTATTTACCATTCATTCTCACCTTTTTTTCCTATGGACATTATTCTTCTAACCATACAATGTTTCTCTATTTTTATCTCGCTGCTAACTATATATTATCTGCTTTTCTTAATTCTTTACACCAGAATTCATTGAAAAAATTTAAAAAAAATTCAAATTTCTGTTTCAACATGTCATCTCAATACCACTCCGAATCGTCTGAGCTTTCTTATACTTCTTCCTCGGAATCAGATAATCTACCAACTCCCACACCAATCTATGAACCGGTTCCTATTATTCTACCCTTAACTCATACTGGATATACTCCACCAACTAAAAGAACAAGACGGTCTCTCTTTTTCGGATCACCATCTACAAAAGAGAAAGTAGATGATATTCATCACTATCAGAGAGAAACATTAGAATTACAACGTGAATTATACTATGAACAAAAAGTTAATGCCAAACGGCTTAGCTTTTTGGAAAAAGTAGTGTTAAAGTTCTGTGGTTCTTCATCAAAAGACACAGTTCATCAACCATCTATAGTTCGTTCTCCAAATCGTCGCAATCGTTGGGAACCATCACCACAACGTCCACCGACATCACCAAATTCTTGGGAACGTGGAAACAGATGGTCTCCACTTCGACCATTTGTAGAGAACACTAAAATTGAAGAAGAGCCATATCATACTCCATCCTCTTCTTCAAAATCTCTTTAATTATTTCTTGTTGTTTATATACTATTGTTAATTTTTCATTTCATTTTGTTTATTCTAAACTTGCATTATTTAAAATTATTTAATAATATATGATTTTTTTATCAATAAAGCCAATATGTGCCTCTGAGCAAAATTCAGACGGCTGTTCTATTCGAAACAGACGTCAGAATATTCATAGCAAAAAAAATTTCTCTAGATTCATACGTCTGAATCAAATACAACAGACGTCCGAATAAGGCCAATTTTGAATTAATTCTTTGCGGGTTTCATTTCAACCCAATTCAGACGTCTGAATCAAACGATTAAGGTGGCTGAATTTTTCTAAGCCTATTTTTTTAACCATTCTTCTTTATTTTCTTTTCCCATTATACGCCTGTCTTTTCACCCACTATATAATGCCTTTTTCACTTCATTCCCACTTACTTCAGAACCCTATCCCCCATTTTCATCTCTTTCAAAGCTTTTACCTTTCCTCTAACTCTCCAATGGCACCAAGATAAAACAGAACTAGAGAATCAACTTCCAGACCATCCGAAGACCAAATCCGCCAATGGCAATGGAACGATGTTGTTGTTTCTCGATTAATTCTATAAAGAATTCCAACATCTTCGAAGGAGCATTCATGAAATTTCCAGGTTTCACTGCATATCGTGTTAGAGAGTTAGCGGAGCAATTCCACTTCGATAGCTTGATTGGGTATACTCCTAACAATGTTAAGACTGATCATCTTATGATTAAACTTTTTCTTGCAAACTTAAATTTGGATCATCATAATCCCTAAAACCGAAAAGCTTGTGTTTGGTCGATAGTTTTTGGCGTAAGAATCTTCCTACCTTTTCAAAGATTAGAGCATATTTTAAATTGCCTTTATCAATGAATTGATATTAATGAAATTGAAGTTGATATGGATCATCGGGACGAAGTTTCACATCAATTTTTGTCCGATCAACTTATAAATTTGGGCAATTTAAAATCTACCTTCTTAAGGCCACAAGCTAGGCTTATTTACCATGCACTTATTCGTTCTCTCCAACTAAGGACGGGAAGTTATGCAAAAGTGTATAAAGAAAACTTCTAAGCACTCTATTCTATCTACTCAAATCACCAAGTGAATTGGGGAAAATTTATTTTGGATGAATTTCAAGACATCACAATCCTGAGAAAATATAAAACCATTCATTATGGTGCTTATATTATGCCCATCCTCCTAAATGTCGGTGTATGAATACTCGACTCCGATTTCACAACTATTAGAGAGTTCGGCGTTAAAACTCTAGGATTGATGGGTCTTCCTACGCGGCCTCCTCCTCAACAAATTATTTCCTTCCACCAATGGTCACAAAATGTTCAACAAGGTGTTCCTCAACCTCGAGACACTAGTATTGCTTCTTCTTCTCATACTCAATATAAAGAAGAGGAGGAGGAGATGGCACCATCCAAGCAATTGGCTCGGAAGCTTATTCAAGACAAGCCATCGTCACTCTCTCCAAAAATCAATCAAAGATTCATTGGGAAATCAAGGCACTTGAGAAGAAGACGGAAAGAAAATTCAACTCTATCAAAGGCTTTCTCAATAAAATATGGGATCGAATTTCAAGTTCCGGCTCTACATCCACTCAAGCTTACAATCCATCTCCATTTGAGTGGTCTTCCTCAAGCTCGAGTTCTAATCACAATGATCCATCTCTTTCAAGCCAATTTTAATTATCTTTGTCCATTTCAGTTGTTATCTTATGTTTTGCTTATAACTTTGCTTGACTAGTTGTATGAGAAATTTTGGAGTTATTATCTCTTCATGTATTATTATCTACTACTCTAATTGCTTTAATTAAATGAACTATCTATTATTATCTATGCTCTTTCTTTTTGTCGATGACAAAGGGGGAGAAATTTAAAATTGTGCATATTGACAGGGGAGTAACAATACTTTAAATGTTTATTATTTATTATATAGTTGTCATCATCAAAAAGTGGGAGAATGTTGGAATCTAAATTTTGATTGTGACAACCTATATAAAATATTATGTGTATACTAACCATCTTTGCAGGAGATTTATTGCAGATTCCTTTTTAGATGTTTAAAGATGAGTACAGTGTGTCTAGAGTCTGTACTTTACTTAGAAATTTGTTGAAACCTTTTGAAACGATACATACATACATACATATATATATATATATATGAGCACACATGCACATACATGCACAAAAGTCCAAACTCAGACTTCTAAAACCATTCATTCAGACGTCTGAATGTTGAACCCTGAATATTGTTTCACAATATTCAGACGTCTGAATGATAATTTTTAGACATCTGAATATAGTCAAAATTTGCCTAAAATCTTGTAGTTTGTGTTTCAATCTAATTCAGAAGTCTGAAATTACGAATTCAGACATCTGAATATTTCCAACTCTATTTTCTTGAAAAGACACTTCTCTTCACCAAGAGAAACATTTTTAAAATCAATAGTTGCATCCGTTCTTTTCAATATAATTTTTCATTTATAGATGCAACTCTTTATATACTATAAATAGATTACTAAATTCAAAAAACAATTAACCGAAACCGAATTTACTTTTAGCATTCTTGAATTCTCATCTATTCTCAAGCTTTCAAATTGCACTCAAATTGCTTACATACTTTGATCATTAATCACTTTATCTTCCACAATTCTCAAAGCCATCACACTATATATCATAAAGGAGAAGATTATAGGAAGATTGTACTTAATTGACTTATCAATGTTATTTAAGAACACACTACAGTCAGATACATTTGTTATTCGTAAAGAAGTCCTGTTCGGTTGCTTAGGCAGTTGAAGTCCTATTCGGTTGCTTAGGCGGGTGAAGTCCTGTTTGATTGCTCAGGAAGTGTAAGCTTGTTCCTTCAGGTTAAATGAGGGTTCTTGTAGTTGAAATTCTAGAAGGAGTCTGGGACTGGACGTAAAACGGGAAGTTCGAACCAGTATAAACATTCTTGGTGTGCTTGTTTTATTTTACTTATTCACATTGCTATAGTAACTTAGTTTATTTCTGCACTAGTATAATATAATTCCATATAGCACGATCCACACTGTCTTTTCAATTCTTCCCTTGAAGCCAACGGCATCGAAGCTGAAACAAAATGCCTATGCTGAATGTAACATCCCGCCTTTTCGCAGGCTTTAAATCGACACACATGCCAATTCAAACCATACGAAAGGGCGGATTGTTATGGGGTAAATAAGAAAAACAAAGATAGAAAAATAATACAAAATAGAATCTTGCAGCAGAATGATAAAATATAATAATCAAAATAAACAGTTCATGAAGCTGTTTTACAAAAACCTTTGAATATACTTATACAATACATATCAGAATTGCACATACCAACGAATAGTAATAGATGCAGTGGAATGCACTGTGTAGTGGAACAATATACGATAATAATAATGATGATGAAATCTTCGTCTTTGTCCTCCAAAAATAAGGTCTTCGATCCTGAAATGCTTGGACTGACCCGAGCGAATTGAAAAGACAAAGTCAGAACTAAAAGATCTTATGTGAGTTAAATCAACGGAAATAAATATGAGTGTAGTAACTTAAAAGATGCTCGGGATTCACATCTCCTAAGGATCCGTTAAACTATTTACTATGTAGTAATATTTCACTATTATAATAATGTCTAATAGTAAAATAAACTTACTTTTTTCTTAGCATTAAGGGGTTACCCATATAGCACTTAACATGAAATAGTCCCAGTAGTCCATCCAATATCATGGCCCCTCCTGATCGGAAAGCCACCAGAGGATACCACACGGGCTACGGGAGAAATCCAATGTAACAGCCCACAAATTCGTAACCCTTGAGTCAACACTATTCTACCTAAATCAACTCAAGTGGTACAGAAATATGAACCATTTGGGTAAAAGAAGAAGAGGTAGAAGAAGAAAATAAAAAACAACAACAGAATCTAACTATCACAGCGGAATAAAATATAATGATAATAAATGATCTTTACTCAAAATCAAATATATCTGTTTACATATTACATCATCAGAGTACATCAATCACAACTCAACATCAATAACAAACAACTGGATATACAGCTACTCTACACAGCGGAATATATATAAAAAAAAGTACGAATGTATGTATCGTCATCCAGCTCGTCTCCTGAGCTCCACAGCATCATATCCTATATTCCATAATACCCGGTCTGACCCGAGCATTATAGTTAAATAACACCCGAGTTGGTCTGGAATACTAGTGTGAGAAAATCACACTCAATTGATTATTAAAGTTTCAAAAATCCTTTGAAAACAAAAGCATCTCGTAAGACCGCGCCGTGCCACAAATAAACATGTCGGGTTTTTACCTTACGATTGCTAAAACAATTTTTATAGAAATCCTATGATATTATAATAGGGTCTATATACAAATACTTATAAAATAGCCGAAATTGTTACATTCATTAAATTCCAGCTACTAGCCACAGAGTGGGTAATACAAACAAAACTCGTACAAGGCTCGTAGGGAGAATGGATTTCCAACTAATGACTAGGCACTGGGGTACCACCTGTCACGGTACGTGGCCTAGATCACAGTAACGAGGAGTACTCCTGCTCCCCTGCAACACAAGACCTGGACTACCCCTTACTGGATAATCTTGAGTGAGATCACCCCACGGTTGGGATCAGCAACCGCCCAATAAGCCGAAATAAAAGGGACATCTAGACAAGGATGACCTCACCCTGCTTGGGTGCTACCCACCTAGCCTTGCTGCATAACCTCGGATTTTCAGTTATTCCCGGTTGATGAGGCTTGAGGCTAAGCGTTATCTTTTTAGAACATATCCCTTAGAATGCCCATCGTCTACCTGACGATGTCCCGAAAGCATTCATCCATACAAGTCCGTCCCGGGTTCGAACGGAACCGAAGGCACTATTCCTACTACATCATTTTGGAAATATCCTCTGGATTAGTAGCGATTAGCCCTTGCACTTCACTGCTTCATCTTGGAATCCAAACTCATTTCCACGAAACGCACAAACCGGATCGAAGTGGTTTTCGAGAAATAAATCTCGATCCCAGTCTCTTCGAAACGATCAGCGCATTTAGACAATATTGATAGTCGGTGATTTAACTATCAAATTAATATTCACAACATCCATCACACAATAAATAATTTCCCAAATTATTTATTAATCACAAAAATATCTTCACAAGATATATTTCTATTTTCAACCCTTTGAAAATAGTTTCAAATCATCTTTCTTTTTTTAGAATAAACTTTCCCATATATTTTCTATCCCACTGAAATCACCAAGTACAAAACTAGATTTTTTTAAAATAATTTAAAACACTTTACTTTGAAATATACTTCAAAATATTTAAGGTAAAATTACTTCAATAATTTGTTGAAATACATACTATATGAATATTTGAAAATAAGGTTGCTTAATAAAATATAAAACTAGATTTTCACTTTTAAAAACAAAATACTAAGTCACTCTTTAAATAATTACTGCTTTAATAGATTAAAGGAAATACTTACTTTTAGAATTTAAATATTTAGAAATAATAAATTTTCCAAAACTTGCTTTTTAAAAACAACTTTAAAACCTTTAATTTATATTTAAAATTTTACTTTAAAAATGTACTTGGTTATCCAGAGAGAATTTCCAATCTCAATCACCTAAATCAATTTCCCAAAATGATTCCCAATTTATTCCATTAGAAATAAATTTCTTTACTTACTCAGTTCATTTCAAAATTTGTTAATTATGGATTTTATTATTATTGTTATTATTTTCCATTTGATTTTTAATTCTTTTAACTGAGATATACAAATTTTAGATTTTTCCCAATTTCTTTTTTATTCTTTTCAATAATTTAAATCTTAAATTTTTAATAAATGTTTTGTTCTTTTAAAATAAATATACCGAGGTTTAAAATTCATTAATCTTCCCTTTATTCAAAATTTCCTTTCCATACTCAAAATTTATTTAAGATTTTAAAGTCGCTTTATTTCTTTTCCAATTCATTCTAAAATTTGTTCAAGTTTTCTATAATTATTTTACTTACAAATTCACTTCTTTTATTTTCTTTCCAAAATCCAATTTATATATTTTGGGTAATTCATTACATAATTATATCCAGTCAAACCATAGCATTTAATGTTCTAATATAATTCATCATAGAATATCAAATAATCACAACAGAGAATATTAAATAATTTAAATAAATGTTGAGAGATCCAGTTGGATCCCTCCAACCTGTTTTCCCTGCATCCGCAACAGTTAGCACAACATAAATACCAATTCCAAATTATACCATACTATAGCACAGCAATCCATTTAACCATTCAAACAATTATTTAAATTTAATCATTTAAATTTAAATTTAAATTCAAATGATTGAGATTAACTCACCTTTGATTTTTGTTTTGCAATCCGACCCAATCCGTCTTGCTTCTATCAGATTTTGACCTTGTATAAACAATTTTTGATTTATTAACACTTGAAATAACCGAGCCATTAATCACCATTTATTTATTTAATTTAAAATAATAATATGATTTAAACTAAATTTTCCTTAGAAACCTTTAGTAACTAAAAATTTAAATAAGTTAATCACCAAATACATTATTTCAAAATAAGCTTGTAGATTATAAAAAAAATATGCATATGTATATTTTATTTTATTTTTCTATTTTCAAACTACATATAAAAATAGTCTATATAAGTCTTAAAAATCTAATTTTCTATATAAACCCTTATATATATTTTTTTCCTAAACATCTTATATAATTTTTCTGTTTATCCCTGTACATATATTAATTTTAAAATAGGTATGTGAATTAAAATATGTGAGTGTATTTTATATATATATATATATATTAAATTCCCTTCTAACTCATATGTACACATATTAGAAATAGAAATGTTTCATGCTTTACTATAAATTTATCTACATACTCATGTATATACATTTTCAAAAGGTCCACTATACCTTACTACAATTTTTTCTCTGTATATATATATATATATATATATATATATATATATATATATATATATATATATATATATATATATTTATAAGTATATATATATTTTAAATTGAAAACAGCATATACCTCCTATGATTTGCTCGCGTCGCCACTGTCATCGCAACCATGAAGCCTCGCGCACCCATCAAACGAGCCACGATCGAACCCCGGGTATCGTGACACTACTTTGTGACTTCGCCTGTGTCGAAGCCCAACATGCTAGCTGCTTCTCGATCCCGGTCTCTTCCCTATTCGCGACTTCCACTCTGAGAATTCCACCATAACCCCAAACAAACCCGAACTATTTCCCTGAATCGACCACACAAGCGCCGCTCCTACCTAAACCAAACACGCAAACTTCCCATTCGAGCATCGACCCCTTGATGATTTCGTTCGATCTCAAATCGGTATAGGGCTGTGCACGTCGAATTGAAGTAGGAGGAAAGCAAAATGTGGAACAAAAATTCTCGATTAAAGGAAACTAAGAGGGGTGAGTGCGTTCGATTTCATGAAAAGGATTTGAGGGAGAGAGAGGCATGCTTGATTGTGGAACAAGTAAATGAGGGCGCGACCATTTTTATTTTCTGAACTTTGATCCCTCTCTTCTTATTTTTTTTAACTGAGGGGTTTTCATTTTTAAGGATAAGGCTTCGCCAATTTATTAAAGTGAAAATGAACTTGAAGAGGGAAGAAGAAGCTTGCGTTAGAAGCTAGAAGAGTGTGGCTTCTAAGAAAATGTTTGACTATGCAAATTAAAGTAAATTAATTCGTCTATGCATTTACGGCTTGCACGATCAAACGGTAACTCCGAACATTGCGAAAATTGAAATCCGGTAATAATTAAATATTACGGATCCAAATGGAACTGGTTTCGTCGAATTCCGAGACTGTGCCTCGGAAGGCTATTTTTAAATTCAATTTAAACAATAAAATTTCAAAACTGAACAAATCACTGCTAATTTCAATTTTACAACTTCTATTATCCTCTGTACTTTCAATATAAATTTTACAAGCCTTCAAATTATATTTTAGCAGGCTTAAAACTCCAGATTCAACATTTTACCCGACTTCAAATTATTTAATTTAAAAATTTAATTATCAAATAAATAGTGAGATTTGAATTCAAGTTAAAAATTAACTTTTAAATATTTAAAATCAATTAAATATTCCAATTTAAATGCTCAAAAATTCTGAGTCGTCACATTCCTCCCCCCTTAAAAGAATTTCGTCCCCGAAATTACTAATTATGAAGATGGTACAATACCCGTTTATTTTTCCCAAAACCCTCTAGTTTTATCAACTTGCTCTAAGATATCTTTTATTAAAGACCTATTATTACTTCAACCAACTTCCCAAAACCTACCATAATTTTCAAACAACTTTACTTATTCAATCATTCAAACTCAAATTTAAATCAAAATTTAAATTACCAAAATTTCACAAAAAAATTTCTAACTCCCTAAATTTCCGAAAAAAAATTCCAGCGTCTCCTTTGCGCGGCTAGCTCGGTACAACTACAAAAGGCCTTTACGGGCTCCTAAATTCCAAAAGAAAACAAAAGGCTAAGTGGCCGATCCAAAACCCAATCAAATTTCATACCAAAATTTAAATACATACCTTTTTGTCGGGCAATTCAAATTTATGTTTCGAAATCAAACCCAATTCTCCTTCCTCTTTTATAATACCTGCATATTCTGCTTAGTACTAATATCCAATCACAATATTCCAAAAACATTTTATCGACTTTCTCACAAAACGCCAATATCTATTCATTCAAATATTGACTTAGATTATATTAGTAGTATATAACGACCCTGACTCGACCTTCGAAAATCGGCACCGAATACGACACTCGTATTCAAATGCCGCAGATCCAAACGTCGAACCTGGTTCGCCGGAGCTTATAACACATTAAGTAAATAACACAGCGGAAGAAAAGAATAGCATATAACAATACACAACATTTGATACAATAGCTGATACAACATGAATGATACAACAGAATGGTACAATAAATATCAACATTATCAGAGATACAAAGAATAACAGCGGAAATAAAAGATAACACCAGCAGCGGAACAATATCTTCAATATAGTCTTCAAGAAAGAACTCCAGTATCAGTAATCTCCATCTCCAAAGCACCAATCCAGAAACAGCTCGAACTCCAAATCAAGATGAAGAGAAGCAACTCGATCCAAAATGCGATTGCCAAATCCTAAGGCTGAAAGCTATCGAATCTACACCTACTATAGATTATCTGAAAATCCCAACTCTAGACTGCCCGTGTGGGAAATAGTGGGCACCCAGAGTTTAGGAAAGGAACAATAAACTCCAGGTCAGTCGTGGGACTGGTATGAGCAAACAAAAACATTTGGTCTTTAAAAACAAGCAACAAGGAATTTAAAATAAATCCGTAATGCTTTTTTGGAAAATGAAACTACCATAAGGCCTCCCGCCACACACACAATGCAAACGCAGAATTGGAGGAGATTTCTCCTTATGACAGTCAAATATGCTTAATACGAGAAAGTTTTCTTTGATATTATTACTAGTGCATAGTGCAGAAAACCATTTTGAAAGTACAATATAAATCCTAGCCAGCATAGACATTCCGAACTATGCCTACTATAGCTACCATCCAAACAGTGGTGACCACCATAAGTGAATGGCAGGTAATACAACTAAAACCGTACAAGGCACGTATTGGATGAATGGATTCCCAACAAATGGTCAGGCTAAGGAACTTCCTACTGTCAATGGGATCGCCTCTGGCGGGACGTCCCGAGAACTAACGTTACGGTTAGATCTCTGCCAACACAAGGCCGGGTTACCTCTGTAACTAGGTAACTACTACACGAATATGCCATTCCCCGGTCCTTTGGGACCTTTATCCGAGGCGCCTCAAAGCAACAACCACACAGTAAATGAGATTGGAGCAACCACATGAGTAAGTATCTGGGCTCCATACCATGATACCACCCTTTACCAGAAGGGAATGACACACCCTAAAGGGAGCGACCCTCATAACCTTGCCGCATCTTTCCTGTTTCGACCATTTCCGGGGAGTGAGGTCCTGATGCAGTCTCGTCCACAAAGCTACGCTTTGGCACAAAGCCATGCTTTGGGTCAACAGATGACCAAAGCAATGATCACAAAGATAAATGATCAAACAAATGATCATATCACAAATGATCAACCAATGATCATCACACAGCAGCACTCAGCATGCCACATTACCAAATTTGGGAATATCACTGATAAATATCAACTACATAACCTCTGAGCTCGTACGTCTTAGAGAAGGGTGTTAAGCTAAGAGAAGAAATTCTCCGCCACCAAGCAGAAATGTATTTGATAGAAATCAGATAACATCTCAAAGTGTAATGTCGGACATACAATCATACAAGTCTGTTCTGGGTTCGAACAGAACCGAAGGCACTTCCGAAGAAGCCCTTGCAAATCCGGGTATCCACAATCCCGATCGGACTTCCCATCACTAAGGGAGAACTCTATACCGGAGCAACTCAGTGCAGAGTCAATCGATAGGTTATCCTATCGTTCTCACAAATACCCGGTCTTCACCACCGGTCTTCAATTGCAATCCATAACGTCGTATCACTATTCGGAATGGGCTATATGACACAAGGTCCTCTCCCGGCTAAACCGAATAGTGAGCGCCATATTTTAAAACATATGGATATGGGATTTCTGTTAAGTCACAACTTATAAAACCCAAAACTTTCTTTCAAATGGTTAAACAAATTACTATTTTTAAATCTTTAAACAAAAAGATTTATTTCGCAAAGTTTCACCTAGTTCCACAAAGATCTACTCATAGATTCCAAAACAATTCCCATTCAATTTGGATTAACCCAATTTAATCTTTAAAATTAAGGATTTATAGCTTTCAAACCCATTTCCAAAGATTTATCTATAATTTGGAAAACCATTTCATTTTAGACTTGAAGTCCTTTTATCACCAATTGGAAATTCATTTCTTATGTGAAAGCTCACAAACAGTTTCCGTTTTCAGAAGAAATCCAATTATATACCAGTTTAAATCTTGGGTTAAACTAAAATTTCAAAACATCACTTTTAAAATGGTTTTGAAAACCCATATAAACCCATTTATAAGTTGAATAACTTTTTTTTTTTAAACCCTAGACCCCAAATCATCGAATTCAATTTCAAATATTGAATTCAAATTTAAATTAATTCATTTAAATTCCAAGATTCGAACAAGTTATTTAAAATAACTATTATTTTTGAAAACTCATTTTCAAAAGCTTCAATTCCAATCCCAAAACTAATTTGGATTCAAAAAAATCAAATTTTTTTAAAACAATTTCAAAAATCTGTGACTTAACAAATTTCCACGTGCAACCCATATTAGTGTGTGTATAAATGTGGTCGGGGGGGGGTTCAACACAATAAGAGTGCCACATCACAAATCAGCACAGATTCTATCATTACAATTCGATGTGGGTTTCGGATAACCAAATGGAATCCGACTCCCTGTCGCATCGAAATTTAAATGTCATTTTACGGGTCAAAGGGTTTGCATAGCAATATATACATCACAGAAATAACAGCCTAGCACAAAGCATTACATAGCATCACATCACATATCAAATATATCAATCCATCACAGAACACCCAATAACAATCAAACATCTTTAATTAAGATGAATAAACCGTGTGGTTATGAATTTGTTATTCACATAATTACTTTTATTTATAATCTTTAAATCAATGATTAATTATCATAACTATAATTAATTAAGTTTTAACCACCTTTATTTATTAATCATTTATTTAATTAACTATCTTAATTAATTAACCTTTAATTGAAATTAATTAAACCTTAATTTCTTTTATTAATTGATTTTTCCTCAATTAATTACTTAAATTGGTAAACCCTCAATTTTAAATTTAATTTAAAACAGAATTAAAACTTGTTTAAATTTTTAGATTTTCATTTTTTTTTTAAAAAAAAAATTTTGAATTCAAAATAACATTTGAATTCAAATTCAAGTTACACTTGAATCATGTTGCAACTTAAAAATATGAATTTATTCAAAAAGTTTAAAACTGTAAATTTCTCAGGCTTAAACCTGAAACAGTTTTAAATTTAGATTAAAACAGAATTAAAAACTTTGAACTCAAAATTCATTTGAATTCAGTTAAATCTTACATTTGATTTAATTTAAAATCTTTAAAATATGAATTTTATTTAATACTTCAAACTGTAGAATTACAGGTTCAAAAACCTGCAACTGTTTTAATATTGATTTAGAACCAAATTTAAAACTTGTTTAAATTTAACATATTTCACTTTTGAAAACTTTGAATTCCAAACTCTATTTGAATTCAGATTTAACTTGCATTTAAATCAAATTACAAATTAAAATATGAGTTTCATTAAAAACATTAAAAACTGCAAAACATCTTTCAGGTTTAAAACCTGAAACAGTTTTAATTTTGATTTAAACAGAAATTAAAAATTTGTTTAAATTTAAAAATTTCATCTTTAAAACTTTGAACTCAGAACTCCATTTGAATTTAGTTCAATTCGTACTTAAATCAACCCTACACTAGAATTGAATTCAATTCAAATTTCTTAAAAAAAAACTGCAACTCTCTCTGGATTAAAACCTGCAACTGTTTTGAACTTTTGATTTAAAACAGAAATTTAAATCTTGATTAAATTTAAGATTTTACTTCTAAAAAACTTTGAATTCAAAGCTACATTTGAATTATGTTTCTACTTCCACCTAATATCAAATTCCCACTCTAAAATTTAAATTTCATTCAACTTGCAAACTCTCAGTTATAAAACCTGAAACAGTTTTGATTTTGATTTAAACAGAAATTAAAACTTTGTTTAAATTTAAAAATTTCATTTTTAAAAAAAAAACTTAACTCAAAACTTCACTTGAATTCAGTATCAATTCATACTTGAATTAAGTTTCCAACCTAAAATATGAATTCCATTTAAAACTGCAAACTACAGAATTTAAGACCAGAAACTGTTTTGTTTTAAATTTTGATTTAAAACAGAATTTAAACTTGTTTAAATTTAAAAGTTCCATTTTTAAAAACTTTGAACTTCAAACCTTATTTGAACTCAGTTTTAACATCCTAAGTTAAACTTTAGTTTGCATTTTATTTCAAACTTTAAAAATCTGGAAAACAGTTTCCTGTTTCTCTTCTTTTTTTTTTCTTTTTTTTTCTTTTTCAAAATAAGAATTCAAACTATTTGAATTCATCCTTAGATTCAAGTTAAATCTTAAGTTCAAATTGCCAGATTTAATTTAACTTTATTTTATTTTTATTTTTTTTAAATTTTTAAAATAAACAGAACAGGTTCTGTTGTAAAAACCTGAACACATACACCCTGCACTCCCCTATTTTACTTCGAGTGAATATCCCTTTTGCTTCGAGTTTCCCCCACTTTTCCCCGAGACCAACCCGAGGCACAAACTCTGCAACCCAGAAACATCAACCCACCACCATCACAAACATGCACACACCCCTGTGCATTTGTAAACCACCTCCAGCCACCTCTAAACTACATCTCCGACCATCCCCTACCTATCAGTGACCACCCTCACCTAACATCCCTCCACCTCCAGGAAGAACTGCAACATCCCAAATCCCCTAGATTGTCAGATAAAAACCCAAAACCCTTCTTTTGTTCAACCCAGAAGAACTCACTTAATCCCAAATTAAAAAAAATATGATTTTAGTGTTAAAAATCAAGTTAAAGTTTATGAATTCAAGTTATGATCCTGAACTTATGAATTACCATGTTTGGATTTTGACACATTCCTTTTTTTTTTTTCAGTCATTTTGATTTCCAGGAGTTTTCTAAAGACACTTGAGTAATTTTGACTGAAGTATAATTTTAGTTTAAACTTTGAGATGAAGCAACCAAGTTCTGTTTATAACCTAAGTTTAAACAGAGATTACTCAAGAGTTTTTTGAATTTAAATCAAACAAGAACCATTTTGTTTTACTGTATATTAATATTTCCAGGTAGTTTTGAAACAAACATACTCAAGCTATTTTTAAAATTGATATACATCCATATAATCTTTCTCTCTGTTATAATCGTATCTCTACTTAGATTACATAAAGAGATTTTAGTTTTGGTCAAACTCAGTTCAGAAAGAACAACAGAGACTATTGCAAACAAACACAGTCAAACATACTCCTATTACACCCACACATAGATATGCAAAGTTATTTAAGATCAAGCAGAGGTTTAAATTTGAGGGGACAGACATACATCAACAAACAAGCATGCATTCATACATATGTACACAGCAGATTTATAATATATCTTCATCTTCTAATTTAAAGCATGCAAGTGTACTCAATACCTAAGCAACATCCCAAAACATCATTCATCACAAGCATCAAACCATAAAAGCAGAGGTGAAAGTGTTTGCTCACCTTGCTTAAGAAGGAACAGAGAACCCAAGCCTTTGAACTGGAATCTGGAACATGCAATTCTTCTTAAACTTCTCTGCCTTTTATCTTTGTTTTGGTCATTATTTCCTCAGGACAAAAATACTAGAGTTAATTATTTATTTATTGCTTCAGATTTTACATTTTTAAATTATGGTTTTAATTGAATTTACCTTAGTTGTTCTGCATTTGATTTTAATGTGTTTGTATTCTGCAGCTCCAAGTTGAAGACTTTGCTTTGCCATATTCCAGATTTTGTTGTTTCATGCTGAGTTGCACTGGGTTGCATTATGAATTTGATCTCAGGTTTGTTTTTAGAAAAACACTGCACTGTTTCTTGCTAACCAAAGCCTGAAGCACTATCAACTTGAAAGATGGAATTATAGCTTGAACTTGTTTTTTTTGCTTTCCAGGTTGAATGCAGTTCAAAAAAATTTTAAGAGAGGCTGCTTAGATCTGCCTCTGGTTTTGCTTCAGATCTTTGATTAGTTGAGTTTCCAGGCTTTGAGATTTTTTTTCATTTGAGATTTCTTTTGTAGTTTCTGGTTTGTGGATTGAATGAAGATGAAGGGATATTGAAACTTGGTTATTTCTCTTTCTTCATGCATGTTCATTTATTTTTCTCTCTTTCTCTATTTTTTTTTTTTTACTGTGCTTTCCATTTCGAGCTGAGCAAAGATGGGCTTGATGAATATGGTCTGAGATAGGTTCAGCTATATGATGTTGAAATGTGTGAGGCAAATCTCTTTTCTACTATTCCATTTAGATTTTCCAAGATGTGCTATGATTACTTATGGGGAAATGAAAGGCTTCTTGTATTTTTAAATTTGATTATTTTAAAAAAAAATGATGATGCCATTAGTATATGTCCATGTATAAGATCTTAAAGTATGTATTTGTTTATACTTTGTAAATAAATGTATTTGTTTATTCATTTGTATGTAATATGTACATGTTCAATGTTAAAAGAATTTAATCAATATTTATGTATATATATATATATACATATATTATATCTTAACAAATTTTTAAATGCTACTCATTTTTTTTAAAACACTCATTTTAAACTTGAGATACTAACATATGTATTTATTTTACTTTTACAAATTTTTAAAAAGAAATGAATTTAAAACAATTTGTACACTCACAAACAAATCACACATATATATACATTTCTTAGTTTATGAAGCTTTTGTAAACTTATTTATTAAATCAATTTTATTTACAATACATTTATAAATTCTAAAAGGTAAGTATTTCATATTCATTCTTTTTCTTAAATTTTTAAACTCAAGTCATTTTTTTTTTTACATTTTAAATTTTTTTGGGAATATACAACTATATTCTTTTCTCAAAAGAAGATGCATTTTAAATCTTTTTATAAAATCAAATAAATAAGTATATAATATGGTTGAATTAAAACTTTGAAATAGCTTTTGCAATCTTTTATTTATTTATATCAATTCTATAATATTACTTTTTAAACCAATATTATTTATAAGCTTAGTTTATTTTTATTTTTGAATTAAAACTAGTATACCTTTTAAATAAATCATTATCTATATTTATATTATTTTAAATTTTTATTTCTTGTTTTATATCCATTTACATAAATAACAAACAAATATCTATTTAAATTTGGAAAATATCCAGTTAATTCACAATTTAATTTCTAAAATAAATTAAATTTCCAATTTAAATTCGATTCAAAAACGGGAATGTTACAGGTTCCCCTCCTTAAGAAATTTCGTCCCCGAAATTTGCCGGGAAGACAACTAAGAATGGAGAGATATACAAAGATAGAGAATCGACTATCAAATCAAGCCGATCATCTATTCTGTATTGGCTTACCAAATCAGAATATCACTAATAGATATGAGAACAAACTCATATAATTATTTTACAAGATATTCGGGCCACCATCACACCGAAGCTTCTTCTGGAGCAACTACGAAGCAATCAAAAGAATACGAAATCGAATCAAAGGAGATTGATAGAGAAAATTGTTTCCACTGTTGCAGGGTATTGACCGTTTGTAGTGGTACTCCCCTGTCCCCTATCTCGTTCTCTTCTCGCACTCATACTCACTATTAGTGGATAGTAAGAGAATTTACTGAGGCATTCGAACAAATATCTTAGGGATCACTCATTCTAGGGTATACTTCACCCTATCTCTAATGAGCTACTTAATGTGTTATACTCCTGAGCTAAGGTTTTAACCATTAGCTCTGATACCACTAATAACGACCCTGACTCGACCTTCGAAAATCGGCACCGAATACGACACTCGTATTCAAATGCCGCAGATCCAAACGTCGAACCTGGTTCGCCGGAGCTTATAACACATTAAGTAAATAACACAGCGGAAGAAAAGAATAGCATATAACAATACACAACATTTGATACAATAGCTGATACAACATGAATGATACAACAGAATGGTACAATAAATATCAACATTATCAGAGATACAAAGAATAACAGCGGAAATAAAAGATAACACCAGCAGCGTGTAACATTCTAAAATTTTCGACTTTCGAAAATTCAACATCGACACTCACTTTATCGACTGCCGAATATCGAAGGCCGAAAACCGAGAAGTTATGGGTTTTAAAAAGAATTTTAAGAAAGAAAAAGAGAGAAGTAGAAGAAGATAACAGAAAATAAAGGGAGAGGAAGATAGAAAAAAGAGAGAAGAGAGAAAAGAAGGTAGAATATTTTAAAATGGAAGAAAACAGAAAGAAAACAGAACAATATCAGAATCTCACAATTCGCAGCGGAACAACGTATAATAATAAATGAATAATCTTTAAACAAAGAACTATATCAGTTATTACATTACATCACATTTCATTACATCATATCATCAGAGTGTATAACAACAACAAAAAGTGCAGCGGAAAAGAAATACTATATAAGTAATACGCCATGCCAATCCAGCTTGCCTCCAGCAACTCCAGAATATCCAGAATATCCTGATAAACCTTAACTCTTGACTGCCCGTGTGGAAATTGGTGGGCACCCAGAGTTTAGGAAGGAAAACAATAAACTCCGAGTCAGTCATGTGACTGGTGCGAGAACTCAAAACAGTTTATTTACTTTTAAAATCAAAATAGAGAATATTTTTAAAATCAAGTCGCAATGCTTTTAAAAATGTAACTACCATAAGACCTCCCACCACACACACAATGCAAACGCAGACTTGGAGGAGATTTCTTCTTATGTTAGTCAAAGATGCTTGATACGCATTAAAATAAAGCATTTGATATTTTTATTAGTGCATAGTGTAGAACAAATTCTTTCGAAAGTAAAGATATAAATCTTAGCCAGCATAGGTACCATTATATTATGCCTACTAATAGCTACCATATTAAATGGCAGGTTCTACAACTAAAACCGTACAAGATCGTATTCTTTCTTTGGATTTCCAACAAATGGTCAGGCCAAGGAACTTCCCATTGCCACATGAGAATGCCTCTGGAAAGACATCCCCGAGAACCAAACCGGAACTCTGCCAACACAAGGCCGGGTTACCCCTAACTGGGTAACTACTGACACGAGCACGCCATTCCCCGATCGTAAACGACCTTTTTCACGGGATCCCGATAACCAACAACCACAAAGTAATAAACTCGTAGTAACCACATAGGTTAAATATCTGGGCTCCATACCATGATACCACCTCTATCCAGAAGGAAATGTACATACCCTAAGGGGAGCTACAGCAACCCCTAATAACCTTGCTGCATCTTTCCTGTTTTGACCATTTCCGGGATGTGAGGCTCGACGAAGTCACGTCCACAAAAACATACTTTATACAAAAAGCCATGCTTTGGGTCAACAAATGATCAACACAATGATCACTAAGATAGACGATCAAATAAATGATCCTATCACAATAATCAACACAATGATCATTTCAGCATCACTCAGCATGTCACATTACCAAATTTGGGAATATATCGCTGATAACTTCAACTATATAACCTTTGAGCTCGTACGTCTCAAAGAAGGGTGTTAAGCAAAGAATAAATTCTCCGCCACCAACAGAAATATATTTGAATGAAATCGGCTTTATATCTCAAATTGTAATGTCAGGCATACAATCCATACAAGTCTGTTCCGGGATCGAACAGAACCGAAGGCACTTACAAAGAAGTCCTTGCAATCCGGATATTCACAATCCTGATCGGATTCACCATCACATATGGAGAACTCAATACCGTAGCTACTCGGTGCAGAGTCAATCGATAGTTCATCCTATCACTCTCGCAAATACCGGTCTTCAACACCGATCTTCAAATGCGATTTACAACGACGTATCACATATTCGGAGTGGGTTATACGACCCCATGGTCCTTTCCCGGTTAACCCGAATAGTGAGCGCTTATTCAAAAATAAGTGTGCATTCAAATTCAAACAAATCACATCAATTACCCATTCAAAGGGAAATATTGATAGTCGGTTATTGAACTATCACTGAATATGCACACATCACCAGATTCCAAATAATTTTCCCAAATTATTTATTTCCCAAAATATCTTTACAAGATATATAATTTCACATTTCAAAAATAAATCAATATTTATTTTTAACAAGTTCCACTTTCACATATAAATTCCATAATGAATTTATATTTCAAAATATCATGCATATACAATTTCAACTATCCATTTCAATTTATCTTCAAAAAGATAAATTCTAATATTCACTTCTTATTGGAAAACATTTCCATACTTATTTATTTATAAGTAATTCACAAATCTCTTTTATTTTCAACACTTAGAAAGTATTCAATATACTTAAATCGAATTAAGTATATAATTCATTCTTTAAGGAAATCATTCTCTTAAACATATTTATTTGGGCCAAAACGAATGTTACGTAAAACATCGTTACGACAACCCAAAATCATTAGTATAGGGATTCGAAATTAAAATAGATATATAAATCCCAATACTATACAAAACATTTTCTTTCGGAAATCATTTACTATAACAACAGTGTTATAGTCCACCATTTCCTTTTATTTCTCGAAAACGTCTATTTCAACAATAAATGTTGAAATCTATGGTTTCGAATCTCAACACATTTTAAACCATCGTTAGATCGTTTTAATTCTATTTAGAACATCATATCTAAATCAATTTTCTTTAACATATTATTCACTATTCAAAAATGTGAATATACTACGTTAATAAATATCATCCTTTCTATTCATTTTAATTCAAAGGATTATTCACTATTCAAAAATGTGAATATAACTCTATCTCTAAGTTATAACAATTAACTTATCAAAATAAGTCATTTGCGGATTTATAAAACAACGTTTATAAATTCCGTTTCTATTTATTTATAAAAACTTCCCTTTTTATAAATTCCTTTATTAACCTATTCCAGTTTATAACTCAATTATAAACTACAAGTTCATATTATAAGTTAATTACTTATAAAACGATTATTTTACAAAATCGTTCATTTAACTTCCCAAATTATTAATCTTAACTTATAAGATTGTTTATTTATCCAAAATTCATTCTTTTGATAACTTTATAAATTTTATAAACCTATTGCTTATAAAATTTCATTTATAACTTCACAGTTTATAATTTCATAAATTTCATTCATTTAGGAAATTCATTTTCACTACATTCAAACACTTATAAAAACTCGTTTTATAATGTCCATAATTCAATTTATAAATATCCATTTATAAATCTCTTAATAAAAATCAGTTTATATTATTCTTTTAAAACGTCTTTAATTTCCTTTATAATTTCACCATTTTGATTTATAAAATAATCAAATTTTATAAATCCTATATTTAAACTTTTCAAAATAAATTCAAATTTCCCAATTTAAACTATTTTATAAAATCATTGATCCATATTTCTCAAAATCAGCTTTTTAACTATATTTCTTAGAAATCATAATTTTTATAACTTTTAAAAATTATAACGTTTATTTATTTAACATGGATCAATTCCAAAAATAAAGTATATTTTCAAAAATCACTTTAAAATCCCAAAATCTGGGTCCAATGATGCTACACACCAAATAGTCAATCACGACTAACAACGATATCATATATCGATATGATAATCCATCAAATATCAAAATATCTGAAATAAAAATAAAAACTGTTGAGGAATCCAGTTGGATCCCTCCAACCTGTTTCCTGCATCCAAAAACATTAGCACAATACCAATTTCGCTCCAGTACGAAATTATCGCGGTATATGTTCTTATTAAATATTATCCGCTTAATAACGGCGTAATAGGGTCTCATCCGCTAAACAAAAAATGCGGGAAATCAATCAACTGCAATATATACATATGCCAATATATATATATTGATATTATATATAATACCAATTTCACTGTTTATGAAATATTCGCGGTATATGTTTATAATAAATAACATCCGCTTAATAACGGCGCATAATGTCTATTTTAACAATCAATAATTTACAGTCATCATTCAAACATGCATTCAAATATTTTAAATCTAACTATTTAAAATAAAATCGGAATCTATTCGATTGAGTGAGAAATTCTCACCTTGGTTTTAAATTCCGTTTTAGCTTTTATTTCGAATAAAATTAAACGCGCGTTTAATTTTACCCGAAATTCTCACTAACTCCAAACGACTCCAAACCAACTCCATCGCGTAGTGCTCGTCCATACGATTCCAACGCAACTGAGTTTGCATTTTTTCGACCTCGTATGAAAAAGTTATGAATTTTACAAGTTCGTACACGATTTATATAACTAAAATTACAACAACTTAATTAATTTTATACCCCACAACTAACATGAGCCATTGGATCCCAAACCTCCCTCATCCAGGCCGCACGCATCTTCACCTTCTCCCTCTCGTTTGTTTCTACAGGTAGCACACGTTCATGAAACCCATAAGCTCACAATTAGGTTTTAACTTCACCATCTCCTCGCTCAACGAAAACTCGATCGGGAAGTGCCAAATCGAAGCCACAACCCACCTCCACCTTCGGCCAAGATAGCCTGCAACTCGGCCTGCACAATCTCCTCGAATTGCGTGCGTTTGCTGATGAGAACGGCCTCACTTATCTCCCCCATCGTTGCACCATTTCCGATCAACCCCGTATGAAATCAAAGCTCTCTTCGTGCTCTCCAATCTTCGTGTTAAACACATCGGCTAAATCTTGATGGATTGGAAGAGATTAAGGAATGAAATTGGAAAAAATCTGGCCATAGAATAATTAGTGGCGGCTAGGGTTTGTTAGGTTAGGGTTTGTATATTCTTTTTTAATTTATGAAGAGGTAGGGGCTATTTATAAGGAACGAGCGACACTATTCATCCCGGAAATTCCGAACTCCGATTTAGACGCCGTAACCAGCGTACCTAGGGTTTATCCCGCGTTTCGGACACAATGGAACAGGTTTCGGAAGCTAATTCGGAAGTATGTGCGAGTTATGGCTGAAAACGTTCAATTTGAATTAAACCGATTTAAATCGATTTCTAGGCGTTTTAATTTGTACCGGACAAACGGTAAATCCAATTGACACGAAATTTGAAACCTTACAATAATATCACATTACGGATCCGATGAAACTAGTTTCGTCGAAATCCGAGACTTTTTGAAAAATGGCTATTTTGACTCGCCAAATTTAAATAAAAAATAAATCGATGCGTTTCGAGCTGCCACGATCAAACGATAACTCCGATTGACACGAAATTTGAAATCCGGTAATAACTAACTATTACGGATCCAATGAAACTGGTTTCGTTCAATTCTGAGACTGTTCAAAAATTGGCTATTTTACAGTCGATTATTAAATATTAAAATATTCAATTTTCACAAATTAACTTTTAATTCGATTTTAAAAGTTCTAAAATATTTCTATAACTCCAGTATGATTAAATAAAATTTTACAAATTATTTACAATCACTTTTAACTCAATTTTCAATTATTTCCATAATTTAACATATTAAATTATCGATTTAGTTATTCAATTAAATTCAATAATTCAAATTAAAATTTATTTGACTTAAAAATTCACTTTTTAATATTTAAAATTAATTAAATATTCAAATTTAAATTAATAAAAATTCTGGGTCGTTACAATCTTTCCCCCTTAAAAGAATTTCGTCCCCGAAATTACAAGTAAGAAAAGTCACAGAATTTATTAACTTTCCAAATTCATAGTTAAACTCCTTACAAATCTTTACTAAGTTTCCAAATCATACTTAGTTATCTTTTCAAAACAACTACTATTTTTTTTAACTTTCAATTCCAAAACAAAGTTAAAGTTTTCAAAATTTTTCCAATTTCTTAAATTTTTTCTAACGCCTTAAAATTTCGGAAAAATTCGCCATAGTCTCCTTTGCGCGGCTCGATCCAAAAAAAAATGACAGTATATATATCACAAATATACATCTCATCAAGTAATGAGGCATCCCGAAGGGAAAAAAAAGTGTAAAAGTACGATATTTAATCCGAGATATGTACCTTATATTTTATTAGCAAGCATATACGGCTAATATAGCGCTAAAGCGAACTCCAAATGCGAAGCAAACGCGATCCGCACCTACTAAACTCAACAAACAACATGAGAATCATGCATATATGAAAATAGTATCACTATACAACATATAGCAACATAACTATACATGTCACATAGAAAATGCAACAATAGCAATATATATTCAACCATCAACCAATTATCATTCAACAAATTCATAACCAATATATTCATTCATATTCTCATTTATATTCAATGAATTGGTTTTTCACTTTAAATCATATTTGATTTATTTACATTGGATTTACTAACATTCATTCTCAATTTTAATTAGTTTGCATTCACTAATTAGATCCAATTCACTTTCAATTCTATTCAAATTTGTTTACTTCTAATTTGAATTCAATTACATAGCTTCCAATTTCATTAATTCACTTTCATTAACACTTAATGAATTATATACAATCAATCAACAATCATATAACAATCAATGTATATTAATTTCAACCAAATTCCTTTGCTTATATTCATTCATTTTTTTATTCAACTTCTAATAACATTAGATTTTAATGAATTAACACTTATATTCATCTTTTCATATCAATTATTCACATTCAATTGATTAACAGCCAAGCCATTCATTCAATTCAATTACAAAGTTGAATTCTATTACATAACTTAAGTTCATATTCTTTTAATCCACTTGATTACTTACTTCGATACCTATATCAACTTCATTTAACATATCTTAAGTTATACTCCATTTAAACATCACTTAGTTTTACATAACTTAAATTCATATAGTTTCACTTCTAATTTATATAAGTTTATTTCACAATGGTAATTCACTTTAATTATAACTCAATTCTTATAATTCTTTTGCTTATACAATTATTCTTTTATTTAGATTATCCAAACAACCTAACAATCAACTTATATACACTTTAATAATTCTGAAAAATTATTCCTTTATATATCAAATATAATCAAGGTAAAATTATTTTATTTACCCAATTTAAAACAATATTATGTCGAATTGTTCTATTCAAGTGTTTAGAAACCCCTTCGGCATAGTCTTGCGGACCACGCTGACGAAAGTTCATATACCACTCAATAAACCAATCATCACAATATAAAACAATTTTTATATTCACTAACAAATACGCTCTCATAACTATTATTACACTCAAACTCATTCTAGAGTACTGCTGACTCTATCTCTAACGAGTAATACCCAACAGAACCATGGTTGTCGCTTAACCATAAGCTCTGATACCAAATGTAACATTCTAAAATTTTCGACTTTCGAAAATTCAACATCGACACTCACTTTATCGACTGCCGAATATCGAAGGCCGAAAACCGAGAAGTTATGGGTTTTAAAAAGAATTTTAAGAAAGAAAAAGAGAGAAGTAGAAGAAGATAACAGAAAATAAAGGGAGAGGAAGATAGAAAAAAGAGAGAAGAGAGAAAAGAAGGTAGAATATTTTAAAATGGAAGAAAACAGAAAGAAAACAGAACAATATCAGAATCTCACAATTCGCAGCGGAACAACATATAATAATAAATGAATAATCTTTAAACAAAGAACTATATCAGTTATTACATTACATCACATTTCATTACATCATATCATCAGAGTGTATAACAACAACAAAAAGTGCAGCGGAAAAGAAATACTATATAAGTAATACGCCATGCCAATCCAGCTTGCCTCCAGCAACTCCAGAATATCCAGAATATCCTGATAAACCTTAACTCTTGACTGCCCGTGTGGAAATTGGTGGACACCCAGAGTTTAGGAAGGAAAACAATAAACTCCGAGTCAGTCATGTGACTGGTGCGAGAACTCAAAACAGTTTATTTACTTTTAAAATCAAAATAGAGAATATTTTTAAAATCAAGTCGCAATGCTTTTAAAAATGTAACTACCATAAGACCTCCCACCACACACACAATGCAAACGCAGACTTGGAGGAGATTTCTTCTTATGTTAGTCAAAGATGCTTGATACGCATTAAAATAAAGCATTTGATATTTTTATTAGTGCATAGTGTAGAACAAATTCTTTCGAAAGTAAAGATATAAATCTTAGCCAGCATAGGTACCATTATATTATGCCTACTAATAGCTACCATATTAAATGGCAGGTTCTACAACTAAAACCGTACAAGATCGTATTGTTTCTTTGGATTTCCAACAAATGGTCAGGCCAAGGAACTTCCCATTGCCACATGAGAATGCCTCTGGAAAGACATCCCCGAGAACCAAACCGGAACTCTGCCAACACAAGGCCGGGTTACCCCTAACTGGGTAACTACTGACACGAGCACGCCATTCCCCGATCGTAAACGACCTTTTTCACGGGATCCCGATAACCAACAACCACAAAGTAATAAACTCGTAGTAACCACATAGGTTAAATATCTGGGCTCCATACCATGATACCACCTCTATCCAGAAGGAAATGTACATACCCTAAGGGGAGCTACAGCAACCCCTAATAACCTTGCTGCATCTTTCCTGTTTTGACCATTTCCGGGATGTGAGGCTCGACGAAGTCACGTCCACAAAAACATACTTTATACAAAAAGCCATGCTTTGGGTCAACAAATGATCAACACAATGATCACTAAGATAGACGATCAAATAAATGATCCTATCACAATAATCAACACAATGATCATTTCAGCATCACTCAGCATGTCACATTACCAAATTTGGGAATATATCGCTGATAACTTCAACTATATAACCTTTGAGCTCGTACGTCTCAAAGAAGGGTGTTAAGCAAAGAATAAATTCTCCGCCACCAACAGAAATATATTTGAATGAAATCGGCTTTATATCTCAAATTGTAATGTCAGGCATACAATCCATACAAGTCTGTTCCGGGATCGAACAGAACCGAAGGCACTTACAAAGAAGTCCTTGCAATCCGGATATTCACAATCCTGATCGGATTCACCATCACATATGGAGAACTCAATACCGTAGCTACTCGGTGCAGAGTCAATCGATAGTTCATCCTATCACTCTCGCAAATACCGGTCTTCAACACCGATCTTCAAATGCGATTTACAACGACGTATCACATATTCGGAGTGGGTTATACGACCCCATGGTCCTTTCCCGGTTAACCCGAATAGTGAGCGCTTATTCAAAAATAAGTGTGCATTCAAATTCAAACAAATCACATCAATTACCCATTCAAAGGGAAATATTGATAGTCGGTTATTGAACTATCACTGAATATGCACACATCACCAGATTCCAAATAATTTTCCCAAATTATTTATTTCCCAAAATATCTTTACAAGATATATAATTTCACATTTCAAAAATAAATCAATATTTATTTTTAACAAGTTCCACTTTCACATATAAATTCCATAATGAATTTATATTTCAAAATATCATGCATATACAATTTCAACTATCCATTTCAATTTATCTTCAAAAAGATAAATTCTAATATTCACTTCTTATTGGAAAACATTTCCATACTTATTTATTTATAAGTAATTCACAAATCTCTTTTATTTTCAACACTTAGAAAGTATTCAATATACTTAAATCGAATTAAGTATATAATTCATTCTTTAAGGAAATCATTCTCTTAAACATATTTATTTGGGCCAAAACGAATGTTACGTAAAACATCGTTACGACAACCCAAAATCATTAGTATAGGGATTCGAAATTAAAATAGATATATAAATCCCAATACTATACAAAACATTTTCTTTCGGAAATCATTTACTATAACAACAGTGTTATAGTCCACCATTTCCTTTTATTTCTCGAAAACGTCTATTTCAACAATAAATGTTGAAATCTATGGTTTCGAATCTCAACACATTTTAAACCATCGTTAGATCGTTTTAATTCTATTTAGAACATCATATCTAAATCAATTTTCTTTAACATATTATTCACTATTCAAAAATGTGAATATACTACGTTAATAAATATCATCCTTTCTATTCATTTTAATTCAAAGGATTATTCACTATTCAAAAATGTGAATATAACTCTATCTCTAAGTTATAACAATTAACTTATCAAAATAAGTCATTTGCGGATTTATAAAACAACGTTTATAAATTCCGTTTCTATTTATTTATAAAAACTTCCCTTTTTATAAATTCCTTTATTAACCTATTCCAGTTTATAACTCAATTATAAACTACAAGTTCATATTATAAGTTAATTACTTATAAAACGATTATTTTACAAAATCGTTCATTTAACTTCCCAAATTATTAATCTTAACTTATAAGATTGTTTATTTATCCAAAATTCATTCTTTCGATAACTTTATAAATTTTATAAACCTATTGCTTATAAAATTTCATTTATAACTTCACAGTTTATAATTTCATAAATTTCATTCATTTAGGAAATTCATTTTCACTACATTCAAACACTTATAAAAACTCGTTTTATAATGTCCATAATTCAATTTATAAATATCCATTTATAAATCTCTTAATAAAAATCAGTTTATATTATTCTTTTAAAACGTCTTTAATTTCCTTTATAATTTCACCATTTTGATTTATAAAATAATCAAATTTTATAAATCCTATATTTAAACTTTTCAAAATAAATTCAAATTTCCCAATTTAAACTATTTTATAAAATCATTGATCCATATTTCTCAAAATCAGCTTTTTAACTATATTTCTTAGAAATCATAATTTTTATAACTTTTAAAAATTATAACGTTTATTTATTTAACATGGATCAATTCCAAAAATAAAGTATATTTTCAAAAATCACTTTAAAATCCCAAAATCTGGGTCCAATGATGCTACACACCAAATAGTCAATCACGACTAACAACGATATCATATATCGATATGATAATCCATCAAATATCAAAATATCTGAAATAAAAATAAAAACTGTTGAGGAATCCAGTTGGATCCCTCCAACCTGTTTCCTGCATCCAAAAACATTAGCACAATACCAATTTCGCTCCAGTACGAAATTATCGCGGTATATGTTCTTATTAAATATTATCCGCTTAATAACGGCGTAATAGGGTCTCATCCGCTAAACAAAAAATGCGGGAAATCAATCAACTGCAATATATACATATGCCAATATATATATATTGATATTATATATAATACCAATTTCACTGTTTATGAAATATTCGCGGTATATGTTTATAATAAATAACATCCGCTTAATAACGGCGCATAATGTCTATTTTAACAATCAATAATTTACAGTCATCATTCAAACATGCATTCAAATATTTTAAATCTAACTATTTAAAATAAAATCGGAATCTATTCGATTGAGTGAGAAATTCTCACCTTGGTTTTAAATTCCGTTTTAGCTTTTATTTCGAATAAAATTAAACGCGCGTTTAATTTTACCCGAAATTCTCACTAACTCCAAACGACTCCAAACCAACTCCATCGCGTAGTGCTCGTCCATACGATTCCAACGCAACTGAGTTTGCATTTTTTCGACCTCGTATGAAAAAGTTATGAATTTTACAAGTTCGTACACGATTTATATAACTAAAATTACAACAACTTAATTAATTTTATACCCCACAACTAACATGAGCCATTGGATCCCAAACCCCCCTCATCCAGGCCGCACGCATCTTCACCTTCTCCCTCTCGTTTGTTTCTACAGGTAGCACACGTTCATGAAACCCATAAGCTCACAATTAGGTTTTAACTTCACCATCTCCTCGCTCAACGAAAACTCGATCGGGAAGTGCCAAATCGAAGCCACAACCCACCTCCACCTTCGGCCAAGATAGCCTGCAACTCGGCCTGCACAATCTCCTCGAATTGCGTGCGTTTGCTGATGAGAACGGCCTCACTTATCTCCCCCATCGTTGCACCATTTCCGATCAACCCCGTATGAAATCAAAGCTCTCTTCGTGCTCTCCAATCTTCGTGTTAAACACATCGGCTAAATCTTGATGGATTGGAAGAGATTAAGGAATGAAATTGGAAAAAATCTGGCCATAGAATAATTAGTGGCGGCTAGGGTTTGTTAGGTTAGGGTTTGTATATTCTTTTTTAATTTATGAAGAGGTAGGGGCTATTTATAAGGAACGAGCGACACTATTCATCCCGGAAATTCCGAACTCCGATTTAGACGCCGTAACCAGCGTACCTAGGGTTTATCCCGCGTTTCGGACACAATGGAACAGGTTTCGGAAGCTAATTCGGAAGTATGTGAGAGTTATGGCTGAAAACGTTCAATTTGAATTAAACCGATTTAAATCGATTTCTAGGCGTTTTAATTTGTACCGGACAAACGGTAAATCCAATTGACACGAAATTTGAAACCTTACAATAATATCACATTACGGATCCGATGAAACTGGTTTCGTCGAAATCCGAGACTTTTTGAAAAATGGCTATTTTGACTCGCCAAATTTAAATAAAAAATAAATCGATGCGTTTCGAGCTGCCACGATCAAACGATAACTCCGATTGACACAAAATTTGAAATCCGGTAATAACTAACTATTACGGATCCAATGAAACTGGTTTCGTTCAATTCTGAGACTGTTCAAAAATTGGCTATTTTACAGTCGATTATTAAATATTAAAATATTCAATTTTCACAAATTAACTTTTAATTCGATTTTAAAAGTTCTAAAATATTTCTATAACTCCAGTATGATTAAATAAAATTTTACAAATTATTTACAATCACTTTTAACTCAATTTTCAATTATTTCCATAATTTAACATATTAAATTATCGATTTAATTATTCAATTAAATTCAATAATTCAAATTAAAATTTATTTGACTTAAAAATTCACTTTTTAATATTTAAAATTAATTAAATATTCAAATTTAAATTAATAAAAATTCTGGGTCGTTACACAGCGGAACAATATCTTCAATATAGTCTTCAAGAAAGAACTCCAGTATCAGTAATCTCCATCTCCAAAGCACCAATCCAGAAACAGCTCGAACTCCAAATCAAGATGAAGAGAAGCAACTCGATCCAAAATGCGATTGCCAAATCCTAAGGCTGAAAGCTATCGAATCTACACCTACTATAGATTATCTGAAAATCCCAACTCTAGATTGCCCGTGTGGGAAATAGTGGGCACCCAGAGTTTAGGAAAGGAACAATAAACTCCAGGTCAGTCGTGGGACTGGTATGAGCAAACAAAAACATTTGGTCTTTAAAAACAAGCAACAAGGAATTTAAAATAAATCCGTAATGCTTTTTTGGAAAATGAAACTACCATAAGGCCTCCCGCCACACACACAATGCAAACGCAGAATTGGAGGAGATTTCTCCTTATGACAGTCAAATATGCTTAATACGAGAAAGTTTTCTTTGATATTATTACTAGTGCATAGTGCAGAAAACCATTTCGAAAGTACAATATAAATCCTAGCCAGCATAGACATTCCGAACTATGCCTACTATAGCTACCATCCAAACAGTGGTGACCACCATAAGTGAATGGCAGGTAATACAACTAAAACCGTACAAGGCACGTATTGGATGAATGGATTCCCAACAGATGGTCAGGCTAAGGAACTTCCTACTGTCAATGGGATCGCCTCTGGCGGGACGTCCCGAGAACTAACGTTACGGTTAGATCTCTGCCAACACAAGGCCGGGTTACCTCTGTAACTAGGTAACTACTACACGAATATGCCATTCCCCGGTCCTTTGGGACCTTTATCCGAGGCGCCTCAAAGCAACAACCACACAGTAAATGAGATTGGAGCAACCACATGAGTAAGTATCTGGGCTCCATACCATGATACCACCCTTTACCAGAAGGGAATGACACACCCTAAAGGGAGCGACCCTCATAACCTTGCCGCATCTTTCCTGTTTCGACCATTTCCGGGGAGTGAGGTCCTGATGCAGTCTCGTCCACAAAGCTATGCTTTGGGACAAAGCCATGCTTTGGGTCAACAGATGACCAAAGCAATGATCACAAAGATAAATGATCAAACAAATGATTATATCACAAATGATCAACCAATGATCATCACACAGCAGCACTCAGCATGCCACATTACCAAATTTGGGAATATCACTGATAAATATCAACTACATAACCTCTGAGCTCGTACGTCTTAGAGAAGGGTGTTAAGCTAAGAGAAGAAATTCTCTGCCACCAAGCAGAAATGTATTTGATAGAAATCAGATAACATCTCAAAGTGTAATGTCGGACATACAATCATACAAGTCTGTTCTGGGTTCGAACAGAACCGAAGGCACTTCCGAAGAAGCCCTTGCAAATCCGGGTATCCACAATCCCGATCGGACTTCCCATCACTAAGGGAGAACTCTATACCGGAGCAACTCAGTGCAGAGTCAATCGATAGGTTATCCTATCGTTCTCACAAATACCCGGTCTTCACCACCGGTCTTCAATTGCAATCCATAACGTCGTATCACTATTCGGAATGGGCTATATGACACAAGGTCCTCTCCCGGCTAAACCGAATAGTGAGCGCCATATTTTAAAACATATGGATATGGGATTTCTGTTAAGTCACAACTTATAAAACCCAAAACTTTCTTTCAAATGGTTAAACAAATTACTATTTTTAAATCTTTAAACAAAAAGATTTATTTCGCAAAGTTTCACCTAGTTCCACAAAGATCTACTCATAGATTCCAAAACAATTCCCATTCAATTTGGATTAACCCAATTTAATCTTTAAAATTAAGGATTTATAGCTTTCAAACCCATTTCCAAAGATTTATCTATAATTTGGAAAACCATTTCATTTTAGACTTGAAGTCCTTTTATCACCAATTGGAAATTCATTTCTTATGTGAAAGCTCACAAACAGTTTCCGTTTTCAGAAGAAATCCAATTATATACCAGTTTAAATCTTGGGTTAAACTAAAATTTCAAAACATCACTTTTAAAATGGTTTTGAAAACCCATATAAACCCATTTATAAGTTGAATAACTTTTTTTTTTTAAACCCTAGACCCCAAATCATCGAATTCAATTTCAAATATTGAATTCAAATTTAAATTAATTCATTTAAATTCCAAGATTCGAACAAGTTATTTAAAATAACTATTATTTTTGAAAACTCATTTTCAAAAGCTTCAATTCCAATCCCAAAACTAATTTGGATTCAAAAAATCAAATTTTTTTAAAACAATTTCAAAAATCTGTGACTTAACAAATTTCCACGTGCAACCCATATTAGTGTGTGTATAAGTGTGGTCGGGGGGGGGGGGGGGGGGTTCAACACAATAAGAGTGCCACATCACAAATCAGCACAGATTCAATCATTACAATTCGATGTGGGTTTCGGATAACCAAATGGAATCCGACTCCCTGTCGCATCGAAATTTAAATGTCATTTTACGGGTCAAAGGGTTTGCATAGCAATATATACATCACAGAAATAACAGCCTAGCACAAAGCATTACATAGCATCACATCACATATCAAATATATCAATCCATCACAGAACACCCAATAACAATCAAACATCTTTAATTAAGATGAATAAACCGTGTGGTTATGAATTTGTTATTCACATAATTACTTTTATTTATAATCTTTAAATCAATGATTAATTATCATAACTATAATTAATTAAGTTTTAACCACCTTTATTTATTAATCATTTATTTAATTAACTATCTTAATTAATTAACCTTTAGTTGAAATTAATTAAACCTTAATTTCTTTTATTAATTGATTTTTCCTCAATTAATTACTTAAATTGGTAAACCCTCAATTTTAAATTTAATTTAAAACAGAATTAAAACTTGTTTAAATTTTTAGATTTTCATTTTTTTTTTAAAAAAATTTTTTGAATTCAAAATAACATTTGAATTCAAATTCAAGTTACACTTGAATCATGTTGCAACTTAAAAATATGAATTTATTCAAAAAGTTTAAAACTGTAAATTTCTCAGGCTTAAACCTGAAACAGTTTTAAATTTAGATTAAAACAGAATTAAAAACTTTGAACTTCAAACCTTATTTGAACTCAGTTTTAACATCCTAAGTTAAACTTTAGTTTGCATTTTATTTCAAACTTTAAAAATCTGGAAAACAGTTTCCTGTTTCTCTTCTTTTTTTTTTCTTTTTTTTTTCTTTTTCAAAATAAGAATTCAAACTATTTGAATTCATCCTTAGATTCAAGTTAAATCTTAAGTTCAAATTGCCAGATTTAATTTAACTTTATTTTATTTTTATTTTTTTAAATTTTTAAAATAAACAGAACAGGTTCTGTTGTAAAAACCTGAACACATACACCCTGCACTCCCCTATTTTACTTCGAGTGAATATCCCTTTTGCTTCGAGTTTCCCCCACTTTTCCCCGAGACCAACCCGAGGCACAAACTCTGCAACCCAGAAACATCAACCCACCACCATCACAAACATGCACACACCCCTGTGCATTTGTAAACCACCTCCAGCCACCTCTAAACTACATCTCCGACCATCCCCTACCTATCAGTGACCACCCTCACCTAACATCCCTCCACCTCCAGGAAGAACTGCAACATCCCAAATCCCCTAGATTGTCAGATAAAAACCCAAAACCCTTCTTTTGTTCAACCCAGAAAAACTCACTTAATCCCAAATTAAAAAAAAATATGATTTTAGTGTTAAAAATCAAGTTAAAGTTTATGAATTCAAGTTATGATCCTGAACTTATGAATTACCATGTTTGGATTTTGACACATTCCTATTTTTTTTTTTCAGTCATTTTGATTTCCAGGAGTTTTCTAAAGACACTTGAGTAATTTTGACTGAAGTATAATTTTAGTTTAAACTTTGAGATGAAGCAACCAAGTTCTGTTTATAACCTAAGTTTAAACAGAGATTACTCAAGAGTTTTTTGAATTTAAATCAAACAAGAACCATTTTGTTTTACTGTATATTAATATTTCCAGGTAGTTTTGAAACAAACATACTCAAGCTATTTTTAAAATTGATATACATCCATATAATCTTTCTCTCTGTTATAATCATATCTCTACTTAGATTACATAAAGAGATTTTAGTTTTGGTCAAACTCAGTTCAGAAAGAACAACAGAGACTATTGCAAACAAACACAGTCAAACATACTCCTATTACACCCACACATAGATATGCAAAGTTATTTAAGATCAAGCAGAGGTTTAAATTTGAGGGGACAGACATACATCAACAAACAAGCATGCATTCATACATATGTACACAGCAGATTTATAATATATCTTCATCTTCTAATTTAAAGCATGCAAGTGTACTCAATACCTAAGCAACATCCCAAAACATCATTCATCACAAGCATCAAACCATAAAAGCAGAGGTGAAAGTGTTTGCTCACCTTGCTTAAGAAGGAACAGAGAACCCAAGCCTTTGAACTGGAATCTGGAACATGCAATTCTTCTTAAACTTCTCTGCCTTTTATCTTTGTTTTGGTCATTATTTCCTTAGGACAAAAATACTAGAGTTAATTATTTATTTATTGCTTCAGATTTTACATTTTTAAATTATGGTTTTAATTGAATTTACCTTAGTTGTTCTGCATTTGATTTTAATGTGTTTGTAATCTGCAGCTCCAGGTTGAAGACTTTGCTTTGCCATATTCCAGATTTTGTTGTTTCATACTGAGTTGCACTGGGTTGCATTATGAATTTGATCTCAGGTTTGTTTTTAGAAAAACACTGCACTATTTCTTGCTAACCAAAGCCTGAAGCACTATCAACTTGAAAGATGGAATTATAGCTTGAACTTGTTTTTTTTGCTTTCCAGGTTGAATTCAGTTCAAAAAAATTTTAAGAGAGGTTGCTTAGATCTGCCTCTGGTTTTGCTTCAGATCTTTGATTAGTTGAGTTTCCAGGCTTTGAGATTTTTTTTCATTTGAGATTTCTTTTGTAGTTTCTGGTTTGTGGATTGAATGAAGATGAAGGGATATTGAAACTTGGTTATTTCTCTTTCTTCATGCATGTTCATTTATTTTTCTCTCTTTCTCTATTTTTTTTTTTTTTTTACTGTGCTTTCCATTTCGAGCTGAGCAAAGATGGGCTTGATGAATATGGTCTGAGATAGGTTCAGCTATATGATGTTGAAATGTGTGAGGCAAATCTCTTTTCTACTATTCCATTTAGATTTTCCAAGATGTGCTATGATTACTTATGGGGAAATGAAAGGCTTCTTGTATTTTTAAATTTGATTATTTTAAAAAAAAATGATGATGCCATTAGTATATGTCCATGTATAAGATCTTAAAGTATGTATTTGTTTATACTTTGTAAATAAATGTATTTGTTTATTCATTTGTATGTAATATGTACATGTTCAATGTTAAAAGAATTTAATCAATATTTATGTATATATATATATACATATATTATATCTTAACAAATTTTTAAATGCTACTCATTTTTTTTAAAACACTCATTTTAAACTTGAGATACTAACATATGTATTTATTTTACTTTTACAAATTTTTAAAAAGAAATGAATTTAAAACAATTTGTACACTCACAAACAAATCACACATATATATACATTTCTTAGTTTATGAAGCTTTTGTAAACTTATTTATTAAATCAATTTTATTTACAATACATTTATAAATTCTAAAAGGTAAGTATTTCATATTCATTCTTTTTCTTAAATTTTTAAACTCAAGTCATTTTTTTTTTTACATTTTAAATTTTTTTGGGAATATACAACTATATTCTTTTCTCAAAAGAAGATGCATTTTAAATCTTTTTATAAAATCAAATAAATAAGTATATAATATGGTTCAATTAAAACTTTGAAATAGCTTTTGCAATCTTTTATTTATTTATATCAATTCTATAATATTACTTTTTAAACCAATATTATTTATAAGCTTAGTTTATTTTTATTTTTGAATTAAAACTAGTATACCTTTTAAATAAATCATTATCTATATTTATATTATTTTAAATTTTTATTTCTTGTTTTATATCCATTTACATAAATAACAAACAAATATCTATTTAAATTTGGAAAATATCCAGTTAATTCACAATTTAATTTCTAAAATAAATTAAATTTCCAATTTAAATTCGATTCAAAAACGGGAATGTTACATAGTATCAATTTTTCATTTAAGAATTCACCATTCCCTCTTAAGTTAGTATAAGCATTTTATATGCTACTTATGTTTATTCCCACTTTACCACTTTAGTTTATATCCAATTTTATTCAAATTGATTCTTTCATTTCCATATGAATTTAATTTATTTTTAACACTGAATATTTGAATTTTATTTCTCATTCATAACTAATTCATGTCATTATTTTAAATCAGTTTTATTTACTAATCTATTTCAACTTCCAGTTTGAAATCGTTTTGTCGTTAACAAAATTTTCCAAGTTTTTCAAAAAAATTCTAACTCCCAAAATTTTCAAAAAATTTTGCCAGAGTCTCCTTTGTATAAAGGAGCTTTTGCAATTTGACAAAAGATATAAATATATATACATCGACCCACACGGTCGGAAAAATCAAAAACAGTTCATATTTCCTATTTTTATTGCGCAGGCGTATCTTATTAGCATTTTAAGCAAGCGGCTTATAATTTTTAGCAACTAGCGCAACCATATCCAGCCACACGGCTCCCAGGTACCTGTGCTTACTCAATTTAAACATGTAAGTGCCAAATATATGAAGTTTAACAATTTTTCGCTTATTTGCAATAGTTAAACACATGAATTCTAACAGCAATGCACATTAAACACTTTTTATAAGCAAATTAAATATTCCAACATTAATTTTAATTGCTTACAACCAATCACATATCGTTTCACTTAATCCGAATGGTAAACAACTCACAAGCTCCCATTAATTTATTTTTAAGCAAAACGAACTCATATTTAATTCAATTGATCTCAAAATCAATTTATTTTACTCCTATCAATTCATAGCATCCTAATTACTTCCATTTACATCAAATGACAATTTATTATGTGCAATTTGACGAGATCTATGTGAATAAATAAGTACTTATGTTTTATAACCAATTTAAATTGATTTCGACTTAATTTATACTTAATTCTATTCCATTTTTAAATTTATTCACAATCCATATATTCTCATTTTCATTGCATTTCAAATTTGGATCCATCCACTTGCATTTCATTTTATTAACCAAACTAGTTTCATTATTCAAACAGGTTCCATTCAAAACCATTTGATCTAGCTCGACACATTCTATTAAATTTTATCCCTTTCAAATTTTATTCACGATCCATTCATTTGCGTTTCATTTAAAACCATCCTATTTTTCTTATTATCAAATTATTTAAGTCCCTTATTTATTTATTCCAAACAATTTTATTTAGCTCGAAAACAATCCGAGCTATTCCATTCAATAACTATTTCAATTTTATTCTTGATCTATTAAACTTGAAAATATTCTATCTTTCTCATTGTCTTTAAGTTATTTCAAATCCTTAACAATTTAAATGGTTACAACTATTTATTCAAGAATTTCATTCCATTAAATATTATCTATAACTCATCGAATTTTATTTCGATTAGATTTATTTTTTCTTGATTCAAATCCAACCCAATATCATTAAACTTTAGTTTTAAGTTGAATTCAATTCAACTCCTTTCCATCTTTTTAGCTTAAGTTGATTTACTTCAATTTTATATTTAAGCTCATTTTCATTTTACAAGTAAATTTTTTCTCCTTTCTATTCAACTTAACTCTATCACAATCAAATCTCATTTCAATCTACAATTTCTTTTGATTAGTTATTATAAAATTTAACTTTCAGATTCATCTCGTTCAATTGATTACAAGGCCATATCCAATTTATTTCCACATATTTGGATTTTATTCGGAATACAAACCATTACTATTTTAATCCAATTTCATTTTCCTTTATTCGACACATTTCCAACTATATTTAATTTGTTAACACTTCAAGTCAAATTTTAGTTAATAACTCAAGTTCTGATCCCACCACTCACTTTTAATTTACCATCCAATTTTATTAACTCACAATTCAACTTCATTTTCAATTCATTTAATTAATTGCAAGGCCACTTTCAGTTATATTTTCTTCACTAATAATTCAAGTCGAATTTGATTTATAGCTTGAGTATTATTTCCAAACTTCAATACTAACTCACCAATTCAGCTTCTATTTAGCTACATTAGGTTCCATTTACATATTTCATTAACTAATTTATTATCTAATTAGTTCTTCCCCTGGTCAAAATTCAATACTTGATTTTTAATTCCAAATATCACTTCATTTGATTTCCTTAGTTCAATTTATTATATAATTCAAGTTTGGATTCTTATTTTATTTTCCAATTCATCAAAATATTTATTTAGGTTTTCTTTCCCATTTTTCAATTTATAAGTCACAACTTATTATTTTATACATTTCATTCTAGGCTTGAATATATTCATCTTTTATTTTTAACTTGAGTTTTACATTTATTTAAAATCCAAGCATATTTTATTCTATGGATTTTTTTAATTCTGATTCTTTTATAAGTTATTCTTACTTATTTATTCCAATTCCAATCCTTAACCAACTTATTTTCCATTTATTCAAGTAAGAATCTAATTCCATCCAATAATTCGATTGAATTCTTATTCCAATTCAATTTTATTTTAACTCAGATTTATTTAACTCCATTCGATTTCAACTTAATTCGAATACAACTGGATATTAATTTCAGCCTATTTAATTAATTTCAATCCAGTTAAATTTTATTCTCTAATCCAAGTTAACTTCATTTTTAACTTTACATTTTAAATTTAAATTTCCAACATTCAAAGCTTATATTTCCTTCCAGATTTAAATCATCGCAATTTATAAGCTTACAACCTATCTTATCAGGATTTTTAAACACTCGGCTTTTGGTTTCAAATCATTTTCGAAATCTCCAACATCTAAAATCACACTTCCCAAAAAATTTAACCAATCCTGGTTTTTATTTTCGTCAAATTGCCTTTGAAATTTCAAAAACAAACAGATTTTCCTGAGCAAATCAATTTGGCAGCAATCTGTCACTTAGAAACTTGAAAATGAACATCGATGATGCTGCAGTCATCACCGAAGTTATTTTCCAACGACTGAAGTGAATTCAATGCTATATCACGTTCAAAATCCATTTGAAACAAATTTCCTTTCAGAAATACCCCAAAAACAACAATGCTACTATTCATCTTCAAAATACCCCCAAAATCTCCGGGGTTTTAAAGTTTCAAATTCTGTTTTATTTCAAATTTTAACTATAATGCATTTGTATAGTTTATGCTTATACAAATTCCCATTTAATTATATTTCAATTTGTAATTTACGTTTATAATTCATATTTATAAATTTCATTCTATACTGAATTTATTTCCTTAACCTTTGGTTATGTTTTAAATTTCTAGTTAAATTTTTACTCAACAATGATAATAATTTAATATTATTCTTCCTAACATCCAAGCAACCATATATTAGCTAAAATAGTTTACAAAAACTTTTCTTTATATCAAAATATATTTTGGGTAAAATTATTCCATTTACCCACATTTAAAACAATACCGTGTCGATTGTTCTATTCAAGTGTTTAGAAACCCCTTCGATACAGTTGTGCAGACTGTATCGACGAAGGTTCATATGCCGCTCAATAAACCAATCAACACAATATTAAAATAATTTATATTCACTAACAAATACGCGCTCATATCTATTTATACGCGCAAACTCATTTTAGAGTACTATAGACTCTATTTTATGAGTAATTCCCACCAAAGCCAAGGTTATCACCAACCTATGCTCTGATACCAACTGTAACAGCCCACAAATTCGTACCCCTTGAGTCAACACTATTCTACCTAAATCAACTCAAGTGGTACAGAAATACGAACCATTTGGGTAAAAGAAGAAGAGGTAGAAGAAGAAAATAGAAAACAACAACAGAATCTAACCATCGCAGCGGAATAAAATATAATAGATAATAAATGATCTTTACTCAAAATCAAATATATCTGTTTACATATTACATCATCAGAGTACATCAATCACAACTCAACATCAATAACACGCAACTGGACATACAGCTACTCTACACAGCGGAATATATATAAAACAAGTACGAGTGTACGTATCGTCATCCAGCTCGTCTCCTGAGCTCCACAGCATCATATCCTATATTCTATAATACTCGGTCTGACCCGAGCGTTACAGTTAAATAACACCCGAGTAGGTCTGGAATACTAGCGTGAGAAAATCACACTCAATTGACTATTAAAGTTTCAAAAATCCATTGAAAACAAAAGCATCTCGTAAGACCACGCCATAAATAAACATGTCGGGTTTTACCTTACGATAGCTAAAATAATTTTTATAGAAATCCTCTGATATTATAATAGAGTCTATATACAAATACTTATAAAATAGCCGAAATTGTTACATTCATTAAATTCCAGCTACTAGCCACAGAGTGGGTAATACAAACAAAACTCGTACAAGGCTCGTAGGGAGAATGGATTTCCAACAAATGATTAGGCATTGGGGTACCACCTGTCACAGTACGTGGCCTAGATCACAGTACCGAGGAGTACGCCATCTCCCCTTCAATACAAGACCGGGACTACCCCTTACTGGATAATCCTGAGTGGGATCACCCCATGGTTGGGATCAGCAACCGCCCACTAAGCCGAAATAAAAGGGACATCTAGACAGGGATGACGTCACCCTGCTTGGGTGCTACCCACCTAGCCTTGCTGCATTACCCTTGATTTTCAGTCATTCCCAGTTGACGAGGCTTGAGGCTAAGCGTTACCTTTTTAGAACATATCCCTTAGAATGCCGATCGTCCACCTGATGATGTCCCGAAAGCATTCATCCATACAAGTCTGTCCTGGGTTCGAACGGAACTGAAGGCACTATTCCTACTACGTCCATTTTGGAAATATCCTCAGGATTAGTAGCGACTAACCCTTGCACTTCCCTGCTCCATCTTCGAATCCAAACTTGTTTCCACGAAACGTACAAACCGAATCGAAGTGGTTTTCGAGAAATAAATCTCGGTCCCGGTCTCTTTAAAACGATCAACGCATTTGGCCAATATTGATAGTCGGTGATTTAACTATCAAAGTAATATTTACAACATCCATCACACAATAAATAATTTCCTAAATTATTTATTAATCCCAAAAATATCTTCACAAGATATATTTCTATTTTCAACCCTTTGAAAATAGTTTCATATCATCTTTCTTTTTTTAGAATAAACTTTCCCAAATATTTTCTATCTCCACTAAAATCACCAAGTACAAAACTAGATTTTTTTTAAATAATTTAAAACACTTTACGTTGAAATATACTTTAAAATATTTAAGGTAAAACTACTTCAATAATTTGTTGAAATACATACTATATGAATATTTGAAAATAAGGTTACTTAATAAAATATAAAACTAGATTTTCACTTTTAAAAACAAAATATTAAGTCACTCTTAAAATAATTACTACTATAATAGATTAAAGGAAATACTTACTTTTAGAATTTAAATATTTAGAAATAATAAATTTTCCAAAACTTGCTTTTTAAAAACAACTTTAAAACCTTTAATTTATATTTAAAAATCTACTTTAAAAACGTACTTGGTTATCCAGGGAGAATTTCCAATCTCAATCACCTAAATCAATTTCCCAAATTGATTCCCAATTTATTTCATTTGAAATAAATTTCTTTACTTACTCGGTTCATTTCAAAATTCGTTAATTATGGATTTTATTATTATTGTTTTTATTTTCCGTTTGATTTTTAATTCTTTTTACTGAAATATACAAATTTCAGATTTTTCCCAATTTCTTCTTTATTCTTTTCAAAAATTTAAATCTTAAATTTTTAATAAATGTTTTCTTCTTTTAAAATAAATATACTAAAGTTTAAAATTCATTAATTTTCTGTTTATTCAAAATTTCCTTTCCATACTCAAAATTTATTTATTAAGATTTTAAAGTCGCATTATTTCTTTTCCAATTCATTCTTAAATTTGTTCAAATTTTCTATAATTATTTTACTTACAAATTAACTTATTTTATTTTCTTTCCAAAATCCAATTTATATATTTTGGGTAATTTATTATACCCAATTATATCCAGTCAAACCATAGCATTCAGTATTCTAATATAATTCACCATAGAATATTAAACAATCACAACAGAGGATATTAAATAATTTAAATAAATGTTGAGGGATCCAGTTGGATCCCTCCAACCTGTTTTCCCTGCATCCACAGCCGTTAGCACAACATAAATACCAATTCCAAAATTATACCATACTACAACACAGCAATCCATTTAACCATTCAAACAATTATTTAAATTTAATCATTTAAATTTAATTTAAATTCAGCTGAGTGAGATTAACTAACCTTTGATTTTTGTTTTGCAATCCGACCCAATCCGGCTTGCTTCTATCAGATTTTGACCTTGTATAAACAATTTTCGATTTATTAACACTTGAAATAACCGAACCATTAATCACCATTTAATTATTTAATTTAAACTAATAATTTGATTTAAACTAAGTTTTCCTTAGAATCCTTTAGTAACTAAAAATTTAAGTAAGTTAATCACCAAATACATTATTTCAAAATAAGCTTGTAGATTATAAAAAAAATGTGTAGATGTATATTTTATTTTATTTTTCTACTTTCAAACTACATATAAAAATAGTCTATATAAGTCTTAAAAATCTAATTTTCTATATAAACCCTTATATACATTTTTTCCCAAACATCTTATATAATTTTTCTGTATATTCTTGTACATATATTAATTTTAAAATAGGTATGTGAATTAAAATATGTGAATGTATTATATATATATATATATATATATATATATATATTAAATTCCCTTCTAACTCATTGTACATATATTAGAAACAGAAATGTTTTCATGCTTTACCATAAATATATCTACATATACATGTATATACATTTTCAAAAGGTCTATTATACCTTACTACAATTTTTTCTCTGTATATATATATTTATACGTATATGTATATTTTTGAAAACAGCATATACCTCCTATCGTTTGCTCGCGTCGCCACTGGCATCGCCACCATGAAGCCTCGCGCACCCATCAAACGAGCCACGATCGAACCCCGGGTATGGTGACACTACCTCGCGACTTCGCCTGTGTCGGAGCCCAACACACTAGCGGCTTCTCGATCCCGGTCTCTTCCCCATTCGCGACCTCCCGTTTGAGAATTCCACCATAACCCCAAACAAACCCGAACTGTTTCCCTGAATCGACCACACGAGCGTCGCTCCTACCCAAACCAAACACGCGATCTTCCCATTCGAGCATCGACCCCTTGATGATTTCGTTCGATCTCAAATCGGTGAAGGGTTGTCCACGTCGAATTGAAGTAGGAGGAAAGAAAAATGTGGAACAAAAAATATCGATTAAAGTAAACGAAGAGGGGTGAGTGCGTTCGATTTCGTGAAAAGGATTTGAGGGAGAGAGAGGCATGCTTCGATTGTGGAACAAGTAAATGAGAGCGCGGCCATTTTTATTTTCTGAACTTTGATCCCTCTCTTCTTCTTCTTTTTTTAACTGAGGGGTTTTGATTTTGAAGGATAAGGCTTCGGCCAATTTATTAAAGTGAAAATGAACCGGAAGAGGGAAGAAGAAGCTTGCGTTAGAAGCTAGAAGAGTGTGGCTTCTAAGAAAATGTTTGACTATGCAAATTAAAGTTCATTAATTCGCCTATGCATTTACGGCTTGCACGATCAAACGGTAACTCCGAACATTGCGAAAATTGAAATCCGATAATAATTAAATATTACGAATCCAATGGAACTGGTTTCGTCGAATTCCGAGACTGTGCCTCGGAAGGCTATTTTTAAATTCAATTTAAACAATAAAATTTCAAAACTGAACAAACCACTGCAAATTTCAATTTTACAACTTCTATTATACTCTGTACTATCAATATAAATTTTACAAGCCTTAAATTATATTTTAACAGGCTTAAAACTCCAGATTCAACATTTTACCCGACTTCAAATTATTTAATTTAATAATTTAATTATCAAATAAATAGTGAGATTTGAATTTAAGTTAAAAATTAACTTTTAAATATTTAAAATCAATTAAATGTTCCAATTTAAATGCTCAAAAATTCCGGGTCGTCACATCCAAACTCGTACAAGGCGCGATAGGATAGGTGACACGGCACAACCAGGCTATGCCAGGGTAGATATATCAATTACGCATTCGGGCTGGTGGTAACGCGTAGCCGCAGCTACCGCCCACCTCGAGCCACACCCAAAATAAAAAAAATCAAAAGTTGAAACGAACCGACTTTCTCGCCTCAGAAAATCGCATCATTTTTATGAAAGAAAGGGATAGAAAAGAGAAAAGACAGAGAAGAAGAAAGGAACAACATCAGAATCTAAACAGCGGAACGAATAAATTATATTAATCACATAACACATTACATAGTATCATATACATCTGAGTTACACAGCATAATCAACACATACTAGACAGTTATAAACACATGTCTAGTTATACAACTCAATACAACACAAAGACAACAACTCAGGAATCACACAGCGGAATACTATATAGCTATACGCAGAAGCCTCCTGCTCCATTGCTCCTCCAGAATTCGTCAAGCCAACCTGAATTCCCCTGGCTACTCGTAAAAATTTGAGTACCCAAGAGTTTGACAAAATAGAAGGTAAACTCCGGGTCAGACATGGGTCTGGTGTGAGTAAACGGTTAAAGTTGCTTAACTTTAAAAACACTTTGAAAGAAAAGGTATCACGTAAGACTTCCCACACATAAACATGGAAAAGTTTTTACCTTACGCTAACCAAAACATTTGATAGAAAATTAAGTGATATTATAATAGGTCAAGGGTTTTCAAATAAATATGAAATAGCCGAAATTGTTACATTTATTAAATTCCAGCTACTAGCCAGAAAAGTGGGTAATACAATCAAATCCGATGGCACTTATTGGATTTTGGATTCTATACAATGGCAGGGCTACAGGGGTACCGCCCATCACAGTACGTGGCCTAGATCACCGTACCGAGGAGTATGTCGGCTCCCCTGCAACACAAAGCCGGAACCTTTCCTTACTGAACAGTTTCGATTGAGACAACCCCAGTGGATGTAGCTATTCAACCGCCCACACAGCCGAAATAAAAGGGACCTCTAGACAGGGGTAAATCTTACTCTCAAGTGGGGGCTACCCACGATGCCTTGCTGCACCTCCCCTATTTTAGCCATTCCCGGTTGATGAGGCATGAGGCTACGATTACCTTTAGTGAACATATCACTTAGAATGCTCATCGTCCACCTGACGATGTTCTGAAAGCATTCGATCCATACAAGTTCGTTCCGGGTTCGAACGAAACCGAAGGCACTATCTCGTTGCACTCATTATTGGAATTACTCTCAGAGTCAATGACCATAGCCCTTGCACTCTAAATCACCATCTCGAACCTGAAAGTACTACTTGTCCAACTCATCACGGAATCACCCTCAGAGTTATACTGACGAATAGTTCTTACACCTCGAGTCTTCACTCTTTACAAGAGATTCACGACCTATCGTTAATTTGGATCGATGTGGTTTTCGGATATCCAAATATGGAAACCCGATCCCGGTCTCATCGAAATCCAAAACGTATCTTTTAGGTCCAAGTTGTTTAAGGTTGAACAATTCAATTTAATTATCCATATACACACAGATAGATAAATTTGCAATATCACAATTGATAATCACATTATCAAAATAAACAGATGATCCATAACAAAATAGGTAATCCATATCATCATCACAATAGATAATCTATATTACCATCACAATGCAACCAAGCATTCATACCACACAACATTACTTATCTCATTCCTGAGATTACATCCATTCAAGTCAATCAATGTCACTCATTCATACATAAGCAATGATTTACTTAATCACAACATAATTAATTTAAAATAAATTAAATTAACTATCTCTATCTCTAATTAATTTAAATGAATTAAATTAATTACTTCATCACTTAATTAATTTAAAATTAATTAAATTAACTATCTTCATCACAATAAATATTGCTTACTTATTCATTAATTAAACCAATTAATTAATCATCATCTTAATTAATCAACCTTGATTAATTAACTCCTAATCAAGTAATTAATCCTTAATTATTCTCGTTAATCGTATTAATTAATGAACCTTAATTAATTACTTTCATTAATTAATTAACTATAATTAATCACATTATTTCTTAATTAATTACATTAATTAATCATGCTTAAATTATTTGCTTTCAATTTATCAACTTTAATAAATATAAACAGTAATTAATTATTCTTAATTACTTCTTAATTACTTTTAGTTACTTTGTAAATTCTTTGATTTACCACACCAAGTAATTTATACATTTAAAATTACTCCCCAATAAGTAATTTTACTTATCTCAATTACTCCTGTAATTTATTCATCAATTACCTACCTTAGGTAATTACTCTTATCAAAACTTATTAAGCAATCATACTTAATCATTTATCGAGTGACTTCCTTTTATTAATTAACAAATTAATTAACTTACTTGATCACACTCATCTCATAAATCAAAGTCGAGTAACTCATTCCCTAATTACTATTTAACCAAATTGATCTTCAATTAACAGATTAATTATCTTCAACTATTAATTAATAAACCTTAATTATCAATCAATCCTTTAATACAAAGTAATCAATTACTAATTACTTTTAAAATTAATTAATTAACCTTAATTAACCAATTAATTATCTCATAATCATTAATTAATAAAACTTAATTATTAATTAACAACCTTAATTAAAATAAATTAATCCATAAATATAATTAATTAATCCTTAATTACAATTAAATAACCTTTAATAATAGTTAATTAATTCTTAATTAACTTGCATTATAGATTAATAATCCTTAATTATTAATTAAGAAAAACCCAATTAAAACTTAATTACTAGTTTAATCACTTAATTAATTAATAATTAAAATTTAATTAATCATTAGTCATTAATTAAAACATCATAATTATTAGTTAATTAAATTAACAATTATACTTAATTAATTACTTAATTAACCCCTTTAAAATAATAATTTAATTAATTAATCAAACTTAAAATTCTTATTCAACTTAATTAATTACAAATCATTAATACTTAATTATTATTTAAGATAAAACATTATCTTTAATTAACCTTGAAAAAAACTTTACTTAACTTAATCATTAATTAGTTTAAGATATAAAGTAATCATCAATTACTTACCCTTAATTATTAATAAACAATTCCTTAGTTTCCAGTTAATAAATTACTTAAAACTTTAATTGTTAATTATAAATCATTTTTCATTAACCAATAAAACATTTCCTTATAAATTTTCTTTTTATATTTCCAAAATAAGTTGGAAAATAACATTAAGGTTTTTATCATAAAACATTTTAACCATTCATACAAATTCATTTGTATAAGCAAATCAATTTAAAGAAATGGATTTTTAGCTTAAATTATTTAAAGTTTAAAACTTTATTTATTTTAAATTAAAATCTAGTTAAACATTCCATTTGGGTTCAACCCATGTTTACATGAATCCAAGAACAAAGTACATCTTCTTTTTTTTAAACAATCTGACTTTAAAAATTTTAAAACTGTTTAGTTAAAACTTAAAAACTATTAAACATAACAGTTTAAATCAAGCTTGCAATAACCTAGAAAACAATGCGAGCTTCCCCGAGTCATCCACCATATGTCCCGAGTCATACTTCGAGAAAAACAAGTAAACCCAAAACGACAACCCACTTACATGCTCATCCACATGTGCAAGTGCACCGACGCCAGAATCGCCTCCGGTCAACGACGACTCCACCGACACGTCACTCAACAACCCTACAAACCCATACGATCAACGGAACTCCATACCTTTCCTCGATTCAAAATCGAGCTCCTCAAGGTGAACTGAACCCAACCCAATCATCGGAAAATTCCTAGAATTTCCCATCTCCGATCACGATGACCCCAACCACTTCGGCTATGAATTGTCGACCCACTACGCCTCCTTCACCCAGAATTTCCTTCAACTCGAAACACCATAAGAGAAGTAGTGATTCAAATTACAGCAAGACTGAAAATTAGGTTTAGAATCTAATCCTCCTTGCTGCCGACGCCACGATCATCAGACAGCCATCCCCTTATTTTTGTCGTACTTCCCAATCATCCCTCTAGCTCCATCAAGAATTCCGAACACCCCGAAAACATAGATCATCAGATATTGGCCACAAACCAATTTCCAGAAAACCCCCCAATTACTTAGTCAATATAATTTTAAAAATTTTGATATTTGTTTCAAAAATCCTAACTTTCCAAATTGATCTAGGATATATGCTTGAATCTGCATAAATTAACCTTTGATTTTATTGCATTTGAAGATTTTAACTGAGTTTCCTTGTTCCAGAAATTTTACTGAATCTAAAATACCAGTTCTTGTTTCTAAGAAAATTATATGATATTTTAAACTAACTAGCTAGATTTAAACACCATAGATTCACAGAGATTTAGCTGAAAATTTAAAATTTTGTTTTGTTTAAAATCTCTGAAATCAGAAACAGGAAGATTCAAACAATCCAAACAAAAATTTCAAATATATTCCTATACATAGATTTGTACTACTACCATCACATGCAACACATCATTATCACAGAAATATTTCAAGCAACAGATAATTCATCACTTAAGTTTTCAGTAAAAATTATTTACTCACCTTTGAAAGAAATGCAGAGAAATGGAATTTGATGATAAAACTGGAAACTTGCTTTGTTTTTGAAATGCTTCTTTTCTTTAAAACTGCAAATCTTTGAAAACTTCTGCTTTCATTTTTTTTAAACTGAAGTGCTTCCTTTAAAACTTTGAAAAGCTTTGAAAACTTCTTGTTTTGACCCAGATTTGTTTGCTTGCACACTTGACAGATGGTTACAGGCTTAGGTGATTAACAGAGCTTGCAAAATGGCTACAGAATTTTGGAGAATCAATGCAGATGGGTTTGAATTTAGTTTTCAGGTTTGAGACAATTGATTCTGGTTTGCATTGCATATTTATTTTGAGAGGAGTATTCAGGTTTGCATTGCATTGCATTTGAAAAATAAAAATGTGGCAGGGTTTTTGAACTGAAAACTGGTTACTGGAAAATAAACATTGCAGATATGAAAAATGTGACAGGTTTTGGAATTTGATTTTTTTTCAAGTTTTGGATTTTGCATTGCATATTGGTTTGTGGAGATTTCAGGTTTGGTAAATTTCTGGTTTTGGTTTGATTTTGGCAAATTTGAAAATGAATCCAAGAAAAAAAAAATGGAAGAAGAGAAGATATAGATTTATATAGATTTGAATTAGGATTTATTAAAATTAAAGAAAAACAAAAATTGAAATATGACACTTGTTATCATGTTTACACTTGTCATCTATATTAATTAACTACTTAACACATGTTTTTAACATGCATATAAAATTAACATTTGTCATTATTAAATTTTCATTTGTTTTAAAATGATTTAAAAGCTTTTTAAATTGAATTTCCTAATTAACTAATACATATATTAATTAAAAATGCATTTCTAATTTATATGAATAAAACTTTTTAAAAGAAATAAAGTGTAAACAAACAAAATCATATGAATATGTATTAAATTCATTTTTAAATGTTAATGTAAAGCTATTGTATTTATTTACTATTAAATAAATACTTCTAAATTTGTATAAATAATATTCTTTAAAGAAAACAACGTAAAACAAAAATCTGATTTAAATAAAAACTTTATTCATACATTTCATATCAAAACATAATATAATAATTATTCTTTTTAAAGATTCAAATTTAAATCCAGATTCAAATTTAAATTTTACTTTTAAAAATCCAATTTAATAATCAACTCAAACATTTATATTTTTAAATAAACACATTATTAAGTTTTAAAAGTTGATTACTCCATTTTAAAAAAACAACTTAATACATACATATATATATATATATATATATATAATTTTAAACAATACTTATTTAATTTGAAAATAACAAGTCTATTTAAAATCAAATATATAAATTAACACACTTATTAAAATCATCACATTATTAATTGTTTGGCTAATTATATTTGAAAATAACCATTTTATCAATTTCAAATAATTTAAATTAAGAGATTATCAACAATTTAAACTCCTTGAAATTCCGGGATATTACAATCCTTCCCCCTTAAAAGAATTTCGTCCTCGAAATTTAAAACAAAGATAATACAAAGTTTTATTTTATTACAACCAATCCAAACATTCATAACAGCCATACATTATCAATCAAACAAACAATTTCATCCAAACAACCAATTTATCCAATTAAATCAAATAAATAACACTAGCTATCCGGACACAGATCCGGATAAGCTTCCGAAAATTATCGCGAGTTTCCCAGGTACAAATACAGGGATACTCGCTCTACTGAATCTAAACTAGCTATACTGCTAAGCTACTGAGCTCCTATTCAGTTAGATCTATAATCTGCACAAGATACCAGACCACATACAAGTCTGATCAACAACAAAATCCTTCACAGAACTACTAGTCTCAAAACCAGTGATGGACCAAACACGTACTCCCTCAGAGACACGTGAAATATTTTGAATTCCAGTCTTCCAAGCTTGCAATTCAACTCTTCAAACCAAAGCACTTAACCTTACAAAAACTCAGAAGAATCCAATATACCTCGGAGCTCACCTCTTATTGCTCCCTTTACTAAAGAAAAACTCAATAACATCTAAGTCTCCAACTTCGAATTCCAAATTCTTCCGTTTCTTAATCTCAAAATTTTCCGGATGATCCGGACTGCCTACAGATCCTTCCTGATCAGCTCAACCTTCGATGATGCTTCTGCAAACAAACTGGATCAACTCAACAAACTGATCCTCACAAGATCTATCCAAAATTAAAAAGCAAACTTTACTATCAGCAGTAGAAAACAACTTCTCCTATCCTAAAAAGACAGGATAGAATCACTTGCCAACTTGCCTCAGATTCTGAAAAATACAGCAGAAACTTTCTAATCCAAAACACTGCAACTTCCAGTTGCTTTTACTCAAGAATAACAGCCACCCTGCTTTCACTGGACAACTCTTATCTGGAGCAGATGAAAATGTCGTCGAATGGACACAAGCATAGACTAAACATCACATCTCGGAAATAAGGTTCAACAGAAGTTCCAAGAAATACAGAGCTGCTTCACCAAACAATCAACCTAGGAAACAAGCTTCTACCCAGCTGAATCACCGGTATCACTCTTGACATCAAGCCGATTCAGAACTCAATCTCCAATGCGGGCAAATCTCTAACTTTCCTGAAGATATATCCAAAAAATCTTCGACAATTCCATAACTTCTACAACCTCTAGAGATGCCACAAACCCAAGCAAAAGACTATCTGAGATAATCTCCCAATCTATCGCAAGTCACTTTTGCGATCAACCAATCCAATATCCAAGATACTGTTCTCTCTCCACTAATCAGAACAGTTTATCCTCGACCAACTAATCCATCAAAGAAACATATCCTCACTACTGCTTCTGAATTCCATCTCTAGGAAATTACTAAGCCAAAAAGATCTTCCTGCCGGAATACAGAACACTCCCGAGCTGCACCGCTAATACAGATGCCAAAGACTTCTTATCCAAAGCTCTTTGAGAAACTCGGACCTCCAACTAAACACATACATCCTGCTGAACACAGCCACAACATCGAAGCAGACTCGCTTCCTTAAACTTGCTCCGAAAGAAAACATCTTAGGAGACATCCATGGTCACTGCATCCCATCACGCAGCTACTACTTCCTGAGGTATCAAAATACCGTCACTCACTTCTGCCTAACCGACAGATCCAAATTCTCAAAAATCCGCTCACACGAGCGCAATCAAACCTACACTTCGAAGTTGAACCCCGAACCTTAACAGGTTTCCTTCAGAGATCGAAGAAATCCTTACACCAAACTGCAAAGATTACTCGAGACGGTATTAGGTCTACAGTCTCGACAAATACACTTCCAATCTCAAACATTCAAACTCCAACCAATGGTAGTCGTGTTACACACACCACTACCTCATCTACCTTTATAGCTTATATTGGACAACCCAAAAAGGTAACCCAACATATAGGTAGAAATAGATATATAAATATATATAGTTATATATAAGAATTACAAGTACGCTCTCTCAAGAAAGACACCACTACAGAGCCTAGGTATTCACTCAACCTAATGCTCTAATACCAACCGAAACGACCCGACTTTCTCACCACAGAAAATTGCATCGTTTTTAAGAAAGAAAGGGATAGAAAAGAGAAAAGACAAAGAAGAAAAAAGGAACAACATCAGAATCTAAACAGTGGAACGAATAAATTATATTAATCACATAATACATTACATAGTATCATATACATCAGAGTTACATAGCATAATCAACACATACTAGACAGTTATAAACACCGGTCTAGTTATATAACTCAATACAACACAAAGACAACAACTCAGGAATCACACAGCGGAATACTATATAGCTATACACAGTAGCCTCCTGCTCCATTGCTCCTCCAGAATTCGTCAAGCCAACCTGAATTCCCCTGGCTACTCGTAAAAATTTGAGTACCCAAGAGTTTAAGAAAACAAAAGATAAACTCCAGGTCAGACATGGGTCTAGTGTGAGTAAACGGTTAAAGTTGCTTAACTTTAAAAACCCATTGAAAGAAAAGGTATCACGTAAGACTTCCCACACATAAATATGGAAAAAAAATTACCTTACGCTGACTAAAACATTTGATAGAAAATTCAGTGATATTATAATAGGTCTAGGGTTTTCAAATAAATATGAAATGGCCGAAATTGTTACATTTATTAAATTCCAGCTACTAGCCACAAAAGTGGTTAATACAATCAAATCCGATGGCACTTATTGGATTTTGGATTCCACACAATGGTAGGGCTACTGGGGTACCGCCCGTCACAGTACGTGGCCTAGATCACCGTACCGAGGAGTACGCTCGCTCCCCTGCAACACAAAGCCGGAACCATTCCTTACTGAACAGTTTCGAACGAGACAACCCCGGCGGATGTAGCTAGCTATTCAACCGCCCACACAGCCGAAATAAAAGGGACCTCTAGATAGGGGTAAATCTTACTCTCAAGTGGGGGCTACCCATGAAGCCTTGCTGCACCTCCCTATTTTAGCGATTCCCGGTTGATGAGGCTTGAGGCTACGATTACCTTTAGTGAACACATCACTTAGAATGCTCATGTCCACCTGACGATGTTCTGAAAGCATTCGATCCATACAAGTTCTTTCCGGGTTCGAACGAAACCGAAGGCACTATCTCGTTGCACTCATTATTGGAATCACTCTCAGAGTCAACGACCATAGCCCTTGCACTCTAAATCACCATCTCGAACCTGAAAGTACTACTCGTCTAACTCATCATGGAATCACCCTCAGAGTTATACTGACGAATAGTTCTTACACCCTGAGTCTTCACTCTTCACAAGAGATTCACGACCTATCGTTAATTTGGATCGATGTGGTTTTTGGATATCCAAATATAGAAACCCGATCCCGTTCTCATCGAAATCCAAGACGTATCTTTTAGGTCCAAGTTGTTTAAGGTTAAACAATTCAATTTAATTATCTATATACACACAGATGGATAAATTTGCAATATCACAATTGATAATCACATTATCAAAATAAACATATGATCCATAACAAAATAGGTAATCCATATCATCATCACAATAGATAATCTATATTACCATCACAATGTAACCAAGCATTCATTCCACACAACAGTACTTATCTCATTCCTGAGATTACATCCATTCAAGTCAATCAATGTCACCCATTCATACATAAGCAATTATTTACTTAATCAGAACATAATTAATTTAAAATAAATTAAATTAACTATATCTATCTCTAATTAATTTAAAATGAATTAAATTAATTACTTCATCACTTAATTAATTTAAAATTAATTAAATTAACTATCTTCATCATAATAAATCTTGCTTACTTATTCATTAATTAAACCAATTAATTAATCATCATCTTAATTAATCAACCTTGATTAATTAACTCTTAATCAAGTAATTAATCCTTAATTATTATCATTAATCATATTAATTAATGAACCTTAATTAATTACTTCCATTAATTAATTAACTATAATTAATCACATTATTTCTTAATTAATTACATTAATTAATCATGCTTAAAGTAATTGCTTTCAATTTATCAACTTTAATAAATATAAACAGTAATTAATTATTCTTAATTACTTCTTAATTACTTTTAATTACTTTGTAAATTCTTTGATTTACTACACCAAGTAATTTATCCATTTAAAATTAATCCCCAATAAGTAATTTTACTTATCTCAATTACTCCCTGCAATTTGTTCATCAATTACTTACCTTAAGTTATTACTCTTATCAAAACTTATTAAGTAATCATAATTAATCATTTATCAAGTGACTTCCTTTTATTAATTAACAAATTGATTAACTTACTTGATCACACTTATCTCATAAATCAAAGTCGAGTAACTCATTCCTTAATTACTCTTTAACCAAATTAATCTTCAATTAACAGATTAATTATCTTCAACTATTAATTAATAAACCTTAATTATCAATCAATCCTTTAATACAAAGTAATCAATCACTAATTACTTTTAAAATTAATTAATTAACATTAATTAACCAATTAATTATCTCTTAATCATTAATTAATAAAACTTAATTATTAATTAACAACCTTAATTACAAATTAATTAATCCATAAATATAATTAATTAATCCTTAATTACAATTAAATAACCTTTAATAATAGTTAATTAATTCTTAATTAACTTGCATTATAGATAAATAATCCTTTAATTATTAATTAAGAAAAACCCAATTAAAAATTAATTACTAGTTTAATCACTTAATTAATTAATAATTAAAATTTAATTAATTATTAGTCATTAATTAAAACATCATAATTATTAGTTAATTAAATTAATAATTATACTTAATTTATAACTTAATTAACCCCTTTAAAATAATAATTAAATTAATTAATCAAACTTAAAATTCTTATTCAATTTAATTAATTACAAATCATTAATACTTAATTATTATTTAAGATAAAACATTATCTTTAATTAACCTTGAAAAAAAATTACTTAACTTAATTATTAATTAGTTTAAGATATAAAGTAATCATCAATTACTTACCCTTAATTATTAATTAACAATTCCTTAGTTTCCAGTTAATAAATTACTTAAAACTTTAATTGTTAATTATAAATCATTTTTCATTAACCAATAAAACATTTCCTTATAAATTTCCTTTTTATATTTCCAAAATAAGTTGGAAAATAACATTAAGGTTTTTATCACAAAACATTTTAAACCATTCATACAAATTCATTTGTATAAGCAAATCAATTTAAAGAAATGGATTTTTAGCTTAAATTATTTAAAGTTTAAAACTTTATTTATTTTAAATTAAAATCTAGTTAAACATTCCATTTGGGTTCAACCCATGTTTACATGAATCCAAGAACAAAATACATCTTCTTTTTTTTAAACAATCTGACTTTAAAAAATTTTAAACTGTTTAGTTAAAACTTAAAATCTATTAAACATAACAGTTTAAATCAAGCTTGCAATAACCCAGAAAACAATGCGAGCTTCCCCGAGTCATCCACCATATGTCCCGAGTCATACTTCGAGAAAAACAAGTAAACCCAAAACGACAACCACTGACATGCTCATCCACCTGTGCAACTGCACCGGCGCCGGAATCGCCTCCGGTCAACGACGACTCCACCGACACGTCACTCAACAACCCTACAAACCACTACGATCAACGGAACTCCATACCTTGCCTCGGTTCAAAATCGAGCTCCTCAGGGTGAAATGAACCCAACCCAATCATCGGAAAATTCCCAGAATTTCCCATCTCCGATCACAATGACCCCTACCACTTCGGCTATGGATTGCCGACCCACCGCGCCTCCTTCACCCAGAATTTCCTTCAACTCGAAACACCATAAGAGAAGCAGCGGTTCAAATTACATCAAGACTCAAAATTAGGTTTAGAATCTAATCCTCCTTGCTGCCGACGCCACGATCATCAGACAGCCATCCCCTTATTTTTTTTCCGTACTTCCCAATCATCCCTCTAGCTCCATCAAGAATTTCGAACACCCTGAAAACATAGATCATCAGATATTGACCACAAACCAATTTCTAGAAAACCCCCAATTACTTACTCAATAAGATTTTAAAAATTATGATATTTGTTTCAAAAATCCTAACTTTCCAAACTGATCTAGGATATATGCTTGAATCAGTAAAAATTAACCTTTGATTTTATCGCATTTGAAGATTTTAACTGAGTTTCCTTGTTCCAGAAATTTTACTGAATCTAAAATACCAGTTCTTGTTTCTAAGAAAATTATATGATGTTTTAAACTAAATAGCTAGATTTAAACACCATAGATTCACAGAGATTTAGCTGAAAATTTAAAATTTTGTTTTGTTCAAAATCTCTGAAATCAGAAACAGGAAAATTCAAACAATCCAAACAAAAATTTCAAATATATTCCTATATACAGATTTGTACTCCTACCATCATATGCAACACATCATTATCACAGAAATATTTCAAGCAACAGATAATTCATCACTTAAGGTTTCAGTAAAAATTGTTTACTCACCTTTGAAAGAAATGCAGAGAACTTGAATTTGATGATAAAACTGGAAACTTGCTTTGTTTTTGAGATGCTTCCTTTCTTTAAAACAACAAAGCTTTGAAAACTTTTGCTTTCATTTTTTTTTTAAACTGAAGTGCTTCCTTTAAAACTTTGAAAAGCTTTGAAAACTTCTTGTTTTGACCCAGATTTGTTTGCTTGCACACTTGACAGATGGTTACAGGCTTAGGTGATTAACAGAGCTTGCAAAATGGCTACAGAATTTTAGAGAATCAATGCAGATGGGTTTGAATTTAGTTTTCAGGTCTGAGACAATTGATTCTGGGTTGCATTACATATTTATTTTGAGAGGAGTGTTCAGGTTTGCATTGCATTGCATTTGAAAAATAAAAATGTGGCAGGGTTTTTGAACTGAAAACTGGTTACTGGAAAATAAACATTGCAGATATGAAAATGTAACAGGTTTTGGAATATATATTTTTTCAAGTTTTGGTTTTTGCATTGCATTTTGGTTTGTGGAGATTTCAGGTTTGGTAAATTTCTAGTTTTGGTTTGATTTTGGCAAATGTGAAAATGAATCCAAGAAAAAAATGGAAGAAGAGAAGATATAGATTTGTATAGATTTGAATTAAGCTCAGACTGACCCAAGCATAATGGAAAGACAAAACACTCAAGTCAGGACTAAAAGATCTTATGCAAGTCAAATCAAAATAAGTGGAATAGAAATATTACTACAATGGCTTCAGTGATGTTACGGGATTTTCATCTCCTATCAAGTGTACAGCGTAGATATAATTATTTAAAAGATTTCAAATAATTCGAAATACCAATTTATTCATTTTAATTAAAATAATCTGAAGTTTAAATTTAAAAATTTAACCTTTCAAATAATTCAATTCCAATAAATAGTCCAAATTCAAGAAAGTATATGGGAATATGCCATTTCAACCAGCATCCAAAATCAAAATTTCCAATCCAATGGAAACCACTCGTGTTATCATTTCAATCCATAGTGATAACAGAGATGTATACATAAATAAACATCCAATCATCCAAAATGTCAACCAATAACATCCATCACAATCTGACATCCAAGTCGGCCAATAACTCACAACAATCAAATGATTATCATTATTAGGTCTTTAACTAACAATTTATATTCAAATTAATTAGATGACAATTCAATTCAATATAAATTAAAATTTAACTTAAATGACAGTCTAAAAATAACAAATATCAATCAATAAATTTCTAATCACATCATAAATTTAATTTAACTAACATAAGATAATTTAGTATCCATTAGTGGGTCAAAACACTTACCTTTGATATTTAGAACGCAAAAATCCAAACAAAGATGCCATTCCAACAGTCTCCAAACTCAGCCTAGCCTATTTCATGTCGTCAGGAATTCCAATACGAGTCCAACGGAAGAAACTACGCATGGATCGGAGCTCGTATGTGAAGATATTCAGCTTATAAGGTTATATTAAAAAAATACATGCACGTTTAATTATTAAAATAAGAAACTTTAATAAATCACATTTTCAAATTTGATGTACCCAAAACAAAGGTAGGAAGTAGAAAGCCAAAACCATGAAAGCTAATTCTCATTGTTCAATTTTTTTGAAGGCTTCTTGCAAAAGAAGGCAAGTTGATGAGAAAAGGTGCGGATGTGGTTGAGGAAGAAATAGATGCTCACTTTATTTGAACACATCTTCAGTAAAAATGAATTTGTAACGACCCACTATTTTGGACCATTCAAATCGACAATAATCCACACATGTCAGACTTGAATAATTCAAAATGACAGATTGTAACAAAATTTGGAGCAAGTAAAATCAATCACAAAATTACAGACATAGAAATATCAGCATAACTCGTAGCGGAAATTAAAATACCATAGTAGTTCATGAAGCTACTATAACAAAGTCTCAAAACAAATACATAACATCACTCTGAAAACAAACACAATAGAAATCCCAAATACATAGAAGTCCACTAATACAAGAGCTGAAATAGAATAACTGAAACTGAAATATATAAATAACTAGATAAGCAAAATCTCCAGCGATTCCTAGCTCCAGAAAGAGAAATCCAAAGCTGTGAATACTCAGGCTGACCCAAGCGTAAATAAAACACAAACTCTCGAGTCAGGACATACTTACTTATACAATGTAAACCAACTCAAGTGAACTACAATAAATGTGCAAGTAACTTAAAGGATGCTTGGGACCGCCCATCCTCTATGGATCCGTTAAACTATTTATTATGTAGTAATATTCACTATTATAATAATGTCTAATAGTAAAATAAACATACTTTAAAATATCATCAAGGGGTTACCTATATAGCGCTTAACACGTACTAGTGCCAGTAGACTACACAATACTTGCGTACCTCCAGATCGGGAGGCTACGAGAAGATACTCCATAGGTACGACACAAATCAAACTCGTACTAAAGCTCGCTAAGGTAGGTGACACGGCACACAAGGCAAAGCCAGGGTAGATATACCAATTACGCACACGGACTAGTGGTAACGTAGCAGCTAATCCGCCCACCTCGGAACACACTCCCAAATCAAAGGGTAGCCACCAAAACAATCATAAAGTAGCAGCATGGTATCGAAGAAATGTGTCCGAGCAGAGGAGTTATCCCTTTTTGGCCCGAGATCGCTCCTGTTTTAGCCACCTTAAACCAACTCACGGGAGTTGGGTCCACATTCATACCACAATAGGATCGTCACCACCATCCTACTTCATTCTAGAAACTCCACCGCATACACAGTTGTTAAAGTGGTTTTCAGTATCGACAGAGAGTATGTCCATATCCGATCCCGGTCACTTTAACAAACAATCGTTATTATAACCCATGGTTATACATTTCAAAATAGTATTTTATACTTTGAAAATCAAATGTCATTTCAATTTCAAATCTTTATCGGAATAAAGATCAAATCACTTCCAATCCATTTCAAAATATCAAAATATCATATCCTTTAAAAACCTCATTCAATTTTTTTTAAATAGCATTCCAAATCACATTTCAAAATGGTTTATATTTCAAATCAAAATACTCCATTTAAACTATTTAAATGTGAAGTCGTTATATTTACTAATCAAATATTCAATTCCAAAAAAATTAGCCTTTTCAAGGCTCATTAATTCAGTTAAAAACTATAAAACATTGAAATTTCATCTTTTCACAGCACTTGGAAAATGCTGCGGTAAGTTATATTTGAAAACAATTCATTTCAGAAAAGACAGCATTTATAAACTGCTGTGGTAGTTCAGTTCATTTGAAAACAATTCATTCAGCAAAAGACAATATTTATAACTGTTGTAGTAGTTCAGTTACACTTGAAAAATCTCATTTCAGCAAACTGCAGCACTTATCAAGTGCTACTATAGCCCTTATATTTGTTTCAGATTTTAGTTTTCATTCTGCAATCACGGCACTTACCAAGTGTTGTAGTATCTCTTAGTTAAATTTCAGCCATAGTTTATTTGCATCATCCACAACACTTACAAAGTGTTGTAGTATCCTTTACTTCAGATTTTAAGTTAACTTCAGAAATGATAGCATTTCTGAAGTGCTCTTTATTTAATTTCCAGATTTTCAATAAAATTTTAGAAATAATTAAAGTTTGATTTTAACCCTTTTACTTATAAAAAATCATATTTTTTTTCCACTCAAAAATGTTCATGTAGATACCCTTTAACTTATGATTTTTTATAAAGTAAAATTTTATACATAAAATCAATTTTTTTTAATGATTCACTTATTAAATTCAAGGGTACAATTTTATATTCTTTGCATTTTAAAAATTAACTTAACACTTAAGTTTTAATTACCATTTCAAATTATAAACTTAATTTCCATTTTATTTACTTAAACTTCATTTTTAGACAAAATCTCAAATTTCAATTTTAAGTTATATTCAAATTACAATTGTACCATTTATTTATCTCACACTTTAACTTTTAGAAAAAAATCGCTAACACTTTATAAAAATCATTTTTAATTCAGCTTAAATCAAAATATCATATTATACAATTTTAAAATACTTAAAAATTTCTATAAAAATATATAAAATGACCACGGGTCTGTATAAAATTTTCTACCCTAAGTCAATTGATATGGATAATATATCATTTCAGTCCGCAATTTACAAAGAAAAGTCCAGGTTCTATCATTTCAAACCTGTAATCCCAAGTTAAATAAAATAAATAAAAATCGCTTAGGCCTATCATTTCAGCCCATAACGATTTTTCCCTATTCTAAATTCCGTTCGGGTATGTATCATTTCAACCCATAGTGATTCTATTCTACAGGGAACTTGCAGTGTGAGAATAGAATAGAATAAACATTAAAGCAACATATGGCAGTATCAGATGATATGAATGGTTTATAAACAAGGGTTAACATCATATGATTCATATCACAGGCAGGTATAACATGATATAATATTTCTACACATTCACTTGTTATCACTTCACAATTTTATAAGTATGAATGTCAAGCGTGAATAACTCACCTTTTCAGGCTGGAGTTAGCAAATCAAAACACATAGATAAATCTAGAAAGCACGATACAGCACGACTTTTGATTCAAGTGGGTAGAGAGCCAAGATATTGATCTTGTAAACAACAAATAAAAAAGACAATATAAACATATGTATTCAACACATAACATCATTGAAACAATTGGAAATAAGAAGCAACAAAGAACAAGATGGCTTGACCATGCTTTAACCACTCAAGTGCTCAGCCTAAGGGAATCATATGCTCGGCCATAGTGGTGTTATAGGCTTGGCTATGGGTCAAAACACACGACTAGGCTAGGAATGTGAAGGGGTAGGAGTTACGACATGAAGAATACAAAGGGACAAGGCAAAAGAGGAAGGTTTGGTGCACAACTAGGCTCGGCCCGGTCATCATTTGGGCTCGGTCATGCATGGTTCAGGTCAGGCCAGTGCTGAAGTGATGGCCAGAGGTGAAGTTAGCAGGTGGTGGTGGTTCTAGGTGTGATCGCCAAGGTGAAAAATGAAGGGGATGGTGAAATTTTGGGCTTGGTTAGGCATTTCAAGGAGATTTTCCAAAGTTTGTGGTACTTGCTACATATGGAGGCCACGGCCAAATCTGGATAGGAGAAGAGGAGGTAGTTGCTGCCGTGGATGATAAAGAGAAGGTGATGGTGGTGGTCGGTGGAGATAATGGTGGTAATGGCCGAGCAAACACAAGAGAGATCAAAGGTAAAAATCAATGGAAAAGAAGAGGAAAAGTGAGAAAAAGAAGCCATTAAAACTTACAAAATATTTCAGAAATTAGATACCCGTGAGTAATGAAAATGAGGAGGAAATTTTTTACGTGAAAACAAATGAAAACACATGGTTATAGCATAGGAAATGTACAGCTAAAGCAAAGAAAAAGGAAGGGCAAAGGAAATGAAAAGACAAGGCTAATGAAAAGTCACCAGTTGATGTGAAAAGCTTTGTCTCTTTGAATTTCCACTTCCTTTTATTCAAAATAAACTAATAGAAAATCAAGTAAATAAAATAGAAAATAAAAAAAAATAGAAATGAAAATAAATAAATATTTTTAGAAAAAAATAGAAAATAAATGAGAAAACAGTTTGTTTAATAGAAACTAGAATTTAAAATTGTAACAAAATACAATTAACATTGGAAAATTACCACTACACTTTTAAAATGTTTTAAAATAAAATCTAGAAATAAAATAAATTTTAAAAATATTTTCAAATGAAATAAAATTTAATTTAAAAATATTTTCAAAAATCTAGGCTTGTTACACTCTCCCCCACTCAAATCTTTTCGTTCTCGAAAAGAACGAACAAGGAAAATAAGGAAAACAAGATAGAAAGGCAAATAGTACCTGAAACAAACAATTCTAGATTCGAAGCACGAATGCTCTCCTTTATCTCCCAGGTACAATCTCGATCATCAGTACTATACTGTACTTTGACCAGACTAACAGATTTCCTTCTTAGCTGCTTCGTACCTCTGTCGACAATACGAAGTGGCTTCCTCTCGACAGTCAGATTAGGCTCAATATCCAAACTATCAAGAGCAGAAGGCTGAACAATAGGAGATGGGTCACGAAGATACCGGCGAAGATGTGAGATGTGGAATACATCATGCACTCCAAAAATCTTCTCGGGCAAATCCAGACGATAAGCCAAAGAACCATCTATTTCCACAATGCGGAAAGGGCCAATGAACCTAGGAGAAAGCTTCCCTCTACGACCAAAGAGAATGACATTCCTTAAGGGAGAGACCTTAAGGAAAACCTGATCACCAACAGCAAACTCTGAACTCCGCCTACGCTTATCAGTATACTTCTTCTGCCTATCCTGCGCAACCCTCAACTTTCTCTTAATCTCCTCAACTCTCTCAGAAGCCTCCAAAACCAAATCAGGACCAAGAACCAAATGATTACCGGATTCAATCTAGCAAGATGGAGATCTATAAGGTTGTCCGTAAAGAGCAGCAAACGAAAACATTTTACTGCTGGCCTGGATTCAAAGATGGAATGAGATAGATAAAGGATTAAGATAAGCTTAAAACAGAAGATTAGATTATACCCGGTTACTATTATTGTAGATGAATTCGCCAAGATCATTTTTAAACCTCTTAATCAACTTTAAATTACTTGATTATTTATTTGAAAAGGTTAAAAAAAGATTCAGGAAAGAATAATTAATTTAAAACCATTGTTTGCAAAAGTTATTAAAAAGTGTTTTGAAAAAGTGCTACAATAATGTTTTAAAAGTTATATTGATCAAAACGACTTTTCTATCTTTCGGAAATTCATTTATATAAACTCAAATCTATTTTAAAACATTTAGAAAGATTTACATAATTTATTCCTTATTTTTTAAAGAATTTGAAAATATCCTTTTAAAGGAATTCCCTTTATGGATTTCGAACTACAAAACTGCGATTATTTTGAGAACTTGTTTTGGACTTATTTAAAAATATACAGGATGAAATGTTGATTTTCTTTTGTCATTTAAACGCTATTGATACAATAGTCCAGAAAATTATTAACTTGAAGAAATCCGAGCTTTATCTCATTATCTATAATTGTTTGAATTCTACAGCGTGAAATCGAGAGCTACCATTACAGGACGTGCCTTATTTTGACTTATTTTTCATAACTTGTCAAAAGTTCTCCAAATTGAGTTTTATTATTTATAAAACATCTATAAAACATTTTAAATAATTTATACAAATATTTTCCACATTAAATTTCATATTCACTTTTAAACCATTTCATAATATTATATTATTCATTTCCAAACTTTTTAATTTTTTAATAAGAGGCTAAACAAGTCCATACACATATTATTTATGGATTAAATTTCCATTTGATTAATTATGATTAATTACTATCCATTTCTCTTATCATTTATCAAACCAAGTTATCAACCTTATCACAATCACATAACCAATTATATTATCAAACAATTTGTCATCCAATATCAACCTATATTCAACATATTAATCTCTAATTTAATATGTATATTATCACGTTAAGTTTTATTTAAATAAAACTATGATTAATCACCATTAAACAACCTTCCAATCAACATTCAAATCACCAAAACAATTCTCTAGACCATTACCTAAACAATTCCACTTCCTTTCCAACTCATAGCACTTAGGATAGAGTCATTACACTCCTCCGTCCTTCCCAACTCATAGCACCCAGAATAAATAACTTCTCCGTCTAATAGGACAATCCCTTACTCTGGGAGATGAATTGCCTGAGTACATGGGTAGATAGTCTTATTTAAATAATCTCCCCTCCCTCGGAATAAATGGGGAGGTCAAAATAGATTATTTGCAAACAGCTTTTCTTAACAAATGAAAGTCAGACATCTGAGCTTTAGGGGTCAAGCGGCCTCGAGGTGCTTGCGTGAATCATAGGATCCCTTACCATGCTTCAAGACTCTTGGCCAAGCTCTCCAACTTCCTTTACTCTAAGTCACAACTCCAAACTTCAAGTGCTCACGGCTGCAAGGCCATAAATCCACTGATCTTTACTTAAATGCCTACGGTCTCCACTACTATACACATGCCATCACCTGCACCACCTACTTTGCTATCAGCCTCACCCCCTGCACCATCAACTAACGGCCTAACCTCCCAACCACCACCAACTTATGGCCTAAGGCCTTTAGAAGAGAGAAGATTAGGTTTTAAGATGAAGGAGAAGGAGTGCAATGAATGAGGTGAGCATATATATTTATATTTTTTTCCTTTTCCTATATTTTTTCTTCATTATTTTATTTGGAGGAAGCCATTGAAATAGAGATAAAAATGAAGAATAAGAAGATGAAGAAAAATGGGTGAATTAAGGCTTATATTTATAGGCTTGAATGCCTTAAGAGTGAAGTAAGCTTCACAAATATCTACACTCACATCCTCCCTATCATTTTCGCCCACACCATCCAACATCACCACCATGCGCACACGCATCCCCACGCTCCTTATCATTTCACATCACTTTAAGCCATGTGCATTGACTTTAGGTCGCTTAAGGAGTAAGACATGGAAATATCTTAGATATTTACTTATGTATATATGTGTGTGTGTGTGTGTACATATATACTTTAGGTATATATATATATATATATATATATATATATGTGTGTGTGTGTGTGTGTTCATATGCATGTTAGGATATGTGTATGTGTGTTATATGTGTGCACATGACACAAAAACAAGTTTGCAATGATTTAAAGCAACTTTTGTTTGTTAAACCGTTGAAAATCGGGGAACTGGTACCAGTCACATTTCCATTTTTAATTTAAATTGCATATATACATAAACTAAGTTTGAAAATTAATTTCTAATAATTTTTAATTTATAAAAATTATCTTATTTGAATTATAAAATCATTTAAATAAATATTAACAATTATTTACAAAAATTGATATTATACCGATAAAGCGATATCAGTTTTCCGTATATATTCAAATAGTTTATATATCTTTATAAAACTACTAAAATTACTTATTATCAATTTATAACTATTTAGAATGAATTATTATCATTTTTAAAAAATTGAATAATTATAATAATTATTAAATCATTAAATCTCAATTTAAATTCGTAAATAACCATTTAAATATAACGGCACCACTAATGATGTCATAAATACCTTTGTTTTTCCCAAAAGTAAAATAAATAATTCTATTTCATATTTTTGTTCAATTATAAAAATAATTATATGTATCCAGCTCCGTGTGTGATGTTTTACAATTATAGAGCTGTTTATCGAGAAAAATAATTTCGGTCATTTTATCACTTTTCTATGTAGGTCCAAAATAAATTCATTATTATTATTCATTACATAGAACTTGATTATTTGTTGAAAAATAATCTATATTTGAATATTTCAAATAATTTAAATATCTTTAATTAAAGCGATCAAATTATGGGTTGTTACATGGATTCTCCGAACCCCATAAGATTTAATTAGTTTATAAAGCGTTATGAATTAATTTAACTAATTAATATTTAAGAAATATGAATTATTAATTTATTTGATGTTTAGTGTGCTATTAGTAATAATTTGGATCTATATAGAAAAGTTATATATACGTGATATATACGTGTATTAATATACGATATCAATATATATTTAAATGAGCATTAAATATATTTATTTACTTAAATATGTCTTAGGATTTTTTGGTCCATATGGGAAAAAATCATGGCCACCCATAAAAAGAAAGAAATGATCTAAATATTAACTTACATTTAATTGGAGAATTAAAGAGGAAGAATTTTAAAGAGAGATCGTGAAAGATTTCCATTCTTTCCATAGAACAAATCTTCCCCATCAATTCATTCATTCAATCTTTCCTCCTTCTTCTTCTTTCATGGAAACCAATTTTTTCTTTCTTATTCTTCCATGTCCAAAATTAGTTCCCTTCAAATAACATCAAACAAAATAAACTAAATGTTGTTCATTCGATTCTAGCAAGATCGGGTTATGATTCAAGAAATCTAGAAGTCAATTTACAAATCAAGGTGTCACAAAGGGATGGATTTGCAAAAATTAATTATATTTGGTTTATATGTTTATACATTATTAAACTTTACCCAAATTAATGTATGTAACATATATTTAAATTTCCATTGTATATTATTGACGTTTGAATTGTTACATGTGTTGTTTATAAATATAAATCAAAAGGAACGGGATTGGCTCAATTGGTTGGTAGTTTAGACTACGAGATTAAAGGTCACGAGTTCGATCCTTGAGATCAATAGTTTTTGGCATTAATGAACCATGTTCAATATATATATATATATACATATATATATATATATAATTCAAAAGGAATAAGGAAAACAACAATGAAACTTGATCTATTTCTACTGATCTTTGATCTTATGTATTTGTGAGTCATCTCTTTTAAATGCAATTTATGCAATATCGAATGATATAATATATATGTATATATGTATGTACATATATATATGTACACAATAATAAGTTATTTTAGATACAGTCAAACATGTATATCAATGAGAATCCAAAATTGATGTTTAAAATTTTGTTTCAGGATCAATTATTTTATTGTCCACTTAATCAAAGAAACAAATACAAAATTTATTTTGTTACTTTTTTTATGTTATATATACATATACATATACATATACATACATACATACATATATATATATATATATTTATTTATATAAACTTAATTTATAATTATATGGAAGTTCGTTTGCTAACCATAAAATCCACTTAAGAACAAAAGTATGAAAAATGGCTTATAAAAGTATGGGTTTCACCAAAGTTCAAAGAAGAGCTTTTCGAAGACATTGAGATGGCTTTTGAGTGAGCCGCAAGCACCATGTACATTACACATGATAAACAGGACAAAAGCTTTCGAAAAGAAAGAAAAAGAAGGCAAGGTTACCCTTTCGCCTCATTAAGACCTATCGACACATAAGGATTTGCAAATATAAGAAAAGTCGGAATGGATCTAAAACACCTTTCGAAGGTATTGAACGAAATTTTTGCGTATATGAACCAATCGTTCAAAATAGAAGGTTTCATCACTGTCAATTTACCACTTGAACAATTTATTCCAGTATACTTTTCGAAAGCAAGGATAAGCCTTTCGAAACGGTTGGAACCCTTCGAAAACATAATGAAACTCATACATGAAGGCCAAGAGTCCTTTCTCTAATACCAAATTGTCAATCTCTATTCCTTTCGAAGCAATGTGAAAAGTCAACTCATTTCCCACTTGCAACATTATATCAACACAAAGCAAAGTGCGCTTCTACCACCTTTCGACGAAGTCGATAGCAGTCTGGTAAAAAGCAAAGAAAAAGAGGCACTCTGACTTTAATGGCTGCAAAAGGTAGTTAAGGCAATCCTTTCGACTGGGTCGAAAGGTCTGGGATTAAAAGGTGGAGGCACAAGAATGGATGAGAAAGCTTAAAAGGAAAGCTTTTTGACAGCATCGAAAGCAGGCATGCAGAAGAGTAAAGGAAGGATTTTCAACCATGTCGAAAGGATGCATGCGAAAGATTGGAGGAAGTCCTTTCGACTGGATCAAAAGGATGGGCGTTAAAGGGGGCTGCCTACATCTAAAAATACGATCCTAGGGGTTTGATTTTGGGAATCAGATTTTGGAATCCAAAATTCATTCTCCAATATCTTGGCGAAATCAAATCTTTGTAACCCTAAATCAATTTGAGGGAAACGTACTCTTACTTGTAATGCAGTTTGGATTAATATGAAAAGAGGAAGCACATGGATTCAACAAAGTTTTGATCATGAGGGATATCATTTCGATCATTAGCTCATCTAATGATCAGTTGCACATGACGCTAGCTTATCTTCTTAATTCCTTTTTGTCTTGTGTGATTCCATAGGATCAACCTAGATAATATTCATACAAATTACATTACCATCGTGTTTAATGATACTTAATGATAAACAAAGATGATGATGTTTTGATTTTAATATATTCGTGGAACTTATGTTGCCCGAGTGATATTCCATTGCATATATGACATAGAGCTTGCATATTGTACATTAGATCTACTTCAAAAGAGAAAAACCCCTTTTGACTTGGTTGATATGGACGTTTCGAAAGGGATATGATGTATAAGTGATAAGCTATTTCTGTATAGTGAATTCCTTCGAAAGGTGTACACACAAAATAAAACATACAAGCATTACGAAGGTGTTTCCCCAGAATAGTATAAACAATGATGTCGAAAGAAAACACTTATCCTTAAAGGCAAATTGGCCTTTTTCACACGTTTAAAAGAAATGAATATCTAATATAAATAACCTCTTTCGACTCACTAAGAAAAGAGGTTTCGAAGGAGGTGTTTTCCCCTTAACCTCCATTTCAATCAAGATCTATTAACTACCATTAATATTTTCGTAAGACCATCCTCCTAAATGCAATTTGTCCAAGTCAACCCAATCAAAAGGGGTTTCAAAGTGACTGATCACTTCTAAAAATCCACTTTTGAAGCGCAAACAATACTTGTTGTTAACCATATAGCTTTGGGGATGTTGACAAGTTTTCTTGTTAACATTTTTGGCGCTAGAAGGAGGGCTTAAACCTCTGACCTTGTGGCTATCTTATAGACTAATTATGGATTATTTAACTTGGTGTAGGAAAATGAAATCCAAAAGATTTAGTCGAACGGATGAAGAGAACGTTCATCCACAACTTTAGACGAAAACATAATACCAACTTTCAACATAAAGGGTTTTCTGCAAGGGAAACCATAAACCTAAGCTCAACAAGACATAAATGCAACCAAAATAAAACACTTGGAACAATAACTGCTGGAGATGCAGGAACTTTTAGAAGTAGCATTGCCTCAAAAGTCTTCTAAGACAGTAAAACAAACGAATGGAGATGAGGTGATCTCTCCAAGAAGAAATTAGAAGGCTTATACAAATGAAGACGATAGCAAAATTGACTTGACATCTTCAAAAAATAAAGAGCATCCTCCAACTAAATTTGATCATCAAGGAAGGGTATTGGACAAATTACTCGAGCAGTCCGGAAGCTGTTAATCAAAGGAGTATAATCCAAACCTAAAAATGTGATGGCCCGACTTTCAACGACCAGAAAGTCGTATCATCTTTAAGAAAGAAAGGGATAGAAAAGAGAAAAGAAAGGAGAGAAAGAAGAAACAACATCAGAATCTCAACAGCGGAACGAGTAAATTATATTAATAACATAAATATTACATAGTATGCAACAATTATCAGAGTTACATAGACAATACATCACATACTAGACAATTATAAACACATGTCTAGTCATTACAACTCAAATACAACATCATAAAAGAAACCACTCAACGACACCAACACAGCGAAAACTATATATATATATATATATATATATATATAAACACACACACGCTGAAGCCTCCTACTCCATTGCTCCTCCACAATTCGTCAAAGCTAACCTGAATCCCTTGGCTACTCGTAAAAATTTGTGTACCCAAGAGTTTAAGAAAAACAGAAATAAACTCCGGGTCAGACATGGGTCTGGTGTGAGTAACAGGTTAAAGTTGCTTAACTTTCGAAAAACTTTAGAAAACAAAAGGTATCACGTAAGACTTCCCACACATAAACAAGGAAAAGTTTTTACCTTACGCTAACCAAAACATTTAATAGGAAATCCGATGATATTATAATAGGTCTAGGGTTTTCAAGTAAATAAGAAATAGCCGAAATTGTTACATTATTAAATTCCAGCTACTAGCCACAAAAGTGGGTAATACAATCAAAACCGAGGGCACTTATTGGATTTTGGATTACATATAATGGCAGGGATACCGGGGTACCGCCCGTCACAGTACGTGGCCTAGATCAACGTACCGAGGATCACTCCCAATCCCCTATAACACAAAGCCGGAATCATTCCTTACAGAACATTCCTGAATAAGACCACCCCGCAGTTGTGATCAGCAACCGCACCACACAGCCGAAATAAATGGGACACCTAGACATGGGTAAATCTCGTCCAACTTGGGCATGACCCACTTAGCCTTGCTGCACCTCCCTTGTTTTAGCCATTCCTGGTTGATGGGGCTTGAGGCTACGATTACCTTTAACAGAACACATTACTTAGAATGCTCATCGTTCACCTGACGATGTTCTGAAAGCATTCAATCCATACAAGTTCGTTCCGGGTTCGAACGAAACCGAAGGCATTACCTCGTTACACTCATTTTGGAATCACCCTTAGAGTTAACGACAATAACTCTTGCACTCTGAATCTTCATCTTCACTTCGGATACACGATCTATCGTTAAGTTGGATCGATGTGGTTTTCGGATATCCAAATATGGAAACTCGATCCCGGTCTCACCGAATCCAAAACGTATCTTTTAAGGCCAAGTTGTTTTAGAGTTTAAAACAATTTCAATTCATTGTCTATATACACACAGATAGATAATTCACAGATTCACAATGGATAATCAACATTATCATCATAAGTAGATAATTCATATCATCGATATAAACAGATAATCCATATTATCATCCCAATGCAACCAAAGCATCCATAACACACAGCATTACTCATCTCATAGCTGAGATTACAAACCATTCAAGGCAACCAATATCATCCATTCATACATAAGCAATGATTTAATGATCATAGCATCTATAATTAATTTAAAGTGAATTAAATTAATTACTTTATCTCTAATTAATTTAAAGTGAATTAGATTAATTACTTCATCATAAATATCCTGCTTATCATAACCATTGATTTATTACAAATCAATTAATTAGTCATCATCTCATTATTCATTTCAATTAATCATTGCTGATTAACAATTTTCTAATTACAATAAGTAATTAGCCTTTAAATTAATTATACAAGTTAATTATACTTAACCCTTTATAATAATTAACTTTTAATTACTTAATCAATTAATTAACTAAAATTAATTAAATTAATCCTTTATTAATTTATTACTTCATTTATTAATTATTCCTTAGCTAATCAATTCTAAATTTACATCATTAATTCTATTAATTAATGATTTTTCTAATTACATTTTTAATTAATCTCTCTATTTAAATTAATTACATTAAGTAATTAATCTTCAATTAAACCACATATATTAATCACCCTTTGATTAATAACATCCAGTAATTAACTACCCTTAGTTACTTCATTAAATAAATTACTTCTTAATTTATTCTTTAATTAATCCCTTGATTAATTACAAAGTAATTTAATCCAAATCACTTCCATTATTAAAACATCTTTAATTACATCCAGTAATTACCATTAATTACTTCTCTAAGTAATTACAATTTCATTATTTACATTATGTAATTATTTAATCAAATCATTAAGTGTTTAAATTAATTAAACTTAATTAATTAATCTAAACTTAATCACATTAAACTAAATTAATTACATTAAGTAATTAATTCATTAATTACTTCTATTAAGTAATTAATCTTTAACAATTTTATAAATGATTATCATTAATTAATTAGTCTAATTAATTATTAAAATTAATCACATTAATTAATCGTTAAATAATCTTAAGTTAATGACATTCATTAACTATTCTTTAATTTCTTTATTAAGTAATTAATTTAAATTAACCATTATTAGTTACAAATTAATTAATATTTAATTACCAATTAATTAATATCTAATTATTAAATTAATTAAGTGTTAACTGTAACTTAATTAATTCTTAATTACTTGATTAATAAATCTTTAATCATTAATTAAAATCTAATTGATAATCCTTAATTACAGATTAAGTAACCTTAATTAATTAATCTTAAGTCTTAATTAATTAATTTAAATACTCTTAATTACTTAATTAATCACCCATATCATTAATTATCCAACTTAATAATTTAATGAATCCAAACTATTAAATTTTAATTTTTATTTGAGAAAACATTTCTTACATAATCAAGCATTTAAAAACAAATTGTTTTCAAATTTACTATAAAATTTCCATTTTAAAACTTCATTTTAAATTTAAGATTTTAAAATGAATACAAATTATCTAAACAAGGTTTAAAACAATTCAAAGCCTTTTTATCTCATATGTTAAAGATATATTCATTTTATAAAGAAGTTTAAAATAAATATAAAACACGGTTCATTTTTAAATTCAAATTTAATTTAAAAATACACTTAAACAAACAAGATTATTTAAGTCATTTTAAATTTTAAAATTTTCTATTTATTTTAAACTGGAAAACAAATTAAGTTTGATTCCAGATTACTTATTCAAAGCTTACTTACATTTTTAACTTCATTTTAAATTTCTAATCTTCTAACCATTTTTTATCAAAAAAAGAAGTTAAACAAATTTTAAATTTATAACCTTATTTATTTCAAAAACTGAAGTTTAACTCAAATTCCAGATTTCAAAACTCAGATTTTAAACTTATTTTAAATTTCTATTTTACAATTTAAATTTTCAGTTCAAATTCAAAACCAAATATAATTTTACACTTGAAAGTTGCTAAAACCAAATTAAATTTTCAAAATTTAAATCATTTCAAAAACAAAGATTCAAACCATTTGAATTCAGATTCAATTCAGGTTTAAATCCTAGTTTAAATTTTTGATTTACCAATTTAATTTTTTTTTAAATTTACAAACAGGAACAGGTTTCTGTTTTCAACTTAAAACCTGTAAACTATCATTTACACGAGCCTGCTCTAAAATGACTTCGAGTCACAACCTTATCTGCTTCGAGTCATACACTCGAATCACCCGAGAACCACTCGAGTGTGCTACAATACCAATCCAAATTCACCAGAAAATCCACAATTCTCTGTGCACATGTACAGTGACTCCGGCCACCTCTGATCAACTTCGCAACCTCCCTACAGTCGACGTTCATCACCTCAGACCATCCAAACAACATCCCAGTCAACACATGCTCGAATTCTAAATCGTGAAAAAAAATTCCAAACCTGGAATAGAAACAGAACTCCACACCCAAACCTGTCAACTCCTCCCCATGGAAGCTCCGACCACCGTTGCCCCTGAAACTCCGACGAAGTCCTCAACAACCCACCATCTTCCATTACCCAAGTTATTGTTGAATTCGATCCATTACAATGGCCAAAATGATCGATTCTTCCAAGCCCGGTAAAACTAGGGTTCTAAACTTCAATTCACAACCACCGTCTCAATCATGAAATACACCATAATCTGATAATTTACCCATCATCCCTGATAACTCCTCCTCCTCCAGAAACAAACTCGGCACCTCTAACCACTTGTGGCAACAGAGATGGCCCAAAATACATAATACTGTCAAAATAGAACTGCTCTTTGATTCTAGTATTTAAAGTTGTAATTTTTGTTTTGAAATTCATGATTTTGTATAATGGTTTGATTTATAACCTTGAAACATAAAATCATATTGTTTGAATTTTTCACTTAAACTTATTTTTGCTCTATTATTTTTATTTCCAGGTAATACAAAACTGTATTTAACTTATATAAATTTTTAAAACTTTACTTTATCATGTAATAAACAAGTTTCATTCAATTACTAAGTCATAACAGCAACCAGATCAAAAGAAAAGAAATTTTGATCAATTTGAGCTTGTACTGTGCAGACAGTAACTTAGGTAGACAAACATGCATCTCATTCATACTTATATATACACAGCAATATATTTAACAATATATATACAAGCCTACTTAGTTCCATGGATAAATCAAGCAACCATATTATATACTTAAATTTAAAATGTGAAGTTACTCACCTATATAGAAGACAAAGCACCGGTTTTGAAAAACTCCCTTGAAGATGTTTTTGAAAACTTGCTTGAATGCTTTTATTATTGATTTATAAACCTTAAATTTGAATGTTGCTGATGTCTCCAACTTGCATGCAAAGATGAGTTCCAGATTTTGAAACAATGCTTTAGTTTCCAGGTTTGCATGCAGAGGCAAATTTTCAGGTTGAAGAAATGAATGCAGGCTTTTTAAAATAGATTGAAATTGCAGGTTTTCTTTTTGAAAATGATTTCCAAGTTGGTTTGAAAAGGAGGAGTTACAGGCTTTAGTTTTGGAAATATACAGGTTAGGTCCAGATTTTGAAGAATGCAGGTTTTCTTGCTTCAGATTGAATAAAAATGATATAGAGGCTTCAATTTGGAAATGTGTTTACAGATGAATGATGAATAGGCTTAAAATTTGAGGAAAATGAATGCAGTTTGCTTTTGTTTTAAGAATGTACAAGTTAGCTTCATATTTGCCTTTGCATGCATGTTGGAAAATGTTATAGGGAATGACTTTCAGGATTTACATTTTATTTGAAAATGAACTATGGGTTTTGAAATGATTACTGATTTTATAGGAAATGAAATGAAGATTGATTTTAGAGTGGAATGTTTTTCAGCTGAAAATTTCTTAGATTAGACATGAAAATGAGAAAAGAAAAAGAATGGAAGAAAGCAAGTTTATATAACTAAATTTATGATTTATTTAATAATCAAAGAAAAAAATAAAATAATATGACACTTGTCTTAAATTACTAACACTTGTAAATTTCCTTGTTTGTTAACCTAACACATGTTAAATGAGGCCTTTACATACTTACACTTGTTTTTTAAGTAGTTTGTATTTATAATTAAGTGTAAATAAAAGCGTTTAACTAAATTAATTAATTTTTAATACTTAGTTATATATATAAATAATTTTTAAAGAATAAAACCAAGTATAACTATAAATAAAAACAATACATTACTTTATTATTTGAAAATAACATTTTAGATTATTTTAAATAAATTTATAAAAGAGGTTGTAAATTACTTATTATTTATATGAATAAATGTTTCATATTTTAATTGTATTTTAAACTTTCATATTTAATTACAATCATATTTCTTAAACAATATTTAAAAAAACAAATCTTTATTATTAATCTTATTTAAACTTAAGCTACAATCCTTTTTAAATAATTAAACATTTATTTATGTATTTTAAAACCATATAGTTATTTTATTAAATAGCTTTAAAAAGCTTAACATTAAATAAATCATAATTTCCCAATTACCAAAATATTGGAATTAGAAAATATGCTATATTAATTAAATTTAAAACCAAACTCAATCATTTAAAATATATATAAATATATATATATATATATATACATTATAAATAGAAAATAATTTATTAGCTTATTAAAAGATAAATTCACTAGTTAAATATTTAATAAAAGAAGATTATTAAATCAATTCAAATTTATTAACAAAAATTATCAAACCAATTTAATTTTAAATACAGATTATTAAATTGATGTTGTCAAAAAATCCGAGATATCACATTCCTCCCCCCTTAAAAGAATTTCGTCCCCGAAATTTAAAACAAAGGTAATTTAATAATTTTATTAAAATTTAATTATAAAACACAGCATATGTTAATCATATGCTAACAACCAAAGCAATCAATTCACACAATCAAAACGAATCTAACTATCCATAAAAATTCTGGATATAACTTTCTCGAGTTACCCCGGCATAAATATCGGGATACTCGCTCTATAGAATCCAAACAATCAAAACTACTAAGCTACAGAGCTCCTATACATCTATATCTACAACTCTAAACAGATATCAGACTACAGACTAGTCTGACTCAACAGCCAAATCCTCCTGAACTGCTGGTTCCAAAACCAGAGATAGAGCATACACGTACTCCCTCAGAGATACGTGAAACATACTGAATCCCAGTTATCCAAACTGGTAATTCAATCTTGAAAACCAAACACTTATCTTACCAAAACACAGAAAAAAAATCCAAAACATCTCGGAGTTAGCTTCCCAGACTTACCAAAACTTATAGCTCCTTTGATCGGAGAAAACTTATCCCAAACCAAATCTCCGACTCCAAAATCCAAATTCCTCCGTCTCTTATCCTCAAAATCCTACGAACGATCCTGGGCTGCCTACATCCTTCCTGATCAGCTCAACCCTTGCCGATGCCACTAGAAACAAACTAGACCAAAACAACCCATCAGAATGATCTCCTCAAGACCAATCCCAAAACCAAGAACACAAACACTATTCTTCAAACATAAGAAGACAAAACTTACTTCTCCCTATCCTTAAAAACAAAATAGATGCACTCCCAATCTACTTCCGTTGCACAACTCTGATCTGAAGCAGAAGAAAAACGCTGATGAAGAACACAAGCACAGACTAGACAACACATCCCATAAATATGATTTAACGGACCATAAAGAAAAACCAAAAAATTCCTCCAAAACCTGAGTTGCTTCACCAACTTCTATCTCTAGGTACTATCCTTCAACTAAACTGAACCACCGGTACCAATCCTGGAATCCAAATTGATAAGAAAACTCAATTTCCAGATGTGGACAAACCTCTGACTTCTTTGAAGACATACGGAAAATCTCCAACAACCCAAGAGAACACTCGAACTATCGCAAGTCACTTTTGCGATCAACCCAGCCTAATATCAAAAGAAACTGCTCTCTCTTTACCAATCAGAACAGCTTACACTGACTGTGACGCCCCACCTCTATGCCCATGCTAGCCAAGGACACTACGGGGTAATGCCGTCAACTAGCGCGGAGAATAAGGCTGTTGAGTAGCGACCATCCGCGTAATTGCTTTGTGCGAGCAACGATATGTCAGCTAGTACAACATGCATTTGGTTTAAGGAGGAAATCCAACATACCGATACAAACTCAAAGCTACTATACAGTGGCTATATATATTCTTCAGAAACAAATATAGAAATAAACATTACACAAATCAGTCACAGACATCCATATCACAAAGGCGGAAATAGATATGAATGTATAACACATGAAAGTGTACATCAGAGTAGTGGTCAAACAAGATCCACAATATCACAAAAGAATGGCTACAAGTGCTAGACAAAAGAATATCGATACATCAGTGAGTCTATATCTAAAATGTATATAATAAAAACTACTAATCTAAGTAGTTAGCCAAAAGTCAGGGTGATAATCCCAAAGGTGAAGTCAAGCAGAAGCACCTGTAACATCTCGGTCTGACCCGAGCATTATTTAATAAAAAAATAATAAACGGATCAGTCTAGCTATAAATATCGGATAAAATGATATATAATAAGAGACATGACATAAACATATGATAACCATAAAGCCATACTGTGATAAGTATGCAATTGAAAATCAACTAGGGATTAATCAATATCACAAGAATCTTCTCAAAGATAAAAAGGAATGTCATACTCTTTATTTATCAAATCACCAAACTATAAATATTGACAATAATACCACTGCCAATCACAAAAGTTAATGACACACAAATTCACCAATGCACCAATATTGATAAAACTTATCAACGTAAATCACAAAAATTGGTGAAAACACAAATTCCAGAAATCATCAATGGAAATCCAAAAATCACGAAAAAGGGGAGGCCTATCACAAAACGGGAGCATGAAAACTCACCAACACGTGTGTTAACGTAAAAATTGGACGCTAACACCCCGATGCAAATAGAGAATAAGTGAAAGCACCACCCGTTGGTATGGGAACAAAGTATAAGCAGAGAAATCACAGGAAAGTAGTAAAAGACAACAGTTTTATAGTGGTTCGGCTTAAGATCGAGCCTACGTCCACTTTAAATTCCTTTATTGATGATTTGATTACAATTCTTTACAATGCACTTCGATTACAACACACTTTTGACTAGTAGCTCAAACTTTGATGTAGAAGAATCTTTTGAGTTCATGTTGAATGATCCAGATCTTCTCTTGAAGTTTGTTGTAGCGTCTTTGGCGTTTAGAGTGCTTGTAGTGCTGTTTGAGTCGAGAGAATGACAGAGTATCGGCGCTTCGAAGAATGAGCCCCCCCCCCAAAAGTCCTCGTTATGCTGGAGCTCACGCTGTATTTATAGGTGTTTCTAGACATAAGTCGTAAGTCGGATGCTACGACCTATGGTAAGTCGTAGGTCGAAAGTCACGACCTAAGTCGTACGAGCTATGGCCCATCCTGGTTGTACTCGGCTTTTTTGAGCGAGTTAATAAGTTGAAAGCGACCTAGTATAGGTCGTAGGTCGTTCATACGAGTTATAGCTTAACTCAGTTTTGTATAGCTCGCTAGGTCGTTCAGTAGTTGGATCACTAAGTCGCTTCATGTGTTAGGTCGTGGACTCCTTTAGGTCGCTGAACTCATTAGGTCGCGAGGCCCTTTAAGTAATTAGGTCGTTGAGCAGTTTTATACCATAGGTCGTTAAGTCGTTACACTTCTTAAGTCGTTAAGTCGTTACACTTCTTAAGTCGTTAAGTCGTGGCACGTCTTAAGTCGTTAAGTCGTGGCTTCCTGTAACTCGCTTAAGCTGTTTCATAGTGTGCCGTTAGGTCGCTCAACACTTTAACTCGTTAGGTCGGTAAGTCGCCTTCAAAGAGGAGATTTAGGTCACTGGAACCACTTGGTTGTAGGTCGCTGGCCTCGAGTAGAAGACAGGTCGCTTCATTCTTTAAGTCGTATACCGTTTTGGACGTGGCGTTGCCCCCTGGACCCCTGCGACCTGACCGGGCTGGTCGAACACCGTAGCGGTGGCGTTGCCCCCGCACCCCCACCTTAGGGGGTTGGCACCCCCCTGGACCCCCCCTCCGTAAGGGATCTTATCTGAAAAACCATTCAACAGAACTTGCTTTGTTGAGATGTTGAGTTGACCATTCTTCGAGACGAACTATCATTGGCTTCTCGGTCGATTTTTTGATATCACGGCCTTGCTGAAAAAGCGGAGTTAACACTTGCCCCTCGAAGTATACGCCTAGGGACTAGGTCGTGTGCTTCGATTCTTCTTAACTCGTGCTTTACTGAGTTGCTAGGTCGAGAGCGATTGACGACCTAACCTCTTGCGCCTTAATTTTTAGGTCGCTGCTAATCTCGTACCTAGGCAAACTTGCTTTGTTTTGACCTGAAGACTTTTGAACTTGACCAGTGCGACTTAATGGAACTTTGATCAAAACTTGTTGCATCTCTTTACAGATTATTTTAACAACCTGTTAAATGCAACATTTGCGGGAAAATGGGGCAAATATACTCATCACGGATTGCCCATATCGAGTGATGGATTAGATCAAAGAACTGATATTTTACTATAAGTAAATTAGTATGGATTCGATGAAGTGTTGCGAATCAACTATCTTGAATGAAGTATCAACACAAAATTTACATAGTTATAACTGCTATCTGCATTGATACTGCACTTACTTTCAAATAACAAGCCTCGAATTTTTCTGAATTGACATATTTGCCAACCACTATTATTTCGAGTATTACTTTATTTACTTGTTATTTAAGTAGCTTTGCACAACACTTCACACGCTTTTAGGAAACGTGCACCTTTACTTTCGAATATTCAGTTCTTTATGTAGAATGTCTTCTTGATAAGAAGAAATAGTGGAGCAAGCTGGATTTTTTCATTTCTGAGATTTTCAGAATCCGAGTTGTTGACTGCAAATTTCGTTCTTTACTTTGCAGCATCCCCTCTCTTTCTGAATATTCCAGTCATAAGTCAATTTTTAAAAGTCTAGGTGTTGTGGCGGTTAAGGAGAGGAGTGTTAAATTTCTGCTGAAAGACGAATTTCTGCAATTAATTCGAACTTTTGCCCTCTTTTAATTAACTCAGCTTTATGATGCCCCAGATTTTCAAGCAGAGACTTCAGGTGCCCCAGCTCCCGCAAAGGAACTTGCATCTAGGGGACCTTGTATTTGGGAAGTTTTTTCTCTTTTTTCTTTTACACTTCATCCTTCAGAGATGGTCACTTTTGTTTTTTGAGAACTGGATTCTCCTGCGCGGTGAAGCGGGCTTCCGAAGAAGGCTTTGGCGATTCAACTTGGTGAAGTAGGCCTCATTAGAGGGCTTCTTCTTTTTTTTTACAAACTTGGGGAATATGCCTCATTGGAGGACTTTAATTTGCACTTCAAACTTGGGAAGTGTGCCTCATTGGAGGGCTTTAATTTGCACTTCAAACTTGGGAAGTGTGCCTCATTGGAGGACTTTGATTTGCACTTCAAACTTGGGAAGTGTGCCTCATTGGAGGACTTTGATTTGCACTTCAAACTTGGGAAGTGTGCCTCATTGGAGGACTTTAATTTGCACTTCAAACTTGGGAAGTGTGCCTCATTGGAGGACTTTGATTTGCACTTCAAACTTGGGAAGTGTGCCTTATTGGAGGACTTTAATTTGCACTTCAAACTTGGGAAGTGTGCCTCATTGGAGGACTTTTTCCTCCGAAGAGTTGTGCCTTCGAAGAGGGCTTGTGCCTCCGAAGAGGACTTGTGCCTCCGAAGAGGGCTTGTGTGTTTTCTGTCTGCTTGCCCATGCCTCTTCACCATTTGCTCCTCAACGATTCCTCGTTATCATTTCCAAAGCCATGTTCTTTTCTTTGCCAGTTATTTGTTTCTTTTCCAAAGAAGTGCTCTTCATTGTTAAGTGAATCCATAGGGCAGACCCAAACTACCCAACTGGATGTCTGTTTGCACAAACAATCTCCGTCGGTTAGCAAGGGCCTGGAACCTTCGCGTTGGGAAGGTGCCCTTTTGGTAGAATCAACTGTTTGTGAGGAACACTTCTTATGCAGGAATTGAATTTGGAACTTTTTCTGGCTTGACATTTATTTGCTGAATGACTTATAGGAATCGCTTAGCTTTGTGATGTGTTGACTAGGTAAGCTTTGCTTTGATTGCCTGCAATATTAAATCGACATTTTAGCAATATATTCAAGCTATTTTCATATCGAAATGAAACAGGTATTTTATAGTTATAGAAAACACAAGATTTATAGTTCCTATATCTCATTTGCAATGTTTTTACAATGGATTTTAATACGAGAATGATACATCCATCATTCTTTTACAAATTTGTAACAAAGCCTTAAAGTAAAATATGGATGCAAGTTATTGATGTCCCAAGCTTTCGGAATTGAATCTCCAGTGTGAGGGGACTAGATGGCAGCATCTTTCAGAACAGGAACTTTTTCTCCCTCCGGGGCTTTTCTTAGGGCATGAGCGTATCTTTCCATCTCATCCCTGCTTCCGCCCGTTGGGTGAGGGCCTCATGTGATAGCATTAATGATAAGCCTCCCTAATCCCTGCGCTGCAGTTCTTTCATTTGAGCCATGTTGATGAGCGAGAAGTATTTGCCCTTGAGTCGATGAGGATGGGTCATTCTTGTTTCTCTTTACATATTGTTGAAGTTTATTCTGTTTCAATAGTTGTTCAATCAAATTCCTTAGATTGCGACATTCATTGGTGTCATGAGCAGGTTGATTGTGGAACTGACATAATCTTCCATTATGCATTGCATTTTTCCCAATCTTCGACTCAGGTGGCTTAGGATAATCAATAGCATCCTTGGTTGCAAGAAAGATGTTCTCTAGAGTATCAGTTAAGGGAGTAAAGTCTGAAGGTTTAAAGCGGCGAGCTTTCTTCAAGTCTCTCTGCTTTTTCCACCATCGTTCTTCCTCTTCTGTCCTCCAGACTCTCTTTTATCAGAAGCAACACCGACATTCTGAATTTCGGCCACGATCGCTTTTGATGGCGCAGGAAAGCTTTCCAAACGCATAAATTCGTCGGCTTTCTTATAGAATTTGTCAAGTGAGTTTGGCTCCTTCATTTTTAGCCATTTGCCAAATTCACTCGATTTATCGATAGCCCGCATCAGATAAGTCAAGACCATCCGTGGCTCCGCATTCTCGACTTCAGCTAGGCTATATTGAAACGATTTAAAAATGATCTGATAGATTCCTCGGGGTTTTGTTCTAGACTGGAGAGTGACATTATATCCTTGGCCTTTGTAGCATATAGCCTGAACTGATCCTTGAACTTTCGTGTTAAGTCAGAGAATTGATCCACGGATCTAACTGGCAGCTTTATGAACCAAAGTAAGGCCATTCCCTCTAAGTATACAGGAAAGTAACGGCACTTGATTTCATATGTTGCCCTTGCCCCGGTCATATGCCAGTCGTACTTGTATAGGAACTGATTTGGATCACTTGTCCCCTGGTAAGCTGGAATGGTGGGAGGAACAAATTTCTTCGAAAATTCCGCCTTCAGAATTCTTTCCATGAAAGGAGTTTTGCTTGGAGTGAACCCCCATTCTTTTTCATTTTCTTCCCTTTGCATGCTTTCTTTTATGATTCGTCGAACCATTTCCGAGAGATGTTCCCCATTGTTTAGAGGCAAATGTTCGCGAAGAGTTGGTTGTGGCCTAAAACCTCCAACTTGGGGAGATGCCTCTTTGGCGGTGTCAGCTGTCCTCTGAGGAACATTTCTTTCTTGGGAATTGTGGACATCATCTGCAAAGGTTGTTTCATTGTCTTGTGCTTGACGATTACCCCCAAGTAAAGCATTCATTCTTTCCAGCATTAGAGCGTTCTGGGCTTCCATTTGCTGATATAACCCAGAAACTACAGCATCTAACACCTCTTGTGTAATTCCAACACTTGGAGCTGCTTCATTTGGAGCTGCTTTATTTGGAGCTGCTTCGTTGGAAGCAGGAGAAGTGGCAGTATTCTCATGAACATCACCTGATCTATCAGACCTGAGCTGTCTTCCAGTAGCCATTATTTCTGATAGGTTTTTGGTTTTGAGAGAGATTCTTTCAACAAAATTTCATGAAGCAATGGTGAAAGTATTCCTGAGTTCAGTTCTCAGTGAAAGCACCAAAAATGTTAACGTAAAATTTGGACGCTAACACCCCGATGCAAACAGAGATTAAGTGAAAGCACCACCCGTTGGTACGGGAACAAAGTATAAGCAGAGAAATCACAGGAAAGTAGTAAAAGACAACAGTTTTATAGTGGTTCATCTTAAGATCGAGCCTACGTCCACTTTAAATTCCTTTATTGATGATTTGATTACAATTCTTTACAATGCACTTCATTTACAACACACTTTTGACTAGTAGCTCAAACTTTGATGTAGAAGAATCTTTTGAGTTCATGTTGAATGATCCAGATCTTCTCTTGAAGTTTGTTGTAGCGTCTTTGGCGTTTGGAGTGCTTGTAGTGCTGTCTGAGTCGAGAGAATGACAGAGTATCGGCGCTTCGAAGAATGAGCCCCCCCTCCAAAAGTCCCTGTTATGCTGGAGCTCACGCTGTATTTATAGGTGTTTCCGGACATAAGTCGTAAGTCGGATGCTACGACCTATGGTAAGTCGTAGGTCAGAAGTCACGACCTAAGGCGTACGAGCTATGGCCCATCCTGGTTGTACTCGGCTTTTCTGAGCGAGTTAATAAGTTGAACGCGACCTAGTATAGGTCGTAGGTCGTTCATACGAGTTATAGCTTAACTCGGTTTTGTATAGCTCGCTAGGTCGTTCAGTAGTTGGATCACTAAGTCGCTTCACGTGTTAGGTCGTGGACTCCTTTAGGTCGCTGAACTCATTAGGTCGCGAGGCCCTTTAAGTAATTAGGTCGTTGAGCAGTTTTATACCATAGGTCGTTAAGTCGTTACACTACTTAAGTCGTTAAGTCGTTACACTTCTTAAGTCGTTAAGTCGTGGCACTTCTTAAGTCGTTAAGTCGTGGCACTTCTTAAGTCGTTAAGTCGTGGCTTCCTGTAACCCGCTTATGCTGTTTCATACTGTACCGTTAGGTCGCTCAACACTTTAACTCATTAGGTCGGTAAGTCGCCTTCAAAGAGGAGAGTTAGGTCGCTGGAACCACTAGGTTGTAGGTCGCTGGCCTCGAGTAGAAGACAGGTCGCTTTATTCTTTAAGTCGTATACCGTTTTGGACGGGGCGCTGCCCTGGACCCCTGCGACCTGACCGGGCAGGTCGAACACCGTAGCGATGGCGTTACCCCCGCACCCCCACCTTGGGGGGTTAGCACCCCCCCCCCCTCCGTAGGGGATCTTATCTGAAAAACCATTCAACAGAACTTGCTTTGTTGAGATGTTTAGTTGACCATTCTTCGAGACGAACTATCATTGGCTTCTCGGTCGATTTTTTGATATCACGACCTTGCTGAAAAAGTGGAGTTAACAACGTGTATCACAAAATGGAACGCTATTCCATGGTTGCTAACCATTAATTTTGAGCCGAAGCTCCACAAAATGGCCCGAAGACCATGGGTCGCTACCCCACCAAATTGAGCAGATGCTCCACAGAAACGGGGTTTAGTCTCCCTCGTAGACAAAGAGACATCGCACTTTTGCTAGTCTAAATCACAAAAATGATCATCAACGATCATCAAGAAGTGTCAATTACAGTAAGCTGGTAAATATATAAGCTTAGCTTCATGTCCCATAACCACTAGCTTAACTTAAATATTTACGAACAAATTGTAGATCTTCACTCGAAAATTGTCACAAAAGATTCAATCGAACAAGTCTAAGAATTTACCGGCGAAGTAAATGCAAGCGTTTCATACCATTTGTTTTACTAAGCCGTTTACTTAGATTTCTCGTACGAGTGAGATGAAGTGACAAATCACAAAAATGATTGTAGAAACAATAAATCACAAAAATTCACATTCGAAGACGTGAATAAAATCCAAAGAATTCTATTCCAAATTCATCAAAGTGGAAATACCCTTGCGACTTAACAGCCACAACTTACGACTTAACATAAGTCAACAAAAGAAATCAGCGGCTTAAGAAATAGCATGCGGCTTAAAGCAGGTGCGACTGAAAGGGTGGCGCGACCTAACTGCAACCGACCTAAGGAATGGCGCGACCCAAAGCATGTGCGACCTAACAATGCAAGGAGGCCGAGCGACCTAAGGCGGGCCGACCTAACAGTAAGGCAAGCGGCCTATGGGGTTGCAACCTAAGAGGTTGCGACTTATGGCATGGCGTGGCCTAAGGATTAGAGAATAGGCCGAGCGACTTAAGGTAAAGCGCGACCTAACACATAGGGACAAGCCAAGCGACTTAAAGAGACCAAAGGCGCGACCTAAGCGACGCGACCTAGCCGAACGACCTAAATGACGAGCGGCCTAAGGAGATAGCGGCTTAACATATCGCCGAGCGACTTGAGTGTTGCGACCTAAGGGGTGAAGTAGGCCGAGCGACCTAAAGGGGAACGACCTAACCTGTCGCGACCTAAGTCATGGGATGACCTAACACACACGGTTTAACATATGGCCGAGCGACCTAGGTACGAGACGACCTAAGGGGTAAAGAAAGCCGTGCGACTTAATGGCCGAGCGACCTAACGATTTAAGGCGTATGAGAAGGCCGAGTGACCTGAGTGGGGACGACCTAGCATGGCGCGACCTATAGGTTGCGACCTAAGGCACATAACAGCCTAAATTGCAGGCCGAGAGTCATATGTGCAGGCCGAACGACCTAAGGGATAGAAGTGCAAAAACTCTCTCAATTTGCAACCAATAGAGCATGGACGCTAGGGGATTATGCCCATAGCTACCATGTCCTATTGGCTCCTCGATGCATCACCAAAAACGTGTTCAAACATCAAAGTTAAGATTTTTTAAAGATTTGAACCCAAAACACTAAAAATTGGAATTTTCACCAATTCAATCCAAACCAAGGGCAATTGCATATGTAAAAGTGTTAGGAATTCTTACCCAACAATCAAATATAGTTATAGATAAAGATGTGAGATAAAAATCTCACCTTTACACAAAATCAATGAAGAAGAAGCTTGAAAGCAAAGGAGGAATCAATGGCTTCTCTTTGAATTTGGAGTTAGATGTTGGATTTGCAAATGAACTAAGGCTTGGAGTTTTAATTTCCCATTCCTTCCTCCATTTTTGATGAAGCTTGAGTGTTAGGAAATGAAAGTGAAGTTATGAAGGGAAGGGGGTTGAGCTAGAGTTAATAGTTTAGGCTAATGGGCAAAACCAAACCCAAAGCCCAAAGTGAAAAAGTAGCAAAATTCCACTAACTCCAAACATATCAAAGTTTATACTCAAAAAGATCAAAAACGGTGTTTTGAACTCAATGGAAGTGGTTCCGAGTCCTAATTCGACCGTATGCAAAAAGTAACTTTTCGGACTAAAATTCGAATAACGATAGAATATTAAAATAAAATATTTAAATATTCAATCGTAAAATATGCGGGTTGTTACAGACTCCCCTCCTTAAAGAAATTGCGTCCTCGCAATATTTAAGAAGAAAATACAAGGTAACAACCATGAAAGCATATCGACACAAAAGAAATTTGAAATAAGAAATTCACCTCAAAGAGCACGAGAAAGTAAGTCTGGATGTATTCGTTCGATGAACTCCCTAGATTCCCAAGAGCAATCCTTAGGATTTGAGGACCATTGAACTTTAATAAGCGAAACATCTTTATTTCGAAGGCGTTTGACCTCCGAAGCAATAATACGAATAGGATGTTGCTCATAAGTTAAATTACGAGAAACTTCAATTTCTTCCACAACACCGGGCTCAAGAATAGAATCGGAATCTTGAAGGCACTTCCGTAATTGAGAAACGTGAAACATGTCATGAATAGCAGAAAACTGAGCCGGTAATAAAAGGCGATAAGCCACAGAACCAATACATTCGGTGATGGAAAATGGACCAATATATCGAGGTGCTAACTTCCCCGATCGACTGAAACGTACAGCACCCTTCATAGGTGAAACACGAAAAAACAAAGATCTCCCACAGAAAATTCTAATTTCCTTCTCCGGTTATCGGCATAGGATTTTTGTCTACTCTAGGCTTCTTTCATCCTATGACGAATAAGTTCAATCTTTTCTGTGGAATCGCGAATAAAATTTGGACCTAAAACCAGCTTCTCACCGGCCTCAAGCCAACAAGAAGGAGATCGGCATGGTCTTCCATAGAGTGCCTCAAAAGGTGCCATACCAATACTAGATTGGAAGCTATTATTATATGAAAACTCAACAAGAGAAATATAATCTTCCCAACTTCCACCAAAATCAAGAACACATGCACGAAGAAGATCTTCGAGAGTTTGATTCACATGCTCGGTTTGTCCAACGGACTGAGGATGATAAGCGGTGCTAAAATTAAGCTTCATTCCTAAAGCTTTTTGAAGACTCTTCCAAAATCCACTAGTAAACAATGGATCATGATCACTAACAATAGAAGTAGGAACTCCATGCAATTTAACAATTTCTTTGATAAAAAGTTTGGCCAAAAGAGGTACGGTTCGATTGGACCAAACAGGAATAAAATGAGCGGATTTAGTAAGTCTATCAACTATCGCCCATAAGCTATCATGACCCGAACGAGAACGGGGAAGGCCGTCTATAAAATCCATGGAAATTTGGTCCCACTTCCAAATTGGAATTTCTAAAGGTTGCAATAACCCACCGGGCCTTTGGTGTTCGGTCTTAATGAGTTGGCAAGTCATGCAACACTTAACAAAGTTAGCAATATTAGATTTCATTCCCTCTCAATAATAAAGTCACTTCATATCCGCGTACATTTTACTACTACCGGGATGAATGGTAAATTTAGAACGATGAGAATCTTAACAAATGTCTTTACGAAGATTACTAATATTTGGCACGATAAGTCTACCAAATTTTCGAATACCTCCACGAGAATCAATATCAAAGTCTTTCAAACCTTCAATATCAATTTTATCCCTAATATTTTGGCTAAGAAGAGCCAATTCGGAATTTAGCTTTTGAGCTTCAAGAATGCGGTCTAAAAGAGAAGGATGAGCCTCAAGGCTACATAAAGCAGGAGATGAACATAAATCGGAAACACTATCTCGAATCTCACAAGTGGATAGAATTCCAAGACCATTCCATTCGGATATCATCATAGAAACAACCGCTTGTTGCTTACGACTAAGGGCGTCCGCAACACGATTTCCCTTTCCGGGGGTATAAAGAATATCAAGATCATAAGCTGCAAGAAATTCGAGCCAACGTTGTTGACGAAAATTAAGTTCCTTTTGAGAAAATAGATACTTCAAAGATTTATGATCGGTGTAAAGAATAAATTTTTCTCCCAAAAGATAATGATGCCAAATTCGAAGGGCGAAAACAATAGCCGCGAGTTCTAAATCATGAGTGGCATATCTAGTCTCGGCAGGCTTTAATTGCCTAGAAGCATAAGCAATAACACGTTCTCTTTGCATAAGAACGACACCCAAACCAACGCTACTAGCATCGGTATAAATAATAAAATGTTGATTTCCCTCGGGCATCACGAAAATAGGAGCATCGGGAAGGTGTTCTTTTAATTTCTGAAAAGAAGCTTCACATTTGTCCGACCAAATGTATTTAACTCCCTTCTTTGTCAAACTAGTAAGAGACATGGAAATTTTGGAAAAGTCCTTTATGAAACGACGGTAATAGCCCGCCAATCCAGGGAAACTACGAATTTCCGTCACACTCTCCGGTCTCTTCCAATTTTGAATCGCTTCAATCTTTGAAGGATCCACGAAAATTTCGGATTCGGAAATAATATGACTGAGAAACTTCACACAAGATTGCCAAAAGTGGCATTTAGAAAATTTTGCTTTCAATTGATTGCTCCTAAGAGTTTCCAACACAATCCGAAGATGCTTTTCATGCTCCTCCTAGGTTTTTGAATACACAAGAATATCATCAATAAAGATGAGGACAAACCGATCGAGGAAGTCTTTGAAAACTCTATTCATAAGGTCAACGAAATAAGTCGGAGCATTCGTTATACCAAATGGCATAACAAGCCATTCATAAGATCCATAACGAGTACGGAACGATGTCAAAGGAATGTTATCCTCTGCAATACGAAGCTGATGAAAACCCATAGCTAAGTCTAATTGTGAAAAGACTCTAGCACCACTAAGTTGATCGAATAGATCATCAATCCAAGGTAAAGGATATTTATTCTTGATAGTAAGATCATTAAGCTTGCGGTAGTCAACGCAAAGCCTAAGTGTACCATCGGATTTCTTCACAAAATAGCTGAAGCTCCCTAAGGAGAGGAACTAGAGCGAATAAATTGCTTCGTCTCCAATTCGGATAATTGTTTGCGCATCTCCTCATTTTCTTTATTGGACATACGATAAGGAGGACGAGTAATAGGTTGCGCTCCCAGGATGAGATTAATTTTGAACTCAATTGCTCGCTTAGGTGGTAATCCTAAAATGGGCTCAAAGATTTCGGAAAATTCACGAACAACGTGAATAAGAGAAATAATATCCTCTTCATCATCATTATCGTCATCATGAGGATTTAAAGAATATAAAGATGCAACCATGCTAGAATCCGAATCTTTAAGATCAATAGAAATCTGCTTAACAGATTGGGGATGTCGAAGATGAATAATCCGCTTTGGACATAAGATTTGGGCTTCATAGCGGTTAAGCCAATCCATTCCCAAAATCATTCCAAAGCCTAAGTAGCGCATAACATGCAAATCGGCTCGGAAAGAAAAATCACACAAAATAATCTCGACATCTTTACACAATAAACTGATTGTTGCGGATCCACCAACCGGATTCGCAATTCTCAAAGAAGTCATTAAACACAAAACATCCAAAGAAAAAGTATCAACAAGTTCTTTTGATATAAAAGAATAGGACGCACCCGTATCGAAAAGAACTCGAATAGGATGATCACGAAATAAAATAATGCCATCAAGGATAGAATGACAAATACCTTTACCACGAGATGTGTTGCCAGGGCGTGAGAAACATTAAGCTTTCCCTCCCTCCTGCCTTGAAGTTTGGGACAAGAAGATAAATAATGATCCGGGCTTTTGCAATAGCGACAAGCACGAGACTTAGAACACTTGTTTACATAATGGTCCTTAGAACCACAGTTGTAGCATTGCCCACTACCAGAGGTAGAAGTCTTAGTTGCCGGAGAGGCTTGCTTCCCTTTCTTATTGTTGGGATAAGGACCTTTGAACTTATTAGGTCTTTTCTTGTTATTGAAGTTTGGCTTAGTACCCATAACTTCAACATCACTCTCCCTATCAGCCTCTTCAAGACGAAGAGCGATATCAACAAGTTGATCAAAAGAAACTTCTAACTTTAGAAGTAATGGCTTCTTAAGATTTTTACTCAAGCCATAGACAAATCTTTGGTTTTTCTTCAATAGGGTGTTTATGTACTCGACCCTATACTTAGAAAGTGACTCGAATGATGCGACATAGTCTGTCACAGAGGATTCACCTTGAACAAGATCAATGAAACGGCGAGCCAAAGTCACCTTCTCAGCTTCTGGCACAAATTTTAATTCGAAGCATTCCCGGAATTTCTCCCAAGTAAGATCCACTTCACTTATTTCAGAAATCAGAAGCTCATACCAATCTAATGCTCTTTCTTGGAGCATACTAGAGGCCACCTAAACACGGTGAAGATCAATAAGATTCATGTGAGAAAATATTCGATCGCACGTTCTCAGCAAAGCCTGGACTTCAATAATGGTTTCAGAACCCTTGAATGGCTTCCCACCCAAATTGGTAAAATCATTGCACAAACGTGCAAATACAAACTTAGGGTAAGTAGACTTCAGATTAGATCCGGCTGCTTGAGCATTCCTTACTAGATCAAGAAGCTGCTGGGCAGACATAAATACTCCATCCTGGGGAGTAGCACGAGATTGACCGGCGCTGGGACGGCCTGGTCTAACCATTTCTCTTCCTTTTGAAAGAAAGAAAGAAGAAGGATAAGGTTATTCACCAAATGCATATCAAGAAATCTTGATAGATAAACAAGGAATCATAAAGAAAATAGGATGAATCGGTACGAAGACTCGAATTAAATCCTAAAGCACGACTCCTAAGATGGACTTAGGATGATGATCCTTGCTAGATTATTCTACATTTTTCCGAATATTGGCTCTGATACCAAGCTGTGGCACCCCACCTCTATGCCCACGCTAGCCAAGGACACTACGGGGTAATGCCATCAACTAGCGCGGAGAATAAGGCTGTTGAGGAGCGACCATCCGCGTAATTGCTTTGTGCGAGCAACGATATGTCAGATAGTACAACATGCATTTGGTTTAAGGAGGAAATCTGACATACCGATACAAAGTCAAAGCTATTACACAATGGCTGTATATATTCTTCAGAAACAAATATAGAAATAAACATAACACAAATCAGTCACAGACATCCATATCACAAAGGCGGAAATAGATATGAACGTATAACACATGAAAGTGTACATCAGAGTAGTGGTCAAACAAGATCCACAATATCACAAAAGAATGGCTACAAGTGCTAGACAAAAGAATATGGATGCATCAGTGAGTCTGTATCTCAAATGTATACAACAAAATCTACTAATCTAAGTAGTTAGCCAAAAGTCAGGATGATAATCCCAGAGGTGAAGTCAAGCAGAAGCACCTGTAACATCTCGGTCTGACCCGAGTATTATTTAATAAGAAAATAATAAACGGATCTAGCTATAAATATCAGATAAAATGATATAGAATAAGAGACATGACATAAACATATGATAACCATAAAGTCATACTGTGATAAGTATGCAATTGAAAATCAACTAGGGATTAATCAATATCACAAGAATCTTCTCAAAGATAAAAAGGAATGTCATACTCTTTATTTATCAAATCACCAAACTATAAATATTGACAATAATACCACTGCCAATCACAAAATTTAATGACACACAAATTTGCCAATGCACCAATATTGATAAAACTTATAAATGTAAATCACGAATGTTGGTCAAAACACAAATTCCATAAATCATCAATGGAAAACCAGAAATCACGAAAAGGGGGAGGCCTATCGCAAAACGGGAGCATGAAAACTCACCAACACGTGTATCACAAAATGGAACGCTATTCCATGGTTACTAACCATTAATTTTGAGCCGAAGCTCCACAAAACGACCCGAAGACCATGGGTCTACCCCACCAAATTGAGCAGAAGCTCCACAGAAACGGGGTTTAGTCTCCCTTGTAGACAAAGAGACATCGCACTTTTGCTAGTCTAAATCACAAAAATGATTATCAACGATCATCAAGAAGTGTCAATTACAATAAGCTAGTAAATATATAAGTTTTGCTTCATGTCCCAAAACCACTAGCTTAACTTAAATATTTACGAACAAATTGTAGATCTTCACTCGAAAATTGTCACACGAGATTCAATCGAACAAGTCCAAGAATTAACCGACGAAGTAAATGCAAGCGTTTCATACCATTTGTTTTACTAAGCCATTTAATTAGATTTCTCGTACGAGTGAGATGAAGTGACAAATCACAAAAATGATTGTAGAAACAATAAATCACAAAAATTCACATTTGAAGACGTGAATAAAATCTAAAGAATTCTATTCCAAATTCATCAAAGTGGAAATACCTTTGTGACTTAACAGCCACGACTTACCACTTAACATAAGTCAACACAAGAAATCAGCGGCTTAAGAAATAGCATGCAGCTTAAAGCAGGTGCGACTTAAAGGGTGGCGTGACCTAACTGTAACTGACCTAAGGAATGGCGCGACCCAAAGCATGTGCGACCTAACAGTGCAAGGAGGCCGAGCGACCTAAGGCAGGCCGACCTAACAGTAAGGCAACCGGCCTATGGGGTTGCAACCTAAGAGGTTACGACTTATGGCATGGCGCGACCTAAGGGTAGAGAATAAGCCGAGCGACTTAAGGTAAAGCGCGACCTAACACACAGGGATAAGTCGAGCGACTTAAAGAGACCAAAGGCGCGACCTAAGCAACGCGACCTAGCCGAACGACCTAAGTGACGAGCGACCTAAGGAGATAGCGGCTTAACATATGGCCGAGCGACTTGAGTGTTGCGACCTAAGGGGTGAAGTAGGCCAAGCGACCTAAGGGGGAACGGCCTAACCTGTCGGGACCTAAGTAATGGGACGACCTAACACACACGGTTTAACATATGGTCGAGCGACCTAGGGACGAGATGACCTAAGGGTTAAAGAAAGCCGTGCGACTTAATGGCCGAGCGACCTAACGACCTAAGGCGTATGAGAAGGCCGAGCGACCTGAGTGGGGACGACCTAGCATGGCGCGACCTATAGGTTGTGACCTAAGGCACAGAATGATCTAAATTGCAGGCCGAGAGTCATATGTGCAGGCCGAACGACCTAAGGGATAGAAGTGCAAAAACTCTCCCAATTTACAACCGATCGAGCACGGACGCTGGAGGATTATGCCCATAGGCTACCCGGTCCTATTGGCTCCTCGATGCATCACCAAAAAAGGTGTTCAAACATTAAAGTTAAGATTTTTGAAGATTTGAACCTAAAACACTAAAAATTGGAATTTTCACCAATTCAATCCAAATCAAGAGCAATTGCATATGTAAAAGTGTTAGGAATTCATATCCAACAATCAAAGATAGTTATAGACAAAGATGTAAGATAAAAATATCACATTTACACAAAATCAATGAAGAATAAGCTTGAAAGCAAAGGAGGAATCAATGGCTTCTCTTTGAATTTGGAGTTAGATGTTGGATTTGCAAATGAACTAAGGCTTGGAGTTTTAATTTCCTATTCCTTCCTCCGTTTTTGATGAAGCTTGAGTGTTAGGAAATGAAAGTGAAGTTATGAAGGGAAGGGGGTTGAGCTAGAGTTAATAGTTTAGGCTAATGGGCAAAACCAAACCCAAAGCCCAAAGTGAAAAAGTAGCAAAATTCCACTAACTCCAAACATATCAAAGTTTATACTCAAAAAGATCGGAAACGGTGTTTTGAACTCAATGGAAGTGGTTCCGAGTCCTAATTCGACCATATGCAAAAAGTAACTTTTCGCACTAAAATCCGACTAACGATAGAATATTAAAATAAAATATTTAAATATTCAATCGTAAAATATGCGGGTTGTTACACTGACCTAGCCAACTCATCGAAGAAATGGATTCATACTGCTGCTTCAGAACTCCACCTTCAGAAAAACTACTCAGCCAGAAGACTTCCTGCCAACACACAGAACACTCTAAGTTGCTGCTAACACCATTGCCAAAGAATTCCTAATCCAAAGCTCTCCGAGAAACTCGAATCTCAAAGCAAACAGAAACACCTTGCTGAACCCAGTCACAACACCGAAACAGACATACTTCCTTACTCTTGTTCCAAAGAAACATCTTCGAAAACATCCATAGTCACTGCATCTCATCACGCAGCTACTACTTCTTGAGGTATCAAGATACCATCACTCGCTTTTGCCAAACCGATAGATCCAAGCTATACTCACCAAACTCTGCACTTCAAGATGGACTCCGAACCTTTTAAAGGTTCCCTTCAGAGATCGATGAAATCCTTCATCACTGCAAAGCTCACTCGAGACAGTATTAGGTCTACAGTCTCGACAGATCCACTTCCATCCTCATCACTCAAACTCCAACCAATGGTAGTAGTCGTGTTACACACCCCACTACATTATCTACCTTTATAACTTATATTGGAAAACCCGAACAGGTAACCCAAATAGGTAGAAAATAAAATATAAATATATATATATATATATATAAATAAATAAATACAAATACGCTCTCTCAAGATAGACACCAATCCAGAGCCTAGGTATTCGTTCAACCTAGCGCTCTGATACTAACTGTGACGACCCGACTTTCAACGACAAGAAAGTCGTATCATCTTTAAGAAAGCAAGGGATAGAAAAGAGAAAAGAAAGGAGATAAAGAAGAAACAACATCAGAATCTCAATAGCGGAACGAGTAAATTGTATTAATAACACAAATATTACATAGTATACAACAATTACCAGAGTTACACAGACAATACATCGCATACTAGACAGTTATAAACACCTGTCTAGTTATTACAACTCAAATACAACATCAACAAAGAAACCACTCAAAGACACCAACACAGCGGAACACTATACATATATATATAATCTACACGCTGAAGCCTCCTGCTCCATTGCTCCTCCACAATTCGTCAAAGCTAACCTGAATCCCTTGGCTACTCGTAAAAATTTGAGTACCCAAGAGTTTAAGAAAAACAGAAACAAACTCCGGGTCAGACATGAGTCTGGTGTGAGTAACAGGTTAAAGTTGCTTAACTTTTGAAAAACCTATGAAAACAAAAGGTATCACGTAAGACTTCCTACACATAAACATGGAAAAGTTTTTACCTAACACTAACCAAAACATTTGATAGGAAATCCGATGATATTATAATAGGTCTAGGATTTTCAAGTAAATAAGAAATAGCCGAAATTGTTACATTATTAAATTCCAGCTACAAGCCACAAAAGTGGGCAATACAATCAAAACCGAGGGCGCTTATTGGATTTTGGATTCCATACAATGGCAGGGCCACCGGGTTATCGCCCGCCACAGTACGTGGCCTAGATCAACGTACCGAGGATCACTCCCAATCCCCTGCAACACAAAGACGAAACCATTCCTTACTGAACAGTCCCGAACAAGACCACCCCGCAGTTGTGATCGGCAACCGCACCACACAGCCGAAATAAAAGGGACATCTAGACAGGGGTAAATCTCGTCCTACTTGGGCTTGGCCCACTTAGCCTTGCTGCACCTCCCCTGTTTTAGCCATTCCCGGTTGATGAGGCTTGAGGCTACGATTACCTTTAACGGAACACATTACTTAGAATGCTCATCGTCCACCTGACGATGTTCTGAAAGAATTCAATCCATACAAGTTCGTTTCGGGTTCGAACGAAACCGAAGGCATTATCTCGTTACACTCATTTCGGAATCACCCTCAGAGTTAACGATAATAACCCTTGCACTCAGAATCTTCACTTCAGATACACGACCTATAGTTAATTTGGATCGATGTGGTTTTCGGATATCCAAATATGGAAACCCGATCCCGGTCTCACCGAATCCAAAACGTACCTTTTAAAGCCAAGTTGTTTTAGAGTTTAAAACAATTTCAATTCATTGTCTATATACACACAGATAGATAATTCATAGATTCACAATGGATAATCAACATTATCATCATAAGCAGATAATTCATATCATCAATATAAACAGATAATCCATATTATCATCCCAATGCAACCAAAGCATCCATAACACACATCATTACTCATCTCATAGCTGAGATTACAAACCATTCAAGGCAACCAATATCATACATTCATACATAAGCAATGATTTAATGATCACAGCATCTATAATTAATTTAAAGTGAATTAAATTAATTACTTTATCTCTAATTAATTTAAAGTGAATTAGATTAATTACTTCATCATAAAAATCCTGCTTATCATAACCATTGATTTATTACAAATCAATTAATTAATCGCCATCTCATTATTCATTTCAATTAATCATTCCTGATTAACAATTTTCTAATTACATTAAGTAATTAGCCTTTAAATTAATTATACAAGTTAATTATACTTAACCCTTTACAATAATTAACTTTTAATTACTTAATCAATTAATTAACTAAAATTAATTACATTAATCCTTTATTAATTTATTACTTTATTTATTAATTATTCCTTAGCTAATCAATTCTAAATTTACATCATTAATTCTATTAATTAATGATTTCTAATTACATTTTTATTAATCTTTCTATTTAAATTAATTACATTAAGTAGTTAATCTTCAATTAAACCACATATATTAATCACCCTTGATTAATAACATCCAGTAATTAACTACCCTTAATTACTTCATTAAATAACTTTCTTAATTTATTCTTTAATTAATCCCTTGATTAATTACAAAGTAATTTAATCCAAATCACTTCCATTATTGAAACATCTTTAATTACATCCAGTAATTACCATTAATTACTTCTCTATGTAATTACAATTTCATTATTTACATTAAGTAATTATTTAATCAAATCATCAAGTGTTTAAATTAATTAAACTTAATTAATTAATCTAAACTTAATCACATTAAACTAAATTAATTACATTAATTAATTCATTAATTACTTCTATTAAGTAATTAAACTTTAACAATTTTATAAATGATTATCATTAATTAATTAATCTAATTAATTATTAAAATTAATCACATTAATTAATCGTTAAATAATCTTAAGTTAATGACATTCATTAACTATTATTTAATTTCTTTATTAAGTAAATAATTTAGATTAACCATTATTAATTACAAATTAATTAATATTTAATTACCAATTAATTAATCTCTAACTATTAAATTAATTAAGTGTTAACTGTAACTTAATTAATTCTTAATAACTTGATTAATAAATATTTAATCATTAATTAAAATCTAATTAATAATCCTTAATTACAGATTAAGTAACCTTAATTAATTAATCTTAAGTCTTAATTAATTAATTTAAAAACTCTTAATTACTTAATTGATCACCCATATCATTAATTAATTAAATAATTAATTATCCAACTTAATAATTTAATGAATCCAAATTATTAAAATTTAATTTTTATTTAAGAAAACATTTCTTACATAATCAAGCATTTAAAACAAATTGTTTTCAAATTTACTTTAAAATTTCCATTTTAAAACTTCATTTTAAATTTAAGATTTTAAAATGAATACAATTTATCTAAACAAGGTTTAAAACAATTCAAAGCCTTTTTATCTCATATGTTAAAGATATATTCATTTTATAAAGAAGTTTAAAAGAAATTTAAAGCCCAATATATTTTTAAATTTAAATTTAATTTAAAAATACACTTAAACAAACAAGATTGTTTAAGTCATTTTAAATTTTAAACTTTTTAATTTATTTCAAACTGGAATACAAATTAAGTTTGATTCCAGATTACTTATTCAAAGCTTACTTACATTTTTAACTTCATTTTAAATTTCTAATCTTCTAACCATTTTTCCTAAAAAAAGAAGTTAAACAAATTTTAAATTTAAAACCTTATTTTAAAAATTGAAGTTTAACTCAAATTCCAAATTTCAAAACTCAGATTTTAAACTTATTTTAAATTTCTATTTTACAAATTAAATTTTCAGTTCAAATTCAAAGCCAAATATACTTTTACACTTGAAAGTTGTTAAAATCAAATTAAATTTTCAAAATCTAAACCATTTCAAAAACCAAGATTCAAACTATTTGAATTCAGATTCAATTCAGGATTAAATCCTAGTTTATAGTTTTGATTTACCAATTTAAACTTTTTTTTAAATTTACAAACAGGCATAGGTTTCTGCTTTCTTCTTAAAACCTGTAAACTACCATTTACACTAGCCTACTCCAAAATGACTTTGAGTCACAACCTTATCTGCTTCGAGTCATACACTCGAATCACCTGAGGATCACTCGAGTGTGCTACAATCCAAATCCAAATTCACCAGAAAATCCACAATTCTCTGTGCACATGTACAGTGCCTCCGGCCACCTCTGATCAACTTCGCGACCTCCCTACAGTTGAAGTTCATCACCTCAGACCATCCAAACAACATCCCAGTCAACACATGCTCGAATTCAAAATCGCGACCAAAATTTTAAAACCTGGAACAGAAATTTTATTTCCAGGTAATACAAAATTTTATTTAACTTATATAATTTTTTAAAACTTTACTTTATCATGTAATAAACAAGTTTCATTCAATTATTAAGTCATAACAGCAACCAGATCAAAAGAAAAGAAATTTTGATCAATTTGAGCTTATATTGTGCAGACAGTAACTTAGATAAACCAACATGCATCTCATTCATACTTATATATACATAGCAATATATTTAACAATATATATACAAGCCTACTTATTTCCATGGATAAATCAAGCAACCATATTATATACTTAAATTTAAAATGTGAAGTTACTCACCTGTATAGAAGACAAAGCACCAGTTTTGAAAAACCCCTTTGAAGATCTTTTTGGAAACTTGCTTGAATGCTTTTATTACTGATTCCTAAACCTTAAATTTGAATGTTTCTGATGTCTCCAACTTGCATGCAAAGATGAGTTCCAGATTTTGAAAAAATGCTTTAGTTTCCAGGTTAAGGGCAAAATTTCAGATTGAAGAAATGAATGCATGCTTTTTAAAACAGATTGAAATTGCAGGTTTTCTTTTTGAAAATGATTTGCAAGTTGGTTTGAAAAGGAGGAGTTACAGGCTTTAGTTTTGGAAATATACAGGTTAGCTCTAGATTTTGAAGAATGCAGGTTTTCTTGCTTTAGATTGAATAAAAATGATATAGAGGCTTCAATTTGGAAATATGTTTACAGATTGAATGATGAACAAGCTTAAAATTTGAGGAAAATGAATGCAGTTTGCTTTTGTTTTAAGAATGTACAAGTTAGCTTCAGATTTGCCTTTGCATGCATGTGGAAAATGTTATAGGGAATGACTTTCAGGATTTACATTTTATTTGAAAATGAACTATGGGTTTTGAAAATGATTACTGATTTTGTAGGAAATGAAATGAAGATTGTTTTTAGAGTGGAATGTTTTTCAGCTGAAAATTTCTTAGTTTAGACATGAAAATGAGAAAAGAAAAAGAATGGAAGAAAGCAAGTTTATATAACTAAATTTATGATTTATTTAAAAATCAAAGAAAAAAAAGAATATGACACTTGTCTTAAATTACTAACACTTGTAAATTTCCTTGTTTGTTAACTTAACACATGTTAAATGAGGCCTTTATATACTTTCACTTGTCTTTTAAGTAGTTTGTATTTATAATTAAGTGTAAATAAAAGCTTTTAACTAAATTAGTTATTTTTTCATACTAAGTTATATATATAAATAATTTTTAAAGAATAAAACCAAGCATAATTATAAATAAAAACAATACATTACTTTATTATTTGAAAATAACATTTCAGATTATTTTAAATAAATTTATAAAAGAGGTTGTAAATTACTTATTATTTATATGAATAAATGTTTCATATTTTAATTGTATTTTAAACTTTCATATTTAATTGCAATCATATTTCTTAAACAATATTATGTTTTAAAATCAAATCTTTATTATTAATGTTATTTAAACTTAAGCTAAAATCCTTTTTAAATAATTAAACATTTATTTATGTATTTTAAAACCATATAGTTATTTTATTAAATAGCTTTGAAAAGCTCAACATTAAATAAATCATAATTTCCCAATTACCAAAATATTGGAATTAGAAAATATGTTATATTAGTTAAATTTAAACCAAACTCATACATTTAAAATATATATAAATATATATATACACATTATAAATAGAAAACAATTTATTAGCTTATTAAAAGATAAATTCACTAATTAAATATTTAATAAAAGAAGATTATTAAATCAATTCTAATTTACTAACAAAAATTATCAAACCAAATTAATTTTAAATACAGATTATTAAATTGATATTGTCAAAAACTCCAGGATATCACAAAAAAAGTCTCATGACACCAAAGCTTGTCTGAAGGACGTTGCAGGAAAAGTAATCAAGGACATGCTAAATGCTAAGGGGAAGAGGAACCTAGATGAAAGAGCCAATGATAATGAATGAGTTTCACCTTTCACAGATGAAATCATGTCAATAGTCATCCCATCCTATGTAAAGTCCTAATTCTGAAGTACCATGGAACTGCAGACCCCGATTATTGCTTGATGGCTTTCGATAGCCAAATGGATTTGTCTAATGCTTTAGGAGCCATTCGATGCAAACTGTACCCGTTAATGCTTTATGGAACCGCCACTAAATGTTACCGACAATATCATGAGAAGATGGATTATTCATGGAAGTAGTTTTCTAATGAGTTCTCAACCCACTTTCGTATATGCATGGACCAAACAGTCGATTACACGGTTTTGGCCAATATTATGAAAAGACAGGGAGAGTCTTTGGGAGATTACCCTAAAGGATTCAACAAAAAAGCATTAAAGGCTAAAGACTTGAATGACCAGGACAAGCTCATTGCATTACACTCTGGGTTAATAGAGAACACACCATTCTGGAAGCAGCCCTTTATTCATGGGTGTAAGGATCTGCAAGGCTTCCATTTTCATGCCGATAAATTCATTCGAATGGGTAAATTATATAATGTTAAGAAGAAATCTAATCCTAAAAAGGAAAGTATAAGGTTTGGATTAGGTCGTGGATATAAGAGAACAAGATGGAAAGAGCCCAATGCTAATTTAATCACTTTAAACAAGTCATTGAACTACCACAAATACACCTTTTTGCAATGTTTATTTTACAATGTTTATTTTGTAAACGTTGTAAAAAACTATTTTTACAACGTTTTCTACATAAATGTTGTAAAAACCAACATTTTTACAACATTTTCTACAAAAACGCTGTAAAACATGAATTTTTACTATGTTTCGTTGAAAACGTTGTAAAAACTTAAAGTGTTACAACGTTTATTTGTAAACGTTGTTATTGTACCCATTTAACAACAATTTTGAAAAATTTTAAAAACGTTGATTTTTACCAATGGATATTAATTCATTACAACTTTTCTAAAAAGTAGTTTTACTCATACATTTACTTTAATTTTTTTGAATATGTTTAGTAGTCCTTAAAGCATTAGCATAATTAACAACTACAATTAACAAAATATATTTAATGCTTACTTAAACAATTTATAAATGGTAATTTGTAACTGATAATTTATAAATGAAAACTTAGGTATGTAATTATTTATAATTAATAACTAATGGTAGTTAATAAATAATTTATATTTACTAATTGTTACTAATAATCAATAGTCATTTTTTATATTTAATATTTTATTATAATTAATTATGGATAATTAACGAATTACTGTTAATAATTTATACTTTAAAATCACGTTCGCTATAATTTTTCTTAACTAATAAAAGAAATAACTTGTTCATATAATACTAAGGAATTAGTAAAAAAAACCTTCAAAGTGACAACGAACAAAGTTCAAAGTGATGATGGACATACAACCATTTTGGTTGACGTAACTAACGTAAAAGACATTCGCAGATTTAACTTATGTGTCATGAACAATTAGTCGATACTAATAGCTTATTGAAAAATCTTGAATAATTAATTACGATTAGGTAACTATTAAAAAATATGTAGTTGGTAGTTTGATTGTTAATTCACAAATATTTTTTCTTTGTTAAACAATACACATTTTCCTAACCTCATACTTTAAAACAGAACTTTGATCAACAAAGTCAACGTGAAGCCTTTACGTAATGCCTAAAATGTCCATTTAAACAATTCAATACACAAAGTAATGTTAGAACATTATTTTCATTTTCCTTACTTCCCATTCCATTATCAATTTGTAAAATTAAACAACTATGTAATTTAAATTGGCAAACTAACGTTAATTTTTCCGATCAATGGTAATAAATTTCCTGTTGCAATTTTCAACAAACATTCGCTACAGGATAGTTCCGAATTAACGTTAATTTGTTTGAATAATTGAAAGTTTTCTTATATTTTTTTTTTAAACTTGTTTGCACTAAGGGGTTCCGGGGGTGGCAACCTGTCTAAGCATGGTGCAAAGTAGCTTCTTGTACAGAAAATAGTATATCTAGTTTATATTTGAATTTGAATTCAAACGAAAAATGATTACAATAGTTCCGTCTAAGCAAGGTACGGAGCTCCTCCCCGTCCAGCAAATGGTATATCTAGTTTACATTTGAATTCAAGCGAAAAATGACTGCAGTGGTTTCAATCAACATTTAAATTCTCGCTTATATAACAAAACATTATTTATCAAATATAAATTATTAATTGATATTAAATATTTAAAAAGTAACAAGTAATGATTAATAATTAAGACTAATATTTATCTATAATATTTAATAATTTATTTATTAATTAATGGTTAATAAACAATATTAATGATTAAGGGGAAATGTTTAATATTTATTATTTAATAATTATAAATGGTAATAATTATAATTAATTAAAAACAAAATTCTGAAATATTTGTAAAATTAATAAATAAAATTTTATATAAACTTAAAATTTTACGAAATAATTAAAATTTCAACAAATTCAAAAAAGTCAAAAAATTTCAAAATAAATAAAAAATAATATTTAATAATGATATTAATTAACTAATAGCTAATGGTTAATTTTTATTTTTAATAATTAATATTACATACATAATAATTAATAGTTAATAATATATATATAATAATTAACATTTAGTAACTAATATTCAATTATAACGAAGATGTAATAAGTACTAACTAATTATTATTAAATAATAAATAAAATGTATAATTAATTATTACATTTCAAAATGTATTACAACTTATGTATGATACAAATTATTGCTTCCATATGCATTGCATATATCTATTTTACTCTGTAATTATTTTTCTAACTCTTACAAAATTTATTTTGATAAATACAAACTTTTGGTTCCAACTATGAATTTTTAGCGCCTCACCCAAATTGGCAGCAAAGTTCTACCCCAGCCGCTCCCCTCCTCAAATCCAAAATCAAATTGAAAAATAAAATCCTCACCGCCAACACCTAACCGCACCTCTCCATAAACTTGAAGTACCAATCCAAACCCACGAGGCCTAACCAAACCCTAAATTAATCATGCTTTGGCAATGCAAACTAGTCCTACCAATGGATCTAAAGCTGGGGTGACATGCTTAGCAGCCGCACCCTCATCATGACTTCCGAAACCACCATAGTGGGTTTCTGGCCTCGGAACCCGGACCACCGTACGACCTAGTGGGAACGATGCTCTTCGGGGACAGGCCATGTGCCATTATGGTCAGCCACAATCTTTGGGAACGGAGCAGGTACATAGTAGCAAAGAGGCTGGTGAGTGAGCTCTGCTTGAAGAGGCCTCCGTTGCTTCTTCTGATGTTAGCAAGGAATGTGAAAACGAAGACAATGAAGAGAAGAAATCTATTGTTCTTGGACCTCCTGTTCCTCTTAAAGAGCAGCTTGAGCTTGATAAGGTCTCCATTTTTTCCAATTCTATTATGTTTTTATTGACGCCTTTCTCTATTACAAATACTCCACATAAATCATCCAAAAAATTGTTCAATCTCATTTTCTTCAAGACTTGTTGGACATTCTGACTATTGGTGTGAATTTGGTTTTTGTTTATTATACTGGGTAGTTTATATAGGATGATGGGAGTTTGAGGAAGTGGAAGGAGCAACTCCTTGGCAATGTACATTTGAATGATGTTGGGGTATATACATGTCATTTTTTTAAAAGTATATTTTCAATTTGAAATTATGTTTTTAAAACAACCATTATTTGTCTTTGGAGTTCAACATTCAAAGAGATATTGGCGTAACTTTCATTCAATATATTGTTTAATTGTTCTGTTGTTCAGAGACTCTTGAGCCAGGGGTGCACATACCGTTTGTCCCGGTCGCTCAGATCTGGTATTGCCAATTCCTTTCATACCAGATGCAAAAGGCCAAGCGTTTTGTTTGAAAGATGGAAGTAAATATAAGCTTATGTTTTGATTTACTGTGTCCAACAATATTATTTTTGGACTCGGATACAATAACACGGTTTGGAAGGCTGGAGTTAGAGGTACCTTAGTACATATTCTTATTTCTCAGATTATAAATAATCTAACTATTTTTCTACATACAAGTCCAAAATACTTTGTATGTTTCGTATGTTTTAGGATCAATTGACAGCGTAGTATATTTATGTCTAATATTAGGAATAATCATCCATTTCCCTCTATAATCTCACTCTCCCAAGTCCCAATCCATGCTTCTTCATTGTATGTTGTGAAAAGCTTATACATTATGATTAAAATAACATTTTCTTTACAACGGACGTAGATTTCCTGATCATAGCACTAAAATGCATGTGTTAATTCACTTTCTGCTTAGTACATCACTTATTATACTCCTAAAGCAATATAACTTCTTTGACTTCACTGTGAAATGAACTGTAAAAAATTATAAATTGGTTACACTGAGCCCAAATCTGATGCTCGAAACTTTTTAAAATTTCGGTACTTTGGCAGTGGTCAGTTATAAAACTACTCAAGCAAAATTCAAAAACTTAAAAGAGATCGGATCTAGTCAGCTGCAAATACATTAGCTCGTTCATTTTAATGATAAGACCAACTGTAACGACCCAGTATTTTCAACCCTTCGCATCCGCACATGTCGGACTTGAATTGTTCAAAATACTGCGTTGTAAAATAAATTTGGCAAAACTCAGAATATGTAGTAAATAAATCATAGAATCACATACATATATCAGAACTCACAGCGGAAATAAAATATACAGTGGTTCATGAAGCCACTATAAAACTTTAACCAAATAGAATTTACATAGTTTAGAATCTGCAATACAGCTGTAGACATAAATAGAAACAGAGTCTTCCAATTTGATTGATTGCAAATAAGATAAAGACTGAAAGGCTTCCGGCAGTATGAATGATCTACGGGATGACATAACTCCGGAGAGAAACTGAAACTGCAACTCAGGCTGACCCGAGCGTAAAAATAAAACATAACACTCGAGTCAGGACATACATACTTATATAATGTAAGCTAATTCAAGTGTACTGTAATACAGAGCAAGTAACTTAAAGGATGCTTGGGACCGCCCATCCTCTAAGGATCCGTCAAACTATTTACTATGTAGTATATTGCGCTATTATACTAGTGTCTATTTATAAAATAAACTTACTTTTAAGTAGCGTTAAGGCTTTACATTTTCCACCTTAACACGTAATAGTCCCAGTAGTCCATCCAATATCATAGCTCCTCCTGATCGGGAAGCAACTAGAGGATACCACACGGGCTACGGGAGAAATCTAAACTCGTACAAGGCGCGGTATGGTAGGTGACACGGCACAACTAGGCAATGCCAGGGTAGATATACCAATTACGCATCCGGGCCGATGGTAACGCGAAGCCGCAGCAACCGCCCACCTCGAAACAACTCCCCAAATCAAAATAGAAGTGGCCACTGAATCAATCCAAAGTCATAGTATAATATCGAAGAGGAGTGTCCGATCAGAGGAATGACCTCATTAACCCGTCGATCGCTCCTGTTTTAGCCACCTTATGCCAACTCACGGGAGTCGGGTCCACGTATTTACCTTACAGGAAACGTCGCCACCAACCTACTTCATTCTGGAATCTCCACCGCGTACACGGTTAGTCAAAGTGGTTTTCGGTATCGACAGAGAGTATGTCCATATCCGATCCCGGTCTCTTTGCCAACCCATCGTTATTATAACACCGTGGTCTTTTAAAACAGTTTATACTTTAAAACCAAAATAAACATTTCTATTTCAAACTATAAACACGATATCATTCAAAACCCAAAACAATATGATACCGTTATATTCAAGTATAATTCTTTTCCAAAACCATACTGCTTAAAATTTATAATATCTGAAAACCAAATATTTAAATTATATCTTCAAAACATAATATTTTGGAAATTTTACTTTAAAACCATAACTCCCAAACACAATGGTTTGGACATTCAACGGTATATAGAATAAATGGTTTAACTTTATGGTTACTTTGTAAAGAAGATAATTTACATAGCTTTACAAATATATTTCTTTATTTTAAACCATAATTTAAATATCACTTCATGTTCCCAAGACCATTTCAATTCCTATATATATATCCAATTGGAGTATTAATATTCAAAACTAAGGTTGGATATTTTTTTCTTTCAACAAATTAGTGTTTATTATTTCGTCTTGAATATTCCCATAAATTCCATAGATAAAACTCCAAAATTATGCCATTAAATAATTTCAAAATTTACTTAACACTAGAATGTTCATCTTAAATTTATTAAGAAAAATCCAGTTATAAATCTCATATCTTAAAGGTCTCCAAAACTTAAACATAAATATAATTTATCAAATTCCTTAAATTTCAAAACAATCAAATTCCAGATTCTATAGCACTTAGGAAATGCTACCTAAAGTTACGGGTAAAACTAGTCCAATTTCAAAAGACAGCATTTAAATGCTTTAGTAGATTGTTTAACTTAATAAATATTTCCAAATATAACTTATATATATATTTCTTAACTGAAATCTTATCCTTTCAAAAATCCAGAATTTCCAAAATAAGTTATATTCCAAAATTTTATTCAAATATTTATTTATTTATTTATTAACATTTATAACTCATTCAAAATCAATATAAAATCCTTTAAAGATATTAAATCAAATATTTAACTTCCAAAATAATTTTAAATATTTCAGAAAATATTATAAGGACCACGGGCCTGTATATAGTTTTCTAGCCTAGGTCAAGTGATACGGATTTATATCATTTCAATCCGTAATTTACAAACCCCGGGTTCTATCATTTCAAACCCGCAATCCCAAGTTAACAGTTAAACAGTTAACATAATAATAGCACAGTAATCATCATTTAGGCCTATCATTTCAGCCCACAACAATCTAAATTTAACAGGGAACTTGCAGTGGTGTTTTAAGCAGTAAATAAACAATAATATAATATAACTGCAGAAATAATACAACAGATAATAACTGATGAGGTGTCAATTTAAATGGGATTCATCATTCTACGTTATACTACAGACAGATAATATTTAAATAAAATTTTTACACATACACTTGCGATAATTCACAAAATATATGTACATATGTCTGGTGAGAAATACTCACCTTAAACGCTGCAGTGGATCTAAATCAAACACGGTATCTACTTCGGAAAAAAAAAACGGAAAGCACGATCAAACTTCGGCGGATGCAAAGCCTTGACTTAAATCTATAAGATCCAAATACCAAGTATGCGAATTTAAAAATTACGGTCAAAGCAAAATTTCAGAACAACTGGAACGAATAGAATAAAAGAAATTTAGTTCAACTTGCTCGACTACTACAACCCGCTAACCGTCTCAACATATCCTAGGCCCATACTTTAACCGTACGCATGCATAAAATAAATTGAATAAATTGCAAGATAAATTGCAAATTTAATACAATTGATTGAATAAAAAGATGTTATGCACCCAAACAAAACAAATACATGCTTAGACATTATTAAATTATTTCTCACATTTTTAATCATATTTATCATGATCAATTATTTTCATTCTCATATATATTTATTTAAATAAAATGACAATATTGGCAACAAACACAATACTGTTCAAATTATTCGATTTAATCAAATGTAGCCACTAACTACATTCGAATTCATTAAATAATACTTTATTTCACATACATGTTCATCATGTTTAGGCAAATTATTTCTTCTTTTACTTTTATTATTAAACATTAAAAGGTGATTATTGGTATACATCACCAATATCCTTTTATTAACCATAATAAATACAATCCATTGATATTTATCCACCCAAATTCTCAAATAAGTAGTTAAATTTATTTTTAACCATCTTAAATTTATTTCAACCATTAAAAATTGAAATAAATGTCATTTTATTATATTCACCCAAGATTTATTCATACAATATTGTTTATTTGAATTAAACAACATTTCATATCATTTTCTCCTTATCAATTTATCTTCTCCATTATTAAATTGTAATTCTTTTTTTTTTTTCTATGCCTTCCTCTTCAAACTGCACTTATCCAAATCCACAATACCACTAACTACATCATAACTACACTAATTCCATAGTCTAGCTTCCTACAATCAATTTATATCATTTCTTCCAGCCTACTACTAACAAAGTTCTATATGTATTTATAAATGGCACGGCATGATGGGGAAGTAGCCGAGCAAGGAAATCAGAGAACACAAGAAGGAGGAAGGAAAATTGGAAGGAGCAAAGAAATAAACAATGCAAATTATTTACCTGATAGAAGCTTGTACCAGAGAGGGACAAACAAGGAGATATGAAAACTTATGTGAATGAGGCAAAGTATTTATAGATAAACTTGCGAAATAAAAAGGGGAGATAAATAGGCAGGTTTGAAAACGTAAGAAATAAATGCAAGCGTTGATTTTTGAGTGCATGCGTTTAGGCAAGAGATTTATTTCCAGTTCTTCTTGTTTGAACGCTACACGAAAATTGTGATAAATGCATGCGTTGATTTCTCTTTCCAGTTTTATGTTTGAACGATATCACTCTTTTGGATTTTTTTTTTTTAGATAGCTTGCGTGATTTATACCAGTTATAATCTAAATTTAAAGCATGCGTTACTGCAAATTTGAACAGATTTGATTGAGGAAGCAAAACTTGAGCTCTTGCGTGATTTATGGTAAGCAATGAAAAAGCTTTTAACTGAAAAGGCAAAAGTAATAAATGCTTACATAAATATTTACTTGATCAATGGTTCGAAAAATTTATTTATTGCAAAACAAACGCAGTGGAAACAGAGAGATATAATGGGTATGCGAAAATTTGCAAAGATAGGCAAGATTAAATTTTGAATGCATTTAATTTAGGTGAGAGGAAAAATGGCAATTGGAAGAGTTGATATTTTTGTGGATAAGGCTGCGTGAATAAATGAATACAGTGACATGCTCAAGAAACAAATGGTAAGAGGCAAATGTCAAAATGTTAAAAGAATAAAATTTTGTGTCACGCGCAAAGGAAGGCAAATTTGATTTCCATATTCTTCTAATCAATTAATTCCCCTTTAATTGCCTTTAATTGATTTCAATTGATTACCTTATCCCTTTTAATTACCCTCCTTAATTGATTTCAATTAATTACCATATTACCAATTAATTATCCTCCTTTAATTACATACTCAAATTTGGTTACTAACTTAATTAGTTAATTAACCCTTTTTGTTAATTATCAATCCTGCGACGTCTCACATTAATCCGTCCGCTTTGTAGGCACTGGTAGCCGGACTGGTTACACGGGCAGATTTCTCCTACAAAATGGGGATTAACCTCGTGTCCTCATGCCATTAACCAAAAGAATTAACTTATTTATCTTTCATCAATTTTATTAATTTGCATTAATTATTCAATAAATTAATTCTGGTCAACTACTGAAATTTTACAATTAATTTCTCTATTAATTGTCATAAATTTCTTTTTGAAATATCTATTAATTGTCATTAACTCCATTTTAAAATATCCGTATGTGCCTTTATTCAAGTTTTGAATTGCTAACTAGGAATAAGGTAGATTTATCAAATAAATTGATTGTAAGTTTCATTGTTTTAAATTGCTTAACAATGTTCACTGCTAACATAATTAATATGTCAAAATTGAGAATATTCCACCAACATGATTTGCATGTCATAACCTACCAAATTAACATAATTAATTAACTACTTTAATATGTTACAAATTTTCTCCTTTTCATTATTTTTAGGGAATGGGTATAACAACAGATATTATGATAATATCCAAAACATTTAGTTACCACTCACTTCATTATACATTATAAAAATTTCCTTTTTTTTTTCTTCTTCTTAAATTTAGTTACAAAAATCATATTAAATTAACGAGTTTAATTCTCTAAATTAAATATTTAAACAATATTGGTAAACACAATTTATATAAATTATGTTTCTAAAAACAAAAAAATTAAAAGAAATAAATAGCTAAAAACTAGGGCTGTTACACTCTCCCCCACTTAAGAACTTTTCGTCCTCGAAAAGGAACAAAAGAAAAGAAACAAAGGAAGATAAGCTAGATAAACAAGAACTTTAAACGAATAGTTCCGGATTTGAAGCACGAAGAAGATCTTCTAGAATCGGTTTTACTCTTTTCAGTTCGACCGTCGGTCTATGGGTGGTAAGCGGTGCTCAGGCCCCGATGAGTAACAAAGATTTTTAAAGATTATAGAAAAGATTTCTAAATAGACTGGTATAAGCAATAGCCTCCTCATTCTGTAGCAGATAGGGAAACCAAGGACACTTAAAGATAGTTTGAAAACAAATAAGATAATAAATTTGCAATCATAATGCTTTGAAATCATTAAATTTATAAATTTGGAAATCATGCTACTAAAATCATAATACCTTTAAAATAATCTTCATTTATACCTTTTAAATTCAATGCCAAACAATATTCATTTCAAGGTTGAAATATTCCTAAGTTCATTTATAAAAAAAAAATTCCAAAACATTTTATTTTTAGAAACAGCAGCACTCATAATATGCTATAGTAGATATAATAGTATTCCTAATCAGTTTATTATGTACTTAACTCTGAATTTTAACAAATAACCTAACACTTTATTAAAAATACTTATCTTATAAATAAGATATTCCTTCAATAAGTTACCCTTGAATTTCCATTTGAAAACCAATTCTCAATTATCAAAATTTAGTGATATTAGAATACATCTTAACTATTTATTTAGACATCAATTAAACTATGATTTGAAGATATATAATCCTTACTCCAAAAATATCCCTTTCAAATATATTTTCCTTATTCAAAGATACCTTGTTTATTACACAAACATATTCATTTCAGGAAATAACCTTTTATTAAAATCTCTTGGTTAGATTTACGGCTCCATATTAAATTAATTTGATTATTAAGACATTTGAATAAAATTCCTTAAATTCCTTTTCCTTATTTATCCCCATTAATCTTTTATAACTAAAATTTAAGTGTATAATATTTATTATAACCACTCAAATTTTATTCATAAAATCCTTTTATATTGTATATTATCCAATTACATGTTAACTTTTGAAAATCAAGGTAAGTTATATTAAATGAAATTGGGTGTTATACAAATAAAACTTTCAATTTAATTATCTCCAATTGGAACCTTTTTATTCAAATTTTTGTTATTATATTTATTTTCCTTCCTCAAGATAAACTTTAAGAATTAAATTCCTGATTCCCTTCAAGCCATTTAGAGATAACTAAATATATATACCTAATATGTCAAATCAAATTTAAATTATATATCTATATATATTAAGTCATACTTTAGAAATTCAAATCAATTAAAATCTCAAGGAAACACTGTAGCCAGACTACAGAATGGTCTTTTCACTTCGAAACTCGAAAATGAATGTCGATGATGCTGCAGTCATCACCGAAATTATTTTCCAGCGACAAAGAGAAAAGCACTAATTTTAAAATTTCTTTGGAAACAAATTTCTATACAAAAATACTTATTACATCCTTTTAAAATTTAAACACAAGGTTTGAAATCATCAGAAATTTAATTCTCAAGTTTTAGTTTTAAATTCATTTCTGTTTCCAAATTAATTTATAACCATTGTTTTATATTCACTTATTTATTAGACAAACACATGGCTTACAACACCATAAATAAAATCAAAACTATTATCTCTTGACAACTAGTTAAATTAATTATAAAATTTTGAAAATTATACTCATATATATAATATTAGATTTTAATTTCAAATATAGGAATAAACTTCTCAAACCAGGATAGAGACTCAAATTTGATGAACTCAAATCAAATAGAATTCAAGATAAATTGAAATCAGAAGATCAGAATAAGGAAACTGGGTAAGTCTATATAAGTCGCGGACAACCTTGACCTAGTCATCCGTGACTTAAAGAGCCATATCGATGTGGTTGGGGTAAATCTACATTTGATCCGAAGAGATAGAATTTGGAATAACCAAAGATACTAGCATATAAACCGAGGATAAATATAAATCTCCGGTGAATCAATGCTAATGGTAAAGGAGTTTCACCCCTTTATTAGAATAATGGCGAGACCGCCAATTTACAATAAAGATCATCCGAAGTGGAGTTATGAGATACTCCAGAATCTAAAGCAGATGAAAAAGTGAGGGATACGAATGAGCTTTGGAACCGTAGGGAATGTTCCAAAATTCGAAAAGAGAGTGGTTCAATCTCGAATGAACGTGATTCTGTAAATCAAATTTACCATACATTCTAAGTTTTGCCTAGAACCAAAGCTCTGATACCAAATGTAACGACCCAGTATTTTCAACCCTTCGCATCCGCACATGTCGGACTTGAATTGTTCAAAATACTGCGTTGTAAAATAAATTTGGCAAAACTCAGAATATGTAGTAAATAAATCATAGAATCACATACATATATCAGAACTCACAGCGGAAATAAAATATACAGTGGTTCATGAAGCCACTATAAAACTTTAACCAAATAGAATTTACATAGTTTAGAATCTGCAATACAGCTGTAGACATAAATAGAAACAGAGTCTTCCAATTTGATTGATTGCAAATAAGATAAAGACTGAAAGGCTTCCGGCAGTATGAATGATCTACGGGATGACATAACTCCGGAGAGAAACTGAAACTGCAACTCAGGCTGACCCGAGCGTAAAAATAAAACATAACACTCGAGTCAGGACATACATACTTATATAATGTAAGCTAATTCAAGTGTACTGTAATATAGAGCAAGTAACTTAAAGGATGCTTGGGACCGCCCATCCTCTAAGGATCCGTCAAACTATTTACTATGTAGTATATTGCGCTATTATACTAGTGTCTATTTATAAAATAAACTTACTTTTAAGTAGCGTTAAGGCTTTACATTTTCCACCTTAACACGTAATAGTCCCAGTAGTCCATCCAATATCATAGCTCCTCCTGATCGGGAAGCAACTAGAGGATACCACACGGGCTACGGGAGAAATCTAAACTCGTACAAGGCGCGGTATGGTAGGTGACACGGCACAACTAGGCAATGCCAGGGTAGATATACCAATTACGCATCCGGGCCGATGGTAACGCGAAGCCGCAGCAACCGCCCACCTCGAAAAAACTCCCCAAATCAAAATAGAAGTGGCCACTGAATCAATCCAAAGTCATAGTATAATATCGAAGAGGAGTGTCCGATCAGAGGAATGACCTCATTAACCCGTCGATCGCTCCTGTTTTAGCCACCTTATGCCAACTCACGGGAGTCGGGTCCACGTATTTACCTTACAGGAAACGTCGCCACCAACCTACTTCATTCTGGAATCTCCACCGCGTACACGGTTAGTCAAAGTGGTTTTCGGTATCGACAGAGAGTATGTCCATATCCGATCCCGGTCTCTTTGCCAACCCATCGTTATTATAACACCGTGGTCTTTTAAAACAGTTTATACTTTAAAACCAAAATAAACATTTCTATTTCAAACTATAAACACGATATCATTCAAAACCCAAAACAATATGATACCGTTATATTCAAGTATAATTCTTTTCCAAAACCATACTGCTTAAAATTTATAATATCTGGAAACCAAATATTTAAATTATATCTTCAAAACATAATATTTTGGAAATTTTACTTTAAAACCATAACTCCCAAACACAATGGTTTGGACATTCAACGGTATATAGAATAAATGGTTTAACTTTATGGTTACTTTGTAAAGAAGATAATTTACATAGCTTTACAAATATATTTCTTTATTTTAAGCCATAATTTAAATATCACTTCATGTTCCCAAGACCATTTCAATTCCTATATATATATCCAATTGGAGTATTAATATTCAAAACTAAGGTTGGATATTTTTTTCTTTCAACAAATTAGTGTTTATTATTTCGTCTTGAATATTCCCATAAATTCCATAGATAAAACTCCAAAATTATGCCATTAAATAATTTCAAAATTTACTTAACACTAGAATGTTCATCTTAAATTTATTAAGAAAAATCCAGTTATAAATCTCATATCTTAAAGGTCTCCAAAACTTAAACATAAATATAATTTATCAAATTCCTTAAATTTCAAAACAATCAAATTCCAGATTCTATAGCACTTAGGAAATGCTACCTAAAGTTACGGGTAAAACTAGTCCAATTTCAAAAGACAGCATTTAAATGCTTTAGTAGATTGTTTAACTTAATAAATATTTCCAAATATAACTTATATATATATTTCTTAACTGAAATCTTATCCTTTCAAAAATCCAGAATTTCCAAAATAAGTTATATTCCAAAATTTTATTCAAATATTTATTTATTTATTTATTAACATTTATAACTCATTCAAAATCAATATAAAATCCTTTAAAGATATTAAATCAAATATTTAACTTCCAAAATAATTTTAAATATTTCAGAAAATATTATAAGGACCACGGGCATGTATATAGTTTTCTAGCCTAGGTCAAGTGATACGGATTTATATCATTTCAATCCGTAATTTACAAACCCCGGGTTTTATCATTTCAAACCCGCAATCCCAAGTTAACAGTTAAACAGTTAACATAATAATAGCACAGTAATCATCATTTAGGCCTATCATTTCAGCCCACAACAATCTAAATTTAACAGGGAACTTGCAGTGGTGATTTAAGCAGTAAATAAACAATAATATAATATAACTGCAGAAATAATACAACAGATAATAACTGATGAGGTGTCAATTTAAATGGGATTCATCATTCTACGTTATACTACAGACAGATAATATTTAAATAAAATTTTTACACATACACTTGCGATAATTCACAAAATATATGTACATATGTTTGGTGAGAAATACTCACCTTAAACGCTGCAGTGGATCTAAATCAAACACGGTGTCTACTTCGGAAAAAAAAAACGGAAAGCACGATCAAACTTCGGCGGATGCAAAGCCTTGACTTAAATCTATAAGATCCAAATACCAAGTATGCGAATTTAAAAATTACGGTCAAAGCAAAATTTCAGAACAACTGGAACGAATAGAATAAAAGAAATTTAGTTCAACTTGCTCGACTACTACAACCCGCTAACCGTCTCAACATATCCTAGGCCCATACTTCAACCGTACGCATGCATAAAATAAATTGAATAAATTGCAAGATAAATTGCAAATTTAATACAATTGATTGAATAAAAAGATGTTATGCACCCAAACAAAACAAATACATGCTTAGACATTATTAAATTATTTCTCACATTTTTAATCATATTTATCATGATCAATTATTTTCATTCTCATATATATTTATTTAAATAAAATGACAATATTGGCAACAAACTCAATACTGTTCAAATTATTCGATTTAATCAAATGTAGCCACTAACTACATTCGAATTCATTAAATAATACTTTATTTCACATACATGTTCATCATGTTTAGGCAAATTATTTCTTCTTTTACTTTTATTATTAAACATTAAAAGGTGATTATTGGTATACATCACCAATATCCTTTTATTAACCATAATAAATACAATCCATTGATATTTATCCACCCAAATTCTCAAATAAGTAGTTAAATTTATTTTTAACCATCTTAAATTTATTTCAACCATTAAAAATTGAAATAAATGTCATTTTATTATATTCACCCAAGATTTATTCATACAATATTGTTTATTTGAATTAAACAACATTTCATATCATTTTCTCCTTATCAATTTATCTTCTCCATTATTAAATTGTAATTCTTTTTTTTTTTCTATGCCTTCCTCTTCAAACTGCACTTATCCAAATCCACAATACCACTAACTACATCATAACTACACTAATTCCATAGTCTAGCTTCCTACAATCAATTTATATCATTTCTTCCAGCCTACTACTAACAAAGTTCTATATGTATTTATAAATGGCACGGCATGATGGGGAAGTAGCCGAGCAAGGAAATCAGAGAACACAAGAAGGAGGAAGGAAAATTGGAAGGAGCAAAGAAATAAACAATGCAAATTATTTACCTGATAGAAGCTTGTACCAGAGAGGGACAAACAAGGAGATATGAAAACTTATGTGAATGAGGCAAAGTATTTATAGATAAACTTGCGAAATAAAAAGGGGAGATAAATAGGCAGGTTTGAAAACGTAAGAAATAAATGCAAGCGTTGATTTTTGAGTGCATGCGTTTAGGCAAGAGATTTATTTCCAGTTCTTCTTGTTTGAACGCTACACGAAAATTGTGATAAATGCATGCGTTGATTTCTCTTTCCAGTTTTATGTTTGAACGATATCACTCTTTTGGATTTTTTTTTTTTAGATAGCTTGCGTGATTTATACCAGTTATAATCTAAATTTAAAGCATGCGTTACTGCAAATTTGAACAGATTTGATTGAGGAAGCAAAACTTGAGCTCTTGCGTGATTTATGGTAAGCAATGAAAAAGCTTTTAACTGAAAAGGCAAAAGTAATAAATGCTTACATAAATATTTACTTGATCAATGGTTCGAAAAATTTATTTATTGCAAAACAAACGCAGTGGAAACAGAGAGATATAATGGGTATGCGAAAATTTGCAAAGATAGGCAAGATTAAATTTTGAATGCATTTAATTTAGGTGAGAGGAAAAATGGCAATTGGAAGAGTTGATATTTTTGTGGATAAGGCTGCGTGAATAAATGAATACAGTGACATGCTCAAGAAACAAATGGTAAGAGGCAAATGTCAAAATGTTAAAAGAATAAAATTTTGTGTCACGCGCAAAGGAAGGCAAATTTGATTTCCATATTCTTCTAATCAATTAATTCCCCTTTAATTGCCTTTAATTGATTTCAATTGATTACCTTATCCCTTTTAATTACCCTCCTTAATTGATTTCAATTAATTACCATATTACCAATTAATTATCCTCCTTTAATTACATACTCAAATTTGGTTACTAACTTAATTAGTTAATTAACCCTTTTTGTTAATTATCAATCCTGCGACGTCTCACATTAATCCGTCCGCTTTGTAGGCACTGGTAGCCGGACTGGTTACACGGGCAGATTTCTCCTACAAAATGGGGATTAACCTCGTGTCCTCATGCCATTAACCAAAAGAATTAACTTATTTATCTTTCATCAATTTTATTAATTTGCATTAATTATTCAATAAATTAATTCTGGTCAACTACTGAAATTTTACAATTAATTTCTCTATTAATTGTCATAAATTTCTTTTTGAAATATCTATTAATTGTCATTAACTCCATTTTAAAATATCCGTATGTGCCTTTATTCAAGTTTTGAATTGCTAACTAGGAATAAGGTAGATTTATCAAATAAATTGATTGTAAGTTTCATTGTTTTAAATTGCTTAACAATGTTCACTGCTAACATAATTAATATGTCAAAATTGAGAATATTCCACCAACATGATTTGCATGTCATAACCTACCAAATTAACATAATTAATTAACTACTTTAATATGTTACAAATTTTCTCCTTTTCATTATTTTTAGGGAATGGGTATAACAACAGATATTATGATAATATCCAAAACATTTAGTTACCACTCACTTCATTATACATTATAAAAATTTCCTTTTTTTTTTTCTTCTTCTTAAATTTAGTTACAAAAAACATATTAAATTAACGAGTTTAATTCTCTAAATTATATATTTAAACAATATTGGTAAACACAATTTATATAAATTATGTTTCTAAAAACAAAAAAATTAAAAGAAATAAATAGCTAAAAACTAGGGCTGTTACACCAACAAACAAAGCAATACTGTAGTACTGGATTCCATCAGAGTTTTAAAGTTAAGCATAGGATCATTATATATATATATGTGTGTGTGTGTGTGTGTGTGTGTATGTGTGTGTGCGCGCGTGCGTGTGTGTGCGTGCTTTAGGAAAGAAGCTTGTTCATCAAGAGGTGTTGTCAAATTGGTGATTCCTAAAGCAAATTACCTTGCAGGCCCTACTAAATTTTTAGGGCCCTGTAAAATGTAAAAGCTATTAGTGTTCAGATAGAGGTATGTTTAACTGCAATTTGCTATTACTTATTAAAAAAAAGGTTTTGTAAATTTGAAACTTTGAAGTTACCTTTGTTAAGTCTCATTTGATTTTAAATACAAACTTAAAATTTGATCATATGCGCTGTTTAAAAAATCAAAACAGAAGTCAAAAATGAAACGGTCTCGGTTAACTTGCAAAACCAAGCGAAATCAGTTCACATAAACTTTTATTTTTGTTCTAGGCTTTGTGAACTTCAAATTTCTAGTACTCGAAAGGAGAATACATATACACAAACTGATATAGCAGTGCAAGGATATGTGAAGGCCACAACAAACCTAAATCAATATGTAAGTGGTGATGACTGGTTCGAGTTTGGATGGGTAACTTTAACAGGAGGCGGGACCTTTGATGGTCAAGGTGCTGTCTCCTGACCCTACAACAATTGCCCTACCAACAAAGATTGCAAAGTTCTTCCTATTGTAAGCTTCCAAATCCTAAATTATAACTAGCAGTGAATTCAAAACACAAAATTAAATCTGTGCATGCAACATAGTTAGTGAAGTTCGTGATGTCTAAAAATGCAATAGTGAAGGGGATAAAGTCAGTAAACAGTAATTCTTTCATATTGCTTTGGTTGGATGTACAAATTTTCAAGGCAGTAATTAAGAATAACTGCTCCTGCTAATAGCCCAAATATAGATGGTATACACATAGACAAAAGCACTGGTGTTACAATACGTTCTTCTATGATTGGTACAGGAGATGATTGTAACTCCATCGGACATGGCAACTCTCAGATTTTGCTCAGTGGCATCACCTGTGGCCCTGGACATGGCATTTGGCAAGTCTTTTGTTTTTATTATTTAATTTCTTTAAAAACAAATGTTTACCACTAAATTTAAGATAGCTAAATAGTTTCTAACTAGTAGTTTGTTATGATGATAATACCGCAGTGTTGGTAGTTTAGGAAGATACCAAAATGAAGGAGATGTAAAAGGACTTAAGTAAAAGATGGCACACTATTTGGGAGGATATTTGGATTAAGGAGAAAAACTTGGGAGAACTTTCCACGTAGGAGTTCAGCAAGCAAAATGACATTTCAAAACATAGTGATGAACAATGTTGGAAATCCTATCTACATTGATCAGATGTACTACCCATACACATCATGTTCTAAACTGGTAAGTTATTAGTCTATATATAAGCAGCATGACATGTTTTCCAGTGTAAGTTATGAATGAATATTTTGCATGCATACAATCACCGTCACAAGTGAAGATTAGTGACATTACATTCAAGGATGTAAGAGGGACGTCTAGTACGACATGTTGTAGTTACTCTGCATTGCAGCAAAGGGATACTATGTCAGAATATTAAATTACATGATGCGCATCTTAACTATGTTGGTAAGCAGCCTTCGACTTCGACTTGCATGAATGTAAAGGCTACTTACGGTGGGAATCAATTTCCACCGCCTTGCAACTAAAAGTTGGTTTTTTGTTGAATATGCGATTTAGATATGTACATGTATGTTCTTTGCAGAAGTAACGTGGAAGGTGATATTATTAGGTTGTACATGAAAGGCCTCAATGTTGTAAGTCAAGAGAAGAGGTGGTTGGGTTATGATTATGTCATCCTAGTTTGTTTTATACTTTTGGAAGATGTATATAATTTTGCTTCATCGATGGTGATCGTGTTATGTTTATAATTATTCTATTTGCTGTAATACTATTTTGAGATGTAGCTGGAGCCTGGAATGCATAAACAGCTTTTGAAAAAATTGCAATAAATATTTAACAATATAAAAAAAAGTTGTAAAAAAACGTACTGCAACAGTAATAAAAAGTTGTAAAAAAACTACATTACAACGTTTATAAAATGCTGTGATAAGCTTTTACACAACAATTTGTTGAAGTTGTAAAAATGGTGTTTGATATTTATATTAGTGAGTTACAATATCAAGTAAAAGTTGTAAGACTTTATTAAAACATCTTAAAATTTTTGTAGCAAAATTTATTGCAACGTTTTCATAAAGGTTGTAAAAGACATTATTGCAGCATCTCAAAAATGTTGTAGAAAAATTTATTGCAACGTTTGCATACAATGCTAGAAAAAAGTCGGAACTCTGACTCTATTACAACTTGGCTTTAGACGACGTTTGTAAAAACATTGCAAAACCCCTATTATAATGTTTTTTTGATGTTGTAATAAGGTATTTTTATTGTAGTGTTGTCTTACATATATGCTGTGACAAAGGAGAAGGCCAACTTGTCGACTTCCTTGAAGGCCAAAAATTACCTAGAATAGAGGAAAGGGGATGACTATTGAGTTTACCACAAAGCAAACGGTCACAAAACTGATGAATGCAGAACTTGGTAGGAATCATTTTGTAATTAATTCGTGAGGGGCATTTGAAGGAATTCATGCAGGACAATAAAAAAGCACCACGAACTGGGTGTAGTCCGCAAAAGTTTCCTAGTAATGTTGTTAACATCTTGGAGAAAGAAGGCCTATTGAGCTTGAGTTCGCTGCTAAATAGGATTGATGTAATTCATGGAGGGCCACATTGGACTATCAAGGGGGCGAGGAATAGATACATCAAAGAAGCTAGAGAGGCGTGTTCTCCACTCAAGAAGAGTCTTGTGACGACCCGCAAATCCTTACCCTCTGAATCGACAATAAACCACACATGCCCGACCCAAAAAGCACAGACCGACGGAAAGTCGAGAGAAAGAAAAGAAGAGAGAAGATGAGAAGAGAAGAAAGAGAGAAGATAGAACCAAACAGAACAATACAGAATCTCACATCGTAGCGGAAAACATATAATATCATATCAATGATCTTTACAAAGCAGAAACTGTATATATACATACACAAATCAGAGTTCAACAATCAAACAATAGTTATCAGCCTAAACAGTTATAATAACCTGTCCTTACAAATGCCGATAATTTAAAACAACTAAGCATAAGCACAATGGATAATAAACAGATACGTGTATACGAAATGAAGATCTCCAGTTCTCCTACTGAAGCTCCAAAAGCACCAAAGCATAACCTGTAGATATACTCTGTCTGACCCGAGCATTGAAAGGGAAGAATGCCCGGATCAGTCTGGTAAACCAGCGTGAGAAACACACTCAACTGAATTTATTAAATTACCAAACTTTTCCTTTATCAAAACAAAAATATCTCGTAAGACAAGTCCACACATAAACACGGACACGTTTTCACCTTACGATGACTAAAACATATCATATCAAATCTCATGTTATATTATAGTAGTGTCTACTATATCCAAATAATATTAATCATAGCCGAAATTGTTACATTGATTAAATTCTAGCATATAGCCCAATTGGGTAATACAATCAAAATGGAAAACACGTAGTGGAGTTTGGATTTCCATACAAATGACCAGGTGAAGGGACTACCTTCTGGCAGTACATCTCTAGAAGAATGTACCGAGGACCATCACAAAGGATCCACTACCAACACAAGACCGGTCCACCTCTATAACTAGATGGTACCAAATATATCATCCTCTGGTCGTTACCAACCTTTACCGAGGGCCCTCTATCATACAAACCACAATAATCAGATACACGACGTCATAGCGTGCAAAGATATATTTAGAAGAGGATGATCATATCCTACTTGGGAATGACCCACTTAGCCTTGCCGCATCTAACCCTGTTTTGGTCATTTCCAGTTGATGAGGCCTGAGGTAACGATTACCTTACACAATCACATATCACATCACTTTGAATGCCACACGACCATTTCCGTTGCAACAACACTGTATTTTATAATTATTTTAATTGAATTTTGATTTAACTTTATTACATTTAATTTAGATAATTTTGTTATTTTAAAATGTAAACTTTGATTTTGATATGAATTATCATTCCAAAACATGACTAAAAAAGAATATTTTCCAAAAAAATGAATTTTGGTCAATATGGTCAAACTTTGACTTTTAAATTTAAAATTTGAAAGTTTGAAATTTTGAATTTTATCTTTTATTATGAAAGTAAATAAAATTTTAAGAACACTGCTTTTCATTTCGTTGAAATCTGATTTATAATGTGAAAGTTATGCCTTTTTAACTATTGTGTGAAATTTGCTGTATTTAACAAAAAATGTTTATTTTAAATTTTATATATAATATTTTATTTGGTCATGTAATGTTCTAATTTATGTTTTCATGTGTAAAATAACATTCTATGTATATATTTTGGTTTTAAAACATTTTTAAAAGTGTAATTGACATTTTCAAATGTCAGTTGTACTCTGTTCGTAAGTTTTAATTCCTAGTTTCAAATAATTAAAGTAATTCTTTATTTATCTTTATATTTTTCTTGAGAACTTATTTTATTATCATTCCCACTTTGTTTTGTTCCTCGTTTATTTATTTATTTGACTTTTTATTTGTTTTAAAGTGAAATAGAAATTTTCTAAGGCTAGTGATATTTTATTTGTATGTTTTAAGTCCTGTTCTCAATTTTTAAACAATTTCTTTAGTTCTTTTTCTATTTTCTCTAATTTAAATTATTTATTTCATTTTAGAAATGATAAATGAAGTATTTTATTTCAAAATTTTGCTTTATAATATTTTTAAAATGAAGTAGATATTTTTCCAAAGTCAGTGATGTTTTAATTGTAATTTTTGAACCCTGTTTTGAATTTTAAAGCAATTTCTTTTATTCTTTTTCTATTTTCTTTAAATTTTATTATATATTTTCTTTTTATTTCACCTTGTTTCGGTTTTTAAATGTATTTACTGAAATTATATTTTTGTTTTATTTGATTTTAAGAAAAGGAAAGGTGAAGAGACTTAACTTTGAAAACCTAAGACTTTTCATGTACCAAGACCTTTCATTTGCTCACGACCCTTCAATTTCTCTTTGGCCGTACACTACCTTATTGTAGCCGTGAGTTTATTAACTCATATTCATGTGAAAGATACCTCATTCCATCTCAATTTCACAGCAAGACGATGGGGTAGTGGCCTCTCCTTCTTTTTCTTCTTTTTCTCTTCTTTTTCCATTGTTTTCCTATGGTTTTTGCCTTGATTCTCTAGCTTGTTTGCTCGGCCACCACTTGCTTGCCATGGCCACCACCTCCACTACCTCCTCCTTGTCACCATCACCCACCTACCCCTCTGATTTGACCAAGCCACACCACTCCATGATGAACAACTCCACAAAAATTATGCAACATGCCTTGAAAACCCTTAACTATGTAAGCCACCACCTTATCACCTCCACACCTTCATTATACACCACGACCACCACCTCTAGCCACCACCACCACCTTGCTACCACCACTACACATCATCTTAGCCTCTGTCCAGATCTGAAATTGACATGGCCGAGACCCCCATGAACCAAAACTCCACAAAAACAATACATAAAGCCTTGAAACATCCACGCTAGCCACCTTATCACTTCATACCTTCATCCACCAGCTTGGCCACCACCATAGGCCGCCGCCACCTCATTGTCCAGACCCTACTCACCACTTAAGCCATTGACCTGAGCCCACACCCACTGGTCGAGCCAATGGATCCATGGCCGAGCCATATATTCAACCAAAACTATACTATTTTTGCCTAAACCTCTCCACATTCCTAACTTCTAACTTCCTCCGTCATATCTAGCCTTTATGCCATGCATTCCTTTCTTCAAACCTGAGCCAAAGTATGTCCAAACCTGAGCCAAAACATCCCCTAGGCCGTGCAAGCAAATGTAAAAAGCAAGGCAAAAAAAACTTTACATTGAAATCTCTTTTTAATTCAAAGTTATTCCATTTCAAGTTGCATTGAAATTTATAGTTTGTTTGATTTTGTTTTGGGTTGTAACACAAGCTCTTTAGCATTGGATTCGCTCTCCACTCAAGTCCGTAGTCTTGTCATCGTGCTTTTAATTCCGTTGAGTCATTGTTTTGTTATCTCCAGCATTAAGAGGTGAGTAAATCTCACCTGACATTTATACTTATGCAATTGTGAAGCGACAACAATTGAATGCGTAGAATGATATATTATGTTATAACTGCCTATGATTATTTATATATGATGTTAACCCTGTTAATTTACATGTCATCTCATCTGTCACTGTTATATGTTGTTAACTGTTCATTTATATCTGTTTATCACACTGCAAGTTCTCTGTAGAATAGAATCACTATGGGTTGAAATGATACATACCCAAACGGACTTTAGAATAGGGGAAAATCGTTATGGGCTGAAATGATAGGCCTGAGCGGTTTTTAATTATTTATTTTGATTTGGGACTGCGGGTTTGAAATGATAGAACCTGGATTTTTCTTTTTAAACTGCAGATTGAAATGATATACATCCGTATCACTTGACCTATGTTAGAAAACTATATACAGGCCCGTGAAGTATTTTTAATATTTTTAATTATTCTTAAAAGTGTAAATTTATGAAAATTTGATTTAAATTGGATTTTTTTTATTGTTAAATAACAAATTTTGATTTTTCTGTAAGTTAAAAATGTTGAATAATGAAACGATTAAACTGGGATTTTTGAAATATAACTTAAATCTGGAAATTTGGACTTTGACTTTTAAAATGACATTTAAGTTATATAAATAAAATTTTTAAGTGGTTTAAAATGTAAATTTATGATAATTCGATTTAAATAGATTTTTGAAATGTCTTAAAATAAAGAAATTATGGTTTTTCTATGAGTTAAAAATGTAATTAATGAATGGCTAAATTGGATCATTGAAATATAACTTAAGTTTGAAATTTGGAATTTTGGTTGAAAATGATATTTAAGTTATATAAATAGAATGGAAATTTAATTTAACTTGGAAATGGTAAATATGATAATTTGATTTAAATTTGAATTTAAGTGATTCATTAAAGTATTATTGATTTTTCTATGAATTTAAATGGTTAAATAAATGAATGCTTAAATGTGTCATTTTAAAATACAACTTGACTTGGAAATGTGAAATTTGGTTTAATTAAAGGTTTAGTTAAATGAAATCAATTGGAAATTTAGTTTAATTTGTGAAATGGAAATTTGAAAATGTAAGTGTTAATAAGGTGTCAAATGTAAAAAATGGGAAAATTGTACAATTGAATTTGTTTAGTGAAATTATTGAAAAATTTGGATTTTTCTGTAAAGGTTTGCTTTATAAAAATCATAAATTAAATGAGTATTTTAATGAACATCTTTGAATGTTAAAATATGATTTTTATAATGTTTAAATGGTTTAAATTGAAATATTTTCAAATATAACTTACACTAGCTTTTCTGAATGTTGTGAAAGGTTGAAATTTTCAATGTTCATGGTTTTAACTTAGTAAATGAACTCAGAATGGTTTAAAACTTTAGAAATTGAATATTGATTTGAAAGTATATAAACTTCACTTTTAAATGGTTCAAATGAATTATTTTGATTGAAATATAAGCTATTTAAAAGGTGATTTGAAAGGATAATAAATGAATGTTATCTTGAATTTAGAAGATATTTAAAGTTGAATATTTGGATTTGAACTTATATGATGATTTGAAAATAAAGTTCTGAAAGATATGATATTTTGAAATTAAAAATGATTTGAAAATTAAGTTTTGAAAGATACGATATTTTGATCTTAAAATGATTTGAAAATGAAGTTTTGAAAGATATGATATTTTGATATTAAAATGATTTGAAAATAAAGTTTTGAAAGATATGATATTTTGATATATTAAAATGATTTGAAAATGAAGTTTTGAAAGATATGATATTTTGATATTAAAATGATTTGAAAAGAAGTTCTGAAAGATATGATATTTTAGAAATGAAGCTTTGAAAGGTTATGATATTTTGATATATTAAAATGATTTGAAAGGAAGTTTTGAAAGGATATGATAATTTAATATATTGAAATGGTTATAAATGACTTGATATTTATTTTGATAACTTTTTGAAGTTGAAAGATATTATTTTGAAAGATATTTTGGATTGAAATGATATTTTGTTTTGAAGTATAAAATATTATTTTAAGTTATAACCACGGTTATAATAACGATTGGTTGGCAAAGAGACCGGGATCGGATATGGGCATACTCTCTGTCGATATCGAAAACCACTTTGACAGCCATGTACGCGGTGGAGATTCCAGAATGAAGTAGGATGGTGGCGACGTTCTTGAGGTATATTACGTGGACCCAACTCCCGTGAGTTGGCATAAGGTGGCTAAAACAGGAGCGATCTCGGATCAAAAGGGGTAGCTCCTCTGGTCGGACACATTTCTTCGATACCATTCTATTGCTTTTGTGATTGTTTGGGCGTCCCTCCGATTTTCTGAATGTGTTCCGATTTGGACGTATGTGGCTGTTGCGTTACCACAAGCCCGTGTGCATAATTGGTATATCTACCCTGGCATTGCCTTGTGTGTCGTGTCACCTACCATATCGAGCCTTTACTACGAGTTTCTATTTGTGTCGTACCTATGCAATATCTTCTCATAGTCTCCCGATCAGGAGATATGCAGGTATTGTATAGACTATTGGCATTATTTGTGTTAAGGTGGAAAATGTAAAGCCTTAACGCTATTTAAAAGTATGTTTATTTTACGGTTAGACATTATTATAATAGCGCAATATACTATATAGTAAATAGTTTAACGGATCCTTAGAGGATGGGCGGTCCCAAGCATCCTTTAAGTTACTTGTACTTTTACTGCAGTTCACTTGAGTTGGTTTACACCGTATAAGTATGTATGTCCTGACTCGAGTGTTTGTATTTTTATTTACGCTCGGGTCTACCTGAGTATTCACAGATTTGGATTTCCACTTTTTGGAGATTGGAATCGTTGGAGATTATCTGCTTGTCCATTTTTATCTGTTTCACTTTCAGTTATTTTGTTGATCCATGTGTTGTATTTACTTTGTACTTGGATATCATCTAGAGACTTCTTTTGTACTTAATTTCTTCTGTTGTATCTTATGTAACTCTGATATATTTACATAGTAGCTTCATGAACTACTATTTCTTTTACTTCCGCTGCACTATTATTACTCTGTGTCTGTGATCTGTAATTATTATTTACTGTATATTCTGAGATTTGCCAAATTTTATTTACAACGCGGTATTTTGAGCAATTCAAGTCCGACATGTGCGGATGCGAATGGTTGAAAATACCCGGTTGTTACATCTGTTGACTACTAATTGCCTTCCACAAAAATACAACCTTTAAGCTCGTATGTCTCAAGGAGGGTGTTAAGCTAAGAGAAGTTGCCTTCTCCGCCACCACTGATGTACTTTATAAAAACCAATGTACGTAATCTATATAAATGCTGTAATGGCCCGTTTTTCCATACCGTTTGAATCGACTATAAACCGCACATGTCCAACTCAAATTACACGAATAAGCGGATCATTAAGGGTAGAAAGAAAATAAAGACAGAACAGAATCTCACATGAATGGAATAACATATATTACTTCAATAATAATCTTTACAGCGAAAATTTTTAAATGCAATATCGGAGTCTAACCTAAATTCGGCTTGGACAGTTATAAACATCTATCCTTACAATTGCTGACAAACATCAAACAAAATACACCAAGTACAGCGAATAATAGATACGTCCATACGATGATGAAGATCTCCAGCTCTCCTTCGGAAACTCCAACCGTCTTCAACTCAACCTGAAATTACTCGGATCTGACCGAGTATTGAAAATACCCGGATCAGGCTTGATAAACCAGCATGAGATACTCGAAATTTAAAATGACTATGTTATCAATACGTTTGAAAAGAAGGGTATCTCATAAGACCACGCCCACATATAAACACAAACGGGTTTTTACCTTATGATAATTAAAACGCTTTTATATATCAAAATGGTTAATATTATTTCTAATGACATTCTTTTGAAAACACTTTTCAAATAAACTCATTCAAATAAGTATCAATACCTGGACTAAGTCTAAAGTAATATCCCGGCCAAGGTCAACGGAATATCCCAACGGAATATATGATACCAAAAGGGGTAGCTGAAATGTTTGCAAGTCACTACAGCTATTTTGGGAATACAATCAAAACTGTAAATCTCGTATTGGGATTGGATTTCAACATGGTAGGAAACTAGTGGAAAGATCAATCTGTATCCACGGCTTACGTCCAAGACTTAGATACCGTTATACAACCACATATGGCTAAAAGTGGATGCAATCTGCGAATAACATCCAAGGACTCGGACTTCGCGCATCCCTACAATGAGGCCCAGACGTATCTGGTACCTGGGGTTCAAAACATCTGATAACCCAAATCACTACTATCTGACATGCGAGCATACATCTGACCACATAGAATCCCATCATACACGGGGTATGAGGCTCGCGAGGCTATGCTCAATTTCTTCAAAGCCATGTTTTTCATACAAAATCACGCTTTGATTATAACAGGTTCCACTTTGAATGCCACATTGCCATTCCACGTCACACGACTGATTTTTATAAAAGTATAACTTCCCGAGCTCGTATGTCTCGGGAAAGGGTGTTAAGCTAAGAGAAGTTGCCTTCTCCGCCACCAACTGATATACGTTTATAGAAACCACTCAAATGTTATTTAGAATACAATATCAGACAAACATCCATACAAGTTCGGGGCTGAACGAAACCGAAGGCATTTCCTCGGCCATTACTAGGCGAGAAGCCCTTGCAATCTGAAAAATCTCCATCACGAGGAGACCACCGCTATGAATAACTCTACAATGCGAGCTACTCAGAGCATGTCCAACAAGCAGTCTTTATGCTATAAAGATCCATGGTCTTCAAAAATCATCTTCTTCAACATGTCTTCACTTCGAACGTATATATTGGTTCGAAGTGGTTTTCGGATAGGAATCATCCAAATCCAACCCCGGTTCCTTCGAAGCCAATCATCGCTTTAAAAAGATGTTAAGTTCATACGTGGATATCAATCGTCAATCAATTACTTCATCTTTTAAACCAAATAACTTTCTTAGATATATTCTTTTCAATTTATTCCATTTTCTTCTCAAGAGTATATGGAGTCATTAAGCATCATTTATCAAATCATTTGATTTATTTAAACCTTTCTTAAATCATAGAATAATTCGAAATCATTTTCTCTTTTACTTAGGAAAACCTCTCCAAATCATTCATTAAATCTTAATCAAAGATTTCTTAGATTCAAGTTATTACTTTATACTTAGGGGAAATGTTCCCAAATCATTCACTAAACCGCAATCAAAGATTTTCTTCTTAACTTCAAATCATATTCTTGCAAATCGAAGATTTTCATAATAGAGCACTACTGCCATCTTAGATATGGTAAATTTCACCTCCAGGGACTAATGGCAAGTTTCACCTCCAGGGACTAATGGCGAGTTTCACCTCCAGGGACTAATGGAAAGTTTCAACTCCAGTAACTAATGGCAAGTAATCCTACATTATGACTATCTTTGTCTTTAACGATCATTGTCTTCAATATATTTTATTTCAAAAATTAGTTTGAAGAGGTTTTTGGACAGAAATCATCCAAATCCGATCTCGGTTCTTTTGTACAAACCACTGAATAAAAGACGTTAAATGGTTAATTCATATTCAAATAATTTATTTATTTTATTTTGGAAAAAACTTAAATATGATCTTTAAGAGCATCCGGGCTTTCCTTTCGATCTATTCCACCCCTCGCCTAAGAAGAGAAAATATAGGCCAGGTAAGTTCGGGGCACCGGTTGCTCCATCTCTAACCTTGGTTAAACACCTTGTTTTATCTTTCCAGTTCTCACAAGCGGGACAAACATACTAGTCGTTTCCGCATACTCAGTTTGTTATTACATTCAATATTCTTCACTTTTTGTTTAAATGGTATAAACAATTCATCTTAACAATTTATTCAAACTCTTATTAAAACTTCCAAATCATCTTTACATTACTTATATATTCCTTTAAAATCATTCAGAAAAGATATAGAAAAGAATTGTTAAGTTTAAAACTGCATTTCAAAAGTTATTTCAAATTACTTCGAAAAGTGTTGCAAATAGCGTTTTAAAAGCTGTATTCTTCAAAACGACTTTTATATCGTTTAGAAATCCATATTTTCAACTTAAATCACTTTCAATACATTTTAAATGATTCTTAAGTTTTATTTCATATTTTTAAAACATTAAAAATATCATTTATAAAGATATCCCGTTTTGGATTCCGAACTTCAAAACCGCGATGTTTTTAGAAAATTGTTTTGGACATATTTAAAAATATACAAGATAAAATCTTGATTTTATTCTTTTATTTCTTTAAACATATTTAAATGTTTATAAAACATTTCTAACTCATTTAAAACTATTTCCAAAAGGTTTAAGCATTCCATATACACCATTTCATTTTCAAAAGGAAAGTAATTTCCTTTGTGCTTATCGACGTGTATCAACGTGACTTGGTAAAACAATTTTAACAAACATATCAAACAATCAATAATTCATGATCAAAACATATATAAGCATCCATAGAAATCATAACACAACATCAAACATGTATATATATAAATAGAGATGCTAAATAGAGTTTCTCACCATAAACCAAAGCGATTAACTTCCTACCAACATTCTAATCAACCAACACATAACTAATTAATTTCTACTCCATTAAACACTAGCAAACAACACCTTCTCCATTCCAATAGCTTGGTCGAGGCTTGAGATGGAGGTTGGCCGAAAATATAGAGAAGAAGCGGTAGAGCTTTGAACTTGAATTTCCAAGATTTAGATCCGAAAAGTAGGTCATCTTATCTCTTGTTTTTGACTCTCTTACTCACAAAATTTGAAAAACTTGTTAACTGAAAAGTTGTTGCAAATTCTTTTATATTGAATTTGAAAAAAAGAATCATTTGAATCCAAATAGTTTTGAGGGATATATGATAGAATAAATAAGAGATATTGTCGGCTTGACAAAAATGAAGCCCGAAAATACACTTCAAACAATTGAGTTACAGGTACAGAAAACTTCAAAAATGAAAAAAGTGATTAACATAAAAGTTGTACCCACTAGAATTTTACATGGTTTCAAAAAATAAATTTATTAATTTGGATCTGTTATGATTAAGTTATAATCAAAACAAAATGACCTATTCTCTAGCTTAAAAACTGGACCAGAAAATGCACTGGAAGGAAATGTATTTTTGATATAGTTAACTTTAGAATGAGATAAAGTGGACAACCTAAAAGTTGTAGCCACTAAAAAAGTACATGATTTGAAAAAAAAATTGCATTTTGGTACGGTTTTGAAGAAGTTATGGCCGAGAGAAGAAGAGGTAAAATATGGAGAAAAGAGGAGTTTGATTTGAAGAGAATGGACATTGATTTCTTTTGAATATTTTATAAATATTTTGACATTATTCCTTTACAATTTTTTCTATGACTTGGAAGCCTTTAAAGAGAAGAGGAAGAAAATGACAAAGCTTGATAAAAGAAGAAGAAGAAATGTGAATGAAAGCGAAGAAGTAGGTGGATATTTATAGAAAAAGACAGAAAGTGGTAATTTACCAAAATAACCTCTTACCAAATTACCAAACTATACTTACTTCAACCTAAAGAAATCTCCACTTTTTCAATACTTAACATCACCTTTCACATCTTCACTTTATGTCTTAATCCCTTAAGAACTAAGCTAAGTAAAATAATAATTATGTTAGCTTTTGATGTGATATTGATTTGATGTTTACTTTTTCTCACTTTTGTTAATTCTTACTTACTTTTACTAATGACTTCTAGAAGTTTTCTAATCTTATTTAGTAAAAGTAAACATGTTTAGTGAATTAATTTATACTTACACTATTTGAATATATGTCTATATAAGAAAATAAAGGTGGACAACGTTGCGACAACTTTTAATCGACAAAACGTCGTTTTTCGACAAAATGTTTTATGGTCACATTTTGACGTTTTAGTTAAACTATTTATTTATGTAAAGCAAATTTTAAAATGAATTTGTATAATGCTATTTAAAAATATAAACACTGATAAATTAATTAGGATAATTTATTTAACCATTGAAACATACTTTTCTGAAATCAGCATTTTTTCACTTTTGTCGATATAGGCAAATGCTACTATTTTTATGTATGTTTCTACTTCCAAATCCTATCGAATATTATTTAAATCATAAAACCTTTAATATTTTATATTTAAAATCACTCTAAATACTATATTTTCAAGTGGTCAAATTATGGGTCGTTACATTTGTAACGACCCGTAAATTTTCAATAATTGAAATTGTTAATTTAATGAGATTTTGAAAATTTGAAATTTAAGAAAATAAAAAAACTTATGTAAATTTTTAATAAAAGTTGTGATGCAATAATGAAAATAGTTAAGAGGAAGGTAACAGGGTTATTTAAAGTTAATAATTTATGAATTGGAATGAATTTCCAATTTAAACAAAAGTAATTAGCTGTTATTTTATGATGATTTATGAAATAACGGAAAGAGTGAATAATAAGTGATTATTAATAATAACGGAAGGTGTACATGTAATAATGGAATAATTGGAAATCACTTACAAAAATTTATAATCTAATATTACGTTGATGTAACTAAGGTAATTTTTAATGAATTGAATGCAAGTCAAATCAATGGAAATAATGCAGATGTATACTTAGTTAAATTTGAATATATGAAAGAAAAATGTAAGCAATAAATTTAATTTAGGAATTCAAAGTATAATAAATGGTCATTGAATAGAATCAATGTCCGTTAAGTAATTATAATGTGTGTTGTTGGTAATAAATTGAATATAAGAAAACAAAGGCATTTAGTGAATTAATTTATGAATTCACGAAATAAAAATCAATGTCCTGTAGGTAATTATAATATTTTTGGAAGTGAAAACTTATTAAGTATGGAACCAAGTAAGTAAATTAATTAAGGATATAAATAGTAATTTATGTACATATTTGGCAAATATAATTAAATGGTATGAAATGAAGCATTCATTAATGAAATGTAATATAAGCCAATGTAAATTACAACCATAAATGCCAATTTATTTAATAGCAAGATTTTAAATCACGTAAACGGATTTGGTAAGATTTCAATTGATAATTAATAAAATTTAATGTGAAATCATTTGCACTTAATAGAGTTAATTGGTACAGTTAGGGTAAATTTGATTTGTCATTTGAGATTTTTAATTCCATAAGACATAACCAATGTTAGTTTTTTTTACAATATAACAAGTGGTGGATTTTAAGAGTGAAAATCAAGATTTATTAATTTATTTGAAATTTATAATTCAATAAATGAATTAATTGCAAATAAGTGGAATTTAATATTAAATTTTTACGTTAATGGAAATGTGGATGAAATTTGTGAACATTTATGTCATAACTACGAAATAATGAAAATTCGTTCAATTGATAATAGGATGAGAGCGGGGTATGTAATCAATTTCAACACTTGTCCGTTAGTGATAACTTCAACGTAATTTAATGTTAATGGAGTCTAATAAATTGAAATGGGTAATCAATTGAAATTAATCTAATTAAAGGTTATATTAGTATAAACTTGGGTAGTAATGGGTAATAATGTATTTCTAACGGTGTATGAATGAATTGATGATAAAATCAAAGGAAATGATATTAAGGTTATTCGTATTGGACAAAATTGTTGAATTATAAGAATTGGAAATACATTTTCATCAATATATTGGAATTTAATTTCTGATAATAAGATAAGTGCAACTGATGAAATTGGAATAGCTAAATAATACATTATTTGAAATTTAGCTGGAATATGAGAATATTTAATGTAATAGTTGAATCCACTGTTAAACCCTTTTATTTGACAATAATAATGGAATAATTATTAATTTATTTAATCTAATGGAACCACTGGGAATTTTATTGATAATTTTTGAATATAATGAAGTTTAACGCTGAAATTGATGAATGAATCAACGTTAAATTGACCGTCAAATTGGTTTAAATCATTGTAAATGATTGGAAAATTAAAAATGATAAGAATTGACAATTATCGAATTGAAATTGAAAATTGATTAAATTGACTAAATTTATTTAATTAATATAATAATAGCCATTTTGGCCACTGACACGGATTTCGACGAAAAAAGTTTCATCGGATCCGTAATGGCTAATTATTGTAGGGTTTCAAGTTTCGTAGCGATCGGACTTGTCGTTTTATCGTACGGACTCAAAACGGCTTGAAATTAATGAAATTGAAATCAATTGAAATCAATTTGAAAAATATTGATTTTAGCATAACTTCTTCATACAATGCAATTTGAACCTGAAACCTTTTCCATCGTGTTTAAAATATTTTTAAACATCTATTTTGATATATGGGTTGACCCAATTTCATTCCGGAGTCAAACCGGGCTTTTTGGGCCACTTTGTCGTTAGCGCGTATATTCAACCCGATCCATCTATGCTATTCCAATTTGCCTATATATATTCCGATTATAAACCCTAGCCCTCTATTTTTCATTTGTCTATATGTATATCTTCTCCTCAACTCCTCCTTTCCAACGGCAGACAAACCCTAATTACAATTGCAATTCCAAAATCAAATCCAAAGCATAAATTTCAAAGTCCTCGGAAAAATCTGGAAAAAATATATATTGAAGCTCTCAATGAGCGTAATCTTCTGGTGGAATTTGTTTTTCAATTCGAGTTATCATTTGATCAGAAATTGTGTTTTAATTCTCGGTCGTTCAATGGGGTCGTAATCAATGTCGATGGATCGGGAAACCCTTTCTGGGTTTTGCAAAGGGGACTGAGGAGAGTCGATCTATTTGGTTTGTTTCAAGAATCAACGATTAGATCGCCGGGAATTTATGGATTAGGGTTTATAAAGTGGGGCGGCGGCTGCCTAGCTATGCTCGAGTTCGTGCCGACGAATGGTTCGCCCGAGGAGGAGATGGCCTCGGTGTGGTCGCGACAGGTGGTCTAAGTGGTAGCGGCGTGTCCTGGTGATCGAAATTTGGACGTCGAGATGGCGGCTCGCGTACGAGATAGCGGCCTGTAGGGTTTTGAACCGTTGGAGTAACAGTGCGCGTGGAAGATAGATACAGTGACGTGGCAGGGTACTAATGTGTCCTCTTTTATTTTTTTTATTTAATTGAAATTCAAACCCATTTTTCGCTATATCTTTCGCATATGAAGTCGTATTTACGCGTGATTTTTTTTGTTAGGATCATTTTTAAATTCCGGACTTGATGACGTTGGTTTGGACGAATTCTGAGACGGTCAAATTTTTGGGTTTAAATTGGATTTAAATTCAATTTAAATTCAAAGGTGAGTGTTTTAACCCACTCATAATTTTTAAAATTTCTTATGTTTGTTAAATTGATTTGTGATGTGTTTATAAATTTATCTATGATTGTTTGGGCATATATTTAATCATCTTCTCAGTTAGATTGCAGTTATTTAAATTAAATTGTTATTTAAGTTATTTTTGCATATAAACTGCCAGTTAAACAGTTTTAATTTATTTTTGAATATAAACTGCTAGTTAATACTTGTTGTTTATTATCTGTTCTATAGAAATGTTATTGTTTATATTGGATGATGATTGTTATAAATGGTTGATGATTGATATTGGATGAATGAATGCTGTATTTTATATTGTATAAACAGCAAGTTATTGTGCATTTTCATTTCATTCGGGATTGCGGTTTGAAATGATATATAACCGTAATTTTAATTTAAACTGCGGATTGAAATGATAAATATCCTATTACTTGACCATAGGATAGAAAATTATATACAGACACCGCGATCTATATATATAAAAATATTTTGAAATGATTTCTATGGTTTTGTAAAGAAATACGGGTTATATAAATATTGATTTTTGATGTTATATAAACGTCAAATTTGTTATTGATTTTAGCTATATATAAATATGCTTTGAAATATAAAATAAGCCCAATAATTAAGTTGAATATTTTATATAATATGGTTTAATGAATATTAATTATGATATTATATAAATATTATTTTATATATATAGTTAAATGCTTGAATTTGAGCTATGTATAAATTTGGTTTAAAGAATAAAAGAAGTTTAAAAATATAAAAGTTTAATTTTATGTAGATATAATACGGTTAAGTATTTTATTTAAATTTATTAATAGAGTTCATAATGTCTTAAAATAAAATAAATGTTGGGAGATAAATATGCATTTTCTTTGAATTAAAGTATTAAGAATTACCCTCGAATAAAACTCATTTGAGATTTAAATGAATTTGGGATTTTAAAAGGTATGATCTTTATAACTTGATTTTGGTTTAGAGGACTTAAATGAATATCAAGTCGATTTAAAATGAATATTATCAAGTTAATTAAATTGAAAGAATATCTTGTTATTTGAAGTTTAAAAGTTTTACTTAAATGATATTTGATTTATTAAGTAAACATTTCAAATCTAAATAATAGTAATTGAAACTGATATATATGAAATTATCAAAGATTTAGTTTTGAAATGGTGGAATAATTAAGGCTTTGAAATATATGGAAATTATATTGGTTTATATTGGGGATTTAAATCTATAATTGGAATTGATTCGTAAAGGTGAAGAAGCTATTTATTATATAAAGTAATTTAATATTCAAACCATTTAAGTGGTGTAGTATGTTTCAAAGTTATGAAATTCAAAGTTTTACGTTCGAACAGCTATATTTCAAGTTTTGGTTTCGAAATATTATAACTTTGAAAATGTAATGATTCTGGAAAAAGAACATAGTTTGAAATAAAAATGATATCATATTGATTTGGATTTTTAAACAGAAAGGATATCGTGTTTATAGTTTTTTCGAAATGGATATTTTATTCTGGTTTTTATAGTATAAACTATTTTAAATTGACCACGGTGTTATAATAACGTTTGGTTGTTGCAGAGACCGGGATCGGAAGTTGTCATACTCTCTGCCAACTCCGAAAACAACTTTAACAACCGTGTACGCGGTGGAGATTCCAGAATGAAGTAGGATGGTGGCGGCGTTTCCTTTGAGGTAAATACGTGTACCTGACTTCCGTGAGTTGGCATAAGGTGGCTAAAACAAGAGCGATTCTCGGGCCAATGAGGTAGCACCTTTGATCGGACACATCCCTTTGATTTTATATTTTGACTTTGGACTGATTCGGTGGCCACTTTTGATTTTATTTTTGGGGGTGTGGCTCGAGGTGGGCGGTAGCTGCACGCTACGCGTTACCACCAGCCCGGATGCGTAGTTTGTATATCTACCCTGGCATTGCCTAGTTGTGCCGTGTCACATACCCTATCGCGCCTTGTACGAGTTTGGTTTTCTGCCGTAGCCCGTGTGGTATCCTCTGGTGGCTTCCCGATCAGGAGGGACTATGAAATTGGATGGACTACTGGGACTATTACGTGTTAAGGGGAATATTGGGTCACTCCTTAACGCTATTTAAAAGTAAGTTTATTTTACTAATGGACACTATTATAATAGCGAAATATTGCTACATAGTAAATAGTTTTAACAGATCCTTAGGAGATGTGAATCCCGAGCATCTCTTAAGTTACTGCACTCACGTTAGACACTGGATAAGAGATGTCAAACCCCGTAAACATCTCCAAGGCCGTTACACTTGTTAATGCTAAAAATTGAACGCTAACACCCCGGTGTATGTTGAGATTAAATGAAAGCACCACCCATGAACACGGGAATTAAAAACAAGTAGGAAAGTCACAGAAAAAGCAACAAAAGACAACAGTTTTATAGTGGTCCGGCTTCAGGTTAAGCCTACGTCCACTTTACTCCTCTTTATTACTGAATCAATTACAACTTTACAACAGTCTTCAATTACAATACTGATGAGACAAACAACCAGAACTCCAATGTAGAAGAATTCTTTGAATCCATGTTGATTGTGTTAGATTTCCTCTTGAAGTTAGTCGAGATGCCTTTCGTGTTTGAAGTGTCGAGTGAGTTGAGAATTCAGCAGAGTATCGGCGTTCCAAGAATGAGCCAAAAGATCCCTTGAATGTTGAAGCTAGCGCCGTATTTATAGGGGAGCTTGGCTTTAGGTCGTAGGTCGCGAGCGACCTTGGGTAGGTCGTAGGTCGTCTGCGACCTAATGGGAGTTGTCTACGGTTTACACAAGGAACATCTGATCACCCTGGAGAAACTGCAAGTCATAGGCCATGGCCGACCTAGGTAGGAAGCGACATAAGAAGCTCTTTTGGTTTGTTTAGGTCGTAAGCGACTTAGGTATAAGTCGTAGGTCGTGGGCGACTTAGTGGACGGTTTATGGGCTAACAGGAGCACCTTTGATTAAACGAACAAGTTATAGATCATGGGCGACCTAGGGAAGGAACGACTTAAGGAAGACAAGTTACCTCGGCTTGTATAGCTCCCTAGGTCGCTAGGTCGTTAGGTCATGATGCCTTAATTCGCTGCAGAACTTTATCTCTGTTAGGTCGCTCCCCTTACTAACTCGCTAGGTCGCGTAAACTTTTAGGTCGCTAGGTCACCTCAGTTCATAGGTCGTTTAACTTGCTGAGCCCCTTTATGTGTTAGGTCGCTTACTCGCTTAAGTAGTTAGGTCGTGCCTTCGCTTAAGCCGTTAACTCGTTGAGCCATAGGTCGCTGGACCATCTAATCCTTTAGGTTCTGTACCTCGTTAGTTCGCTGTGCTTGCTGCATCACTAGGTCGTTAGGACCGTCTTATCTTTAGGTCGCTTATGAAGTTAGGTCGCTAGGTCGCTCAAAAAGAGGAGTTAACAACACTCATATTTATTTCAGTTAATTTAACTTACATAAGATCTTTTAGTTCTGACTCGAGTGTTTTGTCTTTTCAATTCGCTCGGGTCAGTCCGAGCGTTTCCGGATTTGAAGATTTTATTCTGAAGGACGAAGACGAAGATTTGTATTACTGTTATCTACTATATTATTCCACTACACCATTTTATTCTGCTGCATTGCTATTATCCTTTGGTATGTGAACTCTGATATTTATTGTATAAAGAAAACTCAATTGTTTTGTAAAACAGTTTATGAACTGTATATTGGTTATTATATTTTATCGTTCCGCTACAAGATTCTGTTTTTTTTTCTTCTCTGCTTTTCTTATTTACCCCATAACAATCCGCCTTTTCGTATGTTTTAAGTCTGACGTGTGCGGTTTATCGTCGATTTAAAGCGTGCGAAAAGACGGGGCGTTACATCTAGAATTAGAGCTTTGGTTTGGCGATAAACCTTAGCTTTGTGGGGTTTGACTCTTATCAATAGGGTAGTAATACCCTATGATGAGTCACTGTGTGTATATATGAGAGAGCGTATTTATTAGTGTTGTAAAAAGGTTTTAATATTGTGTTAATTTGTTCCGTTTCGTATTTATAAATTCTGGTTGATGCATGGGACGCCGTGACATCAATAAGGACTTCAAACACTTAATAGGACAGACCGACACAATATTTGTTTTGAATATAGGTGAATGAAATAATTTTGCCTATTATATTTTCTATATATATAAAATAAACTTTGTATATAAGATTATATTTGGTTGTAATGTATTGTTTGTTAGGTAATGAAATTTATAAATAATAAGTTGAAATTAAAATTGAAAATAAAATAAATGAAATTGGAAATTTCAAGAACTTAAGTTCCGGGGTTTTGAAAAATCCTTTTGAATGATTTTTGGAATATAGTGATAATATTATTAGAAGTATTTTCTGATATAAATATTTCAATATAATGTGAAAGAATTATTTTAAAGAAGATTTTGGAAAGAAATAAGTTCTGTACTTTCCTCTCTGTCGCTGGAAAATAATTTCGGTGATGGCGGCCGCATCATCGATATTCATTTTTGAGTTTCGAAGGGGGAAGGCCACTGTAGTAATTTTACCGTAGATTCATTTTTGATAAACGAATATAAATTTTAAATTATTTTAAATATAATTGGATATATAAAGTGTAAGCATATACATTTATCTGTTATTTTAAAATGATTTTGAATAAAACCCGGTATTTAGTTCTTAAGTTTCTATTAATTAATAGTTTCAATTACTGTAGTGAATTGGAACGTAGGTAATTAATAAATTGAAACCTCTAAAGGAAATAAGAGATTTAATGCTAGGTTATAAATGGTATTAAAAGAAAATTTAAATTTGTAACATATAAAACAAAAGGATTATTATTGAACAGTAAATTAATTAAAAGAATTAAGAAAAACTTGTATACCTTTCAATTACAGTCATAAAGGCATATCTATAACTTACCAAAGATCTAAAAGTTGAATGTTAATAAGAAAATGTAATGGAAATTGTACAGGTAAAAGTATGTAATGAAGTGTTCAATAAATTTCTCTTATTTATAAGAAGTGATGTTATAAAGCTATAAACGTAAGTAAACAGTTGAAGCTATTATAAATAAAATATGTAGAAAAGATGAATGCATTAAATATATGATTGTAGACCAAAGTAATGCATTGAGATGCTAAGTAAACGAAATTGAGAAATGAATGTATGAAATGCAAATAAATAAATGAATAAATGAAACTGTAAGAAATAAATGAAAATAAAAAGGATAAACCATTATATAAATGAAAAGGAATCAAACAACAAATATTATGAAATGAAATTGATTAAAATTAACTGGATCTATTGGATTTGTTGTTTGTTTTGGTTTATGGTTGTTTGGGTAAGGATACTTTAGATTGTTTGGCTGTATGAATAATCTTTTTAGCTTCATCAGAGACTGTTGAGTAAGTGGTGCGCTGAGTAGTTTATTTTTTCATCCTGTACAATTTGAAGTTTGAGCCCTGTTTTGTTTGTTATGGATGAAAGATTGATTGTATGGATTCTATGGGATGGTTGTATGCCTTGTAGCAGGTGATTGTTGATTGTATTGAATTGTTTGTTTGTAGTTGAAACAACCTTAAATATTTCATTTTAGATAATTGTTAACCTTTTTAGATTATATAAGTGGAATATAGGTTATGGAAGCAATTGCTACTGCATTTGGTTTCATAATATAAGCGTTATTGCCGGACAAATAGGTACGTTTTTGGATTTCGGTTTATAGCGTTATTATTTTATTTTTCCTGTGTTGGGATATATATTATTTGGAAATATATGTTATATATTATTATATTTGATATTATATTTTCTTCCGAGCCTCTCCGTACAAAGGAGACTCTGCCAAAATTTTCTGTAAATTTTGGACTTAGAAAATATTTGAAAATGTTTTCCAAACTTTTATGAATTTGAGTATTAAAAGGATTTAATGGGTATAAATTGGTATGTTTTATTTAAATTGATTAATTTTGTAAATCTATTTGTTTATAAATTTAATATTTTAAATAAGATATATCTATATCTTAATTCTTCTTTTCCCTTCCTTTTCCTTTTCGGGGACAAAAAGTTTTGAGCGGGGGAGAGTAACGACCCGTAAATTTTCAATAATTGAAATTTTTAATTTAATGAGATTTTGAAAATTTAAAATTTAAGAAAATAAAAAAAATTGTGTAAATTTTTAATAAAAGTTATGATGCAATAAAGAAAATAGTTAAGAGGAAAGGTAACAGGGTTATTTAAAGTTAATAGTTTATGAATTGGAATGAATTTCCAATTTAAACAAAAGTAATTAACTATTACTTTATGATGATTTATAAAATAACGGAAAGAGTGAATAATAAGTGATTATTAATAATAACGGAAGGTGTAAATGTAATAATGGAATAATTGGAAATCAGTTACAAAAATTTATAATCTAATATTACGTTGATGTAACTAAGGTAATTTTTAATGAATTGAATGCAAGTCAAATCAATGGAAATAATGCAGATGTATACTTAGTTAAAATTGAATATATGAAAGAAAAATGTAAGCAATAAATTTAATTAAGGAATTCAAAGTATAATAAATGGTCATTGAATAGAATCAATGTCCGTTAAGTAATTATAATGTGTGTTGTTGGTAATAAATTGAATATAAGAAAACAAAGGCATTTAGTGAATTAATTTATGAATTCATGAAATAAAAATCAATGTCCTGTAGGTAATTATAATATTTTTGGAAGTGAAAACTTATTAAGTATCGAACCAAGTAAGTAAATTAATTAAGGATATATATAGTAATTTATGTACATATTTGGCAAATATAATTAAATGGTATGAAATGAAGCATACATTAATGAAATGTAATATAAGCCAATGTTAATTACAACCACAAATGCCAATTTATTTAATAGCAAAATTTTAAATCAAGTAAACGGATTTGGTAAGATTTCAATTGATAATTAATAAATTTTAATTTGAAATCATTTGCAGTTAATTAACTTAATTGGTACAGTTAGGGTAAATTTGATTTGTCACTTGAGATTTTTAATTCCATAAGACCAATGTTAATTTTTTTATAATATAACAAGTGGTGGATTTTAGGAGTGAAAATCAAGATTTATTAATTTATTTGAAATTTAAAATTCAATAAATGAATTACTGCAAAAAAGTGGAATTTAATATCAAATTTTTACGTTAATGGAAATGTGGATGAAATTTGTGAATATTTATGTGATAACTACGAACCAACGAAAATTCGTTCAATTGATAATAGGATGAGAGCGGTGTATGTAATCAATTATTAGTGATAACTTAAATGTAATTTAACGCTAATGGAGTCTAATAAATTAAAATGGGTAATCAATTGGAATTAATCTAATTAAAGGTTATATTAGTATAAATTAGGGTAGTAATGTGTAATAATGTATTTCTAATGGTGTATGAATGAATTGATGATAAAATCAAAGGAAACGATATTAAGGTTATTCGTATTGGACAAAATTGTTGAATTATAAGAAATGGAAATGAATTTTTATCAATATATTGGAATTTAATTTCTGATAATAAGATAATTTCAATTAAATGAAATTGGAATAGCTAAATAATACGTTATTTGAAATTTAGCTGGAATATGAGAATATTTAAGGTAATAGTTGAATCCAATGTTAAACCCTTTTATTTGACAATAATAAATGGAATAATTATTAATTTATTTAATTTAATGGAACCATTGGGAATTTTATTGATAATTTTTGAATATAACGAAGTTTAACGCTGAAATTGATGAATGAATCAACGTTAAATTGACCTTCAAATTAGTTTAAATCATTGTAAATAATTGGAAAAATAAAAATGATAAGAATTGGCAATTATCGAATTGAAATTGAAAATTTGATTAAATTGACTAAATTTATTTAATTAATATAATAATAGCCATTTTGGCCACTGACTTGGATTTCGACGAAACAAGTTTCATCGGATCCGTAACGGTGAATTATTATAGGGTTTCAATTTTCGTAGCGATCAGACTTGTCGTTTTATCGTACGGACTCAAAACGCCTTGAAATTAATGAAACTGAAATCAATTGAAATCAATTTGAAAAATATTGATTTTAGCATAACTTTTTCACACAATGCAATTTGAATCTGAAACCTTTTCCATCGTGTTTAAAATATTTTTAAACATCTATTTTGATATATGGGTTGACCCAATTTCATTCCGGAGTCAAAACGGGCTTTTAGGTCCACTTTGTCGTTAGCGCGTATATTCAACCCGATCCGTCTATGCTATTCCAGTTTGCCTATATATATTCCGGTTATAAACCCTATCCCTTTATTTTTCATTTGTCTGTACGTATATCTTCTCCTCAACTCCTCATTTCCAATGGCAGACAAGCCCTAATTACAATTGCAATCCCAAAATTAAATCCAAAGCATAAATTTCAAAGTCCTCAGAAAAATCTGAAAAAAATATATATTGAAGCTCTCAATGAGCGTAATCTTCTGGTGGAATTCCTTTTTCAATTCGAGTTATTGTTTGATCAGAAATTGTGTTTTAATTCTCGGCCGTTCAATGGGGTCGTAATCAATGTCGATGGATCGGGAAACCCTTTCTGGGTTTTGCAGAGGGGACTGAGGGGAGTCGATCTATGTGGTTTGTTTCAAGAATCAACGGTTAGATCGTTGGGAATTTGTGGATTAGGGTTTATAAAGTGGGGCGGCGGCTGCCTAGCTATGCTTGAGTTCGTGCCGACGAATGGTTCGCCCGAGGAGGAGATGTCCTCGGCGTGGTCGCGACAGGTGGTCTGAGTGGTAGTGGCGTGTCCTGGTGAGCGAAATTTGGACGTCGCGATGGCGGCTCGCATACAAGATAGCGGCCTGTAGGGTTTCGAACAGTTTGAGTAACAATGCGCGTGGAAGATAGATACAGTGACGTGGCAGGGTACTAATGTGTTCTCTTTTATTTTTTTATTTAATTGAAATTCAAACCCATTTTTCGCTATATCTTTCGCATACGAAGTCGTATTTACGCGCGATTTTTTTTGTTAGGATCGTTTTTAAATTCCGGACTTGATGACACTGGTTTGGATGAATTCTGAGACGGTCAAATTTTTGGGTTCAAATTGGATTTAAATTCAATTTAAATTCAAAAGGTGAGTGTTTTAACCCACTCACAATTTCTAAAATTTCGTATGTTTGTTAAATTGGTTTGTGATGTGTTTAGAAATTTATCTATGATTGTTTGGGCATGTATTTAACCATCATGTCAGTTAGATTGCATTTATTTAAATTAAATTGTTATTTAATTTATTTTTGCATATAAACTGCCAGTTAAACAGTTTTAATTTATTTTTGAATATAAACTGCTAGTTAATTCTTGTTGTTTATTATCCGTTCTATAGAAATGTTATTGTTTATATTGGATGATGATTGTTATAAATGGATGATGATTGATATTGGATGAATGGATGCTGTATTTTATATTGTATAAAATGCAAGTTATTGTGCGTTTTCATTTCATTCGGGATTGAGGTTTGTAATGTTATATAACCATAGTTTTTATTTTAAATTGCGGATTGAAACGATAAATATCCGTATCACTTGACCATAGGATAGAAAATTATATACAGACACCGCGGTCTATATATATAAAAATATTTTGAAATGATTTCTATGGTTTTGTAAAGAAACACGGGTTATATAAATATTGATTTTAATGTTATATAAACGTCAAATTTATTGTTGATTTTCGCTATATATAAATATGCTTTGAAATATAAAATAATCCCAATAATTAAATTGAATATTTCATATAATATGGTTTAATGAATATTGATTTTTGATATTATATAAAATTATTTTATATATATAGTTAAATGCTGGAATTTGAGCTATGTATAAATTTGGTTTAAAGAATAAAAGAAGTTTAAAAAATAAAAGTTTAATTTTATGTAGATATAATACGGTTAAGTATTTTATTTTAAATTTATTGATAGAGTTCATAATGTCTTAAAATAAAATAAATGTTGGAAGATAAATATGCATTTTCTTTGAATTAAAGTATTTAAGAATTACCCTCGAATAAAACTCATTTGAGTTTTAAATTAATTTGGGATTTTAAAAGGTATGATCTTTATAACTTGATTTTGGTTTAGAGGACTTAAATGAATATCAAGTCGATTTAAATGAATATTATCAAGTTAATTAAATTGAAAGAATATCCTATTATTTGAAGTTTAAAGTTTTAATTAAATGATATTTGATTTATTAAGTAAACATTTCAAATCTAAATAATAGTAATTGAAACTGATATATATGAAATTATCAAAGATTTAGTTTTGAAATGGTGGAATAATTAAGGCTTTGAAATATATGGAAATTATATTGGTTTATATTGGGGATTTAAATCTATAATTGGAATTGATTCGTAAAGGTGAAGAAGCTATTTATTATATAAATTAATTTAATATTCAAACAATTTAAGTGGTGTAGTATGTTCAAAGTTATGAAATTCAAAGTTTATGTTTGATTGGCTATATTTCAAGCTTAGGTTTCGAAATATTATAACTTTGAAAATGTTATGATTCTCGAAAAAGAACATAGTCTGAAATAAAAATGATATCATATTGATTTGGGTTTTTAAACAGAAAGGATATCGTATTTATAGTTTTTTGAAATGGATATTTTATTCTGGTTTTTAAAGTATAAACTTCTTTAAACTGACCGCGGTGTTATAATAACCTTTGGTTGTTGAAGAGACCGGGATCGGAAGTTGTCATACTCTCTGCCAACTCCGAAAACCACTTTAACAACCGTGTACGCGGTGGAGATTCCAAAATGAAGTAGGATGGTGGCGGCGTTTCCTTTGAGGTAAATATGTGGACCCAACTCCCATGAGTTGGCATAAGGTGGCTAAAACAGGAGCGATTCTCGGACCAATGAGGTAGCACCTTTGATCGGACACATCCCTTTGATTTTATATTTTGACTTTTGGATTGATTCGATGACCACTTTTGATTTTCTTTTTGGGGGTGTGGCTTGAGGTGGGCGGTAGCTGCGCGCTGAGCGTTACCACCAGCCCGGATGCGTAATTGGTATATCTACCCTGGCATTGCCTAGTTGTGTCGTGTCGCCTACCCTATCGCGCCTTGTACGAGTTTGGTTTTCGCCTGTAGTCCGTGTGGTATCCTCTGGTGGCTTCCCGATCAGGAGGGACTATGATATTGGATGGACTACTGGGACTATGACATGTTAAGGGGAATATTGGGTCACTCCTTAACGCTATTTAAAAGTAAGTTTATTTTACTAATAGACACTATTATAATAGAGAAATATTACTACATAGTAAATAGTTTTAACGGATCCTTAGGAGATGTGAATCCCGAGCATCTCTTAAGCTACTGCACTCACGTTAGACACTGGATAGTGAAAGAGGCTATGCGGTAGGATCGTGTAATATGGAATAACGGAATAGTCTAGGTAGATAAAGTAAGTAAATGCAAGGAGACACCAGGATTTTATACTGGTTCGGACCTCTAGTCCTACGTCCAGTCCCTAAGCTTCACTTAGGAATTTCACTAACTAACACCCTCACTTAACCCGGAGGAATAGGTTTACAACTTACTCGAACAACCGAACGGGATTTCTTGCCTCAAACACCGAAGAGGACTTCAACTCAATTACAAAAACAATATTCGACTTGTTGTGTTCTTATCAACACTAATGAGTCTAATGTAGTACAATATTCCTATAATCTTATCCTCGAGAGTATACAATGTGTTTGTGAAGATTTAAGAAATGTGAATTGCTATGAATCAAAAGAATGTTGAAAACAAAGAAGTGATTCAAGCAATAGATTTGTGAGTGCTTTGAGAATTTCTATATAATATGTTCAAGAAGATAGTAAGATTAAAGCAAGAGAATTCGGTAAATTGAAAATGTTAGAATTATGTATTTATACTTGTAAAAGAGGTGCATCTGTTGGCTAAGGTTGCAGACAAGAGATGCTTCCATTTCCATTGGTGAATGGTTGCAACTCTTGGGAGGAAGAAGGTGTCCATTCATAGAAAATTCGCAGGTTCAAATTCAGTCGACCGAACAGAGAATTCAGTCAACTGAAAATATGAAGTAAAATTTTCAGGAACAAATTCAGTCGACTGAGCAGGGTGTTTCAGTCGACTGAAACTGTACATGTTTGTATATGTGTAACAGGTTCAGTCGATTGGTCATCCCTGTTCAGTCGACTGAACTATTAAGCTATGCACAGTGAATGTGTATTTAAGAAATGAAATTTATAACATGTGTTCTAGTGTTTGTGCAAGCCTCTTGAGGATAGATTTTAACAATAAATCTAAACTAAGACCTATATAAAAATCATACTTTAGTTTATTCTTGGTCTTCATCGTTCTTTCTTTAGCTTTGCACATATCTCTTCCTTTTTGTTGAAGCACGTCGTCATTGATCAAAATCTTAGCGTATCAACAGAAAGGAGATGTCAAACCCCGTAAACACCTCCGACGCCGTTACACTCATATTTATTTCAGTTAATTTAACTTACATAAGATCTTTTAGCTCTGACTCGAGTGTTTTGTCTTTTCAATTCGCTCGGTTTAGTCCGAGCGTTTCAGGATTTGAAGATTTTATTCTGAAGGATGAAGACGGAGATTTGTATTACTATTATCTACTATATTATTCCACTACACCATTTTATTCCGCTGCATTGCTATTATCCTTTGGTATGTGAACTCTGATATTTATTGTATAAAGGAAACTCAATTGTTTGTAAAACAGTTTATGAACTGTATATTGATTATTATATTTTATCGTTCCGCTGTAAGATTCTGTTTTGTTTTTTTTCTTCTCTGCTTTTCTTATTTACCCCATAATAATTCGCCCTTTTGTATGTTTTAAGTCTGACGTGTGTGGTTTATCGTCGATTTAAAGCGTGCGAAAAGTCGGGGTGTTACAACATTCTCCCCTACTTAAAAGAATTTCGTCCTCGAAATTATCCAAAAAAAGTTTAGCTAAAACATTTATCTTTAAATTTAGTTCCATATAATATACAAAAATCATCTATATGAAATATCATCGATCTCATATTCGAATACACAACTTCATTTCCAAACTAGTGATCCCCCGATCCTCTAATGCGGATTCTGATCAGACTTTTTGTTCAGAAACCTTTGCTTTCCTTGCATAGTGCTCAACTATGATAGAAAACTCCCATATCTAATAAAAAAATCCTCATCAATGTTCGTCGTCAAGAATCGACTGATAAGTCCTTTTCCGAATCGGTGTAAACACCTCAAAGTTCCGAACTCGAATCTTAGATCAAAATTTGTGTGATCAAATGATTTACATATAACTTAAGTATTTATTAACCCGCAAAAACTTTCATAAAAACTTTATCTTAAGATCAATCACTTTATAAAGGTGATTCTTTATATAATCCCCTTTTATTATTTATTTCCAAATATTTTTATTAAAGGAAAATATTCTAAAGAAACTATTTTTCACTCAAAAGATAATTTATCTTTATAAAAAAAAATTACCATAATATTTTAACTCGATATATTTTTTTAGCACTAATATTATTTATGAATCATTTCGTAAAACTATCCTTAAGTTTATTACATCTTAAGTTTATTACATCTTATAACTTATGTAAATCAATCACTTTTAAAGACTTAAATCCAATTCTTAATTAATGCCAGAATTCATTAATAAACATTTTCTAGGTTATAATTTCCTTTTTTGTTTATAATCATATTTATAAATTATACTTATCCAATTTCATTTACTCATAATATTTCACAATCTTTTAGTTTTCATAAATTCCTTAGCTCCGAGTTAGGTATGATCCGGAAATTTCCGACTGTCCAAAATCGTCGAGAATTTTGTTTTATCTTATCAATTAGCGATCCCAATTTATCTTTAGTTTAAAACACTTTTATAAAGATTACTAATAAATGATTCACGTTATTTCTTTAACTTAATAAAATTATATAGATCAAGCAACTCCAAAACAATCCAAGGAACTGTACCAATAGTATTATGTATCCTCTTAATAAGAAGAGTAATACTTAAGAGAAGTGCTTACTATCTGAACACATCACTTACCCATTTTTAGTTTGTTTTCGAGCCTAATCAAATTAGTTATCATTAAATACCTCTTTTTATTTGAAATAATAACATTTTCAAAATCTTTTAGAGATTACTTTATAAAACCTATTTTTTTTTATAAATTCATTTTATCTTATATTAACTAACTTCATTTAAGTTAGCACAATTGTTTTAATTGAAATTAAATTCTCATTCCTTTTATATATAAATTTTACAAAATCTTTTTTTATTATTTAAATACATTTTCCATCTTATATGTTCATTCCTCAAATAAATCTTATTATCAAATACCCTATAGTCAAATCACGAAACTTAATTCACAAGGTATTTGTACTTAAACTTTTAAATCAAATAATTGATCAATTTATGATAGTAACTTAACATTATCATTTCAAAATTTATTACTTTGGAATAAGTATTAAAGATCTTAATTACCTTATTAGATTTCTTACTTATCGATAATCCTTATGAAACATCCTATAGTCAAACTGTGAAATTCTAATCATAAGATGTTCATATTTAAATTTCACTAATACTGATTTCTAACTATACATCTTTTCAAAATATATACTTCATATTCAAAATATAATCCTAGGTAAAATTATTACATTTACCAATTTTTTTCAAAATCAGTGCATCGGTTCGCCTTGTTCAAGTGTTTAGAAACCCTTATCGATAAAGGTGATCAAGCGCACTGATCAGAATCCATAAATCACTCAACAGATAAGTCAACACAAAACATTTTTATTAGTCACTAACAAATACGTGCTCATATATAATACACTCAAACTCATTCTAGGGTGTTACTAACCCTATCTCTAATGAGTTACTCATCCTAGGGTATTACTAACCCTATATCTGATGAGACTTTACCCAACCAAAGACAAGGTTCTCGCTTAACCTTCAGCTCTGATGCCAAATGTAATGGCCCGTATTTCCGTACCGTTTGAATCGACAATAAACCGCACATGTCCAACTCAAATTGCACGAATAAGCGGATCATTAAGGGTAGAAAGAAAATAAAGACAGAACAGAATCTCACAAGAATGGAATAACATATATTATTTCAATAATAATCTTTACAGCGGAAAATTTTAAATACAATATCAAAGTCTAACCTAAATTCAGCTTGGACAGTTATAAACATCTATCCTTACAATTGCTGACAAACATCAAACAAAATACACTAAGTACAACGGATAATAGAATACATCCATATGATGATGAAGATCTCCAGCTCTCTTCTGGAAACTCCAACCGTCTTCAACTCAACCCGAAATTACTCGGATCTGACCCGAGTATTGAAAATACTCAAATCAGGCTTGATAAACCAGCATGAGATACTCGAAATTTAAAATGACTATGTTATCAAAACCTTTGAAAAGAAGGGTATCTCATAAGACCACGCCCACACATAAACACGGACGGGTTTTTACCTTATGATAACTAAAACACTTTTATATATCAAAATGGTTGATATTATTTCTAATGACATTCTTTTGAAAACGCTTTTCAAATAAATTTATTCAAATAAGTATCAATACCTAGACTAAGTCTAAGGTAATTCCCAACTAGGTCAACGGAATATCCCGACGGAATATATGATACCAAAAGGGGTAACTGAAATGTTTGCAAGTCATTAAAGCTATTTTGAGAATACAATCAAAACCGTAAATCTCGTATTGGGATTGAATTTTCAACATGATAGGAAACTAATGAAAAGATCAATCTGTATCCACGGCTTATGTCCATGACTCAGACGCCGTTATACAATCACACAAATGGCTAAAAGTGGATGCAATCTACGAATAACATCCAAGGACTTGGACTTCGTGCATCCTTGCCATGAGGCCCAGACGTATCTGGCACCTGGGGTTCAGAACATCTGATAACCTAAATCACTACCATCCGAAATGCGAGCATACATTTGACCACATAGAATCCCATCATAATCGGGGTGTGAGGCTCGCGAGACTACACTCAATTTCATCAAAGCCACGTTTTTCATACAAAATCACGCTTTGATTATAACAGGTTCCACTTTGACTGCCACATTGTCATTCCAAGTCACATGACTGATTTTTAGAAAAGTATAACTTCTTGAGCTTGTATGTCTCAGGAAAGGGTGTTAAGCTAAGAGAAGTTGCGTTCTCCGCCACCAACTGATGTACGTTTATAGAAATCACTCAAATGTGATTTAGGATACAATGTCAGACAAACATCCATACAAGTTCGTTCTGCAACTGATCGAAACAGAAGGCATTTCCTCGGCCGTGACTAGGCGAGAAGCCCTTGCGATCCGAAAAATCTCCATCACGAGGAGACCACTGTTATAAATAACTCTATAATGAGAGCTACCCAAAGCATGTACAACAAGCAGTCTTCATGCTGTAAAGATCCACGGTCTTCAAAAATCATCTTCTTCAACATGTCTTCACTTCGAACGTATATATTGGTTCGACGTGGTTTTTAGATAGGAATCATCCAAATCCGACTCTGGTTCCTTCGAAGCCAATCACCGCTTTAAAAAGATGTTAAGTTCATATGTGGATATCAATCATCAATCAATTACTTCATCTTTTAAACCAAATATCTTTCTTAGATATATTCTTTTCAATTTATTCCATTTTCTTCTCAAGAGTATATGGAATCATTAAGCCTCATTTATCAAATCATTTGATTTATTTAAACCTTTCTTAAATCTTGGAATAATTCCAAATCATTTTCTCTTTTACTTAGGAATAGCTCTCCAAATCATTCATTAAATCTTAATCAAAGATTTCTTAGATTCAAGTTATAACTTTTAACTTAGGGAAAATGTTCCCAAATCATTCATTGAACCTTAATCAAAGATTTTCTTCTTAACTTTAAATCATATTCTTGCAAATCGACGATTTTCATAATAGAGCACTACTGCCATCTTAGATATGGTAAATTTCACCTCTAGGACTAATGGCAAATTTCACCTCCAGGGACTAATGGCGATTTTCACCTCTAAGGACTAATGGAAAGTTTCACCTCTAGAGACTAATGGCAAGTAAACCTACATCATGAATATCTTTGTCTTTAACGATCATTGTCTTCAATATATTTTATTTCAAAAATTAGTTTGAAGAGGTTTTCGGATAGAAATCATCCAAATCCAATCTCGGTTCTTTTGTACAAACCACCGAATAAAAGATGTTAAATGGTTAATTAATATTCAAAGAATTTATTTCTTTTATTTTTGAAAAAACTTAAATATGATCTTTTAGAGCATCCGGGCTTTCCATTCGATCTATTCCACCCCTCGCCTAAGAAGAGAAAGCATAGGCTAGGTAAGTTCAGGGCACTGGTTTCTCCATCCTTAACCTTTGTTAAACATCTTGTTTAATCTTCCCAGATCTCACAGGCGGGACAAATGTACTAGTCGTTTCCACATTCTCCGTTTGTTATTACATTCAATATTCCTCACTATTTGTTTAAATGGTATAAACAATTCATATTAACAATTTATTCAAACTCTTATTAAAACTTCCAAATCATCTTTACATTACTTAATTTTTCCTTTAAAATCATTCAGAAAAGAATTGTTAAGTTTAAAACTGCATTTCAAAAGTTATTTCAAATTACTGTGAAAAGTGTTGCAAATAGCGTTTTAAAAGCTATATTCTTCAAAACGACTTTTATGTCATTTAGAAATCCATATTTTCAACTTAAGTATCTTTCAATAAATTTTAAAAGATTCTTAGGATGTATTTCATATTTTTAAAACATTTAAAAATGTCATTTATAAAGAAATCCCGTTTTGGATTCCGAACTGCAAAACCGCGATGTTTTTAGAAAATTGTTTTGGACATATTTTAAAATATACAAGATAAAATCTTGATTTTATTCCTTTATTTCTTTAAAAATATTTAAATGTTTATAAAACATTTCTAATTCATTTTAAAACTATTTGCAAAAGGTTTAAGCATTCCATATACACCATTTCATTTTCAAAAGGAAAGTAATTTCCTTTGTGCTTATCGACGTGTATCAACGTGACTTGGTAAAACAATTTTAACAAACATATCAAACAATCAATACTTCATGATCAAAGCATATATAAGCATCCATAGAAGTCATAACACAACATCAAACATGTACATATATATATATATATACAAATAAATAGAGATGCTAAATAGAGTTCCTCACCATAAACCAAAGCGATTAACTTCCTACCAACATTCTAATCAACCAACACTTCACTAATTAATTCCTACTCCATTAAACACTAGCAAAAACAACTTCTCCATTCTAATAGCTTGGTCGAGGCTTGAGATGGAGGTTGGCCGAAAATATAGAGAAGAAGCGGTAAACCTTTGAACTTGAATTTCCAAGATTTAGATCCAAAAAATAGGTCATCTTCTCTCTTGTTTTTGACTGTCTTACTCGCAAAATTTTAAAAACTTGTTAACTAAAAAGTTGTTGAAAATTATTTATATTGAATTTTAAAAAAAGAATCATTTGAATCCAAGTAGTTTTGGGGGAGATAATGATAGAATGAAGAAGAGGCATCGTTGGATTGACAAAAATGAAGCCCGAAAATACACTTTAAACAATTGAGTTTCAGGTATAGCAAACTTCAAAACTGAAAAACGTGATTAACATAAAAGTTGTAGCTACTAGAATTTTACATGGTTTCAAAAAAATAGTTTCATAATTTGGATCGTTTATTATTAAGTTATGATCAAAATAATATGGCCTATTCTCTAGCTTAAAAACTGGGCCAGAAAATGCACTGGAAAGAAATATATTTTTGACATAGTTATCTTTAGATAGAGATAAAGTGGTCAATATGAAAGTTGTAGCCCTTGAAAAAGTACATGATTTGAAAAAAAAATATTTTTTGTATTTTGGTAAGGATTTGAAGAAGTTACAGCCGAGAGAAAAAGAGGTAAAATATGGAGAAAAGAGGAGTTTGATTTGAAGAGAATGGACATTAATTTCTTTTGAATATTTTATAATTATTTTGACATTATTTATTTACAATTTTTTCTATGGCTTGGAAGCCATTAAAGAGAAGAGGAAGAATATGAAGAATCTTGATAAAAGAAGAAGAAGAAATGTGAATGAAGGCGAAGAAGTAGGTGGATATTTATAGAAAAAGAAAGAAAATGGTAATTTACCAAAATAACCTCTTACCAAATTACCAAACTAACATTGCTTCAACCTAAAGTAATCTCCACTTTTTCAGTACTTAACATCACCTTTCACATCTTTACTTTATGTCTTAATCCCTTAGGAACTAAGCTAAGTAAAATAATAATTATGTTGGCTTTTGATGTGATATTGATTTGATGTTTACTTTTTCTCACTTTTGTTAATTCTTACTTACTTTTACTAATGACTTCTAGAAGTTTTCTAGTCTTATTCAGTAAAAGAAAACATGTTTAGTGAATTAATTAATACTTACACTATTTGAATATATGTTTCTATATAAGAAAATAAAGGTGCGACGACGTGGCGACAACTTTTAATCGACAAAACATCGTTTTTCGACAAATGTTTTACGGTCACATTTTGACGTTTTAGTTAAACTATTTATTTATGTAAACCAAATTTAAAAATAAATTTTCATAATTCTATTTAAAACTATAAACACTCATAAATTAGTTAGGATAATTTATTTAACCATTGAAACTACTTTTCTGAAATCAGCATTTTGTCACTTTTGTCGACATAGGCAAATGTTACTATTTTTGTATGTTTCTACTTCCAAATCCTATCGAATATTATGTAAATCATTAGACCTTTTATATTTTATATTTACAAGTGGTCAAATTATGGGTCGTTACAAATGCAATGTCAGACAAACATCCATACAAGTTGTCCAGGAACAGGACAAACCGAAGGTACTTTTCTACCACATCCTATCGGAAAATCCCTAGGATTAGTAGCGAATAGTACTCGCATTGGATATTTCATAATGAAGAGACCACTACTAGTGGATGTATATTGGTATTTTAACCCCAAATGATCAACAAGCAGTCCCCCACTATAAGACTCCGGAATATCAATATCATCACAAGCAACCTGCACAATCGTCGCATATACGTTGGTCCGTAGTCATTTTCAGATAAATCTGATCCCGGTCCCTTCACACCAACAACGCAAAAGCATTTCTCAACCTCACATAGCAACTAAGTCTCATAGACTTATCGCGTCTCTAACTTTCAACTTGCTATCCTTCGGGCCAAGAAAGAAGCTCGATAGATTGGAGTATCACTCTGCACTATACGAATCAACATCCTCAACACAAACGATAATCAAGACTACACAGAAGGCTACGTACTAAGTGTATGACTAAATAGTTCACACATCAAGTTGAGTAACTAAAATTTTGGCCAAGTCCGATAGTCGGTTATTTAACTATCAAAGCAAACAAACAAAAATTCAGCACTATAACAATCACTAGGCCCTTTTAATTAATCTTTTATTAATTAATTCGCTTGCCAAATATTCACTTCAAATTATCTTTAAAACGATATATTCTCAAAATCATTTCAACATTGGAAAACATTTCCAAATACTTATTTAATAATAAGTAATTCACAATTCTATTTATTTTCAACACTTGGAAAATATTTCATATACTTAAATCACGATTAAGTATATATTTTATTCTATAAGAAAAACATTCTTTTAAACATATTTATTCAGCTCAAAATGAATATTGCGTAAAACATCGTTACGACAACCCAAAATTACTAGTATAGGGATTCAAAAATAAGATGGATATATAAATCCCAATACTATACAAAATATTTCATTTCGAAAATCATTTACTATAACAACAGTATTATGGTCCATCATTTTCTTATTTCTCGAAAACTCTATTTCAACAATGAATATTGAAATCTATGGTTTCGATCCTTAACACATTTTAAGACATCTTTAAAACATTTTACCACATTTAAAAGATTACTTTCCAGAACATTTATTCAACTTAAATGATTATTATTCACTGTCCAAAATCGTGAATATAAGTCGTTTACCAAATTCAACACTTCTACATATTAAATTTAAAGGATTATCCACTGTCCAAAATCGTGAATATATCTCCTTTAATAAGCTTTCATATTTACTTATCAAATTCAATTGATTTCAAATTTATAAAACAATGTTTATAAACTCCATTTATATTTTATAAAAACTTCAATTTATAAATTCCTTTTATTTACCAATTCCATTTATAACTCAATTATATACCAAAAATCCAATTTATGAGTTAATTCACTTATAAATCATTTATTTACAAAACCCATTCATTTTACAACTTCACAAATATAAATCTTATTCATTTGTAAAACCCATTTATAACTTCATTTTAACACTTATAAAATTCGTTTTATAATTCCAATATTGTAATTTATAAAATATCAATTTTATACATCTTCCATTTATAATAAGTCAAAAATCTTAATTTAAACTATTTACAAAATAGTTATTTCCATATTTCAAAAATCACATTTCAATTATATTTTCCAAAATTCATAATTTTTATAACAATAAAAATTATAACTATTTATTTAATATAAATTCATTTACTTAACAATTCAAAAATTAATATAACGTACAAATTCAAAATCACTTTAAAATTCTTTTAAATTCGAAATCTTTACTTTAACATTTTTAAATTACCAAAATAGGCCCAATGCTGCAACAACACCAAATACATCAATCACGGCAACCAAAACATCATATATCATATGATAACAGAATATATCACAATATCTGTAAATAAATCAATACTAGCGAGGAATCCAGTTGCATCCCTCCAACCTGTCACCTGCAACAAATATACATATTAGAATATGTGTACAATGTCCTCTTCAACGCAGACGCGCGTACAAAGGGTCATCCGCTCATACACGGGAACGTATAGGGTCATCTGCTCCACTAGGCATGTATATATCCAAATACCAATCAATATATCATATGTCATCTAAACAATCATCAATCATCATATAATAAATTATTTTTCACTTATATAAAAATATCAGCGAGTCAGAAAGAGTGAGTTGTACTCGCATTGCGTCCAATAGCAGTTGCAGCGTTTTATTCCGAACAAAATTAAACGACCATTTAGTTTTATCCAAAATTCACACTATCTATAATTAACTCCAAACTAGCTCCATCGCGTAGTGTTCGTCAATACGGTTCCAATGCAATTCGTTTCGTGTGAAACGGACCTTTTACGAAGAAGTTACGGCATTGCGGAGTTATACGAATTTATATATAAAGCAATTTCTTTTTCATTTTATTTTTTTAACCTTTTACACATCTAGGCCATTGCTTTAAATATTGCAAATCCAAGCCATGAACGTCTTCTTCCCATCCACGTTTGAAGCCAGTCAAGCAAACCCGTAGCCGCCCCTATTGACTGAATTAACGCGGCCACTACAATCGACGAGAACACGATCAACCACCACCCCTTCGAAGCTCAACCATGCCTCCATCTTCACCCAAGAGCACTTCGAGCTCGGCTCGAGATCTATCTCGAAATTCGTGCACGAACGCATGGTCTTTGATCGTCAATTGCCGTTGATTAGTTAGGTCTTGCTACGATTTTCATCTTTGTAGTTGAAACATTTTGCTAAATATCAAGGGATCATGAGATATTTGGGGAATAAGATGGAATTTTCTGGACATTGTTTTGTTTGCTGGCGGCTAGGGTTTAAAACCCTAATGGTTTGCAAAATAGAAAATTTAAGGTCCTTTTATAGAAAATTTGACGGCACTATTCACCCGAAAAATTTTCAAACTCGAAAGGAAGCGTGCCGCCTGGCGTTCATAATATTTTACCCCTATTTCGAATGCAATGGAATATATATCATGAGCCAATTCGATCGTATTTGAAAGATAGGTTTTCGAATTAACTATTTAAATTTAAAATTCACTTAAACATATTTCTACGCGTTTTAGCTTACCCCGGACAAACCGTAAATCCGATTTACACGAAATTTGAAATCTTACAATAATTTAACATTACGGATTTGACAAAATTCGAGACCGTTTGAAAAATGTCTATTTTTACTCGTCAATTAAATATTAAAATATTCAATTTCTACAATTTAAATTTTAATTCAGTTTTAAAAGTTCTCTAACATCATTCTAATTTAAATATGATTTAATTCAACTTTATGCAACATTTTTATTCACATTAAATCCAAATATCAATTATTTTCACTATTTCAAATATTAAATTAACAATTTAGTTATCCAATTAAATCATAATATTCGAAATAAAATCTATTAAGCTTATAAATTTTACTTGTGCATATTTAAAATTGATTAGATATACGAATTTCAAATGATTGAAATTCCGGATCTTTACAAGTCCCCACTTAAAAATCCATGACTCAACATCCCAATGCCAAATCTTGTCATTATTCCCTAAGAGCTGAAGAAGGGAGTCCATTTCCCATACAATGATCCCCTAATGATCAAAACTCAAATTGGACTGTCTATAGGGTCCAAGTTTCTTGTGGATACTAATAGTGCAGTCAAAGTCATTTTTAAAAGCCTTTGATCAGATGGGCATCCAAGAAGACAAGCTAGAGTCCACCCTTGAGCCAATCTTTGGGTTCAACAACAAAGGATCGACCCCAATGGAACAAGTAAAATTACTAGTATATATGGGAGTACCACCATCTTGTCGAACTTTTGAAACTCTCTTCGTAATTACTAGCCAACCATCCTATTACAACACTTTCTTGGGTAGATCCGCACTTGATGAGGTAGATGCTTTCGTCTCGCCAAAAAAATTGATTGTAAAATTCTTAACTAAGAGAGGCTGGGGCACTGTCCACGGGGAGCAATTCAGCTCCCACGAAATGTATTTTGGTACACTTGAACAATACAAAAGGGAATATTCTACATACTTTGATTCTTCTACTGTTTTTCAGCCTTCAGATGATGGATTTTTACATCCAACATTCGAAGCAAAGATTAGATCTAATAAGACTAAACATATGTATGAAAGGTACATTTCCCTTGGAAGCAGGAGGAAGAGGGTCGATACTAATTCTATAGAAGAAGGAAAATCAACACAGAATTTGATTGTCGTGAAGAAGTGGGAAGTATAAAATCCATAGATGACCTTAAGGAGCCAGGTATGGACCAAGATGATTCCACTAAAGTAGTTAATGTGGAAAAGGAGTTGGGTAGCAACTTGAAGAAGTACTTGATTCAATTCCTTAAATCCGATAAAGGCGTATTTGCATAGTCTCATTGGGATATAGTGGGATTGATCCATCAGTTATGTATCATGCGCTAAACATCAATCCAGAAGCGACCTTCATTAGACAAAAAAAGAGACAACTGGATAATGAAGGTCCGACTCTCTAAAAGAGGAAGTTAAAAGAATCATTGAAAATGGATTTATTCAGGAAATCTACTGCCTAAAATGGCTAGCAAACCCAGTATTAGTGAAGAAGTCAAACGGTAAGTTGAGGACTTGCGTCGATTATACTGACTTAAACAAGGCTTGTCTGAAAGATTGTTTCCCAATACCATGGATGGATCGGTTGGATGACGCAACTAGTGGGCACAAATTGTTCTCTCTCATGGATGCACTCAAGATATAATAAGATACCAATGTTTGAGCAGGTGAGGAACATATGAGTTTCATTACTGATTGGGGAATATACTACTATAAAGCAATGTCATTCGGGTTAAAGAATGCAAGGGCTACTTATCAAAGTCAACAGAATGTTTAAAGAACAGATTGGTCAAAATATGGAATTTTATGTTGACGACATGCTAGTGAATTCTTATGAGGCTAAAAGTCACCTTGAAGATCTAAAAAAAATGTTCGAAATGTTACGAAAATATCAGATGAAATTGAATCCCTAGAAATGCTCTTTCAGAGTCCATTTCGGAAAGTTTTTAGGCTATCTGGTGAGTGCTCAAGGGATTGAAGCCAACCAAGACAAGGTTCAAGCTTTCAAGAGCTTGGCTGGGCCAAAAACTAGCAAAGATGTAATGAGTTTAAACTTTAGGTTAGCTTCCCTAAGAATATTCATTTCCAAGGTGACTGATAAGTGCATTCCCTTTTTCAGTGTGATCAAGAAGAAGAAAAATTTTGAAAGGGGAGAAGACTGTAAGAAAGCTTTTCAAGAATAGAAAAATCATTTGGAAAAACTGCCAATACTATCTGTTAATGCTAAAATGTACGCTAACTCCCCGGTGTAAGTTGTAATATAGTGAAAGCACCACCCGTTGGTACGGGAACTGAAAATAAGCAGAAAATGGTAGAGAAATAGTAAAGAGACAACAGTTTTTATAGTGGTTCGGCTTAAAGTCAAGCCTACGTCCACTTAATCTCTTTTATTGCTGATTTGATTACAACTTTTTCAATGATTCTTCAAGTACAACACGATTAATACGAATAGCTAGAACTTCGATGTAGAAAGGCTCTTCCAATTCATGTTGAATGAGTTAGATCTTTCCCAAAATTTGTTGAAGCGTCTTCGGTGTTTGAAGTGTTGAAGGAGTCGAGAAAACAGCAAAGTATTGGCGTTCCAGAAATGATCCAAAGGTCCCTTCTTCAGTTGGAGCAGGCGGGGTATTTATAGGGAAAATCTGGATGCAAGTCCTAGGTCGTGAGCGACCTAGGGGACGCAAGCTACGGCTCATCATGGTTGCACTTGATCACTTGAACAGGCTGGTAGGTCGTAGGTCGTGGGCGACCTAGGGGAGAATGGTTGGTGACTTAATCATGTCGAGGTACCTAGTGGAGCGACCTAGGCTGGTCGTAGGAGTAGCAGCGATCTAGTGCTGGTTCGACCAATAACCAAGCGACATAACGTTATGAAGCTTTTGGCTCGCTAGGTCGTTAACTCGCTAGGTCGTTAACTCACTAAGTCGTTAACTCGCTAAGTCGTTAACTCGCTAGGTCGTTAACTCGCTAGGTCGCGTAGGTCATTTAGTCACTAGGTCGTTGAACTCCTCTGTTGCGATATACTGCTGTCTTGTATTGATTGCTAGGTCGCTTAGGTCGTCACATGTTAGCTCGCTGTAGAACTTCATCCTCGTTAGCTCGCTCGCACTTTATCTCATTAGGTCGCCTGTGTGTTAACCCGTTAGGTCACTTGGTTCCTTAATTCGTTAGGTCGTTAGGTCACTAACTGTTGCCACGCTAACGCGCTAGAGGCTTTAGATCGTTAGGTCATTTTTCTTTCGAGTACTTGAGTCGCCATTCAAAGTGGTTTTAACACTTGCCCCTCGAAGTATACGCCTATGTTATAGGTCGTGTGCTTCGATCTAACTACTCTAGGTTGTGGGCGACTTAACAATCTCGCTAACTCGTGTGCCGATACGCCTTCTTTTCTTTTTCCCATATAATCCATTAGCTCGTTTCTTCCTCCTCATTCCACTAATTGTACTCTGCCGCCATTGCCATTCTTGAGCTCAAGAATCCTCAAAGCGAAACCCCTTGTTGCTTTGATCATTATTCCTAACAACAATCCTAGGTAAATCGATCATCTCTCCATTGTATCTGCCATCAATTTCCTCGTAATCACTTTCACACGGTTTTTATTACCTTGCCGTAAAATTTCCTCCTGATTCACCCTCTGATCGCCATTGAACTGTTTGTAATTGCTTTAAAAATGGATCGGCCTATGATTTCTCAGAGTTGCGTGGTGTGTGTTCAAGTTTGTGGAGTTTGATAATGTTTTCTGGAGATTCAGAGAAGAAGATGAGGCCTTAAGCAATTGGAGGAGACGAAGGGATTTGTGGTTAACGGTTTAGTGGTTTTTTAGGTTAAGCCATGATGTTTCGGGCGAAGCAATGGTGGTGGACGCATGGCAAAATATGATTGGGGAATAGGACTTATGGCTTTTGATGGGAGATAGCTCAATATTGCCGAGCTACCTCAGGAGCGACCTAACGAATTCGACCGTCCTAACAACCCTTACGACATAACTCTTTGCGACTTAAGCTCTTTGCGAATTAAGCTTTAGGTCGCGGCCACACCTGAACGAGCTAATACTTAGAAAAAAAATGCACTGCCTTGACCTGAAGTCTCATGCCTTGAACTCTTTGACTTGAACACTTTTTAATTCGTAGGAACATGACATTGCTGAACTATTTGACTTGAACAATGCGACTTAAGAAAGCTTTGACCTATGCTAAGCTGCTTGAGCTTGACTACTTGCAAAAATGTGACAGCACTTAACTTGAATTCTCAACTTGAGCTGTCGAGATAACTTGCCTGAACTTGTTGCACTTCTTTACAGATTATATTAACTTTAACGCTAACAACCTGTTAAACACATCATTTGCAGAAAAATGGGACGAATATACTCATCATCGACTGCCCACATCGAGTGATGGATTAGATCAAAGAAATGATATTTTACTTAAGTAAAATAGTATGATTCTGATTACAGATGAAGTGATGTGAATTAACTGATTTAAATGAAGCATCAACGCAAAATGCAAACAACTACAACTGCTTATTGCTAAGTATCATCTGCATTGATACTACACTTAACTTTGGTTTAATAACAAGCCTCGAAACTTACTGAATTGACATGCATCAATCAGTACAATTTCAAGCTTTATTTCATTTACTTGTTATTTCAGTAGTTTTGCACAACACTTCACACACTTTTAGGAAATGTGCACCTTCATATTTGAATATCCAGTTCCTTGTGTAGAATGACTTCTCAACAAGAAGAGATAGGACGGCAAGCTGAAGAGGCCTTCCCAATAGCTAACCCCTTGGATAATCCTCCGAAAAGAAATTCAACCACTCTGAATCAACGGGTTTTCAGTCAGTTATGCATTCAGTTCGGCATTGCTGAAGCGGACGCCCTGCTTCCTGGGGTAAATTGATTACCAATCTTCTTGAAAGCGCCCATGGGTTTTTGAACCAATTTTTCTTTGTTCGCTGCCCCCCGGGAATTTACGGCATCTGGAGAGTAGGAAGTAAGATTGTTTATCTCCGTTCTTTCCTTTTCTGAGCTTTTCAAAATTCGAGTTGTCAAGTGCTAACTTCATTCTTTACTTTTGCAGCAATTCCTCCTCCATCAAGAGATTCAAGCCATAAACCGACTTTTGATAGATTGAGTGATGTAGCTGCTGAAGAGAGAAGTATCAAGTTTCTGCTGAAGGATGAGTTTTTACACCAATTCGGACTTTTGCATCCTTCTCGATCTATTCAACTCCGTGATGCCCCTGGTTCTCAAGCACAGACGTCAGATGCCCCAGTTTCTGCAAAGGAACTTGCATCGAAGGAACCTATTACAGAGGCCTCACTGGTGAAATGTTCTACTCCTGTTGACGATGCGGGGTCATCTGGCAAGTTTACACTTCCCCGGGTTATCGAAGAAGAAGTTCTTCCTCAACATTCCGAAAAGGCTGCTGATGAGAAAACTGAGAAAAAGAGTTCCGCTGGGCATGATGGTGATGACATTTTCGAAGGGCTGAGCAACCTAGTGGTGACTTCACATGAGCTCTTCAAAGATGATACCACTGCTTCTAAACTTGTTTCTCCAACAGTCGAAGTGACATCCACCTTGCGACCAACTTTGTCGACCCAAGAGTTGACACCTGTTGCAAAAGTCGACATTACTCCCAAGCTGAAGAGTGGTTTGTAGCTCGACGCGTGTAGTCCGCACATCACACACACATTTAGGATTTTTGGCAATTATACGCACTTAGCTTCTTTATTTTGAAGATCTCTAAACTTTGTCTCTTCTTCATTTTCAGGTTCTCCAATGGGGCGCAACGGTTCATACTATGACGACTTTCAACGCTATGGGAGATGCGATTCTTACAATCCCAGACGCTATTTTCCTGCCCTGAGGGAAACTGATGAAGAAAGAGCTACCAGAAAAGCTCGCGAGAGGCAAGCTTATGAGGAGCGGTACGGAAGAAGGGATGACCAACATGACTCTCACCCAAGGGATGATGATTCCCATAAAAGAAAGTCTCACGATGACAAAGGGAAGAGTTATGATACTGAAGCATCCAGCAAGCCTAGCGAAAAATCTTCAGCTGAAATCTCTAAAACGCCCGCTACTTCTGTTTCTTTAGATATCCCTTCTAGCTCCACGGCCCTTAAAAGAACTGAGATACAGATAATTATTAACAGACCTCTGTATCAAGTTGAGAATGCTCCGCCGCACTCCAAAGCCGGTTTCCAAACTGGTGTTTAAAAGGAGTACGCTTTGACTTGGACTTGGTCCCCATCGATAAACAGGCTATGTTAAGAAATCTTGATGCTGTTAGGCTTGACATCGAAAGAATGTCCGGGTGGCAAAAGCTAGTCGATGATCTTCAGCGAGTGAACCACTTAAATCTTGAAGCTATGCTAACCATGGAGAGTGACAAGTCTGAATGGAAAAAAGTTCTCGACCAGCACGACAGGGAGATGAAGAACATTACTGCAATAATGAGAAACTCGAAGCTGAAGTCGAGCAACTTAAAGTTGAACTTGCTACCTCTTCCACTTCTTTTACTCAAAAGGAAGAGGTGCTTCAAAAGCAAGTAAGGGATGCCCATGCTAGTCAACGAGATGCTGAGGCCGGACTTGAGGCACAACAGAGAATTATGGAAAGCTATCGCAGTGATGTTGTTCAACTACGGCAAAAGACTAGCTCCCAAGACTTGGAGATTGAAATGTTAAAAGCTCATCTTTCTAGAGTTGAAAAAGAACGCGACGAGGCCATTGCTGGAAAAGCAGTAGCTGAACAGTCTCATGAGGAGACGAAGGCCGACGTCAGTTCTACTTTATTTGAGTTTTACATTCACAGTGTCTTGGGGAATGGCAGTCTCTCATTCTTGGGGCCAAAGTATGAAATTACCCTGGAGGAAGTGTGGGAAGAAGCGGTCGAAATGCTTGGAGGCGCCGGCTATGCTGAGGCGGATCTTAAGGCGTATTATCTGGATGATGAGGGTCGAGCCGCCCTTGCCAACGGGAAAGAACAACTCGCCCAAGAACGAGCCGAAGCGGCAGAAGGAGAGCATTCAGGGAAGGCTCTTTTGACCGACCCGACTCGTCCTTCGGCTTTGGCTGACGTCGATATTACTGGCACTAGCTCTCATTCTCTGCCTCCAGCCAAAGCCGAGACCGGAATTACAACCGCCCACACCGAGTCCCAGGAAAACATTGAAGCCCAAGATTTCGAAATCGAAGTGATAAAGCCCACTTCTCCAGGTAACTTCAACAATGATCTAGTTCAAGTGGACTACTTGTTCGCTTCACATGAGCTTGATGAACTTTTTGATTATTACTTAAGCCTTAACGCGCCACTATCCCCCCTCTTTATGAGGAATGCTGATTTTAACTTCTCTTCTTCTGTAGTGAAAACACCAAGTGCTGCACAGACTTCTCCTCTTCCAGCTATTCCACCTCCATCTCTTCAAATTACTCCTCCTTTTGCTTCTCAACCGGGGTCGCAAGAAGAATAAATAGAAGCTCTTCAAGGCTTGGATGACCCGGCCACTTCACAAGAGCAGAAGGCTGAGGAACTTGAAGAAGGTGAAAGGACTCCGGAAAAATTTGATGACACAAAGCTGTCTGAACTTATCACTCCGGGCAGCGAGTCTTCTTCAAGGAAGAAGGGAAAGCGCATAACTTCGAAGAAGAAAAAGAAAAGCACTTCTGCTAGTGAAGAGAAAGCGGAAGTAGACCTAGTTGTACCTCTTTCTCCTTCTTCCCCGACTCGCTCAGGCCGGCTCAAAAAGCTAACCATTAGGCCAGGCGAGGGCTCTAAAGGTGGCGGGAAGAAGAAATAAAGAGTTTTTCTTTACCCTTCTTGTTTTGCTTTTTGCTTGTATATAAAGGCTTGTATTGACCGGAGATTGTGCGGGTACCGGCCCCCGCTTTTTGAAACCTGCACATGTATAAAAATTTTATGGTATGGAATAAAATGATTCTTTTTACTTGTACAATCTTTTGACTGTATTTGTGAATGCATTTATTCCTTATTTTCTCACAAGTTTCTTCATATTCTTTGTGTGATATTGCAATAAGTTTGTGGTATGTTGCTTGAGCGTTGCTTTTATTAATGTAGCTATATTGTATTGCTCCCATACCACGGCTTATTGCAATTTCTTTCATTTGGTAAGACTTTGGAGAACAATTCTTCTGTTTCGAGCAGACTTGTACTCTTAAGTTGGAGAACAACTCCTCCATTTTGAGAAGGCTTGCACTCTTACTTTAGAGAATAATTTTTCCATTTTTGAGGAAATATTACTCTGCTTTAGTAGAGTGTGCCTTGTATTGGAGAAGTCTTCTCTCTCTTTTGTTTGAAAAAGTTTTTACACTTCACTTTCGGAGATAGTCACTTTAAATTTTGACAAGTGGATTCCCCTACACGGTGAAGTGGGCCTCCGAAAAGGGCTTTGAGTGCCTTCGAAGAGGGCTTTTTGTTTGTGCCTCTGGATAGGGCTTTGATTCGTGCCTCGGGAGAGGGCTTTTTTGTTTGTGCCTCGGGAGAGGGCTTTTTTGTTTGTACTTCGAGAGAGGGCTTTTTGTTTTTTTCCCTATACGCGGGGAAGCGTGCCTCCGAAGAGGGCTTTTGTTTGTGCCTCTAGAGAGGGCTTTTTGTTTTTTCCCTGTACACGGGGAAGCGTGCCTCCGAAGAGGGCTTTTGCACTCCATCTTGGTGAAGTGTGCCTCCGAAGAGGGCTTTTGCCTTCGAGGAGGGCTTTTGGCACTTCAACTCTGGTGAAGTGGGCCTCCGAAGAGGGCTTTTGCCTCCGAAGAGGGCTTTTGGCCTTCCCCCTTGTGAGGAGAAGAGGGCCTTCGAAGAGGGATTTTGGCTCTTCCCCCTTGTGAGGAGAAGAGGGCCTCCGAAGAGGGCTTTTGTCTCCGAAAAGGGCTTTGTTGTTCGCCTGGTAGGTTGCATCTCACAGTTAAGTGGATCCACGGAGCAGACACAAGCTACTTAACTGGATGTTTGTTTGCACAAACGATCGCAATTAAGTAGCATGGGCCTGGAACCTTCACTTTGGGAAGGTGCCCCTTCGGTGGTTCCACCAACCTTTTTGGTTGAGGCACAAGATTCCATTTTGGTTGTTCTTTGTCTGCTTGCCCATGTCTTTCCACCATCTGCCTCTCAGCGACTCCTCGTTATCGTGTCCAAGAACATGTTCTTTTCCTTTGTAAGTTGTTTTCTTTTTTCCAAAGAAGTGCATTTCATTATTAAGTGAATCCACGGGGCAGACGCAAGCTACTTGACCGGATGTTCGTTTGCACAGACGATCGCAATTAGTTAGCAAGGGCCTGGAACCTTCACTTTCAGAAGGTGCCCCTTCGGTGGAATCACCAACTGTTTGTGAGAAGCACTCCTTATGTAGGAATTGAATCTGCAATTTTTGTGACTTGACATTTGCTTGTTGAATGATTTGTAGGAATCGCTTGGCCTTGTGATGTGTTGAATAGGTAAGCTTTGCTTTGATAGCCTGCATTATTAAATCGACGTTTTGGCAATATATTCAAGGTACATGCACATCGAAATGAGACAGGCATTTTACAGTAGTAAAGAACACAAGATTTATAGTAAAATCAGTGTGAATCAATACAAAAATGATACATCCATCATCATTTTACAAATTTAAGCATTGCTTTTAAGTAAACTATGGACGTAAGTGGTCGCTGTTTCAGGCTCTCGGAATTGGATCTCATCGGTACTTGGAGCTGACAAGACTTCCACAGGGACCGGTCCCCAATAATTGAACTTGGCCAAAGCTTCAATACTTTGCGAGAGAATCCGCCTTTATGTTCTCTTCCTGGGATATATGGCGCTCCCAGGCCTTTGACAAATAAGCAGGCAGATTTTCTCCTTTAGTCTGAAACTCTTTCTTGACTTGACATAGAAAAATCCGAGGCATATCTCAAAGCGTGAGCGTATCTTTCCATCTCACCCCAGCTTCTGGCCGCTGGGTGAGGACCCCTTGTGACAACATTAATGATAGGCCTCTCGGAATCCTGCGCTGCAGCTCTCTCACCTGAGCCAGATTGATAAGCGGGAACTTGTTGCCCCTGAGTAGATGAGGTTGGGTCGTTTCTGTTTCTCTTCACATATTGTTGAAGTTTATTCTAGCTCAACAGCTCCTCAATCAAACTCTTTAGATGGCGACATTCTTTAGTGTCATGGCCAGGTTGATTGTGGAATCGACAGAATCTTCCATTATGCGCAACATTTTTCCCAAGCCTCAACTTAGGTGGTTTAGGGTATTCAACAACATCCTTGGTTGCGAAAAAGATATTCTCTGGAGTATCAGTTAAAGGAGTAAAATCTGAAGGTTTAAAGTAGCGAGTTTTCTTCGCATCTTTTTGCTTTTTTCCATCGTCATTTTTCCTCTTCTGACCACCAGATTCCTTTTTGTTAGAAGCAACATTTTTATTCTCAACTTCATTCACGACTACTTTTACCGGCATAGGAAGGCTCTCTAAGCGCATAAATTCGTCGGCCTTCTTGTAGAATTTCTCAAGCGAATTTGGCCCTTTCATCTTTAGCCATTTCCCGAATTCACTAGATTTGTCTATAGCTCGCATCAAGTAAGTGAGAATCATCCGAGGCTCCGCATTGTCAACTTCAGCCAAGGCTATATTAAAGCGGTTTAAGAAAGATTTAAGAGGCTCTCCAGGGCCTTGTTCGAGGCTGGATAGTGACACTATATCTTTGGCCTTTGAAGCGTATAACCTGAATTGATCTTTGAATTTCCGAGTGAGGTCAGAGAATCGATCCACAGAACGGACTGGTAGCTTTGTGAACCAAAGCAGAGCCACTCCTTCCAAATACACTGGAAAATATCTGCACTTGATCTCATCCGATGCTCTGGCACCAGTCATATGCCAGTCGTACTTGTATAAGAATTGGTTAGGATCGCTTGTTCCCCGATAAGCTGGAATAGTGGGAGGAACAAACTTCTTTGGAAATTCGGCCTTCGGGATCCTTTCAGTGAAAGGAGTCTTGCTTGGAGCAAACCCCCATTCATTCTCGTCTTCTTTCCTTTGCATGCTTTCGTTCATAATTTGTCGAATCATTCCCGAGAGGTATTCCTCGTCGTTTAGAGGCCCCGCGGGACAGACGTCAGCTACGTTTTTGGAAGTTTGCTTGGACAAACATTCCCGAAGTTGGTTGCGGCCGTGAACCTCCGGCCTGGGGAGGTGACCCTTCGATGGTGCCAGCTGCCCTTTGAGGAACACTTTTCTCTTGGGAATCATGAGCATCTTCTGCAAGGTTTCTTCATTATTTCTTGGTTGTTGGTTTACTCCAAGTAAAGCATTTATCCTGTCCAACATTAAAGTATTCTGGGCTTCCATCTGTTGATACAACCCAGACACTGCAGCGTCCAATTCGGCCCTCATAATTCCAACACTAGGAGCCGTTTGATCTGACACGGGAGAAGTGGCGATATTCTCATAAGCACTTCCAGATCTAGCAGAACTACCTTTCCTTCCACGAGCCATAATCTCAGATAGACTTCTGGTTCTTTGAGAAAGTCTTTCAAAAAATCTTTGCGGAGAAATGATGAGAGCGCCCTGAGTTCAATTCTCAGTGAAAGCACCAAAAATGTTAACGCTAAAATGTACGCTAACACCCTGGTGTAAGTTGTAATATAGTGAAAGCACCACCCGTTGGTACGGGAACTGAAAATAAGCAGAAAATAGCAGAGAAATAGTAAAGATACAACATTTTTTATAGTGGTTCGGCTTAAAGTCAAGCCTACGTCCACTTAATCTCTTTTATTGCCGATGATTACAACTTTTTCAATGATTCTTCAAGTACAAGACGATTAAGACGAATAGCTAGAACTTCGATGTAGAAAGGCTCTACCAATTCATGTTGAATGAGTTAGATCTTTCCCAAAGTTCGTTGAAGCGTCTTCGGTGTTTGAAGTGTCGAAGGGGTCGAGAAAACAGCAAAGTATTGGCGTTCCAGAAATGATCCAAAGGTCCCCCCTTTAGTTGGAGCAGGCGGGGTATTTATAAGGAAAATCTAGATGCAGGTCCTAGGTCGTGAGCGACCTAGGGGACACAAGCTATGGCTCATCATGGTTGAACTTGATCACTTGAACAGGCTGGTAGGTCGTGGGCGACCTAGGGGAGAATGGTTGGCGACTTAATCATGTCGAGGTACCTAGTGGAGCGACCTAGGTTGGTCGTAGGAGTAGCAACGATTAGTGCTGGTTCGACCTATAACTAAGCGACATAACGATATGAAGCTTGTGGTTCGCTAGGTCGTTAACTCGCTGGGTCGTTAACTCGCTAGGTCGTTAACTCGCTAGGTCGTTAACTCGCTAGGTAGCATAGGTCATTTAGTCACTAGGTCGCTAGATCGATGAACTCCTCTGTTGCGATATACTATTGTCTTGTATTGATTGCTAGGTCGCTTAGGTCATCACATGTTAGCTCGCTGTAGAACTTTATCCTCGTTAGCTCACTCGCACTTTATCTCATTAGGTCGCTTGTGTGTTAACCCGTTAGGTCGCTTGGTTCCTTAATTCGTTAGGTCGTTAGGTCACTAACTGTTGCCACGTTAACTCGCTGGAGGCTTTAGATCGTTAGGTGATTTTTCTTTCGAGTACTTGAGTCGCCGTTCAAAGTGGTGTTAACACTATCTAGTCCATAGAATGGTGAATTTTATACTTATGCATTTCAATCTTGGAACATGCAATGCGCAGTTTTGATCAGAGAGGAAAGTGGGACTCAACTTCCAATTTATTATGTGAGCAGACGGTTAAAGGATGCAGAGGTTCGATACCTGGTAATAGAAAAACTAGCTTATGGCTTAATAATTACCACATGAAAACTTAGGGCATACTTTCAAGCACATCCAATCAAAGTATTGACTAACTTTCCGCTCAAACCAGTCTTCAGTAAACCTGAAACTTCGGAAGGCTGGTAAAATGGGGAATTTAACTTAGCCAGTGTGACATTGGTTTTCAACCACGGCCAGCTATCAAAAGACAAGCATTGGTAGACTTTATAACAAATATACAAACTTCGTTAAAGAACAATCTGAAAAGGAAAAGGATGAAAAACCTATGTGGCATTTATTTGCGGATAGCGCGTCCAATGAGCAGGGACCTGGAGCGGGATATGTCATAATAACACCAGACAGACACCACATATAGCATGCAATGAAGATGGGGTTTCCCACAATAATTGATGCAGCCGAATACGAATCAATGGTGGCAGGATTGACTTTGGATTTAGAGCCCACAATCCCACGAATTCAAATCTTTAGTGATTCGCAGCTAATGGTAAATCAGGCGAAGCAAGTATATCATACTGAAGTTGCCAAGCAACCTCTATGTGTAAAGAAGATATTGAAGATACTCGATTTGTTTTAAGATTTTTCCATACATTAAGTTCCGCAGGGAGAAAACTCACACGCGGATTCATTAGCAAAGTTGGCTAGTTCAAGGGGAGCCCTAGAGACTCGGATCGTGTCAATAGGGTATCAAGCAAATCCAAGTATTGAAGAGGGAATACCCAAACAAGGAAAGGAACTATTAGTCCTAACTAGATCTCAAGTCAAGCTACAAGAAAGAGAACACCAAGAAATTAATAGGCAAATCCCAAATGAGAGAAACACCAGCTAAGGACATATGAGTGTTATAATAACGCTTGGATGTCGCCTATTGTCGAATATCTTTGTAAAGTGATATTGCCATCTGATAAGGGAAAGGCTAGGAAAATCAGAAGATAGGCTCCAACTTTCACTGTAGTGAATTGAATTCTCTATAAGAAGGGATATGCAGTACCTTACTTAAGATGTTTATATCTGGAAGATGGAATGAAATTGTTGGTGGAAGCTCATGAAGGATTCTGTGGAGACCACTCCAATGGGGCAAAGTTGGCAAAGAGAATAATAAGACACGGTTTTTATTGTCCTCGAATAGCAAGTCAAGCTATTGAATATGTCAAGAGTTGTGAAAGATGCCTAAAATACTCAAAGATTCGTCGATTGCCTCCAAGCTAATTAACTCTGATTTCAAGTCCATGACCTTCGATATATGGAGAATCAACTTAATTGGGCCATTGCCAATTTCTAAAGGGGGAGCAAAGTATGCTAAAGTCTCCATAGACTACTTTACTAAATGGGTAGAAGTAGAACCACTCCCCAAATCACTTCTGGGAAAGTGCTTAGATTTGTCATTAAAAACATTATTTCCAGATTTGGAATCATCTTCAAGATTATAACAAATAACGGAACACAATTTGAAAGTGAGGAGTTTTCTCGATTTCATCATAGGAATGGAATCATAAAAAATTTCTCATCCGTGGCGCATCCAAAGGCCAATGGGATCATTGAAGTTGCAAATAAGACTATTAAGACTATCTTGAAAAGGTGATTAAATAAATGTAACATCCACTATTTAAAAGCCCAAAGCTAAGCGCTACAGATACTGCAGTCATCCATAGTATTAACTTTCGACGACTAAATACGTTTACGTTAAAGGTATCCATAATGTCAGAAGCACTTGAATATGAAAAAAAGCCATAGATTTCGAAAAAACAACATTTTATTGATTTCATTTCAAAACACATTTCACATTGAAATTACATAATCCCATAATTGTTTTCTAGGTTTAGATAAAATATAATTATTACATAAATACGCAAAGAGCGACATATGATGATGCCCCATTGGTTGACCATAGTATTATATAGACATAACTATCTTCAACAAAACAGAATAAAAAAGACAAAATAACAACTCCTAAAAACATATCTTTTGCATCAACCTACTAAAAACTGTAAAACCTCAACCCTCGGCCTGCTCAATTTTTGAGTACCCGATTGTTTAAGGGGAGAAATATAAAATTTGAGTCATACATAAAGCCTGGGGTGAATAATACTATACATCTCAGTTATTTGATATTAAGTGAGACTATGTCGCTTAGCGGAACGGGTTCCCCCACTAATATCCTTTAAAACATATCTTTTGCAAACTTTTGTCCTGCAACCAAAACTGGTTAAAACTATATAGCATTATTTTGTAAACGTATATATCAGGTAATAAATGAACTATTTATCCGAATACTATAGTTTTGTTTGGCTAACTACTAACCTTTGGGTTACTCGGGCCTACCAGATAATATAATTAAAATAATCTAACACTTATTAGACACTCCACTTCTGGACGGTCTGTCCTTAACTATGTATCAAATACTCCTTTTCTGGACGGTTTGTCCCTAAATTAGCATCTTCCAGGGTAACCTAATCCTAGTGGATATGCGGGCTGACCAATAACCTATCTGTATAGAAATATGTATTCCTTTCTATGTGTATTCATAGTTTTAGTCTTACCTGTGACAAAGCCCTACATATTAGTTTGGACTAAATTAGCTACGGCTAGTTGCTAATGTATAGGGAACGACCCTATACTAGTCTCATCTAGTATTCTAATATCTAAGTCATTTTAGTTGGGGAAATCTTCCCAAAATTTTCCTTGAATTGATTTAAAAACTTTGAACCAAACTCTAACAAAGAAAATATAAATACTCCATGGTTTACTCAAAATCACCTTGCTATGTTATATATATACTTTACTCAAATCTTTGTTGATGAAAACATTTAAATCTTTCAAAGTACTCCTTTCGATCCCATTGAAAGTATACCTTTCGTAACCAAGTAAAATCCATTCTTTCATGTAGGCCGAAAGACCAAAACATTCCTTTCGAACCAATTAACATAATCATTTCGAAACCATTGAAAAAAACCTTTCCCTTCAAGAGTTATTAAACCTTAGACATCCTTCTTTAAAAACTTTAAACATTGCCTTTCAAAACAGATGGAAAACCTTTCTTTTTAAAACTTTTAAAACTATTGGTTAAACCTTCTGAGATCTTTGGGGAACCGCCCCTTCCAACCCTTTTCTAAAAACCTTTCGAAAGCATTAAAACCTTAAAATTTTCGAAAGTATTTGGTTTCTATTTAAAACATGTGGAAACACCTTTGGAAACCATTGGGTTAACCTTTAAAAATCTCCAAGGGTCACAAAACAATAACATCAAAAGAACTCTTTTGAAAGCTATCTCTCAGTAAGGAAAAGTTGGTGTCATAACCAACCTTCCGAAAGCAATGGAGAAGCGGCAGGGTTTTATAAAACAAAAAAAACCATTTCGAAGGCATTACTTTGAAACGTAGAAGCGGCAGCAAAAGGCTTCGAACTAGTCGAAAGCAGTTATTAAAAACAATGGCGCGACCTCTTAAAACAATTCTTTAAATTATTTGACCTAGTCGGTAGCCAACCAAGTCAAAAGCTATTCAGTGAAAAGTAACCAGCGTATTTGCATTTAAACTAAATGAGGCTTCGATCTCGTCGGAACCCTTAGTTTTGACCCAATACCTTTCGCATTTGTCCAATTCACTATGTACCACGTTATTGATACTATGTGCATTGGTTTTAATAGCATGAAGTTAGAATTACTAAGTCGGAAGCAAATCAAGACAGGAGCAAGGTGCCAAAAGTAACTAAATAGTAAAAAGCATGTAGATAAACTATTCTTTTCACTTAACCTTCCTTGTGTGTCAAATTATGATTGGTTGCAAATTTTATTTTCAAAAATACAGCCAATTTCAGAAAAAACAATTTGAGTTATTTACAAAATATCCCTTCTCCTTTTTATAAATATATAAAACATTGTAGTCGCATGTCTTAAATAATTTTATATATTCATCAAAATACTTTGGAAAATTCTACAAAAATTCCAAAAAATCATTTGTAATATGTTTTCTAACATATATAAATTTCAGACCAAATTGTATATAATTTAATCGTAAATTATTTTTAACCCAGTTAATCATTTTCTTCACTACAAAATTTATATAAAATCCACATAAATTCATAAAATTATGAAAATTTAAAACCATCCCTAAAATATCGTTACTGGTCTATAGCTAAATTCGCAATGCATTTGGTCATTAATTAGGATTTTCACATCAAAATATATCTAAAAATCTATATGAATAAGCATATATAAATACTCAATCATTCAAAAAATGGCATAACTATTGCAAATAAATTCAGTTTATCCTTAAATTGAAAATCATTAAGAAAACAAGAGATGTAATAACTATTCACTATAGCTTTCATGTTAAGGAGATGAGATTTGACTTTTGAGTTATGTTGGTTATTTTTTTCCTATTGATTTAGCTTGATTTCCCCTCTTTTCTTCTTAATGGTGGTCGGCCTCTAGGTGTTTTAGTTTTGGTGAATTATGAATGAACGTTAAAATGAATGTAGGGAAGATTTAGTGTATAAGGTTATTGCTCTTTCCTATTATGCTCTTGTCTATTCACCCTAACTTAATTCGTTTTAATTCCTTTAGTTCATTGGTTTATTTTGGGATGGCTACCCCTTATAAATCTCAGATCTCACTCTCTTAACAAATTACATTATTTCATTTAATTTACCTAATAAGTTCTAAATCATGTTCCTAAAAATATGGGTGTTACAGATACCCCTCCTTAAAGAATCTCATCATTGAATTTACGATAAGGTATACATCAAAACAATCAAAGGTAAAATATACCATCAAACAAATCAGGATAAGCATCTCTAATCCTACTCTCAGTCTCCGAGGTACAGTCTCTATCATTGTCACTGCAATGGACCTTCACTAATTTGACATTCTTATTCCGCAACTTCTTCTAATCGCTCGAGACTATCCAGATAGGCTTCCTAACTATAGTCATATCTAGTTCCACTACTAAATCCTCTAACATAGTCGGTGCTATAGTAATGACTAGATCCTTAATGCACTTTCTCAAATGAGATATATGGAAAACATCGTGGACTTCTGCCAAACTACTCGGTAAATCTATTCTGTACGTGAGTTTCCCATTCCTCTCTAAAATAGTAAATGGCCCTATGAATCTCGGTGCTAACTTCACTGTCTTCCCAAACCTGATAAGGCCTTTCATCGGTGACACTTTGATGAAAACCTGATCTCCAATAGAGAACTCAAAATCTTTCCCTCTTCTATCTACATAACTCTTTTTCCTAGATTGAGCATCCTTAATTCTAGCCTTTATCAACTTAATCTTCTCTACGGCTTCCCAAACTAAATCTGGACAAAGTACCAACCTATCCCTGGATTCTAGTCAAAAACTAGATATTTACATGGTCTTCCATATAAAGCCTCAAACGGTTCCATCCCAATACTAGCCAGATAACTATTGCTATGCGAAAAGTCAACTAGATGCAGATGGTCATCCCATGATCTTCAAGATCTGATACACAAGCTATTAACAAGTGCTTCAAAACTTTATTAACTCTCTTTATTTGCCCATTAGTCTGCGGATGGTAAGAGGTACTCATCTTGAGCTTGGTACCTAAGGTTTCCTACAGACTTTTCCAGAACTTGCTAGTGAATAAAGAATTTCTATCACTAACTATATTACTAGGAATTCCATGCAGTCTAATTACATTCTTCATAAATAACTTTGCCAAAAAAGGCGCTGTCTAGTTATCTTAATTAGAATGAAATGGGCATTCTTGGTAAACATGTCACTATGACCCATATACATTCATTTCCTTTATTAGATCTTGGAAATCCATTTATGAAATGCATAAAAATAGAATCCCACTTCCATATCGGAATATCCAACGGCTGAAGCAACCAACTTGGCTTTTGATGCTCGGCTTTTGCTTGTTGATAGTTTAGACACTGCTTCATCCATAGGCCAATGTTCATGCCTTCCCAAAAGAAACTTCTCTTCATATCCCGATACATATTAGTTCCTCCTAGATGAATAGTGGACATCGAACGATGGCATTCCTCTAAACCACTTTCCTTATGTCTCCCATACTTGGAACACATAATCTCCCTTTTTTCTTAATCACCCATTTGGTCAAGACTAAAATCCTTCAAGTCATCGCATTCCATTCCTTCCTTTAACTTTATAATCCTTTCATCCAACACTGGACCCTCTTCTTGTTTAGAAGCAATCCTTTCAATCATTAGTAGTCGAACCTCTAAACAAGATAACACAACAGTTCCTTCACTAGATTCGACTTCATATCTCCATCGCACTCTGCAAGTCGATAAAGCTTCCAATTCTTTCCACTTTGCAATCATGGCCAATACTACATTCTGATGCTTCCTAGTATATGCATCTGCAACTTTGTTGCCCTTTCTTGGTGTGTACTCAACACCAAAGTCATAAGCGGCTAACAGCTCTAACCACCTCTATTGTCCCATATTCGGTTCCTTCTAAGAGAACAAATACTTCAATGGCTTATGATCCATATAAAGCTCAAATCTTTCTCCCAAAAGGTAATGTCTCCACACCTTCAAAGCAAAATAATCATAGCTAATTCCAAGTCATTTGTCGATTACCTAACCCTATGTGGTCTAAGCTATCTAGAAGCATAGGCAATCACTTTACCTCTCTGCATTGGCACAGCTTCAAATCTAGTACCACATGCATATATATAAACTACCAAATCTTGATTCCCCTCTAGAACAACTAATACAGGTGCATGGGTCAATAAGTGTTTCAAGCTCTAGAATGCTTCATCACACTTACCGGTCCAAACAAACATCACACCCTTTCGCGTTAGCTTGGTCATCGGTGTTGCTATCAGTGAAAAATCCTTTATCTTTAATTAATTTAAAGTGAATCAAATTAGTTACTTTATCTCTATTAATTTAAAGTGAATTAAATTAATTACTCCATCATAAAAATCCTGCTTATCATAACCATTGATTTATTACAAATCAATTAATTAATCACCATCTCATTATTCATTTCAATTAATCATTCCTGATTAACAATTTTCTAATCACAATAAGTAATTAGCCTTTAAATTAATTACACAAGTTAATTATACTTAACCCTTTACAATAATTAACTTTTAATTACTTAATCAATTAATTAACTAAAATTAATTACATTAATCCTTTATTAATTTATTATTTCATTTATTAATTATTTCTTAGCTAATCAATTCTAAATTTACATCATTAATTCTATTAATTAATGATTTCTAATTACATTTTTAATTAATCTCTCTATTTAAATTAATTACATTAAGTAATTAATCTTCAATCAAATCACATATATTAATCACCCTTGATTAATAACATCCAGTAATTAACTACCCTTAATTAGTTCATTAAATAAATTACTTCTTAATTTATTCTTTAATTAATCCCTTGATTAATTACAAAGTAATTTAATCCAAATCACTTCCATTATTAAAACATCTTTAATTACATTAAGTAATTACCATTAATTACTTCTCTAAGTAATTACAATTTCATTATTTACATTAAGTAATTATTTAATCAAATCATCAAGTGTTCAAATTAATTAAACTTAATTAATTAATCTAAACTTAATCACATTAAACTAAATTAATTACATTAAGTAATTAATTCCTTAGTTACTTCTATTAAGTAATTAAACCTTAACAATTTTATAAATGATTATCATTAATTAATTAATCTAATTAACTATTAAAATTAATCACATTAATTAATCGTTAAATAATCTTAAGTTAATGACATTCATTAACTATTATTTAATTTCTTTATTAAGTAATTAATTTAGATTAACCATTATTAATTACAAATTAATTAATATTTAATTACCAATTAATTATTCTATAATTATTAAATTAATTAAGTGTTAACTGTAACTTAATTAATTCTTAATTACTTGATTAATAAATCTTTAATCATTAATTAAAATCTAATTAATAATCCTTAATTACAGATTAAGTAACCTTAATTAATTAATCTCAAGTCTTAATTAATTAATTTAAAAACTCTTAGTTACTTAATTAATCACCCATATCATTAATTAATTAATAATTAATTATCCAACTTAATAATTTAATGAATCCAAATTATTAAATTTTTATTTTTATTTAAGAAAACATTTCTTACATAATCAAGCATTTCAAAACAAATTGTTTTCAAATTTACTTTAAAATTTCCATTTTAAAACTTCATTTTAAATTTAAGATTTTAAAATGAATACAAATTATCTAAACAGGGTTTAAAACAATTCAAAACCTTTTTATCTCATATGTTAAAGATATATTCATTTTATAAAGAAGTTCAAAAGAAATTTAAAACCCGGTTCATTTTTAAATTCAAATTTAATTTAAAAATACACTTAAACAAACAAGATTGTTTAAGTCATTTTAAATTTTAAAATTTTCCATTTATTTCAAACTGGAATACAAATTAAGTTTGATTCCAGATTACTTATTCAAAGCTTACCTACATTTTTAACTTCATTTTAAATTTCTAATCTTCTAACCATTTAAAAAAAAAGAAGTTAAACAAATTTTAAATTTAAAACCTTATTTATTTTAAAAACTGAAGTTTAACTCAAATTCCAGATTTCAAAACTCAGATTTTAAACTTATTTTAAATTTCTATTTTACAAATTAAATTTTCAATTCAAATTCAAAACCAAATATACTTTTACACTTGAAAGTTGTTAAAACCAAATTAAATTTCCAAAATTTAAATCATTTCGAAAACCAAGATTCAAACTATTTGAATTCAGATTCAATTCAGGTTTAAATCCTACTTTAAAGTTTTGATTTACCAATTTGAACTTTTTTTTTAATTTACAAATAAGAACAGGTTTTTGTTTTCATCTTAAAACCAGTAAACTATCATTTACACGAGCCTACTCTAAAATGACTTCGAGTCACAACCTTATCTGCTTCGAGTCATATACTCGAACCACCCGAGAATCACTCGAGTGTGCTACAATCATAATCCAAATTCACCAAAAAATCCACAATTCTCTGTGCACATGTACAATGCCTCCGGCCACCTCTGATCAACTTCGCGACCTCCCTACAGTCGACGTTCATCACCTCAGACCATCTAAACAACATCTCAGTCAACACATGCTCGAATTCAAAATCGCGACCAAAATTTCTAAACCTGGAACAGAAACAGAACTCCATACCCAAATCTGTCAACGCCTCCCCATGGAAACTCCGGCGACCGTTGCCCCTGAAACTCCGACGAAGTCCTCGACAACCCACCATCTTCCATTACCCAAGTTATTGTTGAATTCGATCCATTACAATGGCCGAAGTGATCGATTCTTCCAAGCCCAGTAAAACTAGGGCTCTAAAATTCGATTCACAACCACCATCTCAATCATGAAATACACCATAATCTGATAATTTATCCATCATCCATGATAACTCCTCCTCCTCCAAAAACAAACTCGGCACCTTTAACCACTCGTGGCAACAGAGGTGGCCCAAAATACATAATACTGTCAAAATATAACTGCTCTTTGATTCTAGTATTTAAAATTGTAATTTTTAGTTTAAAATTCATGATTTTGTGTGATGGTTTGATTTATAACCTTGAAACATAAAATCATATCGTTTGAATTTTTCACTTATACTTATTTTTGCTCTGTTATTTTTATTTCCAGGTAATACAAAATTTTATTTAACTTATATAAATTTTTAAAACTTTACTTTATCATGTAATAAACAAGTTTCATTCAATTATTAAGTCATAACAGCAACCAGATCAAAAGAAAAGAAATTTTGATCAACTTGAGCTTGTACTATGCAGACAGTAGCTTAGGTAAACAAACATGCATCTCATTCATACTTACATATACATAGCAATATATTTAACAACATATATACAAGCCTACTTATTTCCATGGATAAATCAAGCAACCATATTATATACTTAAATTTAAAATGTGAAGTTACTCACCTATATAGAAGACAAAGCACCAGTTTTGAAAAACCCCTTTGAAGATCTTTTTGAAAACTTGCTTGAATGCTTTTATTATTGATTTATAAACCTTAAATTTGAATGTTGCTGATGTCTCCATCTTGCATGCAAAGATGAGTTCCAGATTTTGAAAAAATGCTTTAGTTTCCAGGTTTGCATGCAGGGGCAAATTTCAGATTGAAGAAATGAATGCAGGCTTTTTAAAACAGATTGAAATTGCAGGTTTTCTTTTTGAAAATGATTTGCAAGTTGGTTTGAAAAGGAGGAGTTACAGGCTTTAGTTTTGGAAATATACAGGTTAGCTCCAATTTTGAAGAATGCAGGTTTTCTTGCTTCAGATTGAATAAAAATGATATAGAGGCTTCAATTTGGAAATGCGTTTACATGTTGAATGATGAACAGGCTTAAAATTTGAGGAAAATGAATGTCGTTTGCTTTTGTTTTAAGAAAGTACAGGTTAGCTTCAGATTTGCCTTTGCATGCATGTTGGAAAATGTTACAGGAAATGACTTTCAGGATTTACATTTTATTTGAAAATGAACTATGGGTTTTGAAAATGATTACTGATTTTGTAGGAAATGAAATGAAGATTGTTTTTAGAGTGGTATGTTTTTCAGCTGAAAATTTCTTAGTTTAGACATGAAAATGAGAAAAGAAAAAGAATGGAAGAAAGCAAGTTTATGTAACTAAATTATGATTTATTTAAAAATCAAAGAAAAAATAAAATAATATGACACTTGTTTTAAATTACTAACACTTGTAAATTTCCTTATTTATTAACTTAACACATGTTAAATGAGGCCTTTATATACTTACACTTGTCTTTTAAGTAGTTTGTATTTATAATTAAGTGTAAATAAAAGCTTTTAACTAAATTAATTAATTTTTAATACTTAGTTATATATATAAACAATTTTTAAAGAATAAAACCAAGTATAATTATAAATAAGAACAATACATTACTTTACTATTTGAAAATAACATTTTAGATTATTTTAATAAATTTATAAAAGAGGTTGTAAATTACTTATTATTTATATGAATAAATGTTTCATATTTTAATTGAATTTTAAACTTTCATATTTAATTACAATCATATTTCTTAAACAATATTTAAAAAAACAAATCTTTATTATTAATCTTATTTAAACTTAAGCTAAAATCCTTTTTAAATAATTAAACATTTATTTATGTATTTTAAACCCATATAGTTATTTTATTAAATAGCTTTGAAAAGCTTAACATTAAATAAATCATAATTTCCCAATTACCAAAATATTGGAATTAGAAAATATGCTATATTAATTAAATTTAAAACCAAACTCATCCATTTAAAATATATATAAATATATATATATATATATATATATACATTATAAATAGAAAACAATTTATTAGCTTATTAAAAGATAAATTCACTAATTAAATATTTAACAAAAGAAGATTATTAAATCAATTCAAATTTATTAACAAAAATTATCAAACCAATTTAATTTTAAATACAGATTATTAAATTGATATTGTCAAAAACTCCAGGATTTCACATTCCTCCCCCCTTAAAAGAATTTCGTCCCCAAAATTTAATGCAAAAGTAATTTAATAATCTTATTAAAGATTTAATTGTAAAACACAGCATATATTAATCATATGCTAACAACCAAAGCAATCAATTCACACAATCAAAATGAATCTAACTATGCAGAAAAATTCTGGATAGAACTATCTCGAGTTACCCCGGTATACATATCGGGATACTCGCTCTATAGAATCCAAACAATCAAAACTACTAAGCTACAGAGCTCCTATTCATCTATATCTACAACTCTAAACAGATATCAGACTACAGACGAGTCTGACTCAACAGCCAAATCCTCCTGAACTATTGGTTCCAAAACCAGAGATAGATCATATACGTACTCCCTCAGAGATACGTGAAACATACTGAATCCCAGTTATCCAAACTGGCAATTCAATCTTGAAAACCAAACACTTATCTTACCAAAACACAGAAAAAATATCCAAAACACCTCAGAGTTAGCTTCCTAGACTTACCAAAACTTATAGCTCCTTCGATCGGAGAAAACTTATACCAAACCAAACCTCCTACTCCGGAATCCAAATTCCTCCGTCTCTTATCCTCAAAATCCTTCAAACGATCCTGGGCTGCCTACATCTTCCTGATCAGCTCAACCCTTGCTGATGCCACTAGAAACAAACTAGACCACAACAACCCATTAGAATGATCTCCTCAAGACCAATCCCAAAACCAAGAACATAAACACTATTCTTCAAACATCAGAAGACAGAACTTACTTCTCCCTATCCTAAAAAACAAAACAGGTGCACTCCTAAACTGCTTTCGTTGCACAACTCTGATCTGAAGTAGAAGAAAAATGCTGATGAAGAACACGAGCACAGACTAGACAACACATCCCATAAATATGATTCAACGGATCCATAAAGAAAAACTCAGAAATTCCTCCGAAACCTAAGTTGCTTCACCAACTTTTATCTCTAGGTACCATCCTTCAACTAAACTGAACCACCGGTACCAATCCTGGAATCCAAATTGATAAGAAAACTCGATTTCCAGATGTGGACAAACCTCCGACTTCCTTGAAGACATCCGGAAAATCTCCAACAACACAAGAGAACACTCGAACTATCGCAAGTCACTTTTGCGATCAACCCAACCTAATATCCAAAGAAACTGCTCTCTCTTTACCAATCAGAACACGTTGACCTAGCCAACTCACCAAAGAAATGGATTCACACTGCTACTTCAGAACTCCACCTTCAGAAAAACTACTCAGCCAGAAGACTTCCTGCCAACACACAGAACACTCTGAGCTGCTGCTAACACCAATGCCAAAGAATTCCTAATCCAAAGCTCTTCGAGAAACTCGGATCTCAAAGCAAACAGAAACACCCTGCTGAACCCAGCCATAACACCGAAATAGACACACTTCCTTACTCTTGTTCCAAAGAAACATCTTCGCAAACATCCATAGTCACTTCATCTCATCACGCAGCTACTACTTCCTGAGGTATCAAGATACCATCACTTGCTTCGATAGATCCAAACTCTACTCACCAAACTCTGCACTTCAAGATGGACTCCGAACCTTTTAAAGGTTTCCTTCAAAGATCGATGAAATCCTTCATCACTGCAAAGCTCACTTGAGACGGTATTAGGTCTACAATCTCGACAGATCCACTTCCAACCTCATCACTCAAACTCCAACCAATGGTAGTAGTCGTGTTACATACCCCACTACCTTATCTACCTTTATAACTTATTATGGAAAACCCGAACAGGTAGCCCAAATAGGTAGAAAATAAAATATAAATATATATAAAAATACAAATACGCTCTCTCAAGATAGACACCACTCCAGAGCCTAGGTATTCGCTCAACCTAGCGCTCTGATACCACCTGTGACGACCCGACTTTCAACGACTAGAAAGTCGTATCATCTTTAAGAAAGAAAGGGATAGAAAAGAGAAAAGAAATGAGAGAAAGAAGAAACAACATCAGAATCTCAACAGCGGAACGAGTAAATTATATTAATAACATAAATATTACATAGTATACAACAATTATCAGAGTTACACAGACAATACATCACATACTAGACTGTTATAAACACATGTCTAGTTATTACAACTCAAATACAACATCAACAAAGAAACCACTCAGAGATACCAACATAGCGGAACACTATATATATATATATATACACATACACACGCTGAAGCCTCCTGCTCCATTGCTCCTCCATAATTCGTCAAAGCTAACCTGAATCCCTCGGCTACTCGTCAAAAATTGAGTACCCAAGAGTTTAAGAAAAACAGAAATAAACTCCAGGTCAGACATGGGTCTGGTGTGAGTAACAGGTTAAAGTTGCTTAACTTTCGAAAAACCTTTGAAAACAAAAGGTATCACATAAGACTTCCTGCACATAAACATGGAAATTTTTTTACCTTACGCTAACCAAAACATTTGATAGGAAATCCGACGATATTATAATAGATCTAGGGTTTTCAAGTAAATAAGAAACAACCGAAATTGTTACATTATTAAATTCCAGCTACTAGCCACAAAAGTGGATAATACAATCAAAACTGAGGGCACTTATTGGATTTTGGATTCCATACAATGGTAGGGCTGTCGAGGTATCGCCCGTCACAGTACGTGGCCTAGATCAACGTACTGAGGTTCACTCCCAATCCCCTGCAACACAAAGCCGGAACCATTCCTTACTAAACAATCCCGAATAAGACCACCCCGCAGTTGTGATCAGCAACCGCACCACACATCCGAAATAAAAGGGACATCTAGACAGGGATAAATCTCGTCCTACTTGGGCATGACCCACTTAGCCTTGCTGCACCTCTCCTGTTTTAGCCATTCCCGGTTGATAAGGCTTGAGGCTACGATTACCTTTAACAGAACACATTACTTAGAATGCTCGTCGTCCACTTGACGATGTTCTGAAAGCATTCAATCCATACAAATTCGTTCCGGGTTCGAACGAAACTGAAGGCAATATCTCGTTACACTCATTTTGGAATCACCCTCAGAGTTAACGACAATAACCCTTGCACTCTGAATCTTCATCTTCACTTCAGATACACGACCTATCGTTAATTTGGATCGATGTGGTTTTCGGATATCCAAATATGGAAACCCGATCCCGGTCTCACCGAATCCAAAACATATCTTTTAAGGCCAAGTTGTTTTAGAGTTTAAAACAATTTCAATTCATTGTCTATATACACACAGATAGATAATTCACAGATTCATAATGGATAATCAAAATTATCATCATAAGCAGATAATTCATATCATCAATATAAAAAGATAATCCATATTATCATCCCAATGCAACCAAAGCATCCATAACACACAGCATTACTCATCTCATAGCTGAGATTACAAACCATTCAAGGCAACCAATATCGTCCATTCATACATAAGCAATGATTTAATGATCACAACACCTATAATTAATTTAAAGTGAACTAAATTAATTACTTTATCTCTAATTAAATTAAAGTGAACTAAATTAATTACTTCAATAAAAATCCTGCTTATCATAACCATTGATTTATTACAAATCAATTACTTAATCACCATCTCATTATTCATTTCATTAATCATTCCTGATTAACAATTTTCTAATTACAATAAGTAATTAGCCTTTAAATTAATTACACAAGTTAATTATACTTAACCCTTTACAATAGTTAACTTTTAATTACTTAATCAATTAATTAACTAAAATTAATTACATTAATCCTTTATTAATTTATTACTTCATTTATTAATTATTCCTTAGCCAATCAATTCTAAATTTACATCATTAATTCTATTAATTAATGATTTCTAATTACATTTTTAATTAATCTCTCTGTTTAAATTAATTACATTAAGTAATTAATCTTCAATTAAACCATATATATTAATCACCCTTGATTAATAACATCCAGTAATTAACTACCCTTAATTAGTTCATTAAATAAATTACTTCTTAATTTATTCTTTAATTAATCCCTTGATTAATTACAAAGTAATTTAATCCAAATCACTTCCATTATTAAAACATCTTTAATTACATCCAGTAATTACCACTAATTACTTCTCTAAGTAATTACAATTTCATTATTTACGTTAAGGATTTATTTAATCAAATCATCAAGTGTTTAAATTAATTAAACTTAACTAATTAATCTAAACTTAATCACGTTAAACTAAATTAATTACATTAAGTAATTAATTCGTTAATTACTTCTATTAAATAATTAAACTTTAACAATTTTATAAACGATTATCATTAATTAATTAATCTAATTAATTATTAAAATTAATCACATTAATTAATCGTTAAATAATCTTAAGTTAATGACATTCATTAACTATTCTTTAATTTCTTTATTAAGTAATTAATTTAGATTAACTATTATTAATTACAAATTAATTAATATTTAATTACCAATTAATTAATCTCTAATTATTAAATTAATTAAGTGTTAACTGTAACTTAATTAATTCTTAATTACTTGATTAATAAATCTTTAATCATTAATTAAAATCTAATTAATAATCCTTAATTACAGATTAAGTAACCTTAATTAATTAATCTTAAGTCTTAATTAATTAATTTAAAAACTCTTAATTACTTGATTAATCACCCATATCATTAATTAATTAAATAATTAATTATCCAACTTAATAATTTAATGAATCCAAATTAATAAATTTTAATTTTTATTTATGAAAACATTTCTTACATAATCAAGCATTTAAAAACAAATTGTTTTCAAATTTACTTTAAAATTTCCATTTTAAAACTTCATTTTAAATTTAAGATTTTAAAATGAATACAAATTATCTAAACAAGGTTTAAAACAATTCAAAACCTTTTTATCTCACATGTTAAAGATATATTCATTTTATAAAGAAGTTTAAAAGAAATATAAAACCCAATTCATTTTTAAATTCAAATTTAATTTAAAAATACATTTAAACAAACAAGATTGTTTAAGTCATTTTAAATTTTAAAAATTTCCATTTATTTCAAACTGGAATACAAATTAAGTTTGATTCCATATTCTTATTCAAAGCTTACTTACATTTTTAACTTCATTTTAAATTTCTAATCTTCTAACCATTTTTCTTAAAAAAAGATGTTAAATAAATTTAAAATTTAAAATCTTATTTATTTTAAAAACTAAAGTTTAACTCAAATTCCAGATTTCAAAACTCAGATTTTAAACTTATTTTAAATTTCTATCTTACAAATTAAATTTGCAGTTCAAATTCAAAACCAAATATACTTTTACACTTGAAAGTTGTTAAAACCAAATTAAATTTTCAAAATTTAAATCATTTCAAAAACCAAGATTCAAACTATTTGAATTCAGATTCAATTCAGTTTTAAATCCTAGTTTAAAGTTTTGATTTACCAATTTAAACTTTTTAAAAAAAAATTACAAACAAGAACAGGTTTCTGTTTTCATCTTAAAACCTGTAAACTATCATTTAGACGAGCCTACTCTAAAATGACTTCGAGTCACAACCTTATCTGCTTCGAGTCATACACTCGAATCACTCGAGTGTGCTACAATCCCAATCCAAATTCACCAGAAAATCCACAATTCTCCATGCACATGTACAGTGCCTCCGGCCACCTCTGATCAACTTCGCGACCTCCCTACAATTGACGTTCATCACCTCAGACCATCCAAACAACATCCAAGTCAACACATGCTCGAATTCAAAATCGCGAGCAAAATTTCCAAACCTGGAACAGAAACTGAACTCCTCACCAAAACCTGTCAACGCCTCCCCGTGGAAGCTCCGACCACCGTTGCCCCTGAAACTCCGGCGAAGTCCTCGACAACCCACCATCTTCTATTACCCAAGTTATTGTTGAATTCGATCCATTACAATGGCCGAAATGATCGATTCTTCCAATCCCAGTAAAACTAGGGTTCTAAACTTCAATTCACAACCACCATCTCAATCATGAAATACACCATAATATGATAATTTACCCATCATCCATGATAACTCCTCCTCCAGAAACAAACTCGGCACCTCTAACCACTTGTGGCAACAGAGATGGCCCAAAATACATAATACTGTCAAAATAAAACTTCTCTTTGATTCTAGTATTTAAAATTGTAATTTTTGGTTTAAAATTCATGATTTTGTATGATGGTTTGATTTATAACCTTGAAACATAAAATCACATCGTTTGAATTTTTCACTTATACTATTTTTGCTCTGTTATTTTTATTTTCAGGTAATACAAAATTTTATTTAACTTATATAAATTTTTAAAACTTTACTTTATCATGTAATAAACAAGTTTCATTCAATTATTAAGTCATAACAGCAACCAGATCAAAAGAAAAGAAATTTTGATCAATTTGAGCTTATATTGTGCAGACAGTAACTTAGATAAACCAACATGCATCTCATTCATACTTATATATACATAGCAATATATTTAACAATATATATACAAGCCTACTTATTTCCATGGATAAATCAAGCAACTATATTATATACTTAAATTTAAAATGTGAAGTTACTCACCTGTATAGAAGACAAAGCACCAGTTTTGAAAAACCCCTTTGAAGATCTTTTTGAAAACTTGCTTGAATGCTTTTATTATTGATTTATAAACCTTAAATTTGAATGTTGCTGATGTCTTCAACTTGCATGCAAAGATGAGTTCCAGATTTTGAAAAAATGCTTTAGCTTCCAGGTTTGCATGCAGGGGCAAATTTTCAGATTGAAGAAATGAATGCAGGCTTTTTAAAACAGATTAAAATTGCAGGTTTGCTTTTTGAAAATGATTTGCAAGTTGGTTTGAAAATGAGGAGTTACAGGCTTTAGTTTTGGAAATATACAGGTTAGCTCCATATTTTGAAGAATGCAGGTTTTCGTGCTTCAGATTGAATAAAAATGATATAGAGGCTTCAATTTGGAAATGTGTTTAAAGATTGAATGATGAACAGGCTTAAAATTTGAGGAAAATGAATGCAGTTTGCTTTTGTTTTAAGAATGTACAAGTTAGCTTCAGATTTGCCTTTGCATGCATGTTGGAAAATGTTACAGGGAATGACTTTCAGGATTTTACATTTTATTTGAAAATGAACTATGGGTTTTGAAAATGATTACTGATTTTGTAGGAAATGAAATGAAGATTGTTTTTAGAGTGGAACGTTTTTCAGCTGAAAATTTCTTAGTTTAGACATGAAAATGAGAAAAGAAAACGAATGGAAGAAAACAAGTTTATATAACTAAATTTATGTTTTATTTAAAAATCAAAGAAAAAAATAAAATAATATGACACTTGTCTTAAATTACTAACACTTGTAAATTTCCTTGTTTATTAACTTAACACATGTTAAAAGAGGCCTTTATATACTTACACTTGTCTTTTAAGTAGTTTGTATTTATAATTAAGTGTAAATAAAAGCTTTTAACTAAATTAATTAATTTTTAATACTTAGTTATATATAAAAATAATTTTTAAAGAATAAAATTAAGTATAATTATAAATAAGAACAATACATTACTTTATTATTTGAAAATAACATTTTAGATTATTTTAAATAAATTTATAAAAGAGGTTGTAATTTACTTATTATTTATATGAATAAATGTTTCATATTTTAATTGTATTTTAAACATTCATATTTAATTACAATCATATTTCTTAAACAATATTTAAAAAAAGCAAATCTTTATTATTAATCTTATTTAAACTTAAGCTAAAATCCTTTTTAAAGAATTAAACATTTATTTATGTATTTTAAAACCATATAGTTATTTTATTAAATAGCTTTGAAAAGCTTAACATTAAATAAATCATAATTTTCCAATTACCAAAATATTGGAATTAGAAAATATGCTATATTAATTAAATTTAAAACCAAACTCATTCATTTAAAATACACACACACACACACACACACACACACATTATAAATAGAAAACAATTTATTAGCTTATTAAAAGATAAATTCACTAATTAAATATTTAATAAAAGAAGATTATTAAATCAATTCAAATTTATTAACAAAAATTATCAAACCAATTTAATTTTAAATACAGATTATTAGATTGATATTGTCAAAAACTCCGGAATATCACAAAAAAAGTCTCACAACACCGAAGCTTGTCTGAAGGACGTTGCAGAAAAGTAATCAAGGACATGCTAAATGCTAAGGGGAAGAGGAACCTAGATGAAAGAGCCAATGATAATGAACGAGTTTCACCTTTCACAGATGAAATCATGTCAATAGTCATCTCATCCTATGTAAAGTCCTAATTCTGAAGTACCATGGAACTGCAGACCCCAATGATCACTTGATGGCTTTCGATAGCCAAATGGATTTGTCTAATGCTTTAGGAGCCATTCGATGCAAACTGTACCCGTTAACGCTTTATGGAACCGCCACTAAATGTTACCGACAATATCGTGAAAAGACGATTTATTCATGGAAGTAGTTTTCTAATGAGTTCTCAACCCAGTTTCGTATGTGCAGGGACCCAATAGTCGGTTACACCATTTTGGCCAATATTATGAAAAGACAGGGAGAGTCTTTGGGAGATTACCCTAAAGGATTCAACAAAAAAGCATTAAAGGCTAAAGACTTGAATGACCAGGACAAGCTCATTGCATTACACTATGGGTTAATAGAGAACACACCATTCTGGAAGCAGCCCTTTATTCATGGGTGTAAGGATCTGCAAGACTTCATTTTCATGCCGATAAATTCATTCGAATGGATAAATTATATAATGCTAAGACGAAAGCTAATCCTAAAAAGGAAAGTAGAAGGTTTGGATTAGATCGTGGATATAAGAGAACCAGATGGGAAGAGCCCAATGCCAATTTAATCACTTTAAACAAGTCATTGCACTACAACAAATACACCTTTTTGCAATGTTTATTTTACAATGTTTATTTTGTAAACGTTGTAAAAAACTATTTTTACAACGTTTATTACAATGTTTTTTTTGTAAACGTTGTAAAAAACTATTTTTACAACGTTTTCTACATAAACGTTGTAAAAACCAACATTTTTACAACATTTTCTACAAAAACGCTGTAAAACATGAATTTTTACGATGTTTCGTTGAAAACGCTGTAAAAACTTAAAGTGTTACAACATTTATTTGTAAAACGTTGTTATAGTACCCATTTAACAACAATTTCGAAAAATTTGTAAAAATGTTGATTTTTACCAATGGACATTAATTCATTACAACTTTTCTAAAAAGTAGTTTTACTCATACATTTACTTTAATTTTTTTGAATATGTTTAGTAGTCCTTAATACATTAGCATAATTAACAACTACAATTAACAAAATATATTTAATGCTTAAACAAATTATAAATGGTAATTTGTAACTGATAATTTATAAATGAAAACTTAGGTATGCAGTTATCTATAATTAATAACTAATGGTAGTTAATAAATAATTTATATTTACTAATTGTTACTAATAATCAATAATCATTTTTTATATTTAATATTTTATTATAATTAATTATGGATAATCAGTGAATTACTGTTAATTATTTATACTTTAAAATCTCGTTCGCTATAATTTTTCTTAACTAATAAAAGAAATAACTTGTTCATATAATACTAAGGAATTAGTAAAAAAAACCTTCAAAGTGACGACGAACAAAGTTCAAAGTGATGATGGACATACAACATTTTGGTTGATGTAACTAACGTAAAAGACATTCGCAGATTTAACTTATGTGTCACGAACAATTAGCCGATACTAATAGCTTATTGAAAAATCTTGATTAATTAATTACGATTAAGTAACTATTAAAAAAATATGTAGTTGGTAGTTTGATTGTTAATTCACAAATATTTTTGCTTTGTTAAACAATACACATTTTCCTAATCTCATACCTTAAAACAGAACTTTGATCAACAAAGTCAACGTGAAGCCTTTACGTAATGCCTAAAATGTCCATTTAAACAATTCAATACACAAAGTAATGTTAGAACATTATTTTCATTTTCCTTACTTCCCATTCCATTGTCAATTTGTAAAATTAAACAACTATGTAATTTAAATTGCCAAACTAACGTTAATTTTTCTGATCAATGGTAATAAATTTCCTAATGCAATTTTCAATAAACATTCGCTACATGATAGTTCCGAATTAACGTTAATTTGTTTGAATTATTGAAAGTTTTCTTATATTTTTTTAAAATTGTTTGCCCTAGGGGGTTCCGGGGGTGGCAACCTGTCTAAGCAGGGTGCAAAGTAGCTTCTTGTCCAGAAAATGGTATATCTAGTTTATATTTGAATTTGAATTCAAACGAAAAATGATTACAATAGTTCCGTCTAAACAGGGTGCGGAGCGCCTCCCCGTCCAGCAAATGGTATATCTAGTTTACATTTGAATTCAAATGAAAAATGACTACAGCAGTTTCAATCAACATTTAAATTCTCGCTTATATAACAAAACATTATTTATCACATATAAATTATTAATTGATATTAAATATTTAAGAAGTAACAATTAATGATTAATAATTAAGACTAATATTTATCTATAATATTTAATAATTAATTTATTAATTAATGATTAATAAACAATATTAATGATTAAGGGAAAATGTTTAATATTTATTATTTAATAATTATAAATGGTAATAATTATAATTAATTAAAAGCAAAATTCTGAAATATTTGTAAAATTAATAAATAAAATTTTATAAAATTTTATAAAAACTTAAAATTTTATGAAATAATTAAAATTTCAAAAAGGTCAATTTTTTTTAAAATAAATAAAAATAATATTTAATAATAATATTAATTAACTAATAGCTAATAGCTAATTTTTATTTTTAATAATTAATATTACATACATAATAATTAATAGCTAATAATATATAAATAATAATTAACATTTAGTAACTAATATTCAATTATAATGGAGATGTAATGAGTATTAACTAATTATTATTAAATAATAAATAAAATGTATAATTATAATTACTTTTCAAAATGTATTACAACTTATGTATGATACAAATTATTGCTTCCATATGCATTGCATATATCTATTTTACTTTGTAACTATTTTTCTAACTCTTACAAATTTTATTTTGATAAATACAAATTTTTGGCTCCAACCACGAATTTTTAGCGCCTCACCCAAATTGGCAGCAAAGTTCTACCCCGACCGCTCCCCTCCTCAAATCCAAAATTAAATTGAAAAATAAAATCCTCACCGCTAACACCTTAACCCCACCTCTCCATAAGCTTGAAATACTAATCCAAACCCACGAGGCCTAACCAAACCCTAAATCAATCATGCTTTGGCAATGCAAACTACTCCTACCAATGGATCTAAAGCTGGGGTGACATGCTTCGCAGCCGCGCCCTCATCATGACTTCCGAAACCACCATAGTGGGCTTCTGGCCTCGGAACCCGGCCCACCGTACGACCTAGAACGATGCTCTTCGGGGACAGGCCATGTGCCATTATGGTCAGCCACACTCTTTGGTAACGGAGCAGGTACATAGTAGCAAAGAGGCTGGTGAGTGAGCTCTGTTTGAAGAGGTTCTTCTGATGTTAGCAAGGAATGCGAAAACGAAGACAATGAAGAGAAGAAATCTATTGTTCTTGGACCTCCTGTTCCTCTTAAAGAGCAGCTTGAGCTTGATAAGGTCTCCATTTTTTCCAATTCTATTATGTTTTTATTGACGCCTTTTTCTATTATAAATACTCCACATAAATCATCCAAAAAATTGTTCAATCTCATTTTCTTCAAGACTTGTTGGACATTCTGACTATTGGTGTGAATTTGGTTTTTGTTTATTATACTGGGTAGTTTATATAGGATGATGGGAGTTCGAGGAAGTGGAAGGAGCAACTCCTTGGCAATGTAGATTTGAATGATGATGGGGTATATACACGTCATTTTTTTAAAAGTATATTTTCAATTTGAAATTATGTTTTTAAAACAACCATTATATGTCTTTGGAGCTCAACATTCACAGAGATATTGGCGTAACTTTCATTCAATATATTGTTTAATTGTTCTGTTGTTCAGAGACTCTTGAGCCAGGGGTGCACATACCGTTAGTCCCGGTCGCTCCGATCTGGTATTGCCAATTCCTTTCATACCACATGCAAAAGGCCAAGCGTTTTGTTTGAAAGATGGAAGTAAATATAGGCTTATGTTTTGATTTACTGTGTCCAACAATATTATTTTTGGACTCGGATACAATAACACGGTTTGGAAGGCTGGAGTTAGAGGTACCTTAGTACATATTCTTATTTCTCAGATTATAAATAATCTAACTATTTTTCTACATACAAGTCCAAAATACTTTGTACGTTTCGTATGTTTTAGGATCAATTGACAGCGTAGTATATTTATGTCTAATATTAGGAATAATCATCCATTTCCCTCTATAATCTCACTCTCCCAAGTCCCAATCCATGTTTCTTCATTGTATGTTGTGAAAAGCTTATACATTACGATTAAAATAACATTTTCTTTACAACGGACGTAGATTTCCTGATCATAGCACTAAAATGCATGTGTTAATTTACTTTCTGCTTAGTACATCACTTATTATACTCCTAAAGCAATATAACTTCTTTGAGGTCACTGTGAAATGAACTGTAAAAAATTATAAATTGGTTACACTGAGCCAAATCTGATGCTCGAAACTTTTAAAATTTCGATACTTTGGCAGTGGTCAGTTATAAAACTACTCAAGCAAAATTCAAAAACTTAAAAGAGATCGGATCTAGTCAGCTGCAAATACATTAGCTCGTTCATTTTAATGATAAGACCAACAAACAAAGCAATACTGTAGTACTGGATTCCATCAGAGTTTTAAAGTTAAGCATAGGATCATTATACATATGTGTGTGTGTGTGTGTGTGTGTGTTTTATGACACGAGCATTACATTGGTTTTTGCATCATAATTTTAAACCTTGCACAGAAAAGTCACTTTCCAGATGCACTAAGCTCTCATATTATGTTATTGATTTGCAAAGCAAAACGTGTAATCCTCTGTAATATATTAAGTAGCAGGTAAACCTATTACAAGTCAAGTGCCAACACCCTTGTAAAAGATATGCCTGCTTCTGATATTATAACCTAAAGCAAACCTCAAGTACAATGGCAGCCCAAAACAAATATTCTTCTTAACTTCATCATTGGTCGTTATTAACTATAATATCTAACAAGGCGAAAGCACAGTTATTCAATTGCTCAAATGTGTTGGTGAATCTATTGCCTTGCCTTGATTATATTATAGGCAACTCATCAATACCGACAAAATTGTGCTGCTCACGATTTGGTATAGTGGCCAAAATGACAAGAAAGTATATACAGAAAATCCCATTACTTTCTCTAAAGAAGCCGAATGAATTGATGAACACATTGGCTCCTGCATAATTTGTACATTAATACATTCATAAGTTTTAGCTGCTGTACAAAATTTGCACATATGAAGAAAAACAATAAACAATGTTTAGTTTTAGCTGGGCTTTTCTTCTATTTTGCTTTTTTTTTTATGTCTGATGTTCCCATAATTAACATGTATTGCAGGCAGCTGGATATTTGAAGCCTTCATCAGCACTAGTAAGCCCCCCAGAAGCAGAAGATGCAGTTTACAAGATATGGGAACAAATTCATTCACTTGAAATCTGAGTAAAAGATTTAAAAATGAGGGTATTTTCCTACTTTTTTTCTGTTTTCTATTTCCTATTTGTTTTTTCTTTTCTTATACCTATACTCAAGATTCTTGTTACTTATTAGCTGCTAATTGTACAAACTAAAACCATATTCTGAATTCCAGATACTGGTACAACATTTTTAGTACATGATGCATTATTCTAAAATGCCTATGCTTCCTTTTACACATTTGTTATATGTTAGCATGCATTTTATAATGCCTTCGTTTTTGAGGCATCTGAAATGCTCAGAAAATTGAATAATAAATAATGGTCTCAAAATAAATAATTATCTCTCAGTGAAAACTTTGGCTCAAGAAATTTTGAAGGAAATAGAAATCCTTAGCAGCATCAGTGATGACAGCAAGGTTCACATTATATGCATGTATTTATATTTCCTTTATAATCTTGAAATAATAGCAATATGGTGTAGTGATCTTAGAGTTCTTGAATTACTATTCTATCCAAAAGAAAATCTGTAAAACAGTGTCACTAGCAATGAGAGAATTTCCCAACCTTAAATTTAATTAGGTTTTGAAGAATAATGCTTTCATATTTTGCTGCATATTAACTAATTAAAATACTGAATCAGGCATTCGAATCAGCATGGAAAGCAGCTTGTTCATCAAGAGGTGTTGTCAAATTGGTGTCTGGTGATTCCTAAAGCAAATTACCTTGCAGGCCTTACTAAATTTTTAGGGCCCTGTAAAATGTAAAAGCTATTACTGTTCAGATAGAGGTATGTTTAACTGCAATTTGCTATTACTTATTAAAAAAAAGGTTTTATAAATTTGAAACTTTGAAGTTACCTTTGTTAAGTCTCATCTGATTTTAAATATAAACTTAAAATTTGATCATATGCGCTGTTTAAAAAATCAAAACAGAAGTCAAAAATGAAACGGTCTCGGTTAACTTGCAAAACCAAGCGAATCATTTCACATAAACTTTTATTTTTGTTCTAGGCTTTGTGAACTTCAAATTTCTAGTACTTGAAAGGAGAATACATATACACAAACTGATATAGCAGTGCAAGGATATGTGAAGGCCACAACAAACCTAAATCAATATGTAAGTGGTGATGACTGGTTCGAGTTTGGATGGGTAACTTTAACTGGAGGCGGGACTTTTGATGGTCAAGGTGCTGTCTCCTGACCCTACAACAGTTGCCCTACCAACAAAGATTGCAAAGTTCTTCCTATTGTAAGCTTCCAAATCCTAAATTATAACTAGCAGTGAATTCAAAACACAAAATTAAATCTGTGCATGCAACATAGTTAGTGAAGTTCGTGATGTCTAAAAATGCAATAGTGAAGGGGATAAAGTCAGTAAACAGTAATTCTTTCATATTGCTTTGGTTGGATGTATAAATTTTCAGGGCACTAATTAAGAATAACTGCTCCTGCTAATAGCCCAAATATAGATGGTATACACATAGACAAAAGCACTGGTGTTACAATACGTTCTTCTATGATTGGTACAGGAGATGATTGTAACTCCATCGGACATGGCAACTCTCAGATTTTGCTCAGTGGCATCACCTGTGGCCCTGGACATGGCATTTGGCAAGTCTTTTGTTTTTATTATTTAATTTCTTTAAAAACAAATGTTTACCACTAAATTTAAGATAGCTAAATAGTTTCTAACTAGTAGTTTGTTATGATGATAATACCGCAGTGTTGGTAGTTTAGGAAGATACCAAAATGAAGGAGATGTAAAAGGACTTAAGTAAAAGATGGCACACTATTTGGGAGGATTTTTGGATTAAGGAGAAAAACTTGGGAGAACTTTCCACGTAGGAGTTCAGCAAGCAAAATGACATTTCAAAACATAGTGATGAACAATGTTGGAAATCCTATCTACATTGATCAGATGTACTACCCATACACATCATGTTCTAAACTGGTAAGTTATTAGTCTATATATAAGCAGCATGACATGTTTTCCAGTGTAAGTTATGAATGAATATTTTGCATGCATACAGTCACCGTCACAAGTGAAGATTAGTGACATTACATTCAAGGATGTAAGAGGGACGTCTAGTACGACATGTTGTAGTTACTCTGCATTGCAGCAAAGGGATACTATGTCAGAATATTAAATTACATGATGCGCATCTTAACTATGTTGGTAAGCAGCCTTCGACTTCGACTTGCATGAATGTAAAGGCTACTTACGGTGGGAATCAATTTCCACCGCCTTGCAACTAAAAGTTGGTTTTTTGTTGAATATGCGATTTAGATATGTACATGTATGTTCTTTGCAGAAGTAACGTGGAAGGTGATATTATTAGGTTGTACATGAAAGGCCTCAACGTTGTAAGTCAAGAGAAGAGGTGGTTGGGTTATGATTATGTCATCCTAGTTTGTTTTATACTTTTGGAAGATGTATATAATTTTGCTTCATTGATGGTGATCGTGTTATGTTTATAATTATTCTATTTGCTGTAATACTATTTTGAGATGTAGCTGGAGCCTGGAATGCATAAACAGCTTTTGAAAAAATTGCAGTAAATATTTAACAATATACAAAAAAGTTGTAAAAAAACGTACTGCAACAGTAATAAAAAGTTGTAAAAAAATTACATTACAACGTTTATAAAATGCTGCGATAAGCTTTTACACAACAATTTGTTGAAGTTGTAAAAATGGTTTTTGATATTTATATTAGTGAGTTACAATATCAAGTAAAAGTTGTAAAAGACTTTATTAAAACATCTTAAAATTTTTGTAGCAAAATTTATTGCAACGTTTTCATAAACGTTGTAAAAGACATTATTGCAGCATCAAAAATGTTGTAGAAAAATTTATTGCAACGTTTGCATACAATGCTAAAAAAAAGTTGGAACTCTGACTCTATTACAACTTGGTTTAAGACGACGTTTGTAAAAACATTGCAAAATCCCTATTCTAATGTTTTTTTTATGTTGTAATAAGGTATTTTTATTGTAGCGTTGTCTTACATATCTGCTGTGACAAAGGAGAAGGTCAACTTGCCGACTTCCTTGAAGGCCAAGAATTACCTAGAATAGAGGAAAGGGGATGACTATTGCGTTTACCACAAAGCAAACGGTCACAAAACCGATGAATGCAGAACTTGGTAGGAATCATTTTGTAATTAATTCGTGAGGGGCATTTGAAGGAATTCATCCAGGACAATAAAAAAGCACCACCAACGGGGTGTAGTCCGCAAAAGTTTCCTAGTAATGCTGTTAACATCTTGGAGGAAGAATGCCTATTGAGCTTGAGTTCACTGCTACATATGATTGATGTAATTCATGGAGGGCCACATTGGACTATCAAGGGGGCGAGAGACAGATACATCAAAGAAGCTAGAGAGGCGTGTTCTCCATTCAAGAAGAGTCTTGTGACGACCTGCAAATCCTTACCCTCTGAATCGACAATAAACCACACATGTCTGACCCAAAAAGCACAGACCGACGGAAAGTCAAGAGAAAGAAAAAAAAAGAGAAGATGAGAAGAGAAAAAAGAGAGAAGATAGAACAAACAGAACAATACAGAATCTCACATCGCAGCGGAAAACATGTAATATCATATCAATGATCTTTACAAAACAGAAACTGTATATATACATACATAAATCAGAGTTCAACAATCAAACAATAATTATCAGCCTAAACAGTTATAATAACCTGTCCTTACAAATGCCGATAATTTAAAGCAACTAAGCAATAAGCACAACGGATAATAAACAGATACGTGTATACGAAATGAAGATCTCCAGCTCTCATGCTGAAGCTCCAAAAGCACCAAAGCATAACCTGTAGCGTGAAAAACACACTCAACTGAATTTATTAAATTACCAAACTTTTCCTTTATCAAAACAAAAATATCTCGTAAGACAAGTCCACACATAAATACGGACACGTTTTCACCTTACGATGACTAAAACATATCATATCAAATCTCATATTATATTATAGTAGCGTCTACTATATCCAGATAATATTAATCATAGCCGAAATTGTTACATTGATTAAATTCCAGCATATAGCCCAATTGGGTAATACAATCAAAATCGCAAATACGTAGTGGAGTTTGGATTTTCATACAAATGACCAAGTGAAGGGACTACCTTCCCGCAGTACATCTCTAGAAGAATGTACCGAGGACCATCACAAAGGATCCTCTACCAACACAAGACCGACCCACCTCTATAACTAGATGGTACCGAATATATCATTCTCCGGTCGTTACCGACCTTTACTGAGGGCCCTCTAGCATACAAACCACAATAATCAGATACACGACGTCATAGTGTGCAAAGATATATTTAGAAGAGGATGATCATATCCTACTTGGGAATGACCCACTTAGCCTTGCCACATCTAACCTTGTTTTGGTCATTTCCGGTTGATGAGGCCTGAGGTAACGATTACCTTTCACAATCTCATATCACATCACTTTGAATGTCACACGGCCATTTCCGTTGTAACAACACTGTATTTTGTAATTATTTTAATTGAATTTTGATTTAACTTTATTATATTTAATTTAGATAATTTTGTTATTTTAAAATATAAACTTTGATTTTGATATGAATTATCATTCCAAAACATGACTAAAAATGAACATTTTCCAAAAAAGTGAATTTTGGTCAATATGGTCAAACTTTGACTTTTAAATTTAAAATTTGAAAGTTTTAAAATTTGAATTTTATCTTTTATTATGAAAGTAAATAAAATTTTAAGAACGCTGCTTTTCGTTTTGTTGAAATCTGATTTATAATGTGAAAGTTATGCCTTTTTAACTATTGTGTGAAATTTGCTGTATTTAACAAAAAAATTTTATTTTAAATTTTATAAATAATATTTTATTTGGTCATGTAATGTTTTAATTTATGTTTACATGTGTAAAATAACATGCTATGTATATATTTTGGTTTTAAAACATTTTTAAAAGTGTAACTGACATTTTCAAATGTCAGTCGTATTCTGTTTGTAAGTTTTAATTTCTAGTTTCAAATAATTATAGTAATTCTTTATTTATCTTTACATTTTTCTTAAGAACTTATTTTATTATCATTCCCACTTTGTTTTGTTCCTCATTTATTTATTTATTTGACTTTTTATTTGTTTTAAAGTGAAATAGAAATTTTCTAAGGCTAGTGATATTTTATTTGTATGTTTTAAGTCCTGTTCCCAATTTTTAAACAATTTCTTTAGTTCTTTTTCTATTTTCTCTCATTTAAATTATTTATTTCATTTTAGAAATGATAAATGAAGTATTTTATTTCAAAATTTTGCTTTAGAATATTTTTAAAATGAAGCAGATATTTTTCCAAAGCCAGTGATCTTTTAATTGTAATTTTGAACCCTATTTTGAATTTTAAAGCAATTTCTTTTATTCTTTTTCTATTTTCTTTAAATTTTATTATATATTTTCATTTTATTTCGCTTTGTTTCGGTTTTCAAATGTATATACTGAAATTATATTTTTGTTTTATTTGAATTTAAGAAAAGGAAAGGTGAAGAGACTTAACTTTGAAAACCTAAGACTTTTCATGTACCAAGACCTTTCATTTGCTCACGAACCTTCAATTTCTCTTTGGCCGTGCACTACCTGATTGTAACCGTGAGTTTCTTAACTCATATTCATGTGAAATATACCTCATTCCATCTCAATTTCACAGCAAGAAGATGGGGTAGTGGCTTCTCCTTCTTTTTCTCTTCCTTTTCCATTGTTTTCCTATGGTTTTTGCCTTGATTCTCTAGCTTGTTTGCTCGGCCACCACTTGCTTGCCATGGCCACCACCTCCACTACCTCCTCCTTGTCACAATCACCCACCTACCCCTCTGATTTGACCAGGCCACACCACTCCATGATGAACAACTCCACAAAAACTATGCAACATGCCTTGAAAACCCTTAACTATGCAAGCCATCACCTTATCACCTCCACACCTTCATTATACACCACGGCCACCACCTCTAGCCACCACCACCTTTCTACCACCACTACACATCATCTTAGCATCTGTCCAGATCTGAAATTGACATGGTCGAGACCCCATGAACCAAAACTCCGCAAAAACAATACATAAAGCCTTGAAACATCCATGCTAGCCACCTTATCACTTCATACATTCATCCACCAGCTTGGCCACCACCATAGGCCGCCACCACCTCATTGTCCAGACCCTACTCACCACTTAAGCCACTGACCTGAGCCCCACACCCACTGGTCGAGCCAATGGATCCATGGCCGAGCCTTATATTCAACCAAAACTACACTATTTTTGCCTAAACCTCTCCACATTCCTACCTTGTAACTTCCTCCATCATGTCTAGCCTTTATGCTATGCATTCCTTTGTTCAAACCTGAGCCAAAGTATGTCCAAACCTGAGCCAAAACATCCCCTAGGCCGTGCAAGCAAATGTAAAAAGCAAGGCAAAAAACTTTACATTCAAATCTCTTTTTAATTCAAAATTATTCCATTTCAAGTTGCATTGAAATTTATAGTTTGTTTGATTTTGTTTTGGGTTGTAACACAAGCTCTTTAGCATTGGATTAGCTCTCCACTCAAGTCCGTAGTCTTTTCATCGTGCTTCTAATTCCGTTGAGTCGTTTGTTTTTTTTATCTCCAGCATTGAGAGGTGAGTAAATCTCACCCGACATTTATACTTATGCAATTGTGAAGCAACAACAATTGAATGCGTAGAATGATATATTATGTTTTAAACCTATTAATTTACATGTCATCTCATCTGTTCCTGTTATATGTTGTTAACTGTTCATTTATATCTGTTTATCACACTGCAAGTTCCCTGTAGAATAGAATCACTATAGGTTGAAATGATACACACCCGAACGGACTTTAGAATAGGGAAAAATCGTTATGGGCTGAAATGATAGGCCTGAGCGGTTTTTAATTATTTATTTTGACTTGGGACTGCGGGTTTGAAATGATAGAACCCGGATTTTTCTTTTTAAACTGCGGATTGAAATGATATATATATCTGTATCACTTGACCTAGGTTAGAAAACTATAAACATGCCCGTGAGTATTTTATAAAGTATTTTGAATATTTTTAATTATTCTTAAAAGTGTAAATTTATGAAAATTTGATTTTTTTAATGTTAAATAAGAAATTTTGATTTTTCTATAAGTTAAAAATGTTGAATAATGAAATGATTAAACTGGATTTTTGAAATATAACTTAAATCTGGAAATTTGGACTTTGACTTTTAAAATGTCATTTAAGTTATATAAATAAAATTTTTAAGTGATTTAAAATGTAAATTTATGATAATTCGATTTAAATAGATTTTTGAAATGTTTTAAAATAAAGAAATTATGATTTTTCTATGGGTTAAAATTGTAATTCATGAATGGCTAAATTGGATTATTGAAATATAACTTAAGTTTGAAATTTGGAATTTTGGTTAAAAATGATATTTAAGTTATATAAATAAAATGAAAATTTAATTTAACTTGGCAATGGTAAATATGGTAATTTGATTTAAATTTGAATTTAAGTGATTTATTAAAGTATTATTGATTTTTCTATGAATTTAAATGGTTAAATAAATGAATGTTTAAATGTGTCATTTTAAAATACAACTTGATTTGGAAATGTGAAATTTGGTTTAATTAAAGGTTTAGTTAAATGAAATCAATTGGAAATTTAGTTTAATCTGTGAAATGGAAATTTGAAAATGTAAGTGTTAATAAGGTGTCAAATGTAAAAAATGGGAAAATTGTACAATTGAATTTGTTAAGTGAAATTATTGAAAAACTTGGATTTTTCTGTAAACGTTTGCTTTATAAAAATCATAAATTAAAAGTGTATTTTAATGAACATCTTTGAATCTTAAAATATGATTTTTATAATGTTTAAATGGTTTAAATTGAAATGTTTTCAAATATAACTTACAGTAGCTTTTCTGAATGCCGTGAAAGGTTGAAATTTTCAATGTTTACGGTTTTAACTTAGTAAATGAACTCAGAATGGTTTAAAACTTTAGAAATTGAATAATTGATTTGAAAGTATATAAACTTCACTTTTAAATGGTTTAAATGAATTATTTTGATTGAAATATAAGCTATTTAAAAGGTGATTTGAAAGGATAATAAATGAATGTTATCTTGAATTTAGAAGATATTTAAAGTTGAATATTTGGATTTGAACTTATATGATGATTTGATAATAAAGTTCTGAAAGATATGATATGTAACGACCCAGAATTTCTGTCATATGAAATTCATTTATTTAAATGATTTTAAATATTAACAAGTAAAATTTGTAAGGCGAATAAATTATATTTCGAATATCTGGATTTAATTGGATAATTAAATCGATAAATTTAATATGTGAAATTACAGAAATAATTGGAAATTGGATTTACTGTGATTAAAATAGATTTGTAAAGTTGTATTAAATCATATAGGAGTTAGAATGATGTTATAGAACTTTTAAAATTGAACTAAAAGTTAATTTGTGGAAATTGAATATTTTAATATTTAATTGACGAGTTAAATAGCCATTTTTCAAACTATCTCAGATTTCAACGAAACCAGTTTCATCGGATCCGTAATGTTATATTATAATATGGTTTCAAATTTCGTGTCAATCGGATTTACGGTTTGTCCGGGGCAAGCTAAAACGCGTAGAAATCGTTTGAGTGAATTTTGAATTTAAATAGTCGATTCAAAAACTTATCTTCCAAATATGTTCGAATTGGCTCCCGATATTATTCCATTGCATTCGAAATAGGGGTAAAACATTATAAACGCCAGACGACACGTTTCGTTTGGAGTTCGGAAAAATTTCGGGTGAATAGTGCGCGAATATATTCTATATAAGGACCTCAATATTTCATTTTTACACTAAACCCTAATTTCAAGCAGCAGGCCACCACCATTAAAATGAATGGCCGAAAAACTCTATCATTTCTCCCTCGATATCTTCTAATCCTCACACTATTTTCATAAACTTCAAACTTCTAAAGCGTGACGAGATCTTCCTATCCAACGGTCAAGATCTTAAACGAAGCTTTGGATCTATGGCAATTTCGATTCAAAGAGGGAAAGTTCATGCGCGGTTTTTGAGATATAGGTTAGGCCGAGCTGCACGTGTCCACAGCCGAAGGTGGTTGGCATGATGGATTTCGTCGTGGAGTAACTTGATCGTCGTGGAGATGGTGTATGTTGGCCGCGTGAATCGGGGTTTGGCGACGGCATTTGGGTTTGTTCGCACATACGTATGAACGGGGAAAAAAGATGGAAGCAAGGACCGAGATATAATGTTTGGAATCAACGGCCAAATTGATTTAGGTTTAAAAATAATAATAAAAGTTGTAAATTTATTTATATTTAAATTCGTGTAAACTTTGAAATAACATAACTCTTTCATACGAGGTCGAAAATGCACGAAACGAATTGCGTTGGAATCGTATTCGCGAATACTACGCAACGGAGCTGGTTTGGAGTTGATTTGAGCTAGTGAAAATTTTGGCAAAATTAAACGCGCGTTTAATTTTATTCGAAATAAAACACTGCAACTGTTATTGAAAGCAAGGTGAGAACTTCTCACTCAATCGAAATTGTTTCGATTTAAATTGTAAATACTTAGATTTAAAATTTGCTAGATTGTGTGATTGAATGATAAATAGTTATCTATTGTATTGAAATAGACCCTATACGCTGTATATTAAGCGGATGTAATTTATTAAAATCATATATCGTGATATTCTATCTTGAGCGGAATTGGTATTATATATGTACTTGGAGTTGATTTTCCTGCATTATATAGCGGATGAGACCCTATTGCGCCGCATAATAGCGGATAATATTATACAAACCCATGTACCGCGATATTCCGTATTGGAACGGAATTGGTATTGTGCTAACATCTGTGGATGCAGGGAAACAGGTTGGAGAGATCCAACTGGATTCCTCACCCGTATTGATTTATTTACAGATATTGTGATATATTCTGTTATCATATGATATATGATGTTTTGAATGCCGTGATTTTTATATTTAGTGCTGTTGCAACATTTGGCTTATTTTTGGAATTTTAAAAATGTTAAAGTAACTGAATTTAAAAGGATTTTAAAGTGATTTTTGAAAGTATACGTTTTATTGAATTTTGGAATTGATTCATTTTAAATAAATAAACGTTATAATTATAATGTTATAAAAATTATGATTTTTGAGAAATATAGTTGAAAATTGATTTTCGAAATATAGAGTTAATGAATTTTATAAAATAGTTTAAATGGAGATTTTTAAAATAATTATAAACGGTTTATATAAAAGATTTATAAAATTGATATTTATAAATTAAAATATTGGAATTATAAAACGAGTTTTTATGTGTTAAAATGAAGTATAAATGGATTTCATAAGTGAATGAAATTTATAGATTTATAAATTGTGAACAAATAAAATGGATAAATTTGTAAAAAGAGAATTATAAGTAATTAACATATAAATTGGATTTTGGCATTTAAATGAGATAAATAAAATTCGTTAATTAAGGGATTTTTATAACTTGAAGTTTTATAATATATAAATGTGAATTTATAAGCATTGATTTATAAATTCAAAATTGATTGAATTTGATAAGTAAATAGGAAAGCTTATTAACGGAAACATATTCACGATTTTGGACAGTGGATAATCCTTCAAATTAAATATGTAGAAGTGTTGAATTTGGTAAACGATTTATATTCACGTTTTTGGACAGTGAATAATATATTAAAGAAATGTTTTAAGGAGTGATATTTTAAATAGAATAAAAATGATTTGAAGTTTTTTTAAAATGTATAAGTGTCGATACCATAGATTTCAACATTCATTGTTGAAATATACGTTTTCGAGAAATAAAAGGAAATGGTGGACTGTAACACTATTGTTATAGTAAATGATTTTCGATTTTATGCAGTATTGGGATTTATATATCTATCTTAATTTTGAATCCCTATACTAAATGATTTTGAGTTGTCGTAACGATGTTTTACGCAACATTCGTTTTGACTCAAATAAATGTGTTTAAGAGAATGTTTTCCTTAAAAGAATAAAATATATACTTAATCGTGTTTTAAGTATATCGAATATTTCCTAAGTATTGAAAATAAATGGATTTGTGAGATTACTTATTATTAAATAAAAGGTTTTCCAATATGAAGTGGAATGTTTTGAGATTATCTCTTTTAAAGATAAATTGAAGTGAATATTTGGCAAGTTATTTAATTTATGGAAGATTAATAACAAAGGCCAGTGATTGTTATGGTGTTGAATATTTGTTGGTTTGCCTTGATAGTTAAATAACCGACTATCAATATTTACCTTTAAATGGGTATTTGTTGTGATTTACTTGAATTTGAATGCTACACTTATTTTAAAATAAGCGCTCGTTATTCGGTTTAGCCGGGAGAGGACCTTTGTGTCATAAATCCCATTCAGAATAATGATATGTCTTTACAGATAGCATTTGAAGACCGGTGTTGAAGAACGGGTATTTTCGAGAACGAGAGGATAACTCGTTGAATGTCTCTACACCGAGTCGCGCCGGTATAGAGATTTCCTAAGTGATGAGAAATCCGATCGGGATTGTGAATACCTGGATTGCAATGGCTTCTTCGGAAGTGCCTTCGGTTCTGTTCGAACCCAGAATAGATTTGAATGGATTGTATGTCTGACATTACAAATTGAGATATAAAGCAGATTTCTTTGAAATAAATTTCTGTTGGTGGCGGAGAATTTATTCTCTTAGCTTAACACCCTTCTCTGAGACGTACGAGCTTGGAGGTTATGTAGTTGAAGGTTATCAGTGATATATTCCCAATTTGGTAATATGATATGCTGAGTCCTGCTGATCATTGTTGATCAAAGCATGGCTTTGTGAAAAACGTAGCTTTGTGGACGAGACTTCGTCGAACTTCACACCCCGAAATGGTCGAAACAGGAAAGATGCAGCAAGGTTATTAGGGGTAGCGCCCCTTAGGGTATGTGCATTTCCTTCTGAATAGAAGTGGTATCATGGTATGGAGCCAAGGTACTTAACTTATGTTGATATCGTAGATATACATATATTACTTTGTGATTTGTTGCTGGGATCCCAAGAAAGGTCGTTTACGATCAGGGGATGGCATACTCGTGTCAGTAGTTACCCAGTTAGGGGTAACCCGACCTTGTGTTGGCAGAGATCCGGTTAGGTTCTCGTGACGTCCTTCCAGTGGCGTTTCCATGTGGCAATGGGAAGTTCCTTGGCCTGACCATTTGTTGGAAATCCAAAGAAACAATATGAGCCTTGTACGGTTTTAGTTGTAGAACCTTCCATCTAATATGTTAGCTATAGTAGGCATACTATAATGGTACCTATGCTGGCTAAGATTACTATTCTACTTTCGAAATGCTTTTCCACATTTTGCACTTATAAAAATAATATTGAAAAGAAATTTGCGTATCAAGCATCTTTAACTATCATAAGGAGAAATCTCCTCCAAGTTCTGCGTTTGCATTGTGCGTGTGGCGGGAGGCCTTATGGTAGTTACATTTTCCAAAAGCATTGCGAATCTATTTAAAAATATTTCTTTGTTTATTTTTAAAGATATAACTATTTTAAGTTCTCACATCATTCCCATGACTGACTTGGAGTTTATTGTTCTCTTCCTAAACTCTGGGTGCCCACCAATTTCCACACGGGCAGTCTAGAGTCAGGTTATCAGAATATTCTGGAATTCAGGAGTAGCTATAGAGATTTGGAGGCAAGCTGGATGGCTTGGCGTATCAACTAGTATATAGTATTTCTTTTTCGCTATTTGTTGTTGTAGACTCTGATAATGTAATGTAATGTGATGAAATGTAATAACTGATATAGTTCTTTGTTTAAAGTTATTCATTTATCTATTATATGTTGTTCCGCTGCGATTGTGAGATTTTGATACTGTTTCTGTTGCTTTTTCTTTTTTCTTTCTTTCTTCTTTCTTCTTCTACCTCTTCTTTAACCCTAACGGTTCGGTTCCGGCCTTCGATTGCTCGGTAGTTGATACAGTGGACGTATTGATGTCGGCCTTCGTGAGTCGAAGAACCCGTCCTTTACAATTGGTATCAGAGCATATGGTTAAGTGACAACCTTGGCTCTGTTGGGAATTACTCATTAGAGATAGAGTCAGTAGTACCCTATAATGTGTGTGAGTGTAATAATAGCTATAAGAGCGTATTTGTTAGTGAATATAAAATTGTTTTATATTGTGATGATTGGTTTGTTGAGTGGTATTGTTTTAAAAGTGGGTCAATGAAATAATTTTACCCAAAATTATATTTTTCATATAAAGGGGATAATTTTTCAGAAATTATTAAAGTGTATATAAATTGAGTGTTTGGTTGTTGAAAATGTAAGAATATATATAAGTAATTAAAGGATGTTTGAATAAGTTAAATAAAACATATTGTAAAAGAATAAATTGCATAAGTAAATGAATTATTAAGTATGGAATTATAATTAATGTGATTTACAAGTGTGAAATAATCTTATATATAAGAAGTGAAACTATATGAATATATTTATAAATATGAGTTGTAAATAAAAGTAAAATAGAATTTACTTTAGAATCGGAATCTGAATTGGATTTGGAAATTTAAGTTAAGTTAAACAAATGATGTTTAAATGGAATATAACTTAAGGAATGTTGAATAAAGTTTATTTTGGTATCGAAGTAAATTAATAAAGTGAAGTGATGAATATGAACTTGAGTTATGTAATGAAGTTCAACTTTTGTGGTTAAATGAATTGGCAATAGAATTAATGAATGAATTGAATGTGAATCAATTAAATGTAAATAAATTGATATGAAATAATGAATATAAGTGTTGATTCATTTAAAGATAATTGAAGAAATTGAATGAAAATCAATAGAATATCAAACCAATTGGAATTAAAAGCGATGAACCAAATTGAATGAATGTAAGCAAAGTAAAATGAATTTGGTTGTATTGGTTATACATTAATTGTTAGATTGATGGCTAGTTGATTGTATAGAAATCCATATGAAAATGAATTAATGAAATTGAAAGCTAAAGTTATTAAAATCAAATTGGAAGTTAAGTGAATCTGAAATAGAATTGAATTTGATTTGGAAGTGAACCAACTTGAATATGAATTAGTGAATGTAAACTAATTGAATATGGATAAATGAATGTTAGTAAAAACATCAAATATTAATGAGAAGTGAAAGTGTATTGATTTGGTTATGGATGTTAGTTGAATCCTAGTTGTTTGATGGTTGAAACTATTGCTTTTGTTGCATTTGTTATATGGACATATATAGTTGTTAGTAATATATGTTGTATATTGATATTACTTTCATATATGCATGTTCTCATTTGTTTGTTGAGTATATAGTAGGTGTGGATTTCGCATTGCTTCGCATTTGGAGCTCGCTTTCGCGCTATATTAGCCGTATATGCTCACTAATAATGTGTAAGGTACATATCTCGGATTACATATTGTACTTTTACACTTTTTTCCCTGCAGGATGCCTCATTACTTGATGAGACGTATATTTGTGATATATTGCCATTTTTTTTCGAATCGAGCCGCGCAAAGGAGACTATGGCGAATTTTTTGGAAAATTCAAGGCGTTAGAATATTTTTGAGAATTGAAAAGATAACTATGTATGATTTGAAAACTAAGTGAAGTTTTTATGAGAAGTTTAACGATGGATTTTGGAAAAGTTAAAATGTTTAAATGAATTTGACATTTAAATTTGAACGATTTGTTTTTGAAAAGTTAATGGATTCTGTAATTTTTTCTTACTTGGTAATTTCGAGGACGAAATTCTTTTAAGGGGGAAGTTTGTAACGACCCAGAATTTCTGTCATTTGAAATTCATATATCTAATTGATTTTAAATATTAACAAGTAAAATTTGTAAGTCGAATAAATTATATTTTGAATATCTGGATTTAATTGGATAATTAAATCGATAAATTTAATATGTGAAATTATAGGAATAATTGGAAATTGGATTTATGTGATTAAAATAGATTTGTAAAGTTGTATTAAATCATATAGGAGTTAGAATGATGTTATAGAACTTTTAAACTTGAATTAAAAGTTAATTTGTGGAAATTGAATATTTTAATATTTAATTGACGAGTTAAATAGCCATTTTTCAAACAGTCTCGGATTTCGACGAAACTAGTTTCATCGGATCCGTAATGTTATATTATAGTATGGTTTCAAATTTCGTGTCAATCGGATTTACGGTTTTTCCAGGGCAAGCTAAAACGCGTAGAAATCGTTTGAGTAAATTTTGAATTTAAATAGTCGATTCAAAAACTTATCTTCCAAATATGATCGAATTGGCTCCCGATATATATTCCATTGCGTTCGGAATAAGGGTAAAACATTATAAACGCTAGGCGGCATGCTTCGTTTGGAGTTCGGAAAATTTTTGGGTGAATAGTGCGCGAATATTTTCTATATAAGGACCTTAATATTTCATTTTTACACTAAACCCTAATTTCTTGCTTCAGGCCACCACCATTAAAATGAATGGCCGAAAAACTCTATCGTTTCTCCCTCGATATCTTCTAATCCACACACTATTTTCATAAACTTCAAACTACAAACTTCTAGAGCGTGACGAGATCTTCCTATCCAACGGTTAAGATCGTAAACGAAGCTTCGGATCGATGGAAATTTAGATTCAAAGAGGGAAAGTTCATGTGCGGTTTTCGACATATAGGGTAGGCCAAGCTGCATGTGTCCACATCAGAAGGTGGCTCGCGTGATGGGTTTCGTCGTGGTGTAACTTGATCGTCGTGGAGGTGGTGTATGTTGGTCGCGTGAATTAGGGTTTGGCGACGGCATTTGGGTTTGTTCGCAAGTACGTATGAACGGGGGGAAGAAGATGGAAGCAAGGGCCGAGATCTATTGTTTGGAATCAACGGCAGATTGATTTAGGTTTAAAATAATAATAAAAGTAGTAAATTTATTTATATTTAAATTCGTGTAAACTTTGAAATAACATAACTCTTTCATACGAGGTCGTAAATGCACGAAACAAATTGCGTTGGAATCGTATTTGCGAATACTACGCAATGGAGCTGGATTGGAGTTGGATTGAAGTTGATTTGAGATAGTAAAAATTTTGGATAAAATTAAACGCGCGTTTAATTTTATTCGAAATAAAACACTGCGACTGTTATTGAAAGCAAGGTGAGAACTTTTCACTCAATCGAAATTGTTTCGATTTAAATTTTGAATAGTTAGATTTAAAATTTGCTAGATTGTGTGATTGAATGTTAAATAGTTATCTATTGTATTGAAATAGACCCTATACGCCGTATATTAAGCGAATGTTATTTATTAAAAACATATATCGATATTCCATCTTGAGTGGAATTTGTATTATATATGTACTTGGAGTTGATTTTCCCGCATTATATAGCGGATGAGACCCTATTGCGCCGCATAATAGCGGATAATATTATATAAACCCATGTACATCGATATTCCGTATTGGAACGAAATTGGTATTGTGCTAACATCTGTGGATGCAAGGAAACAGGTTGGAGGGATCCAACTGGATTCCTCACCTATATTGATTTATTTACAGATATTGTGATATATTCTGTTATCATATGATATATGATGTTTTAAATGCCATGATTTTTATATTTTGTGCTGTTGCAGCATTTGGCCTATTTTTGGAATTTTAAAAATGTTAAAGTAACGATTTTGAATTTAAAAGGATTTTAAAGTGATTTTTGAAAGTATACGTTTTATTGAATTTTGGAATTGATTCATTTTAAATAAATAAATGTTATGATTATAATGTTATAAAAATTATGGTTATTGAGAAATATAGTTGAAAATTAATTTTCGAAATATGGAGTTAATGAATTTTATAAAATAGTTTAAATGGTGATTTTTGAAATTATTATAAACGGTTTATATAAAAGATTTATAAAATTGATATTTATAAATCAAAATATTGGAATTATAAAACGAGTTTTTATAAGTGTTAAAATGAAGTATAAATGGATTTCATAAGTGAATGAAATTTATAGATTTATAAATTGTGAACTTATAAAATGAATAAATTTGTAAATAGAGAATTATATACAATTAACTTATAAATTGGATTTTGGCATTTAAATGAGATATAAATAGAATTCGTTAATTAAGGGATTTTTATAACTTGAAGTTTTATAATATATAAATGTGAATTTATAAACATTTATTTATAAATTCAAAACTGATTGAATTTGATAAGTAAATAGGAAAGCTTATTAACGGAAATATATTCACGATTTTGGACAGTGGATAATCCTTCAAATTAAATATGTAGAAGTGTTGAATTTGGTAAACGATTTATATTCACGTTTTTGGACAGTGAATAATACATTAAAGAAATGTTTTAAGGAGTGATATTTTAAATAGAATTAAAACGATTTGAAGTTGTTTTAAAATGTATAAGTGTTGAAACCATAGATTTCAACATTCATTGTTGAAATAGACGTTTTCGAGAAATAAAAGGAAATGGTGAACTATAACACTGTTGTTATAGTAAATGATTTTCGAAAGGAGATGTTTTATGTAGTATTGGGATTTATATATCTATCTCAATTTCGAATCCCTATACTAAATGATTTTGAGTTGTCGTAATGATGTTTTACGCAACATTCGTTTTGACTCAAATAAATGTGTTTAAGAGAATGTTTTCCTTAAAAGAATAAAATATATACTTAATCGTGTTTTAAGTATATCGAATATTTTCTAAGTATTGAAAATAAATGGATTTGTGAGATTACTTATTATTAAATAAGTATATAAAGGTTTACAAATATGAAGTGGAATGTTTTGAGATTATCTCTTTAAAGATAAATTGAAGTGAATATTTGGCAAGTTATTTCATTTATGGAAGATTAATAACAAGGGCCTAGTGATTGTTATGGTGCTGAATATTTGTTGATTTGCCTTGATAGTTAAATAACCGACTATCAATATTTACCTTTAAATGGGCATTTGTTGTGATTTACTTGAATTTAGATGCTACACTTATTTTAAAATAAGCGCTCGTTATTCGGTTTATCTGGAAGAGGACCTTTGTGTCATAAATCCCATTCCGAATAATGATATGTCGTTATGGATGCATTTGAAGACCTGTGTTGAAGGCCGTGTATTTTCGTGAACGAGAGGATAACTCATTGATTGTCTCTGCACTGAGTCGCGCCGGTATAGAGATTTCCTAAGTGATGGGAAATCCGATCGGGATTGTGAATACCCGGATTGCAAGGGCTTCTTCGGAAGTGCCTTCGGTTCTGTTCGAACCCAGAATAGACTTGAATGGATTAAATGTCTGACATACAAATTGAGATATAAAGGAGATTTCTTTCAAATACATTTCTGTTAGTGGCGGAGAATTTATTCTCTTAGCTTAACACCCTTCTATGAGACGTACGAGCTCGGAGGTTATTTAGTTGAAGGTTATTAGTGATATATTCCCAATTTGGTAATGTGGCATGCTGAGTGCTGCTGATCATTGTTGATCAAAGCATGGCTTTGTGAAAAGCGTAGCTTTGTGGACGAGAATTCGTCGAACCTCACACCACGAAATGGTCGAAACAGAAAAGATGCAGCAAGGTTATTAGGGGTAGCGCCCCTTAGGGTATGTGCATTTCCTTCTGGATAGAAGTGGTATCATGGTATGGAGCCCAGATACTTAACTTATGTTGATATCGTAGATATATATATATATATATATATATATATATATATATATATATATATATATATATATATGTTAACCCCGTTTCACCCACGAGTTAAAGAGCCTGCGAGTTAAAGAGCCCACGAGTTAAGGAGTCTACCAGTTAAAGAGCCTGCGAGTTAAAAGCTTACGAGTTAAGGAGCTAACGACCTAACAGGTTAAGACCTAAACGACTTAGGGAATGTCACGACTTAAGAAAGTCCACGACTTAAAGACGTTACGACCTAGCGACCTAAAGGAGTGACGACTCAAAGCACTAAAAGGAAGAGTCAACAACACTTAAGTCGCTGCTGACTTATAACTGCAGATAAGTCGTTCACGACCTAAGACTTGGAGACAAGTTCAATACCATGTTGTGATAAGATGACTCGTTGACGACTTACGACCGATGATGAGTCGTGTACGACTCATGCTAGCATAAAGGAAGTTGCATTTGGTTAACTCGTGAACGACTTAGAACTTGTATCATTCATTCAAATGGGTGCATAACTTTGGACCAAGCCGTGAGCTAAACCCAGTAGGTCGGCCGCGACCTACCATGAGTCATCTACGAGTTACGACTTATCATAAGTCGTGTATAAGTTACGACCTAACTCCGAGAAATGCCTATAAATACGACCCTAGCTCCAACTAGAAGGGGACCTTTTGGCTCATTTTTTTCCAAGCACTGATACTCTGCTGCATTCCAAACCGACTCTACTCTCAAAGCTTTCAAGGCACGTAGAATGCTACCAACAACTTTAAGAAGGAATCTCATACATCCGACATGGATGGGAAGACTTTCACTTACATTGAAGTTTAAGCTACTTGTTCAAAGTGTTTGGTAATTCAAAGTGTATTGTACTTGGGAAGAATTGTATCAACTTGTAACGAAATCATCAATAAAGACATTCAAAGTGGACGTAGGCAAACTATTAAGCCGAACCACTATAAAATTGCTGTTGTTTACTGCTTTTTCGGCGGTTTTCTGCTTATACTCTGTTCCCGAATCATCGGGTGGTGCTTTCACAACTACACTTCACACACCAGGGTGTTAGCGTTCAAATTTTAGCATTAACATTTTTGGTGCTTTCACTGAGAAAATCGAACTCAGGGTATTGACATCATTGATTCACCAAACTGTGAGGAAAGAATCTCCGTTAAGACCAGAAGTCTAACAGAAATTATGGCTCCCGGAAGGAAACGTAGATCTGCCAGGTCTGATGATGTTCAAGAGAACACCGCTACTTCTCCTCCTCTGAGTCAGACAACTCCAACTGTGGGAGTTATGCGAGCGGAATTAGACGCTGTGGTTTTGGAATTGAATCAACAGTTAAATGCTCAAAATGCACAATTAGAGGCCCAGAATGTCCAGAATGCCTCGATTATGGATAGGTTAACTGCCCTGCTTGAGGCAAATCACCAACGACAGGATAATGAAACAATCTATGCTGAAGATGCCCGTGACCCCCAAGTGAAAAGTATTCCTCAAAGAGCAGACAACACCGCTGCAAGGGCACCTTCCCAAGATGAAGGGTCTAGGCCACAACCAACTTTTTAAACTTTCGAAAGGGCAGCTAACTTCTGCCAGGCAAAGTCTCAAAACGATGAGGAAAACATGCGGAGGCATGAGGATGAAAACGATTGGGGGTTCGCTCCGAGCAAGACTCCGTTCACCGAAAGGATTTTAAAGGCGGAGTTTCCCAGAAAATTTGTGCCTCCTACTATCCCGGCCTATCGAGGGACAAGTGACCCTAACCAATTTCTATACAGATATGATTGGCATATGACCGGGGCACGAGCATCAGATGAGATTAAATGTAGGTATTTTCCAGTATATTTAGAAGGGGTGGCTTTGCTTTGGTTCACCAAGCTACCGGTTCGATCCATAGATCAATTCTCCGATTTAACCCGGAAATTTAAAGAACAATTCAGATTGTACGCGTCAAAGGCAAAAGATATAATGTCATTGTCTAGCCTAGAATAAGCACCCGGAGAACCCATCAAGTCTTTTTTGAACCGTTTTAATATAGCTTTAGCCGAGGTGGACAACGCGGAACCCCGAATGATCTTAACATACTTAGTGCGGGCCATCGACAAGTCGAGTGAATTTGGGATGTGGCTCAAAATGAAGGAACCAAACTCACTCGAAAAGTTTTATAAAAAGGCCGACGAATTCATACGCCTAGAAGACCTCTCAATGCCAGTAAAAGCAGTGGTAGCCGAAATCAAGAATAACGATGACATCACTAACAAGAAAGGATCTAGAAACCAGAAAAGGGAGAGTGATGAAAGGAAATGGCAGGGAGATAAGAAAAAACCTCGACGTTTTAACCCTTCAAATTTCACCCCCTTAACTGATACACCGGAAAAGATCTTCTTGGCAACAAAAGATGTTGTCAAATACCCTAAACCACCTGAAATGGGGAGAGGTGCAGTGCAAAATGGGAAATTCTGTCGATTTCACAACCAACCCGGTCACGATACCGATCAATGTCACCAGTTAAGGAATGTGATTGAAGAATTGCTGAAACAGAATAAACTTCAACAGTATGCGAAGAAAGACGGAATTGACCCAACCTCCTCCACTCAGGGGCAACCATGTCTTGCTTATCGGTCCAGCTCAGGCAACAGAACTACAGAGCAGGAATCCGAGAAGCTGGTCATTGACTAACATATGAATCACAAAATCATGGAATAGCATTCATTTACATCCATATTTTACTTAATAGCGTTGCTTAACTTTGTAAAATGATCATGGAAGTATAACTCCCGTGCTGTTAACCACCGTGAATGTGATGAGAATCAATAATGAGCAATTATAAATCTTGTATTCTTTGATACCATTGAAATGCCTGTATCACTTCGATATGCAAGTATTACTAAAAAATATCGATTTACTATTGCAGGCTATCAGGATAAAGCTTGCTCATCCAACATATCACAGAGCGAAGTGATCCCTACAAATCACGGAGTAAACAAATGGCAAGTGACAAATGCTCCGAATTCAAGTATTTCGAAAGAAGTGCACTTTGCAAACTATTGAGGATTCCACCAAAGAGGGAACCTTCCTAATAGGGAGATTATGAGCCTTTGCTAACCGACCACGATCGTTTGTGTAAACGAACATCTGGCAGAGCAACATGCATCTGCCCCATGGACCCACTCAGCAATAAGGCACATTTCTCTAGCAAAGAACAAATGAAAAGAATGGGACATGTGCTTGAAGTTATGGTGAGGGATTGCTAAGAAGCGCAGGGTATAAAGACACAAGTGCTTCTCTTTGGAGTCCAACGCTACTCTTTGGAGTCCAACGCTACTCTTCAGAGTCCAATGCTACTCTTTGGAGTCCAACGCTACTCTTCAGACTCCAATGCTACTCTTTGGAGTCCAACGCTACTCTTCAGACTCCAATGCTACTCTTTGGAGTCCAACGCTACTCTTCAGACTCCAATGCTACTCTTTGGAGTCCAACGCTACTCTTCAGACTCCAATGCTACCCTTTGGAGTCCAACGCTACTCTTCAGAGTCCAATGCTACGCTTTGGAGTCCAACGCTACTCTTCAGAGCCAATGCTACTCTTTGGAGTCCAATGCTACTCTTTGGAGTCCAACGCTACTCTTCAGAGTCCAATGCTACTCCGCTACTCTTTGGAGTCCAACACTACTCTTCAGAGTCCAAGCTACTCTTTAGAGTCCAAATCAAAGACCTTGAGCGGGTCTAACTAGAAAAAGAGAGATCTTTCTCGATACAAAGTTGCGGAATGATCGGTCGATACACTCCCGTCAATCCGTCCAACCGAGAGAAAGAAACTCCAAACTTCTAGGTAGTAACCCAGCTCAAAGGCACACATTTCATCATCGGTCGATACACTCCCGTAAAATGAAATGTGAAAAGCTCTCTTCGGAGGCCCGCTTCCCAGCGAACAGGGAAAAATAAAAGCCTCTCTCATGGGGCAGAAACCAAAAAGACCTCTTCCCAGAGGCACAACAAAAACAAAAAGACCTCTTCCCAGAGGCAGAAATGAAAAGACCTCCTCCTGGAGGCACAAGCAAGTAGAAAAACCTCTTCGGAGGCACACGTTTCACCAAGATTGAAATAAAACTTCCAAGTGTTGAAACGTGAGAAAGCCCCCCCCTCAGAGGTGTAATTTTTCAAAGGCACACTTTAACTCTCAAAGGAAGAATGATCCACCTATTCTAGAAAATTCTCTTCCTTAAAAAGAAGTTAAAGTACCCTTCAGATACCCGCTTTACCACATAGAAGAATTCATTCAGTAAAATGTGTATATGCAAAGAAAAAGTGATATCTTCGAAGGATGAAGCGTAAAAATGTATTTGTACTCTGTTTTTTAACGAAATAATATTCCTCCAAGTATGGAATAATTATTCTCTAAAAAATAAAAGTACAAGTTCCTCATAAAGTAAAGTATTGCAATGAGCTTATGGTATAGGGACAACATGGTATAACTACATCGGTAAAATTGCGCTCGAATAGTATACCACAAGCTCACTGCAATATCATGCAAAGAAACTTGTACAAAAGTGAATAATAAATGCATTCTCAAATTCAAACAAGAAGTTTGTACAAATAAAGGATCATTTTATTTAATTCTGTTACAATTTCTTACAGATACAAGTTTCGAAATAAAGAAAACGGGGGCCGGTACCCGCACAATTTTCGGTCAGTTCATGCAAAAAAGGAAAAAAGCGATATGAAAGCCACAGAACCAGATCCATCATTTCTTCTTCCGTCCACCTTTTGAGCCCGCACCTGGCCGGATAACCAACTTCTTAGGCCGGCTTGTAAGAGTAGGGGATGAAGGAGAAAGGGGCTCAGTCGGAATTTCTTCCGTTTTTTCTTCGCCAGTTGAGGATCCCTTCTTCTTCTTCTTCTTCTTCTTGGAAACTCCCTGCTTTCCTCTCTTCTTGGAGGAAGACCCACTCCGTGGAGAAAGAAGTTTAGCTAATGGTTCATCATCGGAACCAGTTGCTTCTGGAGTCTTCTCACTCCCTTCAGTTTCTTCTCCCTTGTGTTCTTTTGAAGCAATGGGTTCGTCCAAGTCTTGAAGAGCTTCTATTTGCTCCTCTTGTGATCCCGGATGCGAGGCGGAAGGAGGAGTCACCTGAATATGGAGGAGGAATAATTGGAGGTGGGGAAGTTTAAACGATGCTCGACGTTTTCTCTACAGAAGGAAAAAAGTTCAAGTCAGTAAAAAGCGGAGATAAAGGTTCGCTGAGGTTCAAGAAGTAGTCAAGAAGCTCATCAAGCTCGTAAGAAGCAGATGAGCAGTCTACTTGGGCAAGATTAACAGTAGGGTTACCTGCAGAAGTCGGTTTCCTGACATCAACTTCGTAAGCCTGTGCCTCGGCACTCTCGTCGCCTTCATCTCCACCTTGTATGCTTGTGTTCTCGGTGGTAACTTTGGTAGGAGATAGAGAATGAGAACTAGAACCGATAATATCAATTTCGGCCGAAGGAGAAGGCTGAATTGGAACAGTTGAGATAGTTTTTCCCGAATATTCTCCTGCCACTGTTTCGGCCCTTAATTTTGCAAGCTGTTCTCTCCCCCTGGCGAGAGCGGCACGAGCATCATCATCAAGATAATGCTCCTCAAGAGCTGACTCAGCATAGCCAGCACCTTTACCGCCAAGCATATCGAGTGCAGCCTCCCAAACTTCAGCCAGAGTAATTTCATACTTGGGGCCTAAAAAGGCGAGGCTACCGCGCCCCAAGACGCTATGCAGGTAGAAGTCAAATAATGTTGAGCTGATGTTGGTCCTCGTTGCCTCGTGAGATTCTTCAGATGCAATTTTGTCGGCAACGGCCTCATCACGCTCCCTTTCAGCTTTGGAAAGTTGAAGCTTAAGCATTTGAATCTCCGCCTCTTGGGAGCTGTTTTTCTTCCAAAGCTCTTCAATATCAGCAACATAGCCCTCACTAATTCTTTTTTGCACTTCAAGCCTGTCTTCGGCATCTCTTTGGCTGGCATGAGCATCTCTCACTTGTTTTAGGAGCACTTCTTCTTTTTGAGTATATGAAGTAGAGGAAGTAGCAAGCTCTTATTTCAGTTCCTCAACTTTTGCTTCAAGCTCTACATTGTAAGTAGCAATGCTCCTCATTTCAGTATCATGTTGCTCAAGAACCTTTTGCCATTCGGCTTTATCATTTTTCATAGTGAGCATGGCCTCTATATTTGCACGATTAACCCTTTGGAGCTCATCAACAAGTTTTTGCCAGTTCGACATCCTTTCAATATCAAGCTTGACGGCATCGAGATTTTGTAACATGGCAGACTTGTCAATGGGGACCAAGTCAAGGTCGAACCTCACTCCCTTCAGACACCACTGTGGAAACCGGCTTTGCAAAGTGGCCGGGCCCGGTCCAACTTGGAATTTGGGCCTGCTAATTATTGTTTGGATGTCTGTCTTCCCGAGAGCGGGAGAGCCGGAAGGAATGTCAAGCGAGACGGGGACAGTAACCTTTTCAAGAGTTGTAGAGGTATGCTTCTCACCATGTCGGGCTCGCTTGCTTGAATCCTCAACCATATGACTTTTTCCTCGGTCATCATGGGATTTTCTTTTGTGGGAATCGTCGCCTCTCTGTGAAGAATCGTGGCGCTCCTCCCTCTCTCTTCTTTTATAACGCTCCTCTTGAGCCCTCTTCTCTTGAGCCTTTCGGGCGGCTCTTTCTTCATCGGATTCTCTGTAAGAGGGGAGGTAGCGCCTATAATCATATTGGCTACGCCTCCCGTAGCGCTGAAAGTCATCATAGTAGGATCCGCTGCGTCCCATCGGAGGATCTGAAATAAAAAGAGATAAATTTTAGAATTCTTCAAAATACAAAAAGTCGACCACGCCTATTTATAGCGTTTTTCACAATTGGCCTATAAGTCGTTCACGACTCACGACTCACCTTAGGTCGGCAGCGACTCAACAACACACGACTCATTCCTTTACAACATGCGTTTGCCTAAAAACAATATAACACCAGTACACCACGACATACGACTCAAGGAAGAAAACAAACAAATTACAACACAACACGTAGGTCGGCGACGACCTAATGATACAACACAGTACACGACATAAGAAACACGCGACATACAACCCAACATAACTTTTCAGCACATCGACTCAAGACATGACGACTTAAAAAGTACGACTTAACAGTTTATAACACCATACAACACAGACGACTTAAAAATGCTATGACTCAACAAAACAACACAGGTTACACGACATACGACTCAACATATCCACGACCCACGCTTCACCTAGAGTTCCCTCATTGTCCTTGTTATCCCGTAAGTTGATAAGCCGTGCTTCCTTTAGGTCGTAACCCATAACTCGTCTTTTAGGTCGTAACCCGTAACTCGTTAGGTCGCAACTTAACGTCACCTCCCTCTCTTGTTCCTTGTTAAGTCGTAGACGACCTACCATTTCCTTAAGTCGTAGCCGACTTAAGTCTTCACTACAACAATGCGGTATATCGACCTGCTCGTTATGTCCCTGGCTTTTGACTCGGGCCGCCTCATTCCTTAACTCATTTTCCTTCACCTCATTAATTCGCTCGTGACTTAAGCTTAACCCGTCTTCATCCTTAGGTCGTTGGAACGACTCATAGGTATGCTTAGGTCGGTCTCGACCTAAGTCTTTATTCAGATGGCCTGCATCATCCTCCCCGGGTTAAGAAAAATTCGCCCTCGAATTTGTAAGCTCTTCCACACAAGATTGTTCATCTCCATAATATGGCACAAGATGCTTAACATTGAACATGTCAGAAGTGTACACATCCTCCGGCAGCTTCAATTTATAAGCATTTTCATTAATCCGTTTCACAACTACTACAGGACCAATTTTTCTGGCTTTCAGCTTGTTATAAGCGCCTACTGGAAAATGATCCTTTGTTAACACAGCATATACCAAATCTCCTTCATTAAATTCAACATTTCTTCGTTTCAAATCTGCAACTCTCTTATATTTCTCATTCGACCTTGTCAATCGTTCCTGAACGATTTTATGACATTCCATCAAACCTTCAACAAAATCAGCAGCTCGTTTAACCGTCCCCTTCGGCTGTGGCACTACTGCTAAATCCAACGGTCCCCTGGGTAGATTTGAATATACAATCTGGAATGGACTGAATCCCGTACTACGATTTACTGCATGATTATGAGCAAACTCTGCTTGGCATAACTTCATGTCCCAACTCTTCAGGTTATCCTTCACAAGACATCGCAACAAATTTCCCAATGATCTGTTAACAACTTCTGTCTGTCCATCTGTTTGCAGATGATAAACGCTACTAAATTTCAACTTCGTTCCAACCATCTTCCACAAACTTAACCAAAAGTGACTCAGAAAATGAGTATCCCTATCCGACACAATAGGTTCTGGCAATCCATGAAGTCGATATATCTCTTTAAAGAATAACTGAGCAACACGAACAACATCTGCCATCTTCTTACAAGCAATAAAATGTGCCATCTTCGAAAATCTGTCAACCACTATGAATATAGAATCATTTCCCCTTTGAGTTCTTGGCAAACCCAACACAAAATCCATACTAATATCAACCCATGGTTTAATAGGCACGGGTAATGGCATATATAACCCCGCATTCGTAGCCGTTCCCTTCGAAACCTGACAGATATGACATCTCTCCACAAACCTTTCAACCTCTTTCCTCATCGACGGCCAAAAGTAAGATTGAGAAATCAAATGCAACGTACGATCACGGCCCACATGTCCTTCCTCGTGCAATTCCTTGATAATCTTCATTCTCAAACTGCTATCTGGAATACATAATCGATTTCCTTTAAACAAGAATCCATCAACCAATACAAATTCATCGGTATTCCCATCCTTTACTTTCTCAACAAACTTTGCAAAGTAGGGATCTTCGTCAATCAACTCTGGCAATAATTCAAACCCCGTTACTTCAACCTTCAATGTTGTCAACAAATGACTCCTCCTACTCAAAGCATCAGCTGCACGATTTGTTACCCCAGATTTATGCTTCACAACAAAAGTAAACTGCTGTAAACAGGCAATCCATGATGCATGTCTCGCAGAAATCTTATACTATCCTTGCAAATGCTTCAACGCCTCATGATCAGTGTAAAGAACAAACTCTTTCTGAAATAGATAATGTCTCCAGTGTTTCACGGTTTGAACAATGGCATCAAACTCAACATCGTATGTACTATTTCTCATCTTTGCTCCTGATATTTTCTCATTGAAATAAGCTACTGGCCTTCCACTCTGACTCAACACTCCTCTAATCCCAACCTTTGATGCATTAGTGTGTAGCTCAAACAACAACTGAAAATCTGGTAATACAAGAATTGGTGCTGTCGTCAAAAGTTCTTTGATTCGTTCAAAAGCAACTCCTGCTTCCTCCGACCAAGAAAACTATTTTCCTTTCATACAATCAGTAATAGGTGCCATCACGCTACTGAAGTGTGGAATGAATCTTCGGTAGAATGATGCCAACCCATGAAAACTTCTAACTTCAGTGATAGTCCTCGGCTGTGGCCAATTTCTAATTGCTTCAACTTTACTCTGGTCCACCTGGATTCCCTCCTCAGAGACAACATATCCCAAAAATAACACACTTCGAGTCATGAACACACATTTCTTCGTAGCTGCATAAAATTGTTCCTCACGAAGAATAATTAACACTTTTCTCAAATGTTCTACATGCTCCTCTGTGCTCGCACTATAAATCAAAATATCATCAAAATAGACTACCACAAACTTCCCAATATACGGCCTGAATATTTGGTTCATCACCCTCATGAATGTACTCGGCGCATTCGATAGACCAAATGGCATAACCAACCATTCATATAAACCTTCCCTCGTCTTGAATGCGTTCTTCCATTCGTCTCCCGGTCTAATTCGAATCTGATGATAACCACTCTTCAAATCAATCTTCGAAAAGATAGTAGCCCCACTCAACTGATCTAGCAAATCATCCAACCTTGGCATAGGAAACCTGTAACGAATAGTAATCTTGTTCAAAGCCCTACTATCGGTACACATTCTCCATGTTCCATCCTTCTTCGGCACCAACAATGCTGGTACTGCGCAAGGACTCAAGCTTTCCTGAACACGTCCCTGTTCTAACAACTCTTCCACTTGCCTTCGTAACTCCTCATGTTCCTTCGGACTCATTCGATAATGTGGTCGATGTGGTAAAACGGCTCCCGGAACAAGATCAATTTGATGTTGAATGTCTCTCAGTGGCGGTAACTCCTTAGGCAACTCTTTTGGAAATACATCTTCAAATTCTTTCAACACTGGCTTCGCTTCTTCTGGAATTTCAACCTCTTCACTACACTCTTGCCCAATCAACAAAAACACTTCAGGCTCCTCTTCAATCTCCTTGACAAACTCCTTCAAAGATAGCAAAGTTTTCAGTTCTTCGATCTCCTCCAACTTGCTCTCCTTCTGTTGTTGCTTCTTGGGAACTAAAGTGATTTTAGTACCTTCGAACATGAAACTATAGCTATTAGCACGACCATCATGTTGCACTGCTCTATCAAACTGCCATGGTCTGCCCAACAACAAATGACACACATCCATGTCTACCATGTCACACCAAATTTCGTCTTTGTACTTCTTCCCAATGGAAAAATTCACACAAGCTCTTCGACACACCTTCACTTCACCACCCTTCCTTAACCATGCTAGCTTGTACGGTTTAGGATGCTTTTCAGTTTTCAATTTCAACTTCTTTACTGCTTCTGTAGAGATAATATTATCACAGCTTCCAGCATCAATAACGAATTTGCAAACCTTTCCCAGAATAGTACACGTAGACTGAAAAATATTGCTCCTCAACCAACTAGAATCTTCCTCTCGCTTTGGTGTAAGACAAGATCTCCTCATCATCAAATTACAACCTTCATCCCCGGACAATAAGTCTTCCTCTTCAACATAAGGTGCATTTGAACATTCAGCTTCCACATCCTCTTCTTCAACTTCTGCAACCATGGTTCTCTTCTTTGGCTTCGGACATTCATTGCTTTTATGACCCAACTCCTGACAATTATAACATTTGAAACCACTACTAACCTTTGCCTTCTCAGCCTCCATCATCACTGGTTTTGTAACAGGTTTAGGAACATTAGAACTTCCACTAGCACCCTTCGCTTGATTATTGGAATTAGTAAACACACCACCTCCACGCCTTCCTTGCTTCTCCCAAGCCAACGCTTTCTGATGTGCCTCTGCAACAGATCTCGGATCAAACATATTAACCATATCCTGGATCTGCATTCTCAGTCCTCCAACAAATCTAGCAGTCAATTGTTCCTCTGTCTCCATAATATCATTCCTGGCGATGAGTTGGTAAAATTCATCTGCATAATCATTAACTGACTTCGTCCCTTGCCTTAGATTCTGCAATCTCTGGTACATAAGTGATTGATAGTTGTAAGGTAAAAATGTAGCTCTCATCAACTTCTTCATCTTCTCCCATGATTCAATCTTTGACTTTTCCATTCTCTCTCTTGTAAGTTTAGTTTGCTGCCACCATGCCAAAGCTCTCCCCCTTAACCTAGTAGCAACCAACTTTACTCGGCGATTCTCCGGAACCTCCTAAATCAAAGATCTCTTCAACATTTGACACCCAATCAAGAAACTCTTCAGCTACCATTCCACCCTTGAACTCTGGAATTTCCATCTTCATACCCGATTCGCATCGACGATCATCTTCTACATCCCGATAAGAATTCCGAACTTGGTCGCGATCTCGATAATGAATGCTAGCTCTATCACCCTCTTCATAAAAGTCAAAAGTACGCCTACATCGATCTCGACCATTATCATCCCTTCGTTCATGCATGCTTCTTCGACTATGTCTCTCTTCATCTCTATACGCCTCATTGTCAAATTCACGTTGACTTCTTCTCTCTTCATGTCCACAGTCATGATGATCTCTCCGTGATGAAATTGATGTTTCTCTTCATCCCTAAAAGATTGCGGTGATACCCTTCTCGCTTCCGTAACTGATGGCGAAACTCTATTTCCTCCATGGTTCGAGTTTGGTGATCTCCTCTTTTGAGTTTGATTCAAGTCATTCATCAACTTCTCTAATTTTCCAATGCCTTCATCAAATTTCTTATTAATACGTTGTTCCATAAGCTCGGCTTCTTCTCTTCTATACAAGGCTTCAACGTTTTGATGACGATTAGCTCTCCTTGGTGGCATGATTGGAAACTCTTCACAAACACTTCAAACTTCTCAAATACTTCAACAAATCGAACACAAAACTTCAACACAAAGCAAACAAGCTCGGCTCACTTGCAACTTGACTCGGCCTCACTTAGCTCGAATAAGCCTTGCGACTTATCACCTTAGCTCGGCAATAGGTAACGACCTATGGTTAGGTCGGCTCGGCTCAACAAAGCACACACGGCACCAAGCACTTCTCCTTCAACTTTGGCGCGCAAAGATCTCACGACCAAACTCAAACACTCTTCCAAGTTTGATCCAAAATGAAATGAATCAAAATCTTCAAACTCGTTGCAACTTCAAGATGAACACGATGCACAACAACTTCAAATTTCAACTTCAAAAATTGGCTCCAAGTCTCGGCTTAGCTATGATTGGCTAAGTCTAGCTCCGATACCAAAACTGACGCAGCGGATATTACGAAAACGATGAAATCGATGAAATGTAGCAATCGGTGGATTGAAGATACTGAAATGCCCAAATTCGTTGATCACAAAGATACCGAATTCTAGCTATCTTCGACACGTTGATCGCGCACGATACCGTGATAGAAAATCTTCAATTCTTCAAGCGTTGATCAAGCGCACTTGATTCCGCGAATCGGCTTTAACAATCATTGATTCGAGCGCACTCGAATAACCGAAAGTGGAGATAGGAGATTACACTCAACTACCAATTTAAGATGAAAGCACACAGCAATCAACAAGAAATTTTATTCAAAAATCAACTAACTTTTCAAAGTGACACGACCACGCCTATTTATAGTGTTTTTCACAACTGGCCTATAAGTCGTTCACGACTCACGACTCACCTTAGGTCGGCAGCGACTCAACAACACATGACTCATTCCTTTACAACATGCGTTTGCCTAAAAACAATATAACACCAGTACACCACGACATACGACTCACCTTAGGCTGGTAAGTTTCAATTCACTATTTCAGTGTTGCTTTAATATTTTACTTGAAATTGATGAGTTGAAAGCACTTCTTTCACACAATTTATTTAAGTTAATTATCTGTTATTAACTAATCTGTCATTTGATGCGGGCAGTCGATGGCAGTATATTCGTCCCAATTTTCTATAAATGTTGTATTGGACAGATTGTTAGCTTGCAAGTTAAAGTGACCTGTGAATGAATACAATAAAGTTCAATAGTTCAAAGTCCATGCAACGGTTCAAAGTACAAACAAAATTCATACAAGTCATGACTCGCCAACGACTCAAAGATTTTCCTTTTAATTTCTTATGGGTTAAGTCAGGCCATTGGTTTTTTGGCTAACTTGCCCACGACTTGAGGATTAAGGGGCGAGTCAGTTTTGGTTGCCTCAATTTTAAGTCAATGATGCTCTAAGTCGGCAGTGCTTTGGGTCAAAGGTCGTGAAACAGAAGAAGGACTCCAGTGGAAAAGCAGTGAGAAATTTCCTAAGTACTAACACGGCCACGACTCAAGATTTCAAGCTTTAACTCGGCTACAACCCAGGGCTTGAGTCGTAAAGGTTGCTATGTCGTAGAGAATACTTGGTCGCATAAGATTGCTGAATCATACTCAAAACAACGATTCACTCCTAACCCGTTAACTTCTTCTCCTAACCCGTTAATCTTTTCTCCTAACCCACAAGCTTTTTTCTCCTGACCCATTAATCCAGTAACTTCACAGTCCTCAACCTTAATCTTATCACACTACGAAATCGTTATAAATCGCGAGTTATCCTGAATCAAATCAAATAGCCTTAAGTCCACCGATGATCCATGCAGCAGTATTTGCATGGCTCAAGGATGTAAATCGTGGGCGAAGATCGATGATGGTGATCGGCGATTGGGAAAAAGAGAAAGTTGCTTACGTGGTGTGAAGCTAGAGATGGTTGGAAGTAAAATTGGGTCGAAATCGCCTTTGAAAGCTTGACGACGTGATAATGGCAGGAATGGCTCAGGGGATAAGTAATGAGAAGAGTGAGATAGGAGGAACGACTCAAGCATTTTATATCTGGAGGTGCTGGAACTCGAATCGGCGCGCCCGAGTTATGATGAGTCGAAGCACACGACTTACGACTTAAGCGTGTGCTTCGAGGGGCAAATGTTAACCCCGTTTCACCCACGAGTTAAAGAGCCTGCGAGTTAAAGAGCCCACGAGTTAAGGAGTCTACCAGTTAAAGAGCCTGCGAGTTAAAAGCTTATGAGTTAAGGAGCTAACGACCTAACAGGTTAAGACCTAAACGACTTAGGGAATGTCACGACTTAAGAAAGTCCACGACTTAAAGATGTTACGACCTAGCGACCTAAAGGAGTGACGACTCAAAGCACTAAAAGGAAGAGTCAACAACACTTAAGTCGCTGCTGACTTATAACTGCAGATAAGTCGTTCACGACCTAAGACTTGGAGACAAGTTCAATACCATGTTGTGATAAGATGACTCGTTGACGACTTACGACCGATGATGAGTCGTGTACGACTCATGCTTGCATAAAGGAAGTTGCATTTGGTTAACTCGTGAACGACTTAGAACTTGTATCATTCATTCAAATGGGTGCATAACTTTGGACCAAGCCGTGAGCTAAACCCAGTAGGTCGGCCGCGACCTACCATGAGTCATCTACGAGTTACGACTTATCATAAGTCGTGTATAAGTTACGACCTAACTCCGAGAAATGCCTATAAATACGACCGTAGCTCCAACTAGGAGGAGACCTTTTGGCTCATTTTTTTCCAAGCACTGATACTCTGCTGCATTCCAAACCGACTCTACTCTCAAAGCTTTCAAGGCACGTAGAACGCTACCAACAACTTTAAGAAGGAATCTCATACATTCGACATGGATGGGAAGACTTTCACTTACATTGAAGTTTAAGCTACTTGTTCAAAGTGTTTGGTAATTCAAAGTGTATTGTACTTGGGAAGAATTGTATCGACTTGTAACGAAATCATCAATAAAGATATTCAAAGTGGACGTAGGCAAACTATTAAGCCGAACTACTATAAAATTGCTGTTGTTTACTGCTTTTTCGACGGTTTTCTGCTTATACTCTGTTCCCGAATCATCGGGTGGTGCTTTCACAACTACACTTCACACACCGGGGTGTTAGCGTTCAAATTTTAGCGTTAACAATATATATATAACTTTGTGATTTGTTGCTGGGATCGCGAGAAACATCGTTTATGATCGGGGGATGACATACTCGTGTCAGTAGTTACCCAGTTAGGGGTAACCCGACCTTGTGTTTGCAGAGATCCGGTTAGGTTCTCGGGGCGTCCTTCCAGAGGCGTTTCCATGTGGCAATGGGAAGTTCCTTGGCCTGACCATTTGTTGGAAATCCAAAGAAACAATACGTGCCTTGTATGGTTTTAGTTGTAGAACCTGCCATCTAATATGGTAGCTATAGTAGGCATACTATAATGGTACGTATGCTGGCTAAGATTAATATTCCACTTTCGAAATGATTTTCCACATTTTGCACTTATAAAAATAATATTGAAAAGAAATTTGCGTATCAAGCATCTTTAACTATCATAAGGAGAAATCTCTTCCAAGTTCTGCGTTTGCATTGTGTGTGTAGCCGGAGGCCTTATGGTAGTTACATTTTCCAAAAGCATTACGAATCTATTTTAAAATATTTCTTTGTTTATTTTTAAAGATATAACCGTTTAAGTTCTCACACCAGTCCCATGACTGACTTGGAGTTTATCGTTCTCTTCCTAAACTCTGGGTGCTCACCAATTTCCACACGGGCAGTCTAGGGTCAGGTTATCAGGATATTCTGGAATTCAGGAGTAGCTGTAGAGATTTGGAGGCAAGCTGGATGGCTTGGCGTATCAACAAGTATATAGTATTTCTTTTCCGCTGTTTGTTGTTGTAAACTCTGATAATGTAATGTAATGTGATGAAATGTAATAGCTGATATAGTTCTTTGTTTAAAGTTATTCATTTATCTATTATATGTTGTTCCGCTGCGATTGTGAGATTCAATATTGTTTCTGTTGCTTTTTCTTTCTTTCTTTCTTCTTTCTTCTTCTACCTCTTCTTTAGCCCTAACGGTTCGGTTTTCCGGCCTTCGATTGCTCGGTAGTTGATACAGTGACGTATTGATGTCGGCCTTCATGAGTCGAAGAACCCCTCCCTTACATGATATCTTGAAATTAAAAATGATTTGAAAATGAAGTTTTGAAAGATATGATATTTTGATCTTAAAATGATTTGAAAATGAAGTTTTGAAAGATATGATATTTTGATATTAAAATGATTTGAAAATAAAGTTTTGAAAGATATGATATTTTGATATATTAAAATGATTTGAAAATGAAGTTTTGAAAGATTGATATTTTGATATTAAAATGATTTGAAAAGAAGTTCGGAAAGATATGATATTTTAGAAATGAAGCTTTGAACGGTTATGATATTTCGATATATTAAAAATGATTTGAAAGGAAGTTTTGAAAGGATATGATAATTTAATATATTGAAACGGTTATAAATGACTTGATATTTATTTTGATAAATATTTGAAGTTGAAAGATACTATTTTGAAAAATATTTTAGACTGAAGTATAAAATATTATTTTAAGTTATAACCACGGGTTATAATAACGATTGGTTGGCAAAGAGACCGGGATCGGATATGGGCATACTCTCTGTCGATACGGAAAACCACTTTGACAACCGTGTACGCGGTGGAGATTCCAGAATGAAGTAGGATAGTGGCGACGTTCTTGAGTATATTACGTGGACCCAACTCCCGTGAGTTGGCATAAGGTGGCTAAAACAGAAGCGATCTAGGGTCAAAAGGGGTAGCTCCTCTGGTCGTACACATTTCTTCGATACCATTCTATTGCTTTTGTGATTGTTTGGATGCCCCTCTGATTTTGCGAATGTGTTACGAGGTGGGCGTATGTGGCTGCCGCATTACCACCAGCCTATGTGCGTAATTGGTATATCTACCCTGACATTGCCTTGTGTGCCGTGTCACCTACCATATCGAGCCTTTACTATGAGTTTCTATTTGTGTCGTACCTATGCAGTATCTTCTCATAGTCTCCTGATCAGGAGATATGCAGGTATTGTATAGACTATTGGCATTATTTGTGTTAAGGTGGAAAATGTAAAGCCTTAACGCTATTTAAAAGTATGTTTATTTTACGGTTAGACATTATTATAATAACGCAATGTACTATATAGTAAATAGTTTAATGGATCCTTAGAGGATGGGCGGTCCCAAGCATCCTTTAAGTTACTTGTATTTTTACTGCAGTTCACTTGAGTTGGTTTACATTGTATAAGTATGTATGTCTTGACTCGAGTGCCTGTATTTTTATTTACGCTCGGATTAGCCTGAGTATTCACATATTTGGATTTCCACTATTTGGAGATTGGAATCGCTGGAGATTATCTGCTTGTCCATTTTTATCTGTTTCACTTCCAGTTATCCTGTTGATCCATGTGTTGTATTCATTTTGTACTTGGATATCATCTAGAAACTTCTTTTGTACTTTATTTCTTCTGTTGTATCTTATGTAACTCTGATATATTTACATAGTAGCTTCATGAATTGCTATTTCTTTTACTTCCGCTGCACTATTATTACTCTGTATCTATGATCTGTGATTATTATTTGCTGTATATTCTGAGAGTTGTCAAATTTTATTTACAACGCGGTATTTTTAGCAATTCAAGTCCGATATGTGCGGATGCGAATGGTTGAAAATACCTGGTTGTTACATCCGTTTGACTACTAATTGCCTTCCACAAAAATACAACCTTTAAGCTCGTATGTCTCAAGGAGGGTGTTAAGCAAAGAGAAGTTGCCTTTTCCGCCACCACCGATGTACTTTGTAAAAACCAATGTATGTAATCTGTAGAAATGCTGTAATGGTCCGTTTTTCCGTACCGTTTGAATCGACTATAAACAGCACATGTCCAACTCAAATTACACGAATAAGCAGATCATTAAGGGTAGAAAGAAAATAAAGACAGAATATAATCTCACACGAATGGAATAACATATATTACTTCAATAATAATCTTTACAGCGGAAAATTTTAAATACAATATCAGAGTCTAACCTAAATTTAGCTTGGACAGTTATAAACATCCATCCTTACAATTGCCGACAAACATCAAACAAAATTAACTAAGTACAACGGATAATAAAACACGTCCATACGATGATGAAGATCTCCAGCTCTCCTCCGGAAACTACAACCATCTTCAACTCAACCCGAAATTACTCGGATCTGACCCGAGTATTGAAAATACCCGAATCGGGCTTGATAAACCAGCATGAGATACTCGAACTTCACGCATCCCTGCCATGAGTCCCAGACGTATCTGGTACCTAAGGTTCAGAACATCTGATAACCCAAATCACTACTATCCGAAATGCGAGCATACATCTGACCTCATAGAATCACATTATAACCGGGGTGTGAGGCTCGCGAGGCTACGCTCAATTTCTTCAAAGCCACGTTTTTCATACAAAATCACGCTTTGATTATAACAGGTTCCACTTTGAATGCCACATTGCCATTCATGTCACACGACTGATTTTTAGAAAAGTATGACTTCCTGAGCTCATATGTCTCGGGAAAGGGTGTTAAGCTAAGAGAAGTTTCCTTCTCCGCCACCAACTGATATACGTTTACAGATACCACTCAAATGTGATTTAGAATACAATGTCAGACAAACATCCATACAAGTTCGTTCTGGGACTGAACGAAACCGAAGGCATTTCCTCGGCCATTACTAGGCGAGAAGCCCTTGCAATCTGAAAAATCTCCATCACGTGGAGACCACATCTATAAATAACTCTATAATGCGAGCTACTCAGAGCATGTCCAACAAGCAGTCTTCATGCTATAAGGATCCATGGTCTTCAAAAATCATCTTCTTCAACATGTCTTCACTTCGAAGGTGTATATTGGTTCGAAGTGGTTTTCGGATAGGAATCATCCAAATCCGACTCCGGTTCCTTCGAAGCCAATCATCGCTTTAAAAAGATGTTAAGTTCATACGTGGATATCAATCATCAATCAATTACTTCATCTTTTAAACCAAATATCTTTCTTAGATATATTCTTTTTAATTTATTCCATTTTCTTCTCAAGAGTATATGGAATCATTAAGCATCATTTATCAAATCATTTGATTTATTTAAACCTTTCTTAAATCTTAGAATAATTCAAAATCATTCTCTCTTTTACTTAGGAAAACCTCTCCAAATCATTCATTAAATCTTAATCAAAGATTTCTTAGATCCAATTTATAACTTTTAACTTAGGGGAAATGTTCCCAAATCATTCACTAAACCTTAATCAAAGATTTTCTTCTTCACTTCAAATCATATTCTTGCAAATCGAAGATTTTCATAATAGAGCACTACTTCCATCTTAGATATGGTAAATTTCACCTCCAGGGACTAATGGAAAGTTTCACCTCCAGGGACTAATGGCGAGTTTCACCTCCAGGGACTAATGGAAAGTTTCACCTCCAGGAACTAATGACAAGTAATCCTACATTATGAATATCTTTGTCTTTAACGATCATTATCTTCAATATATTTTATTTCAAAAATTAGTTTGAAGAGGTTTTTGGATAGAAATCATCCAAATCCGATCTCGGTTCTTTTGTACGAACCACCGAATAAAAGATGTTAAATGGTTAATTAGTATTCAAAGAATTTATTTCTTTTACTTTGGAAAAAACTTAAATATGATCTTTTAGAGCATCTAGGCTTTCCTTTCGATCTATTCCACCCCTCGCCTAAGAAGAGAAAACATAGGTCAGGTAAGTTTAGGGCATTGGTTGCTCCGTCCCTAACCTTAGTTAAACACTTTGTTTTATCTATCTAGTTCTCACAGGCGGAACAAACATACTAGTCGTTTCCGCATACTCGGTTTGTTATTACATTTAATATTCTTCACTTTTTGTTTAAATGGTATAACAATTCATCTTAAAATTTATTCAAACTCTTATTAAAACTTCCAAATCATCTTTACATTACTTATACATTCCTTTAAAATCATTCAAAAAAGATATAGAAAAGAATTGTTAAGTTTAAAACTGCATTTCAAAAGTTATTTCAAATTACTTCGAAAAGTGTTGCAAATAGCGTTTTAAAAGCTATATTCTTCAAAACAACTTTTATATCATTTAGAAATCCATATTTTCAAATTAAATCTCTTTCAATTCATTTTAAAAGATTCTTAGGATTTATTTCATATTTTTAAAACATTTAAAAATATCATTTATAGAAAAAAAATCCCGTTTTGGATTCCGAACTGCAAAACCGCGATGTTTTTAGAAAATTGTTTTGGACATATTTAAAAATATACAAGATAAAATCTGGATTTTATTCCTTTATTTATTTATACATATTTAAATGTTTATAAAACATTTCTAACTCATTTTAAAACTATTTCCAAAAGGTTTAAGCATTCCATATACACCATTTCATTTTCAAAAGGAAAGTAATTTCCTTTGTGCTTATCAACGTGTATCAACGTGACTTGGTAAAACAATTTTAACAAACATTTCAGACAATCAATAATTCATGATCAAAGAATATATAAGCACCATAGCAATCATAACACAACATCAAACATGTATGTATATATATATATATATAAATAGAGATGCTAAATAGAGTTTCTCACTATAAACCAAAGCGATTAACTTCCTACCAACATTCTAATCAACCAACACTTAACTAATTAATTTCTACTCCATTAAACACTAGCAAACAATACCTTCTCCATTCCAATAGCTTGGTCGAGGCTTGAGATGGAGGTTGGCCGAAAATATAGAGAAGAAGCGATAGAGCTATGAACTTGAATTTTCAAGATTTAGATCCGAAAAATAGGTCATCTTCTCTCTTGTTTTTGACTCTCTTACTCACAAAATTTGAAAAACTTGTTAACTGAAAAGTTGTTGCAGATTCTTTCTATTAAATTTGAAAAAAAGAATCATTTGAATCCAAGTAGTTTTGAGGGAGATATGATAGAATGAAGAAGAGGTATTGTCGGATTGACAAAAATGAAGCCCGAAAATACACTTCAAACAATTGAGTTACAGGTATAGAAAACTTCAAAACTGGAAAAAAGTGATCAACATAAAAGTTGTAGCCACTATAATTTTACATGGTTTCAAAAAATGAATTTCTTAATTTGGATATGTTAAGATTAAGTTATAATCATGAAAAATGCCTATTCTCTAGCTTAAAAACTAGACCAGAAAATGCACTGGAAAGAAATGTATTTTTGACATAGTTAACTTTAGAATGAGATAAAGTGGAAAACCTAAAAGTTGTACCCACTGAAAAAGTACATGATTTGAATTATTTTTTTTTGCATTTTGGCACGGTTTTGAAGAAGTTATGGCCGAGAGAAGAAGAGGTAAAATATGGAGAAAAGAGGAGTTTGATTTGAAGAGAATGGACACTGATTTCTTTTGAATATTTTATAAATATTTTGACATTATTTCTTTACAATTTTTTCTATGGCTTGGAAGCCTTTAAAGAGAAGAGGAAGAAGATGACAAAGCTTGATAAAAGAAGAAGAAGAAATATGAATGAAAGTGAAGAAGTAGGTGGATATTTATAGAAAAAGAAAGTGGTAATTTACCAAAATAACCTCTTACCAAATTACCAAACTATCCTTACTTCAACCCAAAGAAATCTCCACTTTTTTAATACTTAACATCACCTTTCACATCTTTACTTTATGTCTTAATCCCTTAAGAACTAAGCTAAGTAAAATAATAATTATGTTGGCTTTTGATGTGATATTGATTTGATGTTTACTTTTTCTCATTTTTTTTAATTCTTACTTACTTTTACTAATGACTTCTAGAAGTTTTCTAATATTATTAAGTAAAAGTAAACATGTTTAGTGAATTAATTAATACTTATACTATTTGAATAGATGTCTATATAAGAAAATAAAGGTGGACGACGTTGCGACAACTTTTAATCGACAAAACGTCGTTTTTTGACAAAATGTTTTATGGTCACATTTGATGTTTTAGTTAAACTATTTATTTATGTAAACCAAATTTAAAAATAATTTTTTATAGTGCTATTTAAAAATATAAACACTCATAAATTAATTAGGATAATTTATTTAACCATTGAAACATACTTTTCTGAAATCAATATTTTTTCACTTTTGTCGATATAGGCAAATGCTACTATTTTTATGTATGTTTCTACTTCCAAATCCTATGGAATATTATTTAAATCATAAAACCTTTTATATTTTGTATTTAAAATCACTCTAAATACTATATTTTCAAATGGTCAAATTATGTGTCGTTACATTTGTAACGACCCGTAAATTTTCAATAATTTAAATTGTTAATCTAATGAGATTTTGAAAATTTAAAATTTAAGAAAAGAAAAAAGTTTGTGTAAATCTTTAATAAAAGTTGTGATGCAATAATGAAAATAGTTAAGAGTAAAGGCAACAGGGTTATTTAAAGTTAATAATTTATGAATGGAATGAATTTTCAATTTAAACAAAAGTAATTAGCTGTTACTTTATGATGATTTATGAAATAACGGAAAGTGTGAATAATAAGTGATTATTAATAATAATGGAAGGTGTAGATGTAATAATGGAATAATTGGAAATCAGTTACAAAAATTTATAATCTCATATTACGTTGATGTAACTAAGGTAATTTTTAACGAATTGAATGCAAGTCAAATCAATGGAAATAATGCAGATGTATACTTAGTTAAAATTGAATATATGAAAAAAAAATGTAAGCAATAAATTTGATTAAGGAATTCAAAGTATAATAAATGGTCATTGGATAGAATCAATGTCCGTTAAGTAATTATAATGTGTGTTGTTGGTAATAAATTGAATATAAGAAAACAAAGGCATTAGTGAATTAATTTATGAATTCACGAAATAAAAATCAATGCCCTCTAGGTAATTATAATATTTTTGTAAGTGAAAACTTTTTAAGTATGGAACTAAGTAAGTAAACTAATTAAGAGTAATTTATGTACATATTTGGCAAATATAATTAAATGGTATGAAATGAAGCATACATTAATGAAATGTAATATAAGCCAATGTTAATTACAACCATAAATGCCAATTTATTTAATTGCAAGATTTTAAATCAAGTAAACGGATTCGGTAAGATTTCAATTGATAATTAATAAAATTAATGTGAAATCATTTGCAGTTAATTGACTTAATTGGTACAGTTATGGTAAATTTGATTTGTCATTTGAGATTTTTAATTCCATAAGACGTAACCAATGTTAATTTTTTTTATAATATAACAAGTGGTGGATTTTAGGAGTGAAAATCAAGATTTATTAATTTATTTGAAATTTAAAATTCAATAAATGAATTAATTGCAAATAAGTGGAATTCAATATTAAATTTTTACGTTAATGGAAATGTGGATGAAATATGTGAACATTTATGTAATAAGTACGAACCAATGAAAATTTGTTCAATTGATAATAGGATGAAAGCGATGTATGTAATCAATTTCAACACTTGTCCGTTAGTGATAACTTAAATGTAATTTAACGTTAATGGAGTCTAATAAATTAAAATGGGTAATCAACTGAAATTAATCTAATTAAGGTTATATTAGTATAAATTAGGGTAGTAATGGGAAATAATGTATTTCTAATGGTGTATGAATGAACTGATGATAAATTCAAAGGAAATGATATTAAGGGTATTCGTATTGGACAAAATTGTTGAATTATAAGAAATGGAAATACATTTTTATCAATATATTGGAATTTAATTTCTGATAATAAGATAATTGCAATTAATGAAATTGGAATAGCTAAATAATACGTTATTGAAATTTTGCTGGAATATGAGAATATTTAATGTAATAGTTGAATCCATTGTTAAACCCTTTTATTTGACAATAATAAATGGAATAATTATTAACTTATTTAATTTAATGGAACCATTGGGAATTTTTTTGATAATTTTTGAATATAATGAAGTTTAACGCTGAAATTGATGAATGAATCGACGTTAAATTGACCTTCAAATTGGTTTAAATCATTGTAAATGATTGGAAAATTAAAAATGATAAGAATTGGCAATTATCGAATTGAAATTGAAAATTTGATTAAATTGACTAAATTTATTTAATTAATATAATAATAGCCATTTTGGCCACTGATTCAGATTTCGACGAAACAAGTTTCATCGGATCCGTAACGGTGAATTATTGTAGGGTTTCAAGTTTTGTAGCGATCAGACTTGTCGTTTGATCGTACGGACTCAAAAATCCTTGAAATTAATGAAATTGAAATTAGTTGAAATCAGTTTGAAAAATATTGATTTTAGCATAACTTCTTCATACAATGCAATTTGAACCTGAAACCTTTTCCATCGTGTTTAAAATATTTTTAAATATCTATTTTGATATATGGGTTGACCGAATTTCATTCCGTAGTCGAAACGGGCTTTTTGGGCCACTTTGTCGTTAGCGCGTATATTCAACCAGATCCATTTATACTATTCCAGTTTGCCTATATATATTCCGGTTATAAGCCTTAGCCCTCTATTTTTCATTTTTCTGTACGTATATCTTCTCCTCAACTCCTCCTTTCCAATGGCAGACAAACCCTAATTACAATTGCAACCCCAAAATCAAATCCAAAGCATAAATTTCAACGTCCTCGGAAAAATCTGGAAAAAATATATATTGAAGCTCTCAATGAGCGTAATCTTCTAGTGTAATTCCTTTATCAATTCGAGTTATCGTTTGATCAGAAATTGTGTTTTAATTTTCGGCCGTTCAACGGGGTCGTAATAAATGTCGATGGATCGGGAAACCCTTTTTGGGTTTTGCAGAGGGGACAGAGGAGAGTCGATCTATGTGGTTTGTTTGGAGAATCAACGGTTAGATCGCCGAGAATTTGTGGATTAGGGTTTATAAAGTAGGGAAGCGGCTGCCTAGCTATGCTCGAGTTCGTGCCGGCGAATTGTTCGCCCGAGGAGGAGATGGTCTTGGCGTGGTCGCGACAGGTGGTCTGAGTGGTAGCGGCGTGTCCTGGTGATCGAAATTTGGACGTCGAGATGGCGGCTCGCGTACGAGATAGTTGCCTGTAGGGTTTTGAACACTTGGAGTAACAGTGCACGTGGAAGATAGTTACAGTGACGTGACAGGGTACTAATGTGTCCTCTTTTATTTTTTTATTTAATTGAAATTCAAACACATTTTTTGCTATATCTTTCACGTACGAAGTCGTATTTACGCGCGATTTTTTTTAGGATCGTTTTTAAATTCCGGACTTGATGACGCTGGTTTGGACGAATTCTGAGACGATCAAATTTTTGGGTTTAAATTGTATTTAAATTCAATTTAAATTCAAAGGTGAGTGTTTTAACCCACTCACAATTTTTAAAATTTCTTATGTTTGTTAAATTGATTTGTGATGTGTTTAGAAATTTATCTATGATTGTTTGGGCATATATTTATTCACCATCTCAATTATATTGCATTTATTTAAATTAAATTGTTATTTAATTTATTTTTGCATGTAAAATGCCAGTTAAACAGTTTTAATTTATTTTTGAATATAAACTGCTAGTTAATACTTGTTGTTTATTATCCGTTCTATAGAAATGTTATTGCTTATATTGGATGATGATTGTTATAAATGGTTGACGATTGATATTGGATGAATGGATGCTGTATTTTATATTGTATAAACAGCAAGTTATTGTGCATTTTCATTTCATTTGGGATCGCGGTTTGAAATGATATATAACCGTAATTTTTATTTTAAATTGCGGATTGAATCGATAAATATCCGTACCACTTGACCATAGGATAAAAAATTATATACAGACACCGTGGTATATATATAAAAATATTTTGAAATGATTTCTATGGTTTTGTAAAGAAATACGAGTTACATAAATATTGATTTTTGATGTTATATAAACGTCAAATTTATTATTGATTTTAGCTATATATAAATATGCTTTGAAATATAAAATAAGCCCAATAATTAAGTTGAATATTTTATATAATATGGTTTAATGAATATTGATTTTTGATATTATATAAATATTATTTTATATATATAGTTAAACGCTTGAATTTGAGCTATGTATAAATTTGGTTTAAAGAATAAAAGAGGTTTAAAAAAATAAAAGTTTAATTTTATGTAAATATAATACGGTTAAGTATTTTGTTTTAAATTTAGTGATAGAGTTCATAATGTCTTAAAATAAAATAAATGTTGGAAGATAAATATGCATTTTCTTTAAATTAAAGTATTTAAGAATTACCCTCGAATAAAACTCATTTGAGATTTAAATGAATTTGGGATTTTAAAAGGTATGATGTTTATAACTTGATTTTGGTTTAGAGGACTTAAATGAATATCAAGTCGATTTAAATGAATATTATCAAGTTAATTGAATTGAAAGAATATCCTGTTATTTGAAGTTTAAAAGTTTTAATTAAACGATATTTGATTTATTAAGTAAACATTTCAGATCTAAATAATAGAAATTGAAACTGATATATATGAAATTATCAAAGATTTAGTTTTAAAATGGTGGAATAATTAATTCTTTGAAATATATGGAAATTATATTGGTTTATATTGGGGATTTAAATCTATAATTGGAATTGATTCGTAAAGGTGAAGAAGTTATTTATTATATAAATTAATTTAATATTCAAACCATTTAAGTGGTGTAGTATGTTTCAAAGTTATGAAATTCAAAGTTTTATGTTTGAATTGCTATATTTCGAGTTTTGGTTTTGAAATATTATAGCGTTGAAAATGTTATGATTCTGGAAAAAGAATGTAGTTTGAAATAAAAATGATATCATATTGATTTGGATTTTCAAACAGAAAGGATATTGTATTTATAGTTTTTGAACTGGATATTTTATTCTGATTTTAAAGTATAAACTATTTTAAATTGACCGCGGTGTTATAATAACGTTTGGTTGTTGAAGAGACCGGGATCAGAAGTTTTCATACTCTCTGCCAACTCCGAAAACACTTTAATAACCATGTACGCGGTGGAGATTCCAGAATGAAGTAGGATGGCGGCGGCGTTTCCTTTGAGGTAAATACGTGGACCTGACTTCCGTGAGTTGGCATAAGGTGACTAAAACAGAAGCAATTCTCGGGCCAATGAGGTAGCACCATTGATCAGACACATCCCTTCGATTTTATATTTTGACTTTTGGATTGATTCGGTGGCCACTTTTGATTTTCTTTTTGGGGGTGTGGCTCGATGTGACGATCCGGAATTTTAAGCAATATTAATTTAATAATCTTTGATAATAATTAAATTAATTTGATCATTTTACATTATAAACTTACAAGTTAAAATTTCTTTTAAAAGTCTAATAATAATTTGATGATATCTATCAACATTTTTCCTAACAATATAAAATAGGCAGGTTTAATTCTTTTGAAAACTAATGATTTGGAAATATTTATTTTAGCAATTTAAAATTGGTAAGAATTATCTTCAAAAGTTAATCAAAATATTTTCTATTTATTATATATATATATATATATATTGATATATCTTGTAAATAGTAAGTTTTTAATGTAATAAAAGCTAATATATTCAAATTTGTAATATATAATATATATTATGGTTTGTATTTGTGTTTTAAAAATAATATTGATGTGAATTTAATAAGTATTTACAAACTTTAATATATATATAATTTGTAATTTGAAATTTTAATTTGATTTAATACTTTTGACAATGATATTTGAGATTTAAATTTTTATAACAAGAATAATTTCTTATTTATATATATTTTAAGCTTTGTTTTAAATAAGAATTAATATAAGTTTCTTAAATTTATAAACATATGATAGATTAAATGGAACAAAATATAAGTTGTCCATAAATGATCATATGTATTTGATTTTGAATAATTTATTAAAATCTAAAACATATTTATTAAAAGATAAGCACATTTTATAATCACATAAATATTACATTCATAATTTAAATAGATTATTAAAAAGAGAAAATAACATTTAAAATATTAATTAAACATTAAAAACATTTGTTAAACATTTATAAAACATTAAATAACACTTGTAAACAAATTGGTGTATATTAAAGACACTTGTAAATCATGTGCATAAGTGTAAGATCATTAGAGCATTAAACTGACAAATGTCAATCCTTTTTATTTAATTTAAAATTTAAATTGTAAAATAAAAGTAGAGTTTTATTTTCTGCTTAGAATTTCTTTGTTATCTTCAACAGAAATTGAACACAAATCTAAAAAAAAGGAAATGGAAAATCTGAAACAAAGAAGAAATCTGGAATTTCAAATCTTCAAATACAAACAAGCAATTCAGATTCAACAGCTACAAGATTTTCAAATTCAATCTAAGGCAAGACAGCAGCAGGATTTTTATTCAACAAGCAATTCAAGAAAATTTATCAACATGCAAATTAATTCAAGAACCTGGAAATGCAGTTCTATCTTCTGCTCTGTCTTCTGTTATAAACGTGAGTAAATGGAATTTAAAAATAGTTTTAAACCTGAATTTTATCATGTGCTTATAATGAATATCATGATGTTGATGAATACTTGAATTTTTAATTTGATGCATGTTTGAATTGTGAATAATTGATCTCCTGTGCAGTTGAAACTTATGCTCTATGTAAAATAGCAGGGTTACAATTTGATAATAAATTCAATAACTAGTTTTTGAATTCGAATCTGACCTTGAATTGTAAATAGATGTTGATTGTAATCAAGTAAGCTATCATCTAAAAATAATTACAAGTTTTTAAATTGAATAATTTGTTATTAATCTTTGAATTTACAGTAAAATCTAATTTGGGTCAAAATTTTATGATTTCAATTTTTAATTTTGATTTCATAATTTAATTGCAAATATAAAATTATGATTTTTAATGCTTATATCATAATTTTTATTTGGAGAATTTGTGAGACATCTGGGTTTATATGTTTTTGGCATTTCAGTCAAATAGTGGCGAACAACAGCGAGTTTGACGTCGAGGTTGAGCATGATGATCGAGGGGATGTTGTAGATCATCAAAAAATTGCTTTAGGAATTTTTAGTGGACCGTGCCGACCAAAAACTCGAGGAAGTAGGGTTTATACCTTGTGGATGTCATGGTTGTCCTTTTGGGTATTCGCGGCGTCAAAGTACAACCGAAGAAGATCGCGTTCGTAGTCGTAGAATTTGGAGGACATGACGAAGCTTTGGGGATAATGGCGTGGCGTCTCGAGTAGGGAATCGTCGTCGGCGATCCAATTTTCCGTTGGCTTTCGTTCAACCATTTGGGTTGGTGGTTGAAATTTCGATTTTCAATCAATGCTTACTCGGGATTTTGTTTGATTTTACTCGAGATCGACGTGAGATTTTGTGTGGGTTACTGGGGTTTTTATCGAGCAGAATTTTGGTTTGGGTACAGGAAGTTTTAAAGGATTTAAAAATGTAACAGTAAGGTTTTATAAGGTTTTGAAAACAAAGGAATTTGATTTTATAGATAATTCAAGTTTAAACAAAATAAAACAAGTTTTACTTATACACTAATTTGTTTCCAAGTTTTAAACATTTTGAAATATATAAATTTTAAAGCAAAAAAGTGAAATTTGTAAGAATAATAAAGTTTGTATTAATTTTTTTTATATAACTTTGGAAAGTTTTAGAGATTTAAAAGTTTAAATTTGAATTTTTAAATTATTTTAATTATAATTGATTTCTAATATATTTTATTTTAAATAAAGTGTAACGATTAGAATTCGCAAATCAATTATAATAAAGATTTTCTTAAGCAATTGATAATTTCGATTTAATTAAAGATAAATAAATTTGTGAAGATAATTAAATTATTAACCATTGGAAAGTTATTTATTAATATAAATGATTTAATATAATAATGGTTTTCTTAATTAAGAATCTTTTTAATATAAGAAAGTAAAGAATTATTTAATTTAATTTAAATGATTAGTTAAATAATTGATTAAGTAATTAATTGGTGATTAATCAAAGATAATCACTTATGGTTTAATTTGGTTAATTGCTTAGTGAAGAAATTAAGTAATTAATTACTAGAGGTAATTAAGTAAAAGGTAATTACTTTATGAAAGTAATTAAGTGGATGTGATTTGGTGTTAATCACTCGTGTTATTAATTAATAAAATTAACTAAAGGTTTAAATTATTTAATTAAGGGTTAATTAATAAAAGGATTAAGGGTATTTAATAATGTGCTTAATTACTTGTTAAAGTAATTAATTAAGAAAGAAATTTAATTAATGAAGTAATCATTAATTAATGAAATAATTAATTAATTGTTAACTAATAATTAAAAGATAATTAATCTATAATTAGGTTTTAATTACTAAATGTAATTAAAAGTAATTAATCAAATGTGATTAATTAAAAGTAATTAATTAAATATGATTAATTAAAAGTAATTAATCAAATGTGATAAATTAAAAGTAATTAATCAAGTGTGATTAATTAAAAAGTGATTAATCAGGTATGATTAATTAAAGGATAATTAAGGGATAATTATCAGAATAATTAAAGGATAATTAATCAAATGTGATTAATTTAAAAAGGGTAATCAAGAGATAATTACTTGGAATAATTAAGAAGTAATTAATCAAGGTGATCAACTAAAATTGTAATTAAGGAATAATTACTTAAAGTAATTAAGTAATAATTAATCAAGGATGATTAATTAAAGTGGATAATTAAGTGATGATTATTAATTAATTTGTAATTAATTAATGAATATGTAAGTTGGATTAATAATAATCCAAGTGATTAAGTAAGGAATTAATTTAATTAAGGATTAATAAAATTAATTTAGTTGGATCAAACCTTGTTATGGATGATGAATGATTGGTTGATAAGTATCATTGGATGAGATAATGATATTAGATGATATTGAATGTCATTGACCGATATGTAATGTGATATATCTGAGATGTGATATATATGCTGTTTTGTGATATGTGTGGATGAATTTGATAATTGTGGATTATCTATCTGTGTGTTATGAATCATCCATTTATGTTAAGTGATATTCTGAATATCTACTGTTTAAACCCTTAAGTACAACTTGGACATTAAAATGACATTTGGATTCGGTGAGACCGGGATTGGGTTTCCATATTTGGATATCCGAAAACCACATCGATCCAAATTAAACGTTAGGTCGTGAATCCAAGTGGAGTGCAAGTGAAGACTCGAGGTGTAAGGACTATTCGTCAGTATAACTCTGGGGGAGATTCCGTGATGAGTTTGATGGAAATAGTACTTACAAGTTCGAGATGGAGATTCAGAGTGCAAGGGCTATGGTCGTTGACTCTGAGGGTGATTCCAAAATGAGTGCAATGAGATAGTGTCTTCGGTTCCGTTCGAACCTGTAACCGGCTTGTATGGATTGAATGCTTTCAGAACATCGTCAGGTGGACGATGAGCATTCTAAGATAGATGTGTCCTATAAAGGTAATCGCAGCCTCAAGCCTCATCAACCAGGAAGGGCTAAAACAGAGGAGGTGCAGCAAGGTTAAGTGGGTCATGCCCAAGTAGGACGAGATTTACCCCTGTCTAGATGTCCCTTTTTATTTTCGGCTTTGTGGGCGGTTGGGTCTGTTAGCCAACTGCGGGGTGGTCTTGTTCGGGACTGTTCAGTAAGGAATGGTCCCGGCTTTGTGTTGCAGGAGATTGGGAGTGGTCCTCGGTACGGTGATCTAGGCCACGTACTGTGACGGGCGGTACCCCAGTAGCCCTGCCATTGTTGGAAACCCATTCTTCCTACGAGACCATACGGTTTTTTTTATATTACCCACTTTTGTGGCTAGTAGCTGGAATTTAATGAATGTAGCAATTTCGGCTATTTCATATTTACTTGAAAACCCTAGACACTATTGTAATATCACTGGATTTCCTATCAAATGTTTTGGTTAGCGTAAGGTAAAAACTTTTCCATGTTTACGTGTGGGAAGTCTTACGTGATACCTTTTCTTTCAAAGGATTTTCTAAAGTTAAGCAATTTTTAAGCCATTTACTCACACCAGACCCCTGTCTGACCCGAGTGTTTATTTTCTGTTTTATTAAACACTTGGGTACTCATATTATGTATGAGTAGTCAAGTGATTCAGGTTATCCTTGACGAATTCTGGAGGAGCTTTGGAGCAGGAGGCTTCAGCGTGTATATATATATATAGATAGAGTTTCCGCTGTTTGTTATTCTGTATAGTTGTCCTTGTATTGTATATTAGACAGAAATGTTATAACTGTCTAAATTGAGATGTAAGTTGTGTACTCAGATTTATATGATACTAAACATATGTTATAAATTATATTTCATTCGTTCCGCTATGAGATTCTGATGTGTTGTTGTTCTTTCTTCTCTTTCTTTTCTTCTTCTATCTCTTTCTTAAATAGTGATGCGTCTTTCTAGTGATAGAAAGTCCGGTCTCTATAGTTGGTATCAGAGCGTTAGGTTGAGTTAATGCGTAGGCTCTGGAGTGGTGTCTATCTTGAGAGAGCGTACTTGTAATATATATATATATATATATATATATATATATATACCTAATCTGTTGGGTTATCAGTTCGGATTTTCCAACATAGGTTACAGGGGCAGATAAGGTAGAAGTGTGTGGAACACGACTACCACTAATGGAAGAGGCTCATATGTTGTGGTTGGAGGTGTGTCTGTTGAGATTCTAGACCTAATACCATCTCGAATAAGCTTTGTAGATTGGTGAAGGGATTTCATTGATCCCAGAGGAAGTATTTTCAAGGATTGGAGTATATTCTTGAAGTGTGAGGTTGATTTGGTCTCGAGTGAGCAGGGATTTCTAAGAGTTGAATCTGTCAGCTGAGCAGAAGTAGATGATAGTATCTTGGTGACTTCAGGATGGAATAGCTGTGTGGTGAGATGCAGTATCCATAGATGGTTCTGAAGATGTTCTTTGGAGCAAGATTTAGATGGTATTGAATGAATATGTAATGCCTACTGCAGGGAAGATTCATATGTTTAGGGATCTTCTGGATCTTAAGTAAGGGTATCTTATCTATATTGAAGTATGAGGCTAAGGTCGATGAGTTACCTCATTTTGGACATGGTCTCATTATTTACCTTAAGAAGAACAAGTGGTTGGTGTTTGATTTGGAGCCGAGTTTCTTGAGGAGATGTCTACTCGTCTCAAGGATTTTTAGTGGAATTGGGTGATAGTTTTGAGTTTCAAGAAGCTTGTGGTTAAGGATGATCTTTTGGCTTAGTAGTATCATTGAAGTGAAGTTTGGAAGCAGCAGCATGGACCCATTTCTTCAATGATTCAGAAATCTTTGGGATTCTACTATCGGCAAACCAGGCAGATAGTGAAGTCTTATCCATTTCTTTGGGAGGCTCAGCAGAGCAGGATATTTATTGGAAGTGATCTATCAGTTTTTCTGGTAGATAAGCCATCCTTGAAGATTGATCTTGATTAGGAAAGCCGTTCTAGTTGGTGAAGATAGTTCTTTGGAATCTGAACTGAGTGAAATCGCAAAAGTGACTTGCGATTAGTTTGGAAAATCTTTGAGTATTCTTTGGTTTGGGAATTAAGGCATCTCATATGGAGGTAAAAACTATTTAAATAGTCAGATATTTTCCCATAGGTTTTTGAGGAAATTAGAAGTTTACCCGAATCAGAGATTAAGTTTTCTTAACGACTTGGATTCCAGGAGCAATACCGATGGTTCAACCATGTAGAGGGGTGGCTCTTGGAACGAGAAGAAGTTGGCAAGGCAACTCAGGATTCTTGAGGAGGGATTAATCATCTAATTCTAGTTGAGATTCTGTTGAGATTTTTTGACCAAATGGAATGATCACTAAGATTTTATGAGTCGGATAAACAGTGTATGGAGAAAGTTTATGTTCGAGTTCTTCGATAGCATTCTTATCTACTCCAGATCAGAGTTGTGCAGCGAAAGCGAGATAGTAGTTATTCTAGAATAGGAGCAACCGAAAGTTGTAGTTTTCCTTGGATTAAAGGATTTCTACAGGAAATTCGAGTATGAAGAAATTTTCTGGATTTGAAAGGTAAGATTGTCAAGTGCAACTGTTTGGCTATTCCAGATAAGAGATGTAGGTTTGAAATCCACTAATGCTTGTGGAATAGAGTTGTGTTTTGGATTTTGGAAAATTTTTAGGAGTACCATTTTGTTGAGTAGGACATGGAGAGTTGGTTTGATTTTGGTCCAGTTGTTTCATGAAGCAATCAACAAGGGTTAAGCTGATCAAGAAAATTGGAGGTGACTCAGAAGCATCGGAAGAGTTATGCAGTTAGTATTGAGAAGATTTGGAATGAGAAGTTGGAATTTGGATATTGCTTTAGTTTTATCCGATCAAAGGAGATATAAGATGTGGTAAAACTGGAGAGCTAATTCCAGAGGTATTTTAAGATTTTTTTTCTGTGTTCTATGGAGATTAGATTTTGATCTACAGGATTGAATTGCCAGTTCGGATAGCTGAAATTCATTGTATTTCACATATTTCTGAGAAATATATGTATGATTCATCAAGTGATAGAATCAGCAGTTTAGAAGGATCTGGTGGTTGAGCTGGTTTTGAGTTTAGTCTGATATCTTGTTCAGGTTTGTAAGATCTGATGAGGGAGTTCTTGGTTATAGTAGTATAGTTACTTAAGATTCTGTAGAGCGAGTATTCCAGTATAGGTACCTGGAAAACTCTTGATAATATTAGGAAGATCTATTCAGAATTTTGTCTGGATAGATAAAATTATTTGTTTGAATTGGTTGCTATGATTGATAGTGCATGATTGATTGTGTGATTGCTGTTTGAAATTTAAATTCTTTTGCTGGGTTATTAAATTATCTTTGCTTTTAAATTTCGGGGACGAAATTCTTTTAAGGGAGGAGGAATGTGACGACCCGGAATTTTGAGCAATATCAATTTAATAATCTTTGATAATAATTAAATTAATTTGATCATTTTACATTATAAATTGACAAGTTAAAATTTCTTTTAAAAGTCTAATAATAATAATTTGATGATATCTATCAACATTTGTCCTAACAATATAAAATAGGCAGGTTTAATTCTTTTGAAAACTAATGATTTGGAAATATTTATTTTAGCAATTTAAAATTGGTAAGAATTATTTTTCAAAAGTTAATCAAAATATTTTCTATTTATTATATATATATATATTGATATATCTTGTAAATAGTAAGTTTTTAATGTAATAGAAGCTAATATATTCAAATTTGTAATATATAATATATATTGTGGTTTGTATTTGTGTTCTAAAAATAATATTGATGTGAATTTAATAAGTATTTTCAAACTTTAATATATATTTAATTTGTAATTTGAAATTTTAATTTGGTTTAATACTTTTGAAAATGGTATTTGAGATTTAAATTTTTATAACAAGAATAATTTCTTATTTATATATATTTTAAGCTTTGTTTTAAATAAGAATTAATATAAGTTTCTCAAATTTATAAACATACGATAGATTAAATTGAATAAAATATAAGTTATTTATAAATGATCACATGAATTTGATTTTAAATAATTTATTAAAATCTAAAACATATTTATTAAAAGATAAGCACATTTTATAATCACATAAATATTACATTCATAATTTAAATAGATTATTAAAAAGATAAAATAACATTTAAAATATTAATTAAACATTAAAAACATTTGTTAAACATTAATAAATCATTAAATAACACTTGTAAACAAATTGGTGTATATTAAAGACACTTGTAAATCATGTGCATATGTGTAAGATCATTAGAGCATTAAAATGACAAATGTAATCCTTTTTATTAAATTTAAAATTTAAATTGTAAAATAAAAGTAGATTTTTATTTTCAGTTAAGCATTTCTTTGTTCTCTTCAACAAAAATTGAATACAAATCTAAAAAAAAAGGAACAGGAAATGGAAAATCTGAAACAACGAAGAAATCTGGAATTTCAAATCTTCAAATACAAACAAGCAATTCAGATTCAACATCTACAAGATTTTCAAATTCAATCTAAGGCAAGACAGCAACATGATTTTTATTCAACAAGCAATTCAAGAAAATTTATCAACATGCAAATTAATTCAAGAAGCTGGAAATGCAGTTCTATCTTCTGCTCTGTCTTCTGCTTATAAAGGTGAGTAAATGGAATTTTTAAAAATAGTTTTAAACCTGAATTTTATCATGTGCTTATGATGAATATCATGATGTTGATGAATACTTGAATTTTTAATTTGATGCATGTTTGAATTGTGAATAATTGATCTCCTGTGCAGTTGAAACTTATGCTTTGTGTAAAATAGCAGGGTTACAATTTGATAATAAATTCAATAACTAGTTTTTGAATTCAAATCTGATCTTGAATTGTAAATAGATGTTGATTGTGATCAAGTAAGCTATCATCTAAAAATAATTACAAGTTTTTAAATTGAATAATTTGTTACAAATCTTTGTATTTACAGTAAAATCTAATTTGGGTCAAAATTTTATGATTTTAATTTTTAATTTTGATTTCATACTTTAATTGCAAATAGGAAATTATGATTTTTAATGCTTATATCATAATTTTTTATTGGGGAATTTGTGAGACATATGGGTTTATATGTTTTTGGCATTTCGGTCAAATAGTGGCGAACGATGGCGAGTTTGACTTCGAGGTTGAGCATGATGATCGAGGGGATGTTGTAGATCATCAGAAAATTGCTTTAGGAATTTTAGTGGATCGTGCCGACCCTGAAATCGAGGAAGTAGGGTTTATACCTTGTGGATGTCGTGGTTGTCCTTTTGGGTATTCGCGGCGTCAAAGTACAACCGGAGAAGATCGCGTTCGTGGCTGTAGAATTTGGAGGACATGACGAAGCTTTGGGGATAATGGCGTGGCGTCTCGAGTAGGGAATCGTCGTCGGCGATCCAATTTGCCATTGGCTTTCGTTCAAGCATTTGGGTTGGTGGTCGAAATTTCGATTTTCGATCAATGCTTGATTTCTGGGTTGTGGGTAGTATTGTCGAGGTCAATTGCGACTTAGCTGGGGCCAGCGTGGAGTTCGCCGTCGACCGGCGTGGTCGTGCACGTTGATGTGCACGGCTTCGTGCATCAGGTATTGGGTTTTGGGAGAAGATGGTTCAGGCTCGAAGTTGGCTTCGTGTAACCGCTTGTATTTCTCGGAGCAGGTATAGGGTTTGGGAGTACACGGGATTTTGTTTGATTTTACTCGAGATCGACGTGAGACTTTGTGTGGGTTGCTCGGATTTTTATCGAGCAGAATTTTGGTTTGGGTACAGGAAGTTTTAAAGGTTTTAAAAATGTAACAATAAAGTTTTAAAAAGTTTTGAAAACAAAGGAATTTTATTTTATAGATAATTCAAGTTTAAACAAAATAAAACAAGTTTTACTTATAAACTAATTTGTTTCCAAGTTTTAAACAAGATCTTATATTTTGAAATATATAAATTTTAAAGTAAAAAAGTGAAATTTGTAATAATAATAAAGTTTGTATTAAATTTTATTAAATAACTTTGGAAAGTTTTAGAGATTTAAAAGTTCAAATTCGAATGTTTAAATTATTTTAATTATAATTGATTTCTAATATATTTTATTTTAAATAAAGTGTAATGATTAGAATTTGGAAATCAATTATAATAAATATTTTCTTAAGTAATTGATAATTTTGATTTAATTAAAGATAAATAAATTTATGAAGATAATTAAGGTAATTAAATTATTAACCATTGGAAAGTTATTTATTAATATGAATGATTTAATTAAGATAATGGTTTTCTTAATTAAGAATCTTTTTAATATAAGAAATTAAAGAATTATTTAATTTAATTTAAATGATTAGTTAAATAATTGATTAAGTAATTAATTGGTAATTAATCAAAGATAATCACCTATGGTTTAATTTGATTAATTGCTTAGTGAAGAAATTAAATGATTAATTACTAGAGGTAATTAAGTAAAAGATAATTACTTTATGAAAGTAATTAAGTGGATGTGATTAGGGGTTAATCACTTGTGTTATTAATTAATAAAATCAATTAAAGGTTTAAATTATTTAATTAAGGGTTAATTAATAAAAGGATTAAGGATATTTAATAATGTGCTTAATTACTTGTTAAAGTAATTAATTAAGAAAGAAATTTAATCAATGAAGTAATCATTAATTAATGAAATAATTAATTAAATGTTAACTAATAATTAAAAGATAATTAATCTATAATTAGGTTTTAATTACTAAATGTAATTAAAAGTAATTAATTAAATATGATTAATTAAAAGTAGTTAATCAAATGTGACAAATTAAAAGTAATTAATCAAGTGCGATTAATTAAAAAGTGATTAATCAGGTATGATTAATTAAAGGATAATTAAGGAATAATTATCAGAATAATTAAAGGATAATTAATCAAATGTGATTAATTTGAAAAGGGTAATTAAGAGATAATTACTTGGAATAATTAAGAACTAATTAATTAAGGTGATTAATTAAAATTTTAATTAAGGAATAATTACTTAAAGTAATTAAGTAATAATTAATCAAGGATGAATAATTAAAGTGGATAATTAAGTGATGATTATTAATTAATTTGTAATTAATTAATGAATATGTAAGTTGGATTAATAATAATCCAAGTGATTAAGTGAGGAATTAATTTAATTAAGGATTAATTAAATTAATTAAGTTGGATCAAACCTTGTTATGGATGATAAATGATTGGTTGATAAGTATCATTGGATGATAATGATATTGGATGATATTGAATGTCGTTGACCGATATGTAATGTGATATATCTAAGATGTGATATATATGATGCTTTGTGATATGTGTGGATGAATTTGATAATTGTGAATTATCTATCTATATGTTATGAATCATCCATTTATGTTAAGTGATATTCTGAATATCTACTGTTTAAACCCTTAAGTACAACTTGGACATTAAAATGGCGTTTGGATTCGGTGAGACCGGGATCAGGTTTCCATATTTGGATATCCGAAAACCACATCGATCCAAATTAAACGTTAGGTCGTGAATCCAAGTGGAGTGCAAGTGAAGACTCGTGGTGTAAGATCTATTCGCCAGTATAACTCTGGGGGTGATTCCGTGATGAGTTTGACGGAAATAGTACTTACAGGTTCGAGATGGAGATTCAGAGTGCAAGGTCTATGGTCGTTGACTCTGAGGGTGATTCCAAAATGAGTGCAATGAGATAGTTCCTTCGGTTCCGTTCGAACCCGGAACGGACTTATATGGATTGAATGCTTTTAGAACATCGTCAGGTGGACGATAAGCATTCTAAGATAGATGCGTCCTATAAAGGAAATCGCCACCTCAAGCCTCATCAACCGGGAATGGCTAAAACAGGAGAGGTGCAGCAAGGTTAAGTGGGTCATGCCCAAGTAGGACGAGATTTACCCCTGTTTAGATGTCCCTTTTTATTTTCGGCTTTGTGGGCGGTTGGATCTGCAGCCAACTGCGGGGTGGTCTTGTTCGGGATTATTCAGTAAGGAATGGTCCCGGCCTTGTGTTGCAGGGGATTGGGAGTGGTCCTCGGTACGGTGATCTAGGCCACGTACTTGTGACGGGCGGTACCCCAGTAGCCCTGCCATTGTTGGAAACCCATTCTTCCTACGAGACCCTATGGTTTTGTTTGTATTACCCACTTTTGTGGCTAGTAGCTGGAATTTAATGAATGTAACAATTTCGGATATTTCATATTTACTTGAAAACCCTAGACACTATTATAATATCACTGGATTTCCTATCAAATGTTTTGGTTAGCGTAAGGAAAATACTTTTCCATGTTTATGTGTGGGAAGTCTTACGTGATACCTTTTCTTTCAAAGGATTTTCTAAAGTTAAGCAATTTTTAAACCGTTTACTCACACAAGACCCCTGTCTGACCCGAGTGTTTATTTTCTGTTTTATTAAACTCTTGGGTACCATATTATGTATGAGTAGTCAAGTGATTCAGGTTATCATTGACGAATTCTGGAGGAGCTTTGGAGCAGGAGGCTTCAGCGTGTATATATATAGATTGAGTTTCCGCTATGTGTTATTCTGTATAGTTGCCTTTGTGTTGTATATTAGATAGAAATGTTATAACTGTCTAAATTGAGATGTAAGTTGTGTACTCTGATTTATATGATACTAAATATAAGTTATAAATTATATTTCATTCGTTCCGCTGTGAGATTATGATGTGTTGTTGTTCTTTCTTCTCTTTCTTTTCTTCTTCTATCTCTTTCTTTCTTAAATAGTGATGCGTCTTTCTGGTGATAGAAAGTTGGGTCACTGCACTCGAGGTGGGCGTCGCTGCGCGCTACGCGTTATCACCAGCCCGGATGCGTAATTGGTATATCTACCCTGGCATTGCCTAGTTGTGCCGTGTCACCTACCCTATCGTGCCTTGTACGAGTTTGGTTTTCTCCCATAGCCCGTGTGGTATCCTCTGGTGGCTTTCTGATAAGGAGGGACTATGATATTGGATGAACTACCGGGACTATTACGTGTTAAGGGGAATATTGGGTCACTCCTTAACGCTATTTAAAAGTAAGTTTATTTTACTAATAGACACTATTATAATAGCGAAATATTACTACATAGTAAATAGTTTTAACGGATCCTTAGGAGATGTGAATCCCGAGCACCTCTTAAGTTACTGTACTCACGTTAGACACTGGATAGAGATGTCAAACCCCGTAAACATCTCCAACACCGTTACACTCATATTTATTTCAGTTAATTTAACTTACATAAAATCTTTTAGTTCTGACTTGAGTGTTTTGTCTTTTCAATTCTCTCGGGTCAGTCCGAGCGTTCAGGACTTGAAGATTTTATTTTGGAGGACGAAGACAAAGATTTGTATTACTATTATCTACTATATTATTCCACTACACCATTTTATTCCACTACATTGCTATTATCCTTTGGTATGTGAACTTTGATATTTATTGTATAAAGAAAACTCAATTGTTTTGTAAAACAGTTTATGAACTGTATATTGATTTCTATATTTTATCGTTCCGCTGCAAGATTCTGTTTTCTTTTTTTCTTCTCTGCTTTTCTTATTTACCCCATAACAATCCACCCTTTTGTATGTTATAAGTCGGACGTGTGTGGTTTATCGTCGATTTAAAGCATGCGAAAAGACGGGGCGTTACATCTGGTATCAGAGCTTTGGTTTGGCGATAAACCTTAGCTTTGTGGGGTTTGACTCTTATCAATAGCGTAGTAATACCCTATAATGAGTCACTGAGTGTATATATGAGAGAGCATATTTATTAGTGTTATAAAAAGGTTTTGATATTGTGTTAATTTGTTCCCTTTCGTATTTATAAATTCTTGTTGATGCGTGGGACGTTGTGACATCAATAAGGATTTCTAAACACTTAATAGGACAAACCGACACAATATTTGTTTTGAATATAGGTGAACGAAATAATTTTGCCTATTATATTTTCTATATATATAAAATAAATTATATATATAAGATTATATTTGGTTGCAATGTATTGTTTGTTAGGTAATGAAATTTATAAATAATAAGTTGACATAAAATTGAAAATAGAATAAATGAAATTGGAAATTTTAAGAACTTAAGTTTCGGGGTTTTGAAAAATCGTTTCGAATGATTTTTGTAATTTAGTGATAATATTATTAGAAGTATTTTCTGATATAAATATTTCAATATAATTTGAAAGAATTGTTTTAAAGAAGATTTTGGAAAGAAATAAGTTCTGTACTTTCCTCTCTGTCACTGGAAAATAATTTCGGTGATGGCGGCCGCATCATTGACATCCATTTTCGAGTTTCGAAGGGTGAATGCCACTGTAGTAATTTTACCACAGATTCATTTTTGATAAACGAATATAAATTTTAAATTGTCTTAAATATATTTGGATATATAAAGTGTAAGCATATACATTTATCTGTTATTTTAAAATGATTTTGAATAAAACCCGGTATTTAATTCTTAAGTTTCCATTAATTAATAGTTTCAATTACTGTAGTGAATTGGAACGTAGGTAATTAATAAATTGAAACCTCTAAAGGAAATAAGAGATTTAATGCTAGGTTATAAATGGTATTAAAAGAAAATTTAAATTTGTAAAATATGAAAGAAAAGGATTATTATTGAATAGTAAATTAATTAAAAGAATTAAGAAAAACTTGTATACCTTTCAATTACAGTCATAAAGGCATATCTATAACTTACCAAAGATCTAAAAGTTGAATGTTAATAAGAAAATGTAATGCGAATTGTACAAGTAAAAGTATGTAATGAAGTGTTCAATAAATTTCTCTTATTTATAAGAAGTGATGTTATAAAGTTATAAACGTAAGTAAACAGTTGAAGCTATTATAAATAAAATAAGTAGAAAAGATGAATGCATTAAATATATGATTGTAGACCAAAGTAATGCATTGAGATGCTAAGTAAAGAAATTGAGAAATGAACGCATGAAATGCAAATAAATAAATGAATAAATGAAACTGTAAGAAATAAATGAAGATAAAAAGGACAAACCATTATATAAATGAAAAGAATCAAACAACAAATATTATGAAATGAAATTGATTAAAATTAACTGGATCTATTGGATTTGTTGTTTGTTTTGGTTTATGGTTGTTTGGGTAAGGATACTTTAGATTGTTTGGATGTATGAATAATCTTTTTAGCTTCATCAGAGACTGTTGAGTAAGTGATGCGCCGAGTAGTTTATTTTTTCATCCTGTACAATTTGAAGTTTGAGCCTGAACAACTATTTGTTTTGTTTGTTATGGATGAAAGATTAATTGTATGGATTCAATGGGTTGGCTGTATGCCTTGTTGCAAGTGATTGTTGATTGTATTGAATTGTTTGTTTGTAGTTGAAACTACCTTAAATATTTCATTTTAGATAATTGTTAACCTTTTTAGATTATATAAGTGGAATACAGTTTATGGAAGCAATTGCTACTACATTTGGTTTCATAATATAAGCGTTATTGCCCGACAAATATGTACGTTTTCGGATTTCGGTTTATAGCGTTATTATTTTATTTTTCCTGTGTTGGGATATATATTATTTGGAAAAATATGTTATATATTATTATATTTGATATTATATTTTCTTCAAATCCTCTCCGTACAAAGGAGACTCTACCAAAATTTTCTGTAAATTTTGGACTTAGAAAATATTTGAAAATGTTTTCCAAACTTTTATTAATTTGAGTTTAAAAGGATTTAATGGGTATAGATTGGTATGTTTTATTTAAATTGATTAATTTTGTAAATCTGTTTGTTTATAAATTTAATATTTTAAATAAGATATATTGATATCTTAATTCTTCTTTTCCCTTCTTTTTCCTTTTCGGGGACGAAAAGTTTTGAGTGGGGGAGAGTGTAACGACCCGTAAATTTTCAATAATTGAAATTGTTAATTTAAAGAGATTTAAAAATTTTAAAATTTAAGAAAATAAAAAAATTTATGTAAATTTTTAATAAAAGTTGTGATGCAATAATGAAAATAGTTAAGAGGAAAGGTAACAGGGTATTTAAAGTTAATAATTTATGAATTGGAATGAATTTCCAATTTAAACAAAAGTAATTAACTGTTACTTTACGATGATTTATGAAATAACAGAAAGAGTGAATAATAAGTGATTATTAATAATAATGGAAGGAGTAAATGTAATAATGGAATAATTGGAAATCAGTTACAAATTTATAATCTAATATTACGTTGATGCAACTAAGGTAATTTTTAATGAATTGAATCCAAGTCAAATCAATGGAAATAATGCAGATGTATACTTAGTTAAAATTGAATATATGAAAGAAAAATGTAAGCAATAAATTTAATTAAGGAGTTCAAAGTATAATAAATGGTCATTGAATAGAATCAATGTCAGTTAAGTAATTATAATGTGTATTGTTGGTAATAAATTGAATACAAGAAAACAAAGGCATTTAGTGAATTAATTTATGAATTCATGAAATAAAAATCAATGTCCTGTAGGTAATTATAATATTTTTGGAAGTGAAAACTTATTAAGTATAGAACCAAGTAAGTAAATTGATTAAGGATATAAATAGTAATTTATGTACATATTTGACAAATATAATTAAATGGTATGAAATGAAGCATACATTAACGAAATGTAATATAAGCCAATGTTAATTACAGCCATAAATGCTAATTTATTTAATAGCAAGATTTTAAATCAAGTAAACGGATTTGGTAAGATTTCAATTGATAATTAATAAAATTTAATGTGAAATCATTTGCAGTTAATTGACTTAATTGGTACAGTTAGGGTAAATTTGATTTGTCATTTGCGATTTTAAATTCCATAAGACGTAACCAATGTTAATTTTTTTATAATATAACAAGTGGTGGATTTTAGGAGTGAAAATCAAGATTTATTAATTTATTTGAAATTTAAAATTCAATAAATGAATTAATTGCCAAAAAGTGGACTTTAATATTAAATTTTTACCTTAATGGAAATGTGGATGAAATTTGTGAATATTTATGTAATAATTACGAACCAATGAAAATTTGTTCAATTGATAATAAGATGAGAGCGGTGTATGTAATCAATTTCAACACTTGTCCATTAGTGATAACTTAATTTCACGTTAATGGAGTCTAATAAATTAAAATGGGTAATCAATTGAAATTAATCTAATTAAAGGTTATATTAGTATAAATTAGGGTAGTAATAGGCAATAATGTATTTCTAATGGTGTATGAATGAATTGATGATAAAATCAAAGGAAATGATATTAAGGCTATTCGTATTGGACAAAATTATTGAATTATAAGAAATGGAAATAAATTTTTATCAATATATTAGAATTTAATTTCTGATAATAAGATAATTGCAATTAAATGAAATTGGAATAGCTAAATAATACGTTATTTGAAATTTAGCTGGAATATGAGAATATTTAATGTAATAGTTGAATCTAATGTTAAACCCTTTTATTTTACAATAATAAATGGAATAATTATTAATTTATTTAATTTAATGGAACCATTAGGAATTTTATTGATAATTTTTGAATATAATGAAGTTTAACGCTGAAATTGATGAATGAATCAACGTTAAATTGACATTCAAATTGGTTTAAATCATTGTAAATAATTGGAAAATTAAAAATGACAAGAATTGGCAATTATCGAATTGAAATTGAAAATTTGATTAAATTGACTAAATTTAATTAATTAATATAATAATAGCCATTTTGGCCACTGGCTCGGATTTCGATGAAACAAGTTTCATCGGATCCGTAAGTATGCATTATTGTAGGATTTCAAGTTTCGTAGCGATCAGACTTGTTGTTTGATCGTACGGACTCAAAACGCCTTGAAATTAATGAATTTGAAATCAATTTGAAAAATATTGATTTTAGCATAACTTCTTCATACAATGCAATTTGAACCTGAAACCTTTTCCATCGTGTTTAAAATATATTTAAACATCTATTTTGATATATGGGTTGACCCAATCTCATTCTGGAGTCGAAACGGGCTTTTTGGGCCACTTTGTCGTCAGCACGTATTCAACCCGATCCATCTATGCTATTCCAGTTTGCCTATATATATTCCGATTATAAACCCTAGCCCTCTGTTTTTCATTTGTATGTACGTATATCTTCTCCTCAACTCCTCCTTTCCAATGGCAGACAAACCCTAATTACAATTGCAATCCCAAAATCAAATCCAAAGCATAAATTTCAAAGTCCTCAGAAAAATCTGGAAAAAATATATATTGAAGCTCTCAATGAGAGTAATCTTCTGGTGGAATTCCTTTTTAAATCCGAGTTATCATTTGATCAGAAATTGTGTTTTAATTCTCGGCCGTTCAATGGGGTTGTAATCAATGTCGATGGATCGGGAAACCCTTTCTGGGTTTTGCAGAGGGGACTGAGGGGAGTCGATCTATGTGGTTTGTTTCGAGAATCAACGGCTAGATCGCCGGGAATTTGTGGATTAGGGTTTATAAAGTGGGGCGGCAGCTGCCTAGCTATGCTCGAGTTCATGCCGACGAATGGTTCGCCCGAGGAGGAGATGGCCTCGGCGTGGTCGCGACAGGTGGTCTAAGTGGTAGCGGCGTGTCCTGGTGATCGAAATTTGGATGTCGAGATGGCGGCTCGCGTATGAGATAGCGGCCTGTAGGGTTTCGAACAGTTGGAGTAACAGTGCACGTGGAAGATAGTTATAGTGACGTGGCAGGGTACTAATGTGTTCTCTTTTATTTTTTTATTTAATTGAAATTCAAACCCATTTTTCGCTATATCTTTCGCATACGAAGTCGTATTTAAGCGCGATTTTTTATTAGGATCATTTTTAAATTCCGGACTTGATGACGCTGGCTTGGACGAATTCTGAGACAGTCAAATTTTGGGGTTTAAATTGGATTTAAATTCAATTTAAATTCAAAAGGTGAGTGTTTTAACCCACTCACAACTTGTAAAATTTATTATGTTTGTTAAATTGATTTGTGATGTGTTTAGATATTTACCTATGATTGTTTGGGCATATATTTAATCATCATCTCAGTTAGATTGCGTTTATTTAAATTAAATTGTTATTTAATTTATTTTTGCATATAAACTGCCAGTTAAACAGTTTTAATTTATTTTTGAATATAAACTGCTAGTTAATAATTGTTGTTTATTATCTGTTCTATAGAAATGTTATTGTTTATATTGGATGATGATTGATATTAGATGAATGGATGCTGTATTTTATATTGTATAAACTGCAAGTTATTGTGCATTTTCATTTCATTCGAGATTGCGGTTTGAAATGATATATAACCGTAATTTTTATTTTAAATTGCAGATTGAAACTATAAATATCCGTGTCATTTGACCATAGGATAGAAAATTGTATACAGACACCGCGGTCTATATATATAAAAATATTTTGAAATGATTTCTATGGTTTTGTAAAGAAATACGGGTTATATAAATATTGATTTTTGATGTTATATAAACGTCAAATTTATTATTGATTTTAGCTATATATAAATATGCTTTGAAATATAAAATAAGCCCCATAATTAAGTTGAATATTTTATATAATATGGTTTAATGAATATTGATTTTTGATATTATATAAAAATTATTTTATATATATAGTTAAACGCTTGAATTTGAGCTATGTATAAATTTGGTTTAAAGAATAAAAGAAGTTTTAAAAAAATAAAAGTTTAATTTTATGTAGATATAATACGGTTAAGTATTTTATTTTAAATTTATTGATAGAGTTCATAATGTCTTAAAGTAAAATAAATGTTGGAAGATAAATATGCATTTTCTTTGAATTAAAGTTTTTAAGAATTACCCTCGAATAAACTCATTTGAGATTTAAATGAATTTGGGATTTTAAAAGGTATGATCTTTATAACTTGATTTTGGTTTAGAGGATTAAATGAATATCAAGTCGAATTAAATGAATATTATCAAGTAATAAAGAATATCCTGTTATTTGAAGTTTAAAAGTTTTAATTAAACGATATTTGATTTATTAAGTAAACATTTCAAATCTAAATAATAGTAATTGAAACTGATATATATGAAGTTATCAAAGATTTACTTTTGAAATGGTGGAATAATTAAGGCTTTGAAATATATGGAAATTATATTGGGGATTTAAATCTACAATTGGAATTGATTCGTAAAGGTGAAGAAGCTATTTATTATATGAAGTAATTTAATATTCAAACCATTTAAGTAGTGTAGTATGTTTCAAAGTTATGAAATTCAAAGTTTATGTTTGAATGGCTATATTTCAAGCTTAAGTTTCGAAATATTATAACTTTGAAAATGTTATGATTCTGGAAAAAGAACATAGTTTGAAATAAAAATGATATCATATTGATTTGGGTTTTTAAACAGAAAGGATATCATATTTATAGTTTTTTTTGAAATGGATATTTTATTCTGGTTTTTAAAGTATAAACTACTTTAAATTGACCGCGGTGTTATAATAACATTTGGTTATTGAAGAGACCGGGATCGGAAGTTGTCATACTCTCTGCCAACTCCGAAAACCACTTTGACAACCGTGTACCGGTGGAGATTCCAAAATGAAGTAGGAGTGGCGGCGTTTCCTTTGAGGTAAATACGTGGACCTGACTCCCATGAGTTGGCATAAGGTGGCTAAAACAGGAGTGATTCTCGGGCCAATGAGGTAGCACCTTTGATCAGACATATCCCTTCGATTTTACATTTTGACTTTTGGATTGATTCGGTGGCCACTTTTGATTTTCTTTTCGGGGGTGTGGCTTGAGGTGGGCGGTAGCTGCGCGCTAAGCGTTACCACCAGCCCGGATGCGTAACAGGTATATCAACCCTGGCATTGCCTAGTTGTGCCGTGCCACCTACCCTATCGCGTCTTGTACGAGTTTGGTTTTCTCTCGTAGTCCGTGTGGTATCCTTTGGTGGCTTCCCGATTAGGAAGGACTATGATATTGGATGAACTACTTGGACTATGACGTGTTAACGAGAATATTGGGTCACTCCTTAACGCTATTTAAAAATAAGTTTATTTTACTAATAGACACTATTATAATAGAGAAATATTACTACATAGTAAATAGTTTTAACGGATCCTTAGGAGATGTGAATCCCGAGCATATCTTAAGTTACTGCACTCACGTTAGACACTGGATAGGAGATGTCAAACCCCGTAAACACCTCGGACGCCGTTACATTCATATTTATTTCAGTTAATTTAACTTACATAAGATCTTTCAGTTCTGACTCAAGTGTTTTGTCTTTTCAATTCGCTCGGGTCAGTCCGAGCGTTTCAGGATTTGAAGATTTTATTCTGAAGGATGAAGACGAAGATTTGTATTACCATTATCTACTATATTATTCCACCATACCATTTTATTCCGCTACATTTCTATTATCCTTTGGTATGTGAACTCTGATATTTATTGTATGAAGAAAACTCAATTGTTTTGTAAAACAGTTTATGAACTGTATATTGATTATTATATTTTATCGTTCCACTGCAAGATTCTGTTTTGTTTTTTTCTTCTCTGCTTTTCTTATTTACCCCATAACAATTCGCCCTTTTGTATGTTTTAAGTATGACGTTTGTGGTTTATCGTCGATTTAAAGTGTGTGAAAAGGTGGGGCGTTACAATATTCTCCCCTACTTAAAAGAATTTCATCCTTGAAATTACTAAAACATTTATCTTCAAATTTAGTTCCATATAATACACAGAGATCATCTATATGAAATATCTTATTCGATCTCCTATTCGAATACACAACTTCATTTCCAAAACTAGTGATCCCTCGATCCTTTAATGCAGATTCTGATCAGACTCTTTGTTCAGAAACCTTTGCTTTCCTTGCATAATGCTCAACTATGATAGAAAACTCCAGTATCTAATAAAAAAATCCTCATCAATGTTCGTCATCAAGAATCGAGTGATAAATCCTTTTTCGAATCGGTGTAAACACCTCAAAGTTCCGAACTCGAATCTTAGATCAAAATTTGTATGATGAAATGATTTACATATAACTTTAGTATTTATTAACCCACAAAAACTTTCATAAATTTTTTATCTTAAGATCAATCACTTTATAAAGGTGTTTCTTTATATAATCCCCTTTTATTATTTATTTCCAAATATTTTTATTAAAGGAAAATATTCTAAAAAAACTATTTTTCACTCAAAAAATAATTTATCTTTATAAAAAATTTTTCCCATAATATTTTAACTCAGTATATTTCCTTTGGCACTAATATTATTGATGAATCATTTCGTAAAACTATCCTTAAGTTTATTACATCTTATAACTTATGTAAATCAATCACTTTTAAAGACTTAAATCCAATTCTTAATTAATGCTAGAATTAATTAATAAACATTTTCTAGGTGATAATTTCCTTTTTTGTTTATAATCATATTTATAAATTATACTTATCCAATTTCATTTACTTAGAATATTTCACAATCTTTTAGTTTTCATAAATTCCTTAGCTCTGAGTTAGGTATGATCCGGAAATTTCCGACTGTCCAAGATCGTCCAGAATTCTGTTTTATCTTATCAATTAGCGATCCCAATTTTTCTTTAGTTTAAAACACTTTTATAAAGATTACTAATAAATGATTCACGTTATTTCTTTAACTTAATAAAATTATATAGATCAAGTAACTCCAAAACAATCCAAGGAACTGGGTACTACCAATAGTATTATGTATCCTCTTAATAAGAAGAGTAATACTTAAGAGAAGTGCTTACCATCCGAACACATCACTTACCCATTTTTAGTTTATTTTTGAGCCTAATCAAATTAGTTATCATTAAATACCTCTTTTTATTTGAAATAATAACATTTTAAAAATCTTTTAGAGATTACTTTATAAAGCCTATTTTTTTTATAAATTCATTTTATCTTATATTAACTAACTTCATTTAAATTGCCACAATTGTTTTAATCGAAATTAAATTCTCATTCCTTTTATATATAACTTTTACAAAATCTTTTTCTATTATTTAAATACATTTTCCATCCTATATGTTCATTCCTCAAACAAATCTTATTATCAAATACCCTATAGTCAAATCACGAAACTTAATTCACAAGGTATTTGTACTTAAACTTTTAAATCAAACAATTGATCAATTTATGATAGTAACTTAACATTATCATTTCAAAATTATTATTTTGGAATAAGTATTAAAGATCTTAATTACCTTATTAGATTTCTTACTTATCGATAATCTTTTTGAAACATCCTATAGTCAAACTGTGAAATTCTAATCATAAGATGTTCATATTTAAATTTCACTAATACTGATTTCTAACTATACATCTTTTCAAAATATATACTTTATACTCAAAATATAATCCTAGGTAAAATTATTTCATTTACCATTTTTTCAAAATCAGTGCGTTGGTTCGCTTTGTTCAACTGTTTAGGAACCCTTATCGATAACGGTGATCAAGCGCACCGATCAGAATCCATAAATCACCCAACAGATAAGTCAACACAAAACATTTTTATTAGTCACTAACAAATACATGCTCATATATAATACACTCAAACTCATTCTAGGTTGTTACTAACCCTATCTCTAATGAGTTACTCATCCTAGGGTATTACTAACCCTATCTCTGATGAGTCTTTACCCAACCAAAGACAAGGTTCTCGCTCAACCTTCAGCTCTGATGCCAAATGTAATGGCCCGTATTTCTGTACCGTTTGAATCGACAATAAACCGCACATGTCCAACTCAAATTGCACGAATAAGCGGATCATTAAGGGTAGAAAGAAAATAAAGACAGAATAGAATCTCACATGAATGGAATAACATATATTATTTCAATAATAATCTTTACAGCGGAAAATTTTAAATACAATATCAAAGTCTAACCTAAATTCAGCTTGGACAGTTATAAACGTCTATCCTTACAATTGCTGACAAACATCAAAAAAAATACACTAAGTACAACGGATAATAGAATACATTCATACGATGATGAAGATCTCTAGCTGTCCTCCAGAAACTCCAACCGTCTTCAACTCAACCCGAAATTACTCGGATCTGACCCGAGTATTGAAAATACCCGAATCAGGCTTGATAAACCAGCGTGAGATACTCGAAATTTAAAATGACTATGTTATCAAAACCTTTGAAAAGAAGGGTATCTCATAAGACCACGCTCGCACATAAACACGGACGGGTTTTTACCTTATGATAACTAAAACACTTTTATATATCAAAATGGTTGATATTATTTCTAATGACATTCTTTTGAAAATGCTTTTCAAATAAATTTATTCAAATAAGTATCAATACCTGGACTAAGTCTAAGGTAATATCCTAAACTAGGTCAACGAAATATCCCAACGGAATATATGATACCAAAATGGGTAACTGAAATGTTTGCAAGTCATTACAGCTATTTTGGGAACACAATCAAAACCGTAAATCTCGTATTGGGATTGGATTTCCAACATGATAGGAAACTAATGGAAAGATCAATCTGTATCCACGGCTTACGTCCATGACTCAGGCGCCGTTATACAATCATATAAATGGATAAAAGTGGATGCAAACTACGAATAACATCCAAGGACTTGGACTACGCACATCCTTGCCATGAGGCCCAGACGTATCTGGTACCTGGGTTTAGAACATCTGATAACCCAAATCACTACTATCCGAAATGCGAGCATACATCTGACCACATAGAATCCCATTATAACCGGGGTGTGAGGCTCGCGAGGCTATGCTCAATTTCTTCAAAGCCATGTTTTTCATACAAAATCACGCTTTGATTATAACAATTTCCACTTTGAATGACACATTGCCATTCCACGTCACACGACTGATATTTAGAAAAGTATAACTTCTTGAGCTTGTATGTCTCGGGAAAGGGTGTTAAGCTAAGAGAAGTTGCCTTCTCCGCCACCAACTGATATACGTTTATAGAAACTACTCAAATGTGATTTAGAATACAATGTCAGACAAACATCCATACAAGTTCGTTCTGGGACTGAACGAAACCGAAGGCATTTCCTCGGCCATTACTAGGCGAGAAGCCCTTGCAATCCGAAAAATCTCCATCACGAGGAGACCACTGCTATAAATAACTCTATAATGGGAGCTACCCAAAGCATGTTCAACAAGAAGTCTTCACGCTATAAAGATCCACGGTCTTCAAAAATCATCTTCTTCAACATGTCTTCACTTCGAACGTATTGGTTCGACGTGGTTTTCGGATAAGAATCATCCAAATCCGACTCTGGTTCCTTCGAAGGCAATCATTGCTTTAAAAAGATGTTAAGTTCATATGTGGATACAATCATCAATCAATTACTTCATCTTTTAAACCAAATATCTTTCTTAGATATATTCTTTTCAATTTATTCCATTTTCTTCTCAAGAGTATATGGAATCATTAAGCCTCATTTATCAAATCATTTGTTTTATTTAAACCTTTCTTAAATCTTGGAATAATTCCAAACCATTTTCTCTTTTACTTAGGAAAAGCTCTCCAAATCATTCATTAAATCTTAATCAAAGATTTCTTAGATTCAAGTTATAACTTTTAACTTAGGGAAAATGTTCCCAAATCATTCATTAAACCTTAATCAAAGATTTTCCTCTTAGCTTTAAATCATATTCTTGCAAATCAAAGATTTTCATAATAGAGCACTACTGCCATCTTAGATATGGTAAATTTCACCTCCAGGGACTAATGGCAAATTTCACCTCCAGGGACTAATGGCGAGTTTCACCTCCAGGGACTAATGGCGAATTTCACCTCTAGAGACTAATGGCAAGTAATCCTACATCATGAATATCTTTGCCTTTGACGATCATTGTCTTCAATATATTTTACTTCAAAAATTAGTTTGAAGAGGTTTTCGGATAGAAATCATCCAAATCCAATCTCGGTTCATTTGTACAAACCACCGAATAAAAGATGTTAAATGGTTAATTAATATTCAAAGAATTAATTTCTTTTATTTTGGAAAAAACTTAAATATGATCTTTTAGAGCATCCGGGCATTCCTTTCGATCTATTCCACCACTCGCCTAAGAAGAGAAAACATAGGCCAGGTAAGTACAGGGCACTGGTTTCTCCATCCCTAACCTTAGTTAAAAATCTTTTATTAATCTTCCCGAATCCTACAGGCGGGACAAATGTACTAGTCGTTTCCATATACTCCGTTTGTTATTACATTCAATATTCTTCACTTTTTGTTTAAATGGTATAAACAATTCATCTTAACAATTTATTCAAAGTCTTATTAAAACTTCCAGATCATCTTTACATTACTTAATTATTCCTTTAAAATCATCTAGAAAAGATTCAGAAAATAATTGTTAAGTTTAAAACTGCATTTCAAAAGCTATTTCAAATTACTGTGAAAAGTGTTGCAAATAGCGTTTAAAAGCTATATTCTTCAAAACGACTTTTGTATCAATTAGAAATCCATATTTTCAACTTAAGTCTCTTTCAAAAATTTTTAAAAGATTCTTAGGATGTATTTCATATTTTTAAAACATTTAGAAATGTCATTTATAAAGAAATCCCGTTTTGGATTCCGAACTACAAAACCGCGATGTTTTTAGAAAATTGTTTTGGACATATTTTAAAATATACAAGATAAAATCTTGATTTTATTCCTTTAAACATATTTAAATGTTTATAAAACATTTCTAACTCATTTTAAAACTATTTGTAAAAGGTTTAAGCATTCCGTATACACCATTTCATTTTCAAAAGGAAAGTAATTTCCTTTGTGCTTATCGACGTGTATCAACGTGACTTGGTAAAACAATTTTAACAAACATATCAAACAATCAATACTTCATGATAAAAGCATATATAAGCATCCATAGAAGTCATAACACAACATCAAACATGTATATATATAATAGAGATGCTAAATAAAGTTTCTCACCGTAAACCAAAGCGATTAACTTCCTACCAACATTTTAATCAACCAACACTTCACTAATTAATTCCTACTCCATTAAACACTAGCAAAAAAAACCTTCTCCATTCTAATCGCTTGGTCGAGGCTTGAGATGGAGGTTGGCCGAAAATATAGAGAAGAAGCGGTAGACCTTTGCACTTGAATTTCCAAGATTTAGATCCGAAAAATAGATCATCTTCTTTCTTCTTTTTGACTGTCTTACTCACAAAATTTTAAGACCTTGTTAACTAAAAAGTTGTTGCAAATTATTTACATTGAATTTGAAAAAAAGAATCATTTGAATCCAAGTAGTTTTGAGGGAGATATGATAGAATGAAGAAGAGGTATTGTTGGATTGACAAAAATGAAGCCCGAAAATACACTTCAAACAATTGAGTTTCAGGTATAGCAAACTTCAAAATTGAAATACGTGATCAACAAAAGAGTTGTAGCTACTAGAATTTTACATGGTTTAAGAAAAATAATTTCATAATTTGGATCTTTTATTATTAAGTTATGATCAAAATAACATGCCCTATTCTCTAGCTTAAAAACTGGGCCAGAAAATGCACCGGAAAGAAATATATTTTTGACATAGTTATCTTTAGAATGAGATAAAGTGGTCAATATGAAAGTTGTAGCCACTGAAAAAGTAAATGATTTGAAAAAAATATTTTTGTATTTTGGTATGGATTTGAAGAAGTTATGGCTGAGAGAAAAAGATGTAAAATATGGAGAAAAGAGGAGTTTGATTTGAAGAGAATGGACATCGATTTCTTTTGAATATTTTATAATTATTTTGACATTATTTCTTTACAGTTTTTTCTATGTCTTGGAAGCCATTAAAGAGAAGAGGAAGAAGATGAAGAATCTTAATAAAAGAAGAAGAAGAAATGTGAATGAAGGTGAAGAAGTAGGTGGATATCTATAGAAAAAGGAAGAAAATGGTAATTTACCAAAATAACCTCTTACCAAATTACCAAACTAACCTTACTTCAACCTAAAGCAATTTCCACTTTTTTAATACTTAACATCACCTTTCACATCTTTACTTTATCTCTTAATCCCTTAGAAACTAAGCTAAGTAAAATAATAATTATGTTGTCTTTTGATGTGATATTGATTTGATGTTTACTTTTTCTCACTTTTGTTAATTCTTACTTACTTTTACTATTGACTTCTAGAAGTTTTCTAATCTTATTTAGTAAAATAAAACATGTTTAGTGAATTATTTAATACTTACACTATTTGAATATATGTTTCTATATAAGAAAATAAAGGTGCGACGACGTTGCGACAACTTTTAATCGACAAAACGTCGTTTTTCGACAAATGTTTTACGGTCACATTTTGACGTTTTAGTTAAACTATATATTTATGTAAACCAAATTTAAAAATAAATTTGCATAATGCTATTTAAAAATATTAACACTCATAAATTAATTAGGATAATTTACTTAACCATTGAAACATACTTTTCTGAAATCAGCATTTTGTCACTTTTGTCGACGTAGGCAAATGTTACTATTTTTATGTATGTTTCTACTTCCAAATCCTATCGAATATTATTTAAATCATAAAACCTTTTATGTTTTATATTTAAAATCACTCTAAATACTATATTTTCAAGTGGTCAAATTATGGGTCGTTACAAATGCAATGTCAGACAAACATCCATACACGTTGTCCAGGAACAGGACAAACCGAAGGTACTTTTCTACCACATCTTGTCAGAAAATCCCTATGATTAGTAGCGAATAGTCCTCGCGTTGGATATTTCATAATGAAGAGACCACTACTACTGGATGTATATTGGAATTTTAACCCCAAGCGATCAACAAGCAGTCCCCCACTATGAGACTCCGGAATATCAATATCATCACAAGCAACCTGCACAATCATCGCACATACGTTGGTCCAAAGTCATTTTCAAATAAATCAGATCCCGGTCTCTTTACACCAACAACGCAAAAGCGTTTCTCAACCTCACACAGCAAATAAGTCTCATAGACTTATCACGTCTTCAACTTTCAACTTGTTATCCTTCGGGCCAAGAAAGAAGCTCGATAGATTGGAGTATCACTCTGCACTATACGAATCAACATCCTCGACACAAACGATAATCAAGCCTACACAGAAGGCTACATACTAAGTGTACGGCTAAATAGTTCCCACATCAAGTTGAGTAACTAAAATTTTGGCCAAGTCTGATAGTCGGTTATTTAACTATCAAAGCAAACAAACAAAAATTCCGCATTATAACAATCACTAGGCCCTTTTAATTAATCTTTTATTAATTATTTCGCTTGCCAAATATTCACTTCAAATTATCTTTAAAAAGATATATTCTCAAAATCATTTAAACATTGGAAAACATTTCCATATACTTATTTAATAATAAGTAATTCACAATTCTATTTATTTTCAACACTTGGAAAATATTTCACATACTTAAATCAAGATTAAGTATATATTTTATTCTATAAGGAAAACATTCTTTTAAACATATTTATTCAGGTCAAAATGAATATTGCGTAAAAGATCGTTATGACAACCCAAAATTACTAGTATAGGGATTCGAAAATAAGATAGATATATAAATCCCAATACTATACAAAATATTTCCTTTCGAAAATCATTTACTATAACAACAGTGTTATGGTCCATCATTTCCTTATTTCTCGAAAACTCTATTTCAACAATGAATGTTGAAATCTATGGTTTCGATCCTTAACACATTTTAAAACATCTTCAAAACATTTTACTCCATTTAAAAGATTACTTTCCAGAACATTTATTCAACTTAAATGATTATTATTCACTGTCCAAAATCATGAATATAAGTCGTTTACCAAATTCAACACTTCTACATATTAAATTTAAAGGATTATCCACTGTCCAAAATCGTGAATATATCTCCTTTAATAAGCTTTCATATTTACCTATCAAATTCAATTGATTTCGAATTTATAAAACAATGTTCATAAACTCTATTTATATTTTATAAAAGCGTCAATTTATAAATTCCTTTTATTTACCAATTCCATTTATAACTCAATTATATACCAAAAATCCAATTTATAAGTTAATTCACTTATAAATCATTTATTTACAAAACCCATTCATTTTATAACTTCACGTTTATAAATCTTATTCATTTGTAAAATCCATTTATAACTTCATTTTAACACTTATAAAATTCGTTTTATAATTCCAATATTTTAATTTATAAAATATCAATTTTATACATCTTCCATTTATAATAAGTCAAAAATCTTAATTTAAACTATTTACAAAATAGTTATTTCCATATTTCAAAAATCACATTTCAATTATATTTTCCAAAAATCATAATTTTTATGACAATAAAAATTATAACTATTTATTTAATATAAATTCATTTACTTAACAATTCAAAAATTAATAAAACATACAATTCAAAATAACTTTAAAATTCTTTTAGATTCGAAATCTTTACTTTAACATTTTTAAATTACCGAAAATAGGCCCAATGCTGCAATATCACCAAATACATCAATCACGGTAACCAAAACATCATATATCATATGATAACAGAATATATCACAATATCTGTAAATAAATCAATACTGGCGAGGAATCCAATTGGATCCCTCCAACCTGTCACCTGCAACAAATATACATATTAGAATATGCGTACAATGTCCGCTTCAAGGCAGACGTGCGTACAAAGGGTCATCCGCTCATACACGGGAACGTATAGGGTCATCTGCTCCACCAGGCATGTATATATCCAAATACCAATCAATATATCATATATCATCCAAACAATCATCATATAATAAATTATTTTTCACTTGTATAAAAATACCAGCGAGTCAGAAAGAGTGAGTTGTACACACATTGCGTCCAATAACAGTTGCAGTGTTTTATTCCGAATAAAATTAAACGACCGTTTCGTTTTATCCAAAATTCACACTAGCTATAATTAACTCCAAACTAGCTCCATCGCATAGTGTTCGTCAATATGGTTCCAACGCAATTCGTTTCGTGTGAAACAGACCTTATATGAAGAAATTACGACATTACAAAGTTATACGAATTTATATATAAAGAATTTTTTTTTAACCTTTTACACATCGGGGCCATTGCTTTAAATATTTCAAATCCAAGCCATGAACGTCTTCTTCCCATTCACGTTTGAAGCCAGGTCAAGCAAACCAATAGCCGCCCCTATTGATTGAATTAACGCGGCCACTACCTTCGACGAGAACACGATCAACCACCACCCCTTCGAAGCTCAACCACACCTCCATCTTCTGCCAAGAGCACGTTGAGCTTGGCTCGAGATCTATCTCGAATTCGTGAACGAACGCACGGTGTTTGATTGTCAATTGCCATTGATTCGCCTCGTTTTAAACGATCTCCACCGTTGATTAGTTAGGTCTTGCTACAATTTTCATCTTTGTAGTTGAAACATTTTGCTAAATGTCAACGGATCATGAGATATTTGGGGAAGAAGATGGCAATTTTCTGGCCATTGTTTTGTTTGCTAGCGGCTAGGGTTTAAAACCCTAATGGTTTGCAAAATAGAAAATTTAAGGTCCTTTTATAGAAAATTTGACGACACTATTCACCCGAAATTTTTTCGAACTCGAAAGGAAGCGTGCCGCCTGGCGTCGTAATATTTTACCCCTATTCCGAATGAAATGGAATATATATCGTGAGCCAATTTGATCGTATTTGAAAGATAGGTTTTCGAATCGATATTTAAATTTAAAATTCACTCAAACAGATTTCTACGCGTTTTAGCTTGCCCCGGACAAATCGTAAATCCGATTTACACGAAATTTGAAATCTTACAATAATTTAACATTACGGATCCAATGAAACTAGTTTCGACAAAATTCGAGACCGTTTGAAAAATGTCTATTTTTACTCGTCAATTAAATATTAAAATATTTAATTTCTATAGTTTAAATTTTAATTCAGTTTTAAAAGTTCTCTAACATTATTCTAATTTAAATATGATTTAATTCAACTTTATGCAACATTTTTATTCACATTAAATCCAAATATCAATTATTTTCACTATTTCAAGTATTAAATTAACAATTTAATTATCCAATTAAATCATAATATTCGAAATAAAATCTATTAAGCTTATAAATTTTACTTGTGCATATTTAAAATTGATTAGATATACGAATTTCAAATGATTGAAATTCCGGATCTTTACAAGTCCCAACTTAAAAATCCATGACTCAAGATCCCAATGCCAAATCTTGTCATTATTCCCTAAGAGCTGAAGAAGGGAGTCCATTTTCCATACAATGATCCCCTAATGATCAAAACTCAAATTGGACTGTCTATAGGGTCCAAGTTTCTTGTGGATACTAATTACACAGTCAAAGTCATTTTTAAAAGCCTTTGATCGGATGGGCATCCAAGAAGACAAGCTAGAGTCCACCCTTGAGCCAATCTTTGGGTTCAACAACAAAGGATCGACCCCAATGGAACAAGTAAAATTACTAGTACATATGGGAGTACCACCATCTTGTCAAACTTTTGAAACTCTCTTCGTAATTACTAACCAACCGTCCTATTACAACACTTTCTTTGGTAGATCCGCACTTGATGAGGTAGATGCTTTCGTCTCGCCAAAAAAATTGATTATAGAATTCTTAACTAAGAGAGGCTGGGGCACTGTCCACGGGGAGCAATTCAGCTTCCACGAAATGTATTTTGGTACACTTGAACAATACAAATGGGAATATTTTACATACTTTGATTCTTCTACTGTTTTTCAGCCTTCAGATGATGGATTTTTACATCCAACATTCGAATCAAAGATTAGATCTAATAAGACTAAACATATGTATGAAAGGTACATTTCCCTTGGAAGCAGAGGAAGAGGGTCGATGCTAATTCTATAGAAGAAGGAAAATCAACACAGAATTTGATTATCGTGAAGAAGTGGGAAGTATAAAACCCATAGATGACCTTAAGGAGCCATGTATGGACCAAGATGATTCCACTAAAGTAGTTAATGTGGGAAAGGAGTTGGATAGCAACTTGAAGAAGTACTTGATTCAATTCCTTAAATCCGATAAAGGCGTATTTTCATGGTCTTATTTGGATATAGTGTGATTGATCCATCAGTTATGTATCATGCGCTAAACATCAATCCAGAAGCCACCTTTATTAGACAAAAAAAGAGACAATTGGATAATGTACGGTCCGACTCTCTAAAAGAGGAAGTTAAAAGAATCATTGGAAATGGATTTATTCAGGAAATCTACTGCCTAAAATGGCTAGCAAACTTAGTATTAGTGAAGAAGTCAAATGGTAAGTTGAGGACTTGCATCGATTATACCGTCTTAAACAAGGCCGGTCCGAAAGATTGTTTCCCAATACCACGGATGGATCGGTCGGATGACGCAACTAGTGGGCACAAATCGTTATCTCTCATGGATGCACTCAAGATATAATCAGATACCCATGTTTGAGCAGATGAGGAACATATGAGTTTCATTACTGATTGGGGAATATACTAGTACAAAGCAATGTCATTCGGATTAAAGAATGCAAGGGCTACTTATCAAATTTAACAGAATGTTTAAAGAACAGATTGGTCAAAATATGGAATTTTATGTTAATGACATGCTAGTGAATTCTTATGAGGCTAAAAGTCACCTTGAAGATTTACAAAAAAGTTCGAAGTGTTACGAAAACATCAGATGAAACTGAATCCCTATAAATGCTCTTTCAGAGTCCATTTTGGAAATTTTTTAGGCTATCTGGTGAGTGCTCAAGGGATTGAAGCCAGCTAAGACAAGGTTCAAGCTTTCAAGAGCTTGGCTGGGCCAAAAACCAGCAAAGATGTATTGAGTTTAAACTTTAGGTTAGCCTCCCGAAGAATATTCATTTCCAAGGTGACTGATAAGTGCATTCCCTTTTTCAGTGTGATCAAGAAGAAGAAAAATTTTGAAAGGGGAGAAGACTGTAAGAAAGCTTTTCAAGAATAGAAAAATCATTTGGAAAAACTGCCAATACTATCTAGTCCCTAGAAAGGTGAAGTTTGTACTTATGCATGACAATCTTGGAACATGCAATGTTCAGTTTTGATCAGAGAGGAAAGTGGGACTCAATTTCCAGTTTATTACGTGAGAAGACGGTTAAAGGATGCAGAGGTTCGATACCTGGTAATAGAAAAACTAGCTTATGGCTTAATAATTACCACATGAAAACTTAAGGCATACTTTCAAGCACATCCAATCAGACTATTGACTAACTTTCCACTTAAACCAGTCTTCAGTAAACCTGAAACTTCAGGAAGGCTGGTAAAATGGGGAATTTAACTTAGCCAGTGTGACACTGGTTTTCAGCCACGGTCAACTATCAAAAGACAAGCATTGGTAGACTTTATTAATGAATATACAAACTTCATTAAAGAACAATTTGAAAAGGAAAAGGATGAAAAACCTATGTGGCAGTTATTTGCGGATAGCGCGTCGAATGAGCAGGGACCTGGAGCGGAATATGTCATAATAACACCAGACAGACACCGCATATAGTATGCAATGAAGTTGGGGTTTCCTACAACAATTGATGCAGCCGAATACGAATCAATGGTAGCAGGATTGACTTTGGATTTAGAGCCCACAATCCCACGAATTCAAATCTTTAGTGATTCTCAGCTAATGGTAAATCAGGCGAAGCAAGTATATCATACTGAAGTTGCCAAGCAACCTCTATGTGTAAAGAAGATATTGAAGATTCTCGATTTGTTTTAAGATTTTTCCATACATTAAGTTCCGCAGGGAGAAAGCTCACAAGCGGATTTATTATAAAAGTTGGCTAGTTCAAGGGAGCCCTAGAGATTCGGATCATGTCAGTAGGGTATCAAGAAAATGCAAGTATTGAAGAGGGAATACCTAAACAAGGAAAGGAACTATTAGTCCTAACTAGATCTCAAGTCAAGCTACAAGAAAGAGAACACCAAGAAATTAATAGGCAAATCCCAAATGAGAGAATCACCAGCTAAGGACAGATGAGTGTTATAATAACACTTGGATGTCGCCTATTGTCGAATATCTTTGTAAAGTGATATTGCCATCTGATAAGGGGAAGGCTAGGAAAATCAGAAGATAGGCTCCAACTTTCACTGTAGTGAATTGAATTCTCTATAATAAGGGATATGCAATACCTTACTTAAGATATTTAAATCTGGAAGATGGAATGAAATTGTTGGTGGAAGCTCATGAAGGATTTTGTGGAGGCCACTCCAACGGGGCAAAGTTGGAAAAGAGAATAATAAGACACGGTTTTTATTGTCCTCGAATGGCAAGTCAAGCTATTGAATATGTCAAGAGTTGTGAAAGATGCCTAAAATACTCAAAGATTCGTCGATTGCCTCTAAGCTAATTAACTCTGATTTCAAGTCCACGACCTTCGATATATGGAGAATCAACTAAGTCGGGCCATTGCCAATTTCTAAAGGGGGATTTGCTATGCTAAAGTCTCCATAGACAACTTTACTAAATGGGTAGAAGTAGAACCACTCCCCAAATCACTTCTGGGAAAGTGCTTAGATTTGTCATTAAAAACATTATTTCTAGATTTGGAATCATCTTCAAGATTATAACAAATAATGGAACACAATTTGAAAGTGAGGAGTTTTCTCGATTTCGTCATAGGAATGGAATCATAAAAAGTTTCTCATCCGTGGCACATCCAAAGGCCAATGGGATCATTGAAGCTGCAAATAAGACTATTAAGACTATCTTGAAAAGGTGATTAAATAAATGTAACATCCTCTATTTAAAATCCCAAAGTTAAGCGCTACAAATACTGCGGTCATCCATAATATTAACTTTTGATGACTAAATACGTTTACGTTAAAGGTATCCATAATGTCAGAAGCGCTTGAATATGAAAAAAATCATAGATTTCGAAAAAACAACTTTTTATTGATTTCATTTCAAAACACATTTCACATTGAAATTACATAATCCCATAATCGTTTTCTAGGTTGAGATAAAATATAATTATTACATAAATACGTAAAGACGACATATGATGATGCCCCATTGGTTGACCACAGTATTATATAGACATAACTATCTTCAACAAAGCAGAATAAAAAAGACAAAACAACAACTCCTAAAAACATATCTTTTGCATCAACCTACTAAAACTGTAAAACCTCAACCCTCGGCCTGCTCAATTTTTGAGTACCCGATTGTTTAAGGGGAGAAATATAAACTTTGAGTCATACATAAAGCCTGGGGTGAATAATACTATACATCTCAGTTATTTGATATTAAGTGAGACTATGTCGCTTAACGGAACGGGTTTCCCCACTAATGTCCTTTAAAACATATCTTTTGCAAACTTTTGTCCTGCAACCAAAACTGGTTAAAACTGTAGAGCAATATTTTGTAAACATATATATATATATCAGGTAATAAATGAACTATCTATCCGAATACTATAGTTTTGTTTGGCTAACTACTAACCTTTGGTTGGCTCGGGCCTATCAGATAATATAATTAAGATAATCTAACACTTGTTAGACACTCCACTTCTGGATGGTCTGTCCTTAACTATCTATCAAATACTCCTTTTCTGGATGGTTTGTTGTCCCTAACTTAACATCTTCCAGGGTAACTTAATCCTAGTGGATATGCGGGCTGACCAATAACCTATATGTATACAAATATGTATTCCTTTCTATGTGTATTCATAGTTTTAGTCTTATCTGTGACAAAGCCCTACATATTAGAATTTTGGACTAAATTAGCTACGGCTAGTTGCTAATGTATAGGGAGCGACCCTATACCAGTCCCATCTAGTATTCTAATATCTAAGTCATTTTACTTGGGGAAATCTTTCCAAAATTTTCCTTGAATTGTTTTAGAAACTTTGAACCAAACTCTAACAAAGAAAATATAAATACTCCATGCTTTACGCAAAATCACCTTGCTATGTTATATATATACTTTACTCAAATCTTTGTTGATGAGAACACTTAAATCTTTCAAAGTACCCCTTTCGATCCCATTGAAAGTATACCTTTCGTAGCCAAGTAAAATCCATTCTTTCATGTAAGCCGAAAGACCAAAACATTCCTTTCGAACCAATTAAACAATCATTTCGAAACCATTGAAAAAAACCTTTCCCTTCAAGAGTTATTAAACCTTAAACATCCTTCTTTAAAAACTTTAAACATTGCCTTTCAAAATAGATGAAAACCTTTCTTTTTAAAACTTTCAAAACTATTGGTTAAACCTTCCGAGATCTTTCGGGAACCACCCCTTCCAACCCTTTTCTAAAAACTTTTCGAAAGCATTAAAACCTTAAATTTTTCGAAAGTATTTGGTTTCAATTTATAACATGTGGAAACACCTTTCGAAACCATTGGTGTAAGGACCCGCAACTCCGTACTCCTTGAATATACACTAATCTCCATAGATTAACTCAAGATGAACAGAAATACGAATTCTCAATGTTTAAGAAAAAGAAAAAGATAGAAGAAGAGAGAAAAGATAGAACAGAATAGAAAGAAAACAACAGAACAACATCAGAATCTCACAATTCGCAGCGGAACAACATATAATAAATAAATGAATAATCTTTAAACAAAGAACTATATCATTTATTACATTTTGTACATTACATTACATCTTCATTTCATTTCATCATCAGAGTGTACAACAACAAACAACATCAAACAACGGAAAAGAAATACTATATACTAATAATACGCCATGCCATCCAGCTTGCCTCCAGCAACTCCAGAATATCCTGATAAACCTAACTCTCGACTGCCCGTGTGGAAATTGGTGGGCACCCAGAGTTTAGGAAGGAAAACAATAAACTCCGAGTCAGTCATGTGACTGGTGTGAGAACTCAAAACAGTTTATTTATCTTAAAATCAAAATAGAGAAATATTTTTAAAGTCAATTCGCAATGCTTTTAAAAATGAGACTACCATAAGGCCTCCCGCACACGCACACACAATGCAAGCGCAGAATCGGAGGAGATTTCTCCTTATGATAGTCAAAGATGCTTGATACACATTAAAAAGAACATTTGATATTATTATTAGTGCATAGTGTAGAGAAAATCATTTCGAAAATAAAGATATAAATCTTAGCCAGCATAGACATTTCGAACTATGCCTACTATAGCTACCATCCAAACAGTGGGGCGCCACCATAAGTGAATGATAGGTTCTACAACTAATACCGTACAAGATCGTATTGTTTCTTTGGATTTCCAACGAATGGTCAGGCCAAGGAACTTCCCATTGCCACATGAGAACGCCTCTGGAAGGACGTCCCCGAGAACCAAACCGGATCTCTGCCAACACAAGGCCGGGTTACCCCTAACTGGGTAACTACTGACACGAGTATGCCATCCCCCTGTCCTTTGGGACCTTTAACCGAGCGCTCGTAATCAACATCACACAATCATAAATAAAGTGTTTCAACATGAGTAAGTATCTGGGCTCCACACCATGATACCACCCTTTTCCAGAAGAAAATGCACATACCCTAAAGGGCGCTACCCCTCATAACCTTGCTGCATCTTTCCTGTTTTGACCATTCCGGGGTGTGAGGCTCGACGAAGTCACGTCCACAAAGCCATGCTTTATACAAAAGCCATGCTTTGGGTCAACAAATGATCATATAAATGATCACAAAGATAAACGATCAAACAAATGATCTTATCACAAATGATCAACACAATGATCATTTCACAGCAACACTCAGCATGTCACATTACCAAATTGGGAATATATCGCTGATAACCATCAACTACATAACCTCTGAGCTCGTACGTCTCAGAGAAGGGTGTTAAGCTAAGAGAATAAATTCTCCGCAACCAACAGAAATATATTTGAAAGAAATCAGCTTTATATCTCAATTGTAATGTCAGACATACAATCCATACAAGTCTGTTCAGGGATCGAACAGAACCGAAGGCACTTACAAAGAAGTCCTTGCAATTCGGATATTCACTAATCACGACCGGACTTCCCATCACATATGGAGTCTCTATACCGGGGACCAGTCGATGCAAAGACATTCGATGAGTTGTCCTTTCGCTTTCAAAAATATCCGGTCTTCACACCGGTCATCAATACTATCCATTACGTCATATCACTTATTCGGAATGGGTGATCCGAATAACGAGCGCAATAATTTAAAAATAAGTGTGGCATTTAAATTCAAGCAATCTCAACAAATACCTATTTAAAGGTAAATATTGATAGTCGGTTATTGAACTATCAATGGATATGCACACATCACCAGATTCCAAATAATTTTCCAAATTATTCATTTCCCAAAGATATCTTTACAAGATATATATAATTTTCACACTTCAACCATTTGAAAACAATTTTCAAATCACTTTTCACCTTTACCACTTTTGAAAACAATTTCAAACATTTCCTTATGCGGAAAATACTTTCATTTCAACATGGTTCATTTAAACCAATTAAATAAATCCTTAATGATTTACTTTATATTTACGTTCAAAATCCGTAAATTAATTTCCATACTTCAAAAATAAATCAATATTTATTTTTAAACAAATTCACTTTTTCTCTTATAAATTCCATAGTGAATTTATATTTCAAAATATTTATGAATAAACGATTTCAATTATTCATTTTCAATTTATCTTCAAAAAGATAAATTCTCAAAACGTTTCATTTTGCATTGGAAAAACATTTCCATACTTATTTATTAATAAGTTGTTCACAAATCTATTTATTTTCAACCTTTGGAAAATATTCAATATACTCAAATCGAAATTAAGTATATAGTTCATTCTTTAAGGAAATCATTATCTTAACCATATTTATTTGGGCCAAAACGAATGTTACGTAAAACATCGTTACAACGTCCCAAAATCACTAGTATAGGGATTCGAATTTAAGATAGATATATAAATCCCAATACTAAATCAAACATTTCCTTTCGGAAATCATTTACTATAACAACAGTGTTATAGTCCACCATTTCCTTCTATTTCTCGAAAACGTCTATTTCAACAATGAATGTTGAAATCTATGGTTTCGAATCTCAACACATTTAAAAACATCGTTAGATCGTTTTAATTCTATTTAAAACACCAAATCCAAAACATTTTCTTTAACATATTATTCACTGTTCAAAACGTGAATATGCTTGTCAACCAATTTCATCATTTCTATACATTTTATTTTAAAGGATTATTCACTGTCTAAAACGTGAATATAACTCCATAAATAAGTTATAAAATTTAACTTATCAAAATAAGTCGTTGCGAATTTATAAAACAACGTTTATAAATTCCATTTCTATTTATTTTATAACAACTTCCTTTATAAGTCTCCTTTATTAACCTATTTCCAATTATAACTCAATTATATAACCAAAAGTTCACATTATAAGTTAAATGCTTATAATTTATTTATTTACAAAATCGTTCCTTTACACTTCATAATTATAAATCTTATAACTTATAAGATTCAATTATTTATCCAAAACCATTCTTTTAATAACTTTACAAATTTTATAAACCTACTGCTTATAAAATTCCATTTATAACTTCACCGTTTATAATTCTATAAATTTCATTCATTTGTGAAATTCATTCACAATTCATTCTAACACTTATAAAAACTCATTTTATAATTCAAAATATTCTAATTTATAAATATCCATTTTATAAATCTTTTATATAAATCAATTTATATTATTCTTTTAAAATGTCTTTAAACTCCTTTATAATTTCATCATTTTGATTTATAAAATAATTAAATTTTATAAATCTTTTATATAAATCAATTTATATTATTCTTTTAAAATGTCTTTAAACTCCTTTATAATTTCATCATTTTGATTTATAAAATAATTAAATTTTATAAATCCTATATTTAAACCTTTTCCAATAAATTCAAAAATCCCAATTTAAACTATTTATAAAACCATTAACCCATATTTTTCTCAAAAATCAACTTTTAACTATATTTCTCAGAAATCATAATTTTTATAACATTAAAATTATACGTTTATTTTTTTAAAACGAATCAATTCCAAAATTATTTTATAAAACGTATACTTTCAAAAATCACTTTAAAATTCCAAAATTTGGCCCAATGATGCTACACCCCAAATAGTCAATCACGACAACAACGATATCATATATCGATATGATAATCAACGAATATCAAAATATCCATAATGAAATAAATACTATTGAGGAATCCAGTTGGATCCCTCCAACCTGTTTCCCTGCATCCAAAGATGTTAGCACAATACCAATTCCGTTCCAGTACGAAATTATCGCGGTATATGGGATTTAAAATATTATCCGCTTAATAGGCGGCGCAATAGGGTCTCATCCGGTATATACTGCGGGAAATCAACAACTGCAATATATACATATGCCAATATATATATATATATATATATTGCTATTATATATAATACCAATTTCACTGTTTATGAAATATTCGCGGTATATGTTTTTAATAAATAACCTCCGCTTACTAACGGCGCATAATGTCTATTTTAACAATCAATAGATATCAATCATCATTCAACATACATTCAAGAATTTTAAATCTAACTATTTAAAATAAAAAGCGAAACCGATTCGATTGAGTGAGAAGTTCTCACCTTGATTTCAATTTCGTTTTAGCGATTTATTTCGAATAAAATTAAACGGACGTTTAATTTTACCCGAAATTCTCACTAACTCAAAACGACTCCAATCCATTTCCATAGCGTAGTGCTCGTCCATACGATTCCAACGCAACTGGTTTCGCGCGTTTTCGACCTCGTATGAAAAAGATATGATTTTTACAAGTTTCACGAATTTTATATTCATAATTTACAACATAATATAATTTTCTAAACCTACAGCCAACATCAGCCGTTAGATCCATTGCCACTGCATCATGAACGCACGTCTTCATCTTCCCCAACCCTATACGCACGCGTTCGTGAAACCCAACTGCCGTTCATCTCCTACCAAAGTCGCGCCCCCTAAACGACTTCCAGACCCCATCATCTCGCCACCATAGCAAAGCTCTTCGCCTCCTCTACCCACGGCTACAACCTCCCTGAGCTCGGCCACTTGTAGCCCTCGAAATTCATGCGCAAACGCACGGCTTTGAAGGTCAATTTCCATCAATTCTCTACTCCATATCACATCGTAGCCGTTGGATATGTAGCTCTCATCGTCGTCTACAACTCTCTAGTTGGAAGTTTTTGGTAAATGTCGATGGATGAGGAGATAAACGAGGGGGAAGTTGATTAAATTTCGACCATTGGTTTGAGGGGTGGCGGCTGAAAGGGTTTAGGGTTAGGGTTTTTATTTTCTTTATTTTTTTGTGAATAAGGCCCTATTTATAGAAGTTTGAACGACACTATTCATTCCGGAAATTCCAAACTCCGATTTACGCACGGTGACCAGCGTTTCTAGGGTTTATCCCGCGTTTCGGACACAATGGAATAGGTTTCGAAAGCTAATTTGGTCATCTGTGCGAGCTATGGCAATAAACGTTCAATTTAAAATTAAACCGATTAAACGATTTTCTAGGCGTTTTAACTTGCACCGGACAAACGATAAATCCGATTGACACGAAATTTGAAACCATACAATAATATCACATTACGGATCCGATGAAACTGGTTTCGTCGAAATTCGAGACAGTTTGAAAAATGACTATTTTAACTCGCCAAATTAATATTAAAACAATTTCGATGCGTTTCGAGCTGCCACGATCAAATGATAACTCCGATTGCTACGAAAATTGAAATCCGACAATAACAAACTATTATGGATCCAATGGAACTAGTATCGTCCAATTCTGAGACTGTTCGAAAATTGGCTAATTTCACTAGTCGATTAAATATTAAAATATTCAATTTTCACAATTAAACTCTTAATTCGATTTTAAAAGTTCTAAAACATCATTCTAACTTCAATATGATATAATAAAATTTTACAAATCATTTTCAATCATATTTAACCCGATTTTCAATTATTTCCATAATTTAATATATTAAATTATCGATTTAATTATTCTATTAAATCCGATTATTCGAAATAAAATTTATTCGACTTATAAATTTCACTTATTAGCATTTAAAATTAATTAAATATACAAATTTTAATTAATTAAAATTTTGGTCGTTACAATTGGGTTAATCTTTAAAAATCTCCAAGGGTCACAAAACAATAACATCGAAAGAACTCTTTTGAAAGCTATCTCTCAGTAAGGAAAAGTTGGTGTCATAACCAACCTTTCGAAAGCAATGGAGAAGCGGCAGGGTTTTACAAAACATAAACAACCATTTCGAAGGCATTAATTTGAAATGTAGAAGCGGCAGCAAAAAGCTTCGAACTAGTCGAAAGCAGTTATTAAAAACAATGGTGCAACCTCTTAAAAAAATTCTTTAAATCATTTGACCTAGTCGGTAGCCAACCAGGTCGAAAGCTATTCAGTGAAAAGCAAGCAGGCATATTTGCATTTAAACTAAATAAGGCTTCGATCTCGTCAACCCCTAGTTTTGACCCAATACCTTTCGCATTTGTCTAATTCACTATGTACCATGTTATTGATACTATGTGCATTGGTTTTGGTAGCATGAAGTTGGAATTACTAATTCGGAAGCAAATCAAGACGGGAGCAAGGTGCCAAAAGTAACTGAATAGTAAAAAGCATGTAGATAAACTATTCTTTTCACTTAACCTTCCTTGTGTGTCAAATTATGATTGGTTGCAAATTTAATTTCCAAAGTACAGCCAATTTCAGAAAAAACAATTTGAATTATTTACAAAATACCCCTTCTTCTTTTTATAAATATATAAAACATTGAAGTCGCATGTCTTAAATAATTTTATATATTCATCAAAATACTTTGGAAAATTCTACCAAAATTCCAAAAAATCATTTGTAATATCTTTTCTAACATATATAAATTTCAGACCCAAATTGTATATAATTTAATCGTAAATTATTTTTAACCCAATTAATCATTTTCTTCACTACAAAATTTATATAAAATCCATATAAATTAAGAAAATTATGAAAATTTAAAACCATCTCTAAAATATCATTACTGGTCTATAGCTAAATTCGCAATGCGTTTGGCCATTAATTAGGATTTTCACATCAAAACATATCTAAAAATCTATATGAATAATCATATATAAATACCCAATCATTCAAAAAAATGGCATAACTATTGCAAATAAATTCAGTTTATCCTTAAATCGAAAATCATTAAGAAAACAAGAGATGTAATAACTATTCACCTTAGCTTTCATGTTAAGGAGATGAGATTTGAATTTTGAGTTATGTTGATTATTTTCTTCCTCTTGATTTAGCTTGATTTTCCCTCTTTTCTTCTTAATGGTGGTCGGCCTCTAGGTGTTTTAGTTTTGGTGAATTATGAATGAACGTGAAAATGAATGCAGGGAAGGTTTAGTGTATAAGTTTATTGCTCTTTCCTATTATGCTCTTGTCTATTCACCCTAACTTAATCCGTTTTAATTCCTTTAGTTCATTGGTTTATTTTGGGACGGCTACCCCTTTATAAATCTCAAATCTCACTCTCTTAACAAATTACATTATTTCATTTAATTTACCTAATAAGTTCTAAATCATGTTCCTAAAAATATGGGTGCTACATACACCCCTCCTTAAAGAATCTCATCATCGAAATTACGATAAGGTACACATCAAAACAATCAAAGGTAAAATATACCTTCAACAAATCAGGATAAGCATCTCTAATCCTACTCTCAGTCTCCCAGGTACAGTCTCTATCATTGTCACTGCACTGGACCTTCACTAATCTGACAATCTTATTCCGCAACTTCTTCTCATCTCTCGAGACTATCCACATAGGCTTCCTAACTATAGTCATATCTAGTTCCACTACTAAATCCTCTAACATAGTCGGTGCTATAGTAATGACTAGATCCTTAACACACTTTCTCAAATGAGATATATGGAAAACATCGTGGACTCCTACCAAACTACTCGGTAAATGTACTCTGTACGTGAGTTTCGCATTCCTCTCTAAAATAGTAAATGGCCCTATGAATCTCGGTGCTAACTTCACTGTCTTCCCAAACCTGATAAACCTTTCATCGGTGACACTTTGATGAAAACCCGATCTCCAATAGAGAACTCAAAATCTTTCCCTCTTCTATCTACATAAATCTTCTGCCTAGATTGAGCATCCTTAATTCTAGCCCTTATAAACTTAACCTTCTCTACGGCTTCCCAAACTAAATCTGGACAAAGTACCAACCTATCCCCGGATTCTAGTCAGAAACTAGACATTTACATGGTCTTCCATATAAAACCTTAAACGGTTCCATCCCAATACTAGCCTGATAACTATTGCTATGCGAAAAGTCGACTAGATGCAGATGGTCATCCCATGATCTTCAAGATCTAATACACAAGCTATTAACAAGTGCTTAAAAACTTTGTTAACTCTCTTCATTTTCCCATCAATCTGCGGATGGTAAGAGGTACTCATCTTGAGCTGGTACCTAAGGTTTCCTACAGACTTTTCCAGAATTTGCAAGTGAATAAAGAATTTCTATCACTAACTATATTACTAGGAATTCCGTGCAGTCTAATTACATTCTTCGTAAATAACTTTGCCAAAAAAGGCGTCGTCTAGTTATCTTAATTAGAATGAAATGGACATTCTTGGTAAACCTGTCCACTATGACCCATATACATTCATTTCCTTTATTAGATCTTGGAAATCTATTTATGAAATCCATAAAAATAGAATCCCACTTCCATATCAGAATATCCAACGGCTGAAGCAACCAACTTGGCTTTTGATGCTTGGCTTTTGCTTGTTGATAGTTCAGACACTGCTTCATCGAATGATGGCATTCCTCTAAAACCACTTTCCTTATGTCTCCCACACTTGGAACACATAATCTCCCTTTTTTCACAACCACCCATTTGGTCAAGACTAAAATCCTTCAAGTCATCGCTTTCCATTCCTTCCTTTAACTTTCTAATCCATTCAGCCAACACTGGATCCTCTTCTTGTTTAGAAGCAATCCTTTCAATCATTAGTAGTCGAACCTCTAAGTAAGATAACACAACAGTTCCTTCACTAGATCCGACTTCAGATCTCCATCGCACTCTGCAAGTCGATAATGCTTCCAATTCTTTCCGCTCTGCAATCATGGCCAATACTACATTCTGATGCTTCCTAGTATATGCATCTGCAACTTTGTTGCCCTTTCTTGGTGTGTACTCAACACCAAAGTCATAAGCGAGTAACAACTCTAACCACCTCTATTGTCTCATATTCAATTCCTTCTAAGAGAACAAATATTTCAATGGCTTATGATCCATATAAACCTCAAATCTTTCTCCCAAAAGGTAATGTCTCCACACCTTCAAAGAAAAAATAATCGTGGCTAATTCCAAGTCGTTTTTCGAGTACCTAACCCTATGTGGTCTAAGCTATCTAGAAGCATAGGCAATCACTTTACCTCTCTGCATTTGCACAACTTCAAATCTAGTACCACATGCATATATATAAACTACCAAATCTTGATTCCCCTCTAGAACAACTAATACAGGTGCATGGCTCAATAAGTGTTTCAAGCTCTGGAATGCTTCATCACACTTACCGGTCCAAATAAACATCACACCCTTTCGCATTAGCTTGGTCATCGATGCTGCTATCAGTGAAAAATCCTTTATGTACCTCCGATATTCGACCAATCAAAGAAACTTCTTGTCTCAGTTAATATTTCTGGTTTGTTCCAATTATTCACGGCTTCGATCACAGTCAGATCTATGTACAATCCTCTCTCTGTGTCACGACCCACTTTTTCATACATTTCAAACTCACACTTTACCAAACTTGTCCAGTCCAAATTGAACAGAAAGGCAGATAGTAAGAAAAGAAAGTAGAAGGAAGATAGAAAGAAAATAAAACAACACAGAATCTCACATTGGAAATGAATAATCTATAATATATAACAAGTCTTTACATAAAACAAAAACGATAACTTAGACGTATACCATTATCAATAAGAGTATACAACCTATTCAGCATGGACCGTTATAACAACATGTCCCTTACAATTGCTGATATACATAACTAATGCAACGAAATGTAATCATCTATACGAACATGACTCTGGGCCTCCAGCTCCTTTCCTACAGCTCCAATCTTCCAATTAAACTTGGAAATATGCTCAGTCTGACCCGAGCATATAGGAAAAACCACGCTCGGGTCAGTCTGGTAAAACCAACATGAGAATTTAAATCACAAGGAACTTTGTTCGTTATAAATTTTCAAAATCCTTTAAAATCAAAGGTATCCCATAAGACCACGCCACACATAAATACGACGGTTTTTTCCCTTACGATAACCAAAAGACTTTTTTATAGAAAATTCAATGATATTATAATAGTGTCTATGTACAAATATTTATTCAAGTAGCTGAAATGCTTGCATCTCATGTTTCAGCATAGTTAGGCACAATCAAAACCATACGACACTTACTGGAGAATGGATTCCATATGATTGACTAGGTACTGGGTATCAACTATCACAGTATACCTCTAAAACAATATACCAAGGACAACGCTGGGATCTCTTGCAACACGAGACCGGATTATACCTAACCTAGATAGACCGAATATGCTATCACCCCGGGTGTTCCCTCCCTTTCTAAGAGCTCTTTCGCATGCAACTGTATCCATAATATATAATATCCAAGGGTATCTAGAAAGGTGGTAAACATAACCTAATTGGATGTTACCCACTTAGCCTTGCTGCATCTCCCCTGCTTTTCAGTCATTCCCAGTTGATGTGGCTAGAGGCTACGATTACCTTTTAAAGGAATTTTTTATTAGAGTGCTTATTGTCCTCCAATGACAATGTACTGATAGCATTTATCCATACAAGTCCATTCTGGGTCCAAACAGAACCGAAGGCATTATTCCTACTACATCCGTTTTGGAATCATCTTCAGGACTAGTAGTGATTAGCCCTTGCACTTCACTGCTCCATCTTCGACTCAATGCTCTTAAAATTTTTTTCCGATATTTTTGGTAAACTCAACCCCGGTTCATTTGGAAATACAAAGACGAAAATAAGATCGGAGATCACCTCCTAACCATTAATGAACTGATAACTTATCATCATCTTAGTAGAACAAAATGAGTAAGTGGTGTGGTGTTTTATTCTGCCATCACGGGTCCATTTTAATACAGTTAGCGGTATGGTGTTTTATTCCGCTAAACAGATATCAAAAACATCGTGATTAAATTAAATTAACTCGTTGTTATTTTTATCTGGGCAAAACACTTCAACGGCGAGTCATGTAAATTTAAAACGATGATATATGCTTAAATCAGTACTTAAACTTTTGTCCGTTTTAAATTGCTATAAATTTTCACTTATTCAAACTTGGCAATAATTCGTACGACGATGTAGTGTTCGTCGATACGAACCCATTGCAACAAATCTCGCATAAACCGGGATTCATATATATTAGTTATGGCCTTTTTTTAATTATAAAATAGGTATATAATTTAACATTTCATATTTTAAACTCGACCGTTTTACAATACTATAAAATATTACTAAACGAAATCAGACAATTGGTTTCATGAAGATGAAGTACTTGACCACACGAGCCTGTCGCAAAAAGAATTGTGTTAATTTGGTTCCGTATGTACGAGATATACCCTTTTAAAGTTTTAACTATATATATATATATATAAACAATTTTTTTTTAATCCCATCCTCAAATTAAATTTCGCCGAAAACCCAGTCCACTACCTAACAATTTACCTATTCTTCTTCTCCTTGCCTCCATTTTCATTTCATTTCTTTTTCACTTACTTGCCTGATCTTCCATTTTAAGATGAATTCTCGAATTCAACTCAAAACGAACCAACTCCCCGTCACAAATTTTAACACGACCCTGCTGCACCCAACCCCATTGCCTCGACCGAACCGGAAATCCCCTCTTACAATTTTAACTTGCCATGGTCGATCTTCACGTGCACGCTATGCACGTGCACGTTCGTACTGCCACTGACATCGCCACCACGACACGCCTAGTATACTCCATTCCAAGCCCTAAACTCGCTTGTCACCTCGCCAACACTCCAACACTCACAAACCATGATCGAGCCTCTTATTCAACCCAACCAAGAAACTACACCTACAAACCTTCAAACTGCTCTCACCTCATTCCACTAGAACACTCACCACTACCATGGTTTGAAGCCTCGTTCCCATCACCTTCACCATGCCAAGTCCCCTGTCCTTTAGCCACTTCCTGTTTCCTAGTTCCCTCACATAGCAAAGCCTATCCCAGACTACCCAAAACCCTAAAATTTGCACGCTACCCCCAATAAAAATGAAAAATGACATTTGGCCACGGTGAACCTCTTCCCCATGTCACCATGCTCCTCCTCGAATCAACCGCTTCTCCCCTCGACGAAGGCTCAGCCGGAAATTAATTTTCGAATGAAATTTGATCATCTCCAAACTACTCACAATATAGACCCTTAAAAATCATGAAACTTTCGCTAAAAATTCTATCTTCACATAACGATCCTGATTATATACTTGAATCACTATTTTAAAAATGTTGAAATTTGGAAAAACTTGGTTACTCACTGTAAATTTAACATTTCATAAAATACATAGCATGAATCAACATTAAACTATTTTTATTGTAACATATTCAATACAAACGTTTTCAAGTTTGCGACATTAACAAATTCGAATTACTTTGAGATCTAATGATTTTTGAAGTCAAGCATGCATAAATATTCATCTCTGTTATACATGACAAAGCAAATGTTTTAATCATCCAAGGCATTAAATCTTAAATCCTCACCTTCCATATTGCTTTGATCTTTGAAAACTTCAAGATCGAGCTTAAGTTTTTGATCTAAAAACCTGATTTCTTGCCTTCCTTTGTATTCGGTTTTGAATTATGAAATGGATGCTTTTTTCTTACCGTTTTGAGTTTTCTACAGAGTGTTTGTTTCTCTTTTTTTCCTTCTTCTTTACAGTTTTTCGTTTATAGACTTTTAGCATCTGAAGCTACTCACTCAAGCTCATATATATACATGCTCATACCACAGAATGATGGGGGTGTATAAATTTTTGGCTTAAAAGAATTTTGCTGTACAAGAACTTTCATACAGTGATGGTTTTAAAAAAAAGACTTGAGGTAATGTATTGTTTTGAGTTTGAAATGAAATCAAAATAAATGTTTTGGTCTTTACTTCTTTTGGCCTAACAAACGTTTTATGTATTTAAATTTATATTTTTTAACCCTTTTACCTGTAAAAATTTGACCAGGCAATGTTTCATATATTTTTATTTTTATTTTACCTATTTTTGCCTATTTGTTTTTATCTTTTTACTAGTTTACTTCTTTTTGTTTTTGCCTCTATTATTTACTTAGTTAAACTCTCTTTTGATTCTAAAACTAAAGGCAGTACAAGCCATCATATTTATATGTATATGTTTCTATTATTATATATAAATATAACTCAAGGCATTAAAAAGTCTTTTCATTTCATTTTTTTAAAAATAACATATTTGTTAAAACATGATTTGTGGAAGGTTTCCTTTTCCATATGTATATTTTCTTATATATTTACTTCTTACAATTTTCACTATATATTTATTTTTAATAACTATATTTATTTGGTTCATATATTTAAATATTTCACTTACCATTACATATATAAGTTAAGAAGGATTTACACATATATATAAGTTCAAAAAAGATTTTTTATATATATTTATATATAATAATAGAATCCAATTTTAAGAAGGATGTGTAACTATATTCATATATATATATACACGCACACATCTATAATAAAATCTAATTTTTAACTCTTCTATTTAAAATATACTACATTGTGATAACCCGAAGTTTTAAGCATCTGTTAATTGATAATTAATTGGGTTAATTATAGAAATACCGATTTAATTGGGATTAATAAATGAAATTCTGATAATTAGAATATATCTGATATGCATGTTGTTGAATTTGAACTATAAATATTGACTTATAAATATTTAAAAAACATTCGTTTGATAATATTTATTTAACGATCTTCTTTTATAAATCTTTATTTTTAAATAAAATGGAATTATGATAATTTAGAAATATTTGGATATATGCGTATGAATTTAAACTATAATAAATAATTATCTAGAAATGATAAACCTGATGGTAGATTAAAATAGGTTAATAGATGTGTATAAACTTTATAATGTTGAAATATTTTAATATACACATACAAGTATATAGGTGTGCATATATATACATATATGTAAAATAATTTGGAAGCATTGATTTGAATATAAAAAAAATTAATTAAGGTAAATTGGACACTAGTAATTATGTATTGTTATCAATTTAAGTATAATAACAACTTAAGTATAAAATTTAAATAAGAATTAATAAAAGAGTTAATATTCTTTCTTTCTAAGTTACATAATTTATATAAATAACATATGTAAACATAATACACATATATAAAGATAACACATAAATAAAAATTTAGCAAGGATTTAAACATAAAATTCATAATTAAGACATTTGTAAAATAAATATAACATGCATTTACAAGTGTTAGCTTAGAAAAAGAAAAAGTGGCAAAAACTTTATTTTTCTTTTGAATTTTAAGTAACAAGGCTTAAGAAAAAAAAGGGGGGAAGCCTGTAAACATTTTTCAAACCCTAGAAAAATTATCAAAGCTTGAATCATTTCAGTTTTAAAGCAGGGATCAGATCAATTCGACAACTTAACCACAAGTAGAGCAAGGAATTAAAGCTTCAAATAAGCAAATTCGAACTCAATCCAAGATCAACTATGAAATTCAAATCAAGCACAACAGAATTCAAAGGAAAATGGGGAGCTGTTCTCTGTTTTTAAATAAACAGGTGAGTAAAACTTTTAAAAAAAAATCTTATATCTGTTTAAGATTGCTTGCATGTGGCAAATACTGGTTGTATGTGGTGAAAATCAGTTGTATAGGTATAATTTTTTTACTATATATATATATATATACACAAATGTAGGAGTGCATATCTGGAACAAGGATATCCCCTGTTCTTATTTAAACTGGTTTTAAAGTTTTCAAACAAATCAAGATCTCAACCTCGGAATTCTTTTAGGTTTTGTTACTCAAACAAAAGTTGTTTACATTTGTTGGATCAAGATTTTAAAAATAATTTTAAGAACTATAATTTGGAATATCATCTGAAAAATGAAAAAAAAAACAGTAAATATCCTAAACATGTTAAAAATCAATCACCACAAATTGTTGATTCAGTAATAGAATCTGAATCGAAATTGGAAATTATGAATTTGAGGAGTTAATTCATTATTTTTAGTATTATATTGGATGAGTATTTCTAAGTTGATCGGATTTGGGTTAAGGGTAAATTTCCATCGATCGGCGTTGAACCGAGGGTCGTGGTTCTTGTCAGGGGTGGTTCATAGGTCAGCGATGATGGGAAAAATGTTATGAGATTTTTATCTGACCTAGGATGGCCTGAAGAGTTGACTCTAGGGTCTAAGGGGTGTCAGTTTTGGGTGAAGTCGCGATGATTTCGCGAAGTAATAGAGCGACCGGAGTTCAAGGAAATGGGCTGGGAGGTAGTCGCATGGAAGGAGCGTTCGTCGGAGAAATGTTGCATGCATGTAAGGGATCGACTGTCGCCGAGGTGGGTCGATTTGTGTTAATGAGTGGTTCTGTGGGTTGAAAATTTTGAGCTGGAATTTGTTTTTCCGATAGGTGATGTTCGATGTATGGGTAAGTGGAGATTCTGGGTTTAGTGTCAATAAGGAACTGATCGACGACGTCGCGAGGGTAAGATGGCCGGAGGCAAGAGCGTGCATGTGCACGATGGTCTCCCTACACAAGTGATCTGGATGGAACAGTTCTTCTGTGTTGGGTGTGCGTGATCAGCAGTGTCTCGAGTTTATTTGAGATGATGATTGATGTGCGATCGAAGCTGGAATTGAATTCTGGAATCAATGGAAAATGATCGTTTCGTGTGGTTTAGTGGATGATTTCCTGATAGCAGCGAGGGGTTGTGGAAGAAGGCTATGTTGATTTATGTTTCGGGTCTTCGGCTTTGTCCTGGTGCGATTTCTTATTGATCTTCGGTCCAATCAGTTCGTATGTTTTGTTCAAGGTTAAAGGTGGGAATGTTTTTTTGTTTGGTTTGTGGACCTGGGTCTTTAATTATTTAATTAAAGAAAAAATGAGAGTTAATTAATTAAGGGATCAATTAATTATGATAGGTGGGATTTATTAAGGGTTTTAAGGTGGATTATTTGAATTAAATAAGAATCAACTATTTGATTTATGTGCCCCCTTATTAATTCCTTAAATATTTAAAACATATTTTAAATTATAAGTAAGGAATTGATTAAGAAGATAAGGATGTTTTAAATTGTTCATTAACTTAAGAATTTGAAATTTATTTATTTGTTAATTCTAAGATTTTTTTTATGAAGATTTTAATGATCATTAAGAAAATTAATGAAGATAAATGGTTTATCTTAAAGTTAATCAAGGTCTTGGATAATGAATGATTGTTTAATTAATTAAGTAATTTAAAGAGAAGTTAATTAATGATTGATAAATAATTAAGGGCTATGAACCAATCAGAGATTAATTGATGTCGAAGTTAGGAATAAATCGATTGCAAGTAATTAGAGATTAATTACTCGAATGATAATTACTTAATTAAAGTATTATTTTGTAAGGGTTAATATTTTGATTAATTAATTATAGGTTAATTAATTAAGGATAAATAACAAATGGGATAATTACTTAGTGGAAGTAATTATGGATAATTAATTTAGATGGACAATTAAAGGATGATTAATTAATGGGTAAAATTAATTAATGCTAAGTAAGCAGGATTTGGGGGAACCTAGTGATTTAAGATGGTAATTAATCTAATAAAAATATGCTATGATGGATTGAACTGTGAAAGTTTGAGATGTCTATCAATGATGGATTTACCGTGTGACTATGATACCTTTGTATTATAGTTGATTTGTATCCATTTTAAATTGAAATTAAGATGTCATTAGACTCGAAGAGACCGGAGTTGGGTATTAGTAAATACCTAAATCCACTTCGATTTGACACATACAGAGATTCTTTATAGATTGATATGTGAAATTAATAGGCCGGAATGGAATGATTTAAGTAAATTGGACTATTAATCTAAGTTTAAGTACATAAAGATTGATGTGTGAAATAAGCATTGTTTATAACCAATTTGTAAATTTGTAAATTGATACGAGTTATCCAGGGTTATATAAGTTGTATGCTTTTATCATTCATGTTAGATAGGTTTGCCCACGCTGGTTTCCAGCCTGACCCGGGTGTTACTTTGATGTAATGCTTGGGTCATACTGAGTATTACAGATTTTCAGGTAAGGATGTTGTGGAGCTCAGGAGGCGAGATGGTGGGCAGGAACGTATGGAGTGTTTTCCGCTGTTATATATTATTGTATAACTAGGACATGTTGTTTTAAACTGTCCAATGTGGGTAATGGTTGTAACTCTGATGTATAAAATATTAATGTACTGATACAGTTCTTCTTTGTAAAACTGTTATTTATGTAATATTATATTTTGATCCGCTGCGAATGTGAGGTTTCTGTGACTTGTTATGTTTCTTCTTCTTTTTCTTTTCTTTTTCCCTAACTATCTGGGATTTTTGGGATCGAAAATTCCGGGTCGTTACATTTGGTATCAGAGCAAAGGTTAAGCGAGAACCTTGGCTCTGGCGGGATTGCTCATTAAGAATAGGGTAAATGGTACCCTAGAATGAGTTGAGTGTGTATATATATATATAGGAGCGTACTTGTTACTTTCTTATATAAAGATTTTAAATGATTTTATATAAGAATATATTTTGATATATAAAGCAATATAGCTTTCTAATAAATATTAAGGAAATTGGTTGTTAAACTATTGGAGTTAAATTAAGTGGTAATAGAAATACAACCAAATAAGATAAAGATAAGTTTGAAATGGATTCAAACTGAAATTTAAATCTTGAATTTGGAGAAGATTTTCAGAATAAGATGAATTGGTTTCCAGATATGATAATCTTGGCTATTATCATAAATAACTGTTGTGTTTAATAATATAATGTGTATAAATGAGTAAGCAAAATGAAATGTTTTAAAGAAGTAAAGCATTAGGGTAAAGTATGACATATAAATTGAAATTGAAAATACCTAAATTGTGAAATCTTAAATCTAGGCCCAGAAATTTGAAAATTTGTTTCAAAGTGCTAAAAGAAATAATAAATAATTATTATTTGAATAAAAGGGACTTGTTGCAACACAATGAGTTGTTTGAAAATTTGATTTAAATTAAAACCCAAAATTGATTTAAAATTTAAGGATGACCTCGTATGTAGAGGAAATAAATATGTATATATGTATGAATATACATGATATCAAAGATAATTTGAAATAAACTCTAAGGTGTGAGTTTTGATTTTCCCTGAAGTGTGATGTAAAATCCCAAAGTGATATAAGTTTTGAACTTATAAGAGGGAAAGAATTTTAAAATTGAAATGGGAATTCAAATTGGGTAAGTTTGGCTGGATTAAGCAAAACTGAATTTAACTTTGGGAAAGTTAAATAAGTTAACAAGCAACCTGAATTGGAAATTTCAAGATGAAATTGGGTTTAACTTGGGAAGTTAAATGGTTAAATTGAATAGAGAGTTTGTGTGATCTCAAAAAGGGTTTGAGATCTGGAGATTGAAAAATGGATGTTTTAAAATAAACTGGATGATATCATTCTTTTGTTATTAAAAATCTTTAAATTGCAAATCGGATTTGTTTAAATAAATGAGAAATGAAGTGTGGTAATATATCCATTATTGAGATAAAAGAAAAATCTAATTTTAGTTTGAAATTAAGGATAAGGGATTACTTTGAATAATTGAATTTGTAAACTAAACTTGTTTAAGAACTGGTTTCAAACTGAAAGATAAAATTGAGTAATAAATTAAATTTTAAGGATAAAATTGTTTTGAACTCTTATTTGAACTTTGGAAAAAGTTATGTAAAGATAATTTAAAATGGAATTTTGAGAATTTGACTCAAAATTAATCCGTTTAAAGATTTGGGTCATTGATGTAAAAATAAAGGTTAATTTGATTTAAGGGGTTGAATCAACATTTGAGAATTTAACTCGAATTTATAAAATTCGAGATGGGTTAAAATTGAGATTTAAGTTTCATTAGTTCAAATTGAATTTAGTTTGAAATTGAAGATGGATAAGTATAAATTCAAATGGAAAATTTGAATTGGATTAATTTGAAATAAAATCGAAGATTTAATGAGTTCAAATTCAAAAGGGAATTAGGACTAATTCATAGAAATTGAAATGGTTTGGAATTGAAGTGGATTCAATAATTGGTCTAAATTGTTTTGAATAATTTGGAATTGTAATTAAAGATGAATAGGTTTAAAATCAAATGGAATTTGATTTGGATTAGGAAAGAAATTGAGGTTAATTCAACTTGAATTGGGATAAATCAATTTCAATGGAAATTGAAGTTATTTAGATTGGAATTGAGTCAATTTAAATGGAAATGGAAATTTAAATTGACTTGATGAGGAAGTGAATAGTTTTAACTCTAGACTATTTCCAATGTAAATTGTTTTAATATAAACTTATTTTTCCAAGCTATTTAGTATATACAGCCTTTCTTTTCAAAGCCAAATTATTTTATATTCATTTTACAATTATTTTTGGAACTATTAAGCAATTTTTCAACTGTTTTATAAACTGATTACTGTTTTTCAACTACTTTATAAATAGTTACTATTTCATAACTATTTTGCAATTATTTACTATTTTTCAATTATTTACAATTACTTAACTATTTTACAAATTTATAATTATTTTTCAACTACTTATCTATTTTAAAAAATTTCAAGCTATTTTCTAAATATATACTGGTCGGAGTTCAAACTGTTTAGGATTGAGCATCCATTTGAAATATAATTTGAGGTGATAATCCAAATAAGGATTTAAGCAATTGTGAATAAGTGTATAGAAATTAAAGTGAATGTGAATAGAAAAGAGATTGATTTGGCTAAAAATCAATGAAGGTAAATAAGTAGGATGTACGTATATTATTCTATCCGCATAGTGATTTGATCCAGATTCGAGCATAGAATTTCGAGATAGTATATCGATCCGAGTTGGGATTTTTCACTCGATTTTCGATGGCGAACCTGAATATGGGTTATTGATTGGTTCTGGATATTCTCTATCATAGTTATGACTATGCAAGGAGAATGACAGTTTCCGATCAAGAAACCAGATCTGAGTCCGCACTAGGAAGTTGGGTAGACGATACTAGTTCGGAAGTGAAATTGTGTGATCGTGTGAGCGATCAGATTGGTATAGCGTACAGATGATATGTGTACATCGTACGAGTTTGAATGAAATTATTACTGGGAACTTGTGGATAATAATTGTGAAATGGTTTATGAGATGAAGGTATATTTTGTAAAATAAATGATAAAATAAAATAGAAATTGGATATTTCTATGGTAAAAATTTACTTTATGGGAGTGATTAAATTTGGTACGTGGCTTTATAAAAGAGTGATCAAATTTGAATATTTGATCTAGAATAAACAAAGTTATATATCTTTGTTATATAAGATAAATCTCCTCTTGTTGAATCTATAGCCCGAAGAAAGGATTTTGAAAGTGTTTGAAGTATAAAGGGATTTTATACAAGTGCGAATGATCCAAAGTTTTTAATTTATATATATATATATATATATATATAAAGGATCTTATGAGGATTTTGGAAAATGGTTTTGGGAACCTTTGGATTTGGAAAGGCTTTTGATTTTTGGGTAAAATCAATATTGAGATTTGAATACCCTAGTTTGAGAATTATCGATTTTGGGATAATCGATTTTGTGTAAAGGAGCCTTGTACGAGATCATACTAGGTGTATGATTTGAAAGATACTATATGTGTATAGTATAAAGTGTTTTGATGATGGCTCTGGGGAAAAAGGCGCTCCCTTGAAATGAACTTCTCAGGAGTGCCACCGGGTGCTGCTGCCTTGAGCCCCAAGGGGGGGGGGTTCTAAAGTTGATCCTGTGAGGAGTCCGGACAAAACTAGTTCCTAGGGATTATGAGTAGTGTGTACCATAGCGAAAGTCATGTGTGCCGCTGAGAGCCAACAGTCTGCGTTTGATTTTATATCGGTAGATTACGACCTATGGTAAGATAGCGAAAGTCGTGTGTGCCCTGAGAGCCAACAGTCCACGTTTGATTTTATATCGGTAGACTGCGACCTATGTAGGAATGGAGAAGTTTCATTTTGATAGCGAAAATCGTGTGTGCCGTTGAGAGCCAACAGTTACATGGACTTTTGCTGCGATGGCAACGTAACCCTGGAATGTAACTGCGATCTGTTATGGGTTCCATGGCGTAATCGAGGGGCGTGGAGTGCCTACAGTTACATGGACTTTTGCTATGATGGCAACGTAACCCAGGATGTAACTGCGACCATGGATGGGAGTGATGATTTTCAGAGCATTTTCACCAAAGATATATCCTCTATTTTCAAAAAATGTTTTCTATATTTTCAATAAAATTATTTTCCTAAATATTTTCACTAGGTGTTGAAACGGGATTGCCAAGTACTTATAGATTTTCAGTCCTACGCCTGATCAACGTATGACCGAATTTCTGTAAACAAGGATGGATTTGCTGAAACATCGAGTTATAAAAGTATTTTTATAAAAACTATTTTAGTAATAATATATGGATTTTAAAGTATTTTAGAAATGATCAAAGAAAATTTATCTGATTTTTAGTATTTAATAAATTCTGGCTTCGTTCCATTTCGAGGACGAAAATATTCAAAGGGGGAGGAATGTGATAACCCGAATTTTTTAGCATCTGTTAATTGATAATTAACTGGGTTGATTATAGAAATACTAATTTTATTGGGATTAATAAATGAAATTCTGATAATTAGAATATATTTGATATGTATATTGTTGAATTTGAACTATAAATATTTAGATAAATATTCATTTGATAATATTTATTTAATGATCTTCTTTTATAAATCTTTATTTTTAAATAAAATGGAATTCTGATAATTTAGAAATATCTAGATATATGTGTATGAATTTAAACTATAATAAATAATTATCTAGAAATGATAAACCTAATGGTAGATTAAAATAGGTTAATAGATGTGTATAAACTTTATAATGTTGAAATATTTTAGTATACACATACAAGTATATAGGTGTGCATACACACACACACACATATATGTAAAATAATTTGGAAGCATTGATTTGAATATAAAGTAAAATAAAATAATTAAAGTAAATTGGGCACTAGTGATTATGTGTTGTTATCAATTAAAGTACAATAACAACTTAAGTATAAAATTTAAATAAGAATTAATAAAAGAGTTAATATTCTTTCTTTCTAAATTATATAATTTATATAAATATATAACATATGTAAACATAATACACATATATAAAGATAACACATAAATAAATAATCTATATAAATAAAAATTTAGCAAGGATTTAAACATAAAATTCATAATTAAGACATTTGTAAAATAAATATAACATGCATTTACAAGTGTTAGCTTAGAAAAAGAACAAGTGGCAAAAACTTTATTTTTCTTTTGACTTTTAAGTAACAAAGGCTTAAGAAAAAAGAGGGGAAAGCCAGTAAACATTTTTCAAACCTAGGAAAAATTATCAAAGCTTGAATCACTTCAGTTTTAAAGCAAGGATCAGATCAATTCAACAACTTAACCACAAGCAGAGCAAGGAATTAAAGCTTCAAATAAGCAAATTCGAACTCAATCCAAGATCAACTATGAAATTCAAATCAAGTACAATAGAATTAAAAGGAAAATGGGGAGCTGTTCTCTGTTTTTAAATAAACCGGTGAGTAAAACTTTTAAAAAATAATAATAATCTTATATCTATTTAGGATTGCTTGCATGTGACAAATACTGGTTGTATGTGGTGAAAATCTATTGTATAGTTATAAAATTTTGACTGTACATATATACAAATGTAGGAGTGCATATCTGGAACAAGGATATCCCCTGTTCTTATTTAAACAGGTTTTAAAGTTTTCAAACAAATCAAGATCTCAACCTCGGAATTCTTTTAGGTTTTGTTATTCAAGCAAAAGTTGTTTACATTTGTTGGATCAAGATTTTAAAAATAATTTTAAGAACTATAATTTGGAATATCATCTGAAAAATGAAAAATAATAATAAATATCCTAAACATGTTAAAAACCAGTCACCATAAATTGTTGATTCAGTAATATAATCTGAATCGAAATCGAAAATTATGAATTTTAGGAGTTAATTCATTATTTTTAGTATTATATTGGTAAGTATTTCTAAGTTGATCGGATTTGGGTTAAAGGGTAAATTTTCGTCGATCGGTGTTGAACCGAGGGTCGTGGTTCTTGTCAGGGGTGATTCATAGGTCAGCGATGATGGGAAAAATGTTGTGAGATTTTTCTCTGAGCTAGGATGGCCTGACGAGTTGACTTTAGGGTTTAAGGAGGTGTCTGTTTTGGGTGAAGTCGCGATGATTTCGCGAAGTAATGGAGTGACCGGAGTTCAAGGAAATGGGCTGGGAGGTAGTCGCATGGAAGGAGTGTTCGTCGAAGACAGGTTGCATGCATGTAAGGGATCGATTGACGTCGAGGTGGGTCGATTTGTGTTAATGGGTGGTTCTGTGGGTTGAAAATTTTGAGCTGGAAATTGTTTTTCCGATAGGTGATGTTCGATGTATGGGTAAGTGGAGACTCTGGGTTTAGTGTCAATAAGGAACTTATCGACGATGTCACGAGGGTAAGATGGCCGGAGGCAAGAGCGTGCACATGCACGATCGTCTCCCTGCACAAGTGATTTGGATGGAACAGTTCTTCTGTGTTGGGTGTGCGTGATCAGCAGTGTCTCGAGTTTATTCGAGTTGATGAATGATGTGCGATCGAAGCTGGAATTGAATTCTGGAGTCAATGGAAGATGATCATTTCGTGTGGTTTAGGGGATGATTTCCTGATAGCAGCGAGGGGTCGTGGAAGAAGGCTGTGTTGTTTTATGTTTTGGGTCTGTCCTGGTACGATTTCTTATTGATCTTCGGTCCAATCAGTTCGTATGTTTTGTCCAAGGTTAAAGGTGGGAATGTTTTTTTGTTTGGGTTGTGGGCTTGGGTCCTAAATTACTTAATTAAAGAAAAATTGAGAGTTAATTAATTAAGGGATTAATTAATTATGATAGGTGGGATTTATTAAGGGTTTTAAGGTGGATTATTTGAATTAAATAAGAATCAACTATTTGATTTATGTGACCCCTTATTAATTCCTTGAATATTTAAAACATATTTTAAATTGTAATTAAGGAATTGATTAAGAAAATAAGGATGTTTTAAATTGTTCATTAACTTAAGAATTTGAAATTAATTTATTTGTTAATTCCAAGATTTTTTTATGAAGATTTTAATGATCATTAAGAAAATTAACGAAGATAAATGGTTTATCTTAAAGTTAATCAAGGTCTTGGATAATGAATGATTATTTAATTAATTAAGCAATTTAAAGAGAAGTTAATTAATGATTGATAAATAATTAAGGGCTATGAACCAATTAGAGATTGACTGACGTGGAAGTTAGGAATAAATCAATTGCAAGTGATTAGGGATTAATTACTTGAATGATAATTACTTAATTAAAGTATTATTTTGTTAGGGTTAATAATTTGATTAATTAATTATAGGTTAATTAATTAAGGATAAATAACAAATGGGATAATTACTTAGTAATTATGGATAATTAATTTAGATGGACAACTGAAGGATGATTAATTAGTGGGTAAAATTAATTAATGCTAAGTAAGCAGGATTTGGGGAAACCAAGTGATTTAAGATGGTAATTAATCTAATAAAAGATATGTTATGATGGATTGAACTGTGAAAGTTTGAGATGTCTATCGATGATTTATTTACTCTGTGACCATGATACCTCTGTATTATAGTTGATTTGTATCCATTTTAAATTGAAATTAAGATGTCATTGGACTCGAAGAGACCGGAGACAGGTATTAGTAAATACCCAAATCCACTTCGATTTGACACATACAGAGATTCTTTATAGATTGATATTTGAAATTAATTGGCCGAAATGGAATGATTTAAGTAAATTGGACTATTAATCTTAGTTTAAGTACTTAGAGATTGATGTGTGAAATAAGCATTGTTTATAACCAATTTGTAAATTTGTAAATTGATACAAGTTATCCGGGGTTATACAAGTTGTGTGCTTTTATCATTCATGTTAGATAGGTTTACTCACGCTGGTTTCCAGCCTGACCCGGGTGTTACTTTGATGTAATGCTCGGTTCAAACCGAGTATTACAGATTTTCAGGTAAGGACGTTCTAGAGCTCAGGAGGCGAGATGGAGGGCAGGAACGTATGGAATGTTTTCCACTGTCATATATTATTGTATAACTAGGACACGTTGTTTTAAACTGTCCAGTGATGGGTAATGGTTGTAACTCTGATGTATAAAATATTGATGTACTAATACAGTTCTTCTTTGTAAAACTGTTATTTATGTAATATTATATTTTGATCCGCTGCGAATGTGAGGTTTCTGTGACTTGTTCTGTTTCTTCTTCTTTCTCTTTTCTTTTTCCCTAACTATCTAGGATTTTCGGAATCGAAAATTCCGGGTCGTTACATACATTGTTCATAAGCCAAAAGTCATTTCAATTTAAAAATGGTTAAGTTTGGCTCACATCTCTAATAAGTTTCAGAATAGAGAAAACATACTTTCCAAACTAAACTTACATTTTCGGTCCCTATATGCAAATTCGCGCACGAAAAAAGACCCAAATACCTTTTATGTTTTTAACATTTCAAATTCGTATAACTTTATGTAGAAAAATGGGATCAACATACGGTTTTCATCAAAAAATCAAAAAATTTATGATCTTTAAAATGAGATCCATTATTGATATCAAAAATTCGAATTTGTAGTAAAGGTGCAATTATTTCATATGTTTGCAGACAATTCAGCAAATTTTGAACACTTTTGATTTTGTTTTCAAATTTACAACACTTGCAAATAATTGAAAATATTTCTACAACTATATGCTATAGTTGCAGAAATGTTTGCAACTATTGCATATAGTTGCAGAAATGTCTGCAACTATTGCATATAGTTGCAGACATTTATGCAACTATTGCATATTTGCAGAAATGAAACTTTATGCTATAGTTGCAAAAATGTCTACAACTATTGCATATAGTTATAGAAATATTTACAACTATATGCAATAGCTGTAGAAATGTCTGCAACTATTACACATAGTTGCAGAAATTTCTGCTACTATATGGTATAGTTGTAGAAATGTCAGCACTATTGCATATAGTTGCAGACGTTTATGCAATTATTGCATATTTGCAGAAATGCAACTATCGGGAAAGCTGAGATTGCCATTTCTGCAACTATATGCAGTAGTTGCAGAAATGTCTGCAACTATTGCATATAGTTTAAAAAATTTCTACAACAATTGCATATTTGTAGAAATGCAACTATCGGGAAAGCTGAGCTCGCCATTGAAGAAGAAGATGAAATCAAGAAACATAAGTTCACCAATGAAGAAGAAGATGAAATCAAGAAAGATAAACCCGTTATTAAAATTAATTGTGCAAGAAGCGGAGGGATATTTTAGGGAAAAACAGCAGAAATGAAAAACAAGGACCTGCAAAGTATGTTTTCTTGTGGGAGGAGTTTTAATGAATTAAGTTTGCTTTTAGGGATGCATGCCTAATATTCACTTTAAAATATGTTGTTATGCTTTTTCATTTGTATTTGTTTGCTATGAATTTGTTCCCAAATTATGTATAACTTCCGTTGTTATGAATATATATATTCTTATATACATAAGAAATTCTAATTAGATCAGTTTCCTATTTTATGAATAAACTTTGGAAATTCAAAATACTATCTTGTTTTAAAAAGATGTATATTGTTACCAACTGTTTTTAAAGGGGATTTTTATTTTATTGAAATACTTTATTGTTAAATATTAAGAATTAATATTTAAAACTCGAGACGACCAAAAATCCCAGGTTGTTACATTTGTTCCCCCTTAAAAGAATTTCGTCCCCGAAATTTCCATAATCAGGCTAGTAACCAAAACTAACCGAATTTTAATTTGTTAATGAATTAATAAACATCCATATCACATAAGTTAATATATATATTTCCAAATATCAGCTACATCTAGGATCAACTAGAATACTTCCACAAGTACCGCCATCATACACACACACACACATATAGTCATACAAAACATCTGCTGAGTACTTCGTTGGACTACAATCCAACAAACATGACGTCTAATAGGCTACTAATACATACTAATAGGATATACACTACCTAGAGACCACTCAACCCAAACCAACACTCATTGCGGACTCTCTCTATCTGAGTCCTCCACTTCGGGTCCTTTTAACTCCATGGACTCAACTTCATTATCCGGAACCCACACAAACACCGGGCTGGGTTCCCTTTGACGGTTATCCCCATCTGCAACTAGCTTATTTTCAACCTCACCCATTTCCCAGATGACAGTGTCATCGTTTTCTTATTCGCGTTCTTCCTCTATGTCTAATTCCTCTTCATCCTCAAATTCGTCCTTGTCCTCGAATTCTTCCTCTTCCCCGAATTTCTCCTCTTCTTCGAATTCTTCCTCGAGCTCCTCTTCTTGATGCGATGGCTACTCAACAGGCACTATTTCCCCCATCAACTCTTCCTCATATATCGATGGCTCATAATATCCTTCAGAATCCTTCTAAGTCATGATTGCCATCTCTCCTAACGTTCGAAAGTGCTCCTCCTCGATCGATACTACGGGTTCTCTACAATCAATTAACAAAACCAAGAATGAGATCCTAAGGTTTCAGGAATTCATATATGCTAAAGAGTACATCTATAGGTTTACACTTCAAAAAATTTCTCCTTTTTAAATTGCTATCATTCAAAACTTCACTTAAGTAATACAAAAATGGTTTTCCTCAAAAATTTGTTTTAAACAAAAGTTTCAAAATCACCAGAGTTTTTATTCTCAAATATCTCTTTTATAAATCAATTATTATAAAATTAGCCTTTATCTATGAAAAACCTTCTAAAATACTTATTTTTAACATATTCCAAATTCCTTTAATAAAAAAATACACTAAAAATCAAAATTTCCCAAGCTCTTACCTTACAGGACTGAGATCACTAAGGAAATACTCAAGTCAAAGGGACCGGAACTAGAGGATACTCAAAGCTAATGGCTACGACCACACAATCCTTGATGATAAAATATTATCATCATTTATCAAACAACCCCTTAAAATAAAATATATTTTGAAAAGCATGCCTTTAATATATAAAATATATTCTGGGTAAATTTATTTCATTTACCTACTTAAAACAATATTGTGTCCGTTGGCCTTGTTCAAGTGTTTAAAGTTCCCTATCAATAACGTTAGCTACTCGTATTGACTAGAAACCATATGGCACTCATTAGACAAATTTACACAACATAACCACATTTTTTATATCACTGACAAATACATGCTCTCCTATATATACACTTAAACTCATTCTATGGTACTACTGACCTATCTCTAATGAGTAACCCCACCAAATCCTAGGTATTCGCTCAACCTAAACTCTGATACCATAATGTCATGACCCACTTTTGTATACAGTCCTAACTGACACTTTACCGCATTTTTCTAGTCCAAATTGAACAGAAATGCGGATGGTAATAAAAGAAAGTAGAATGAAGATAGAAAGAAAATAGAACAACTCAGAATCTTACACTGGAAACGAATAATCTATAATATTGAACAGGTCTTTATAAAAAACAAAAATGGTAACTTAAACATATACAGTTATCAATCAGAGTATATAACCTATTCAGCATGGACAGTTATAACAATTGTCCTTACAATTACAAATACACAACTAATGCAACGGAATATAATCATCTATGCAAATACGACTCTAGGCCTCCAGCTCCTCTCCTGAAGCTCCAATCTTCCAACTGAACCTGGAAATATGCTCAGTCTGACCTAAGCATATAGGAAAAACCATGTCATGGTCAGTTTGGTAAAATCAGCATGAGAATTTAAATCATAAGGAATTTTGTTCGTTATAAATTTCTAAAATCCTTTAAAATCAAAAATATCCCTAAGGCCATGCCACACATAAATACGACGGGTTTTTCCCTTACGTTAACCAAAACACTTTCTGTAGAAAATCAAACGATATTATAACAGTGTCTATGTACAAATACTTATTCAAATAGCCGAAATGCTTCCATCTCACGTTTCAGCGTAGTTGGGCACAATCAAAACCGTACGGTACTTATTGAAGAACGGATTCCGTATGAATGACTGGTTATTAGGGTATCACCATTCACAGTACATGTCCAGAACAATGTACCGAGGACCATGCCGGGATCCCTTGCAACAAAAGACCGGACTATCCTTAATATGGATAAACCGAATATGCTATCACCCCAGGTGTTCCCACCCTTTCCGAGAGCTCTTCCGCATGCAACTGTATCCATAATATATAATATCCGAGGGTATCTAGAAAGATGATAAACATACCCTAATTGGGTGCTACCCAATTAGCCTTGCTGCGTCTCCCCTGCTTTTCAGTCATTCCTGATTGATGAGGCTAGAGGCTATGATTAACTTTTAAAGAATTTTTTACTTAGAATGCTCATTGTCCTCTAATGACAATGTGCAGATAGCATTCACCCATACAAGTCTGTTTTGGGTCCGAACGGAACCGAAGGCACTATTCCTACTACATCTATTTTGGAATCATCCTTAGGACTAGTAGCGATTAGCCCTTGCACTTCACTGCTCCATCTTCGATTCCACCCTCTTGTCTTCTTTCGGAAATGTACTCGTTGGATTGAAGTGGTTTTCAGATAACTTATCCGACCCCGGTCACTTTGAAACAACGTTCGATATTTTTGATAAACTCAACCCTGGTTTTTTTGGAAATACATCGACGAAAATAAGATCGGATATCACCTCCTAACCGTTGGTGAATGGATCCCTTATCATCGTCCTAGAAGAACGAAACGAGTTTATACGCACAGTATAACACCTTGAACGGTAACTGTATCACATAATTCCCATGTTTCTTCTAGATATTTCCAAAGTTATGTTTTTGGGTCCAAAATTTGATAGTCGGTTATTTAACTATCAAATATACATTCATCCAAACAAAGATTTCATTTCCTATTGAAAACATTAAGCATTATTGATTTAAATTTCGATAAATTCACATTACTTAATCAAAAAAGTACATGCTTATCTCACCGGGTAAGAATATTCATGAAATCATTCATTTTTAAAATATTTGGGACCAATTTATAAATCTGGAAAAAGCACCACTTCAATATCAACCATGGATTCACAGCTCAATGGTTACGTCTCTATCCCAGATAAATCCAAAACTTAACTCCAGGAACTTAATGCCTCTGATTACACCATGAAAGTGTACCATTACTTTCTAAAAACTTTGTTTAATAATTTTCCAAAATAACACTTACAAAGTTTCAATGTAAATTTTCCAAGTTATAATTAAGTAAAATACCTATTTATAAAAGTATACTATATAATATATTATTTCTAAAGTATCATTAATATTTAATAAATTTATCCTTGAAATAAATGTACATTAATACTAATTAATTCCTTATTTAATAATTATCTTTAACAATCACTATAAAATAACTTTAATTAATAATTAATATACCTTAAAAGATTTAGATAATTAATAACTTTAAATAATAATAAATACTTTTTAAATAATTTTTTTCAAAGTAGCTACCCTAAATCATTATCAAAATATTTATTAATCAACTTAAAAATATCATTAATAATTTATCAACATTTTTTTTACAAATTTATGGTTCAAAGTTAAACCTAAATCGGAAAAAAAAGCTTAATAATTCCAATGGTAATTAATCAATTTACCGTTCAATTTCAAACAGCCCAAAATAACAGATACAAATATCCACATCAATCGATTCAACACCATATTGCCAATATAATTTATCAGGAAAAATAAAGAGATGTCCGTATAAATATAACAGCAGAACATGGTTTTATCTCTACTAGTCAATGTCCAGAAACAAATATAATGGCAGAGCAGTGTTTTATTCTACCTTCAAGGGTCCATTCTAATACAGTTAGCAGGACGGTGCTTTATTCCGCTGAACATATGTCAGAAACATCATGATTAAATTAAATTAACTCGCCATTATTTTTATCTGGGATACGAGTTATATAAATTTAAAATGACAATATATGCTTAAATCAGTACTTAAACTCTTGTCCGTTTTAAATTGCTTTAAATTTTCACTTATTCAAACTTGGCAACAATTCGTACGACAACGCGGTGTACATCTATATGAACCCATTGCGACGAATTCCGCATAAACCGGGATTCATATGTATTAGTTATGGCATTTTTTTAAATTTACAAAAAAGATATATAATTTAAAATTTTATATTTAAACTCGATCATTTTACAATACAATAAACTATTAGTAAACAAAATTAGACAACGGGTTTCATGATGATGAAGTACTCGACTACGTGAGCCTGTCCCAAAAGGAATTGTGTTAATTTGGTTCGGTATATACGAGCTATACCCTTTTAAAGTTTTATCTCTATATATATATATATAAATTAAAACAATTTTTTATTTAAAACCCACCCTGTAATTAAATTGGGCCGAAAAGCCAGTCCACTACCCAACCGTTTCCTTGTTCTTCTCTTTGCGTCCTTTCTTCCTTTCTTTTCTTTCCTTTTTCACTCACTTGACGATCTTCAATTTTTAGACGAATTCTCTAATTCAACTCAAATGGTACCAACCCCCATCACAAATTTTGGCTCGACCCATGTGCATCCAACCCCATTGCCTAGAACAAACCTAAAATCCCTTCTCTTCCAATTTCAACTTGCCATGGCCGATCTTCATGTGCACGCTGTGCATGTGCACGTTCGTTGTGCCGCCGACATCATAACCATGATACCCCTAGTCAACTCCATTCCAAGCACCGAACTCACTCATCACCTCGCCGACACTCCAGCGCTCACAACCCATGATCAAGCCTCTTATCCTACCCAACCAAGAAACCACAACCACAAACCTTCGAACTGCTCTTTCCTCACTCCACTTGAACACTCACCATTACCACCATTTAAAGTGTCGTTCCCATTGCCTTCACCATGCCAAGTCCCCTGTCCTTCGGCCATCCCTCTTTCCCCAGTTCCTTCGCATCCCAAAGCCTATCACAGACTACCCAAAACCCTAGAATTCCTACCCTACTCCCAATCAAAACAAAAAATGACATTTGGCCACGGTGGACCTCTTCACCATGTCACCATGCTCATCCTTGAATCAACCTAATCTCCTCTCGATAGCGGGTTTGATGGAAATTAATTTTCAAATGAAATTTGATCAACTCCAAATTACTCACAATATAGATCGTTAAAAATCATCAAATTTTCACTAAAAATCCTATTTTTCACATAACGCTCCTGATTATATATACTTGAATCACTGTTATAAAAATGTTGAAATCTGCCAAAACTTGGTTACTCACTGTAAATTCAACATTTCATAAAATACATAGATGAATCAACCTCAAACTATTTTTATTTGAACCTATATTCAAAAAAATTATTTTTATAGACTACAACATTAGCAAATTAGAGTTAGTTTGAGAGCGAATGATTTTTTAAGTCAAGCATGCATATATGTTCATCTCTGTTATACATAATAGAAAAAATGTTTTAATCATCCCAAATATTAAATTTTAAATCCTCACTTCCACGTTGCTTTGATTTTTGAAAACTTCAAGATCAAGCTTAAGTTTTTGATCTGAAAACCTGATTTCTTGCCTTGCTTTGTTTTCGGTTTTAACTTTTGAAATGGATGCTTCTTCTTCTTACTGTTTTGATTTTTTTTTACAGAGCTTTTATTTCTCTTTTGTTCTTCTTCTTTACAGTTTTTAGTTTACAGATTTTTAGCAACTGAAGCTGCCCACTCAAGCTCATATATATACATTATCACACCACAGAATGATGGGTATGTATAAATTTTTGGCATAAAAGAATTTTGACGTACAAGACATTTTATATACAGTGATGGATTTAAAAAAAAAAAGACTTGAGGTGATGTATTGTTTTGAGTTTGAAATGAAATCAAAATAAATGTTTGGTCTTTACCTTTTTGGCCAAACAAATATTTTACGTATTTAAATTTATATTTTTACCCCTCTTTACTTGTAAAACTATGACCAGGCAATGTTTCATATATTTATATTTCTATTTTACCTATTTTTGCCTTTTTTTTTATACCTTTTTACTAGTTTACTCTTTTTGTTCCTTTGTTATTTAATTAGTTAAACACTCTTTTGATTCTAAAACTCAAGGCATTACAAGCCTTCATATATATATATATGTATGTATAACTCAAGGCATTAATAAGTGTTAGCACCAAAATTGGTTACTAACACCCAAATCCAAGGAAAAGCACCAAATCACAGCCACAACTCACAGATAGAATCTATATATAGAGTAATAAAGTGAAGAACAGTCAAAGTTAAAACAAAAGCACTAAAGAACAACAGATTTTATAGTGGTTCGGCTAACTCCAGCCAACGTCCACTCCAGTAATTCCCTTTTTATCGCTGTAATGATCGATTACAGTTACAAAAGGGTAGACTAGCCTTAGCCTTAGAAAAAAGAAAGTCAGAGAGCAGACCAAAAGATCCCTTTTCTGAACCCCCACATGCTGTATTTAAAGGCAAGCCCTTGAGTTGTTGGGCTTCTCAAGCGGTACAGGTCCATTAAGGCTTTGGCCGAGTTTACTCCCTCCACTTCAACCAATCCCAAGTACTCCATAGGCCAACCCGAAGTAACCATGGTACTGACTCGAAGTGACTTGTTCCATGACTCGAAGTAACATGACCCACCTTCAAGTACCGAACCACCCAAATGTCGAGCGGCATCTGCCAACCTACCTAGGCCTAGCCACTATCAATGCCAAATGAACCAAATGCCGTGCCATCTTCAATCCTGCCGAACCACCATCGAGGACGAGCCTCCTGTGACCGAACCATCCAAAATGCCGAGCGATCAGAGATGTTGAACGACCTTCGCCCCATCAATACCGAGTCGTCCACCAATGCCGAGCGACCAGAGATGCCGATCGAGGTACGATGTCAAACGACATCCAATGCCGAGTGACTCATGATGCCGAACGGTGTCTAATGCCAAGCGACTTCCAACGCCGAGCGAGGTACAACGTCGAACGACATTCAATGCCGAGCGACTCATGATGCCAGATGGTGTCCAGTGCCGAACAGTGTCAAATGCCGAACGGCAACCCATGCCGAGCCACACCTTTTTTCGTGCGGCAACCAATGCCGAACCATGCTCATCGAACCTATTCCTGACTGACCGCCTATCCGTCCAGCTAGTTCCGATCAATCGTACTCCAGTCTCGACGAATGAACAGTCGATTTGGTTAAATCCGCTTGTCCGTGGCCTTGTAAAAAGGCGGGTTAACACTTGCCTCCAAAACATGCTTTGCTGTTGGAAGATGTGTTTTGAATAGCCTCAAATTCAACATCCAAAGTCCATGTTTCATACATATCCAATAACCAATAACCGAATCCAGGACCTTTCCGGGTCAATATCCAAATCATTTGCCATTCATAGCCAATATTCATATCCGTAACCTCTTCGGGTTCTTGTCAATCACAATCCACTCCTGATGACCATGTTCCAATGTCCCTGGACGTTAAGTAATTGCCATGGCTTAATTCCTAAGCCGAATCCTGGTCGCTCCGGACCCTTGTCGAGTATAGTCCATACTCGACGACCTAAAATATTAACCGATGGTATAAGGCCTAAGTCCTAGGCCAAATCCTGGTCTCTCCGGACCCTTGTCGAGTATAGTCCATACTAGGCGACCTGTGTTAAGTAATTCCGTGATGTTCTTGGTTCAGTGTCCCTGATCATCGAATAATGACGTGGCTTAAGTCCTAAGCCGAATCTTGATCGGTCCGGACCCTTGCCGAGCATAGTCCATACCCGACGACCTTCTAACAAAAATCCAGAGGAAAATCAAAATCCTCCGAAATCCAAATCCAACCAAAAAACCAGAAATCCATATCAAAAATCCATACCAAAAAACGAGAAAAACGGGGAGTTCAAAATAAACTCCAAACCAAACCAGAAAAAGAAAATGTCCAATTCAATGGGAAAAAACAAATTTCACAAACCGAGGCATCTCGATAATCCATCATCTCAGAGCATGCCTGAGGGTTATCTCCGACCCCGTACATGAGTAAGTGATTTAGCTGATTGCCAAGAGCTTGTTACTTATTTCAAACCATCAATATTAGTTAATAACCAACCGGCCACCATTCCTGGGCCTCATGCCCTCATTGTTCAAGGTAGACGGTAGTAGCTCATGTTCCATCGCCGCATCCCGAGTTCCAACATATTGTCGTAACTGACCATTCCTAACATGCTCCTCGATTATTTCCTTCAAATGCCGCCAGCTGTTAGTATCATGCCCGTCTAGGTCATGAAAAAGACAGTGCCTTCCCGACGCCCTTTCGCGTTCTGTGGGCTCCCTCCTCGCCAGCCTTTGACACGGAAGGCGATCTCGAGCATCCAAGAATATCCGTTCCAATGTTGCATTTAGTCCGGTGTAAGTGGAGAACTTTGGTTCTCCCCAGCGCTTCCTCTTCCCTTTATCCTTGTCCTTACCCGAGCTTTTGCCGGGTAGTCCTCCATCCTTAAACAGGTTTACTTCCTTTGACCTCATGTCCAAACATGCATCTTCTTATAGGAGAAATCTCTCAGCTTCATGGAAGAATTCCCCAAGATCCAACGGTGGGTCCCGTATCAATGATACTTTGAAATCCGAATTATCTCTGACTCCTAATATCGCAGCCATCAGAACCATTGATGGATCCGATCGATCCACCGATGCAACTGCAACATTAAATCGAGTTAAGAATGTCCTGAGCGATTCATGCACCCCTTGTTTAACCGACGTCAACGTCATCACATTCTTTGGCCTTTTTATGTGAACTCGAAACTGACTTAAGAACCTGTCCACCAACTTCGTCCATGTTCCAATGGATCCATCCTCCAACTGCCTAAACCACATAGCACTATATCAGCTAAGTAAAAAGGGAAACATTGGGCCATAACCACCTCTGTTGCCCGCAGCACTTCCATATGCCTAGTGTACCTCATCAAGTGGTCAGTTGGATCCATCTTCCCGTTGTACACATCCAGAGTTGGCAGTTTTAAATCGGGCGAATTCCTAGCTGTCCTGATGTTCTGGGTAAACAGATTTTTGTTGACTTCCTTCGAATCCTTGCTTGTGAGGCCTCCACGAATAGCCCGCCTGATAATGTCAGCCAATCCAGCGTTTCCAACCAAGGGTTTCCCCCTGTCCATGTTTCCAAACTGCCCTCCAAGTCTCGAGGAAATTCTGGCACATATTCCTCATCACGTACTCTTGTATTCATGTTGGTGTCGGGCCGCGTAGCGTCATCAAGTATCCCTCCATGAACTTGTCTAACATTACCTAGTGGTGTGCCCCCAGGTCTTGGTCCATCCAGATTGTTAGTTGTTTGTTGATTGGGACCTGCCCCCTGCTAAATCACTCCATCCGCCTGCTGGTTGAGTTCTTCCGTTCCAGTTCTTAGAACTTGAGCATCTGCAGTTCCACCTTGTCCGAATTGCCTTAGAAGAGCCCGCATCATCTTCTCTTGTCGTTCATCATCTGCTCCAGCATAGAATCCATTATAACCCGCATCTCATCCCGAGTTATGTAGACGGATGCATGATCCTCTCCAGCTCCAAAAGAGGCAGCTTGACTTCCTTCCTGGTTGCTCCTTCCTGCTGCTTGCTTCCTTGTCGGTGGTCTAGACATTGCTTTCCGAAATACGAGTTCCTAAGATTTTCAATCCAAAATCCAAGCTCTGAAATCCTCATTGCTACCTTTCTCCGTGATAGCACCAAAATGTTAGTGCCAAAATTGGTTACTAACACCCAAATCCAAGCGAAAGCACCAAATCACAGTCACAACTCACAGATAGAATCTATGTATAGAGTAATAAAGTGAAGAACAGTCAAAGTTAAAACGAAAGCACTAAAGAACAATAGATTTTATAGTGGTTCGGCTAACTCCGGCCTACGTCCACTCTAGTAATTTCCTTTTTATTGGCGTAATGACCGATTATAGTTACAAAATGGTTGACTAGCCTTAGCCTTAGAAAATAGAAAGTCAAAGAGCAGACCAGAAGATCCCTTTTCTGAACCCCCACACGCTGCACTTATAGGCAAGTCCTGAGTTGTTGGGCTTCTCAAGCGGTACGGGTCCATTAAGGCTTCGGCCGAGTTCACTCCCTCCACTTCAACCGATCCCAAGTCCTCCATAGGCGAACCCGAAGTAACCATGGTACTGACTCGAAGTGACCTGTTCCATTACTCGAAGTAACATGAACCACCTTCAAGTGCCGAACCACCCAAATGCCGAGCGACATCTGCCAACCTACTTAGGTCGAGCCACTATCAATGCCGAACGAACCAAATGCCATGCCATCTTCAATCCTGTCGTACCACCACTGAGGCCGAGCCTCCTGTGACCGAACCATCCAAAATGCTGAGCGACCAGAGATGCCGAACGACCTTCGCCTCATCCATGTCGAGCTGTCCACCAACGCCAAGCGACCAGAGATGCCGATCGAGGTACGATGCCAAATGACATCCAATGCCGAGTGACACACGATGCCAAACGGTGTCCAATGCCGAGCGACTTCTAGTGCTGAGCGAGGTACGATGCCGAAAGACATCCAATATCAAGCGACTCATGATGCCGAACGTGTCCAATGCCGAACGATGTCCAATGCGGAACGACAACCCATGCCAAGCCACACCTTTTGCCGAGTGGCAAGCAATGCCGAACCATGCACATCGAACCTATTTCTGACCGATCGCCTATCAATCCATCCAGTTCCAGTTAATCGTACTCCAGTCTTGGTGAATGAACAGTCGACTTGGTTAAATCCGCCTAGGCCTTGTATAAAGGCGTGTTAACAATAAGTCTTGTCATTTCATTTTTATAAAAAAACATATTTGTTAAAAGACATGATTTGTGGAAGATTTCCTTTTCCAATAATTTAAATGATTTTATTTATTTTTTCTCGTTTCTCTCATATAGTTTTCCGTATGTATATTTTTTTATGTATTCACTTCTATCAATTTTCGCTATATATTTATTTTTAATAACTATATTCATTTGGTTCATATATATACATATTCCACTTACCATTACATATATTGTTTTCAATATACTGTTTTTATTTAATTTATAGCATAAAATATTTATTTGTTTATAAATACTATAATTTTCCATTTTGAACTTATATATATGTATACTTCCTTCTTAACTAATATGTGTATATACACATCTATAAGAAATTCCAATTTTAAACTCCACTATTTAAATTATATTATATTGTTCATAAGCCAAAAATCATTTCTATTTAAAATATTTTCCTTTTCTTTTTCATTTGTATTTATTTGCTATGAATTTGTTCCTAAATTATTTATAAATTTTGTTGTTCTAAATATATATATATATCTATATTCTTAAATATAAATATAAGAAATTCCAATTAGACCAATTTCCTATTTTATAAATGAAATCCGGAAATTTAAAATACTATCTAATTTTAAAAAGCTGTATATTGTTACCAATTGTTTTTTTAATGGGTACTTTTATTTGATTAAAATACGGTATTATTGAATATTCAAATTAATATTCAAAACTCGAGACGACCAAAAATCCCGAGTCGTTACACTCTGAGACTACATGACCAAGAAACTTCACTTCCTTCTTCCAGAAATGGCACTACGAATACTTCGCCTTCAGTTGAAGTTCTCTTAAAGCCTCTAGCACTACTCTAAGATAAACTTCATGCATTTTCTCACCTTTAGATTATATCAGAATATCATCTATGAACACCGACATGAATCTATCCAAGTGGTCTCTGAAAATCATGTTCATCAGATGTACAAACTTCGGCGCATTAATCAGTTTGGATAGCATAACTAACCATTCGTATGATCCATATCTGGCTGTAAACACCAACAAATGTATACACTCCTCTGATACCCTAAGCTAATGAAAACCTGTCGCCAAATCCATCTAAGAAAATATCTTAGCTCCACTCAACTGGTCGAACAAATCATCAATCCTAGGCAATGGATATTGGTTCTTTGTCCTCCTCTGCTTCAACTTTCGATAATCGATATAGAGCCTTAACGATTCGTCTGGCTTCTTAGCAAACACTACGGCTACTCCTCAAGGCATACTCTTGGTCTAATAAAACTCTTTCTTCCCATGTCCACCAGCTTCACCTTTAACTCTCTCATCTCAGTAGTTGTCATCCTACTTAGCAACCTACTCAGTGGTTCTGCTCCAGGCACAAAATAAATTCAAAACTCAATGGCACATTTCGGCGACAATCCTACCATCGACTCAAAAACATTTGCGAATTCCTTAACAACGAAAACTCGACTCAACTCCTCTTCTAACTCCACAATACCAGACAAAGCATTCACTTCACAACTAGGGTTTTCTACAATATATACCATCCTATCACTACGATCAGGGTGTCTAAGCGATATTTTCCTATCATGGCAATATATCCTAGCATTGTATTTACTTAACTAATCCATACCTCAAATAATTCTGAACCCTACGAAATCAAACACATGGAAACTGCAAACAAAAGTACGACCTAACAAGTTTAACTCTAGGTGGTCACATCCTATCACAAGTATTGCATACCCTCTTATCGGATTTGCAAACCTTAAGAAAATAACTAAATATGAGGGCTCTAGGTTAAGCTTATCTACTAAAAAATGAGATATAAAAGAATGCGATGCACTAGTATCAAACAAAATGCTAACAGACATATCACGGATCTGAAGCATACCTCCCAACATTGATTTCCCTTTATCCTGATCCATTGGCCTAGAGGTAGTTGGCCCCAATGGAAATACTTTTCCTTTCCCCTTCTTTACCGGTTCCTGGCATTGGTTCTTATAGTGGCCAATCTGATTGCAATTGAAGCACTTTATTTTCTTCTTCCTGATCACTTCCTTAGTCTTTCCTGTGTCACACTCAGTAGCAAAGTGACCCATCTTATCGCACCTAAAACAAACCACCTTAGACTTTCCGTTCTTCACGATTCCACCTTTCTGAGCACCCTTCTTATTTCCGATTCTAACCTACCTTGACTTCTTTCACCTTACCTTTCTCCAGCAAATTGAGCATCTCCTTGTGTCTCAACACTATCTCCACTATGACATCACAAGGATCCTTGATATCGAGTAATGTAGCCCTTTCCAACTCAGGCTTCAACTCCCTGATGAACTTCTCATTTCTCTTCATCACAGAATCCACCATGGCATACCCATAACTTGCAAAAACCTCAAATCTTCTAGCATACTCCAATATTGTCATCTCCACCTGTTCCAGTTCAGTAAACTTTCTAATCAGGGTAGGCTTAGCCATCACTGACATGAATCTCTTTTCGAACCTCCTCTTGAACTCAGCCCATGCCATCGTCACTTTATTCACTGCCACAGCCATGTTATTCAGGCAAAAAAAGCTGCTCCTTAAAGATATCTTGATGCCAATCTCCTTTTCTTCTCATCATTGAGCCCTAAATTTGCAAAGATCCTCTCACAGTGTAGTAACCAATTTTCCACCTCTATGGCATCTTCTGTTCAAATGAACAGTTTTCCTACCATCCTAGCATAGTTGAGACGACCAACATTTTGGAAGGTTTAAATCCATATTAATCCACACATTTCCAACACAAACAATCTGGAACGTAGATAATCAATAGGGAAAAATGAAGAAAAATAAGAAAAGCATAAGAAAACAAACGTAGGATCTCATAGCGGAATGACAAAATATACTAATCAAATAAACACTTCATGAAGTTGTTTATATTATACATTGATTATAATCCACACTACATTTATCAGAGTTATATATACAACCAGGATAAATAAAAATAATGTTGTAGACAACGTGATGTAGAGAATAATAATAGTAGTAATATACCAAATCTTCGTCTTCGTCCTCCAGAGAATAATCTTCAATACGCTTAAAAACTTAGGACTGATCCGAGCATAGTGAGAAGACAAAACACTCGAGTCAGGACTAAAATACTCTTATGTAAGTCAAATCCATATCATGAAATATGAGTGCAATAACTTAAGAGATGTTATGGGTTTTTCCGTCTCCTAAGGATCCATCAAACAATCTATATATAATAGTGTACGTTATAATAGACAATATCTATCAGTAAAATAAATATCAAAATAGCATTAAGGCTTTACATCATCCCCCTTAACACATTTTTATAGCATGTAGTCTATGAAGGTCCCGTAACACAACCAGTGACGTCGGTAGCGAGTGAGTCCCTTATAGGTACAATACTAAACCAAAGTGGTAATGGGCTCGTATAAGGATAAATATAACACGACACTTAAGGCAATGCCCAATGTAGGATTCTACCAGTTTACTCTTTCTTGCTAGTCCTAACTCATCCGTGGCCGACTGTGATAATCAATCCAAACAAAAGTTACATCCATCGAATATGAAATAACAATAGTAATACGTGCGATCAACGTCGCTAGAGGCAGCTAACCTAAGTGGCCGGACATAGGCTCATGTTTTAATCATTTTAATTATGACACAAGTGTCAAGGACATCCATCATCGTTCTCTTACTTCACTCAAGTTAATGTTCGCCAATTCAACACAACATTCTAGATATCATCCACCGTGTACAAGATTGTTAAATTGGTTCCAATATTGATAGAGAGTATACCAATAAGAGGCCTTGGGCGCTTTAACAACCAAGTGTCGATTTACACACCGGTTTGTACTTTTATATTTAAAAAAAATTCATAATTGATATTAAAATAACATATTCGCTTCAAAATCAAATCCATTTCGAAATCATATTTACTTCAAAAATCATATTCAGATCGATGCATCATTTTACTTGAAAAGATAGTTTCACTGCAATATCTCGATTTCATTTTCAAAAATGTTTCGAATTTCAGTTTAGGTTATAACTTCATTTTAACCCACTTCGCATTTAAATCTGAGATTTAAATATAAAAATTCCACCCTTTGACCAGTTCGAATTTTTAAGAAAATAGTTTGAATAATTTTAAAATAGCTTAAATAGTTAAAATATTATAATAGAAAATAATTTGAGTATTAAAAATTGTTAATATAGTAAAATGGTTTGGAAAATAATAATAATTTGAATATTTAAAGAATGTAGATTTTAAACCTTTTATACTAAAGTAATTCATTTAAAAATATTTTCAAAGTCAATTCGGTTCACTTTCCCAATTTTCCAATTCAAATCAATCCCAATTTCCATTTCGATTTTATCGATTCAATCTCAATTTCATGTCGAATTCAATTTCAATTCTAAATTATTTTCAATTCCAATGCCAAATTAGTTTCTAATTCCATTTCCAAATTAATTTCATTTAAATTCTCAAATTTAAACCATTTCGATTAATATCAGTTCCGAGATAGATTTCAAAATACCAATTCAAAACACTTAAATCAAACTTTCCTTCAATATTCAATTTAAAAATCCAAACCTCAAATATTATTAAATTCCAAGCTCAGTTTCAAAATATTGTTTTACATCACTTTTTCTTAGCAATATCTAAAATTTGAATAAAATTCCAATCCTTTAAAACAAATCAATTTTTGAATTCCAAATCATTTTCCGATTATAACTTCAAAATCTCAGCTTCAAATATTTGAAACACTCCTATTATTAACTTTAAATTTTAACATTTCGAGTTCCAATTCAAAAATAATTTAATTTCCATAAATTTGATTTTTTTATTCCTTAATACCAAATCATCATATAAATAATTTGAAATAAAAATTTTAAAATCATTTAATTTAACCAATCTGCTGTCCGTATAAAATTCTCTATTCCACGGCCATGTGAATCAAATATTTCAATTTAATTCAGGAATGGATATATATCATTTCAATCCAAAATAAAAATGCCATAAATATACATCATTTCAACCTAGTTCTTCATTTATTAGAAACAATTCAATTTACAGCTTTATATACTGTAAATTATATACAATATGATAACATGATATTGTTAGTTCCTGAGACACTGCTTTTGATGACAACAACCTTAGCACTTGTTATAAAATATAAATACTAATATTCTTTGTCTAGATATATATGTATATGCATGATATATATATATATATATATATATATATATATATAAGCAGGTATTGAAAATGAAGATTGTACAATATAAAGATTCAAAACTGAGTATAGAGATTAAAGACTGATGAATTCATGGTCGAAGAAATCAAGACTGAAGACTAACGAGTATCAAGAGTTCAAGATGTCAAGATAAGTAATAGAGTCTAGATTTATGTTAAAACTTCATAATAGCACTAAAATCTTTACTTGAATTTTAAGTGTGGAATGGAATCCATCTTCTTGCTTTAATAGTGGGATGGAACCCACGACCTCTTTAGTGGGATGGAACCCATGACCTTCTCTAGTGGAATGGAATCCACGAAATTCTCAACAAGAATTATTTTTTCAAAACTATCCTTTTAAAGTCATCTCTATCAATTTAAATATTTTAACCTTAATTCAAAAACTATTTTTAATCATATTATTTTCATAATCATATCTTGTTTTTTGAACTATCTCTTGATTTTAATATTTTATCTTTAATATGTTTTAAAGAAATCTATATTTAGTTTTTAATATTACTTTTATAATATATTATATATTTTAAGTTTACTTTCTAAAATTCTTTTATAAGTTTAAACTATATTCAAAATGGTTTACAAAGTTTAGAATTTTTTTTTGACAAGTTTTAGAATAGAAATCATTTTAAAGGAAAATCAATTTTCAAAAATAACATAGGCATATTGACATCCCTCATCCTTCCATGTCGATATGGAAGCCGTAGAATTTAAAATACAAATTTTCCAAAGAAGTGCCTATTCATCATAACCATTCGCGAATGGACTTGACCGTTGTTCTCCTATAAGTACAAGTTGTTTTCAACGAATTTTAAGTTAGTTTTTCTACATTTCCTAACTCCTTCTTCTCCACTCAAATGTTCTCTTATATTTAAAATGATTTAACAAAACTCTACCAAAATTCTAAATGAATCGAACTCGATCATCTCTAGTTTAATTCTCTGCCACTCTCTCTCAAAGATCTCAGTGCTATTCAGAGTTATAGGATAATTTGTAATCAAAGATCGAAAGATCGAATTGTATCGATTCCCTCTCTATCAAAGTGTGATTGGAAATTTTGTAACCGTGGCCCATAAAGCAATTGGGTTTGATTGTAGCTCATAAATCAATTAGATGATCTTGTAGCCTAGTCAAATCAAGAGAGTTTATGATTAACTTGGAGATAGGAGGGTGTATCTCGTGGTCTTGAAATCGAGGTTGTAATATCTATATTATATTTGGACAGAAATCTGCACGAAAAATTATGTGGGACGGGATCTAGGGTAACTTCAAACCAGCATAAAGTTCTGGTATGTTTTTTCCTTTACTGCTTTTATTTACTATTTGCATCTGTGTCTGATTCTTGATGGTCTCTATGTTTGTGGAATTGCACCTGTATGTTTTTAATTTGAAAAGATTTCAGTAATTTCGTAAAATCCATTAAATACTATTCGCCCACCATCTAGTGTTAATCCAGCCTTAAGATCCGTAATCCGCATTTCCTATGGATATATCAAAATAAGTAAACGTCAAAAATATCAACCCATAGCATCCGCCACAATCAATCATCCAAACAGTAAATAAACTTCACAAAAATTTCATGGTTAACCATGTCAGTATTTTACAGGCAATAAGATTCCAATTAAATTCTAATTCAACCTAACAGTCGATCCAAATTCCTGTCAGTTAATTAAGATGTCAATTAAAACATTAATTTAATATATCAAACAATGATCAATAAATTTAAATCGCATCATAACTTCAAATTTAACTAACATGAAAATATTATAGTCAATCATGAGCATATAAAACACTCACCTTTGTTTGAATCGAAATAAATTAACCAAACAACGACAAATTCAACTCCACAATGTAGAAGGTTTTGATACAATTCTATCATGATAAACGACACTCAAATCCGATCTTGTATGCACATAATATGAATTTGTTAACATTTGAATTAAATAATTTAATTGGCTCTTAAGAAATAGTTAATTACCCATGTTAAATGTGCTTAGCCTTCTAATTGTTAATCCCTCAATCCCATATCTCAACCTAGGTCGCACTCTACATCACACACGCCTTACCCAAATTGCACATTGCCAACCACCAAGCATCGCTGGAGCTCCCACTTCTACCAGCCACGAGTGCGCCTCGGGCTACGGCCCCTAGCTTCCAGCTTCTAGCTTCTCTAATTTACCGACCTCACCAGAAATCACTCCCTCCAGATCACCGAACCTTATGCGCCGCCACTACTAGAAGCTGATCACCGACATCCCATGACCGACGCGACCAACTCACCAGCGACAGGCTCCTGATCATCGCACGCTTAACCACAACCTAGACCTAACCCAGTTCGACTTTGAGATTGAGTCCAACTTCGGTATCGTGGACCGCTCTGACATTTTTTCGATCACAATTTTCTTCGTTTTTTTTCTTATCGAAATGTTCTTTTTTCGATTGTTGTCTATGGATTTTTTTTAAATACATGGAGGCTTCGATTTGGAAAGAAAGGATAAAAAGGAAGAGCACAAGATTGACTTAAATAGATATTTACTATGCTTGTAAACTCCTGAAATTTCGAACTCCAAGTGAAGCATGCCGCCAGGCGTTTATAATGTTTTACCCCCATTCCAAGCAGACTGGGACTAATTTCGAGGCCTAATTCGATCGTATGCAGAATATAGCTTTTCAAAATCAATTAATTTAATTAGATTCTGAAAATAAGTTCTACGTGTTTTAAGCTCGCACGGCCAAGCGTCAAGTCCGATCTCTAGGAAATTTGAAATCATACAATAACTCATTTTTACGGATCCGATGAAACTGGTTTCGTTGAAATCCAAGATAGTGGCCAAGATGGCTATTTTTACTCGTTAATTAAAACATAAAATTTCCAATTTTTTATTATTCGCATTCAAATCCAATTTAAATGTTAACCATCTTCATTAATATTTAGATAAAATTTAAATCAATTTTCGATGCCATTTTCATTCTCATTAAATCTAGAATTCATTATTTAAATAATTGCAATATAAATTTAAACAATTTAATTACCCGACAAATCGATACTAATAAGTCATTAAATTCGATATAAATTTTAGTTATCAACATTATTTTATTTCTAATTAAGTAATTCACATTTATTATTCAACTTCAATAAATAATTATAAACACAATCAATACATAGAATTTATTTCAATACTTGTTATCTCCAAAATCTTCGAAATTAGTTAATTCAAAGTTTTATTCAATTTCATATCCAAATAAATTATACCAATAAATTATTAAATTTATTTCTAACCTTTTTTATCCAATAACCACATTAAATCCAAATTTAAAATAGTTAGAAATATAGGTCGTTACATACTCCCGCACTTAATATTTTTCGTCCTTCAAAAGGCGTTAAGTAAACATGGAATATATTTTATTCAAAACAATCAACTTATAAACATCTTATTTGCAAAATTATTACTACGCTTCTACTATGTCACTTCGATTTCGGTTTTACAAAAAATATAATTTATATATAAAAAACTATAAAATTTTTGAAGCTACAAAAAAGTTCTAACTCCTAGATTTACGGAAAATTTCAGTAGAGTTACTTTTGCGTGGCTCGATCGGAAATTTTTTACAATATAATATATAACACAAATACACTCAGTATATATAAAATATGCATCTCATCTCAATGACGAGGCATCCCGCAAGGAAAAGACATAAATCACGGTATGTAATCCCAGATATGTACCCTATTGTTATTAATACGACCGATTTCGCACGTATTAAGCGAGCAAAAGCAACAAAATGCACAATCGAGCTCCAGAAATGAGCATACGCCCTCCGTACCTACTAAACACTCAATAACCAAATGAGAACATATATATAAAGAGTAAAATCGATATATATATATATATATATATATCATGCATTATGCAATAAGCATAAACGAATATAGCAAATGCAATAAAACAAACATCCAATAAACAATATCCATCCAATTGTATTCACAACAATACCAATTCACACTACCTAATGTCAATGTTCAGTTTATTATACTTTCATTTCCTATCAATATTAAATTGATTTACTTTTAATTCGTTGACATTTATTTCGTCTATATATAATTTGTTTGCTTTTACCCTATTCACATGGATTTCTTTCGAATTTAATTGGTTCACCTTAAATTTAGTCACATTCAATTTAAGAACATTCATTTCTTTAATCATTCAATGGATTTTTATTCAATTCATTTGCTTTAATTCTTACATTCAACTAATTTGATTTCAATTCATTTTTATTCAATCAACCAATATTCATTGCATTCACATTTGATTAATTACGATTTAATGTATTTACATTCAATCGACTTACTTTAAATTGATTAATATTTATTTTAATGACATTCATTTTATTTATTATCAAATGAATTTTCATCCAATTCATTTGTATTCATTTATATATATTCATTTTCTTAGCCTATCTCATTCACTACAATTTACTCAAGCAACCATTTCAAAATTTTACTAAGTTTGCATTTAATTCATCAACAACATTTTAAACCATATTAAATTTACTAAATTGCTTTATCGGTTCATTCAATTAACACTTTTTTCTCTCAATCGTTAATAATATTTTTTTTTAATTTTATAGCTCAATTTCATTATTAATTTAAATCATAATTAACAATATTTTTTTACTTTAGTTCAATAACTTCCATTTATTCTTTTTTACCTTCTATTAATCTCACAACTTAAGTTCATCTTTATTCAATTTATTAATTCATTTTATAACTTAAGTGGAATCAATTCACTTTACTAATTTATCTATTTTTTATGTAAATCCTATTAATTTCATTTAATCTTAATTAAATTAACCTTTATTTCATTTTAATTGATTTTTGGTTTATTCAACTTCATTTAAGTTAAAAAAATTCTTTCGTTATCATTCAGGTCAAATAAATTTAAATTTCTTTTTAGCTTAACAATTCTCAAATCTATAAGTTATACAATTTATTCATTTAAAATTTCATTTTATCATTTTATCTAATTCATTTCAAATACATTTCATTCTATTCAAGCTTCTATGAGTTAAAATATATTTTATTTACTTCAGTTCACTAACTAAAGCTATTAACATTCCTAATTTTTTTTTCATTTCTTGAATTCAAATTTATTTTATCTGTTTAATTAATTTTTTAACCATTTTAAAATTTAGTTTTACTTCCCTAGTAAAATCTATAAATTTTAGCCTTTTTTTCTTTTCTATACTATTTTCAATTATAAGTTCAAAAATGTTTTTATATGTTTATCAAATCATACTTAGAATATTTTTCACAAAAAAACTTGTTTTGATCGAAATTAAATTTCTTTGGTATAAATTCTCACTCAAAAACTCGAAAATGGATACTGGTGCAGTCATCCCTAGAACTATTTCCCAGCGACCAAAGCGAGTTCAATGCTTTTATTTTCTTCAAAATTCTTTTCAAAATATTTTTCTAGTCAAAACTCTTCCAGATGATATTATTATTAATTTTTGAAGGTTCGAATTTTTTTTTGAAAATAAATGGATTTTAAATTCTAAAGTTCTTAATTTTTTTTAAAATCATTTCTATGTATAAGAAATATTATAACTGTACTTACGAAAATTTTCTTACCTTATCACCGAAATATTTCATTAATTTACAACTTGGTCATTATGACCAATTCTTATTATAAATAGATTTCAGTTCAATAAAATTCATTAGGTATTCATCTTATTTTTAGTTTAACCAATAATCGTTGATAATTAAATATTATCATCTACTAAAAATTATCATAAATATTTATCATTTTAGATATTTAAAATAGTTTAGGTAAAATTATTTCATTTACTCTATTTTAAAATAATATTATATCGACTTGCCTCCTTTAAGCATTTAGAAACCCCTATCGATAACATGGCATTCCATATATCGATCAGAATTCATAAGCAGCTCAACGAATAAGTAAACATAATGAAAAACCTTTTCTAACACTAACATGTACGCTCTCTCTATACACTCAAACGGAATAATTCGATGGTATTGCTACCCTATCTCTAATGAGTCGAACCGCACGAAGCCAAGGTTATCGCTAAACCTGACATTGATACCAACTGTGAGGACCAACATTTCGAAATGTTTAAATCAACAATAATCCGCACATGTCCGTCTTAAAAAATCCGAAATGTAGATAATCTATGGGGAAAAATTAAAAAAAATAAGAAAAGAATAGGAAAACAAACATAGAATTTCATATCGGAATGGCAAAAAATAATAATCAAATAAACAATTCATGAAGCAGTTTATATTATACATTTGATTATAATCAACACAACATTTATCAGAGATATATATATACACACACACATCAGGGATAAATAAAAATAATGCAGCAGACATCGTGATGCAGAGAATAATAATTGTAGCAATATACCAAATCTTCGTCGTCGTCCTCTGGAGAATAGTCTTCAATATGCTGAAAAACTTAGGACTGACCTAAGCATAATGAAAAGACAAAACACTCGAGTCAGGACTAAAATACTCTTATGTATGTTAAATCAATATCAAAAAATATAACTGCAATAACTTAAGTGTAACAGCCCGTAAACCCGTACCCTTTTGAGTCGACAATATTCTCCATTAGTTCAACTCAAATTGGATAGAAATACGAACCATTAGGTTTAAAGAAGAAAGAGTTAGAAGAAGAAACACAAAACAACATCAGAATCTCACAGTCGCAGCGGAACGATATATAGTATATAACAACAGATATTTTTTTAAAAGAATCTATAACTATTTTTATACATTACATCATCAGAGCACAACACAATCAATAGCATAGTACCAGACAGTTATAATAACTTGTCCTCACAAAAATTGATTATACAGCACACCCTAACACAGCGGAACATAAGCCAAGTACGTGTGATACGTCTCGCTATCCAGCTCATCTCCTGAGCTCCACAGCATCCGTTCCTGTATCTGTAATATTCGGTCTGACCCAAGCATTATAATAAAATAATACCCGAGTCAGTCTGGAAAAATAGCGTGAGAAAACACACTCAGTAGGATTATTAAAGTTTTCAAAATCCTTTGAAATTAAAATGTATCTCGTGAGACCACGTCACAAATAAACATGCTAGGGTTTACTTTATGATAACCAAAACATTTTTATCGAATCCGTCTGATATTATAATAGTGCCTATTGAAAGTAAAATAGAATATAGCTGAAATACTTGCGTCTCATGTTCCAACATAGTTGGGCACAGTCAAAATCGTATAGGCGCTTATTGGAAATTGGATTCCATACAATGGCAGGGCTACTGGGGTATCGCCCGTCACAGTATCTGGCCTAAATCAGTGTACCAAGGACCACTCCCGATCCCCTACAACACAAGACTGGCCTACCCCTTACCTGGATTGACCGAATAAGATGACCTCACATTGGGATCAGCAACCGCCACACAGTCGAGATCAAAGGGACTCTAGATAGGGATGACCTTACCCCAATTGGGTGCTACCCACTTAGCTTTGCTGCACGTCCTCTATTTTAGCCATTCCCCGTTAATGAGGCCGAGGCTATGCATTACCCTTTTAGCACACATTCACTAAGAATGCTCATCGTCCTCCAATGATAATGGTTTGATAGCATTCATCCATAGAAGTTGTCTTGGGTCCGGACAAACCAAATCACCGTCTTCATCATATTCACGGTATTCATTCGCTAGTCTTCAAACCGGATCAAAGTAGTTTTCAAATAATTAAAACCAATCCCGATCTCTTCGAAACGATCAGCGCATTGGACAATATTGATAGTCGGTTATTTTACTATCAAATTAAACAATCATTCAACCATTTATTTTATTTCCACTGAAAAGCACCAAGGCTTTTAAAAATTTAGATTTTAAACAAACCAAATCACTGTATCCATAAATATACACTTAGAACATTTAAAATATAACTACTTTAATCACTTTATTCAACAGGAATAGTTATGAAATTCTGTACTAATTTTCCAAGTCAGGCTTAAGCAAAAACTACTTTTTAAATACAAGTCATATTATGAAATATTAATATTAAATAATTTACCTTCAAATCATAATACTAATTTAACCTTTAAAAATAATTAACTACTATAATTAACCTACTAAATATTTAACTTAAAATTTTTAAAACAATTTAAATAATAAATTTCTCTAAAAACAATTTTTTAAAACAACTTTGAAACCTCTAATTTATACTTAAAAAATCTTCTTTGAAAATATACTTGGCTTTTAAGGAAGTATACTTTCCACTTCATCATAACCTGTCTAATTATTTATAAATCCTTCTCGATTTATTCCAATTTAATTTATGTCCCAATCCCGTAAATTTTCTTTCTACACTTTTAAAAATAAAACCACTCTTTTGTTTTCAAAACGATTTATCCATTCCCTTATAAATTCCCACCGTGAATTAAAATCCCAAATATTCACTGATATTTATTTCACTTTATTTGTAAACCTAGTTTATAAATTCCATAATCTCATTCTCCTTTTAATCACTGTTTCAAAACATTTAATCGATTTTCAAACAGATTCCCTAAATTAAATTCGCTTTAAAATTATTTCTCGATTTATCCCAGTTTATCCTAAAATCCATTAATGCCAGTTTTAATCTTTTATTTTGAATTTAAAACGTTATTTAAATCTGAAATATCAATTTCTTACTTTATTTCAAAATTCTCCTTTTATTTTCCCAACCCTTTTAAAACTTAAATTTAACAATAATTTCTTTGTACTTAAATCAATATTGTTCAAGTCCTTACGTTTTAAAATCCTTCAATTTACATTTACCCAAAGGCTCTATTCTTTTTCTGTGTTCCGGAATTTATTAAATAGGATTTTAAGATCAACTATTTACAATTTTCCAAATTCACCCTTTAAAATTTATCCATCTTTACTATAAATTTCCTTCCTTAAATTTTCCTTTCTTATTTCCCTTTTAAAATTCAATATTTATATTTTTAAAACGCCGTAAGATATCCAGCAATATATTAGCAACAAATAATTTGATTTCCTAAAATAATATATAAAAAATTATTCAACATTTCATATAACTGAATATGAAAATAAATTCAACAATTTTGAGGAATCCAGTTGGATCCATCCAACCTGTTTCCCTGCGCCCACAGATGCTAGCACAATATAAAAATACCAATCCCACTTCGAGGGGGATACCACGGTATAAAAGGGTTATCCACTATTATGCGGGACACATAGGGCCTCATCCGCTATATAATGCGGGAATATCAATCACTCCAATACATACATACATACATACATACATATATATATGTATAACATCATATCCAGACTGATAATAAATAATCAATTCAATCAATCAACCAATAATTTAATTTGAACTAATTAAATTAACTGATAATCCAATTTGAGTGAGGTTAACTCACTTTTGATTTTGTTTGCGACCAATTTCCATCTCAACTTGTTTCATGATTTTTGACCTTGTATAAACATTTACGCGGTTTATTAATATTTGAAGCAAATCGAAAAATCACTTATCATTGAAAAAATTTAATTAACAAATAATTTTATTTAAACTATTTTTTCCAATAATAAATAAATTTAATGTTACTAAAATAATTGAATTAGTTAATCCCCATAATACCTTATTTTAAAATAAACTAGTAAGTGAAAATATGTATATATGTGTATTTATATTTTTTTCTGTTATTCATATTTTTTTTATACATACATACATAGATATATATGTATATATATATACAAATTGAAAGAAAACCTACATATATATTTCACTGTACTTTTTTTTCCTTCTGTATATCTAAATATATATGCATTTATTAAATAATTTTTAAATTGAAAGAAAAGAACCGCATATACCTCATAGCCTGCTCGCAAACCCTCGCTACCTGCTCTCGAACACACCACCAGACCATCACACTTCGTCATCGATAGCACCAATAACTCCGAAGCCATCTCTTGCTCGCGCGCGACCTGACTTCAACACCTAACCTCGCGACTGAAACCACATCGAGCCTCGCCGACGCTCCCTAAAACTTCTGCGAACCACCAACTCCCCACCCCGATGCTACGCCACCACCTCGCATGCTAGTCGAGAAGATTATCGGCTTCCCTCATGGGAAAACGCGATTATTAAGCCGTGCTCGAACTCGACCGAAGCGTCATGCTGAATAAAGCGGAGGATGAGCGAATATCTTCTATTTACGAGCAAGAAATATACTTTTTTCCATGTTCGACTTTCGAATCGGACAGGCCAGAGAAAGAGGGAATAACAAGATTTGGAGTGAAGAGGGAAGGAAATGAACGGTGACTTTCCCTTATCTATATTCTGAAGTTCACGGTTTCGCTTTTTTCTTCATAGTTTAGTTTGGCTGAACGATTTTAAAAAGGGAAGGAGGGAAGATGCCTTGCGTATAGAAGTGGGTAAATAGTGATGTGAACAGAAGTGGAAAAGCTCTTAAGTGAAAGGTAAAAGTTTTGATGGGTATATATTTGACAAATCAAAAACATATATATATACACAATTTAAATTCAAACTGTCCCGATTGCAAAGCTTAAAATCACTAACACCTATCATGGCATGTCGCTAGGCATTTATAATGTTATATCCCTATTTTGAATGCAATGGAAAAGGTTTCGAGTCATAATTCGATCGTATGGAGAAGACAGCTTTTTGAACCCAGTTATTATATTGAATTTTCGATGTAGATTTCAGCGCGTTTATATCTCGTACGGCCAAACAATGACTCCAAACGTTACGAAATTTGAAATATGATAATAATACATTATTACGGATCCAATAGAACTAGTTTCGTCGAATTCTGAGACTTTACCTCGGAAGGCTATTTTTAAATGTCAATTTAAATGATACATTTTTAAAACTGAACAAACCACTTTTTAAATTCAATTTTAAACTTCTATTATCTTTAGTATCATTAATATAAATTTTATAAGCCTTCAAATTATTTTTAACAAGCTTAAAGCTCCAGATTCAATATTTTACCCAATTTCCAATTGTTAAATCCAATAGTTTAATTATCCAATAAATAGAGATAATTGAAATTCAAGTTAAAAATTAACACCTGAATATTTAAAATCGATTAAATATCCAATTTCAAATATCAAAAATTCCGAGTCGTTACATTAAGAGATGTTACAAATTTTTCCAACTCCTAAGGATCCGTCAAACTACCTGTATGTAATAGTGTATGCTATAATAGATAATGTCAATCAGTAAAGTAAATATCAGAATAGGGTTAAGGCTATACATTGTCACCCTTAACAGATTTTTATAGCATGTAGTCTATTCAGTTCCAATAACACTACAGTAACGTCGGTAGCCAGTGGGTCTCCTATAGGTACAGTACTAATCCAAAGTCGTAATGAGCTCGAATAAGGATAAATATGATAAGGCACTTGAGGTGTAACGACCCAGAATTTTGATTAATTTAAAATTTGAATATTTAATTAATTTTAAATATTAATGAGTGAATTTATAAGTCAAATAAATTTTTATTTGAATTATTGGATTTAATTGAATAATTAAATCGATAATTTAATATGTTAAATTATGGAAATAATTGAAAATTGAGTTAAATATGATTGTAAATGATTTGTAAAATTTTATTTTATCATGTTGGAGTTAGAATGATATTTTAGAACTTTTAAAATCGAATTAAAAGTTAATTTGTGAAAATTGAATATTTTAATATTTAAATCGACTAGTAAAAATAGCCAATTTTTGAACAGTCTCAGAATTGAACGAAACCAGTTCCATTGGATCCGTAATAGTTAGTTATTACCGGATTTCAAATTTCGTGTCAATCGGAGTTATCGTTTGATCGTGGCAGCTCGAAACGCATCGAATTGTTTTTAATTTAAATTTGGCGAGTTAAAATAGCCATTTTTCAAAAAGTCTCGGATTTCGACGAAACCAGTTTCATCGGATCCGTAATGTGATATTATTGTAAGGTTTCAAATTTCAAGTCGATTGGATTTACCGTTTGTCCGTTACAAATTAAAACGCCTAGAAATCGATTTAAATCGGTTTAATTCAAATTGAACGTTTATTGCCATAACTCGCACAGATGTCCGAATTAGCTTTCGAAACCTGTTCCATTGTGTCCGGAACGCGGGATAAACCCTAGGAATGTCAGTTTCGGCGCGTAAATCGGAGTTCGGAATTTCCGAATGAATAGTGTTTCGTTTTTCTCTATAAATAACACCACCACCCTTCATAAATAAAAAAAATAAAAATAAATTCCTAAACCTAACCCTAGCCGCCACCCTATAAACCGAAGGCCAGAAACACACCAAACTTCTCCTTCAATTTTCTGCAAATCCACTAATTGATTCGAAATAGTTTCAACTAAGAAATTGTAGAGCGTAGTGAGAGCTTCATATCCAACGGTTATGATTGGATATGGTTGCATAGATCATCGGCAATGCTCAGCCAAAGAGGAGGCGTTCGCGTACGTTTTTCGAGCACTACACTCGACCGAGCTGCTCGTGGTTGGTGGCGTAGGTAGGCGTGGCCTTGGGCTACGAAATGGAGTAACTTGATCGAGTTATCATCACGTACTGGGGTTGAAAAAATTGAAACCCTAATCTAAGATGGGTTCGGCTGCAAAGGAGGGAACGAACGTGGGAGAAGGGGAGAAGCAATGTGCAGTGGTGATGGCTTTGCTTTGGATCTAGTGGCCAGAAATTACTTAGGTTATAAATTAGTTTATATATGTTGTAATTATTAAGTTTAAATTCGTACAAACTTCAAATATTAATATCTTTTTCATACGAGGTCGAAAACGCGCGAAACCAGTTGCGTTGGAATCGTATGGACGAGCATTACGCTATGAAATTGGTTTGGAGTCGTTTGGAGTTAGTGAAAATTTCGTGTAAAATTAAACGTCCGTTAAATTTTATTCGAAATAAATCGCTAAAACGGAATTTAAAATCAAGGTGAGAACTTCTCACTCAATCGAATCAGTTTCGATTTTATTTTAAATAGTTAGATTTAAAATATTTGAATGCATGTTTGAATGATGATTGATATCTATTGATTGTTAAAATAGACATTATACGCCGTTAGTAAGCGGATGTTATTTATTAAAAACATATACCGCGAATATTTCATAAACAGTGAAATTGGTATTATATATAATATCAATATATATATATATATATATTGGCATATGTATATATTGCAGTTGTTGATTCCCCGCATTTTTTAGCGAATGAGACCCTATTGCGCCGTTATTAAGCGGATAATATTTAATAAGAACATATACCACGATAATTTCGTACTGGAGCGAAATTGGTATTGTGCTAATGTTTGTGGATGCAGGAAAACAGGTTGGAGGGATCCAACTGGATTCCTCAACAGTTTTATTTGATTTCAGATATTTTGATATTTGATGGATTTTCATATTGATATATGATATCGTTGTAGTCGTGATTGACTATTTGGTGTGTAGCATCATTGGACCAAATTTGGGATTTTAAAATGATTTTTAAAGTGATTTTTGAGAATATACTATATTTTGGAATTGATCCATTATAAATAAATAAACGTTATAATTTTTAAAGTTATAAAAAATTATGATTTTAAGAAATATAGTTAAAAGCTGATTTTTGAAAATAAGGAATTAATGACTTTATAAAATAGTTTAATCGGGATTTTAGAATTTATTGTGAAAAGTTTAAATATAGGATTTATAAAATTTAATTATTTTATGAATCAAAATGATGAAATTATAAAGGAGTTTAAAGACGTTTTTAAAATATTAATATGAATTGATTTATATAAGAGATTTATAAATGGATATTTATAAATTGAGATATTGAAATTATAAAACGAGTTTTTATAAGTGTTTGAATGAAGTGAAATTGAATTTCATTAAAGAATGAAATTTATAGAATTATAAACGGTGAAGTTATAAATGAAATTTATAAATAGTAAGATTTATAAATTTTGTGAAGTTATTAAGGAATATATTTGGATGAATAATTGAATCTTATAAGTTATAAGATTTATAATTATGAAGTTCAAAGGAACGATTTTGCAAATGAATAAATTTATAAGTATTTAACTTATAATATGAACCATTGTTTTATAATTGAGTTATAAATCGAATAGGTTAATAAAGGAATTTATAAAAGGAAGTTGTTATAAATAAATAGAAATAGACTTTATAAACGTTGTTTTATAAATTCATAAACGACTTATTTTGATAAGTAAATTGTTATGATTTATTTATGGAGTTATATTCACGTTTTTGAATAGTGAATAATTCTTTTAAATAAAATGTATAAAAGGATGAAAGGTGTTAACGTAGTATATTCACGTTTTTGAATAGTGAATAAGATGTTAAAGAAATTGTTTTGAATGTGATATTTGAAATAGAATTAAAACGATCTAACGAAGTTTTAATTGTGTTGAGATTCGAAACCATAGATTTCAACATTAATTGTTGAAATAGACATTTTCGAGAAATGAAAAGGAAATAGTGGACTATAACACTGTTGTTATAGTAAATGATTTCCGAAAGGAAATGTTTTGTATAGTATTGGGATTTATATATCTATTTTAATTTCGAATCCCTATACTAGTGGTTTTGGGTTGTCGTAACGATGTTTTACGTAACATTCGTTTTGGCCCAAATAAATATGTTGAAGAGAATGATTTCCTTAATAGAATGAAATATATACTAAATTTCGATTTAAGTATATTGAATATTTTCCAAGGGTGAAAATAAATAAAATTTGTGAATTACTTATGAATAAATAAGTATGGAAATATTTTCCAATGTGAAATGAAACGTTTTGAGAATTTATCTTTTTGAAGATAAATTGAAATGAATTATTGAAATCATATGCATGGATATTTTGGAATGTAAATTCACTATTGAATTTATAAAAGCAAGTGGAATTTGTTTAAAAATAAGTATTGATTTATTTTTGAAGTGTGAAATAATATATCTTGTAAAGATATTTTGGAAAATAAATAATTTGGAAAATTATTTGGAATCTGGTGATGTGTGCATATCCATTGATAGTTCAATAACCGACTATCAATATTTCCCTTTGAATGGGTAATTGATGTGATTTGTTTGAATGTGAATGCCACACTTATTTTTGAATAAGCGCTCACTATTCGGGTTAACCGGGAAAGGACCATGGGGTCGTATAACCCATTCCGAATATGTGATACGTCGTTGTGAATTGCATTGAAGATCGGTGTTGAAGACCCGTTATTTGCAAGAGCGATAGGATGACCTGTCGATTTACTCTGCACCGAGTAGCTCCGGTATAGAGTTCTCCATATGTGATGGTGAATCCGATCAGGATTGTGAATATCCGGATTGCAAGGACTTCTATGTAAGTGCCTTCGGTTTTGTTCGAGCCCGGAACAGACTTGTATGGATTGTGTGTCTGACATTACAAATTGAGATATAAAGCAGACTTCTTTCAAATATATTTCTGTTGGTGGCAGAGAATTTATTCTTTTAGCTTAACACCCTTCTCTGAGACGTACGAGCTCAGAGGTTATATAGTTGAAGGTTATCAACGATATATTCCCAATTTGGTAATGTGACATGCTGAGTGTTGCTGAAATGATCATTGTGTTGATTATTTGTGATACGATCATTTATTTGATCGTCTATCCTGGTGATCATTGTGTTGATCATTTGTTGACCCAAAGCATGGCTTTTGTATAAAGTATGTTTTTGTGGACGTGACTTCGTCGAGCCTCACACCCCGGAAATGGTCAAAACAGGAAAGATGCGGCAAGGTTATGAGGGGTAGCTCCCTTTAGGGTATGTACATTTCCTTCTGGATAGAGGTTGTATCATGGTATGTAGCCCAGATATTTAACCTATGTGGTTACCGCGAATTTATTACTTTGTGGTTGTTGGTTATCGGGATCCCGTGAGAAAGGTCGTTTACGATCGGGGAATGGCGTGCTCGTGTCAGTAGTTACCCAGTTAGGGGTAACCCGGCCTTGTGTTGGAAGAGTTCCGGTTTGGTTCTCGGGAATGTCCTTCCATAGGCATTCTCATGTGGCAATGGGAAGTTCCTTGGCCTGATCATTTGTTGGAAATCCAAAGAAACAATACGAAACTTGTACGGTTTTAGTTGTAGAACCTATCATTCACTTATGGTGTCGCAACACTGTTTGGATGGTAGCTATAGTAGGCATAGTTCGAAATGTCTATGTTGGCTAAGATTTATATTCTACTTTCGAAATAATTTTCTACACTATGCACTAGTAATAATATCAAATGCTTCTTTTTAATGCGTATCAAGCATCTTTGACTATCATAAGGAGAAATCTCCTCCGATTCTGCGTTTGCATGTGTGTGTGTGCGGGAGGCCTTATGGTAGTCTCATTTTTAAAAGCATTGCGAATTGAATTTAAAAATATCTCTCTATTTTGATTTTAAAGTTAAATAAACTGTTTTGAGTTCTCACACCAGTCACATGACTGACTCGGAGTTTATTGTTTTCCTTCCTAAACTCTGGGTGCCCACCAATTTCCACACGGGCAGTCAAGAGTTAAGGTTTATCAGGATATTCTGGATATTCTGGAATTGCTAGAGGCAAGATGGATGGCATGGCGTATTACTAGTTTATATAGTATTTCTTTTTCCGCTGCACTGTTTGATGTTGTATATTGTTGTACACTCTGATGATATGATGTAATGTAATGTGATAAAATGTAATAACTGATATAGTTCTTTGTTTAAAGATTATTCATTTATTATTATATGTTGTTCCGCTGCGAATTGTGAGATTCTGTTGTTTTCTATTCCGTTCTATTTTCTCTTTTCTATTCTATTTTCTAATTTTCTGTTTTCTTTTCCCTCCATCTTCTACCTTATCTATTATCTTCTTTTCTTCTCTTCTTTTCTCTCTTTTTCTTTTCTTAAATTCTTTTTAAAAACCCTAACTATTCGGTTTTTCGGCAACGAAAAATCGACATGTTACATTTGGTATCAGAGCTTATGGTTAAGCGACAACCATGGATCTGTTGGGTATGACTCATTAGAGATAGAGTCAGTAGTACTCTAGAATGAGTTTGAGTGTAATAATAGCTATGAGAGCGTATTTGTTAGTGAATATGAAATTGTTTTATATTGTGATGATTGGTTTGTTGAGTGGTATATGAACCTTCGTCGGTGCAACCTCGAAACTGAATCGAAGGGGTTTCTAAACACTTGAATAGAACAATTCGACACGGTATTGTTTTAAAATTGGATAAATGAAATAATTTTACCTTGATTATATTTTATATATAAAGAAATAATTTTTCAGAATTATTAAAGTGTAAATAAGTTGATTGTTTAGATGTTTGAATAATCTAAATAAAAGAATAATTGTATAAGTAAAAGAATTATAAGAATTGAATTATAATTAAAGTAATTTGAAATTGTGAAATAAACTTATATATATGAGAAGTGAAACTATATGAATATATTTATGAATACGAGTATCAAGGTAAATTAATAAAAGTGAAGTGATAAATATAAACTTAAGTTATGTAAATGAAATTCAACTTTAGAAATTGAATTGAATTGAATTAATAGATTAAATGTTAATCAATTAAATGTGAATTAAGTTGATATGAAATAATGAATATAAGTGTTAATTCATTAAAATCTAATGATATTAGAAGTTGAATAATTGAATGAAAATCAATTTGATTAAACCAATTGAAAGTGATGGTGTTAAGCCAAATTGAATTAATATAAGCAAAGGAATTTGGTTGTAATTGATATACATTGGTTGTTATTTGATTGATTAGTTGATTGTATATAATTCATTAAGTATTAGTGAAATTGAAAGCTAAAGTAATTGGAATTCAATTGGAAGTTAAGTAAATCTTAAATAGAATTGAATTTGAATTGAAAGTGAACCAACTTGAATATGAATTAGTGAATATAAGCAAATTGAAAATGAATGTTAGTAAACCCAATGTAAATGAATCAAATGTGATTAAATTGAAAAATCAATTCATCGAATATTAATGAGGATATGAATGAATATTTATTGGTTATGGATTATAGTTGGTTGATGGTTGCATTTGTTGTTTATTTCATTTGCTATGTTGACATATATAGTTATTATGTTACTATATGTTGTATATCGATACTATTGTCTATATACATGTTCTCATGTTGTTTGTTGAGTGATTAGTAGGTGCGGATCGCGTTTGCTTCGCATTTGGAGCTCGCTTTCGCGCTATATTAGCCGTATATGCTTGCTAATAAAATATAAGGTACATATCTCGGATTACATACCGTACTTTTACATTTTTTCCCTTCGGGATGCCTCATTACTTGATGAGATGTATATTCGTGATATATATACTGTCATTTTTTTTTCGGATCGAGCCGCGCAAAGGAGACTATGGCGAATTTTTCCGAAAATTTAAGGCGTTAGAATTTTTTTGAGAAAATTGGAAAATTTTGAAAACTTTAACTTTTATTTGGAATTGAAAGTTAAACAATAGTAGTTGTTTTTGAAAAGATAACCAAGTATGATTTGGAAACTTAGTAAGTTATTGTAAGAAGTTTAACTATGGATTTTGGAAAGTAAATAGATTCTGTAACTTTTCTTACTTATAATTTCGAGGACGAAATTCTTTTAAGTGGGGAAGATTGTAACGACCCAGAATTTTTATTAATTTAAAATTTGAATATTTAATTAATTTTAAATATTAATGAGTGAATTTATAAGTCAAATAAATTTTTATTTGAATTATTGGATTTAATTGAATAATTAAATCGATAATTTAATATGTTAAATTATGGAAATAATTGAAAATTGAGTTAAATATGATTGTAAATGATTTGTAAAATTTTATTTTATCATGTTGGAGTTAGAACGATATTTTAGAACTTTTAAAATCGAATTAAAAGTTAATTTGTGAAAATTGAATATTTTAATATTTAAATCGACTAGTAAAAATAGCCAATTTTTGAACAGTCTCAGAATTGAACGAAACCAGTTCCATTGGATCCGTAATAGTTAGTTATTACCGGATTTCAAATTTCGTGTCAATCGGAGTTATCGTTTGATCGTGACAGCTCGAAACGCATCGAATTGTTTTTAATTTAAATTTGGCGAGTTAAAATAGCCATTTTTCAAAAAGTCTTGGATTTCGACGAAACCAGTTTCATCGGATCCGTAATGTGATATTATTGTAAGGTTTCAAATTTCAAGTCGATTGGATTTACCGTTTGTCCGTTACAAATTAAAACGCCTAGAAATCGATTTAAATCGGTTTAATTCAAATTGAACGTTTATTGCCATAACTCGCACAGATGTCCGAATTAGCTTTCGAAACCTGTTCCATTGTGTCCGGAACGCGGGATAAACCCTAGGAATGTCAGTTTCGGCGCGTAAATCGGAGTTCGGAATTTCCGAATGAATAGTGTTTCGTTTTTCTCTATAAATAGCACCACCACCCTTCATAAATAAAAAAATAAAAAAATTCCTAAACCTAACCCTAGCCGCCACCCTATAAACCGAAGGCCAGAAACACACCAAACTTCTCCTTCAATTTTCTGCAAATCAACTAATTGATTCGAAATAGTTTCAACTAAGAAATTGTAGAGTGTAGTGAGAGCTTCATATCCAACGGTTATGATTGGATATGGTTGCATAGATCATCGGCAATGCTCAGCCAAAGAGGAGGCGTTCGCGTACGTTTTTCGAGCACTACGCTCGACCGAGCTGCTCGTGGTTGGTGGCGTGGGTAGGCGTGGCCTTGGGCTACGAAATGGAGTAACTTGATCGAGTTATCATCACGTATTGGGGTTGAAAAAATTGAAACCCTAATCTAAGATGGGGTCGGCTGCAAAGGAGGGAACGAATGTGGGAGAAGGGGAGAAGCAATGTGCAGTGGTGATGGCTTTGCTTTGGATCTAGTGGCCAGAAATTACTTAGGTTATAAATTAGTTTATATATGTTGTAATTATTAAGTTTAAATTCGTACAAACTTCAAATATTAATATCTTTTTCATACGAGGTCGAAAACGCGCGAAACCAGTTGCGTTGGAATCGTATGGACGAGCACTACGCTATGAAATTGGTTTGGTGTCGTTTGGAGTTAGTGAAAATTTCGTGTAAAATTAAACGTCCGTTTAATTTTATTCGAAATAAATCGCTAAAACGGAATTTAAAATCAAGTTGAGAACTTCTCACTCAATCGAATCAGTTTCGATTTTATTTTAAATAGTTAGATTTAAAATATTTGAATGCATGTTTGAATGATGATTGATATCTATTGATTGTTAAAATAGACATTATACGCCGTTAGTAAGCGGATGTTATTTATTAAAAACATATACCGCGAATATTTCATAAACAGTGAAATTGGTATTATATATAATATCAATATATATATATTGGCATATGTATATATTGCAGTTGTTGATTCCCCGCATTTTTTAGCGGATGAGACCCTATTGCGCCGTTATTAAGCGGATAATATTTAATAAGAACATATACCGCGATAATTTCGTACTGGAGCGAAATTGGTATTGTGCTAATGTTTGTGGATGCAGGAAAACAGGTTGGAGGGATCCAACTGGATTCCTCAACAGTTTTATTTGATTTCAGATATTTTGATATTTGATGGATTTTCATATTGATATATGATATCATTGTAGTCATGATTGACTATTTGGTGTGTAGCATCATTGGACCAAATTTGGGATTTTAAAATGATTTTTAAAGTGATTTTTGAGAATATACTATATTTTGGAATTGATCTGATGCAGCACGACCTATGGAAGGCTTAGGTCGAGCACAGGTTAAGCTAGGTCAGTTCCGACTTAAGGAGAAAGAGCTACGAGCCAGTGAAGCCGAGTTACGAGTTAGGGAAGCTTTAAGTCGGCTACGGGTTAGGCGCTTGGATCGGGCCCGACCTAACAAACCACAGGGGAAGAAGTTACGACTGAATCATTCGAGCTTGATGAGTCATACACGACTCAACGATTCACTTATAAGTCGTTTCCGACCTAAGGAATCATGTGTAGAAAGGGTGCGAGTTAATGAAGAAGGGTAAGCCGCGTGGATGTTGAGTCGGCAAGGAGTTAAGTCGTGTTTCTTTGAGTCGTAGGTCGGCGTGATGTTGGGTCGGTAACAGTTTGAATCGGTCATGTATGTAATATGTGAGTCGGTAATATACATAAGTCGGTCGCATTGAGTCGGATGAGTTGTTGTATGTAGGTCGTACTTGTTAAGTCGGTCAGGGTTTGAGTCGTTACATTGGGCTGTATGTAAATAAGTTGAGTCGTATTGTTGTGTATAAGTCGGCAACGACTTATGATGAGTCGGGGGTGGTTTTCATGAGTCGCATACGACTTAAGAGTGGCGTGAGTTGTAAATGCTATAAATAGCCGTGTGTGAGTCATTTGTGGGTTGGTTGATTTTTGAAATAAAATTTCTTGTTGATTGCTTTGTGCTTTCTTCTCCAATTGGTAGTTGAGTGTAATCTCCTATTTCCACTTACGTCATTCGAGTGCGCTCGAATCCACGTTTGTTGAAGCCGATTCACGGAATCTAGTGCGCTAGATCAACGTGCGAAGAATCGTAGATCTTTAAACACGGTATAGTGCGCTATCAACGTGTTTGAGATAGCTAGAGTTCGGTATCTTTGGATCAACGAACTTGGGCATTTTGGTATCTTCAACTCACCGATTGCTACATTTCATTGATTGAAGTTTTGTTCCGATTTATCCGCTGCGTCATTATTGGTATCAGAGCCATACTTAGCCAATCATAGCTAAGTTGATTCTTGGAACCAAGTTTTTGAAGTTTGAAGTTTGAAGTTGTTCATCGTGTTCATATTGAAGTTGCATCAAGTTTGGAGTGTTTGATCCATTTCATTTTGGATCGAGGAGTTGGATATTGTTTGGATTTTGTCTTGGAGTTTTGCGCGCCAAGATTTGAAGTGTGGAGCCGTGTAAAACCATTGCCGAGCTAAAGCCTTGAAGGGTTGTAGTAAGGTCGAGCCGTGAATTGTTGAGCCGATCTAAGTGTTGCCGAGTTAAGTTCAAGGCCGAGCCTTGTGAAAGTGTTGTTTGTGAAAGCTTTGAAGTCTTGTGTCGAATTGTTTAAATTTGTGAAGTTTTTCAATCATGCCACCAAGGAGAGCTAATCGTCATCAAAACATTGAAGCTTTGTATCGTCGAGAAGAAGCCGAGCTTATGGAACAACGTATTAATGAGAAGTTTGATGAAGGCATTGGTAAATTGGAGAAATTGATGAATGATTTGAATCAAAGGAGGAGATCACCAAACTCGAACCATGGAGGAAACCGAGTTTCGCCATCGGTTACGGAAGCGAGGAGGGTATCGCCACATTCTTGTAGAGATAGAAGAGAAACGTCAATTTCATCACGAAGAGATCATCATGACTATGCACATGAAGAGGGAAGAAGTCGACGTGAATTTGAACATGAAGCATATAGAGATGAAGAGAGACATAGTCAAAGAAGCATGCATGAGCGAAGGGATGATCATGGTCGAGATCGATGTAGACGTACTTTTGATTTTGTTGAAGAAGGTGATAGAGCTAGTATTCATTATCGAGATCGAGACCAAGTTCGAAATTCTTATCGGGATGTTGAAGATGATCGTCGATGGGAATCGGGTATGAAGATGGAGATTCCAGAGTTTAAAGGAGGGATGGTTGCTGAAGAGTTCTTAGATTGGGTTTCAAATGTTGAAGAGATCTTTGATTTCAAGGAGGTTCCTGAGCATAGAAGGGTGAAGTTGGTTGCTACTAGGTTGAGGGGGAGAGCTTTGGCGTGGTGGCAGCAAACTAAACTTACTCGTGAACGGATGGGGAAGTCAAAGATAGAATCGTGGGATAAGATGAAGAAGTTATTGAGATCTACTTTCTTACCTTACAACTACCAATCACTTATGTACCAGAGGTTGCAGAATCTGAGGCAAGGGACAAAGTCTGTTAGTGATTATGCTGATGAATTTTACCAACTCATTGCCAGAAATGATATTATGGAAACGGAAGAACAACTAACTGCTAGATTCATTGGGGGATTGAGAATGCAGATCCAGGATATGGTTAATATGTTCGATCCTAGATCAGTTGCAGAGGCACATCAGAAAGCGTTAGCTTGGGAGAAGCAAGGAAGACGTGGAGGTGGTGTGTTTACTAATTCCAATAATCAAGCGAAGGGTGTTGGTGGAAGTTCTAATGTTCCTAAACCTGTTTCAAAGCCAGTGGTGAAGGAGGCTGAGAAGGCGAAGGTTAGCAATGTTTTCAAATGTTATAGTTGTCAGGAGTTGGGTCATAAGAGTAATGAATGTCCGAAGCCGAAGAAGAGAACCATGGTTGCAGAAGTTGAGGAGGATGATGGTGAGGAGGCAGAATGTTCAAATATACCTTATGTTGAGGAGGAAGAAGAATTGTTTGGAGATGAAGGTTGTAATCTTATGATGAGGAGGTCATGTCTTACACCAAAGCAAGAGGAGGATTGTAGTTGGTTGAGAAGCAATATTTTTCAGTCAACATGCACTATTCTGGGGAAAGTTTGCAAGTTCGTCATTGATGCTGGAAGTTGTGATAATATTATTTCTACAGAAGCAGTAAGGAAGTTGAACTTGAAAACTGAGAAGCATCCTAAACCGTACAAGCTAGCATGGTTAAGGAAGGGTGGTGAAGTGAAAGTGTGTCGAAGAGCTTGTGTTAATTTTTCTATTGGGAAGAAGTACAAAGATGAAATTTGGTGTGATGTTGTAGACATGGACGTGTGTCATCTGTTGTTGGGCAGACCATGGCAGTTTGATAGAGCAGTTCAACATGACGGTCGTGCCAATAGTTACAGTTTCATGTTCGAGGGTACTAAAATCACTTTGGTTCCCAAGAAGCAACAACAGAAGGAGAGCAAGTTAGAAGAGATTGAAGAATTGAAAACTCTGTTGACTTTGAAGGAGTTTGTCAAGGAAGTTGAGGAAGAGACTGAAGTATTTCTGTTGATTGGGAAAGAGAGTAGTAAAGAAGTTGAAATACCAGAAGCAGCAAAGCCAATTTTGAAAGAATTTGAAGATGTCTTTCCAGAGGAATTGCCTAAGGAGTTACCGCCACTTCGAGACATTCAACATCAAATTGATCTTGTTCCAGGAGCAGTGTTACCACATCGACCACATTACCGAATGAGTCCGAAGGAACATGAGGAGTTACGAAGGCAGGTGGAAGAGTTGTTGGAACAGGGACGTGTTCAGGAAAGCTTGAGTCCTTGTGCCGTGCCAGCATTATTAGTACCAAAGAAGGACGGAACATGGAGAATGTGCACAGATAGTAGAGCTTTGAACAAGATTACTGTTCGTTATAGATTTCCTATGCCAAGGTTGGATGATTTGCTAGATCAGTTGAGTGGGGCAACTATATTTTCGAAGATTGATTTGAAGAGTGGTTATCATCAAATTCGAATCAGACCTGGAGACGAATGGAAGACAGCTTTCAAGACGAGAGAAGGATTATACGAATGGTTGGTTATGCCATTTGGTTTGTCAAATGCACCTAGTACATTCATGCGGGTGATGAATCAAATTTTTAGACCATTCATTGGGAAGTTCGTCGTGGTTTATTTCGATGATATTCTGATTTACAGTAGAAGTACGGAGGAGCATGTTCTACATCTGAGGGAAGCATTGATTATTCTTTGTGAGGAACAATTTTATGCTGCTACGAAGAAATGTGTGTTTATGATGCATACTGTTTTATTTCTGGGTTATGTTGTTTCAGGGAAAGGTATTCAAGTTGACCAGAGTAAAGTTGAAGCTATTAGAAATTGGCCACAGCCGAGAACTATCACTGAAGTTAGAAGTTTTCATGGATTGGCATCATTCTACCGAAGGTTCATTCCACATTTCAGTAGTGTGATGGCTCCAGTTACTGATTGCATGAAAGGGAAACAATTTGTATGGTCAGAAGAAGCGGGGATTGCTTTTGAGAAGATCAAGGAATTGTTGACGTCTGCACCAATTCTTGTTTTACCGAATTTTCAGTTATTGTTTGAATTGCATACTGATGCTTCGAAGGTTGGTATTGGAGGAGTTCTGAGTCAGAATGGGAAGCCAGTTGCTTATTTCAGTGAAAAGTTGTCAGGGGCGAAGATGAGATACAACACATATGACGTTGAATTTTATGCTGTTGTACAAGCTGTTAAGCATTGGAGACATTATCTATTTCAGAAGGAATTTGTTCTTTACACTGATCATGAAGCTTTGAAGCATTTACAGGGGCAAGATAAGATTTCAGCAAGACATGCATCATGGATTGCTTATTTACAGCAGTTTACTTTTGTCGTTAAACACAAATCAGGGGTGACAAATCGGGTAGCTGATGCTTTGAGTAGGAGGAGTCATTTATTAACGACAATGAAGGTTGAAGTGACGGGGTTTGAAATGTTACCAGGAATGATTGAAGAAGACCCTTACTTTATGAAATATGTTGAAAAAGTGAAGGATGGGAGTACCGATGAATTTATGTTGGTTGAGGGTTTTCTGTTTAAGGGAAATCGTTTGTGTATTCCAGACTGTAGCTTGAGGTTGAAAATTGTCAAAGAGTTACACGAGGAAGGGCATGTGGGCCGTGATCGAACTTTGAAATTGATTTCACAGTCTTACTTTTGGCCGTCGATGAGAAAAGAGGTTGAAAGGTTCGTGGAGAGATGTCATATTTGCCAGGTTTCTAAAGGAACAGCAACGAATGCAGGGTTGTATATGCCATTACCAGTACCGTCTAAGCCATGGGTTGATATTAGCATGGATTTCGTTTTGGGTTTGCCTAGAACTCAAAGGGGAAATGATTCGATATTTGTTGTGGTGGACAGGTTTTCGAAGATGGCACATTTTGTTGCTTGCAAGAAGACAGCGGATGCAGTTCGAGTAGCACAGTTATTTTTCAAAGAGATTTATCGACTTCATGGTTTGCCAGAGTCTATTGTGTCGGATAGAGATACTCGTTTTCTGAGTCACTTTTGGTTGAGTTTGTGGAAGATGGTGGGAACGAAACTGAAATTTAGCAGCGCTTATCATCCACAAACAGACGGACAGACGGAAGTTGTTAACAGGTCATTGGGAAATTTGTTGCGATGCCTTGTACAGGATAATTTGAAAAGTTGGGACATGAAGTTATGCCAAGCTGAATTTGCACATAATCATGCAGTGAATCGTAGCACGGGATTCAGTCCGTTTCAGATTGTTTATTCAAATTTACCCAGGGGACCGTTGGATTTGGCAGTAGTACCACAGTCGAAGGGGACAGTTAAACGAGCTGTTGATTTTGTTGATGAGCTGACTGAATGTCATAAAATCGTTCAGGAACGATTGGAGAAATCGAATGAGAAGTATAAGAAGTCTGCAGATTTGAAGCGACGAAATGTTGAATTTAACGAAGGCGATTTGGTTTATGCAGTGTTGACAAAAGACCGTTTTCCAGTGGGAACATACAATAAATTGAAGGCACGGAAAATTGGTCCAGTTGAAGTTTTGAAGAAAATCAATGAGAATGCTTATCGATTAAAGTTACAAGATGATGTTTATACTTCTGATGTTTTTAACGTCAAACATTTAATTCCATATCATGGGGGTGAGATTGTTGAGGAAGGATTTACAAATTCGAGGTCGAATTTTTCTCAACCGGGGAAGGATGATGCAGCACGACCTATGGAAGGCTTAGGTCGAGCACAGGTTAAGCTAGGTCAGTTCCGACTTAAGGAGAAAGAGCTACGAGCCAGTGAAGCCGAGTTACGAGTTAGGGAAGCTTTAAGTCGGCTACGGGTTAGGCGCTTGGATCGGGCCTGACCTAACAAACCACAGGGGAAGAAGTTACGACTGAATCATTCGAGCTTGATGAGTCATACACGACTCAACGATTCACTTATAAGTCGTTTGCGACCTAAGGAATCATGTGTAGAAAGGGTGCGAGTTAATGAAGAAGGGTAAGCCGCGTGGATGTTGAATCGGCAAGGAGTTAAGTCGTGTTTCTTTGAGTCGTAGGTCGGCGTGATGTTGGGTCGGTAACAGTTTGAATCGGTCATGTATGTAATATGTGAGTCGGTAATATACATAAGTCGGTCGCATTGAGTCGGATGAGTTGTTGTATGTAGGTCGTACTTGTTAAGTCGGTCAGGGTTTGAGTCGTTGCATTGGGCTGTATGTAAATAAGTTGAGTCGTATTGTTGTGTATAAGTCGGCAACGACTTATGATGAGTAGGGGGGTTTTCATGAGTCGCATACGACTTAAGAGTGGCGTGAGTTGTAAATGCTATAAATAGCCGTGTGTGAGTCATTTGTGGGTTGGTTGATTTTTGAAATAAAATTTCTTGTTGATTGCTTTGTGCTTTCTTCTCCAATTGGTAGTTGAGTGTAATCTCCTATCTCCACTTACGTCATTCGAGTGCGCTCGAATCCACGTTTGTTGAAGCCGATTCACGGAATCTAGTGCGCTAGATCAACGTGCGAAGAATCGTAGATCTTTAAACACGGTATAGTGCGCTATCAACGTGTTTGAGATAGCTAGAGTTCGGTATCTTTGGATCAACGAACTTGGGCATTTTGGTATCTCAACTCACCGATTGCTACATTTCATTGATTGAAGTTTTGTTCCGATTTATCCGCTGCGTCATGATCCATTATAAATAAATAAACGTTATAATTTTTAAAGTTATAAAAAATTATGATTTTAAGAAATATAGTTAAAAGCTGATTTTTGAAAATAAGGAATTAATGACTTTATAAAATAGTTTAATCGGGATTTTAGAATTTATTGTGAAAAGTTTAAATATAGGATTTATAAAATTTAATTATTTTATGAATCAAAATGATGAAATTATAAAGGAGTTTAAAGACGTTTTTAAAATATTAATATGAATTGATTTATATAAGAGATTTATAAATGGATATTTATAAATTGAGATATTGAAATTATAAAACGAGTTTTTATAAGTGTTTGAATGAAGTGAAAATGAATTTCATTAAAGAATGAAATTTATAGAATTATAAACGGTGAAGTTATAAATGAAATTTATAAATAGTAAGATTTATAAATTTTGTGAAGTTATTAAGGAATATATTTGGATGAATAATTGAATCTTATAAGTTATAAGATTTATAATTATGAAGTTCAAAGGAACGATTTTGCAAACGAATAAATTTATAAGTACTTAACTTATAATATGAACCATTGTTTTATAATTGAGTTATAAATCGAATAGGTTAATAAAGGAATTTATAAAAGGAAGTTGTTATAAATAAATAGAAATAGAATTTATAAACGTTGTTTTATAAATTCATAAACGACTTATTTTGATAAGTAAATTGTTATGATTTATTTATGGAGTTATATTCACGTTTTTGAATAGTGAATAATTCTTTTAAATAAAATGTATAAAAGGATGAAAGGTGTTAACGTAGTATATTCACGTTTTTGAATAGTGAATAAGATGTTAAAGAAATTGTTTCCAATGTGATATTTGAAATAGAATTAAAACGATCTAACGAAGTTTTAATTGTGTTGAGATTCGAAACCATAGATTTCAACATTAATTGTTGAAATAGACGTTTTCGAGAAATGAAAAGGAAATAGTGGACTATAACACTGTTGTTATAGTAAATGATTTTCGAAAGGAAATGTTTTGTATAGTATTGGGATTTATATATCTATTTTAATTTCGAATCCCTATACTAGTGGTTTTGGGTTGTCGTAACGATGTTTTACGTAACATTCGTTTTGGCCCAAATAAATATGTTGAAGAGAATGATTTCCTTAATAGAATGAAATATATACTAAATTTCGATTTAAGTATATTGAATATTTTCCAAGGGTGAAAATAAATAAAATTTGTGAATTACTTATGAATAAATAAGTATGGAAATGTTTTTCCAATGTGAAATGAAACGTTTTGAGAATTTATCTTTTTGAAGATAAATTGAAATGAATTATTGAAATCATATGCATGGATATTTTGGAATGTAAATTCACTATTGAATTTATAAAAGCAAGTGGAATTTGTTTAAAAATAAGTATTGATTTATTTTTGAAGTGTGAAATAATATATCTTGTAAAGATATTTTGGAAAATAAATAATTTGGAAAATTATTTGGAATCTGGTGATGTGTGCATATCCATTGATAGTTCAATAACCGACTATCAATATTTCCATTCTAATGGGTAATTGATGTGATTTGTTTGAATGTGAATGCCACACTTATTTTTGAATAAGCGCTCACTATTCGGGTTAACCGGGAAAGGACCATGGGGTCGTATAACCCATTCCGAATATGTGATACGTCGTTGTGAATTGCATTGAAGATCGGTGTTGAAGACCCGGTATTTGCAAGAGCGATAGGATGACCTGTCGATTTACTCTGCACCGAGTAGCTCCGGTATAGAGTTCTCCATATGTGATGGTGAATCCGATCAGGATTGTGAATATCCGGATTGCAAGGACTTCTTTGTAAGTGCCTTCGGTTTTGTTCGAGCCCGGAACAGACTTGTATGGATTGTGTGTCTGACATTACAAATTGAGATATAAAGCAGATTTCTTTCAAATATATTTCTGTTGGTGGCGGAGAATTTATTCTTTTAGCTTAACACCCTTCTCTGAGACGTACGAGCTCAGAGGTTATATAGTTGAAGGTTATCAACGATATATTCCCAATTTGGTAATGTGACATGCTGAGTGTTGCTGAAATGATCATTGTGTTGATTATTTGTGATAGGATCATTTATTTGATCGTCTATCCTGGTGATCATTGTGTTGATCATTTGTTGACCCAAAGCATGGCTTTTGTATAAAGTATGTTTTTGTGGACGTGACTTCATCGAGCCTCACACCCCGGAAATGGTCAAAACTAGAAAGATGCGGCAAGGTTATGAGGGGTAGCTCCCTTTAGGGTATGTACATTTCCTTCTGGATAGAGGTTGTATCATGGTATGGAGCCCAGACATTTAACCTATGTGGTTACCGCGAATTTATTACTTTGTGGTTGTTGGTTATCGGGATCCCGTGAGAAAGGTCGTTTACGATCGGGGAATGGCGTGCTCGTGTCAGTAGTTACCCAGTTAAGGGTAACCCGGCCTTGTGTTGGCAGAGTTCCGGTTTGGTTCTCGGGAATCCTTCCAGAGGCATTCTCATGTGGCAATGGGAAGTTCCTTGGCCTGATCATTTGTTGGAAATCCAAAGAAACAATACGAAACTTGTACGGTTTTAGTTGTAGAACCTATCATTCACTTATGGTGTCGCAACACTGTTTGGATGGTAGCTATAGTAGGCATAGTTCGAAATGTCTATGTTGGCTAAGATTTATATTCTACTTTCGAAATAATTTTCTACACTATGCACTAGTAATAATATCAAATGCTTCTTTTTAATGCGTATCAAGCATCTTTGACTATCATAAGGAGAAATCTCCTCCGATTCTGCGTTTGCATGTGTGTGTGTGCGGGAGGCCTTATGGTAGTCTCATTTTTAAAAGCATTGCGAATTGAATTTAAAAATATCTCTCTATTTTGATTTTAAAGTTAAATAAACTGTTTTGAGTTCTCACACCAGTCACATGACTGACTCGGAGTTTATTGTTTTCCTTCCTAAACTCTGGGTGCCCACCAATTTCCACACGGGCAGTCAAGAGTTAAGGTTTATCAGGATATTCTGGATATTCTGGAATTGCTAGAGGCAAGATGGATGGCATGGCGTATTACTAGTTTATATAGTATTTCTTTTTCCGCTGCACTGTTTGATGTTGTATATTGTTGTACACTCTGATGATATGATGTAATGTAATGTGATAAAATGTAATAACTGATATAGTTCTTTGTTTAAAGATTATTCATTTATTATTATATGTTGTTTCGCTGCGAATTGTGAGATTCTGATGTGATTCTGTTGTTTTCTATTCCGTTCTATTTTCTCTTTTCTATTCTATTTTCTAATTTTCTGTTTTCTTTTCCCTCCATCTTCTACCTTATCTATTATCTTCTTTTCTTCTCTTCTTTTCTCTCTTTTTCTTTTCTTAAATTCTTTTTAAAAACCCTAACTATTCGGTTTTTCGGCAACGAAAAATCGACATGTTACATGCGGCAATGCCCATGTTAGGCTCTACCAGCTTACTCTTTGTGGTTGGTCGTAACCCATCCATGACCGACCGTGACATTCAATCCAAACAAAAGGTGCACCCATCGAATACGAAATCCCAATAGTAATATGAGGGATCAACATCGCTAGAGGTAGCTAAACTCATTGGCCAGAAAAGGCTCCTGTTTTAGTCATTTTAATTATGACACATGTTTCAAGGCTATCCATCATTTTCTTACTTCATTCCATTAAACGTTCGTCAATTCAACAACAACGTTCTGGATATCATCCACAACATACATGGTTGTTACAGTGGTTCCAATATTGATAGAGAGTATGCCCATAAGAGGCCCTGGTCTCTTTAACAACCAAATGCCATTTTACACACAGTTAGTACTTTTATACTCTGCAAACAAGTCATACTTGATATCAAAATATCATATTCGCTTCAAAATCAAATCCATTTCGAAATCATATTTACTTCAAAAAATATATTCAAATCGCTACGTCATTTTACTTGAAAATACCATTTCGCTCCAATATCTCGATTTCGCTTCCAAAATTGTTTCGAATTTCAATTTAAGTTATAACTTCATTTTAACCCATTTCTCGTTCAAATCCAAGATTCAAATATATACATTCTACCCTTTGACCAGTATGGATTTTTAAGAAAATAGTTTGAAAAGATTTAAAATAGCTTAAATAGTTAAAATAGTTTAATAGAAAATAGTTTGAGCATTAAAAATGGTTTATATATAAAAATAGTTTAGAAAATCAAATTTTTTTAAATATTTAATGAATACAGATTTTAAACCGTTTATACTAAAATAGTTCATTTAAAAATAGTTTCAAAGTCAAACCTGTTCACTTTCCAAATTTTCGAATTCAAATCAATCCCAATTTCCATTTCGATTTAATCGATTCAATCCTGATTTCAAGTCAAATTCAAATACAATTCCAAATTAATTTCAATTCCAATTCCAAATTAATTTCAAATTCCAATTCCAAATTAAATTCGATTAAATTCTTAAATTTAAACAATTTTGATTTATATCAGTTCCGAGTTTGATTTCTAAAATATCGATTCAAAACACTTAAATCAAATTTTCCTTCAATATACAATTTAAAAATACAAACCTTATTATTAAATTTGTAGCTCAATTTGAAAATATTGTTTTATATCACTTTTACTTAGCAATATCTAAAGTTCGAATAAAAGTCCAATCCCAAACAAATCAATTTCTGAATTTTAAATCGTATTCCAATTATAATTTCAAAAATCTCAACTTCAATTATTTATAACATTCCTATTATCAGCTTTAAATTTCAACATTTTGAGTTCCAATTCGAAAATAATTCGATTTCCATAAATTCGTTTTTTATCCCTTAAAACCAAATCATCACATAAATACTTTCAAATAAAATTTTTAAAATCATTTAATTTAACCAATCTGGTGTCCATATATAATTCTCTATCCTATGGCCAAGTGAATCGATTATTTAAATTTAATTCAAGGATGTATATATATCATTTCAATCCAAAATAAATGCCATAATATACATCGTTTCAACCTATTTCTTAATTTATTCGAAATAATTCAATTTACAATTTTATGTACTGTAAATAATATATAGGATGATAACATGATATATCAAAATAAATAAGCATCCAAAATATCAACCAATAGCATCCATCACAATCAATCATCCAAACAGTCAATAAACTTCACAACAATTTCATAGTTAACGATGTCGGTATTTTATAGGAAATTAGATTCTAATTCAGTTCTAATTCAACCTAACTGTTGATTCAAATTCCTATTAGTTAATTCAAATATCAATTTAAACGTCAATTAAATTTATCAAACAACAATAAATAAATTTAAATCACATCATAACTTCAATTTTACCTAATATAAAAATATTCTAGTCAATCCAGAGTGTATAAAATACTCACGTTTGTTTGAGTTCGAAATTCAAATTAACCAAACAATGATGACTCCAATTCAACAATGTAGACGGGTTAGACATGATATGAAAAATGACAATCAAATCCGACCCCATATGCACACATTACGAATTTGTTAACATTTGAATTAAATTAGTTAATTAGCTCTTAAGAAATAGTTAACTACCCATATTAAACGTGCTTAGCCTTCCAATTGTTAACCCCTTAATCCTGTATCTCAACCCAGGTCGCACTCTACATCATGCACGCCTTGCCTAAATCGTATGTCGCCAACCACCAAGCAGCGCCAGAGCTCCGGCTTCCAACAGCTACGAGTGCGCCTCATTCTATCACACCCCTGCTTTAAGCCAGTCACCTCCAGCTTCTCTAATTTGTCGACCTCACCTGAAATCACTTCCTCTAGATCGTCGAACCCTATGTGCCCCCTCTACCAGAGACTGATCGTCAGCATTCCACAACCACCGTGACTAACTCACTAATGTCGGGCTACTGATCAGCGTGCACGTGAATACAACCTCAACCCGACCCTCGTTAGACTTTGAGATCGAGTCCGACTTTGAGATCGTGGATTGCTCTGACATTTTATTCGATCGTGCTTTGCTTTATTTTTTTCTTATCGAGATATTCTTTTTTCAATTGTTGTCTGCAATTTTTTTTAAATACATGGAGGCTTCGATTCGAAAAGAAAGGAGAAAAAGGAAGCGCACGAATTGACTTAAATAGATATTTATTATTATTAAAATTAGAAAATATCTTGCTTATAAACGACTGAAATTTCGAACTCCAAATAAAGCGTACTGCCAGGCGTTTACAATGTTTTATCCCCATTTCGAACACAATGAGACTAATTTCGAGGCATAATTCAATCTTATGCAGAAGATAGCTTTTCAAAACTAACTAATTCAATTTCATTCTGAAAATAAGTTCTATGCGTTTCAAGTTTGCATGGCCAAACGATAAGTTTGATCGCCATGAAATTTGAAATCCTGCAATAACTCACTATTATAGATCCGATGAAAGTGGTATCGTTGAAACCCGAGACAGCGGCCAAAATGGCTATTTTTACTCGTTAATTAAAACATAAAATTTGTAATTTTTAATTGTTCTATAATCCAATTTTAAATGTTAACCATCTCCATTCATATTTAAATAAAACTTAATTCAATTTTCAACGCCGTTTCATTTTTTAAATAATCGCAACATAAATTTAAACAATTTAATTACCTAATAAATGGATATTAATAAATTATAAAATTTCAAATAAATTTTAGTTATCAACATTATTTTAATTCTATCTAAATAATTCACATTTTTTATTCAACTTCGGAATGATTATAAATACAGTCAATACATAGAATTTATTTCAATACTTGTTATTGCTAAAATCTTTGAAATTAGTTTTTCAAAGTTTTAATCAAGTTCATTTCAAATAAATTACACTAATAAATTATTAAATTTATTTTAAACCATTTTTATCCAATAACCACATTAAATCCAATAATTTAAAATAGTTAGAAATATGGGTCTTTACAATAGTCTCTACTCAAGGCAGCATAATTATTGACTACCGAAGCTTCCTGAATTCCACCTCCCATTACTCTACTAGCAACACCCGGTTGCATCATATTCATGAAAAAATGATACAAAGATTCCATTCCAACCCGTGGACTCCAACACCCACATTCCCTACTTGTGCTTGTCCTGGTTTTCTCCTGGTATTAGGTCTGGCATTTCCATCTATAGTGGTGCTTCCTCCTCTAACATTATCTCTTCGAGAATCCAAATCTGTATTCAAACCTCGTGAGATACAGAAGAATAGCCTAATAAAGATAGGAGACTAAAGATAAAGAGCATACTTATATATAGCAAATTCATGTACGTTACTATATCGTTGTCCTATACCCCAATCTTTACTATAATTTCCTAAGGATTAAGTTTTCCAAAAATCATTTTTAGTTAGTGTATTTAATAAACTATGCTCTGATACCAAGTTGTAACATCCCCTATCTAGAAGCCCAAAGATAAGCACTACAGGCGCTGCAGTCATCCATATTATTAACTTTCGGCGACTAAATACGGCTATGTTAATGGTGTTCATAATATCAAAAGCACTTGAATATTAAACAAAATCACAGATTTCGAAGAAAATAACATTTTACTAATTTCATTTCAAATTTCACATTCAAATTACATAATCCCATAATCGTTTCCTAGGTTGAGACAAAATATAATTATTACATAAATATGCCAAGTGCGACATATGATGATTTCCGCTTGGTTGACCAGAATACTATATAGACATAACTGTCTTCGACACGGCGGAATAAACAAGACAAAGCAGAAACTCCAAAGTAGCTATCGTTAGCCAGCTGCTTGTCTCCGAAAGCTTTATTTGTAAACCAACTAAAAGATGTAAAACCTCAACCCTCCGCCTACTAAAATCAGTTTTTGAGCAACCGAGAGTTTAAGGGGAGAAACATAAACTACGAGTCAGACATAAAGCTTGTTGTGAATAATACTATACTTCTCGGTAATTTGATATTAAGTGAGACCACGTCGCTTAGCAGAACGGGTTTCCCCTCACTAATCGCTGTTGAAAACATATATTTTTTGCAAAACGTTATCTTGTAAACAAAATTGGTTAAAACTACAAAGCATTATTTATTATGTAAACATTAATATCAAGTAATAAATAAACTATCTGTCTGAACATTGTAGTTATGTTTGGCTAACTACTAACATTTAGCGGACTCGGACCTATCAAACAATATAATAAAAATAATCTAACACCTATTAGACAGTCCTCTTCTAGACAGTCTATCCTTAACTATTTGTTAAATACTCAACTTCTGTATGGTCCGTCCCTAACTTAACATCTCCCAAGGTCACCTGATCCTAATTGTTTTGCAGCCTGACCAATAACCTGTCTGTATACGAATATATATTCCTTTATATGTGTAGTCATAGTTTTAGTCTTACCTATGGTAAAGCCCTACACAATGGAATTTTGGACTAAATTAGCTGGGGCTAGTAGTTAATGTATAAGGCGCGACCCTAAACCGGTCATATTTGGTATTCTAATAACTGAGTTATTTTACTTATGGAAATCTTCCTAAAATTTTCATTGAAAACCATTCATCAAATTGATTTAAATCTTTAAACCAAACTTAACAAGGAAAATATATATACTCTATGCTTTACTCAAAATCACCTTGCTATGTTATATATATACTTCACTTAAAACTTTGTTAATGAAAACAAATAAATCTTTGAAAGTACCTCTTTTGATCTCATTGAAAGTATCCCTGCAGTAACAAAGTAAAACTCTTTTGTTCATCTAGGCCGAAAGGCCAAAACCTCCCTTTTGAACCCATTAACATAATGCTTTCGAAAGCATTATAAAAAACCTTCCCCTTCGACAGCTATAAAACCATAGACATCCTTCTTTTAAAACCTCTAAACATTGCCTTTCGAAACAGATTGAAAATGTTTCCTTTTAAACTTTTCAAAACCATTGTTTAAATCTTTAGAGATCTTTGGGGAACCACCCCTTCGAAAACTTTCTTTAAATCCTTTCGAAAGCATTTTGGTTCAGTTTAAAACATGTGGATACACCTATCGAAACCATTGGGTTAATCTTTAAAAATCTCTAAGGGTCACAAAACTACAGGATTGAAAGCAACTCTTTCAAAAGCTATTAGCTCGGTAAGGAAGTTTTCATGTTGAAACCAACCTCCGAAAGCATTGGAGAAGCGACAAGGTTTTAAAAAAAATAACCCTTTCGAAGGCATTGCTTCGAAAGGTAGAAGCGACAACAAAAGGCTTCAACCTAGTCGAAAGCAGTTATCAAAAACAAAGGCACAACATCTTAAAACCATTCTTTAAATCATTTGACCTAGCCGGTAGCCAAGCAAGTCGAAAGCTATTCAGTCGAAAGCAAGCAGGCGTATTTGCATTTATAACAAAACGACTCTTCGATCCCTTCAGAATGCTTAGTTTCGACCCAAAACCTGTCGCATTTCTCCAATTCACTATGTACCAAGTTATTGATACTATGTGCATTGGTTTCGTTAACATGGAGGCAGAACTACTAAGTCGGAAGCCAATCGTGATGGAAGCAGTGTGCCAAAGTAACAAAACAATAAAAGGCATGTCGATAAACTATTCTTTTCACCTAACCGGCCTTATGTGTCAAATTATGATTGGTTGCAAATTTTATTTTCCAAAGTACTGCCAATTTCAGGTATAACAATTTGAATTATTTACAAAATAACCCTTCTCTTTTTTATAAATATGTAAAACATTTAAGTCCCATACCTTAAATAGTTTTATATATCCATCAAAACACTTTGAGAAAATTCTACAAAAATTCCAAAAAATCATTTCTAATATGTTTTCTAACATATATAAATTTCAGACCCAAATTATATATGATTTAACCGTAAATTATATTTAACCCAATAAATCATTTCCTTCACTAGAAAATTTATATAAAATCCATATAAATTCAGAAAATTATGAAAATTTAAACCCGTCTCCAAAATACAATTACTGATCTATACCTAAATTCACAACACATTTAGATGTCATTAAATATGATTTTCACATCAAAACATATCAAAAAATCTATATGAATAAGCGTAAACCATCAACAAACATATATAAATATTCAATCATTCAAAAACATGGCATAATCATTGCAAATAAATTCAGTTCATCCTTAAAACCGAAATCCATTATGAAAACAGGAGATGTAGTCATTATTCACCTTAGCTTTGATGTTAAGGAGATGAGATTTGATCCTTGATTTATGTTGATTATTTTCTTCCTCTTGATTTGCATGATTTTCCCTCTTTTTTTCTTAATGGTGGTCGGACTCTTGGTGTTTTTGTTTTTGTGAATTATGAATGAACGTGAAAATGAATGTAAAGAGGGTTTAGGGTATAAGGTTATTGCTCTTTCCGATTATGCCCTTGGCCATTCAACCTAACTTAGCTCCTTTTAATTCATTTAGTTCATTAGTTTATCTAGGCACGACTAGCCCTTTATAAATCATAAATATCACTCTCTTTGAAAATTACATTATTTCATTTAATTACCTAATTAATGTTCTAAATAATGTTACTAAAAATATAGGGTGTTACAATAAAGCCAAAGGGAATTGGGTAAAAGAATGGCCATTTGTACTTTTGGCCTATCAAACATCTACTAAAACTGCAACGGACGTACCCCTTACTCTCTAACATATGGGTGTGAAGCAATGTTGCCAAATGAAATTGAGACACCCTCACACTGAAGAATCACATAAACTTTTGACCCAAATCAAGAGTTGAAGAAAGAATCTTTAGATTTAGTACATGAATTAAGAGGTAAAGCAGCTATCCAAACTTCAGAATATTGGAGAAGAATTTCGAAATACTACCATTCAAAAGTAAAAATAGGATCCTTTCAAGAGGGAGACTTGGTACTCCGAAGGGTAATGGCAAACGCAATATTGATGGACTGCTTGGACCAAATTAGGAAGGTCCCTTAATGGTATCCAAAGTAATTACACCTAGAGCTTACAAGTTATGTCGACCGAATGACAATAAGGTTCCTAGTACATGGAATGCGAAACACTTTTGACCATACTTTCCTACCAAAAAAGAATAAAAGCGCATTTCCTCCAAAAGAAAAGTTTACATGGTTGGAAGTATAACTCATTGCACTTGGACATTATCATTAACGGTCAAAGCCTTTGTCCGCGCCGAGTTGGCCAGGTCAAGCCCCTCTTGGAGATAGGTAAGAGTAAGCCTTTATCCATTCCATGTTATGGCCAGGTTAAATCATTGACAATCCCTTAGCCGCGCTATTCTATGGCCATGTTAAGGCGCCTCTTGGTGGGAGGTTGCTGTAAGCCTTTATCCACGCCTCGCTATAGCTAGGTTAAAGCGTCGACAAGCCCTTGGCTGCGCGACGCTATGGCCAGGGCAAGGGGCTTCCTATATGGGGTTAGAGTAAGCCCTTATCCGTGCCATGTTATGGCCAGATAAAAGGATTGACAAGCCCTTAGCCGTGCCATGCTATGGCCAGCTCAAAGGATCGACAAGCCCTTGGCTACGCCACACTATGGCTAGGTCAAGGCACATCCTCGAAGGAGTATGGGTAAGTCCTTAGATCCTTCTTGTGGATAAGTTAACCAAGCGCACTAGAGAACAATGGCCTAAGATGTCCAAGCCCAAGAAGCAGCATATCAAACAATAGACTAAGACATCTAAGCTCAAGAAGCGGCATAAAAAATGATGGACTAAGACATCCAAGTCTAAGAAGCATCATATCAAATGATAGACTAAGACGTCTAAGCCTAAGAAGCGGTATATCAAACAACGGACTAAGATGTTCATGCTCGAGAAGCATCAAATCAAATAACAACTACATACAAGGCTTAAAGGGTTAACATATCTCGAAAGAGACAAAGCCCGAACAGTGGAATAGAACCGAAGGCTTAAGTAAGAATCTACAACCTCCAACTAATCATCAAAGGAGAATTTATGAACTTCACTTATTAATACCCAAATCTGGGTTTCGTATCTTTAGTTATTAAATTCAAGACTTCATTAATTAATACCCGAATATGGGTTTTAGGCCTTTACCAATAATAAATTGTCTTCATCATACCAGAATCTAGGTTTCGGGACTATAATTGATTACTGGAATTCACTTATTAATGCCCTAATTCAGGTTTAAGTGTTCTATTATGAAGATAATTATTATGGATTTCTGATTATCCACCACTAATACTCGAATCTGGGTTGGGAGTTCTATTATGGAGACCATTAGTGATTATTAGTTACTAAAACCCGAATCTACATTCCGGATATCTTACTATTGACTTCTGATCTTCACTTATTGATGCCTAAATTAGGGTTTTAGGTTTTTGAACTTCCAAATACATGAATTTGAGTTTCAGCTCTTTTACCATCAATTTTCGGATTTCATTTGTTAATTCTAAGATCTGGGTTTTAAAGTGGATTGTATTGAGATTACATTGGACATCTAGGCTTCAATTAAAACTTTGAGTTTGTCTTCCTAATACTCAAATCACGGCCATTAGTTAGCTATTCTAAAGAACATTTATCAACATCTGAATCTTGGCCCCTGGATCATTATTATCTCTAAAAGGTGTTTACAAATACCTATTACTTATCAACCAAATAAGGATTCATGGATTACAATAACTTATTTCCAGATGGTAGTTGATGACATTCTATTACCAAACATTTTCTATCTGTAGTGGAAAGTTCTCGTACTTCAATTATAATATGACCGATTTGCTATTAATCTCGTGGGAGTTCAATTTATGAACTTTATTTTTAACTACAAATGTTGATTTGTGGGACTCATAATATTGCCAAACGAAAGTCCTTGGTTTCCAATCGTTTACAACTATAGATTTCATATCCTTTATTAACTCAAGGTGATGGCCAGTTAATCTTTAGAGCTTAGAAGCTCTATTATATTGACTTCATTTCCAAACAAAGAGATATATATTTTTATAACTAATTAGCTAATGATATAAAATGTTATTTGCTTTAGATTTTACAGGAAAATGAGGTTATTAAGAACAAAGTAGCTGTTAAATTTTTGTCCTAAAGAACAAAAGCTTCTTTCATACAAGGAGGGGCCAAAATGTTAATTATAAAATCCACTTAAGAAAAAAGATACGAAAGAGCGCTTATAAAAGTATGGGTTTCACCAAAGTTAACAAAAGAACGTTTCAAAGACATTGAGATTACTTTCAAAGGAGTTTCAAGCACCAGGTGCCTTACAAATGATAAACAGGACAAAAGCTTTCGAAAGAAAGGAAAAAGAAGGCAAGATTAACCTTCCACCTCATTAAGACCTTTTGATGATGATGGATTTCGCATATATAAGAAAAGCAGGAATGAGTTCGAAACACCTTTCGAAGGTATCAAACGTAAAGATTGAACACATGAACCAATTCCTTCCATTTGAAGAATTGATTCTAATACAATTTTCAAAAACGAGGATATGCCTTTCGAAACGGTTGGAACCCTTCATGAAAATCTTAAATGAAGGCCAAGAGTACTTTTGCTAAGACCCAGTTGCCACTCTCTATTCCTTTTAAAGCAATGTGAAACCTCAACTCATCTCCCACTTGCAATTGTATAGCAACAGAAAGCAAAGAGCATTTCTACCACCCTTTCGACGAAGTCAAAAGTAGTTCAGTAAAAAGCAAAGAAAAAGAGGCACTCAGACTTTAACGGGAGCGAAAGTTAGTCAAGACAATCCTTTCGACTAGGCCGAAAGGCATAGAATTAAAAGGTAGAGGCACAAGAATGGATGCGAAAGCCCAAAAGGAAAGCCTTTCGATAACATTGAAAGCAGGTGCACATAAGACTGAAGGAAGGCCGTTCAAACATGTTGAAAGGATGCATGCGAAAGATTGGAGGAAGACATTTTGACTAAATCGTAAGGATGCTTGGGAAAGGAGGCGACCTACATCTATAAATACGACCGTAGGGGTTTGATTTTGGGAACAGGACAAAACTCATTCTCCAATTTCTTAGCCAAATCAAATCTTTGTAACCCTAAATCAATTAAAGGGAAAAGTACTCTTACGTGTAATGTAATTTGGATTAATATGGAAAGAGGTAGCGCATGGATTCAATAAAGATTTTGATCATGAGGGAGATCATTTCAATCATTAGCTCGTCTAATGATCAATGCACATGATGCTAGTTTATCTTCTTAATTCCTTTTTGTCTAATGCGATGCCATAGGATAAACTTGGATAATAATCAAACAAATCACATTGTCATCGTGTTTAATGATATTTAACGGTAAACAAAGATGATGATGTTTCGATTATAATAAGTTCATGGAGATTACGTTATTTGCGATGATATTCCATTGCGTATACGACATAGAGCTTGCATATTGTACATTAGATGTACTTCGAAAGAGAAAAATCCCTTTCGACTTGGTCGAAAGGGACGTTTCAAAAGGGATCTGATTTATAAATGTTAAGTTATTATATATGGACGAATTCCTTTGCAAGGGGCGCACACACAATAAAACATACAACCCTTTTGAAGGATTTCTTCCCAAAAGAGTATATATAATGATGTCGAAAGCAAACATTTCACTTAAAAGCACATTGGCCCTATCGACACAGACGAAAGAGTCGAATGTCTAAAATTAATAACCTTTTTTGGACCCACTCAGAAAAGATGTTTCGAAAGAGGTGTTTTTTTCTCCTTAACCTTCATTTCAATAAGGTTGATAGCATCTATTAACTTCCATTAATATTTTCGTTAACATGAAAATTTGTTAGCATCGCCAAAGCTATGTGGTTGGGTAGTATGTTTATTTGCGATGTGAATAAAATTATTAAAGAGATCACTCCCTTCGAAATCCTCCTTTCAATCGAGTTGAGTTGACAACCAACCTCCTCAAGATGAAGATTAAGGAAAGAGTATGTCATTTGAACTCTTTCAAATGAGTTGAAAGTTTCCATTTGTATAAATATTCATAACCTTTCAACTATGTTAAAAGGTTCACTCATCCCTTTCGATCATATCGAAAGGTCTACTTTGCCTTTAAAGAGAAGAAACTGCTTTTGACATAATTGGTTTCGCTCCTTTAGGAAGAACTCCTCCGAAAGGATCAATTGCACTATAGGGTGCATATACCTTTCGAAGGAACCTTTGTCATTTAATGTTGCTTTGTATTTATGCATTTAGTCTTCCTCGTATCTTCCCTTTTGACCAACTCGAAACGGATCTAGCTCTTTCTAAGTGTATCAAATGTACAATATGTAAAGCCTTATTTAATATATGCAATGGGAAATCATCTTAGATAACACAAGTTCTATAAACTTGTTAAGATGAAGACATTATCATCTTTATTTGTCATAATATATTGTTGATCGTGGTGATAATGTGTTTTGTATGCATATTATCCTAGTCGATCCCATGGCATTGCATAAGACAAAAAGAGTTAAGATGATAAGGTAGTATCATGTGCAATTGATGATTAGTCTAGCTAATGATAGAAATGATCTCCCTCGTGATCGAAATCTTTATTGAATTCGTGCACTTCTTCTTTTGAACCTTAAACCGAAATGAGTTTCAAGTTTGAGAGCTTTTTCCCTAAATCAATTTAGGGCTACAAAGATTTATTTTTGCCGAGAAGGAGAAGAATTAGTTTTTGGTTCCACAAAACTTGATAACCAAAATCGAACCCTTAGGGTCTTATTTATAGATGCAGGTCGACCCCCTTTTACGCCTTGTTTTTTACTCAATCGAAAGGTCCTTCTATCTTTCGCTTTATCCTTTCGACATGGTCGAAAGGACGTCTTTCTTTTTTCAGTATGCTTGCTTTCGATGCTGTCAAAAGGCATTCTCTTCGAGTTTCCTTAATCATCCTTGCACTTCCCATTTTCTTATTCCAGAGCTTTCGAACCAGTCTATAGGGTCCCCTTGTCCACCTTTCGCCATCATTAAGGTCCAAGTGTTTCTTTTCTTTGCTTTCTCTTGGATTGCTTACGACTTCGTCGAAAGGTTGATAGATGCACCTTTTCTCCTTATGTTGCTTTTTTTCATAAGAAGTAAAGATACGGGTTTCCGACTCTATCGATAGGTGGTTTTCTAGGGATTCAAACATGTTGAAGTGTTGATAGTTTTGACGTGGCAAATAGCTTTCGAATGCATGCTTGCGAATTGATGCGGAACCCTCCCTAGATGTTAAAGGCTTTGACCAGTTCGAGGGGCTTGATTAGGCTTCCAAAAGGGTTGTTCTGATCAAGGCTCTTTCTGAGTAATTTGAATGAAGGCAAAACCTTTGGTTTTGAAAGGTTTGGCATATACATGAAGGGCTGTTATCCATTGCCTTCGAAGGGGGGTTTCGAACCCACTCCTACTTCTTCTTATATATGCGAATCCATCTACATCAAAGGGTTTTAATAAGGCAGAAGGTTAGCCTTGCTTTCTTTTTCATACTTTTGAAAGCTTTCGCACTGTTTATTATCTATAATGGCACCTGGTGCTTGTGACTCCTTCGAAAGCCATCTCAATTCCTTCAAAACACCCTTCCATGAACCTTGGCAAAACCTATGTCTTCAACTTTAGTAGAGTCTAGCAGTTTTCTTAACCTTCTTTCATACCATTGTTCTTAAGTTGATTTTATGGTAAACATTTTGCCCCCTGCATGAAAGAAGATTTTGTTCTTTAGGAAAAAAATTTTCATAACTTCTTCATTCTTAATAAGCTCATTTTCCTGCAAAATTCAAACCAAGCAACATTTTCTATTGTTAACTCATTATGTATTTAATATAAGCTTCATGATTTTGAAATAAAGTCAATATAGCAATGCTTCTAAACTCAAATGATTGTCTGTTTATAATCCTGAGCTAACGAAGGATATGAAATCCATAATTGTAAACTACTAAGGATTAAGGACTTTTTGCCAGCAATATTAGGGGTACCACCATTCAACTTTTATAGTTAAAAATGAAGTTCATGGTGGAACTCCCATGCAACTAATAGTTATTTATGCATATAATACTTGAAGTCCATGAATATTTCGCTGGAGACATCAGTGTCTACAAAAAGGAGGCCATAAGTTATCATCTGGAAATAAGTCATTGTGATCCATAAATATTTTATTTGGTGGAATAAGTAATACGAAATAAGAATGAACCACGGGCCTAAATTCAGATGTAGGCGAACGACGTTTAGATTTGCAAACTAACAACCATGATTTGGGTATTAAGAAGACAAACTCGAAGTTTTTGGTTGATTTTGACAAGAAAACTTGTCAGCACACCAAATTGAAGATTAGGATGTGAATGATGCTTTCAAAACATCCTTTCGAATAGATGGAGATTGTCAAAGCTTTTCAGATAGGTAAAAGTGATCAAAACTCGTCTATGTTACCTTTCGACCAAATCAAAAGGGTAATCTCTCTCTCTCTCTCTCAACAATTCTTTCAAAAGGGTTGACTGGGAACCCTGTCGAAACCACATTTTGACGTTGGCAAGGAAGCATGGGTTAGAAACCTAACGATCTCCGAAAATAGCGGAGTTGAATTGGTTTTGACTCTGTCGAAAGGGGTGACACTTACAATGTGGTTAATTTGAGCTTAAGCTTCTAAGAAACAGTAATACTAGGGGTCCTATTTGGTCAGAGGGGCAATTTCACCCAACTCAGTTTTAATTTGACACCTTTATGAAAAATTAGGAAATCTGAGCTGCAAAATAAATCTAATTATTAGAATCCACTTTTATTGAATTCAACTAAACAATTTGATAAAATTCCAAAACTGATTTGAGAATTAGGCTTCACCAGTTTAAGAAAAATACAAGTGAGAAGTTAAAGAAATTAGATCCCCTACAACTGACTATTAGGGCCATATTTATTGGTGCGGGTTGTGAGCTTTCGACCCCAAGCTTTCGATGTGGTCGAAATGTCAACCCCTCTGCTTTTGTTAGTGTCCATTGCGCCATACCATTCGACCTGGTCAAATGGGTTTTATTTATTTTTCTTTTCCCGTTGGAGGCTGAGCTTCCGTTTCTTGCTTTGTTTCCTTTGGACTTCATTGAAAGGAGTTGCTTGATAGCCTTCCGACCTTATTAAAAGGTCTATTTTTGCGCCTTTGACTTAAACGCTGATGTGTTGAATAAGATAACCAAGGTGCTAGCCTTCGACACTTTCGAAACATGCCTTCTTTCAAGTGAGACGAAACTCATAAAAGGTTTTATTATGAATGGACCCTGTCAAAAGCCTATATCCCAACTAACTTGGAACCACATGACTTTATGGTGATGGTCGTGTAGTTCTTCTTTCTTAGGTGAGAGTGGCCCTAACCATTTCGAAAGGCTAAATATGCTTTCTAAAGGGTTGAGTTGGTTGTTTACCTCCATGGTGGAAGTGAATGAAAGCAAAACCAAGACGTTTCAAAAGGTTTGGCATAAAATGTAGAGTGCCTGCTATCCATTGCCTTCGAGAGTTGTCTTTTTGAGTACTTTGGATGCTATTAACATGTTTTCTTTTGCCTCTGAATGTTAGCCTTCGATCTTGTCGAAAGGTCTCTGTCGACATAGTCAAGTCATCCTTCTTACCTACTCGAAGGGTATTGCTGACGCTACCACATCCTTGTCGGAAGCTATGTTTAACAAAACTATCTTGGTGCTTTCTAATCTTTATCAATGCTTTCATGTTCCTTCTTTCATAATTTTATTCCTGAGAATATTTTATGGATAACATTAGGCGCCCCCCCCCCCCCCCGTTTGGAAGAATGTTTTGTTCTTTAGGACAAAAACACCAAGGACCTTCCTTCTTTATTTCCTGCGAAATAAATAATAACCTTTATTAAGACTGTAACCTTTTTATGAGACTTTAATGAGTAATATTAAACCTATGAAGTCAACGTTCATGGTGTTATTTGGAAACTGAAATGTACATAATTTAACTTCCTTAAGAATGTAGAATAATGTCACCAGATTTGCAGATATTGGCTTAGATAAACGAACCTTTGGAGAAAGTCTACCATGTGCTCTAGATATTCCTGCCTTGAGTTAAACCTCCTCTATCGTACAAATATTAATTTTGTGCTTTTGGTGGCCTTAACTCATCCCACTAATGACAACTTTATTCTCATCCTTATGCCATTGGTCAGTAATCCTCATTTATTGAAAAATTCACAAATTATCATAAAACTAAATAGTAAAATATTAAATTAACAACATTATGAGTCCAATAAGAGATTTTCATAAGAAATCAGAAATAGGAACTCTATAAATTGCCGTCAAAATTCACAAGGAAGTTTAAAATTCATGAAATTTAACGAAAGACCAACCAAAATTCAATGATGAAATTCTGCATATGAAACTCGAAAATCATCATTGAAACCTACAAGGAAACTTTAAAACTCATTTAATCTGAAAACTCAATAAGTGTTCATCAAAATTTCCAATTCGAAAATAAATAATATGAAATTCATGAATCGTCATAAAAATGAAATAGGAAATTTAGGATTCATAAAATCAAAGATCCAATGATCTAATAAGGCAATCGGGTATATGATAACCATAAATCTTCATCAAAATTCATAAGGAAGTGTAAGGTTCATCAAATTAGAAAATGAGCATTGGTCCATCGAACTCGAAACAAGGAAATGAGAAGCATAAAATTCATCAATAATCATAAAATCCAACGTGATAATTTAGAGTTCATTATACTAGAAATCCAATAGGAGATCATCCCAAATTCATTAAGGGAATTAAGAATACAAAATTGACAAATCATCATTAAAATTCACAAGGGAATTTGGAATTCACAAAATCAAAAGTCTCATAAGGGATTATCAACACAACGAATAAAGAAAGTAGAAATTCACAAACCATCATGAAAACTAACATGTGACTTCAAAATTCGTCAAGTCAAAAGCTCAATAAAGGATCATCAATAATCCTAACAAGGAAATTAAAAATGTGGAATTTATCAATCATCACAAGAATCGGTAAGGAAACTTGGATTCCGTTAAATCGGGAGATTGTTATATAGGGGAACTCAAAAATCCAAGAATCCATAAATGTGATTAGAAATCTGTCCATTCTAACAAAAAATCATAAATTCAATGGGAAACCTATAAATTATCATGCAAACTTTCTAAAAGGAGTTAAGAAATCATGAACTCATAAAAAAGTGATCAATGGGAAATCATCATGAAAAATTCAATAGGGAATTACAACATGTATAATTCATGAATTGTCATAAAGGTCAATAAGGAAATTGAAAATTCACAAAACCACTAATTTAGTAAGAAATAATTGTGGAAATTCACCAATGGAATTAGGAAGGCGGAATCAATAAACAATTATAGATCAATGTAGGAGATTAGGACTGACTAAATCCAAAATGGAATTCTCAAGAGAAGGAATTAAAAGTCTACGTATTCAGGAATTTAACAAAAATATTGTCAAGATCTTGACATATAGATTACAAAAAAGTCATCCAATACTGAAATTAGAAATTTGCTTGGCCATAGTAAATTCAGTAAATCCAAATAACAAATTCCTAGACCTATGGGTTAGTAGAGTTTTTGCTATATTAGAGTTGGTGTAACAACCCTATATTTTTTGCATATAATTTAAATTTGATTTGATTTGATTTTGAAATTATTTAAAACTTGTTTATTTCAAACATTTCATTTTTAAATATAAATTTTGATTATTATGTGAATTATAATTTCAAACTGGTATAAATTGAATATTTCCCTGAAAAATGGATTTGTGTCCAAAATTGGTCAAACTTTGACTTTAAATTTTAAATTTAAATATATGAATTCTTGAATTTTATCTTTTATTATGAAAATAGATTTAATATCATGAATACTGCTATTCGTTTCGTTGAAATTGGTTTTAAATTGTGAAAGTTATACCCTTTACAATATTGTGTGTATATAAGGTTATTTAACAATATTCTTTGTTTTAATTTATATAAATGATATTTTTACTTGATATATCTTATTCTAATTTGTATATTTATGTTATATTATGTATATTTTTACTTTTAAATATTTTTAAAGTGATGTTTGAATTTTTCCAAAGCTTATTGAATTAATTTTTTATTTTAAAGCCTAGTTTCTATTTTCTTTGCTATTTTCTTCATTTAAATTATATTTAATTAAAATTTATATATTTATTTTGTGAATTCATTTTTATTTTATGTTATTATCTTTTTTATAAATATTTTTACAAGTCCATATAAATTTTTCAAAGTTCATTCTGTTTATTTTCCATTTTTCTAGACTAGTTTGCAATTTTGTGCTATTTTCTTATTTTACCTTATATAATTAATAATTATTTATTTATATTTTATATTTTGTTGCATTTTAGAAATCTTTACTGAAATTATGATTTTTCTCAGTAATCTAAACTTGTATAAATAAATAAAGGTAATTTGAAAAGGTTTTGACTTTTGATTTCCAATGGCTCTTTATCTTCCACCTTTTCACATTTCAACCAACATATGCATTCAATTGTGGCCGTTCCTTATACTATCTTCAGCCGTATCATTTTTTTCTTCATTTTTCATGAAAATTCTTCCTTCTCATCTCTGAAAATTTCAGCCTCCATCATCTCCAAGAGTTTGGTAAAATTCTTTTTCTTTTCCATTGCTTTTATACCTGTTTATGTTGTTTTCACTTGCTTTCTCACCTTTGTAGCTCAGCCCCTTGCTCCTCCTTCACCATCGCCGCCACAACCACCACCTGAGCTAGCCTCCACCACCTCCTCTACATCCCCAAGCTACAGGCCATGCACCCATGTGACCAAATCCAACAATATCTACACAAACTTCACTTATATGCACCATAGCCAATCACCTATGCCTTCGTCACCTTCAACCACCCCTTGGCCGCCACCTACTCCACCTCCACCACCCATGGATGACCTGAAACCTGCTGCCACACCATCCTCCTGCCCACTACAGCGATGGCCGCACCATGCTAGCTTGTGGCCGAACCCATATGTTGCATAGAATCCATGATAGTTGCCTTGTAGTGTTAGTTCCATGCACCTATCTCTCTACCATACTTTGCTTCATCATTTTCCCATGCTAGGCCGACCTTTAGGAACCCAAATCAGATCCAAACCATGCCTTTAGCGGTGCAATTTCAGATCTGGAGCTGAAGCATAGGTGGTAGAAAGCATGTGCAAACACTTTGGATTTGTTTATGCATCCAATTCTATCATTGTTTAATGGTATTTTGTGTTGAAACTTATGTGTTGTTATACTTGTTTTGTTGAATGTATCCAAGGATATTAATCTTTGGCTCTCCACTCTCAAATCATATTCATGCTATCGTGCCTCTGAAGATCGCAGTTTGTGTGTTTCAGTTGTCGTCTCCAGCTTTTACTGTGAGTAATTCTCACTAGACGATTTGTACTTATATAACTAGTAAACTGACCCCTTTTGAATCTGTAAAATGCATTATCATGTTACACCTGCTATATTATGATCATATGATGTTCACCCATGCTTAAAAACTTGTTATATCATATGTTACTATTATATTATGCTGTTTTGTTATTTTTATCACTTTATCACACTGCAAGTTCCCTTTAGATTAGAATCACCATGGGTTGAAATGATACATACCCGAACGGACTTTAGAATAGGGGAAAATCATTATGGGCTGAAATGATAGGCCTGAGCGATTTTCAGTTTATTTTATTTACTTGGGACTGCGGGTTTGAAATGTTAAAACTCGGATTTTCTTTGTAAATTACGGGTTGAAATGATATATTACCCGTATCACTTTACCTAGGCTAGAAAATTGTATACAGACCCGTAGTTAAAATATATTTTTCTAAAATTTTTAAAATAGTTTAGAAATGTAAATATTACTATATTTTGATTTAAACTTAATTAAAAATTATTTTTGTAAAGTATTATTGATTTTCTAGAAATTTATAAGTTAAATAAATTATGGAAAAGTTAGAAAATCTAAATGTAAGTTATATAGGAAATTTTAATTTAATTATAATTGAAAATTTAATTAAATATGGAATTATGATAAATTTATGATAATTTGAATTTAAAATGAATTTAAAATGATTTTATAATATATTAATGATTTTTGAATAAAGTTAAAATGTGAATGAATGATTAATTTAAATTAAGTTATATTTTGAAATTTTAAACTTAAGTGTTAAGTTGAAATTTAATTCAATGAATTTAAAATTGAATGTTGAAATTTAATAAGTGAATTATTATTAAATCTTGATTTTTGAATGGAAATTTAACTTTATAAAATCATGAACTTAAGGAAAATTAAATGATGTTTATAAAGGTAAAAATGTATGATTTTATAAGTTAAAAATGTTTTAAATAAAAATATAATTGGTCGTGAAATTATATTGAATATTTGAAGTTAATTAACTGCATTTTTGAAATGCTATTAATTGTAATGTAAATGATATTACAACATTTGTAAATGCCGTTGTTGATGATAATGAACTAAAAAGCTAAATTAAATTGAAGTCTATTACAACAATCTTTTTAGGTGCTATAATTGTTGAATTTAACTAAGTTTATTTGAAATTTAAGCAAACCCTATTACAACATTTTTAAAATGCTGTCATTAGTTAAATTGAACCGTTTTGAATGTAACTTTCGGGGTTTTCTGAACTCTGATTTACGCACGGTGACCGGCGTTTCTAAGGTTTATCCCGTGTTCCGGTCACAATGGAACAGGTTTCGGAAGCTAATTCGATCATCTGTGCGAGTTATGGCAATAAACGTTCGATTTAAAATTAAACCGGTAAATCAAATTTCTAGGCGTTTTAGCTTGCCCCGGACCCGATTCTTCGACTTTCGAAAACCGACATCAATACGTTCACTGTATCAACTGCCAAGCACTCGAAGGCCGAAAAACCGAACAATTAGGGTTTTAGGAAAAAGAAAGAGGTAGAAGAAGAGAGAATAGCACAGAATAGAAAAAAAAAGCATAACAATATCAGAATCTCACAATCGCAGCGGAACAACATATAATAGACAAGTGAATAATCTTTAAACAAAGAACTATATCAGTTATTACATTACATTATATCATCAGAGTGTACAACAACAAACAACAAGCAGCGGAAAAGAAATACTATATACTAGTGAATACGCCATTCCATCCATCTTGCCTCCAACAACTCCTGAATTCCAGAATATCCTGATAAACCTGACTCTTGACTGCCCGTATGGAAATTGGTGGGCACCCAGAGTTTAGCAAGGAAAACAATAAACTCCGAGTCAGTCATGTGACCGGTGTGAGAACTCAAAATAGTTTATCTTTAAAACAAAGAATAGGATAATTTAAAAAAAATAGATTCGCAATGCTTTTAAAAATGAGACTACCATAAGGCCTCCCGCACACACACACAATGCAAGCGCAGAATCGGAGGAGATTTCTCCTTATGATAGTCAAAGATGCTTGATACAAATTAAAAAGAAACATTTGATATTACTACTAGTGCATAGTGTAGGAAAAATCATTTCGAAAATAAAGATATAAATCTTAGCCAGCATAGGCATTCCACACTTATGCCTACTGTAGCTACCATGTTCAATAGCAGGTTACCGCCACATTCCATGGCAGGTTATACAACTAAAACCGTACAAGATCGTATTGTTTCTTTGCATTTCCAACAAATGGTCAGGCCAAGGAATTTCCCATTGCCACATGGAAATGCCTCTGGAATGACGTCCCGAGAACCAAACCGGATCTCTGCCAACACAAGGTCGGGTTACCCTTAACTGGGTAACTACTGACACGAATATGTCATTCCCCGATCATAATCAATCTACATCCGAGGATCCTCGATTTCCAACAACCACAAAGTAATAAGTTTGCAGCAACAACATATGTTAAGTATCTGGGCTCCATACCATGATACCACCTCTATCCAGAAGGAATGACATTCACTAAAGGGCGCTGCCCCTAATAACCTTGCTGCATCCTTCCTGTTTTGATCATTTCCGGGGTGTGAGGTCCGACGAAGTCTCGTCCACAAAGCCACGCTTTGGTACAAATCCATGCTTTGGGTCAACAAATGATCAAAATAATGATCACAAAGATAAATGGTCAAACAAATGATCATATCACAAATGATCAAACAATGATCATTTCATAGCAACACTCAGCATGTCACATTACCAAATTGGGAATACATCGCTGATAACCATCAACTACATAACCTCTGAGCTCGTACGTCTCAGAGAAGGGTGTTAAGTGAAGAGAATAAATTCTCCGCCACCAACAGAAATATATTTGAAAGAAATCAGCTTTATATCTCAATTTGTAATGTCAGACATACTATCCATACAAGTCTGTTCCGGGATCGAACAGAACCGAAGGCACTTACAAAGAAGTCCTTGCAATCCGGATATTCACTAATCACGACCGGACTTCTCATCACATATGGAGTCTCTATACCGGGGACCAGTCGATGCAAAGACATTCGACGAGTTGTCCTTTTGCTTTTGAAAATATCCGGTCTTCAACACCGGTCTTCAAATGCAATTCATAACGACGTATCACATATTCGGAATGGGTTATACGACCCAAAGTCCTTTCCTGGCTAACCCGAATAGTGAGCGCTTATTTAAAAATAAGTGTGGCATTCAAATTTAAGCAAAACATAACAAATACCCATTCAAAGGTAAATATTGATAGTCGGTTATTGAACTATCAATGGATATGCACAACATCACCAGATTCCAAATAATTTTCCAAATTATTTATTTTCCAAAAATATCTTTACAAGATATATAATTTTCACACTTCAACCATTTGAAAACAATTTTCAAATCACTTTTCACCTTTACCACTTTTGAAAACAAATTTCAATCATTTTCCTTACGTGGAAATACTTTCATTTCAACATGGTTCATTTAAACCCATTAAATAAATCCTTAACGATTTACTTTATATTTACGTTCCAAATCCGTAAATTTATTCCCACACTTCAAAAATAAATCAACGTTTATTTTAAAACAAATTCCCCTTTTCATTCATAAATTCCATAGTGAATTTACATTCCAAAATACGTATGAATACACGATTTCAATTATTCATTTTCAATTTATCTTCAAAAGGATAAATTCTCAAAAACGTTTCATTTCACATTGGAAAAAAATTTCCATACTTACTTATTAATAAGTAATTCACAAATCTATTTATTTTCAACATTTGAAAAATATTCAATATACTTAAATCGAAATTAAGTATATATTTCATTCTTTAAGGAAATCATTCTCTTAAACATATTTATTTGGGCCAAAACTAATGTTACGTAAAACATCGTTACGACAACCCAAAATCACTAGTATAGGGATTCAAAATTAAAATAGATATATAAATCCCAATACTATACAAAACATTTCCTTTCGGAAATCATTTACTATAACAACAGTGTTATAGTCCACCATTTCCTTCTATTTCTCGAAAACGTCTATTTCAACAATGAATGTTGAAATCTATGGTTTCGAATCTTAACACATTTTAAAAACATCGTTAGATCGTTTTAATTCTATTTAAAACATCACATACAAAATATTTTCTTTAACATATTATTCACTATCCAAAACGTGAATATACTTCGTTAACCAATTTCATCATTTCTATACATTTTATTTTAAAGGATTATTCACTGTCTAAAACGTGAATATAACACCATTAATAAGTTATAACAATTTACTTATCAAAATAAGCCGTTTGCGGATTTATAAAACAATGTTTATAAATTCCATTTCTATTTATTTTATAACGACTTCCTTTTATAAATCTCCTTTATTAACCTATCTCAATTTATTTCTCAATTATACCAAAAGTTCATATTATAAGTTAAATGCTTATAATTTATTTGTTTTCAAAATCGTTCTTTTAAACTTCCCAAATTATAAATCTTATAACCTATAAGATTCATTTATTTACCCAAATCTATTCTTTTAATAACTTTACAAATTTTATAAACCTACTGCTTATAAAATTCCATTTATAACTTCACCGTTTATAATTCTATAAATTTCATTCATTTATGAAATCCATTTACACTTCATTCTAACACTTATAAAAACTCGTTTTATAATTCAAATATTTTAATTTATAAATATCAATTTATAAATCTTTTATATAAATCAATTTATATTATTATTTTTAAAACATCTTTAAACTCCTTTATAATTTCATCATTTTGATTTATAAAATAATCAAATTTCATCAATCCTATATTTTAAACTTTTTACAATAAATTCAAAAATCTTGATTTAAACTATTTTATAAAATCATTAACCCCATATATTCAAAAATCAACTTTTAACTATATTTCTCAAAAAATCATAATTTTTATAACATTAACATTATAACGTTTATTTATTTAAAATGAATCAATTCCAAAAAATATTTTATAAAGTATACTTTCAAAAATCATTTTAAAATTCCAAAATTGGCCCAATGATGCTACACACCAAATAGTCAATCACGACAACAAGGACATCATATATCTGTATATGATAATCATCAAATATCAAAATATCTAAAATCAAATAAATACTATTGAGGAATCCAGTTGGATCCCTCCAACCTGTCTCCCTGCATCCAAAGATGTTAGCACAATACCAATTCCGTTCCAGTACGGAATTATCGCGGTACATAGGATTTAAAATATTATCCGCTTAATAGACGGCGCAATAGGGTCTCATCCGCTATATAATGTGGGAAATCAACTCCAAGTACATAAATAATACCAATTTCACTGTACTGTGAAATATTCGCGGTATATGTTTTTAATAAATAACCACCGCTTACTAACGGCGTATAATGTCTATTTTAATAATAAATAGATATCAATCATCATTCAAACATACATTCAAGAATTTTTAAATCTCACTATTTAAAATTAAAATCGAAACCGATTCGATTGAGTGAGAAGTTCTGACGCAGCGGATATTACGAAAACAAATGAAATCGATGAAATGTAGCAAACGGTGGATTGAAGATACTGAAATGCCAAATTCGTTGATCCGAAGATACCGAATTCTAGCTATCTTCGACACGTTGATCGCGCACGATACCGTGAAAGAAGATCTACAATTCTTCAAACGTTGATCAAGCGCACTTGATACCGTGAATTGGCTTCAACAATCGTTGAATCCAGCGCACTCGATTAACCGAAAGTGGAGATAGGAGATTACACTCAACTACCAATTTAGGATGAAAGCACACAGCAATCAAACAAGAATTTTATTCAAAAATCAACCACCAAAAAGTTATAACACACTCCCTATTTATAGCATTCTGACACCTGACCCTTAAGATGTTGCCGACCTAACACTTCTCAAGTCGTTGCCGACCTAACAAACCCACATAACACTACATACCCGCACTTATGTACCACATATGACTCAATTACAACCATTTGTACATAACTTACGACATACAATACACGGCCGACCTACCTAGGTACGACCTAAAGTACAACCAACATATATACGCAGCCGACCTAATTACTTGCCGACCTACGACCTATTGGCATAAGCAACACGTTACAACACAAACGACTCCAGTCACAACGACTTACGACTTATCTTGAGTCGGCAGCGACTTAGCCTAATTCCACACCAAAATTACAACACAACACATAGGTCGGTGACGATTCATCCCATGGTTTCATCTTGTTAGGTAGTTGGCGGGTTAACACAACTCTGTTAGGTCGCTTCGTCTCTTCAGAACGACTTAAAGCTTCCGAACGACCTAAGACTTCCTCCTTAGCTCGTGGCTCCCTTTCACGTGACTTGTTAGGTCATGGATGACCTAAGACTTCCTCCTTAGCTCGTGGCCGACCTAAGACTTCAGGTCGTGGCCTACTTAAGCTTGGTGGATCTGTAGCTCGCGCTGCATCATCCTCCCCTGGTTGACAGAAATTAATCCTCGAATTTTCTCCATCTTTTCCCACAACAATTTCATCTCCATGATACGGAATTAAATATTTGACGTTGAAAACATCAGAAGTATGAACATCTTCTGGTAACTTCAACTGATACGCATTCTTATTGATTTTCTTTAGAATTTCAACTGGACCAATTTTCCGCGCCTTCAATTTATTGTACGTTCCCACCAGAAAACGATCTTTTGTCAACACTGCGTAAACCAAATCACCTTCGTTAAATTCAACACTTCGTCGTTTCAAATCTGCAAATCTCTTATATTTCTCATTCGACTTCTCCAATCGCTCCTGAACGATTTTATGACACTCAGTCAATCCATCAACAAAATCTACAGCTCGTTTAACCGTCCCCTTCGGTTGTGGTACTACCGTTAAGTCCAACGGTCCCCTTGGTAAATTTGAATATACAATCTAAAATGGACTGAATGCCGTACTACGATTCACTGCATGATTATGAGCAAACTCTGCTTGGCATAACTTCATGTCCCAACTCTTCAGATTGTCCTTCACAAGACATCGCAACAAATTTCCCAATGATCTGTTGACAACTTCTATCTGTCCATCTTTTTGTGGATGATACGCACTACTGAACTTCAACTTTGTTCCCACCATCTTCCACAAATTTAACCAAAAGTGACTCAGAAAGCGAGTATCTCTATCCGACACAATAGACTCGGGCAATCCATGAAGTCGATAGATCTTCTTGAAAAATAACTGAGCGACATGAACATCATCCGCCGTCTTCTTACAAGCAATAAAATGTACCATCTTCGAGAAACGATCCACCACAACATATATAGAGTCATTCCCCCTTTGAGTTCTCGGCAATCCCAACACGAAATCCATGCTAATGTCTACCCATGGTTTTGTAGGAACGGGTAATGGTATATACAATCCCGCATTTGTAGCTGCCCCTTTCGAAACCTGACAAACATGACATCTACGCACAAACCTTTCAACTTCCCTTCTCATTGATGGCCAATAATAAGACTGAGAAATCAACTGTAATGTTCGATCTCTACCCGCATGTCCTTCTTCATGTAGCTCCTTTATAATCTTCATTCTCAAACTACTTTTTGGTACGCACAATTGATTCCCTTTGAACAAGAACCCATCTACCATCACGAATTCATCAGTACTTCCGTCCTTGACTTTCTCAACAAATTTCATAAAGTAAGGATCTTCTTCAAGCAATTCTGGCAATAGTTCAAACCCTGTCACTTCAACTTTCATTGTCGTCAACAAATGATTCCTCCTGCTCAATGCATCAGCCACACGATTCGTCACCCCTGATTTGTGTTTAACAACAAAAGTAAACTGTTGTAAATACGCGACCCATGAAGCGTGCCTAGCTGAAATTTTATCCTGCCCTTGCAAATGCTTCAAAGCTTCATGATCCGTATAGAGAACAAACTCCTTCTGAAACAGGTAATGTCTCCAGTGCTTCACAGCTTGAACAATTGCCTAAAACTCAAGATCATAAGTGCCATATCTCAACTTAGCTCCAGATAACTTCTCACTGAAATAAGCAACTGGTCTTCCCTTCTGACTCAAAACTCCACCAACTCCAACCTTCGATGCATCAGTATGTAACTCAAACAACAACTAAAAATCTGGTAAAACTAGAATTGGTGCTGTCGTCAATAGTGTCTTGATTTTCTCAAAAGCAACCCCTGCTTCCTCTGACCACTCGAACTTCTTTCCCTTCATGCAATCGGTTATAAGTGCCATCACACTACTAAAATGTGGAATGAATCTTCGATAGAAAGATACCAATCCATGAAAACTCCTCACTTTAGTAATCGTCTTGGGCTGTGGCCAACTCCTGACAGCTTCTACTTTACTTTCATCCACTTGAATTCCTTCCTTCGATAGAACATATCCTAGAAATAAAACACTGTCCGTCATAAACACACACTTCTTTGCTGCTGCATAGAATTTCTCCTGTCGTAGAATCAATAGTACTTCACGCAAATGCTGGACATGCTTTTCCATACTCCCACTGTAGATTAAAATATCATCGAAGTAAACTACCACAAATTTCCCAATGTATGGTCTGAAAATCTGGTTCATCACTCTCATAAAAGTACTCGGTGCATTCGATAAACCAAACAGCATAACCAACCATTCATATAAACCTTCCCTGGTTTTGAAAGCAGTCTTCCATTCATCGCCTGGTCTAATACGAATTTGATTGTATCCACTCTTCAAATCAATCTTTGAAAACACAACAGCTTCACTCAGCTGATCTATCAAATCATCAAACCTTGGCATAGGAAACCTGTATCTCACAGTGATCTTGTTTAGAGCTTGACTATCTGTACACATTCTCCACGAACCATCCTTCTTTGGCACTAATAAAGCTGGCACTGCACAATGACTCAAGCTCTCCTGAACACGCCCTTGTTCTAACAACTCCTCCACCTGCCGTCTCAGTTCCTCATGCTCCTTAGGACTCATCCTATAATGTGGCCTGTGTGGTAATACTGCCCCTGGCACAAGATCTATCTGATGTTGAATATCCCGCAACGGTGGTAACTCCGTTGGCAACTCTTCAGGAAACACATCACTGAATTCTTCCAATACCGGTTTTACTTCCTCTGGAACTTCTACAGATTCAGTGGCTTCATGTCCAATCAACAAAAATACCTCTGGATTCTCCTCTACTTCTTCAATAAATTCCTTCAAAGTCAATAAAGTCTTCAGCTCCTCAATCTCTTCAGATTTACTGTCTTCCTGTTGTCTCTTCTTTGGAACTAAAATAATCTTAACACCTTCAAACATAAAGCTGTAGCTATTGGTTCGACCGTCATGCTGCAGTGTTCGATCATACTGCCATGGTCTTCCCAAAAGCAAGTGACAAACATCCATCTCAACCACATCACACCAGATCTCGTCTTTATATTTCTTCCCAATAGAAAATGGAACTCGAACTCGCCTGTCCACCTTCACCTCTCCTCCTTTTCTCAGCCACGCTAACTTGTAAGGATTAGGATGTTTCTCCGTCTTCAACTTCAGCTTTCTCACAGCTTCAGTAGAAATAATATTGTCACAACTTCCAGCGTCAATCACAAATTTACAAACCTTTCCCAGAATAATGCATGTTGACTGAAAGATGTTACTCCTCAACCAACTAGCTTCTTCTTCTTGCTTCGGTATTAAACAAGACCTCCTCATCATTAGATTACATCCTTCATCTCCTGACGCAACATCCTGTTCATCCTCCTCAACAGGACTAGGATAACCTTCTCCAACATCCTCACCTTCAACTTCAACAATCATAGCTCGTTTCTTCGGCTTCGGACATTCATTACTCTTGTGACCCACTTCCTGACAATTGTAACACTTGAAACTGTTGTTGACCTTTGTTTTCGCAACTTCATTCACAACTAGTTTACTGATAGATTTAGGAACATTTGAGCTTCCACTAACACCCTTCACTTGATTGTTGGAATTTGTAAACACACCACCTCCACGCCTTCCCTGCTTTTCCCAAGCCAACGCTTTCTGATGTGCTTCTGCCACAGATCTTGGATCGAACATATTAACCATATCCTGGATCTGCACCCTCAACCCTCCAACAAATCTAGCAGTCAGCTGTTCCTCTTTCTCCATAATGTCATTTCGAGCAATGAGTTGATAAAATTCATCAGCATAATCATTAACAGTCTTTGTCCCTTGCCTCAAGTTCTGCAACCTCTGATACATGAGTGATTGATAATTGTAAGGTAAAAATGTAGCCTTCATCAGTTTCTTCATCTTCTCCCATGATTCAATCTTCGACTTTCCCATTCTCTCCCGTGTAAGTTTAGTTTGCTGCCACCATGCCAAAGCTCTCCCCCTTAACCTAGTAGCAACCAACTTCACTCTTCTATGCTCAGGAACCTCCTTGAAATCAAAGATCTCTTCAACATTAGACAACCAATCAAGAAATTCTTCAGCTACCATTCCACCCTTGAATTCTGTAATTTCCATCTTCATACTCGATTCCCATCGACGATCATCGTCTACATCTCGATATGAATTTCGAATTTGGTCTCGATCTCGATGATGAATGCTAGCTCTATCACCCTCTTCATCAAAATCAAATGTACGTCTATATCGATCTCGACCATCAACATCCCTTCGATCACGCATGTCTCTTCTACTATGTCTCTCATCATCTCTATATGGATCATTTTCAAACTCTCATGGAGTTCTCCTCTCTTCATGTCCATAGTCATGGTGATCTCTCCTTGATGAAATTGATGTTTCTCTTCTTTCTCTAAAAGATTGCGGTGATACCCTTCTCGCTTCCGTAACCGATGGTGAAACTCGGTTTCCTCCATGGTTCGAGATTGGTGATCTCCTCCTTTGATTTTGATTCAAATCATTCATCAATTTCTCTAACTTTCCAATGCCTTCATCAAATTTCTCATTAATGCGTTGTTCCATTTGTTCGGCTTCTTCTCTTCTATACAACGCTTCAACATTCTGATGACGATTAGCTCTCCTTGGTGGCATGATTGAACTTCACAACACGTCAACAAAATACTTCAAAAATCTTCAACACAAGTCAAACAAACACGGGCCCAACTCAACTTGGCTCGGCCTCAATCACTTCAACACAAATCAAATTCAAACAACTTCCACACTTTGATCCAAAATGAAATGGATCAAAAGCTTCTAACTTGTTGCAACTTCAAGATGAACACGATGAACACCAACTTCAAACTCCTTGGCTCCAAGACTCAACTTAGCTATGATTGGCTAAGTCTAGCTCTGATACCACAACTGACGCAGCGGATATTACGAAAACAAATGAAATCGATGAAATGTAGTAATCGGTGGATTGAAGATACTGAAATGCCCAAATTCGTTGATCCGAAGATACCGAATTCTAAGTATCTTCGACACGTTGATCGCGCACGATACCGTGAAAGAAGATCTACAATTCTTCAAACGTTGATCAAGCGCACTTGATACCGTGAATTGGCTTCAACAATCGTTGAATCGAGCGCGCTCGATTAACCGAAAGTGGAGATAGGAGATTACACTCAACTACCAATTTAGGATGAAAGCACACAGCAATCAAACAAGAATTTTATTCAAAAATCAACCACCAAAAAGTCACAAGACACTCCCTATTTATAGCATTTTGACACCTGACCCTTAAGTCGTTGTCGACCTAACACTTCTCAAGTCGTTGCCGACCTAACAAACCCACATAACACTACATACCCACACTTATGTACCACATACGACTCAATTACAACCATTTGTACACAACTTATGACTTACAATACACGGTCGACCTACCTAGGTATGACCTAAAGTACAACCAACATATATACGCGGCCGACCTAATTACTTGCCGACCTACGACTTATTGGCATAAGCAACACGTTACAACACAAACGACTCCAGTCACAACGACTTACGACTTATCTTGAGTCGGCAGTGACTTAGCCTAATTCCATACCAAAATTACAACACAACACATAGGTCGGTGACGATTCATCCCATGATTTCATCTTGTTAGGTCGTTGGCGGGTTAACACAACTCTATTAGGTCGCTTCGTCTCTTCAGAACGACTTAAAGCTTCCGAACGACCTAAGACTTCCTCCTTAGCTCGTGGCTCCCTTTCACGTGACTTGTTAGGTCGTGGATGACCTAAGACTTCCTCCTTAGCTCGTGGCTGACCTAAGACTTCAAGTCGTGGCCTACTTAAGCTTGGTGGATCTGTAGCACGCGCTGCATCAAGTTCTCACCTTGATTTCAATTTCGTTTTCAGCTTTTATTTCGAATAAAATTAAATGGACGTTTAATTTTACCCGAAATTTTCGCTAGCTCCAAATGACTCCAATCCAATTCCATAGCGCAATGCTCGTCCATACGAACCCAACGCAACTTGTTTTGTGCGTTCTCGACCTCGTATGAAAAAGATATGCATATTTAATGTTACACGAATTTATAATTATAAATTTACAACATTTTTTATTTATTTTCTAAACCTAATAGATCAGGGCCGCACGATCTCCTTTGTGCAAATCTGGCCGCTCCCCATGTTCTTCTCCTTTCCAGTAATACGCATGCGAACACAACCCATACACCGCCCCTTAGGGCTTGGTGCAGCTACCACCACAGGCCATTACACAACGATCGGCCACCTCCATTTGGAAGCTCTAGCTCCCCTCTACCCACGCCTGAAACCACGACAAGCTCGGTCACCCCCTCTGGCGCGCGAAACGAGAACACACGGCCGGCTTTGAACGCCAATCGCCATCAATTCTCCACTCCATATCACATCGTAGCCGTTGGATTTATAGAACTTGGAGTGCTCTACCATATTGTAGTTGAGAAATTTTCGAAATGAGTTACGGATTGGAAGAAAAATGGAGGAGAAAGGGATGAACATTCGGCCATTGAATATGGTAGCTGGCGGCTGAAGGTTCAAATTAGGGTTAGGTTTTAGTTTTCTTGAAAATGAGAATAATGAAGTGCTTATATAGAAAAATATTCAAAACACTATTCATTCCGGGTTTTCTGAACTCCGATTTACGCGCTGTGACCGGCGTTCCTAAGGTTTATCCCGCGTTCCGGACATAATGGAACAGGTTTCGGAAGCTAGTTCGATCATCTGTGCGAGTTATGGCAATAAACATTCGATTTAAAATTAAATCGGTAAATCAAATTTCTAGGCGTTTTAGCTTGCCCCGGACAAACGGTAAATCCGATTGACACGAAATTTGAAACCATACAATAATATCACATTACGATCCGATGAAACTGGTTTCATCGAAATCCGAGACTGTTTGAAAAATGGCTATTTTAACTTGCCAAATAAATATTAAAACAATTTCGATGCATTTCGAGCTGCCACGGTCAAACGAAAACTCCGATTGGTACGAAAATTGAAATCCGATAATAACAAACTATTACGGATCCAATGGAACTAGTTTCTTCCAATTCTAAGACTGTTCGAAAAATGGTAATTTCACTAGTCGATTTAAATATTAAAATATTCAATTTTCATAAATTAACTTTAAATTCAATTTTAAAAGTTCTATAACATCATTCTAACTCCAATATAATTAAATAAAATTTTACAAATCAATTTCAATCATATTTAACCCGTTATTCTATTATTTCTGTAATTTCCATATTAAATTATCGATTTAATTATCCAATTAAATCCAATTATTCGAAATAAAATTTATTCGACTTATAAATTTCACTTATTAATATTTATAATTAATTAAATATACAAATTTTAATTGACAGAAATTCTGGGTCGTTACAAATTCCCAAAGTGTTATAATTTCAAAGTTTTATAATTTTGAAAAGTTATAATTTTGGGAAATGCTATAATTTTTGAAATGGGTATATTTTAAGTGAGTAATAATCTTGTATCGATATGGTTTAAAAATGAATATGATATTTCGATATGAGGTATGAATTATTTTGAAATGAAAGGATCAAGGTGTAAAATAAGTGTTTGGTTGTTAAAGAGACCAGGATCAAATATTGTCATACTCTCTGCGAATATCGAATACCACTTTGAACTGTATGCGTGGTGGAGATTCCAGAAGAAGTAGGACGGTTAGCGATGATCCTATATAAGGTATTTACGTGGACCAGACTCCCGTAAGCTTAAAGTGGCTAAAACATGAGCAAATTATTGGCCAAGTGAGGTAGCTCCTCCGATCGGACACACTTCTTCGATACCATTATATTACTTTGTGATCGGTTGGGTGCACCCTCGGATTTTTACGGGAGTATTGGATGAGGTGGGCGGTAGCTACAGCTATGCATTACCATCAGCCCGTAAGTGTAATTGGTATATCTACCCTGGCATTGCCTAGTTGTGCCGAGTCACCTATCTTATCGAGACCACTACGAGTTTGTTTTGTGTCGTACCAATGGAGTGCTCCCTGATAGCCCACTTGTTTGGTGGAGTAAAGTACTGTATACACTACGACATTTATATAAAAATGTGTTAAGGGGATATGGGTAACGCCTTAATTTTATTTTAACAGTTTATCTTACGATATGCATTATTATAATAGTGTATATTACTACATAGTAGATAGTTCCACGGATCCTTAGAGGATGGTTATCCCAAACATCCTTTGAGTTATTTGTATTTCAGTTGATATTTCACTTGAGTTGGATTTATTGATATAAGAATGTTAATCCTGACTAGAGTGTTTTATGCTTTGCTTAATGCTCGCTTCAGAATGAGTGTCGTAGCATTTGAGCCTCATCTTTGGAGTTGGAGCTCCGCTTGGAGATCCATCTATATCTATTCAGCTTTTAGTTTTTCAGTTGACTCCAGTGATATATTCAGATTTTTTTATTTGACTATGTATTGAGACTTCTATGTATCTTGATTTCTGCTGTATTTTGTTTCATAATCTATTGTTTATATAGTAGCTTCATGAACTACTATTCATTTGTTTCCACTGCTTATTGTTATATTACTCTGTGTTTGTGATTCTGTGATTGATTTATTTACTATATATGCTAAGTATTGCCAAATATAAATTAACAATTTGATATTTTAGGTAATTCAAATTCGGCATGTGTGGATGCGAATGGCATGAAATATCGGGTGGTTACATTTGGTATCAGAGCTCTGGTTTTAGGCAAAACTTAGCATATAGAGTAAATTTAGTTACAAAATCACCTTCGTTCGAGCTTGAGTTTCTTCCTCCATGACTCGGGTTTCCTATGAATTTTGGAATTTTCCTCTTTGTTCTGAAATCCATTCTTGTCTCTCCCTATTCATGTTCTTCTTGATTCTGGAGCATCCCATAACTCCACTTTGGTTGATCTCTATAAAGAATCAGCGATCCCGCTAATCGTAGAATGACTTGTAAATGGGTGAAACTCCTCTACAACAGGCATTGATTCACCAGAGATTTCTGTATCCTCAATTTAGATGCTGCTATCTCCTGCATGGCCCGAATGTTTCTCTAGTAAATGACCAGGGTAATTCTTTTGTGATCAATCTTATTCCGCGTCGATATTATTTTTGAACTTACGGTTGACCTAGTTAAGGTCGCACACGATCTATATAAGTCTATCATATTTTCTCTTTTGCTATTTATTTATCTTATCTCCCTTTCGAGCCTATCTTCTTAGTTAGAATTCTTTGATTAGGGTCCTTCTATTTTGGATCTCTATCCTTGTTTTAAATACATTCTGTAATCATCAAGTGAGGGAGTGTGTTTGTAATATGTACAAAAATGTTTTATTTATTATGCTATTTGAGTTGTTAAAGTTGATTTGGGGTTTCAATCGATTCATCTGATCAAAGCTATCGATAGAAATTCCAAAACACTTTAAAAGAGCAATCTGACATAATGTTATTTTCAAATTTGGTATCTATATGATCATATATAAGTATAATTTTTTTGAAATTAAATAGTAAATGAATTGGTTGTTAGAAATGATAATATTTGATTTTCATTTATTGTTTTGTAAACCATTGACTATTGCCACATGATATAAACAAATGAAATTAAAAACCATGGTTTATAAATTGATTTGGAATTTAAATTCAATTTTCGGTATTTTGGAAAATTTGGTTTTTAAAACTTTAGGGCAATTATTTAAAAGTGTTTTTAAATAGAAATCAATTCCAAAAGAACTTTAAAAGTTTTAAATCAGTACTCTCTTCTTTGTCATTGGAAAAAAATTTCAGTGATGACTACAACACCGTCAACGTTCATTTTTGAGTTTCAGAGTGGAGAGACTACTTAGTAGCTTTGCTACACTTTTATTTTGGAAAATGAATTTGATTTGAATTTATTAAGTATGACTTGATGTATAATATATATATATACATGTTTATAGATTTGATTTGGTATATAGAATATATTTATGTATACATTTTTCTCTAATTGTTTGAAGAGAAATCGAAAATTTAATTCTTAAATTTTATGTTGAAGGATGATTTCAATTATAAAATGAAGCCAAAATATTAAAATAAATATTTAAACTTGAAATAATTGAATTGGGAAATTTTACTTGTATAATACTCAATTGTATTCCAACATATATAACTTACCTAAATTATTCAAAAGTTGACAACGTAATTGAATAATATACAATATAAAATAATGTTAAACGAATTTATAAATAAATTGGAGAGGTTATAATAAGTGTCAATATAATTAATCTGTGTGCTAAGATATGTTAAGTGGAATAAATTGAATAATAATTTAGGAAAGGAAAGAATTTATTTGTTGAATAAATTATGATTATAATAAATGTTTATACTTAATTTATGATTACAGAATTTGTTAATTGAGATAAATTGAATAATAATATGGTAATAAATAAATATGAATTTACGAATAGTTAAGATTAAATTGTAAGTAAAATCAATGTAAAAAAATTCGATGAATAATAAATGAGATAAATAAAATAAATTTTGTGTTGAAAGAAACCTTTTTTGTAACAAACATCAATAAACTAAAAAAATCAAATTGAATGAAAATACCTTGAATTGAAATCAATTAGTTGAATATAAACCAATTTTAAAAAAATTATAAATGAAATTTATACGGTTTTGAATTAATTGTTTTTATTTTATATTTCAAATCAATTTACTTTCTGGATGTTTCTATTATCCTACCTCTTTTCTTTTCGGGGACAAAAATTTTTGTGTTGAGGAGAGTGTAACGACCCGTAAATTTTAATTGTTTTAATAACGTAATTAAAGTGAAATTTTGTGAAATTTTAAATAATTGAATTTGGAAATAAAAGTTTGATATTTGGAATACGTCTATATAATCATAACAAATGGTAAATTTTTATCAGAAAATATGGAAATTTACTTTGTTGGGTAATTTTATTTAAATTTATATCAGTTAAGGCTCGATGATAATAAAATATTTCTCAAACCTAAATATTTTTATACAATAAATTTGTAAATCTTCTTCTTAATGAGATGTCATATTTCGTTTAGTCAAATTTGGACTGTTGTTGCTCCATTTAAATTATTTTCGACGTTTTAGTAGCATTTTCGGTACCAAATACTGACTTTTGATAGAATGGTCGTATCAATGATATCTATGTATCGTTCTGTTCTTCTTGTCGTACCAATCTCTTCAATATATTCATTTCTAAATTTCGAACCCCAGTACGCCGCGAAATCAGTAAAATGATTTCCGTAACGGTACCCGTTTTAACACCTTTGAATTCTATGACTTTTCATATTTCCGCGTGAAATCAAACAGTCATCAACAATTTTCATTTCAGCTTTTTGACCTTTTCTATTCCAACGTTTCAACAATTTTGCTGGTTCATTTCATTATTTGGTCTGTTCTCTTTCCCTACATTTCCTTCTTTCGGGTTTTCAACTGAGGAAAAAAAGGAGAAAAATTTCCACATAAATAAGACCTGCTCGTTTCTTTCATCACCGCAAGCCGAAGCCTGCTCTTCCACCCCATCTCCAGTCAATCGCCCCATGCCCACTGCTCTCGACCACTTTGCCGAACTCCTCCACTACAACCCGTCACATCCCCAAGACGAAGCCCATTTAAATCCATCTCCTCTCTCTCCCCAACAGTGCGCAAGTACCCAGGCTGTCTACCCACCCACGTCCTCCCCGCCATCCTCCCCACGCCCTCTACCCATCTCCCCCACCACCTAACCCATAGCACATCCACCTCCGAGCCTCTAGCCTGCCCACTTCACCGAAGTTCACAGACTTACAGCCATCCTCCCCAGGCCGTGCCTCCACCCACCAAAACTCCGACAGTTGCCAAACCTAGCTCATCACCTTGGCCGTAAGCTCCTGTCAGCCACCCTTAACCTTCCCAGACCCGCCAGAAAGCTTCTACCTTTCCAGTCGTTCTTATGTAAGTATATATGTGTGTACATATTTCTTGATTTTGTATTGATTTATACATACGTATATACATGTTTAATAAATGTGATAGTTGGAAGTGTATACGAATATAAGATGTTATGTTCATAGAAGTTATATATAGTTTTGTAAGAAATTATATTACTTTCAAATTATATTTTTGCTTCTCTTTCCTTTCCTGCCTTTAGGAATTTGATCCTTGTTTATATATTATATGATTAATTATATCTATATGTTATGTAAGCTATATATGTGGTAGTGCATATATATAGTTTATATAATTATACATTTGGTTGCAATTTATGTATTAACATATATATATATACACACACACACACACACACACACACACACACACACACATATATATATATATATAAAAGATTTACTCTAAAGTATATATTATATATAATATGTGTAATATATTATACATCTGAGGTGTTAGATATACATAAGCTTTATAAGTATTTTTTTCTAGTACATATTACTTAAAGTACCAGTAGTGTATATATGAATAAAATGTTAGTATGTGAATAATATGTTAATTTGTATATTTCATTTTATATGATTTAAAATATGTTAGTTTATGAAAGTTATAACCTAGTAGTATATATGTTAATTCATATAAACTATATATTTTAATTATATAAGTTTATGATAGGTCAGTTTACATATATATAAATTTACATAAGTTTGTATGTTATCTATTTAAGTTTATATTTAACTTTTTGTATATGTATATAAGTGTATGTTATCTTGTATACACATAATATGTTCATATCAGTGTATGCTTTGTATATGTTTAGTTTACTATAAGTTATATATATCAGCTTATATATTAGTTATATATATTGTTGATTTAAAATTATATATAAATAGGATTATAATAATATTGATTTTAAATTTGTATATGTATATATATAAAGCTGTATAATGTATAAGTTCATATTAGTGTATATATAAGCGTGCTTGTGTTTTGTTTTCAAAAATATATATATCTTATTTTAAATGTATGTCTTAAAAATTTGTTTTAGAGAAAAAAATTATAATATATATTTTGTTTCATTTATATCAAGATGGTTTTGATTCGTTTTCATCAATTCCTATTTATCAGCTTTATCGTCAAATTCGCGCCAATCTTGCTTTGCTTTGGAATTCGTGCTTAGATTTGTAACTCATTTCATTGTCGAATCTCTCTAGCCTCGAAAGGTGAGAAATCACTCACAATTAACATTCTTATATTTATTAAATTTGATTTCAGTTGAAATGACAATTGAAATATGATGCTAAATTGAACTGTTAATTATTTAACTACTATATATGATATGCTATTATCTGTAATTGCTCACCAATAAGATATGACACCATATCCTATTTTCTATATTTAAATTTATCACTGATGATATACATATATTTTTGATATGTTATATTATTATCATATATGTTCTCACTCTACAAGTTTCCCTGTTGGTGTAGAATTCCCTATAGGTTGAAATGATACATACCCAAACAATCTTGTAGAATATGAGAAAATCGTTATGGGTTGAAATGATAAACCCAAGCAATTTTCATTGAAATGAATTTTAAGATTACGGGTTGAAATGATATATAGCCGTATATATTTAAATTGCGGATTGAAATGATAAATTATCCATATCACTTGACCATAGGATAGAAAAAGAGGTATTTTACCAGAAGGGCAAACTTTGCAGTCCAATTAGTTTCTAGGACACATATTCACAAAAATTAATTTCAAGGCCAAAGTCGGCAGAATAATTACTTTTAAGGACAACATCAGCAGTCCACTTATTTTCAGGGACATAATTTCATAGGTTTTTAGGTCTTAGAAACTAATTATTTTTCATTTTGTCCTTAAAAATAATTATTTCAGTTGTGTTTCCTAGAAACTAATTGCGCTTGCTAAATAGGCCCTAATGGCAAATTTCCACGTAGAAAAATTTATTCAAACATCATTGGTCTATATATACATTTTCAAAATGATTCCCAAGGTATTAAATGGAAATATATGATTTTAATAAATATTGATTTTAAGATATATTATATAAATGTTATTTTTATAAAGGTTTAAATTTTAGATTTTTTTTTAAATTATATGTTTAAATTTATAAGTTGGTTTTGAAAATATAATTTAAGATTCTCTTACAATGTTACTATTTTTAATATATATAAAAATAAGTTTTAACGTGAAATAAATTTAATAATAAGGTTTAGTTTAATAAAATTTAATTTAATTAGTATATAATATGTGTTAACGCTAAAATGTGAACGCTAACACCCCAGTGTGTGAAGTGTAGTTGTGAAAGCACCACCCGATAGATCGGGAAAGAATTACAAGCAAGTAATAGCAGAAAAGCAGTAAACAACAACAATTTTATAGTGGTTCGGCTTAAGGGTATAGCCTACGTCCACTCTAAGTACTTTTATTAATAATCCCGTTACAAGCTGATACAATTCTTCTCAAGTACAATATACTTCAAGTTACAAGTGATTTGGAACAAGTCTTAAGCTTCAATGTCGATTCAAAGTCCTTAAATCCATGTTGAAGATGTGTGGTTTCTTCGTGGAGTTCTTTGATGAATTCCTCTTATCTTGAAAGCTCTAAGTGTTGATGAAGTTCTCAATGCAGCAAGGTAACGGTGTATGAAGAGAATGTGCCAAAAGTCCTTTGAATGTTGGAGGTGGCTATGTATTTATAGGCAAGCTTGGACATGAATTCTGCGCATAAGTCCTGAGTCGTGACCGACTCAAGCTAAGTCGTCCCCGAGTCAGGCTAAGTCGTGGTTAACTTATAAAACCAACCTTTCCCCTCTTCATGGCTTATTCCTCTGCTGGATTTCATGACAAGTCTTGAGTCGTGTCCGAGTCAATTTTCCTAGGCATTGTGGCGATGGGTTACGACTCAACGATTTTGAGTCGTGGACGAGTCATGGTGAGTCGCCCCAAGTTAACTCAAGGCCGAACTGCTGGCTTGTTCCCAAGAGATAAGTCGTTCCCGAGTCAACTTATCATAACTCCTCTCATATTAGCATGTGTCGTACTCGACTTATCATAAGTCGTAGGTATCCATAAGTCATGACATTCCTTAGGTCGTTCCTTAGGATGAGTCGCGAACCTGTTGAGTCGTTGAACCATGAGTCGTTGAGTCATGAGTCGCTGAGTCATGAGTCGCTGAGTCATGAGTCGCTGAGTCAGAAACTTCCATAAGTCGCACAACAGTTGAGTCGGAGACTAGCTGAGCCGGTCTTTGATGAGTCAGACCTAGATCATATGAGTCAGTGAGTTCCTTCTTCGGTCATTGAGTCGTACGCGAGTTAATTGTACTTGGCTTTCTGATTTGCACACTTGAACCGCTAACGACTCATGGTGAGTCGTAAATCTTCTGAGTCGCTTAATGCTTTATCTGATGAGTTGGCCCAAGCTTCAGTGGGGTTAACATTTGCCCCTCGAAGCACACGCCTAAGTCGTAGGTCGCGTGCTTCGACTTATCTTACCCCGTGTGTGCCGACTCATATCCTACTACCTTGGTATATAAATAGCATGAATCGTCATTCTTATCTTCTTCTTCTTTTACCGATCTCGTGAGTCGTTTTCCGCCATTAACACATCTCCAAGCTCCCAAAAGCAATTTCAACTAAAAATCTCCTCCGATCATCTCTGACATCACACCACGTAAGCAATTTCGCCTCCTTTCTGATTGTCGATCATCATTTCCCTGTGCGCACCGTCCTTATCTTCAATTTATCCCCTTGAGCTTTGCGAGTTAGGTTGCTCTAATCATTGATGGATTGAGGATTGTCTGATTCAATGATTTGCAACTCGAGGCGATCCACTGACGCGATAAAATTAGGGTTGTAGATTGAGAGTTTATTGTGTTAATGGGTTAGATGGTTGATTCGAATGCTGCTGTAGGTTTGACTCGGCTCCTTTCGTATGACCCAGTGACCCTCACGATTTAATCATGGCACGACTCATCATGCTCCTCAACTTGAGCTTTGAGTCGCGACCGAGACAGAACCCCTGAATTGTGGCCGAGATAAAACCTTTGAATCGCGGCCGAGATAAAACCTTTGAGTCGCGGCCGAGATAGAACCTTTGAGTCGCGGCCGAGATAAAACTTAGAGATTTCCTTATTATTTTGAACCAGAGCTCCTTTAACATACTCCACGACCTAAGCCCTGAGTCGTTGCCGAGATAAGACTTAGCCTTGAGTCGTTGCCGAGATAAGACTTGGAGATAATCTCCTTATCTCCACGACTCATTACTTAGGGCACTGCTGACTCAGAACTTTTGAACCGTTGATGGGTTATGACTTGTGTAAATTCTGTTTGAACATTGGACCATTGCATTAACTTCGAACTGTTGAATTTTATTGCACTCATTCACAGGTTATTTTGACTTGCAGGCTAATAACCTGTTCAATACAACATTCACAGAAAACTGGGACGAATATACTTGTCATTGACTGCCCACATCGAATGACAGATTAGTTAACAATAGATGATTAACTTGAATAAATTGTGTGTATGAAGTGCCTTTAACTTATCAATTTCAAACAAAATACCAAAGCAATGCTGAAATAGTCAATAGAAATCGACCCGCTTGCACTAATATTATGCTTGAGCTTTAGATTAACAAGTTCTGAAATGTTTACAATCGATCAAGCATCGATCAGTATAATTCCAGTTAAATATACTTGTCACTTTTTATTAGTCTTGCACAACACTTCACACTTTTTAGGAAACGCGCACCTTCGCATTTGAACATCCAGTTGCTTGTGTAGAATGACCTCTCATCAAGAAGAGCCGATGGGCCAGGCTGAAGATGTCTTCCCAGTAGCTATCCCTGTAGACAACCCTCCGGAGAGAACATCCACAACTTTGAATCAGCGGGTGTTTAACCAACTGCGCGTCCAGTTTGGCATTGATGATGCTGACGTCTTACTTCCGGGGCCAAATGACACCGCGGATAGGCCCCCTCTTGGCTTTGTTGCTGTTAATCGCCAAATGTGCTTGAACGGCGCTATTCCTCCTTTTAATGACTTTCTTCAACAGTTCCTGCTTCGGTTGTCTATCTCTCCATTCCAATTACACCCCAATGGCTACGCCATTCTGATGGGGTTATGTGTTCTATTTAGGAGAGTTTTGGATCGATTACCAAGCTTCGGGGAGATCTGCTATTTTTGCTCATTCACGAAAATTAAAGACCATCCCTCCATCGTGGTTATAATAAGCGCTCGAAACCGCAAACTTATTACTGATCTCTCCGAAAGCGCTCACGGATTTTTGAATCAGTTTTTCTTTGTTCGCTGCCCTCCAGGGTTTTATGCCATCTGGAGAGTGGGAAGTAAGATTTCCTGTCTTTACTTTTTCCGTTCTGAAACTTTCTCGAGATCTGAACTCTCAGTTGCTAATTTCATTCTTTTCCTGTTTTAGCACTTCCACCCCCTGCTAGGGACCCAAGTCTTAAGCAAATTTTTGAAAGATTAAATGTCGTGCCGGTAGAAGAGAGGAGCATAAAGTTTCTGCTAAACGATGAATTTTTACATCAATACGGACTCCTCCATCCCTCTCGCTTTACTCAGCCTCATGAAGCTCCAACGGAGGTTCCTGATTCTCCGGTGAAAACTCCTGATCTTCCGATCTCCACTAAAGAGCACATGCGAGGAGAAATTTCTGCAGAAACCTTACTAGTAAAGTGCTCTACTCCAAGAGACGATGCGGGACCCTCCGAAAAGCCCGCACTTGCTCCCATAATTGAAGAAGAAGAGGAGCCCCTTTCCCAAACCAGGAAGAGTGCCGACAAAGGAGCTGATGGAGGGAATCAGGTTGGGCATGATGGTGATGACGTCTTTGGGGATTTAAGTGACATAATCGTCACTTCCCAAGAGCTCTTTAAAGATGACCCTGCCTGTGGTAAAACTGTACCCCCGATGATTGAAGCGACATCTGCCCTCCAACAGACTCCAACTCCTTTATCCCAAGAATTGTCACCGACAGTGGGATCTATTACTTCCCCCCAACTGAGGAGTGGTTCGTTAGTCCAACGCGAGTAGTTTGCACTTCACACACAACTAAGGATTTTCCAGCACATTTATGCACTTATCTTCTCATACTTTAAAGATTTCTAAAGCTTATCTTTTCTTATTTCAGATCCTTCAATGACACGCGGTGGATCATATTATCAGGATTTCCAACGCTACGGGGGGCGTGGTCAATACGATTATAGGCGTTACTTTCCCTCCTACAGAGAATCTGATGAAGAAAGGGCTGCCCGAAAGGCTCATGAAAGGAGGACTGAAGAAGAACGTCGTGAAAGAAGGGAGAGAGAAGAGCGCCATGATTCTTGGCAAAAAGGCGATGACTCCCACAAGAGAAAAACTCATGACGATCGAGGAAAAGGTCACATGGGTGAAGACTTAAGCAAACGAGCCCGTTACAGTGAAAAGCAGGCCTCTACTACTCCTGAGAAAGTTACTACTCCTGCCTCGCTCGACATTCCTTCTGACTCTCCCGCTCTTGGGAAATCAGACATTCAAACGATAATTAGCAGGCCCAAATTTCAAGTTGGACCGGGTCCTGCCACTCTGCAGAGCCGGTTTCCTCAATGGTGCCTTAAGGGAGTGAGGTTCGACCTAGACTTGGTCCCCATCGACAAGTCTGCCATGTTGCGCAATCTTGATGCCATCAAGCTCGATATTGAGAGGATGTCGAACTGGCAAAAACTTGTTGACGAGCTTCAAAGGGTTAACCGTGCCAACATAGAGGCCATGCTTACTATGGAAAACGATAAGGCCGAATGGCAAAAGGTCGTTGAGCAACACGACACCGAAATGAGGAACATTGCTTCTTACAATGAGGAGCTTGAAGCAAAAGTCGAGGAATTGAAACATGAGCTTGCTGCTTCCTCTACTTCCTATTCTCAAAAAGAAGAAGTGCTCCTGAAACAAGTGAGAGACGCTCACGCTAGCCAAAGGGATGCCGAAGACAGGCTCGAAGTACAAAAAAGAATCAGTGAAGGCTATGCTACTGATATTGCTGAGCTCCGGAAGAAAAACAACTCCCAGGAGGCGGAGATACAAATGCTTAAGCTTCAGCTTGCCAAAACTGAAAGGGAACGTGATGAGGCTGTCGCCGGCAGAATCGCAGCTGAAGAGTCTCATGAGGCGACCAAAAACAGCTTCGGCTCAACATTATTCGACTCCTACTTGCATAGCGTCTTGGGGCGTGGAAGCCTTGCTTTTCTAGGTCCCAAGTATGAGATCACTTTAGCTGAAGTGTGGGAGGCCGCCCTTGAGATGCTTGGTGCTGAAGGTGCTGGTTATGACGAATCAGCCCTGGAAAGGCATTACTTTGATGATGACACTCGCGCTGCCCTCGCCAAGGGAAAGGAACAACTTGCCAAATTAAGAACTGAAGTGACGGAAGGGGACCAGCTGGAAAAAACCACTTCAACTACTCTAGTCCAGCCACCTTCTTCGTCTGAAGTCAACATTATTGGTTCCAGTTCCCATCTTGCATCTCCCACCAAAGTTACCACTGAGATTACAAGCATACAAGGTGGAGATGAGGGTGATGAGAGCGCTGATGCGCAAGCTTATGAAGTCGATATCAGGAAACCAGCTTCTCCAGGTAACTTCACTGTTAATCTCGCTACTGTCAATTCTGCTCAAGCGGGTTACTCATTTATTTCGCATGAGTTTCATGAGCTCCTTGGCTATTTTCTCAACCTTGATGAGCCTTCATCTCCTCTCTTTACTGACTTCGTTGGTGAACCTTCATCTCCTCTCTTTACTGACTTTAACCTCTTTTCTTCTGTAGAAAAAGTATCAAGCACTGCTCAAATCTCTACTTCTCCGGTAATCCCTCCTCCATCTCTTCAGGTGGCTCCTCCTTCTGCTTCGCAGCCTGGATCACAGGAGGAACAAATAGAGGCTCTCCATGGCCTGGATGATCCCATTGCTTCGCAAGAGCAGAAAGATGAGGGACTTGAGGGAGGCGACATATCTCCGGAGCGGACTCCTTCTGACGACATAACTCTATCTAAACTTGTCACTCCAGGAAGTGAGTCTTCGTCGAAGAGGAGAAGGAAGCAAGGAGCATCAAAGAGGAGAGGGAAGATAATCACTGCCACTGAAGAGGAGCCAGAAGTTGGGCCAGCTGCGCCTACCTCTCCTTCCTCCCTTATACCCACTGGCCGACCTGAAAAGCTGGTCATTCGGCCGGGTAAAGGGTCCAAAGGCAGTAAAAAGAAGTGAAGACTTTAGCTTTTTGTCTTTTGTATGAACTGGCCGAGAGTTGTGCGGGTACCGGCCCCCGCTTTTATTTTGAAACCTGTATCTGCATTATAGTTGAATAAAATGATTCTTCGTTTGTACAAACTTCTGTTTGAATTTGAGAATGCATTTACTATTTATTTTTTGCACAAGTTTATTTACACGATATTGCAGCGAGCTTATGGCATGTTACTTGAGCGTTACCTTTTGCTGGTTTGGCTATACCATATTGTGTGTAATTATACTATATTGCCCCCATTCCATAAGTTTGCTGCAATATTCTATACTTCGAGGGGACTTGCACTCATATTTGCTAAAGAATAATTATTTTATTCTTTAAAGAAATTTTTTGCAAAGTACAACCCTCTTTGTATAAGTTTCTGCGCTTCGACCTTTGAAGAAATCACTTCTTTCTTTTGCTTAAGTACATTTTTTACCAAGTGAATTCTTTTATGCGGTAAAGCGGACCTATGAAGGGTACTTTAACTCCCTCTCTCTCTTTTTTTTTTTTTTTTTTCGAGGAAGATTATTCCCCAGAATAGGTAAATTACTCTTTCTTCGGAAGTTAAAGTATGCCCCTGATGAGGATTTTTTTTTATATAGAAAGTTGTACCTCTGAGGAGGGATTTTTTACGTTTCAACACTCGGAAGTTTTATTTCAATCTCGGTGAAACGTGTACCTCCAAAGAGTTTTGCCTTAGAAAGCCTTTTCATGTTTCAACACTTGGAAGTTTTAGTTCAATCTCGGCGAAACGTGGGCTTCCGAAGAGGTCTTTCTTCTTGATTGTGCCTCCGAAGAGGTCTTTATTTTGTTCGTCTTTCAACTCTGGTGAAGTGAAATTCCAAAGAGCGACCGTTACACTTCAACTCCTGGTGAAATATGCCTCCGAAGAGGTCTTTATTTTGTTTGCATTTCAACTCTGGTGAAGTGAAATCCGAAGAGCGGTCATAACACTTCAACTCCTGGTGAAATGGGCCTCCGAAGAGGGCTTTTATTTTGTTTGCATTTCAACTTTGGCGAAGTGAAACTCCGAAGAGTAACTACTCCGACTCCTGGTGAAATGTGCCTCCGAAGAGGTCTTTTTCTTTGTTTGCATTTCAACTCTGGTGAAGTGAAATTCCGAAGAGCGGCTATTTCACTTCAACTCCTGGTGAAATGTGCCTCAGAAAGGGTTTTCATTGCCTGGAAGTTACTCTCTCATGGTTGGAGGGTCATGACTCCTCCAATCTTTTTTGTTGAGTAGAGAACTTTCTTTTTTGTGGCATATGACCCATTAGAGGTCTTTTACCCTCCGAAGAGTTGTGCCTCTGAAGAGGACTTGTGCTGCCGATGATGGATTTTGGTTGTTTCCTTGTCTTCTTGCTTATGCCTTTTCACCGATCCTCTTTTTTTTTTATTCTCTTTTCAAGTTTTCATTCCCCTTTTCTTGCAAGTAGCTTGTTTAATCCAAGGAAGTGTACTTCATTGTCAGGCAAGTTCGTGAGAACGGGCACTAGCTTCCTAATTGGATGTTTGTTTGTTCAAACAATCTCAATTTATCAGCAAGGGCTCGTTTCTATCGAAATCATTAGCCGTTCAATTGAAGTATTTCCTATCTAGGATTCGAATTCGGGGTCTTTGTGACTTGAAATTTGTTTGTTGAATGATGGTGAGAATCGCTCGGTCTTATTATGCGCAAGTTTTATTTCCATTGTCTGCAAAAATTTAAATCGACATTTCAGCAATACATTTTATGTACTTTTATATCGAAAATAAAGCAAACATGTAATAAAAATAAGGAACACAAGATTTATAGTGGTTCGGCCAAGAATTTGGGCCTACATCCACTTTATATTCTTTCATTAATCACTTGCATCAGTTTTACAATTGCTTTCAATTACAAGAATCATGCATCCACAACTCTTTTATATTATTTCAACAAAATTTTCAAGTAAAATATGGACGCAAGTGATTGCTGTTCCATGCCCTTGGAATTTGAACTCCTTCAACAGTAGTGAGTTTGAATGTGCCGTCAAGAAGCTTCTGACCTATCACATATGGTCCTTCCCAATTGGGCCCAAACACACCTGTCGCGGTCATAATTCTTTTCAGGACTAGATCTCCAATTTCAAAGCTGCGTTGACGAACTTTGGAATTGAAATGTCTGGCTATCCTTTGCTGATGAGCTGCAACTCTGAGATTAGCTTCGTCTCTTTTTTCATCAAGGAGATCTAGCGCTTCAAGTTGTAGCTTTTCATTTTCTGCCTGATTGAAATGGGTTCTTCTGTGTGAAGGGACCTCTGCTTCAACCGGAATCATTGCTTCCGATCCGTATGCTAACGAAAAAGGAGTATGCCCAGTCGCAGTTTTGTGAGTAGTTCTGTATGCCCATAGTGCAAGCGGTAGTTTATCGACCCAACCACCTTTTGCTCTTTCGAGTTGCTTTTTGATGGTTGATTTGATGATCTTGTTCACTGCTTCCACTTGCCCGTTTGCCTGCGGATGAGCTACTGCCGAAAAGCTTTTTTGGATTTTGAATCGTTTGCAAAAATCCTGGAATTCCTCGCTTTCAAACTGAGTACCATTGTCTGTGATTATTTTCTGAGGCACACCGTATCTGCAAATGATATTCTTGGTCACAAAGCTTATCATTTTCTTAGAAGTGATAGTAGCCAATGGTTCAGCTTCAGCCCATTTAGTAAAGTAATCAACTGCAACAATAGCATATTTAATCCCTGATTTGGCAGTTGGTAGCGGCCCAATGAGATCCATTCCCCAAATCGCAAACGGCCATGGACTGACCATCTGTGTGAGTTCGGTAGAAGGTGCTCTAGGAATTTTGGCAAATCTTTGGCATCTGTCACATCTTCGGGAGTAATCTGCAGCATCTCGATTAATTTCTGGCCAAAAATATCCGTATCGGAGAATTTTCTTTGCTAATGTTTGACCACCTGAATGATCACCACATTCTCCTCCATGCACCTCAGCTAGGATTATTTTGGACTCTTCCCGGGATACACATCGAAGCAATGGCATTGAGAATCCCCGTCTGTACAATCGGCCATCCTGAATTACATAGCGAGAGGCTTTCCTTAGTAGCTTTCGTCTTTCTATCGAATTTTCTGGCAGAGAACCTCTGAGTAGGTAATCTAATATTGGAGTCATCCACGACTCTTGTTCTTGAGATACATTCATAATCCAATCTATATCCATCTCGTCTATACTTGGTGTTGAGAGGACTTCTACGAGAACCAATCCCAATAGTTGAGCTTCACCAGAACTTGAATACTTTGCGAGGGAATCTGCCTTCGTATTCTCTTCCCGGGGAATATGGCTTATTATATAATGATCGAGTTCACATAGGAGTTCCCAAGCCTTTGACAAGTAGGAAGGCAAGTTTCCACCTTTTGTTTGAAATTCCTTCTTGACTTGACATACAATAAGCTGAGAATCACTGAAGATTTGTAATGCTCGAATGTTTAGCTCTTTAGCGATTTTCAGACCTGCAATAAGAGCTTCATATTCTGCTTCATTGTTTGTTGAAGGAAATTCCAGTCTTAGTGCATAACATAATGATCGACCTTCAGGAGTTTCAAGTACCACTCCGGCTCCAGAACAGTAGTCATTTCTTGCGCCATCAACATACATCTTCCACTGGATTGGGGAATCATTGATCGCTTCTTCCTCACCATTATCTTTCTCTGTGAATTCTGCAATGAAATCAGCTAAAGCTTGTCCGTTGATTGCTTTTCGGGGATGATAAGTGATGTCATATTGACTGAGTTCAATGTTCCATTTTAGAAGGCGACCCGAAGTTTCAGGGCGAAATAGGACCTGCTTTAGAGGTTGATCAGTGAGTACTTTGATAGGATGAGCTTGGAAATATTGCCTCAGTTTCCTTGATGCAACTAGTAGGCAATAGGCGAGTTTTTCCAACTTGGAGTAATTCAGCTCTGCCCCAGTGAGTCTTTTGCTGATATAGTAAACCGGATGTTGAATCCTTTTGTCTTCCCGTATCAGCGCTGCACTTAGAGCATGAGATGATACTGCCAAGTATATAAGAAGATCCTCACCATTGCCTGGCCTAGAAAGTATTGGAGGCGTTTCCATATGACGGATCAACTCATCGAAGGCTTTTTGGCATTCGGAAGTCCATTCAAAATTCTTCTTTCCTTTCTTCAGGGCGTCAAAGAATGGGATGCATTTATCAGTGGCTTTGGAAATGAACCGACTCAGGGCGGCGACCTTTCCGTTGAGACTCTGCAATTCCTTCTTCGTTCTAGGAGCTTTAACTTCTTTCAAGGCAGTAATTTGAGCTGGACTAGCCTCAATGCCCCTAGCACTAACGATGAAGCCTAAGAACTTTCCGGACTCGACCCCAAATGTACATTTCAGAGGGTTAAGTTTCATTCTGTATTTTCGAAGGACTGCGAACATTTCTGCTAAGTGTTCAATGTGATCCGCTGCTTTCCTGGACTTCACTAACATGTCGTCGACGTAGACTTCCATAGTTTTGCCCAATTGCGGTTTGAACATAGCATTAACAAGTCTTTGGTAGGTTGCCCCTGCATTTTTCAATCCGAAGGGCATAACTCTGTAGCAATAAAGTCCAACATCTGTGATAAAGCTTGTATCCTCCTGATCCGGCTCGTGCATCATGATTTGGTTATAACCGGAGTAGGCATCCATGAAAGATAACAATTCATGTCCCGCAGTTCCGTCTACCAGTTGATTGATCCTGGGTAGCGGGAAGCAATCTTTGGGGCAAGCCTTGTTTAGATCAGAAAAATCGATGCACACTCTCCATTTTCCATTAGCCTTCTTGACCAGCACAGGATTTGAAACCCAATTCGGATATGTAGATTCTTTGATGAAGTTATTTTCCATGAGTCGATCAACTTCTTCTTTTAATGCTGCTGACCTTTCTGGACCTTGAGTTCTTCTTTTCTGTTTAACTGGCGTAAACTTTGGGTCAATATTCAGAGCGTGTACTGCAACTTCTGGAGATATCCCTCACATATCGGCATGAGTCCAAGCAAAGACATCCAGATTTGCTTTCAGGAAAGATATCAAGATATTCTGAATTGACACATTAAGCTGTGAACCCACATTCAACACCTTATTTGGGTCCTTCGGGTCAACAGGTACCGAAACTGTCGTTTCCACCGGCACTACTCTATTCTCCCCTGCACTGGCCTTTCTGGGATCCATTTCTTTCCGTGCCCCGCTATGCTCGCCAGTGCAGGGTCCGCCCCGTAATTGCTACAAGGCTGGTTCCTTGATGCGGACTGGGGTTGCCGCATCCTTTCCCATTTCTCTTTTTCTTGACTCTCGCAGCTCTGTCAAATAGCATTCTCGCGCAGCATTTTGATCCCCTTTTATAACTCCTACTCCATTGTCAGTAGGGAATTTAATAGTGAGGCACCACGGGGCTAGGATAGCTTTGAATGCTGCGAGTGTTGGACGGCCAAGAAAAGCATTATAAGCAGAAAACTCATCGACAATCACAAATGTTTGCTTGCGGACCACTTTCCTTTCTGCTTCCCCAAGTTCTACAAGCAGATCGATGGTCCCAATTGGTTGCTTTGGCTCCCCAGTGAAGCCAGCGATCTTCTGTGATGAGGCTTGTACATCGATCATAGGGATTTTCATCTGGTCAAATGTCTTCTTGAAGAGGATATTACATGATGCTCCGCAGTCAATGAGGACTCTTCTGACAATGGCCGGTCCAATACCAGCCGAGATGACCAAGGGATCTAGAGTAGGAGCTTCAATACCTGTGGAATCTCTGGCTCTGAAAATAATATCATCGCTGAAAGTTTTCTGTTGTTTCAGGGGCGTAGTGTCTTCTAAAACAAAGACATCTTCATCGGCTGGGGCATATTTCAAAGCCCTGGAATATCTCTCCATCTCACCCCAGCTCTTGCCAGCTGGGTGAGGCCCTCCTGTAATGACATTGATAACGGGCCTTCCAGATTCATGTCCCGTAGCTTTCTCACCCGTCCTGGGCTGATGAACAGGAACCTGTTGCCCCTGACTTGACGATGCAGGATTGTTGCTATTCTTCTTCACAAATTGCTGCAGTTTGTTCTCTCTTAGCAACTCTTCAATCAGATTTTTCAACTGACGGCATTCATCAGTTTCATGACCGGGTTGATTGTGGAAGTGGCAGAATTTCCCACTCTGTATGGCTTTTTTCCCGGTCCTCAAAGGGATAGGTTTAAGGAAATCGACGGAATCTTTAGTGGCAAGGTAGATGTGCTCCGGCGTATGTGATAATGGAGTATATTCTGATGGCTTGAAGGATCGGGGCTTCTTCAGATTACCCTGTTTCTTTCCATTATTATTCTCCCTTTTTTGCCCCACCGATTCATTCTTGCGTGGAGCAACGGTGTTGTCTTCTGCTTTCTCCAACACTGTCTTTACTGGCAAAGGACGACTTTCCAAGCGAATGAATTCATCTGCTTTTTTGTAGAACTTTTCGAGGGAGGTTGGCTCTTTCATATTCAACCATTTCCCAAATTCGCTTGACTTATCAATAGCTCTCATCAGATAAGTCAATATCATTCGTGGTTCAGCATTGTCCACCTCGGCCAGCGCTATATTAAAGCGGTTCAAGAAAGATCTGATAGATTCACCAGGATTCTGCTCTAAACTTGACAGTGACATGATGTCCTTGGCCTTCGAAGCATATAGTCTAAACTGCTCCTTGAATTTTCTGGTCAAGTCTGAAAACTGATCAATAGATCGGACTGGCAACTTGGTGAACCATAGTAGAGCCACACCTTCCAGGTATACGGGGAAATATCGGCACTTTATTTCGTCCGAGGCTCTGGCACCTGTCATGTGCCAATCATATTTATACAAGAATTCATTCGGGTCACTTGTCCCTTTATAAGCTGGGATAGTCGGAGGTACAAACTTCCTTGGAAATTCTGCCTTTAAGATTCTTTCAGTAAACAGAGTTTTGCTTGGGGCGAAACCCCATTCCTTCTCATCTTCAACCCTTTGCATACTTTCTTTCATGATCTGCCGGACCATTCCAGAAAGATATTCCTCATCATGCCGAATTCTAGATCCACCGGCCTCAGGTACTGCCTGCTCAAAGGGACTAGTAGCCCTTTCAGGAGCATTCCTTTCATTAACATCATGAACGTTGCCAGCATAGTTCCTTTCATTACCAGCCGGTTGATTGTTTGCCCCAAGTAAGTCGTTCAACTTATTCAGAATCAGAGCATTCTGGGCACTTTGAGCCTCTAATTGTGCATTTTGGGCGTTTATCTGCTGGTTTAGCCCTAGAATCACAGCATCCAGCTCCGCTTTCGTAACTCCAACAGATGGAGTGGGTTGATTAGGCACAGGGGAAGCGGAGGTTCCCTCTTGAATGTTTCCAGATCTGACAGATCTACTTTTCCTTCCAGGAGCCATAATCTCAGATAGACTTCTGGTTTTTAAAGAAATTCTTTCTACAAATCTCTGCGAAGCAATGATGACAGTTTTCCTGAGTTCAGTTCTCAGTGAAAGCACCAAAAATGTTAACGCTAAAATGTGAACGCTAACACCCCAGTGTGTGAAGTGTAGTTGTGAAAGCACCACCCGGTAGATCGGGAAAGAATTACAAGCAAGTAATAGCAGAAAAGCAGTAAACAACAACAATTTTATAGTGGTTCGGCTTAAGGGTATAGCCTACGTCCACTCTAAGTACTTTTATTAATAATCCCGTTACAAGCTGATACAATTCTTCTCAAGTACAATATACTTCAAGTTACAAGTGATTTGGAACAAGTCTTAAGCTTCAATGTCGATTCAAAGTCCTTAAATCCATGTTGAAGATGTGTGGTTTCTTCGTGGAGTTCTTTGATGAATTCCTCTTATCTTGAAAGCTCTAAGTGTTGATGAAGTTCTCAATGCAGCAAGGTAACGGTGTATGAAGAGAATGTGCCAAAAGTCCTTTGAATGTTGGAGGTGGCTATGTATTTATAGGCAAGCTTGGACATGAATTCTGCGCATAAGTCCTGAGTCGTGACCGACTCAAGCTAAGTCGTCCCCGAGTCAGGCTAAGTCGTGGTTGACTTATAAAACCAACCTTTCCCCTCTTCATGGCTTATTCCTCTGCTGGATTTCATGACAAGTCTTGAGTCGTGTCCGAGTCAATTTTCCTAGGCATTGTGGCGATGGGTTACGACTTAACGATTTTGAGTCGTGGACGAGTCATGGTGAGTCGCCCCATGTTAACTCAAGGCCGAACTGCTGGCTTGTTCCCAAGAGATAAGTCGTTCCCGAGTCAACTTATCATAACTCCTCTCATATTAGCATGTGTCGTACTCGACTTATCATAAGTCGTAGGTATCCATAAGTCATGACATTCCTTAGGTCGTTCCTTAGGATGAGTCGCGAACCTGTTGAGTCGTTGAACCATGAGTCGTTGAGTCATGAGTCGCTGAGTCATGAGTCGCTGAGTCATGAGTCGCTGAGTCAGAAACTTCCATAAGTCGCACAACAGTTGAGTCGGAGACTAGCTGAGCCGGTCTTTGATGAGTCGGACCTAGATCATATGAGTCGGTGAGTTCCTTCTTCGGTCATTGAGTCGTACGCGAGTTAATTGTACTTGGCTTTCTGATTTGCACACTTGAACCGCTAACGACTCATGGTGAGTCGTAAATCTTCTGAGTCGCTTAATGCTTTATCTGATGAGTCGGCCCAAGCTTCAGTGGGGTTAACAATATGTTTATTTATTTATTTAAATTTTAAAAAAAAAATAGATTTGATATTAATTTTCATAAATTAAGGTTGGGAAGATAGTTTGAAATTGATTTGAAACTATTTTGTTTAAGAATTATATTTAAATAAAATCAATTTGAAAGTTATTTTGATTTGTAATTTGAAGATATAATTTATAATAGATTTTTGTTTAAGATGATTAAACGAATATTTTTAAATTTAAATAATTCGATATGGGATATTTAGTTTTATTTAAATTTATTTTTACTGAATTGATTAAGTGAATATTTCAAAACAAAATAGCAAAAATGTTGGATTTGAGATAAATGAAATTATCAAATTTTGTTTTGTAAGTGTTTGAATATTTAAAATATATATTAAAAACTATTTTATATATATTATTTTGATATATAAACTATTTTGATTTAAAACTATTTTAGTATACTAATTATTTGAATATATATATTATTTTAACTTATAACTATTTTAATATACCAATTATATTAATATCTAAACAAATTAAGCGGAAGGTACTGTGATTTCAAAGTGTTATGATTTCAATGTGTTATGATTTCCAAAGTGTTATAATTTCAAAGATTTATAATTTCGAACGGATCATTATTTTTGGAAATGCTATCATTTTGGAAATGGATATATTTTAAGTGAGTAATAATCTATATTGATACGGTTTAAAAATGAATATGATATTTCGATATGAGGTATGAATTATTTTGAAATGAAAGGACCATGGTGTGAAATAAGCGTTTGGTTGTTGAAGAGACCGGGATAGAATATTATCATACTCTCTACCAATATCGAAAAGCACTTTAACAACTGTGTACATGGTGGAGATTCCAGAATGAAGTAGGATGGTTAGCGACGATCCTATATGAGGTATTTACTTGGACCCCACTCCCATGAGTTAGCTTAAGGTGGCTAAAACAGGAGAAATTAACGGGAAAGTGAGGTAGCTCCTCCAATTGGACAGACTTCTTCGATACCATTCTATTACTTTGTGATCGATCAGGCGCAACCTCAGACTTTTATGGAATTGTTGGACGAGGGTGGCGGTAGTTGCGGCTATGCGTTACCACCAGCCCGGAAGTGTAATTTGTATATCTACCCTGGCATTGCCTGGTTGTGTCATGTCACCTACCTTATCGAGAGCACTACGAGTTTGTTTTTTGTCGTACCTATGGAGTGCTCCCAGTTAGTCCACTAGTTTGGTGGAGTTTATAGTACCATATAGACTACGACATTTATATAAAAACATTAAGAGGGATATGGGTAACGCCTTAATGCTATTTTAATAGTTTATCTTACTATAGACATTATTATAATAGCGTATATTACTACATAGTAGATAGTTCCATGGATCTTTAGAGGATGGTTATCCTAAACATCCTTTGAGTTATTTGTATTTCAGTTGATATTTCACTTGATTTGGATTTATTGATATATGAATGTTAATCCTGAGTAGAATGTTTTGCTTAATGCTTGGGTCAGACGGAGTGTCACAGTATTTGAGACTCGCCTTTAGAGTTGGAGCTTCGCATGGAGATCCATGTATATCTATTCAACTTTAAGTTGTTCAGTTGACTCCAGTGATATATTCAAATTTGTTATTTGACTATGTATTGAGACTTCTATGTATCTTGATTTATGTTGTATTTTGTTTCATATATTGTTGTTTATATATTAGCTTCATTAACTACTATTTATCTATTTCCGCTGCTTATTGTTATATTACTGTCTGTGATTCTACGATTGATTTATATATTGTATATGTTGAGTTATGCCAAATATAAATTAACAATACGATATTTTGGGCAATTCAAATCCGGCATGTGTGGATGCGGATGACATGAAATATCGGGTTGTTACACCTCCGGATTAAGAGAGGGTTGATAGCTAAATTCTAGAAGGAGTTTGAGAGTTGATGTAGAACGGGAGTTCGAACCAGTATAAAAATACCTGTTATCATTTACTTTACTAATTACTTTTTATATTCATATTCCGCACTAGTAGATAACTTAGATTATATTCCATATTACGATCCTTAGCAGCACTTACATTAATAGTAACCATTGAGACCGTAAAGATTCGCATAACAGTTTTCCCTCAGATGAAACCAACCATTCATTAAGTTTAATATAGTGATACGATAGATAATTTCTAGAGTGTAGAATATAAATCATATCAAACAGCTGTGGTGCTTACATTGGGCACACCATAACATGTTTAAGGTACAATCAAAACCGCTAAGTTTCATTCACATAATGGATTTTTCCATTGAGATCCCTTCGGTCGACACCCAATCCAATCTCATACATAAGAGTTAGAAACTACCTTCGAGCATCATATATCTCTAGATAAAATATACCTTAAATGAAAATATAGCTAGTCCATGCCCTAACACATGATCCCAAATACCATCAACTCCCATCGGCCAACAATTGATAAGCGTACTCTAGATATGGAGTTGATATATCATGTCGTGTATTTCCAAAATCTCGAACTATTCCCTTACTCTTTTCCTATCATTTTCGATGTCGAGGCTACGTTCAGGAACTCTCACATGATTCTTCATTACTCGAAGAGAATTCAAATCCCCAAATGGATTGCCATATCTTGAACAAATCATGAGTCTCTTTATAGACTCGAGCATCTCGAACAGATCTCAAATCTCCATATAGATTCCCTGCATAAGTCCTTTGATGAATGATAAAGCTGTCATCTCTAATGGAACACTCTCAATATAGGCAGTCTTAACCGATAACATCGTTTGAAATGTTAACGCTGACCTCTCCCTTAAACCTTGGGATCGAAAGTTCAAATCTATAATTTTTTGCTTTCCAACCTTTTCCAAAACATAATTCTCGTACACTTGTTTTGAAGTGGTATCCGATAAGTTAAAACTTACCAATCGCGGTCTCTTCATAACTAATTCGATGAATTTCTAGCTAACACAATTCCAATTCTTTCAAAAGTAAGCGAAAGCTGGAGATGTTTCGTGCCAATGCTCCTCTTCATGGGTTCTCGTTTATAGGAAATCGTGAAGCATTTTGATATCTTCTTAAGTCAAATAAGGTCAAGTTTAATAATCAACTAATCGATTATATAGTCAAAATAAATGCTTGTACAAATCACGATTTGTATGCTTGTCTCATTTCCTATATTCCAACTCAACTATACCTTGCGCAAGAGTCAAGCCAGGTAAGTTTGAGTACTGGTTGCATCAAGCCTTGCATAGACACTTCATTCTTGAATCTTACAAATAGACAAGTCGGCCTCTTCCATTTTTAGTGTTAAGTATAGTATTAATGATTTCATAAACAACAAGAAATCAACACGATTAACATGTTTCCGACATTTTCGAACGTACAACTCCACAGTTAAGATGGAAGCCTGGTAGGTTAGAGCTTTATTGCTCCATCCCTATTTAACATCAATCTTAATTCTCACAGATGGATAAGCCTTACTTCGTTGGCTTTTAGTGGTAAGCATAGTAAATTACTTCGTCAGCTTTTAGTGTTAAGCATAGTAAATTACTTTTCAAACAAGTAATTAAACAATCAACCATTTGGCCATTTAGCAATTCTGACCCCCTTTCTAAACCTTTTTTAATACTTACAAAGTACATAAAAATATTTAAAATAGGTTTTAAAACATCTATCCAAATTATTACTAGAAAATAATAGCTTTATAATTTTCCTAAAAACTTGAAAATGACATATTTTTAACAAAATATCTCTTTTTTTTAAAATTCACAACGAATTATTAAAAATTCATAAAGATCTCAAACCACTTTTAAAAAAATACAATGATAGTTAGCAAATATTTGTAAATTGAACGAAGAAAAATACTTAAATTTAAATATCATTTCAAATCCTTTAAAGTCCAAAATCAAGTCTAAATGAAGATGTTTTGCATAAGTCAAGTTATGATCGTTTTTGAGATGTTAATTACTTTTTACTATTCATGTTGACACCAAAAATGGGCTTCAATACCCAATAGAATCTAGTAGAGATTCAACGAAGAATGGAATTAAAATAAATAAAAAATGAACTTATGGATTTTTATAGTGGTTTGGCATTTCTGGCCTACGTCTACTTTATATTTTATTGATCTTGCACTTGATTATGATTACAAGAATGTTTGAATCAATTAGGATCCATTAGTACAGGAATGAAAAAAAAAATGGAAAATCCTTTGCCATAGAAAGAAGGGGACCCTTTTCTGACATCATGCTTGCTTTATTTATAGGGAAGACATGCACGGATCAAGCTAAAATTTCCGTAGAAGAACCATCACACCAAGACTAGCGCACAAAAGAATTTTAAGGATCATTAGCACCCATAATACAGATCGGTACTGATCCCTATTTTGGTGTCCAAATGGGATATGATCCCTTTGGTGGGTCCCCCAAGATGTTAGCTACTTGACCTCTAAATTTTGTGCCATTCTGACTTACGGTTTTTTGAGATATCGCATTTTCCGTGAAGTAGTGTTGCATGCATTCTGATTTCAGCCGACCCCTCTAGAGGGATAGAGATCGACCCCTCCAATCTCCTCTGATTAAGATTCGATCCTTAAGGGGAGTTCTCCATGTTGCAATGTGCTTATACTCCAAGTTTTATGTTCATAACATTTGTAGATTTTGAGTTATTGACCGATCATTGTTGCATTATGTAGTGAAAGTTGAATATGCTCAATCCCTTTTATATTGACCCTTTTATACGATCCATTTTATATGAACCTTTTTATACAATTTCTTTTATACCGATCACTTTTGTATGATCCCTTTTATACCGATCCCTTTTATACGATCCCTATTGTACCAACTGTTAACTAAAAAACTTGTCAACACCCCAAAGTAGAGTTAAAAGTGCGGTGTGTCCAAATAAACCTTTTTTGATTAAGTAGAGAAAGTTTGGATCTTATTGCTTCTTTTGATTAACCTTTTGAATAGGTCTTTGTTACGAAAACTCTTCCTTTTCAAACCTTTCGACCAAATCGAAACACCTACATCATTTTCTTTCAAGTCCTTGAAGCTGGCTGAAATTGTTTGGGTATCTTTTTGATACCTCCTTTCGAAATAGTGCGAAGCGCTAATGTTGACTATAATGATACAAGAATACGGTTTGGCTGGGTAGGTTTTGACTTTGTCGAAAGCTAATTCTTTAAATGACTTGAGTTCAATCCTAAAATCTAAGGAAAATAAGCTAAGTTTTTGGTTTCGACTCACTTGAAAGGTGAGCTTTTGGAGAGTAATGGTTTGGAGAAGAGAATCTAGGTGTTGTGGGTGAAATGAGGGGTTTCGACTCACTTGGAAGGTATCCTTTCCATGAAGTCGGCAAAAGATGAATACAATTGAATTCCGTAAAAATCTTTAAACAGTTTCATAACCAAAAACATTAAAACTCGCCTTCATTTAACTAATGACGTATCTAGTGATCGATTTTCCCTGATCAAATTTCCTAATTATGTTCACAAATTTAAAATTTAAGAAAGTATTAGAAAAGAGTGAATGAATCTGGATCCCCTAAACCGGACCGCTAGGGTTTTATTTATAGATGCAGGTTGGCACCTTTTGACTCAGTGCTTTCGACCTAGTCGCAATGAGGCTTTATATACCTTCTGTCTCCTTTGACACTTGTGTATCCCTCAGCAATGCTTTCAAATGGGCCTGAATGCCTTTGTCTTCGTCAAAAGAGGTGATAGCGTCTTTTCTCTTTGTGTTGCTTTATTGTCACAAGAAGTAGATATATGGGCTTCCAACTTTGTCGACATGTAGTTCCATCTGGTTTGGAAGGCGCTGATGGTTTCGACGCAGTAAATGGCTTCCGAATGCATGCTTCAGAAATGATGTGAAACCTTCCCTAGATGGCAAAGGCTTCGACCGGTTCAAAATGATTATGAATTAGAAAGGGTTGTTCTGATCAAGGCATCTTCCTGAGTAATTTGATTGAAGGCGAAACATTTAGTTTTGAAAGGTTTGGCGCACATGTGAAGGGTTGTTATCCACTGCCTTTGAATGGTACTCCTCCTAAACATCTTGGTGTAGGCGAAAGCATCTATTTCAAAAGGTGGATATTGATATGAAAGAGAGCTTTCAACCACATTGACCCCTTTGAAAGCTTGTAACACATCTGGGTTTTGGCGGTGGCATCCCTTCGACTCCATCGAAAGGATTTGTTGGTGCTGTCATCTCTTGTTCCCTTTTCCTTTTATTCATTTTGGTTTCGAAAAGGTTGAACTGGGAATTAATGTACCATTTGCCCCCCAATAAATGGACGCTCTTGACTTTCCAAGTCAACTCTTTCAAAAACTATTAGACTTCCCGCCTTCGTATTCATGTGCAAATCCAGGCTGTTCATTTAAATTTGATTGTACAATTTGTTTTCCATGATGACTTTTCTTTTAAAGCAAGTTCCTTTCTTTCCCTCTTTTACTTATCTACAGTTAGAAGAAACTTCCAACAAGAATCAAAGTTTTCAAATTCTTAAATATTTTCTAATTCTAACACACTGAAATTCAAATCCGAAGAAAGTTTTCATTATCTTGCTTTTCGAATTTACCTTCCATGGTGAATTTTTATTTTTAAATTCCATCATATATGAATTTTAATTGATGTTTCGATTATATAGAAATAACTTAGGTTTTTATTTTCTTGGGAGAACCCTTTATTCATTTTCATGGGTCGCTTTGGTTTACTTCCCTCATTAATTTGCATTCTAAGTCCATCTGATTTGGATTTTATTGTCATTGTTATTTATTTATTTTCTTTTTTTAAGTTCGAATATGTAATTTAAGGATTTTTAAGATTAACGATTGTAAATTCATGTTCATATTATTGATTTTTTTGAGGTTTTGGGTTAAAATCGAATTAGGAAAGAAGAAAATTTCCAATTACTGCACAAAGAAGTTTTAGCAGTATGAAACACATTTTAGCGCTGCAATTTTACCTTTTCGCCCCTTCGAAAGGGGTTAAGGTGGCAATTTTTGTTTTGCTTCTTCAACCCCTTTCGATGAGGTCGAAAGGTAGTCCAATGCTTCTCTTAGTTGAGCTCGTCGAAAGGTTAAGGTTGTCAACATGAAGCAGACATCTTCGAAAGCATGGTTATTCATTAGTGTTCTCGTACCTTTCAAAGAAGTTACCTAGTGCCTCTGGCTACACAATTGTCTAACGCATACTTTCGAAAGAATAATCGAAACCTTTAGTACATTCTTTTTCGTAATTTATTTTAAGGGATGTATGGAGTTAGAAATTTGCCATTCATTTTCTGTAAATTGGGTTGAGAATACTATACCTTGTTTAAGTTGCAAATCAAATAGAATGTTTCGACTCTGTCGAAACCTACTATATCGACTCAAATTTAGCCGTTGGTATGCTTTCAAAACTATATGCCCCTTTCTACCTACTCGACACCCCTCGTAACTAATTGGCATATGGGGTTTTGAAAACATTCAAACTCTCTTTGAAAAACTAAGTTTATGGGTTTCAACGGTGTCGAAATGTTCTTTTGTCTTGTTTATATAATGTTGATAGCATACATTTTATTCCAATTGGTTATGTAGGTTTCAAACGTTTCCTTCAATGACAAAATTATCCTTGAGCTTTTGACATTTTTGAAGGGCGTTTATTGGGCGTCAACTTCTATTTTCCCTTTCGACTCTGTCGAAGGCTCAATAGATTTCATTTTTCTAACTCAAACATTCTTTCAAAAATATGAAATTCCATGTTTTGCTTGATATTTAAATTGTTGTAATAGGTTTCCAATATTCTTGAAAGAATATTAATTTCATAACAAATTATATTTTCTAACTGAAATGATTTCCCCTAACAGAATCATGGGCTTGGTAAAGTCTTCCCCAAAACCAGTGAAGGACACAATACTAGTGATGGAATCTTCACCCCAGAAGATTGAAGCCACTTCCAAACATTCCTTAATATATAACCAAGATGAAGTGGATGAAATTCTCAATGACTTCGGCTTTACAGTGGTAGTAGCAATTCCCTCGAGTGATAACGACACCATTCACAGCCCTCCTGAAGGGTACTTTACCTATACCTCAATCCACATTTGGCATGGAGGCTTCTTACCCTTCCTGGATTTATTATCAAGTTCCTGACCTATCCGGGTATTGCTCCTATACAACTATCACCAAATGTTTATACATATCTTTTATGCCTGGAACTCATGGCACTAGAGTCCGACATTCCTTCTCTTAATGCTGAAGTGTTGAATTATCTTTTTCGATTGATTAAGCTTACCAACCTAAATAACAAAATCTTTAGAGACAGTCCCCCTAAAAAGCTAATATCTGAGGGGATGAACAAATTCAGGGACTGGAAAATGCAATTCTTCTTCGTTAAATGCTTTCCTAACATCAGTGGGGTTTTCTCTTCCCCTCTTATGTTGATCACAGTCCTTATTTTTCCATTTAGTTACTTTCCTTTGCTAATCTATATTTCCTTGTTAGGTGCTCCTATTAAATAATTGAATAAAGAAGATAAGAAAATTGTAAAGTCGTTGGTCGCCGCTTCAGGTAGGATGGGGGAATAGATTAGCTCTATCGAATCCTTTAAATTCATGAAAGCATTCCTTCCTACCGGTGGGCCAAAGGGTACTCAGTCAACCTCCTCTAGTTCAACATACATCATGAAGCAAATGCTTCCTTTCTTTAGGTGATCCAAATAATTTCTCCTTAATGCCACCAATTTGTCCTGATCACTCCAGTTAGTTTAAATGTATTACTCATAATTTATTATTGTATTACCTTTTAAATTGCTTTTCTGACTTCTAATATTTTGAATTTACAATAACTGCTTCTAATGTTGAGCCAATCATAACTGATCCAACTCTCCCTATTTCTACAACCCATGCGTCATCTTTATCTCAAGCCATTGCTAGATCAAACATGGCAGTTAAAAAAAAGCTAGGTAAAGCGACTGTGGCGGAGCCATCCTCTAAGAAGGCAAGATAGAAGAAGTTCCCTATTCTCTGCCATGAGAAGAGGGGGAGTTTGTATACATTGATAAAAGTTTAGAGAGTCCAACTATCGAAGCTTCTCTTAATCAACCAAAGAAGTCTCCCTCACAAGTCGATCCCTTGTCATGCATTGTCATTTCAAGCTCACCGCATGTAATTGAGAAAATGCAAAAAGAGGTGGGGACTTCGACCTCCTTTCTGGAGTCGCCTCTCCCAACTCGCATCACCTGTGCCTCCAAATGATTTCGAGAAGATAGTTTATTCTATCTTGTGCTCTCCATCCTTTATTTCTATCTGTTCGCCCTCGTATGTTTCTGATCCAATGGATCATTGTCGTTCTCTAATTGAACAATAAATCCTAGTATGCTTAATATCACTTAACCATATTGTTATTATTTCTTTTTATATTTTTGACTTATGTTATATTTTTTCATTTAGATTTCCAAGAGCTGGCTCTCATCGCATAAAAATGCATCAAAATCATCCGTTATCATCTAAGCTTCAAGGAGAAATTTCAAATGTAAACAGTCAAGTATCCTCCCTGTTCGCGAAGAAAAATGAGGCTATGATAGAATTAGAGCGATTGAAGGCTTCTCTTGCCCAACTAGAATTTGTTATTTTTAAGGAGAGAAAAACTCATCAACTCCTTGCAGACAAAAAATTAGCCTTGAAAATGGCCCTTAAAGAATCCGAGGATGAGAACGCTCAGATGATAGAAAATCAATCTTCTCTAGAGAAAAAGTTGAAGACAAATAAAGACACTAAAATCGGCTATCAGTTTTATTTCTATCGCATACTTTAGCTGACAATGTCAATTCTCTAGAGATAGAAAACAATCTTCTCTGGAGAAATACAACCTTCTCTTGAGGACATCATTGTCAATTCTTTTGAAGATGCTATGATGCTCACTTATGCTGACAATGTTGATAAATCCTAGACTTGAACTTTCCCTCTCTCGACCCTGCACTTGTCAATAGGGTTATGAAAAAAATTAAAAGAATGGAGCATGTGGTCGAAGTTTCTAAAAGAGAGGAGAACAACGCCTTTAAGATTCTAACTTTCGAAGTATCTTCCTTTGAAGTAGGCTCTGACTCCGAAGATGAAGGTGACAAAGATGAAGTTGTCGAGGAAGAGGGTGGTAATGATGATGATGATGACAATGATGAAAAAGTTGATTGGGGTCAAGGTTCATGTTGCAGCAAGGGTGGTCACACTAATGCTCTTGAAAATGATGCTGATGACAACACAAGGACTTCTGAAAAAGGTCAATCTTGATCCATCTTTTCTTGAAGCAAGCCCACTGAATCCCCTGCGCCTTCTGGCCCTCATAGAAGCCTACTTACATTAATATGGAAGAACCAAAGAGAAAAGGCAGGTCTCTCAAGCGTCAATACTCGTTTCTTCGGTATGAGATTCTTTGTTTAAACAACTATCACTTCCAAGATAATAATAGTTTAGATCCTTTATTTTAGATACGGAAGAAACCCGTTCACCCCGGTAAAACCAAGCTTGAAAGAAATCAAGAAGAAATAAATAGTTTATATAGGAAGGTAGATAAACAATTGAAGGAGCATAATATTCTCTCTAATAAGTATCATAGATTTAACAGAAGTGCGGTAGTGTTAGCATCTTTCAAAAATCAAGAAGCAGCACCACGACCGTGGAGGGCGTGCACCTTCGATATGATGCTTGTTTGAAAGAAAATCGTGAGTTGATTACGCTTTTTTGGATGTTGATTGAAGAGGGAAACATTCTAGTTGACTTTCTATACAAAGCTTATTATAGAAAACCGACTACAGATTTCTCATACTTAGGAGATTTTAGAAGGGGTCAACTTATGCATTTAAAACGTATTTGGATGAATCTGGATCCAATCTACATCCTGGGGCATATTGGAACTTACCACGAGTCTGATCGATTTCCCAAGAGTTGCATCTGGAAAAACTTAAATATTACAAGGACAATTTTGTTTTAGAGTTATTTCAAAGTCAATTTTGTACGAACCGGGATGATCAATCATAATTATGTAATAATATTGGTTTATGATTTTTTTGTTCTAATTTCCTTTTGTACTTAGTTTTATTTTATTACATTATTACAGAATGAATGTCCTTCAACATTTTTTTCTAGAGATTATTTAAGCAAATATGTTAAACTAGGAAGAATTATCTTCAAAAGGCATCAATTTTGAAATCTTCAAAATTAACCAGATATTACTTTCTTAAAAATCTATAAAAACTTTACATGGAACATCCTCATCTTGATTTCGATTTTCTTGGGTAAGAAAAAGAAAAGCTACTTAAGGAAATTTGGACATATCATACAAAATTAATATACGGTCGTGATAGTCCTCCTGCTGAAGAGTGGGCCATAGTAAATATCCCTTGGTTATTACTTTAGAAGGACCTAATGTCCCTTTTGACTCTATAGTTATTCCTTTTGCTTACTCCTTGAATAAAGTCAAAAAGGTCGACTCTCAACAATAAATGTGAAACAAGTGTTAAATGAAATTGTACCTTTGATTTCAGTTCCACTTAAGTTGTAATCTTCTATTGTTATAATAAAGACGTGGACAATTCAAGTCTTGACTTTATTTTCTTTTTCTTTGTTTGTCTAAATAAGAGTTACAGCTATTTGCAATGCCACTCTTGTTAGATTCAACATCACGCTTTGTCGATATTAGAGATAAGTTGTTAGCAAATCTTGAAAAGAGGAAGCTCCTCGTTGATCCTTTATCCACTCGTTTCCAGGATAACATTGAAGTAGTAAAATTTCATTGGTGATTTTTTGCTTCAGAAAACAATTATTAGAAATCTTAATGGTTAGATCGCCAACCTAGAGGCGGATGTTAAGAGCAAAAACAAAATGATTTCCTTATTAAAACATCAAAATAAATCAAATCCTTCAATTGATTTTGACCAAAAGATGTCCGAGCTTCTCCAGCAAATTAATGGCTTGGAGATTAAGTTAATGGACAGTTGTAACGACCCGTGTAAATTCGATGTTTAAAATGAATTAAATTAATAGGATTTTATTTTAAATTTAGAAAGAAATAGAAATATTATTTATTTATATGAAAGAGAATGTTGGAAATTAGATGTATCAAGGATAATTTAAAATTTACAAATTAGATCATATATTGCAATTAACTTGTAATAGTGGAAATTGTCGCATTTGGATATAAATGTTAAAATGAAGGCTAAAATAAATTATGTAAATAGCGACTTAAAACCTATTTATGGAAATTTGAATAAAATCCAAATGAATTAAGTAGAAAAGGATTCTTACCTGGATATAAAATTTAATATGAGAAAATTTATGAAATTCATTTAATGCAATAAAAGAGTGTAAACGGTAATTGGAATAAATTAAGGAATCAGGTTAATGCAAGCAATAATTTATGGCTTGAATGAGATTCCAATTCAATAAATCATTTAAATGTTATGATTTGATTTTTAATGGAGAAAAACAAATGTAAGGATTTGATTAATATGTATGTTGTTTGTTTAGGGTATTGAATAAAATTGGGAATCCAATTGTAATTAATGATAATAACGTTGGTATTAGTTAATAAATTAAATTTCAATGCAATACCTATAAATGAATGGAAAGAAATGAATGTATGTAAATGTATACTAGGTTATTTATCAAATAGAAGGGAAGAAGAATAAATATCGAATTGATTGATGAATGAATATATATTGAATAGCAATGGAATGTAAAGTTAATGGTAATTGTATAAAATCAATACAAGATAATGAATTGCAAATTTTAGGTTTATATTTAAAGTGTGGAGGGAAATCTGATTGGTTATATTAATTTGATGGAATTCAAATTTGATGGGAAAGGTAAATGGATATTTAGTAATAAATTTAAAGGATTTAAAAATGGAATTTATTTAATTAATAGATAAAACGGATAAGGATATACTTAAATGTAGGATTAAGAGTTTGAGTTATATACTTAGTTCCTTCAATTAAATCGGAAATCATTTCAATAATTATAAATTAAATGTTACGTTAAATAAATTAAAGGAATTAATGGGGAATAACGGAAGTGTCTTCATAATATGATGATTTACGTATAAAGAAGAATGGAAATAAAGTTTATTAATATATCGGATTTTAATTTATGACAAAAGGTTAATTGAAATCAAATGAGTTGAATATTTTAACAGGAATCAAGCTTTATTTATTCATTGGGATATAAAATATGATAATTTGAATCTATTGAAATTAATGGAAATTGGATATAACATTTTACTTAATTGGAAATAAAGATGGAAATAGGAAGGTTTTAACTAAGCGAGGAATATGTGATAATTGCATTAATTTGTAAGTAGAAATAAAAACGTTAATGAGAACAAGTATTTAAGATGAACCATCTATTTAGTATATTAAGTTATAACAGATAATCAATTGCAATAAATAAGAATATATTTATTACATTAACGATAATGAAGTAACATTAGAAATTTAATATTTAGATATTTTGCAAATATAAATTTAGATGAAATTGGAGAGATTTACTTAATGAAATAGGAATCAAATGATAAATCCATCTATTTGACAATAATAAATGGAAAGAAAATTAAATTTAATTTTTGGGAAATTAAATTTATAATTTGGTGTAATAAATTAAATTTGGGAATTTCAAATTTTAATTCGAGAAGTTAAATTTTGTTTAAATTAGTATTGATGATTGGAAAATTTATAATAATAAGAATCGTCAATTATCAATGAGGAATGGGAAATTTGACTTGATTGACTAAATTTTAATTTATTTAATTAATACAAAAACAGCCATTTTGGGCACGGACTCGGATTTCAACGAAGCCAGTTTCATCGGATCCAAAACAGTGAATTATTGTAGGGTTTCAAGTTTCGTAGCGATCGGACTGTCGTTTGATCGTACGAACGCGAAACGCCTTGAAATCGATTTAATTGAAATCAATTTGAAATCAATTTGGAAATATTGTTTTCTGCATAACTTCTTCATACGATGGAATTTGGATGTGAAACTTTTTCCATCGCGTTCATAATATTTTAAAATACCTATTTTGTTATATGGGTTATCCTATTTTCGTTCCGGGGTCAGAACGGGCTTTTTGGGCCAACTATCGGTTAGTACGTTTATAATTCGTGCCCATCTATTCTATTGCAGTTTGTCTATAAATAGGCTGTTATAAACCCTAGCCTCTATCTATTCCCTTTTGTCTGTGCGTTCATTTCATCAACCCTTTCTCCCCTTCAATGGTTGCAAACCCTAGATCCATTTACAGTTCAAAATCAAAAGTCAAAATTCAAAGTCTCCAGAAAAATTCACAAAAATCATATGTCATAGTTCTCGAAGATCATAATCTACTGGTACTGTTCATTTTTCGATTGGAGCTATTTTTCATCCAGAAAACTTCAAATTGTTCTCGGCCGTCCTTTGATGGTTGTCGGTTTCGACGGTGGATCTTCAACGAGGAGTCGATCGGGGGTTACTGCATCGTAGAGGGCGGCCTGCAGTGCAGATCCATCGGTTTGGTTTGCCTTGAAATGGGGAAATTTCGCCAGAAAATGGCCTTGAATGGTGCGACGGCGCATGGCGTGGGAGGCTGCAGGAGGAGCCGCGACTTCCTGGTGGGAGCGGCGGAGCAAGGGGAGAGCGGAGGTGGAACCTGATCGTGGAGGAGGAGTGCGTGGCGTCATCGATTTGGAACCCTAAGTGGCGGCGCGGTTTCATGTATAGGATGTGGGGTTCGCGACCTAGGGATGTTCGGGTACGGTCCTGTAGCTTGTTGATGATGAAGTGGACGAGTTGTGGGAGAAAGGTTATCCTTTGTTTAATTATTTATTTTCAATTTCAATTGTTTTATCACTATAACTCCTACATACGAATTCCGATTTTTGCGAATTTTTTTTGTTAGGATCGTAATTTAATTTCGGATCTGTTAACGCAGGTTTGGACAAATTCTGAGACCGTCGAATTTTTGGGTTTAAATCGGATTTAAATTCGATTTAAATCCAAAAGGTGAGTGTTTTAACCCACTCACAACTTCTAGAATTTCTTATGTTTGTTAATTTGACTTAAGATATGAGTAGAAATTTATTTATGTTCGTTTGGCATGTTTTATTCATCATCTCAGCTAAATCGCATTTATTTAATTTAAGTGTTAATTTATTTTATTTATTGCATATAAATTTGACAGTTAGAATTTATTCATTTGCATATTAACTACCAGTCATAGTTATGTTAAATTTTTATTTCATATTAACTACCAGTTAAATTTATGTTTATTTTGCATATAAACTGCTAGTTTAACAGTTGTAAAATTTATTATTGAATATAAACTGTTAGTTAATACATGTTATTTATTACCTGTATAATTTATATGCTCTATATCGATGATTGTTTAAATTGGATGATGATTGCAAATAATGGTTGATGATTGATATTAGTATGAATGGATGCTATATTTATATTGTATAAACTACAAGTCATCATGCATTTTCATTTCATTCGGGATTGCGGTTTGAAATGATATACAACCGCATTTTTATTTTTAATTGCCGATTGAAATGATAAACATCCGTATCACTTGACCATAGGGTAGAAAATTTTATACAGGCACCGCGGTAAATATATAAAATTATTTTTGAAATGTTTTACTATGGTTTTGTAAAGCTATATATATATGGTTTGTAGGATATTGATATGGTTATATATATATATATATATATATATATATATATAGTAAATTTTCGGTTTTAAAGCTTTGTATAAATTTGATTTGAAGTGTAAAATAAATTTTGATTTTCGAGATCAAATACGATTAAGAATTTATTTAAAAATTAAATTTCTCGAGTTTTAATGACTTAAAAAAAAGCGTAAGGTTGGAAGATGAATATTAAGTTAAATTGAAACTAAATGAAAAGTTAGAATTTTTAAAGGATATGTTTTTTTGTAACTTGATTTTTGTGTAAAGTGATTTGAATGAATATCAGGTTGATTTAAATGAATATATCAAGTTTAATAAATTGAAAGATTATCCAATTGTGTGAAATATTAAGTTTTACTTAAAGTATATTGAATTCATTAAGTAAACATTTCAAGTCTAAATAATAAGTAATTGAATTTGATATATATGGGATGGTCAAATGAGTTTGTTTTTGAAATGGTGTAATATTTAAAGCTTTGAAATGTAAAATTTTAAAATGATATTTGGAAGTTTAAATCGATATTTGGAATTGATTTGTGAAATGTAAAGAGGCTATTTTGTTTTATAAAAGTAATTTAATATTTAACCATTTGAGAGATGGAATTTGTTTCAAAGTTATGGTTTTCAAGGTTCTATAAATTTGGAAAAATTATATTCAAGAGTTTTGATTTCTAAATATTCTACTTTGAAACCACTATGATTTTTGGAAAGAATATATTGGAAAATAAAGATGATATCATATTGTTTTGGGTTTTAAAAGGAAATGATATCATATTTATATGGTTTTGAAATGGATATTATATTCTGGTTTTAAAAGTATAAATTTTTTTAAAGGACCGCGGTGTTATAATAACGTTTGGTTGTTGAAGAGACCGGGATCGGAAGTTGTCATACTCTCTGCCAACTCCGAAAACCACTTTAACAACCGTGTGCGCGGTGGAGATTCCAGAATGAAGTAGGTTGGTGGAGGCATTTCCTGCAAGGTAAATACGTGGACCCGACTCCCGTGAGTTGGCATAAGGTGGCTAAAACAGGAGCGATTCTCGGGCCAATGAGGTCATTCCTCTGATCGGACACTCCTCTTCGATATTATACTTTGACTTTGGATTGATTCAGTAGCCACTTTTACTTTTGATTTTTGGGTGAGTTTGTTTTGAGGTGGGCGGTAGCTGCGGCTACACGTTTCCATCAGCCCGGATAGCAATTGGTATATCTACCCTGGCATTGCCTAGTTGTGCCGTGTCACCTACCCTATCGCGCCTTGTACGAGTTTGGATTTCTCCCGTAGCCCGTGTGGTATCCTCTGGTGGCTTCCCGATCAGGAGGGACTATGATATTGGATGGACTACTGGGACTATTACGTGTTCAGGGCTATATGGGTAACCCCTTAATGCTAAGAAAAAAGTAAGTTTATTTTACAATTAGACACTATTATTATAGGGCAATATACTACATAGTAAATAGTTTAACGGATCCTTAGGAGATGTAAATCCTGAGCATCTCTTGAGTTACTGCACTCATATTTATTTCTGTTAATTTAACTCACATAAGATCTTTTAGTTCTGACTCGAGTGTTTTTGGTTTTTCAAATTTGCTCGGGTCAGTCCGAGCGTTTCAGGATTTGAAGACTTTATTTCTGGAGGACGAAGACGATGATTTCATTATTATTATTATTATATTATATGGTTCCACTACACATTGTATTCCGCTGCATTGGTATTTATTGGTATGTGAACTCTGATATTTGTTGTATAAAAAAGAATCAAATGTTTTGTAAACAGTTTTATGAACTGTATATTTATTATCATATTTTATCCTTCCGCTGTGAGATTCTGTTTAGTTTTTTTCTCTTCTCTATTTTTCTTATTTACCCCATAACAATCCACCCTTCCGTATGGTTTGAATTGGCACGTGTGTCGATTTAAAGCGTGCGAAAAGGCGGGACGTTACATTTGGTATCAGAGCGAGGTTTAGCGATAAACCTTAGCTTTGTGGGGTTTGACTCTTTATTAATAGGGAAGTAATACCCTATGGGAGTCGCTGAGTGTATATATATGAGAGAGCGTACTTGTTAGTGTTATAAAAAGGTTTTTATATTGTGTTAATCTGTTCCATTTTGTATTTATAAATTCTGGTTGGTGCATGGGACGTTGTGACATCAATAGGAATTTCTAAACACTTAATAGGACAGACCGACATAATATTTGTTTTCATATAGGTGAATGAAATAATTTTGCATATTATATTTTCTATATATATAAAATAAATTTTTCAAAAGATATCTATATTTGGCTGAAATAGATGGGTTGTTAGTTAATAAAGTGTATAACTAACAGGTAGAAATAAGATTGAATAAAATAAATAAAATAAATTCGGAAATTTAGAAATTAAGTTCCGGGGTTTTGGAAATTCTTACAATTGATTTTTGGAATATAATAATAAATATTTTAAAAGTATTTTTCTGATATGAGTATTTCAATACAATTTGAAAAAAATGTTTTAAAAGAAACTTTGAAAAGAAGTAAGTTCTGTACTACCCTCTCTGTCGCTGGAAAATAATTTCGGTGATGAGTGCACACATCATCGACATTCATTTTCGAGTTTCGAAGTGGGAAGGCCACTGTAGTAATTTACTGCAGAATTGTTAAGAAAATTTTATCATTTTAATTATAATTGGATATATATGTTAAGTGTAGATATCTATCTATTATTTTAAATGATTTAAAATTAAATCCGGTATTTGGTTCTTAAGTTCCAGTTAATTAATAGTACAATTAAGTGTAGCAAATTTGAACCTTTAAGTAAAGTAAAAATTTAATACAATAGGAAAAGAAGTAATGTAAATAAAACGATTGTAAACCTTAGTAAATGGATAAAAAGGAAATTCTTTATTTATAAGAATTGATGTTATAAGGTTAAAAATTTGGTGTAATTAAAATGTTACTATTATTGAATATAATAGAAATATTAGCATTAAATAAATGAATGAAATTAAAAGTAAGTTGAAATTGTAACTCATAAAACGAATAGATAATTAATGAACCATCAATTAATTAAAGGAATTGAGAAGAAACTTGTATAATTTTCACTTACATTCTTAAAGCGTATATATAACTTACCATATAATAAAAGTTACGGTGTTAGTAAGAAAATGTAAGGGGGAAATCTTACAAGTAAAGCTTGAGGTAATGAAAGTATTCAATGAAATTGCTGTTAAATGAGAATTTAATGTTATAAACTTAAGTTATAATTGAAATTTTTCCCTAATTAAAGGTAAGTATTATAATTAGATGATTTTAAAAACTTAAGTAAATAGAATGAAATTCTATAATAAATCAAACTGTGAGAAATAAATGAATGAAATTTAGAAATGCATAAATGGAATGCAATAAAAAGAAACTTACATGACATTAAAATGAAAGATGAATATTGTATGTAATAAATAAAAATAAATGAGGTAATCACTCAATGAATGAAAGAAAGGAAATCAAACAACTAAAGTATGAAATAAATTTTATAATAAGTTAATTTGATTTGTTAGGTTGAAATGTTATTGTTTGATTTATGGTTGGTCAGGTAAGGAAATTCAAAATTGGGGGATGAATAAATAATTTATTTTGTTCCATCTAAGACTGTTGAGTAAAGGATGCACTTGATAGTTATTTTTCACTCCGTACAATTTCAAGTTTTGAACCTGAACAACTACTTGCTTGTTGATTGAATGGTTGTTTTGTTTCTTGTGTATGCTGTTTGTTGAAATGGACGGTTGTGAACTGATTTGTTGTTGGTTATTGAAACCACTTAAATATTTCACTGTATATAAATTGTTAACCCTTCAGATTTATAAGTGAAATGCAGGTTATGGAAACAATTGCTTCTGCTTTTGGTTCCATAAAATTTGCGTAAATTGCCCGACAAATAGGTACGTTTTCGTATTTTGGTTTATAGCGCTATTTTATACATTTTTACCATGTAGGGATATATATTATTTTGGAAAGTATTTGTGTATATTGTTATATTTATATTTTATTTTCTTCCGAGCCTCTCCGTACAAAGGAGACTCTGCCAAAATTTTCCGCAAATTTTGGACTTAGAAAATTTGAAAATGTTTTACAAACTTTAATAATTTATGTATAAAAGATTTAATTGGTTAAAGTCATATATTTTATTTTAAATTATTTTATTTTGGAAACTTATTTGTTTATAAATTTAATATTTAAGAAAGATATATTGTTTCCTTATTTCTCCTTTCCCTTCTTTTCCTTTTCGGGGATGAAAAGTTTTGAGTGGGGGAGAGTGTAACGACCCGTGTAAATTCGATGTTTAAAATGAATTAAATTAATATGGTTTTATTTTAAATTTAGAAAGAAATAGAAATATTATTTATTTATATGAAATAGAATGTTGGAAATTAGATGTATCAAGGATAATTTAAAATTTACAAATTAGATCATATATTGCAATTAACTTGTAATAGTGGAAATTGTCGCATTTGGATATAAATGTTAAAATGAAGGCTAATATAAATTATGTAAATGGCGACTTAAAACCTATTTATGGAAATTTGAATAAAATCCAAATGAATTAAGTAGAAAAGGATTCTTACCTGGATATAAAATTTAATATGAGAAAATTTATGAAATTGATTTAATGCAATAAAAGAGTGTAAACGGTAATTGGAATAAATTAAGGAATCAGGTTAATGCAAGCAATAATTTATGGCTTGAATGAGATTCCCATTCAATAAATCATTTAAATGTTATGATTTGATTTTTAATAGAGAAAAACAAATGTAACGATTTGATTAATATATATGTTGTTTGTTCAGGGTATTGAATAAAATTGGGAATCCAATTGTAATTAATGATAATAACGTTGGTATTAGTTAATAAATTAATTTCAATGCAATACCCATAAATGAATGGAAAGAAATGAATGTATGTAAAATGTATACTAGGTTATTTATCAAATAGAAGGGAAGAAGAATAAATATTGAATTGATTGATGAATGAATATATATTAAATAGCAATGGAATGTAAAGTTAATGGTAATTGTATAAAATCAATACAAGATAATGAATTGCAAATTTTAGGTTTATATTTAAAGTGTGAAGGGAAATCTGATTGGTTATATTAATTTGATGGAATTCAAATTTGATGGGAAAGGTAAATGGATATTTTGTAATAAATTTAAAGGATTTAAAAATGGAATTTATTTAATTAATAGATATAACGGATAAGGATATACTTAAATGTAGGATTAAGAGTTTGAGTTATACACTTAGTTCCTTCAATTAAATCGGAAATCATTTCAATAATTATAAATTAAATGTTAGGTTAAATAAATTAAAGGAATTAATGGGGAATAACGGAAGTGTCTTCATAATATGATGATTTACGTATAAAGAAGAATGGAAATAAAGTTTATTAATATATCAGGATTTAATTTATGACAAAAGGTTAATTGAAATCAAATGAGTTGAATATTTTAACAAGAATCAAGCTTTATTTATTCATTGGGATATAAAATATGATAATTTGAATCTATTGATATTAATGGAAATTGGATATAACATTTTACATTAATTGGAAATAAAGATGGAAATAGGAAGGTTTTAACTAAGGGAGGAATATGTAATAATTGCATTAATTTATAAGTAGAAATAAAAACGTTAATGAGAACAAGTATTTAAGATGAACCATCTATTTAGTATATTAAGTTTTAACGGATAATCAATTGCAATAATTAAGAATATATTTATTACATTAACGATAATGAAGTAACATTTGAAATTTAATATTTAGATATTTTGCAAATATAAATTTAGATGAAATTGGAGAGATTTACGTAATGAAATAGGAATCAAATGATAAATCCATCTATTTGACAATAATAAATGGAAAGAAAATTTAATTTAATTTTTGGGAAATTAAATTTATAATTTGGTGTAATAAATGAAATTTGGGAATTTCAAATTTTAATTCGACAAGTTAAATTTTGTTTAAATTAGTATAGATGATTGGAAAATTTATAATAATAAGAATCGTCAATTATTAAAGAGGAATGGGAAATTTGATTTAATTGACTAAATTTTTAATTTATTTAATTAATACAAAAATAGTCATTTTGGCCACGGACTCAGATTTCAACGAAACTAGTTTCATCGGATCCGAAACAGTGAATTATTGTAGGGTTTCAAGTTTCGTAGCGATCGGACTTGTCGTTTAATCGTACGAACGCGAAACGCCTTGAAATCGATTTAATTGAAATCAATTTGAAATCTATTTGGAAATATTGTTTTCTGCATAACTTCTTCATACGATGGAATTTGGATGTGAACTTTTTCCATCGCGTTCAGAATATTTTAAAATACCTATTTTGTTATATGGGTTATCCTATTTTCGTTCCGGGGTCAGAACGGGGTTTTTGGGCCAACTATCGGCTAGTACGTTTATAATTCGTGCCCATCTATTCTATTGCAGTTTGTCTATAAATAGGCTGTTATAAACCCTAGCCTCCATCTATTCCCTTTTTCTGTGCGTTCATTTCATCAACCCTTTCTCCCCTTCAATGGTTGCAAACCCTAGATCCATTTACAGTTCAAAATCAAAAGTCAAAATTCAAAGTCTCCAGAAAAATTCACAAAAATTATATGTCATAGTTCTCAAAGAGCATAATCTGCTGGTACTGTTCGTTTTTCGATTGGAGCTATTTTTCATCCAGAAAACTTCAAATTGTTCTCGGTCGTCCTTTGTTGGTTGTCGGTTTCGACGGTGGATCATCAACGAGGAGTCGATCGGGGGTTACTGCATCGTAGAGGGCGGCCTGCAGTGTAGATCCATCGGTTTGGTTTGCCTCGAAATGGGGAAATTTCTCCAGAAAATGGCCTTGAATGGTGCGACGGCGCACGGCGTGGGAGGCTGCAGGAGGAGCCGCGACTTCCTGGTGGGGGCGGCGGAGCAAGGGGAGAGCGGAGGTGGAACTTGATCGTGGAGGAGGAGTGTGTGGCGTCGTCGATTTGGAACCCTAAGTGGCGGCGCAGTTTCGTGTATAGGATGTAGGGTTCGCGACCTGGGGATGTTAGGGTACGGTCCTATAGCTTGTTGATGATGACATGGACGAGTTGTGGGAGAAAGGTCATCCTTTGTTTAATTATTTATTTTCAATTTCAATCGTTTTATCGCTATAACTCCTACATACGAATTCCGATTTTCGTGATTTTTTTTTGTTAGGATCGTAATTTAATTTCGGATCTGTTGACGCTGGTTTGGACAAATTCTGAGACCGTCGAATTTTTGGGTTTAAATCGGATTTAAAGTCGATTTAAATCCAAAAGGTGAGTGTTTTAACCCACTCACAACTTCTAGAATTCCTTATGTTTGTTAATTTGACTTAGGATATGAGTAGAAATTTATTTATGTTCGTTTGCCATGTTTTATTCATCATCTCAGTTAAATCGCACTTATTTAATTTAACTGTAAATTTATTTTATTTATTGCATATAAATTTGACAGTTAGAATTTATTCATTTGCATATTAACTGGCAGTTAAATTTATATTTATTTTGCATATAAACTGCTGGTTTAACAGTTGTAAAATTTATTATTGAATATAAACTGTTAGTTAATACATGTTATTTATTACCTGTATAATTTATATGCTCTATATCGATGATTGTTTAAATTGGATGATGATTGCAAATAATGGTTGATGATTGATATTAGGATGAATGGATGTTATATTTATATTGTATAAACTGCAAGTCATCATGCATTTTCATTTCATTCGGAATTGCGGTTTGAAATGATATACAACCGCATTTTTATTTTTAATTGCGGATTGAAATGATAAACATCCGTATCACTTGACCATAAAGTAGAAAATTTTATACAGGCACCGCGGTAAATATATAAAATCATTTTTGAAATGTTTTACTATGGTTTTGTAAAGCTATATATATATGTGTGTGTATATATATATATATATATATGGTTTATAGGATATTGATTTGGTTATTTATATATATAGTAAATTTTCGGTTTTAAAGCTTTGTATAAATTTGATTGAAGTGTAAAATAAAGTTTGATTTTCGAGATCAAATACGATTAAGAATTTATTTAAAAATTAAATTTCTGGAGTTTTTATGACTTAAAAAAAAAGAGTAAGGTTGGAAGATGAATATTAAGTTAAATTCAAACTAAATGAAAAGTTAGAATTTTTAAAGGATATGTTTTTTTTGTAACTTGATTTTTGTGTAAAGTGATTCGAATGAATATCAGGTTGATTTAAATGAATATATCAAGTTTAATAAATTGAAAGATTATCCAATTGTGTGAAATTTTAAGTTTTACTTAAAGTATATTGAATTCATTAAGTAAACATTTCAAGTCCAAATAATAAGTAATTGAATTTGATATATATGGGATGGTCAAATGAGTTTGTTTTTGAAATGGTGTAATATTTAAAGCTTTGAAATGTAAAAATTTAAAATGGTATTTGGAAGATTAAATCGATATTTGGAATTGATTTTTGAAATGTAAAGAAGCTATTTTGTTTTATAAAAGTAATTTAATATTTAACCATTTGAGAGATGGAATTTGTTTCAAAGTTATGGTTTTCAAGGTTGTATAAATTTGGAAATATTATATTCAAGAGTTTTGATTTCTAAATATTTTACTTTGAAACCACTATGATTTTTGGAAAGAATATATTGGGAAATAAAGATGATATCATATTGTTTTAGGTTTTAAAAGGAAATGATATCATATTTATATGGTTTTGAAATGGATATTATATTCTGGTTTTAAAAGTATAATTTTTTTTAAAGGACCGCGGTGTTATAATAACGTTTTGTTGTTGAAGAGACCGGGATCGGAAGTTGTCATACTCTCTGCCAACTCCGAAAACCACTTTAACAACCGTGTACGTGGTGGAGATTCCAGAATGAAGTAGGTTGGCGGCGGCGTTTCCTGCAAGGTAAATACGTGGACCCGACTCCCGTGAGTTGGCATAAGGTAGCTAAAACAGGAGCGATTCTCGGGCCAATGAGGTCATTCCTTTGATCGGACACTCCTCTTCGATATTATACTTTGACTTTGGATTGATTCAGTGGCCACTTTTACTTTTGATTTTTGGGGGAGTTTGTTTCGAGGTGGGCGGTAGCTGCGGCTATGCGTTTCCATCAGCCCGGATAGCAATTGGTATATCTACCCTGGCATTGCCTAGTTGTGCCGTGTCACCTACCCTATCACGCCTTGTACGAGTTTGGATTTCTCCCGTAGCCCGTGTGGTATCCTCTGGTGGCTTCCCGATCAGGAGGGACTATGATATTGGATGGACTACTGGGACTATTACGTGTTAAGGGCTATATGGGTAACCCCTTAATGCTAAGAAAAAAGTAAGTTTATTTTACAATTAGACACTATTATAATAGCGCAATATACTACATAGTAAATAGTTTAATGGATCCTTAGGAGATGTAAATCCCGAGCATCTCTTGAGTTACTCCACTCATATTTATTTCTGTTAATTTAACTCACATAAGATCTTTTAGGTCTGACTCGAGTGTTTTTGGTTTTTCAAATTCGCTCGGTTCAGTCCGAGCGTTTCAGGATTTGAAGACTTTATTTCTGGAGGACGAAGACGAAGATTTCATTATTATTATTATATTATATGGTTGCACTACACACTATATTCCGCTGCATTGGTATTTATTGGTATGTGAACTCTGATATTTATTGTATAAAGAAGAATCAAATGTTTTGTATAGAGTTGTATGAACTGTATATTTATTATTATATTTTATCCTTCCGCTGTGAGATTCTGTTTATTTTTTTTCTCTTCTCTATTTTTCTTATTTACCCCATAACAATCCGCCCTTCTGTATGGTTTGAATTGGCACGTGTGTCGATTTAAAGCGTGCGAAAGGGCGGGACATTACAGCAGTCAAGCTCAATGCGAATCACGAGAATTTATTGTATGGAATAATATCTCAAACGTTGATTTACCGGTTTCTCTCGTTATTTCATCAGCCACAAAATCAACAAGGTCTACTTCCCTTATCGTCCAAAAGTTCCCTACTATGAATAACCCTCCTCTTGGCTTAGATGAGAAGGCATAGGAGAATGGTGCAGGAAAGTCAAATTTGAAATGACGATGTATTTTGACGAATGGCAAAAAGTAAGGTACTCGCAACGCATAAATGAATATGCAGCTTGGATTCAAAAGCTTGAACGTGGAAAGTACCTCCTTCAGAAGCGAATCACTAATTTGGAAAATGAGAATAAAACTCTTAAAAGCGCAAATAAAGCTTTTAATCATGCTTTGAAGACCAATATTCAGGCTATTGATGATGAAGACAAGATATGGAAAAAAGAGAAGAAACTTAAAGAAGTTCTTTGTATCCCTATTCATCACATTGTGCATCCATCAATTGCCGAGAATCTGAATAAGACTATTCAAGACTAAAGAACAATTTACATTAATGAAATGTATATATTTGTTCTGTATACTTGTAAATAATTTCACAAACTATGTAAGTTAAGAAAATTTTGTAAATATTACCTAGTTTGTAATCCTTTCTTGTAATGTTGTTTTTTAAACATCCCTTTGATAACTTGTGCCACGATTTCTGTATTTGCAAGATCTTTCAATCCTTTTTACTATTCTGCTTTCCTAAAAAGCACGAAGCAAACAATATTTCTTAATGTTATCTTGAAATCTATATAAATGTCTATTGATTCCATTTGCAAAAATTAAAAAAATCATCATGTTAACATATGAAAAGTAATCCCATAATTGAATATGATTAAATGTCTTGAAAGACATCTTTGGTAATGGTGAGCGATAACCAAGAATTCAACTTCAATTATATTGCGAGATTATCAGATGTCTAATGGTAGAAAACCATAGATTCAACTAAGGATTTAATTATAGATGTTTAGAAATACAACTTTTGGAGATAACCATTAGAAAATAGATAATGATCGTGTAATAGAAGTCCATCGACCTGGATTCGGGAATTAATGAACGAAATTTAATAGTTAGAAGATCCAAAACCCAGATTTGGGTATTTTGGGATGATAACCAGAAGTCAATGATAATAATCTTCTTAATGGTGATCTTTAGCCCAGATACAAGCATTAATGAGTGAAGTTCAGTAATTAATAGTTATAGCCCCGATGCCCAGATTCGGGTATGATGAAGACTGTAAACTAAAGGATCTGAAACTCAGATTCAGTTATTAATAAGTGAAATCCCAAACTCAATAATGAATGACCCGAAACACATATTCGTGTATTAACAAGTAAGTTTGGAAATTCTTCTTTGATGATTAGTTGGATGTTGCATATTCTTATTTAAGTCTTGTTTGTGGTTGTTATTTGATCAGTTGCTTCTTCAGCTTGGACGTCTAAGTCCATCATTTGATATGTCGCTTCTTGGGCTTGGACGTCTTAGTCCGTTGCTTGGTATTCCGCTTCTTGAGCTAGGACATCTTAGTCTACTATTTAATACGCCGCTTCCTTGGCTTGGACATCTTAGTCCATTGTTTGATATGCCTCTTCTTGGGCTTGGATGTCTTAGTACATTGTTTGATATGCTGTTTCTTGGGCTCGGACGTCTTAGTCCATTGTTGTCTGGTGTGCTTGGTTAGCTTATCTTCAAGCAGGGTCGAAGGACTTACCCATCCTCCCTCCAAGAGGCGCCTTAACCTGGCTATAGCGTGACATGGCCAGGGGTTTGTCGATGCTATCATTTGGCCATAGCGTAGCGCGGATAAAGGCTCACTCAAACCTCCCTCCAGGAGGCGCCTTGATCTGGCAATAGCGTAGCATGGCTAAGGGCTTGTCGATGCTTTATCCTGGCCATATCATGGCATGGATAAAGGCTTACTCTAATCTCCCTCCAGGAGGCGCCTTGACCTAGCTATAGTGTGGCGTGCCCAAGGGCTTGTCATTGCTTTATCCTGGCCATAATGTGGTGCAGACAAAGGCTTACTCTAACCTACCTCCAAGAGGTGCTTTGAACAAGCCAACTTGGCGCGGAAAAAGGCTTTGACCATTTAAGGTAATGTCCAAGTGCAAGGAGTACTTCGCTCCCAACCATGTAGATCCTCTTTAATAAAGTAGTTCTTTATTGACTCCATTTAGGATCTCCTTACCAACCCACTAATTTTTCCTTGTTTGAAAAAGTTGATTACAATTTCTTTAAGTGTTTTGTAGTGATTGGTTTCATGTCCATTCATCATATGGTAGTGGCAATAGGGTCCTCCCAAGTTCCTTTCATATTAAGGCATTTTCTTCTGTGATAGCCAATAATTGAATTTATCCTTGGTTAGCAAGTAGACATTCTTTATAGATGTTGTTAAGTTGCATTATTTAGGAGGTCTTAACTTTGAGCTTGCTTCTCAGGATGATATCTAGGTCTTTTATTACCTGGCTCTGGAGTTCCACTCTTGACAACTAGTCTCGTATAGACAGTGTTCCACTTGTCGTTTGACCCCATTTGTCTGCAAACGCATTGTAATCAGCCATCATTCCCTCTTTAAAATTTGTGCCTTTGGTATAATGTTGAATTGTTTTCCTCACTTGATCGAACAAATTATCACTTTCACTTTTCCGTCCTCCTAATGTAAAGATATGGTTGGGGACAATATGAAAAGGGTTTAAACTCCATTTATTGGATCATAGGCTTCAACTTTCTTTTTCCTTATGATCCTTAAAGCCTCCATTCTTAATAGTTGCTTCTCATGTAGATTTGTATCATAAATTGTTTCATAGTAGAATCCAAACAGATGTGGCTGCAAGGAACCTTGCTCGGATCTTTTAGCTTTTCTAACCATGTTAAAATAAAGTGTTAAGTGGATAGTCTTGGAATAAAATAGGATAAAAGGAAAATGGTGTGGAAATTTAACAAGATCGGAGGATTGACCCCTCCCTCTAGCGCTAAAATGTTAACTAGAAAATTTTTGAACACCCAAAGTAGAGTTGAAAGTGTTGGTGTGTCCATATAAACCTTTTTTGACTAAGTAGAGGAAGTTTGTAACTTGCTTCCTTTTAATTAACCTTTCACATAGGTCTTTGTTATGAAAATTCTTCCTTTTCCAACCTTTCAACCCAGTCGAAACACTTGTGTCCTTTCCATTTAAGTCCTTCAAGCTTGCTAAAATTGTTTGGTTATGCTTTTGATACATCCTTTCAAAATAGTTGCGAAGAACTAAGGTCGACACTTAGGATACAAGAATATGGTTTGATTAGACAGGTTTCAACTTCATCGAAAGCTGATTCTTTAAATGGATGGGTTCAATCCTGAAATCTAAGGAAAACAAGCTAAGTTTTAGGTTTCTACTCACTAGAAAGGTGGGTTTTTGGAGAGTAATGGTTTGGAGCTGAGAGTCTAGGTGCTTTGGGTGAAATGAGGGGTTTCGACTCACTTGGAAGGTATCCTTTCGATGAAGTCGGCACAAGCTGAATACAATCGAATTTAGTAAAAATCTTCAAACGGTTGCATAAGCAAAAGCAATATAATCTCGCCTTTATTTAACTAGTGATGTGTGCAGTGATCAATTTTCCCCAATCTATTTCCTAATTAGGGTTAAAAATTTACAAATTTAAGAAAGTATGAGAAAAGAGTGAACGAATCTAGATCCCCTAAACTAGACCACTACGTTCTTAATTATAGATGCGGGTTAGCACCTTTCGACTCAGTGCTATCGACCTGGTCGAAAAGAGGTTTTATATACCTTCCATCTCCTTTAACACTTGCACATCCCTCTACATGTTTTCGAATGGGTCTGAATGCCTCCATCTTCGTCGAGAGGGGTGGTTGCACCTTTTCTCTTTGTGTTGCTTTTGTTGTCACAAGAATTAGAGGCATGAGCTTCTGACTCCGTTGATAGTTAGTTCCCTTGGGTTTCGAAGGTGTTGATGGTCTCGATACGGTAGGTAGCTTCTGAATGCATGCTTGCGAATTGATACAAAACCTTCCATAGATGTAAAATGCTTTGATCGGTTCAAAAGGCTTGATTATTGACGCAACGGATTTAACTCTTAACGTGCTAATAATGTTTTGATACAAATTAACGCAATCTTTCTTCCTCACGAAATGACAATTTCGTGTCAATAAACCTGATATAACGATAAATGCCCAAATCCGTTGATCTCTCGAGATACCAGATTCTAGCTATCTTCAACACGTTGATCGTGCACGATTCCACGTTAGAAGATCTACGATTCTTCGACTTTGACCTCGTGCACGAGATTCCGTGAATCGGCTTCAAATTCGTTGATTCGAGCGCACTCGTATATCCGAATATGGAAGAAGAAGGAGATCACACTCAACTTCAACAAAAGTGGCAAAAGCACACAAATAATTTTATTCAAAATCAACTCCATTTACAAGTGACAACACATCCCTATTTATAGGAATTTTACAACACATATGCGACTTACCCAGTGACTCTACGACCTAACATCACACGACCCAACATCACACGAGTTACAACACACGAGACCTAACACATGAGACATAAGGAAATTACAACATACGACTTAACTCAACAACATGACACGAGACATACGACACAATAGCATAATACAAGTTACAACACCATGCGACATAATACAACACATGGCTTAACGACATAACGATATACAACATAACGACATAAGAAGATCAGCGACATAAGCACAGGAACGACTTAAGCTTCTGGAGTGACATAAGGAACATGAGCTTCAGGAACGACATAAGGAAATAGCGACATAACGGATGCGACCTAAGGAAGCAGGCGACTTAGGAGAAGCGGCTATAGAGATGCGGCAAAAGCATATAAGCGACTTAAGAAAAGCGGCATAAGTGAACGACTTAAGAGAAGCGACATAGGTTGGTTAGCTCGCGAACGACTTAAGAGATGCCAGCGACTTACGACTTAAGAATAATGCGGCCTTGTAAATGACTTAAGAGATGCGGCCTTGTTTCCTTGATCCGTTAGGTCGTGGAGCGACTTATGTGGTTGCGACTTAACATGGCGCGACTCATAACAGGCCGAGCGAATTAAGACCGAGCGACCTATGTTGGTTCCACGACTTAAAGCAAACGAGTGCGCTGCATCATCCTCCCCTGCATCATCTATCACGTTAGGTCACGTGCGGCTTAAGGAAAGCGAACGACTTAAGGCAACCGAACGACCTAAAGCAAGTGGCTTATCATGGTGCGCTGCATCATCCTGCCCTGGTTGAAAAGAATTCGACCCCGAATTCACACTTTCCTCTTCTTCTTCGACATACTTATTCTCCAAGTATGGAACCAAGTGTTTCACGTTGAAAACGTTAGCAGTATGGATATGATCCGGCAATCTCAACTGATAAGCATTCTCATTAATCTTCTTTACGATCTCCAATGGACCAATCTTTCTAGCAGCTAGCTTGTTGTAAGCACCAATAGAAAATCGATCCTTAGTCAATACTGCATATGCAAAATCTCCTTCTTTGAATTCAACATGTCGTCGTTTGATATCTGCGGATTGCTTATATTTCTCATTCGCCTTAAGCAATCATTCCTGCACAACCTTGTGACATTCTTGCAACTCATTCACAAAATAACTAGCTCGTTTGATCACTCCTTTCTGCTGTGGTATAAATCTTCGATAAAATGAAGCTAATCCATGAAAACTTCTGACTTCTGTGATAGTTTTGGGCCGTGGACAATTTCTGATTGCGGCTACTTTACTTTGGTCCACTTGTATCCCTTCCTCAAACAGTACATAACCCAGAAATAGAACACTTGGCGTCATGAACAAGCATTTCTTCATCGTTGCATAGAACTGTTCTTGACGAAGAACGGTTAACACCTTTCACAAGTGTTGAATATGCTCCTTTGTGCTTGCATTATAGATCAAGATATCATCAAAGTAAACGACAACAAACTTCCCGATGTAAGGTCTAAAAACTTGATTCATCACCCTCATAAATGTACTTGGTGCATTAGATAGACCAAATGGCATAGCCAACCATTCATATAATCGTTCCCGAGTCTTGAATGCTGTCTTCCATTCATCACCTGGTCTAATACGAATCTGATGATAACCACTCTTAAGATCGATCTTTGAAAAGATTACAGACCCACTAAGTTGATCCAATAGATCATCAAGCCTTGGCATAGGAAATCTGTATCAGACGGTTATTTTGTTGAGTGCCCTGCTATCTGTGCACATTCTCCACGAACCATCTTTCTTTGGCACTAACAAAGCTGGTACCGCACAAGGACCAAGACTTTCTCGAACACGCCCTTGCTCAAGCAACTCCTCAACCTGTCTCCTCAACTCTTCATGCTCCTTCGGACTCATACGATAATGTGGCTATGCCTTAAAACAACACCTAGCACTAGATCAATTTGATGTTGTATATCTCTCAGCGGCGGTAATTCTTTGGGTAATTCCACAGGAAAAACATCTTCAAATTCATCCAACACTGGTCTAACCTCCGCAGGAATTTCGAGAGCTTTGCTTGTTTCATACCCAATCAACATAAACAATTCAGCACTATCCTTCATTTCTTCAACAAATTCTCCTGACGATAATAGACTAGTTGATTCCACTTTCTTCTCTGACTTGCTTTCACTTTATTCATGCTTCTTAGGAACCAAAGTAATTTGAGTACCTTCGAACATGAAAATGTAGCTGTTGGTGCGACCATTATGTTGTACAGCTCTATCATATTGCCATGGTCTTCCCAATAGTAAGTGACACACATCCATATCAACAACATCGCACCATATATCATCTTTGTACTTCTTTCCAATAGAAAATGTAACAAATGATCGTCTTCCCACTGTCACTTCTCCACCTTTCTTTAGCCATGCCATTTTTTAAGCTCTAGGATGTTTTTCAGTCTTTAACCCTAACTTCGTAACGGCTTCTTCATAAATAATGTTATCACAGCTTCCCGCATCAATAAAAAATCGACAAACCTTCCCCAAGATAGTACATGTAGACTGAAAGATAATAGCTTCTTAGCCAACTAGAATCATTCTCATTCTTTGGCACTAAACAAGACCTTCTTATCATCAAGTTACATCCTTCATCTCCTGACATAACTTCTTCATCATCATCAAACTTCGATGGTTGAGAATAATCAATTAGCTTCCACATCCTCATACTCACATTCCTCTGCAACTAAGGTTCTCTTCTTTGGCTTTGCACATTCGTCACTTTTATGGCCAAACTCCTGACAATTATAGCACTTGATACTATTGTTGACCTTCGCTTTAGTGGCTTCATTGACAATTGGTTTATTGGTTGCCTTGGAAACATTAGCACTTCTACTAGCACCCTTACTCTGGTTGTTAGAACTTGTAAACACAGCACCTCCTCGTCTCCATTGCTTCTCCCAAGCTAGAGCTTTCTGATGTGCTTCAGCAACAGACATTGGATTAAACATATTCACCATGTCTTGAATTTGCATTCGTAACCGTCCAATATATCTAGTCGTTAGCCGTTCCTCTGTCTCCATAATATCATTCGTTGCAATCAATTGATAGAATTCATCTGCATAGTCATTCACTGTCCTCGTCCCTTGTCTCAAATTCTGCAAACGTTGATACATAAGAGACTGATAATTGTACAGTAAGAAAGTTTCTTTCATCATCTTTCTCATCTTCTCCCAAGTGACAACTTTTGATTTTCCCATTCTCTCCCGAGTTAGTTTAGTTTGCTTCCACCAAGCCATAGCTCTTCCCCTTAGCCTTGTAGCAACTAATTGAACTCTTTGATTCTCAGGCACCACCTTGAATTTCAAAATTTCTTCAACATTTGACAACCAATCAAGAAATTCTTCTGCTTGCATACCACCTTTGAATTTTGGAATTTCCATCCTCATACCTGATTCCCATTTACGATCATTCTCTAAATCCAGATATCGATTTCGCACTTGGCCTGGATCTCGATAATGAATACTTCCTCTATCACCCTATTCCTCAAAATCATATGTATTTCGATATCGATCTCGACCATCTACATCTCTATGACGACGCATGCCCCTTCTATCATGCCTTTCAACATCATGATATGATTCATTGTAAAACTCGCGTGGGGTTCTTCTTTCTTCATTTCGATACTCACGGTGTTCTCACCTCATCGAAACTGATGATTCTCTCCTATCTCGATAAGACTGGGGTGACATTCTCCATTCTTCTGAAACCGATGGTGAAACCCGGTTTCCACTCTGATTCGAAACTGGTGACGTTCTCCTTTGACTTTGATTCATGTCTTTCATCAATTTCTCCAATTTCTCAATACCCTCATTGAACTTTTCATTGATACGCTGCTCCATCTGCTCAGCTTCTTGTCTTATATATACGTCTTCAACATTATGATAGCGATTAGCACGTCTCGGTGGCATGATCTTCAAACAATCTCGGTTCTTTGACTTAGCTTCGACTAACTTCTTTAACTCGCTTGGCTTTGACTTAGCTCGGCTTTGAACTGCCTTGATCTTACTCGACTTTGATATGGATCTAATTCGATATGGATCCCATACCAAATAAGTGACGCGGCGGATTTAACTCTTGACGTGCTAATAATGTTTTGATACAAATTGACGCAATCTTTCTTCCTCACGAAATGATGATTTCGTGTCAATAAACCTGATATAACGATAAATGCCCAAATTCGTTGATCTCTCGAGATACCGAATTCTAGCTATCTTCAACACGTTGATCGCGCACGATTCCGCGTTAGAAGATCTACGATTCTTCGACGCTGATCTCGCGCACGAGATTCCGTGAATCGGCTTCAAATTCGTTGATTCGAGCGCACTCGAATATCCGAATATGGAAGAAGAAGGAGATCACACTCAACTTCAACAAAAGTGGAGAAAGCACATAAACAATTTTATTCAAAATCAACTCCCTTTACAAGTGACAACACATCCCTATTTATAGGAATTTTACAACACATATGCGACTTACCCAATGACTCTACGACCTCATATCACACGACCCAACATCACATGAGTTACAATACACACGACCTAACACATGCGACATAAGGAAATTACAACATACGACTTAACTCAACAATACGACATACGACATAACAGCATAATACAAGTTACAATACCATGCGACATAATACAACACACGACTTAACGTTATAACGTTATACAACATAACGACATAAGAAGATCAGCGACATAAGCACAGGAACGACTTAAGCTTCTGGAGCGACATAAGGAACATGAGCTTCAGGAACGACATAAGGAAATAGCGACATAACAGATGCGACCTAAGGAAGCAGGCGACTTAAGAGAAGCGGCTATAGAGATGCGACATAAGCATATAAGCGACTTAAGAGAAGCGGCATAAGTGAACGACATAAGAGAAGGGGCATAGGTTGGTTAGCTTGCGAACGACTTAAGAAATGCCAGCGACTTACGACTTAAGAAGAATGCAGCCTTGTAAACGACTTAAGAGATGCGGCCTTGTTTCCTTGATCCGTTAGGTCGTGGAGCGACTTATGTGGTTGCGACTTAACATGGCACGACTCATAGCAGGCCGAGCGACTTAAGACTGAGCGACCTATGTTGGTTGCGCGACTTAAAGCAAACGAGTGCGCTACATCATCCTCCCCTGCATCATCTATCTCGTTACGTCGCGTGCGACTTAAGGAAAGCGAACGACTTAAGGCAACCGAACGACCTAAAGCAAGCGGCTTATCATGGTGCGCTGCATCAATTATGGTTTCGAAAGGGTTGTCCTAATCAAGTCATCTTTCTGAGTAGTTTGAATGAAGGCGAATCCTTTGGTTTCGAAAGGTTTTGCATGCATGTGAGGGGTTGTTATCGGCTGCCTTCGAAAGGTACTCAACCTCTTATTTGAAATGTCTTCATGTAGGCGAATGCATCTTTTTTGAAAGGTAGATATTGACGCGAAAGGGAGTTTTCGACTACATTGACCCCTTCGAAAGCTTGTAACACATCTGGGTTTAAGCTATAGCATCCCTTTGACTCCTTCGAAAGGTTTTGTTGGTGTTGTCATCTCTTGTTCCATATTCCTTTTATTCATTTTTTTCGGGCAAGGTTGAAGTGGGAATTGATGGTAACACCAATCTATTTTTATAGGCGAAGTAATGTGCCCATAACTTTACCATACGAAATCTAAATGACTTGAAACTAGAAGTGTAGCCTCATGGGGCCTTCTTTGTCAGTTTACATCGATCTCACCCAGTTTGGAAAACAATTGAGAATACGTACCGATCCACTAGAGAAGGGATATGCACTTGTTTGCGCAAAAAATGGGTAAACACCCAATGTCGTATGATTTAGTCGATTTTATGATGTTTTTAGTGATTTGGGTGATTTATGCAAATATATAAAAAGCAGGGACTAAACTGTAAAAGACACACGGATTTATAGTGGTTCGGCCCGAACGTGCCTACGTCCACTTTGTATGTTATTCTCCTTTTTTTTTCAGATTACAAGTACAAAGCTTTGATTACAAGTATCTAAAGTTGTTTGAGAGTTCCTTCCAGGCTTGAGCTCTCAAACTTGTCTGCCATTGTTGTACCCCTGCCCCTCTATTTATAAAGTGAGGCTGGGGGCAGGGGTCTTGGATGTTTATAGCTGCTGGTGGGCCTGGGCTGATGCAATCTGGACTGGCAATTATCTGGTTCGGCGGAGCTTGGTCCGGTCTTGAGTGTGTGGTGCTGGACCGGTAGGACGTTGGTCCGGTACCAACCTGGTCCGGTGTTAGGAGTGTTGACCGGTTGTAGGAGATGGTCTGGTCCGGTGGAGTGTGGGGAGAAGGTTGGATCGGCATGTGTTTGGTCCGGTATGCACATGCAGGTGGGTTTGGTTCGGTACGTAGGAAGTGGGTCCGGTGAGGCTTATGCCGAATGAACTTGTGTTGAGAATGCCGGATGGGCACCTTTGCTTGAATTGCCGAATAAGGCTTTGCCGAATGAAACCTTAAACTTCTTAATACCGAATGAGCTTTTGCACTTGGGTTATAAATGAAATCTTCGACTTGTATACGCTTGCTGGCTGCTTCTTCGTGGTGGAAACGCACACAACATTGATATTCCAGTTTTGACCAAAAATGGGATAACACTTTGCCCCCCAAAACATGTCTTGCGGTAGGAAGGCGTGTTTTGTAATGCCAAGAGCTGGATGTTCGTATCCTGTCAACAACCTGTAAAGAGCTTGATAGTTTTATATGGCCCCAAATGACGACCGTTCGGGATCGAGCTATTTGGGATGAAGCGCGGCCGTTCATGGTCAAGCGCCTAACTTCAAATGACGATCGTTCGTGATCAAGTCATTTAAGGTGAAGTGCGACCGTGTGCGGTCAAGCGCATAAATCCGTGCGTCGATCGTTCGGGATCGAGTCATCTGCAGTGAAATGTGACCATTCAAGGTCAAGCGCTCTACTTCAAATGACGACCGTTCGGGATCGAGTCATTCGAGGTAAAGTGCGACAGTGCGCGGTCGAGTGGGGACCGTTCAAGGTCAAGCGCTTAACTTCAAATGACGATCGTTCGTGATCGAGTCATTCGAGGTAAAGTGCGACAGTGCGCGGTCAAGTGGTGGTCCTCAAATGACGACCGTACGCGATCAAGCCATTTGAGATAAGGTGTAACAGTCAGTGATTAGGTGGCGGACCTCAAATGACGACCGTTCGCGATCGAGCCATCTGAGGTAAGGTGAGTTGTGCCGTTCAAGGCGAGTTGTGCCGTTCGAGGCGAGTTGTGCCGTTCGAGGCGAGTTGTGCCGTTCGAGGCGAGTTTGTGACCGTTCGCGGTCGGGTGCCGTTCGAGGCGAATTGTGACTGTTCGAAGTCGAGTGCCGTTCGAGGCGAATTGTGACTGTTCGAAGTCGGGTGCCGTTCGAGGCGAATGAGTGTGCCCAGGGGGGACTTAATATTATCAGTGTTGGAGTCATTGTTTGGGGGAATTTTTCGAATCAAAGACTTCGGCAGTTCGTTGCCATGCAATAGATGCTCGTGGACCGTTCGCGATCCAACGGGCATACAAGTAAATAATTTTTTCATAGAATTGTAAATGTTAAAGCAATAGTACCTTACAGCATAAATGTCCAAACAGGAAGAATTCAAATGTTCAAATCGAAACAAAAGCAAAGCAAGGATGTCAAAGTGTAAGTGCCCACTCCGAAGCAGTCAATGATCATTCAGAGCATGCCTGGAGATCGTTCGCGATCTTGTACATGTGTAAACGATTTAATTGCGTTAGTGGAAGCTTACGACCTGTTCATCGTTATTTTAATCAAGCAATCAAGGGATAATCAAATGTTGCCCCGATCTAGGGTCACCTCTATCCGAGGTAGACGGTGGTCGCTCTGGCTCCACTGCTGGAGTTCGCCTCCTCACATACTGAAGGAGCATACCGTTCCTGATATGCCCTTCCACCTCGTCCTTCAAATGCCTACAATCATTAGTGTTATGACCATTCGATTCATGAAATAAACAAAACTTATCTGATTTTCTTTCGTCAGAGGTTGGATCCCTTCGCATTGGTCTACGGTACGGAACCTGCCCCTTGGTATCCTGATAAATCCGTTCCGAACTCTCATTCAGCTCTGAATAGGTGGTGAAGCGTGGTTCTCTTCGTAGCCACTTTGTCCTGTCATCATTATCCTCAGCCTTTCTTTTTCCTTTGCTAGTTTCCGCACCCTTTCCAGGTGGGTTTCCGTTCTTGATTACGTAAACGTCATCTTCTTCCTCTCTTTCTGCACTAGCATCTTCCAAACGCAGAAACTTTTCAGCCTCATGATAGAACTCTCCCAGATTCATAGGCGGGTCCTTGGTTAATGAATTCTTGAACTCTGTATTACCAGCTATTCCAGATACAGCCGCCATCATGACCATAGATGGATCTGGTCGATCCACTGATGCTGCCGCCGCATTAAATCGCGTTAGAAAGCTCCTCAAAGTCTCTCCAGTTTTCTGTTTCAAGGTTGCCAAAGTCATCACATTCTTGGGTCTCGCAATATGAACCCTGAATTGCCTCATGAATCTCTCAGTTAAATCTGCCCATGTTCCTATGGAGCCGCTCTCCAGTTGCCTAAACCATAACGCTGCAATGTCCGTCAAATACAGTGGAAAGCACCGGGCCATAACCTCCTCTGATGCCCCCAGCACTTCCATATGTCTCATATACTTCGTTTGATGGACCGTGGGGTCCGTTTTCCCGTTGTACATGTCCAATGATGGTAGCTTGAATTCTGGTGGGTTCCTAGCCATCCTAATCGCAGAAGAAAAAGGACTCCTGTTTACATCTTCCAAGTCTCTGTTTACTAAACCGCCTCTCATAGCTCTTCTAACCATCTCTGCTAATCTGTCATTGTCTCCAAGCTGTAGTTCTCGTTCACTGTCTTCGACCTACCCCCCAAGTCCGCGGGAGTTTTCATGTGTATGCCTCCCTGGCTGAACGTTCATTCCTCTATTGCTACCAGGTGGTTCGGATGCCCCCATCTCACTTCCCGGGGTCGGATCAACATGCTCTGCGTGAGTGCCCCCTAGCTCTGGTGCTGCGCCAGATGGTCCTGCCCCGTTCTGAACCCCAGTTGCTCCTTGGATTTGTGCTCCAATTTGTTGAAGTAAGTTCTGGATCATCTCTTCTTGTCTTCTCATCATGGCCTCCATCTCATCCCTAGTGATGAAGATCGACGCTTGATTCCCTCCTGAGGAAGCCTCTTGACTTCCTTGGTGTTCACTTCTCTCTGGCCTTTGCCTTCTACTTGTTTGTCTCGTCATAACTCTTAGATCTGAACTCTTAGATTTTCAAATTCAACTTCTATCCGATGTAGCGGGAGCTGGTTCCTCTCAGTGAAAGCACCAAAATGTTTGCGCAAAAAATGGGCAAACACCCAATGTCGTATGATTTAGTCGATTTTATGATGTTTTTAGTGATTTGGGTGATTTATGCAAATATATAAAAAGCAGGGACTAAACTGTAAAAGACACACGGATTTATAGTGGTTCGGCCCGAACGTGCCTACGTCCACTTTGTATGTTATTCTCCTTTTTTTTCCAGATTACAAGTACAAAGCTTTGATTACAAGTATCTAAAGTTGTTTGAGAGTTCCTTCCAGGCTTGAGCTCTCAAACTTGTCTGCCATTGTTGTACCCCTGCCCCTCTATTTATAGAGTGAGGCTGGGGGCAGGGGTCTTGGATGTTTATAGCTGCTGGTGGGCCTGGGCTGATGCAATCTGGACTGGCAATTATCTGGTTCGGCGGAGCTTGGTCCGGTCTTGAGTGTGTGGTGCTGGACCGGTAGGACGTTGGTCCGGTACCAACCTGGTCCGGTGTTAGGAGTGTTGACCGGTTGTAGGAGATGGTCTGGTCCGGTGGAGTGTGGGGAGAAGGTTGGATCGGCATGTGTTTGGTCCGGTATGCACATGCAGGTGGGTTTGGTTTGGTACGTAGGAAGTGGGTCCGGTGAGGCTTATGCCGAATGAACTTGTGTTGAGAATGCCGGATGGGCACCTATGCTTGAATTGCCGAATAAGGCTTTGCCAAATGAAACCTTAAACTTCTTAATACCGAATGAGCTTTTGCACTTGGGTTATAAATGAAATCTTCGACTTGTATACGCTTGCTGGTTGCTTCTTCGTGGTGGAAACGCACACAACATTGATATTCCAGTTTTGACCAAAAATGGGATAACAGCACTCATCCCTCGCCTAGAGGTGGCATTATTAGATACTTAGAATATTCTAAACTTTCATATCCCTTGGTCTCAGTTGATCGTTGCTTCATATCATTGCCTATGCTTGATCTTTGAGCCTAATATTCATCTATATAATAACCCAAAAGTTAACATGTACTAATTAATTCATTAATTAATTAGATAATAAAATAACTTTATGAAATTATCAAAATTAAGCCACGGATGTTTCACTATTGTGTCCGCGGTAATTTTTGGTCAATTTCCATATATAGAATGTCAAAATCCGAGTTAATATGAGCTAAGAATGAAATAATCAACGAAATGAATATACGCACACACATAGACACGTCGACCGGTCGGTCGACAAGGGCAAGGCGGTGGTCGACCGCCCAGTCGAGCCGACATGCCTTTGGCAAGCGAATGGACGTTCGTTCATTTGAATGAATCTGCAGCGATTGAACACTTATTTTGCATCGTTTGAACTGATCTGGTCCCTCCGTTTCTGCATCTGATGGCCTCTATTCAGCCTATGATGTGGTTGCATCCTATTCAATCCTCAAATATAACGGTCCGAGATCCACTTCTACACCTATAAATAGGCCCCTAGACCCAACAATTTTTCTCATTTTAGGTTTTCTCCACTTGGGTTCACCTTTCTAGGATGGACCCTAATCGGAATAATTTTGTCCAAAGTAGAAAATCATTATGAATTAAATTATTTTATAACTCCAAGTGGATCTGGGAAGATCAAAGGAACAGCTTAGGACCGAAGGTGACTGATGGTAATTATTTTTAGATGTCTTTAAGTAATTTAAAATAAGACGGTTTCCAATAGTTGTAGTTTTACTACGATTTTGGTAATAGCCTTTTAAGTAGTTTATTTACAATTTATAGAATTATTTTCAGTCTATTTCCTTTCAACTATTCTTTTCAATAATTTTAATTCATTTCTGTTAATTATAGCTTTTCTGTTTATATACAGTTCATTTACAGTATATTAGTTTATTTATTGTTGTTTATACATCTTCTTTCTACGCTTTGGATTTTCATCAGTTTTCTTTTATTCCTCCTTCTTCTTTGTGCATGGATTAGAATAAGATTAACACGAATACGGATTATATTGTAAGAAAACTAAAATACCAAACATAAGATGTAAATTTCAAAGACTATAATATAAATGGAATTGGACTGAAATTATGTCTAATTATGACGTTAATTGTACTGGATTAAAAAGATTGGCCCGGTTATAACTTAGAATTATTATTAAAAGAGTAAAAGATGAAAGAAGCTTATTTTCACACTAAGGCCTTAGGTTAAGTAATAAACATGATTATGACGTAGACTATAATAAGAAAAAGAACATAATAAGGCTTATTTCAAGACTTATGAGAAATTAAAAAGCACAGATAGCAGAGAAAAATTTAAAGGCTTATTTAAATTATTTACCTAAGTTAATAAGCAAAGGTGAAAGTCGGACCTGTACCAAATAGCATTCCCTATTACATAAAACGGTGAGCCTAGCGTACGCTTATGCGAAAAATGGTAGTAATTATTTAAATAGAAATCTAAATCATGGGGGATTTGGATAAGGGACGCAACTAGACATTTTTTGGATGAAATGCCAATACTACCAGCATTTCCCTTATGGATTCTATGGACACCCGGTGATTTCAAGTTAGCCTGAAGTGGGATGAGCGACACGCTTTGCTGGAGTTAGAGGTAATAAGAAGACCCAATAGGTGGAGCAATAGGTAGCATGGGCATAGTGGCAGTTACGCGTGCGACTTCCATTCGGGTGCTCAGTAATAGCTCTGAGTTCCAAGCGTTTAGTATGGATGTCTTTCGTAGACACCATTGCCTTCTATGTAGGGAGCTATATATGTCATCTAGTCCATAGTAACATTCTGAATAAGGAGTTATATATAGTATCTGGTCCACAATAAATAAACGCCTTATGTGTAGGAGTTATATATGTCGTCTAGTCCACAATAACATTTTGTGTAGAGGGTTATATAGCAACTGATCCGTATAAAGGTACTATGGAGTAGTGGGTCGATTAAAAAGGGTAGAATTAGTGTTACATCCTAATTACAAGATTAGGAATTCAGCCTAATCAAAGCAGAAATCAAGGACAAGTGCAACAATCAAAGTTAACCTATCTTAAAAATTAAGCAATATTTAATCACACTTATTTCTTTCCTATTTCTTTTATTATCTTTATTTATGCTAGAACTGTTATAGAGTCTATTACTTTTATCTTGCTTATAGACTAGTATTTACTATCATTCACCAGACTTTTAGTCTAACCCACTCCTCTATTTTTCCCTTTCCCCCATAAGCAATCAAGGGAGAAGTTAGTAGAATTGCTGCTGCCATGTGGTTTCTTTGAGGAGCGCTCTACTATGTATTTCTTTTATTCCAGTTTTAGTTCTTTCTATGTAATGACTTACTATGAGGCATATTATGTACTCTGATTTTGAGACTATGGGTGGTTGTTTCATGAGACACATTGGATTTTAGACATGTATGTGGTATTTGGTGTTTGACTTATTTATGAAGAAATTATGAAGCTTTGTTTTCTTAAGTTATTATTTTAAGTTTCCGCTATTTGTATCTATATTTGTCTTATGAATCTTAGTCTCTATTAGTTTCAGTTATACATACAATGCACCAAACCTTTTAATGTGTCCTTTTGCGTAGCTTAAGGGGTGTGCGGTGTTTCACCTAGTATCAGAGCCTAAGGTTACAGGATTCCTAAAAATTTATTTTTGTACGTAAAGTATTTTTCCAAATAACTTGTTTTAAAAGTATTTTTCAGGAGAGAACTTTTAGAAACGATTTTTTAGGGTAAAAAGGAATTTTTGTAAAAATCCCCTCATAAGTCCCGTTCAGTCTCCCTTGACTCCTTCCTAAACTATCGTTTTCTTTTTCGTAGAATGGCTGATGCCCCGAACCTTCCTGAGGGCATTCCAGTAATAGCCTGTTTCCTTGGTACTTACAAGCAACGACTCCAGAGATGCATGGGCCTTCACCCAGTCCTGCACCAGCAGGTGGGAATCCCATCAACCCACCTGCTGCCATCAATTTCTCTAAGCTGTGTAAAGATTTTGAGAGTTTGAGCGGGAAGACTTTTTCTGGCAAGGAGACTTTTGGCTTAGGGACACAGAGAGGATTTTTGGTCTTTCGGGATTGAATGGTCAGCAACGAGTTCAGCTAGCTGCTTGGCAACTAAAGGTGGAGGCATCTTATTGGTAAGAGGTGATCGAGTTGGAGCAGGGAAATGCTACTTGATGGATTCCGGGAGCGATTTGAGAGGAAGTTTCAATCTCATGTGAAAGAGAGTGTTCAACTGGAGAGGTTTGTCAATTTGAAGCAAGGGATTTTTTGTTAAGGAATACATCAATCGATTAAATAAGCTATTGCGGTTGGCATGGATTTGGTGAACGCACAGAATAAGAAAGGTACGGAGTTTGCGAAGGGATTGAATCAACCCCTTTAGGTCTTATTGCTGACTCATATACCGATGGGAGCTACTTATGAGTCTGTGGTCGAGATGGCACTAATGTCGAGTACAGTCAAGACGGGAGAGTCTAAAGAGGAGGTTAAGTTAGGAGGTTCAAAGAAGAAGCGGTGGGAAAAGAATAAGAAGAAGAAGAAAGATGATGGTCCTTGGAAGCATATTAAGAAAGGAATAAAGTGCCATAGTTGTGGGAAGGTTGGACATATAGCCAAGGATTGCTGGAAGGAGAAGATGAAGGGTAAGTGTTATACTTGCAGGTAGCCTGGCCATATGAGTAGGAGGTGTCCCTTGGAAACTAGTGCACCAGTTGTGCAGATTCAAACGTTAGACGTAGCACCTTCGAGTAGCATTCCAAACAGAAGTAGGAAAGTCCCAATGGAAGGTTTGATTTCTATAGCTTATTTTCCCATTTGGACTTTATTTGATTCTAGAGCATCACATTCTTTCATCTCTAGTTTTCTACTAGATTGTTTGCACTTAGACATATCATTAGTAGTAGACCCCATTATTGTTTCAAACCCTTAGGAGGATCAACACACTTATCTATGGTTTGTAGGGATTTGAAATTTTTTATCGTAGGTGTAGAATTTTACTACGATGCCTATGTTTCGGGATTCTCGGGGTATGGGATGATCTTAGGGATGGATTGGCTATCCACATATAGAGCTATCTTAAACAGCAAGAGGAGAGTCGTTAGACTCGTGACTTGTAGTGGTAGGACTCTAGAGGCATCCGACGACCCACAAGGGTCTGTCATGTTGAGTTTTCTCTATTCCCTCGATTCATCATCATAAGAGTTGCTTTCGGTTCCTACCGTCGGAGATTTTGTAGACGTCTTTGAGGAGGTTAGGGGACTACCACCTAAGAGAGAGATTGACTTTAGGATTTATTTAACCGAGAATGCTAAGCTAGTAGCATTACATGTGAGGCACATGGAACCTAGGTAGAGGAAAGAATTGAGCAAGCAGATTCGTGAGCTTTTGGAGAAGTGATTCATAAGTAGGAGCATATCAAAGTAGGAAATGCCAGTCGTCTTCACCACTAAGGTGGATGGTTCTCTTCGACTTTGCGTAGATTACAGGGAATAAAATAAGCTCACCAAGAGAACCGTTGTCCACTCGCTAGGATTGATGATCTTTTGGAATAGTTGGTAGGTTCTTCAGTTTTCTCTCAGCTTGATCTAGCCACGGGATTCCATGAGCTTAGAGTCAATGATGATAGCATAGATAATACTACCTTTACGACACCGGATGAATTCTTCGAGTGGTCGGTTATGCCTTCGAGTGGTTGATTTGATGAGCCGTGTCTTCAAGGATGTTCTAAATAAGTCTGTGGTGGTATTCTTGGATGATATCTTGGTTTTTCCAAGAATATGGAGGAGCATGTTGTCCATTTGGAAGAAGTTCTTCACACACTTTGTAGTCATCATTTGAGAGCTATGTTTTGGAAGTGTCATTTTTTGGAGAGAGGTTGTTCGTTTCTTGGGGCACGTACTCTCGAAGGAGGGTTTAGCCGTTGAACCTGCCAAGGTCATTGCAGTGCAAGATTGGATGCCCCCAAGAACATTACCGCGGTTAGGAGCTTCCTAGGATTGGCCGGCTACTATAGGAAGTTTACTAGATATTTTGCCAAGATTTCTGCGCCACTCACGCACCATACTAAGTAGAATATAGCTTTCATGTGGGACGTGGATTGTGAGGATTCCTTCATGAAGCTTAAGAGAGCCCTTACTAGTGCACTAGTGTTTATTTTACCTGAAGGAGCTAAGCCTTTCAACGTATACACTGATGCATGCGGAACAGTTCTAGAAGCGGTGTTGATGCAAGATGGGAGGGGTAGTGTGTTATGGTAGTAGGAAGTTGAGGATGCATGAGAAGAACTACCCTACCCACGATTTGGAGTTAGTTGCCATAGTTTTTGCACTTAAGTCTTGGAGGCACTATTTTCATAGAGAGAGATTCGAGCTTTTTTACCAACCATAAGTAATTAAAGTACCTATTCTTGCAGAAGGACTTAAACTTGAGGCGAGGTGGATGAAGTTTTTAGCCTCGTACGATTATAAGATAGCTTATACCCCTGGCAAGGGTAATGTGGTTGCGGATGCATTAATTATAAAGAGAGTAACCCTTAGTCCTTTGTACGTAGAATGGAGGAGCTTGGATTTTATTTCTACTTTTGATTTTAAGCCCTTTACGGACATTTCCCAGATTATTTGCAACATTAGAGGTGAGGCCTAACCTTATGGATCAGATTCGCTCAAGGCAGCGGGAGGATTCGGAGCTCATGGACATCATGGATCGGATTACCCAAGGAGATGTCTCAAGACATCTCCAACGCAATTCCATTGATAGCGGAGGGTGGCTTCGGAGTGATAGGCGGCTTTGTGTTCCATGCGCCAGTGACTTGTTTAGAGCAGTTTTGGAAGAGGCATACCATTCCCATATGACTATTTATCTAGGTGGTGACAACATGTATCAGGATATGAAGAGGACGTTCTATTGGGGTGGCATGAAGAAGGATGTGGTGGAATTCGTAGCTAAGTGCCTCATATGCCAAAGGGTGAAAGGAGAGCAGCAGAAGCCCGATGGATTGCTTTAGCCCTTAGGCGTGCCAGAGAGGAAGTGGGACAGTATTTATATGGATTTCATCGATGGTTTACCCCATTCTAGGAAAGGGAACACTAAAATTGGGTGATTGATGATAGGTTGACCATGAGTGCTCACTTCATCCCAGTTAAGAGTAAGCGCACGGCTTCATATTTGGCATCCTTGCATATTCGAGAGATAGTCCGTCTGCATGGAGTACCTTCTAGCGTTGTTAGTGATAGAAATCTAATTTTCACTAATGAGTTTCGTAAAAGCTTACAGGAGGCGCTAGAAATGCAACTTAGGTTAAGTACGGCCTATCATCCCCAGATTGATGGTAAAACGGAGAGGGTAAATAGGGTGATCGAGGATTTGCTGAGGATGTGCATTTTAGACTTTGGAGGTACTTGGGAGGTGAATTTTCCATTGGTTTAGTTCCAATGCAATAATAGTTACCAAACAAGTGTAGGAATAGCACCATTTATGGATTTATATGGAAGACCTTGCAAGTCCCTATCATGTTGGGAAGAGTCAAAAGAGAAGTTATTACTTAGACCCTATATGGTTAGGGAGACTCTGAAAGGGTGGATTTGGTTCGGTAAAGGATGAAGATGGCTCAAGATAGACATAAATCGTATGCGGACAATTGGAGGAGAGAGTTAGAGTTTGAGGTTGGAGACTTAGTTTTTATCAAAGTATCCTCGCTTAGGAAGGTGGTAAGATTCGGATCTAATGGAAAGTTATCCCCTAGATTTGTTGGACCATTTCCTATCATCGAGAGAGTTGGGATGATGGCTTACCAAGTAAAGCTACCAGAGAAGCTGTAGGAGTGCATAACTTTTAGCATGTTTCGCACTTGCAAAAATGCTTACATGACTCGGCGGAGGTTGTAGAGCCTAGTCAGTTAGCAGAGGCGGAGGTAGAAAGGGAAGTTTTGTTTGGCGTATCCCCACGGAGATTGTTGGAAGAGACATCTAGTGACTAAGGAATAAGGAGGTTCCACTAGTGAAGGTGCAATGGAGAGATAATGTTGTAGACGCCACTTGGGAAGCAGAAGAGAGGACGTACTTCCTATCCTTATCTTTTTGATAGTAAGTTTTAGAATTCCTTTTTCCATCTTTAGATTTGAATAGATTCTTTCCATTATTATCCTTTGGGAGGGTACACCTTAGGATTTAACCTATGGATGGGTGGATTTGATGTAAACATGTTAATAGAAGATGTTATGAATGATGTATGCTAGTGGTTGCAAGTATTTGCTAGTGGATGCTATGGATTCATATAGGTACACTAGGAACTATTATTCCTCGAGGATCAGCTTAATAAGGACACCAGAGCACGTGCATATGGATGTGTGCACATTTTTATTGAATTTCCATGATTGCTAAAAATGGAGGTTTATCACATGACTATTGCATTCGGATGATGTTTGTAGCATGCATATAGAATATTTAGCATCATTAGGCAATTTTTTCTTTTATTTGAATACGTGGCACATACATGATTGCACAGAAGGAGGTCAACTGAATCAGTGGACCGCCTAATCATTTGCAATAGTTAGGGACATTTACACTACACTAATTGCATAAGTATCATAAATTGCATTAGAAAAACTTAACGACAATGGATGAATGGTTGACGATTGAGTAGTTGGTTGTAAAATAGGATGAAAATATTTAGTACATTCTTTTCTCCGTAGAGATTTCAGGGATGAAATCCCTTAAGAGGGGTGAATATAACAACTCAAAATTTAACCTGTAATTAATTCATTAATTAATTAGATGATAAAATGACTTTGTGAAATTATCATAATGAAGCCATGTAAGTTGCATCATTGTGTCTGTGGTAATTTTCTGGTCAATTTTCATATATACAATGTCAGAATACGAGTTAATATGAGCTAAGAACGAAATAATCAAAGAAACGATAAATATATGTATGGTCGACCTGGGAAAGGAGGCGGTCGACTGCCTGGTCAACCTGCCATGCCTTTTGGCAAGCGAATGGACATTCGTTTCGAACGAATCGGCAACGATATAACACTTTTTTGCATCATTTTAACTTATCTGGTCCCTCCATTTCTGCATCTGATGGTTCTATTAAGCCTATGACGTGGTTGCATTCTATTCAATCTCTAAATCCAAAGGTCCGAGATCCACTTCTACACCGATAAATAGACCCCTAGACCTAACACTTTTTCTCATTGTAGGTTTTATTCATATAGGTTCACTTTTCTAGGAAGGTCCCTAAGCGAAATAATTTTTCCAAAGGAGAAAATCATTATAAATTAAATTATTTTACAACTTCAAGGGGATCCAAGAAGACCAAAGGAAGAGCTTAGAACCAGAGGTGAGTGATTGTAATTATTTTAAGATTTCTTTAAGTAACGTAAAATAATAGGGTTTCCAATAGTTGTAGTTTTACTATGATTTTTGGAATATCCTTTTCAGTAGTTTATTTACAGTTTTTAGAATTATTTTCAGTCCATTTTCTTCCAGTTATTCTTTTCTGTAATTTTAATTAATTTCTGTTAATTATAACTTTTCTGTTTATTTACAGTTCATTTACAATATTTTAGTTTATTTACTGTTAATTTTATATCTTCTTTACTCGCTTTGGATTTTCTTCAGTTTTCTTTTATTCCTCCTTCTTCTTTGCATGTGGATTAGAATAAGATTAGCGTGAATACGGATTAAATTGTAAGATAACTAAAATAACGGAATATAAGATGTAAATTTCAAAGACTATAATATAAATGGAATTGGACTGAAATTACGCCTAATTATGATGTTAATCGGACTGGATTAAAAAGATTGGCCTAGTTACAAATTAGATTTATAACTTAAAGGAGCAAACGTTGAAAGAAGCTTATTTTCACGCTTAGACCTTGGGTTAAGTAATAAGCATGATTATAACGTTGGTTATATTAAGAAAAAAATAGAATAAGGCTTATTTTAAGACTTAGGCGAAATTAATAAGTGCAGGTAGCGGAGAAAAATGTAAAGGCTTATTTAAATAATTTACCTAAGTTAATAAGCAAAGATGAAAGTAGGACATGTACCAAATAGCATTCCCTATTAGACAAAACAATGAGCGTAAGGCACGCGTATGCTAAGAATGGCAGTAATTGGTTAGATAAAAATCCAAATCACGAGGGATTTGGATAAGGGACGCAGCAAGACATTGTTTATAGGAAGGGCCAGTACAAACAGCATTTCCCCTATAGATTCTATGGATACACGATGGTCTCATGTTAGTCTGAAGTAGGATGAGGGGCACGCTTATGCTGGAGTTGGTGGTAATAAGAAAACCCAATAGGTAGAGCAAAAGGTGTCATGGGCATGGTATAAGCTACACATGCGACTTCCATTCGGGTGCTTAGTAATAGCTATGAATTCCAAGCGCTTAGTATGGGTGTCTTTCGTAGACATGATTGCCTTCTGTGTATAGAGCTATATATATTGTCTGGTCCATAGTAACATTCTGTATAGGGAGTTATACAAAATGTTTTGTCCACAGTAAATAAATGCCTTCTGTGTAGGGAGCTATATATGGTCAACAGTAACATTCTATGTAGGGATTATATATAGTGTCTGGTCTATAGTAAATAAATGCCTTTTGTATAGGGAGTTTATATATGTAGTCTGGTCCATAGTAACATTTTGTGTAGAGAATTATATAGCAGCTGGTCCGCAAAAGGTACTATGGAGTAGTTGGTCGATCAAAAAGGGTAGAATTAGGGTAACATCCTAATTACAGGATTAGGAATTCAGCCTAATCAAAGCAGAAATCATGGAGAAGTGCAAGAAATCAAAGTTAACCTATCTTATAAATTGAGAAATATTTAATCACACTTATTTTCAATTATCTCTTTCCAATTTCCTTTATTATCCTTATTTATGCCAGAACTATTGTAGAGTCTATTACTTTATCCTGCTTAAAGACTCTAGTGATTACTATCATTCACTAGACTTTTAGTCTGACCCACTCCTCAATTTTCCCTTTCCTCCCATATGAAATCAAGGGAGAAATCAGTAGAATTGCTGCTACTTGTGAATTTCTTGAAGGAGCTCTATACTATGTATTTCTTTTATCCCAGCTTTACTTCTTTCTATGTACTGGCTTATTATGAGGGATATTACGCACTCTGATTTTTGGACTATGAGTTTTTGTTTAATGAGACATATTGGATTTTAGACATGTATGTGGTATTTGGTATTTGACTTATTTATGAAGCAACCATAAAGCTTTGTTTTAATTAAGTTATTATTTTAAGTTTCCACTGTTTTTATCTATATATTTTTTATAAATCTTAGTCTCTGTTAGTTTCAGTCATACCTATAACGCACACATCTTTTAATGTGTCCTTTTGGATACCTTAAGGGGGTGTGGGGGTGTTTCTATCTCTTTGGGCTGTCTTCCTCGATGATCGTTCAGTCTAACTTGTCCAGCAAGTCTGAATATAGCCAGGCCAAAGGCAGATAACAATTTAAGATTTTAATAGCAATAAATGTACATATAAAAAAATCATCAGTATGATGTGAAATGCCTAAGGATCTCCCTACAAAGCCTCATAGCAATCGCCAAATACAAGGCAATTCACAACTACATCTATAATGACTATCGCTATAAGTGCGCTTTCAAATCCGAGTCCGATCCGAACCAAAGTCTATCTATAACCTATGTTCTTTTTTAATGTCTTATCACAAGTCATACAAGTCCATTCTAAGTTCATTCAAGTCCACGTATAGACCACATATGTCACTTACTTTGAAAGTAAGAATTTAAGCCAATGTTTTAACATAAATTAGCAACAATTCGTATATACAATTAACGCAGAATACATATGTGTTATATTTTCTTTCAAAGTGAGACATTAACTCACCTTTAACTTCACTAACAACCAAGATCCAAGAGCTAATCTCAAGCTAGCAACCTCCTTTCCCTTCCTCTTCTTCTTGCTCTTGCCTTGCTTTTTCTCCTTCTCCGTCACTATGCTCACGGAATACTCTCCAATGGTGAGAATGGTTTTGCTCCTTCAAGTTTAGGCTTGGCAGAAGGTGTTTTAATATTATATTAAGTTTTGTAGAAAAGTTTGAAGTGATTTAGAGTTGATTTGCAAAAATTTCTTTAAAACATAAAAGATAAAGAAGCCATTGATTTCTCAACTCAAGCTTTGTGAATTTATGAATGAATACTAAGGTTATGCCCCTCCTTACGCAGCAGAAGAATGATGCTCTTTAAGCTTGCTTTCACCCCCCACCATGCCATGGCAGCTTCACCTCCCACCACTTCTCTTTTAAGTCACTTCTCCTTTATGCTAATTAACATTATACCCTTCTCATGATATCTCTTATCCATGTGGAAGCTTCTAGAACATCCCAAGATTTATGAAGTGGTGTGCAACTTAATTAGTTGCTAATTTTTTTATTTTATCATTAGACAAGTGCCCGAAGAGTTCAAACAGCTTATATCGATTGAAAAGCTGCTTATCGATAAACCAATTTTTGGTCACATTATTGATTTTTCATCAAAGAATATATTTAATTTTTTTTTCTTTTCACTGTTTATCAATTAAATGATGTCAAATAAGGTTATAAAATCAAATTTATAACACTTAATTATGTTTCAAAACATTATGATATTCGAAGATGAAGTGTTCGAATTTCAAGGTCGCTATAGGGAAGGATCTACATTAGAAGTGTTAAATTGGTTGAAAGTATTGAGCATATTTTTGGAGATAAGGGATAGAATAATGCTCAAAACAAGAGGTTAGTTTCTCGTTAGCTTCAAGAGGATGCATTTTACTTGTAGGATGTAGTGATTGCTAAAGTCCCAAAGGAGGAAATAACATGGGAATAGTTTAAGGAGTGATTCAGGTCCATTTTATCCCTGAATCTCAAAAGAGTGCTTTCTGTAGGGAATTCCTTGACTTACATAAGTGAGAGATGACTTTGGAAAATTACATTTAGCGCTTTAATGCTATGTCGAAATATGGAAGGGAGCTTATTAATACTCCACTGAAAAAAATGAGAAGTTCATTGAAGTCTAAGGAATGGGCTGTCATCTATTGGCTCCATCTGATATGGTGGTAGAAATGGCAAGTGGGCATGGTCATTTTGTTCCAAGATGAGAAGAATGCCGATGTTAGACCCAAGGGAGAGTAGAAGAAAAGATTCAATCCGCATCAAAAGGACATAAAGAATCAAGTGGAAGGAAAGACTTGTAGAGGAAGGGATCAAATGTTGAATATAGTTGATGTCACATGATATAACTACGACCAAACGGGGCACTACTCCACTAAGTGTACTCAGCCGGAGATAAAAGACAGGGTCAAGTGCTTTATCTATAACTGGCTAGGCCATAAGAATAGGGATTGCCTAGAAGCAAAATGGGCAAAAGTTTCTACACTGGAATAACATTCATCTTGACCGAACGCGGAGGAGAAAGGAAAGGATGTGCTTGAAGGTATGATTTTAATTTCTAGTATATTCGTTAGAGTTCTATTTGATGTTGGTGCTACCCACTCTTTCATTTCGAGTGATATGATTGATAGGTTAGGACTAGACACTACCTATTTGATTACGTCCTTATATGTGATTAATCAGATTAGTAGATATGCCACTCTCGGATTAAGGTGAACTGACCTTGAGTTTGACTTGTTTGGACATCCATTTATTTAAGACCAATATTTGTTTACTTCATAGGGTATGGGGTGATTTTGGGTATGGATTGGTTGATGCAAAATGACGCTAGGTTCTAATATGCAGATAGGATTATTGCATTGTTAAATACAAAAGAAGGAGAAAGGATTATGATTAGGTTGGGTGTACTAAAAGAGAAGTCGAACTTGATGCTATGTGGTATGGATGATCAAGAAGATGAGATTAGTACAGTACGGGTAGTTCGAGAATTTACAGACGTTTTCAAACTAGCAACGGGATTACTACTAAGAAAGGAAACTGAATTCCTGATAGATCTGATACTAGGGGTGTAGCCTATTAGTAGACCTCCTAGCAAAATACCACCGAAGGAATAGAAGAATTAAGATGCAGCTAGTGGAACTTGAGGATAAAGTTTCATTAGGATGAGAATTTCACCATAAGAAGCCGAATGAATTGATAGTAAAGAATCCTTATCCTTTGCCTAAGGTAGACAACATGTTAGAACAGTTTAGTGGACCTAGAGTCTATACGAAGCTAGATTCGGCAATAGGTTTCCATCAATTGATAGTAGTAGAAGATAGTGTTCAATTTACCATTTTTCAAACGAGGTGCACTTCATAAGGTTAGGTACTGATGCCTTTGGACTGACTAACACCCCTCCGTTCTTCGTTGATCTCATGAAATGATTCTTCCATGATCAGTTGAATTGATTTGTGCTGCTCTTCATTGATGATATTTTTGTATACTTGAAGGATGAGACAGATCATAAAGTCTATCTGAGGTTGGTGTTAGAGACGTTGAGACAACAAAAATTAAGGGGGATGTTTTCGAACTGCCATTTTTGAAAACAAGAGTTGAAGTTTCTTAGTCATAGTGTTTCAAAGAATGGATTAGTAATGGATCCGTTGGAAATAGAAACTTGTAAAAGATCAGAGATGATCATGGAGATGTGAAGTTTCATGGGATTGCCTAGTTATTAGTGTAGATTCATTAAGGATATCTCATGTGTAGCAACACCTATGGCTAAGTAGACCAGGAAGAATGAGAAGTCTGTGTGGACTGATAAGTGTGAAGGATCATTCCAAGAGTTGAAGAGGTTATTGATAAATGCTCTTGTGTTAATTGTGCCAAAAGGGAAATAGGATCCGGTACTGACACAATGCTTGTGGAACAGATTTGGGGGTAGTATTGATGTTAAGAGGATGACTGATAAGCTATGTATCATGGCAACCGAGGCAACATGAAGTTAGATATCTGACTCATGACTTAGAATTGGCAACGGTGGTGTTATCTTGAAGACTCGGAGACATTACTTGTTAGGAGAATGATTCGAGTTGTACATAGATCTAAAATCAATATTTATTATCTTGGAAGAAGTTGAACAAGAAGCATTAGAGGTAGCTAAAATTCTTGGGGGCGTATGATTTTATTATAGAATATAGACCAGGAAAATGGAACAAGGTTGTCAATGCTTTGAGTAAGCATCATCAGAATGGAGTGTTAGCCATGATAAAAAATGGAAGATGCTAGAGACTTTAGCCTCTTGAAGATTGCATTATAGGCAGAACAGTGTTCAAGTAGAGATCCGGGTATGTTGGCAAGTTTGGAGGTATGTCCATCACGGTAATCAAGGCAACATGAAGTTAGAAATCTGGCTCCTGACTTGGAGTTGGCAATGGTGGTGTTACCGTTGAAGATTTGGAGACATTACTTATTAGGAGAACGATTTGAGTTGTATATAAATCAAAAATCCATATTTATTCTCTTAGAAGAAGTTGTATATGAGGCATTGTCAGAATGGAGTGTTAGCCGTGATAAATGGAGCAAGGTTGTCGATGCTTTGAGTAGGCAGCATCAAAATGGAGTGTTGGCCATGATAAAAGAATGGAAGATGATAGAGACGTTAGACTCTTGCAGAGTGCATTATAGGCATAATAATGTTCAAGTAAAGATCCTGGTATGTTAGCAAGTTTGGAGATCAAGGTATCATGGCAATTGAGGCAGCATGAAGTTTGATATCTGACTCATGACTTGGAGTTGGAAACGATGGTGTTATCGTTGAAGATTTGGAGACATTACTTGTTAGGAGAATGATTCGAGTTGTATATAGGTCAGAAATCAATATTTATTCTCTCAGTAGAAATTGAATATGAGGCATCAGAGGTGGCTAGAATTCTTGAGGGCATATGATTTTAGTATAGAATATACGACAGGAAAATGGAACAAGGTTGTCGATGCTTTTAGTAGGTAGCATCAGAATGGAGTGTTAGCCATGATAAAAGAATGGATGATGTTAGAGACATTAGCCTCTTGTAGAGTGCATTATAAGCAGAACAACGTTGAAGTAGAGAGCTGGGTATATTGGCAAGTTTGGAGGTACGTCTAACACTTATGGATAGAATTACTACAAAGCGGAAGGAGGACCCATTAGTTGCCAAAAAAGCAAGGTAGACATGGGGAAAGATGTTAAAGATATGAAAGAATTTAAGATTGGCTCGAAGGGACGACTAAGAAAGAAAGGAAGACTGTGTGTTTCGGATGTAGGAGTCCTTCGGAAGGAAGTCTTAAAAGATTCATCATCGAAGTTTACTATTCATCCCAGAGGCATAATGATGTATCATGATATGAAGAGTGTCTTCTTTTGGGAAGGGATGAAGAGATATGTAGGAGAATATGTAAAGAAGTGGATCACCTGTCAACAAGTAAAAGCTAAGCATTAGAAGCCAAGCGGTTGACTTCAACCTTTGAAAGTACCTACTTGGAAGTGGGATTAAGTATTCATGGATTTCATTAATGGGGTGCCTAGGTTGAGGATAGGAAATGATAACATTTGGGTGATAGTCAATAGACTATCTAAAAGTACTCTCTTTATACCAGTTAAGTCGACAAGGATAGCAACTATTTTAGCGAAGCTATACATGAAGAATGTTGTAAGGCTAGATGGGATAACGAGCAATATCGTTAGCAATGAAGAGCCATTGTTTACCAACGTCTTATAGGGAAGTTTGCATAGTGGATTAGGTACGGAGTTGAATTTGAGCATGCCTTACCATCTATAGAATGATGTCAAACCGAGAGGGTGAACCGTATACTCGGGGATTTGCTAAGAGCATGCATCTTGGGTTACGGAGGATCTGGGAAGATCATCTGCATCTCTTAGAATTTTCCCATAATAATAGTTATTGTTTGAGTATAGAGAATGCACCATTTAAGGCATTGCATGGTAGATAATGTAAGTCGATGGTTTGTTGATTGGACATGGGAGATAGACCTGATTTAGGACCAGATTTGGTAAGAGAAACCATTGAGAAGGTAAAGTTGATTCATGCCAAAATGAAGACAGCACAATCGAGGTAGAAGAGTTATGCCGATAAGCAAAGGAAAGAGCTTGAGCTTGCAGTATGTAATCATGTGTCTGTGAAGGTTTCTCAAATACGAAGAGTTATGTGCTTTAAGTAGGAGGGGAATTTGGGACCTAAATATGTAGGTTCATTCTAGTGATTAAGCAGATCATTAAGCTCATCATTGAGTCGAGTTACCAAATAATTTGGTGAGTGTGCATAAGGTATTTTCATATATCACATTTGAGGAAGTGTGTGCACGACCCAAGTTCGGTGGTGGAACCCAGGGCGATAGAGGACTTATCTATAGAGCCAGATTTGACATATGTGAGACAACCGAAAGGGGTAGTAAGTTAAGATATGAAGGTGTTAAGGGACAAAGTTGTTAGATTTGTTTATGTCCACTGGAGTGATGACAAAGAATACTATACCGAGGAGGTAGAGGATGGGATAAGGAATGTCTATCCTGAGTTGTTTTAGGCATTCATGTTTATATAGCAGGGAGCGCTGTTTGTATGTTGTATGGACTAGCAGGGTGCTAGTATATTCATATATGATGGGTCGATGTATTGGTAGTTGCATTGGTACATTCTAAGTGAATTGATGGTTTGCATCAGTATGGTACTTGTGTAATCTTTTTTACTTATATATAATTATATGATGGTGAGTTTGCCCTTTCAAGGAATTAGTGTAAATTTTGTTTTCCTTATCAAAATTTTAGGGATAAAAATTTTATAATAAATTGGAGACCAAAACATTCATATTTTAGAGGGTCCATGATATTGGAAATAAAACTAAAATAATAATACGATATTATTAAATAAATGAATATATGATTTAATTGTAAGAATTTCCTAAGGGAGGTTTGATTAATTAAGTGTATGACACATTAAAAAGTTAATTGAATGGGCCTAGGGTAATTAGGGAAATTAAGGTTGTCTTTATTAATGAAATTAAGATTTTGAATGGGAAGGTTGTGTTAGTAGAAATGTAATAGTGTGACTAGGTTAGAATGGGAAGTTAACCCAAACCAAAAACCCTAGCCCACTTCCTTTAGCCCTTCATTCCTCATTCATTCCGTTTTGCTTAATCAAAACTCTAAACTGCTACAGTAAAAACTAACCCTCCAGTTAAGACGCAGGGTCTCCAAACAAGCAAGGAGAAGAAAGGCATGGCTCAAACCATCCGAAACTTCCAAAGGGATGCAGTCATGGAAATTCACTAACATAAAACCTTTTGAAGGGGTCAAAAGGTTCCGTCTCTAGTATCCAAGGAGTTCGAAGGGGAAGAAGAAGTCAAAGCAAGTGTAAGCAGCTACTTAATGACCTTTTTGAAAGCATATCCAGCCTTTCAAACCGGTTGAGATACATACAAGACACCTTTCCACAATGTTGAAAGGCTTATGAAAAAGGCAATGTTCATGAGTCAGTAAAGACCAAAAAAGCAACCTTCCGACAAGGTCGAAAAGGTTTACAACTGTAAATAGAGGGTGATCTTTTAGCTAAGACGAAGGCATGAGACTGAAAGGAGGGCCTACATCTATAAATAGGACCCAAGGGTCCTGGTTTTGGGCGCCGATTTTCTCCTACCTTATTCTTGTAATGTAAAAAGAGAGGTGTTGTAACCCTAATTGGGAATATAAAAGAGCTGATCTTGAATAAAAAGGAGAAGTTTTATGTTCTGTCAAATTACTTATTGTTTTTCTTAAATCTTCGTTAGATTAACTCATATTTTCAGGATTAACTCCATTGGAAGGTTCTCGCTGACAAGATTAGAAACTTAATTGTTCAAGCAATGACTTTGATCCTTAAAATCATCAACTCTTCAACTTTAACCTTTTGATAAGGTTGACAGTGGGCTAGGATTAACATTAGCAGTAACCTTTCGAAGTTATCGGTCTTATGGTCTAAGTCCTTCAACTAAGTCGGTGGTTCTTTATACTTTAACAACACTAAAACCTTCCGCAATTACTAGCCGAGCGACCTAACCTTATGGCAAAGCCTAGTCAAGGAATACAAGGCTCAACCCAATAGTGGGAATTAACATACCTTTCGACAAAGTTAAAACCAATTTCATATAAGTGATCAAACCTTTCGGCAAGGTCAAAAGCTCCTATATAGTACCCGAGAATTTAATGTCTAACCGATTTCTAAAGTGATTAGTCATCCAAACCTTCCGATGGTGTTAAATATTAGCTTTGTAGGAATAACTTCAGTTAACAATCATTCGTACCATAAATAAAAACTCCATGAAATCTCCTGTAAGTTCTGCCGAGGTAAAAAGTTCTCCACTTGGAGGACCAAACCTTTCGACTACGCGGAAAGGTCCAAATCAAAAATAGGCTGCTGGTAAAGCAAGTGCGAAGGAAATTCTTAGGGACACCTTGCCCTTTATCTAAACTATCCTTCCTATTTCTGTTGAAGTGTCTCTGGGGTGTTGACCATAAATTTGGTTAATGTTTTTGGCGCTAGAAGGAGGGCTCGAACCTCCAACTTATTGGATCACTCACCGAATTTTTTGCTTGGATACTCTGTTAGGACTCGTCAAAACCTCTTTTTGAAAAAAAAAGAATAAGGTTTGCTTTGGATATAAGACTTACAATCCATTTGAATACAATTAAACGATAAGGTACAAATTCAATGTTCGAAGCGAGAGAAAGCTTTTGCAGAGAAAGATCATTTCAAGGATCAATGGAACCTCTAGGTGTAAGTCCTAATTATCGAATGAATTATAGCTAACCGTTAGTTGAAGAGCCACCCTTCGGCTCTGAGCTCTACAAGTCTTTAAGAAGAAAAGACGGGTTATACCCTATTACTCATAGAAATGGAATATCACCTAATACATTTTGAGCCGACCCAAACCTTTGTTCTAAAAAATGAGAATTCCAAGAAAAAGGATCTAATTCGACAAAAGGGAGAGAACATTCAGTCATATTCCTATGGAACTTTCTTTGAAAAGAAGATGATAAAGGATTATGACAATTTTGCACATAAATGGAATAAAATTGTAAATGAGGTCCACCACTTAAGGAAGGGCCATGGATGCATAGAAAGGTTTACAACCAAGGGACAAGGAATTGTAAATAAATCGCCAAGTAGGAGTATAAAGATTACCAAGAGATTTCCAACCGAAATCTTAAGAGTGAAAGAAAAATCCTTGGAAGGGAACCAACGAATAATGAGAAGAAAACCTACCTCTCAAGATGAAGTACTTGAAGTAAACAAAAAGAGAATTAAACGCCAGTCAAAACAGATCAAAAATCAAGTCTTCTTAAAAAATATGATCTTACTACCACGATCAAAGATATCTACATCAAAACCAAAAAGGAACTGGATTAATGACATTCTCAAAAAAAGAAGCCAAGATGTGAAAAGAAACTTAAAGGATCACATTGCAACTTTTACCTAATAAATGAACATGAAACAAATCATTGTAAGATACTTAAAAGGAATGGTCCTACACTTCCTAGAACAAGGAAAACTTGATCTGTTTTTAAAGGATTGAACGACTGCAGAATCACAACTATGTTCTCAAGATAAGAAATGACAACATGATCGGGAGAGATTCTCATTAAACTTGGACTACCTAAAATGATAGGCTACCAATAATGGTAGAAAGCCCTTGGTCGCGGCAAGATGGACAGGTCAAGGCACCATCTGAAGGGAGGACGTAAGCCTTTATCTGCGCCAAAATCAGAAATGGCCAGCTTAAAGCAGCACAAGCCCTTATCCGCATCACTCTATGACCAAGATAAGGCACTTCCTGGAGGGTGGACGGATAATCCTATAGTCCTGTCACTCTATGACTTGGCCAAGGTACCGAACAAGCCCTTAACCGCATCACGCTATGGCCAGGTTAAGGCGCCTCTTGGAGGGAGGTTGGGTAAGTCCTCAGGCCCTGCTTCACACTAAGCTAGCCGAGCACACTGGAAACCCAGATGAAATATCCGATGGACTAAGAAAATTCCATGCCTGAAATGGGCACCGTTAGAAATCGGGATCACCTAAAATGGTAACCGCCAAAAGACTGGAAATTTCTAAAAAGATAAACAGCCTAAAATGGGCTCTGCTTAAATAAGAATAAAATTAGACTACAGAGTCCTCGACTGAAATAAGCTAAAAAAATGGACAAAGAAAACTCGAGCCCGAGAAAGAAAAAGCATGGAGAACATCATCAAAGCCTAAAGATAGCACACTCGATAAGAAAATTATAGAAAAATCACCGATTTCTTCTCGTGAACATTTGCCAGATAGGTATTCCAGTCTTCTATTATAGAGCATGGTATTCAAATCTTTTATTATTTATTGCAAGATTGGTCCTCCAATCTTCTTTTTCCAGATTGGTTTTTTGGTTTTCTAATACTTACGGCCTAAAAGTGGTCTTTTGATCTCCTATTAATATTGGATCAGCAGATTGTTCGTTACTGAAAAGAGTATTCTAGACTTCAAAATACACCTATTTCAAAGTCTAATACCCAAATTTGTGTTTCACTATTCTTACTTCTAAGCACCAGCTATCATGGGTCCCAATCTGGGCATTGAATTATTAGCAAATGCTAATTTATCATGCATGTATCTGGGTATCAAAGAATGCTACCTATTTAAACCTTAATCTAGGGACAAGGACTTCAAATTACTGTTCATTTCAAATGCCTAAATCTGGGCCGAGAAATATCAAAATGATGGACAAGGAAGCTACTACTTCAAAATCTCTAACATTAACCCCTAAATCAGGAAAAATAAAATGGCAAGGGATGGCAGGAGATTCAACAAGAAAAAGAGTCTCCAAATAGACAGCTCGGAGGCATATTAAAGGTTACATTACAAAGGATCACACATTAGGTGATATTTACAAAATTATCGTAATTTACAAAGAAGTTTACATATAACACAATCATATATGATATAAGCTTACTTGACCTAAACACACTGATTATAAATCTTGAAACGTTTTATTAAGGGTCTCCGCCACCGAAGGATTAGCAACTAATTAATTATGGCATGAAGAACTTTCTTAAGTTTCTTTTCTTTGTCCCTGATTGTGTTTTCATCATCAATTGCTTTAATGTTAATTTTTAAGGAATGATTAAAGGCTCTATTCATTGCTTTAAGGGTACTGTTTTTCCTTTCCAACTCTGCGACATGTTTTTAAGCAAATAGATGTCGTATTCCAATTTTTGATTCTTGGCAGTGTAATCATTAATGGTTTGGGAATACTTGACTTTCTGTAGCTCGTTAAAGTATTGATTTTGGGACTGGACGTTTGATCTTTGAAATTTTATCACCTAAAAAGAATTCTAGAAAGGTGCACTGTGCCTGGCATTCTTTTAATTTTAACTCCAAGGCACTTATTCGCTGGATGAGCCTAGACATCTTCTCGTCGAAGTCAACTGAAGGATTCAAATTTACTTGTCGTTTGAGAAAAGTAATCGGCTCGTCTTTCATTTAAATTTTGGCCTCAAGATGGCCAGCATAATCTTTGCAGCTATCGGTGATGGTTTTCTCGGTAAGACATCTTTTATTCCATTGCACAGATCTGGTGTTGCAACCAAAACATTTCGATAATATTTCACCTTGAACCATAGTTGTCAACTCTTTGTTAATAGCCTTTCCCTTATGATATCAACACGGGATATTAAATTTTAAGTGGGTAAAGTTGAAGACGATTGGGATTCCTATTTAAATAAAAGAAATAAAATAAAATTAGAATTGAGAAAAGAGGTAACTTTATTACTATAGTATGGATTACATCTCATATAGAGGAAAAGTTAAAGGATACAACAATCAATGCATTCACATTTAAAATTAAGAGACTATATTCCTAACTTTGCTTAAAGTGTTAACTGAAAGTGTAACTTTGGATTCAAATGGAATAGTGACTCCTTCAAGGGTAATGACCGGAGGACACTTGTTGTAACCCCACTTCCCAACTGGGGGACCATCACAACCGCGAATTAACTTTGTGTGGAATGTTCTAATTTCCCTTAAGAAAGTTTCTTTTTCTTCGCCAAGGAAGTCAAAGCGAAGACGGGGGAATTCCAAGTATAATTTTTTTAGGTCTCGAAGAAAGTAATATCTCGCTGATTTCGAAGTCTTTAAGAGTGATGCTTTTCCAGAATAGGACCTTCGTTGGTTAACATATTGACTTAGGGTGTCTCTTGGGACAACATGACCTAAAGAACTGATATTCTGAAATGACATAATAAAGGAAAGTAGTTGAGCATAGTAAGCATTGCAAAAGACGTGTTCATAAGACAATTACTTGTTACATATCTACAACTATATATCAGGTTTATACAAAACAGACTTGGAGAAAAAAATAGAAATAAATTTGTCCTTGTAATACTTAAGCTTCTCAATAAGAAGATCATAGGGAATCAGTTTGACCCGATGTAAGTTCCAATATGCCCTCGGATGCGGGTCAAACCAATTTCGTCGAAATACCGTTCGTGAAAATGTCTAAGTAGACCCCCACTGAATTCACCGAAGTATGAGAAATCTATGATTGAATGTCTGAAATATACTTTATACAAGCAATAAATCAAAATGTCACTTTCTTCAATCACCATCCAGAATAAGGTTATTAACTCTTTATGTTCATTCAATAGAGCGTCGTATCGGAGACACGCTTTCTTTAATAAAGGAGTTGCTCTCTGAAATTTAAAAGACGCAGTTGCAAATGTACACCTATCGATACTGTGATATTTCTTAGACAAGGCATTATGCTCCATTATTAAGTTGTATAGTTCCCTATATAGCTTGTTTATTTCTACTTGTTTGCTTTCAAGTTTTGTACTATAGGGATATTTCGACTTCTTCTTTATCTAAAAACAAATGATGTCTTACTAACTGTTGTCTACCAAGTGTAAAACATATACACAGAGAAGCCCATACTTGAGAAACCGGGATAGAAACTTGAGGAACTTGTTCTTTCCTGAAGGACCCTTAAAATGGACAGGAAAATTTTCCTCCACCAAAGGAGCATTTGGTCCAGGAGATGATGGAGGTATATCGTTATGAGGTGATGGATTCTTTCCAGGGGATTTGGTTGAACCGCCATCGTCCTCTTGAGCATCCGAGTGACCTCCCTTGTCTTCATCATGGCCCTAACCTCCAGGAGGATTTTCATGGTTATCATCAGTATCCCGGTTAATGTAGTCATCATCCTCCTTCTCATTGGTATCTTTATTTTGGTCATCCACCTCCTTAGGGTTAGACACAATGTCATGCGATGGGATGTTAAAAGAGTGAGCTTTCTTAAAGTCAACCATCCCACCTTTACTCTCAGACTCAGAGCCCTACTTGACTCGCTCGATTTTGTCCATAACACTTTTGGCTATAGTCGGATGAAGTGAAGGAAAACCAAAGTCGGGACACTTATCATGATTATCAGTATTAGAAAGCATGAGGGCATTCTCGTAATTATTCATCATCATAGGCCTCTGGGTGGAGTCGACGAAATCAGAAACATGCTTTTGGAAGTGGGAGACAGTTTGAACAACAAGTTTAAGCGAAGCTCTAGACTTCTGGAGTTTTTCTCCCAGTAATGTATTCTTAAAAATTAAGTGAGCCTTCTCATCATCCGAGTCTTTTGGAGCAAGCTCACTAGCAAATTTCTCATCCAAGATAAGCCGATGAGCTTGCCTCTCTACTTCATGGTTGGCTTCAACTTTGGAAAGAGAAGCCTTAATTCGTTCCAACTTAAAAGAAGAGTCATTACAGTGGTTATCAATGAAGATATTAACTAGGCATTTTCCTCCTAAATCTTGGAAGATCAAATGGAAAGTTTGGAGACATGCACTTTGAGGGAAATCCTGTTTCTAAATATCTACGACAAGAGAAGAAACGCCGGTTAACAATTAGATAGACCGAGTGATAATAGAATTAATTTGATAGCAGCTTACCAAGAGTTATTGCTCCATGAGAGAACGATGATTTTCTACCAAGTCTGGATTAAAAGATGATAGAGAAGAGGAGGTAAAGGATTCTGACTGAAGAATAAACATAACAAGATCGTCAAAATTAGTTTGCAAAGAAGTGGAAGATGATGATTCTGGTAGAGTGTGAGACTTGGAAGTAGTCCCAAAATGAGCAATCTGCATCTACGTCAATGCAGCTGGTGAAACAGAAATTGAAATAGGAGGAATGGGAGCAGGAGGGATTGGCTTCACAATATTTTCTAAAGCATCCACAACTGGACTTTTCGTAGATTTCTCCGGAGATATGTCCTCTTCTCCCTGATCAACATCTACGATCTTTATTATTTTGGTTGGAGTGGCCTCCTCAGAAGGCACTGCTAGTCTTCTTTTCAAGGATTACTTGGAGTTAGCAAAAAGCTCCATAACTTGTGTGACATCCATAGATGAGGAAGGAGAAGAAACTTCTCTTATAGCCACAATGGCTTTGGGGAGAGCTATAACGAATACTATAAGATATAAATCAGATAAAGAAAATATGACAATTCTATGGAAAGTGAACACTAAGTTAATTAGGTACCTAAAGCATCAGAACCAATAGGTGACAGTGAAGTAAAATGATCAGCATTGCCTAGAGAATAGAAGCGGTTTCCTTGGGAATTGCACATAATTGTAGGAGGACTACCAAGAGTCTTTTGACCAGTTGGCAATAAAGAATGCTTCCTTAAATATGAAAGGGTCAAGAGTGTCAATCTGCTTCTGAGATGTTTCAGAGCTATAATTAATGAGTTGATAACTTCTTGGTCTGCATTGCCGAGTGTATTAGAAGGCTCGCCTGAAAAAATAAAATAAAATTAGTTAACAAGAAGCATAGAGGAAAGCAAAGACGGTGTTGAAATGAACTTACGAGGAGAAGAAAAGGCACCATGGACATCTGGGAAGCACATGACAAAAGAAGATTTGGGTCTTCCAATACTAAAACTTTTTAATGTTGTCCAATATCAGTTTGATATACAAATTCACCCTGCAAATCTGCTTGTCAGACTTGCTTAACCTAGAAAATTTGGTCAAGGAAGTTAAAATTTCAGGGGTTAGCGAAGGAAGTCTAGACTCCAGCGCTAGCATTTCGAGAGATAGAAGATAGGTATACATGTTAGGCGAGAGTTCTATTGGAGCAACTCCGATGTAAGACAAGGAGGAGTGTAGAAATGTAAAAAATGGAAGGTAACCACCATGCCAAATATGGATGACAGTGAATGCAAAGTACCCTGCTGGAGGGTTGTCAATAGTATCGGCGGAGTTGGGAGGAATGGCTTCATCTCCGATGATGCCAAACTCTTTCAAAACGTCGTCTACATCACTCTAAGTTTCAGTGAGAGGATGCATTGCAATAGCTTCAACTTTTGGGGAACTCATTTTTCTGGCAGGAGAAAAAGTTAATTAAAAACATGTAACCAATTATTGATTCAAAAGGCAATCAAGAATGTAAATGTAGGAAAATCTGCTTAGACAGATTAAGCATGAAAGTATAAACAAAGCTAGTTTAAGATTTTGGCAATGTTGAAAGTTTACGGCTAAAGCCTTTGAGGAAGTTGAAAGGAATATGACAACAGCTACCGACGATGTCAAAGGGCAAATAGAGTGAACTTTCGACAATGCCGGAGGGAATAATGACTTTAATTTTGACCATTATGCATTAACAAATTTAGAAGTAAGCAATAATGTAACTTTCTTAAAGCCATCGAAAAGGTCGAAAGGAGGAAGTGAGATATTTACTTAGTCGCTACCTTTCGACAATGCCAAAGGTTTTGTAAAAACCTAGGCCCATTGCAAGTATAACCTAAAGTTAAATGGCAGGACCTTTCGATGTGAATAAAATTAGAAATCTGAAATTCCCTAAATAGGAAAACAAAAATGTTGCTAATATTGTAGAAAGGTCTGGTCAGAGGTACTAAAATACGACTATTGGATTAAAGAACTTCTACCTTGCCAAAGGCATGTGGACAAAATGTTTAAACCCTCTAGCCCTGTCGAAAGCGCACGGTCAAAAGGTTTAAACATGATTTTTCCTAACCTCCTAACCATAATTATAAGGTGACGTCAAAATACCTTCCGATGTCTTTGAAAGGTGCAAAAGAGGAAAACCAAATTTTTGCCTCCTCGACTTCTTTCGAAGGGGTAAGAAAGTCATTTCGCATCACCTAGTTGTGTGCTAGTAGGACCCGGGTTACCATATCGGGTTTAAGAAAACTCGCACCCAATAATAAATGCAATTTTAAATTTTTCTTGAAGGACAAGCAAAATGAACCTGTTAGCTAAATTTACCCTCATCTGAAATCGAATTAGCTCGATTCTGATGTATAGTGTAACATTGTCAATAGAGAAAAAAAAGTAAAGGTTGTATTTTGATATTTTGGGAATAAAATTAAGCCATGTAAGGGAAGTTTCCAGCGGCAAACACCGCCAATCTAGGATCCAAAACCATAGATAAAGTTTGTCCAAAAAAGATTTAAGGAAGAAAGGAATTTCCAGAAAAAACCCAATTCATTTTCAAATTTAGGAAACTGGAAATCTGATTATAAACTAATAAGGGAGATAATAAAAATAAAATTTATGAAGAAAATTCAAAGAATACCTTGTTGCGGTGAGTTGAGATCTAGAAAATTTTTGAGAATTCATTTACTTGTTTGCAATAGTTTTGATTTCAAGTAAGAGTGGAAGAAAGAGAAGAAGAAGGGTATATAAAGAAGTGTCGCCTAAATTCTCGACCATTGGATTAGATTTAGGTGTATGTGCCGGATCGACATGGGAAGATCAAGAGGCAGAAAATTTTAAAGCTTTCGCCAAAGAAGACTTGGAAAGTCAAGAGCATCCTTTCGAATGGGGGGCAAATGTTACACTAAAAACTAACCCTTTAGCTAAGACAAAGGGTCTCTAAACAAGCAAGGAAAAGAAAGGTGCAACTTAAACCTTCTAAAACTTCCGAAGGGATGCAGTCATGGAAATTCGCTAACATAAAAACTTTCGAAGGTGTCGAAAGGTTCTGTCTCTAGTATCCAAGGAGTTCAAAGGGGAAGAACGAGTCAAAGCAAGTGTATGTGGCTACTCAATCACCTTTTTGAAAGCATACCAAGCCTTTCGAAACAGTTGACAAACATACATGACATCTTTCAGCAACGTCGAAAGGTCTGTGAAAAAGGCAATGTTCATGAGTCGGCAAAGAGTAAAGAAGCATCCTTCTGACAAGGTAGAAAGGTTTACAACTGTGAAAAGAGGGTGATCTTCTGGCTTAGCCGAAGGCATGAGGCCGAAAGAAGGGCCACCTACATCTATAAATAGGACCTAAGGGTCTCGGTTTTCGGGGTCGATTTTCTCCCATCTTATTCTTGTATTATCAAAAGAGAGGTGTTGTAACGCTAAATAGTAATCAATTTAGGCATTTATAAAGGAGCTGATCTTGAATAAAAAGGGAAAGTTTTATGTTCTGTCAAATTACTAATTGTTTTGCTTAAATCTTTGTTAGATTAACTCATATTTTTTGGATTAACTCCATCGGAAGGTTCTTGCCGACAAGGTCAGAAACTTAATTGTTCAAGCAATGAATTCGATCCTTAAACATCATTAACTCTTCAACTCTAACCTTTCGATAAGGTCGACATCGGGCCTGGATCAACATTAGTAGTAACCTTCCAAAGTTATCGGCCTTATGGTCTAAGTTGTTCAACTAAGTTGGTGGTTCTTTATACTTTAACAACACTAAAACCTTTTGCAATTACTAGCCAAACGACCTAACCTTTCAACAAAGCCTAAATCAAGGACTACATGGCTCAACCCAACGGTGGGCATTCACATACCTTTCGACAAAGTTAAAACCGATTTCATATAAGCGATCAAACCTTTCGGCAAGGTCAAAAAGCTCATATATACCACCCAAGAATTTAATGTCTAACCTATTACTGAAGATATTAGTCATCAAACCTTTCGATGGTATTAGAGATTAGCTTTATGGGAATAAATTGGGTTAACAATCATTCGTACCACAAAGAAAAACTCGATGAAACCTCCTGCAAGTTCTACCGGGGTAAAAAGTTCTCTACTTGGAGGACCACAACTTTCGACTATGCCAAAAGGTCCAAATCAAAAATTGATAGCTAATAAAGCTAAGTGTAAAGGAAATTCATAGGGACACCTTGCCCTTTATCTAAACTATCCTTCCTATTTCCATTGAAGTGTCTTTTAGGGTGTTGACAATAAAATTGGTTAACATAATCTTAAAACTCAAAGCCGGTCAACATTCTCCAAAGAAGAAGATTTCAAGCTAGAAAAGATCAAGCTTTCAACTTCAAGAGGGAAAGGGGATTAAGCAAGATTTCTTAAAACTAAGTGTGTAAAATCTTTCCCTAAAACCTATATTTTCCTATTTGGTTCGGATTTTGACTTTGTATGAATGTTTAAATGATGTTAAAACTTGTTTGGATGTTCGAAACATGGTTTGTTATGTTAGGAAATTTAAATGCAGTAAACTTGTTTATGTTTTAGGTTAAAAAATCAATAAATCGTATGTAAATGCCATGAAAATTTAATACAATGTTTGTAAAAATGAATTAGAGATGGATTTCAAATTTTATAATGTGGGAATTAATTCGAATTAATGTGAATTTTCTAAGTTGAGATAATTGTTAATTTTGGGTAAATTATTTATTAAAAATAATAAAATTAATTATTTTGACCTGAAATTTTAAGAAGAGGTAAAATATGATAAAATTGATTTTTAGTGAATTTTTTGGATTTTTCCCATCAATTTTTGACATTCTATGAATTAAGTGGCTAAGGAAATGAGTAATTAATTAATATTGATTATTTAGTAAAATGACCATGTTGGTGACCATTTCAAAAAGTAAACTGTATAGGGGAGCAATATCCAATAAGGATTTGACACAAAATTTGATTTGGTATAAAGTGACAACTTAAAATGGTAATGAATCAGTTTCCCAAATTATTACATTTACGCCATTTAACTCATGAGACACCTGCGATGACTATGAATATATACATGTGTGCGTGTATGCACACACAAAAACATATATACATCCATACATACGTGCATACATATATATGTGTGTGTGGAGAGAGAGGGGCGGTTTATACGCAATATCCTAGGAGTTATTTATCAACGATAGCCTTGGGAAGGTCAATAATGAAAGCTCTTTCAAGCTTTGCCCACGAAGGCTAAGCTTATAAATTAGTTCATTATGGCTACTGGAGATAGCATGTGATGGTTAAAGAATGGATAGCTCATGATGGCTATGGAAGGAATGACTCATGGTGGCTATTATGAGAATGATGAGCGATGACTTAATGGAATAACATGTGATGGCTGCTATGAAGGTTAGGAGCGATGGCTTAAATGAGACAGCATATGATAGATAAGTATGGAATAAGATGACTATGGATGTCAGGTGCAATAAATTTGATAGAATTATGCTTGATGGCCTCAAGTGGAATAGCACGCGATGTCTTGGTGGTATTGCATGCGTTGGCTTTACTTGGAATAGCATGCAACAACTATGTTGAAGATTACCTACGAATGTTTCTAAAAATGTATTATGGTTAGCATGAGAAACTATCTATTCGGAGGCCCTTAAGAGGATAAACCATGGTAAGTAAGTAGTTATATTATTTGAAAGATTAGGATAAATGAGTCGCGTTGACTATGGGATGGTCATTTCCAGATAGCTAGGCTAAAACATTCAAAGGCTATCGGATAACCAGAATGTGATGGTTAAGGATAACTCACTAAAGCATGGGATTCTTTATTTTCCTAAGTAAAATGAAGAATACATAGGGCACTTTATAAATTAGTTTCCAAGTGCTATAAAACTATTCATAGGGTTGAAATAAAGAAAGATTTTAAAAGTTAAAATTGTGGTAACTTATTTTTGAAATGGAAGAAAGCTTAGAGAAGTTATTAAATGATAGAGTATAATTTAAACGAAAGATAAAGATATTTAATCTAAACGTATATAGTGCACAATTAATGAACGAATGAAATAGGCTAAACTATGATCATAAATATATATACAGGCTCATGGAGTTATTAGATAACAAGGTTCCTTAACTATTAGTAAGGTCCAATGGTATATGGCAGGGTGACACAATATTGTTCAATCCTATACTGTTTAAAAGAATCTTCATAGGGGTTACAGAAAGGTGCTAAAACTTCACGATGGTGTTGCAAATAAAATGAATAAATTAGCAACTTGAACGATAGTGATTCAGGGACTAAGAAGGGTTATTGACGCTTAGTAAGGATGCTTACTAGAATGTTTTTAGTGTCTTACATTCAACCTCTTAGGAGAGTCTGGAGGACTCTAATTAGGGTGGCTCATTTGGGTAAATGATTCAATATTTCACCATGTGACGTTGTTCAAGAAAATATGTACTAGTAATGGACGGGCATAGGGATGTGATCATTAAATAAGTCAATGATAACTTAACGATGAAAGCATAAAACAGGAGATTAGGTGATGGTTGAATGGATGCTGAATAATTGTAGGACATGGTTCATAATTGATGATAAGTATAGTTTATACTTAACCTGAATTGATATATGACATGGTTCATAACTGAGTGATAAGTGTAGGATACTCTTCTTGAATAGATTGGCACAATATTTGATTAAATGATGTGATATATTATGATATGATGATAAAGTGAGGAGAAAATCTGCCACGTGTTAGCGGCGTGGTCTTACTATGGATTACTACCATAAAGGTTTTACTTATATCATGCTTTATTTCTGACCCGTATTGTTATTATATTCCAAGAACTCATGAATTACTAATTCGAGTAAGTTGAGTTTATGGATTAAACATGTATCTTTTGAAGGATGAATAAAGATCTCAAAGACGAAGCAGGGAGCTTTCTATTTACTAAACTTTGTTTTGAATTTCTATCGTGTAAAACCAAGATTCATAACTAGTTATGTTTTATGTTGGCATCTTCGTATGTTCAACACAACAATACTTTATCTATGTTTTATTAATATTAACCCCCTGCATGGGCAACAATTTGGGTTAAAATGATGTAATGAATCATATAATTCAAATTGATGTAATGAAATATCTATTTAGCTTCTCTATTTACTTATGTTGCAAAAACATTGAACTCGCTTTATCGTTGAAAAATGACTTCGGTGATGGCTGCAACATCATCGACGTCTATTTTTAAGTCTAGGAGTGGGAGATGTTACATCTACGGTTTTTTTTAGCAAACTCACATTGGAATTCCAATGCAAGCAAGTCCAAACACTTACTAGAGGATCGAAAGATTTCAATCTTCTCTTAAGATTCTTAGGAATTTAAAAATCTAGTGGGAGTCTTATTAAAAAATGAATAATACATTTAATATTATAAGTACATATGCTATAAAAATTAAAAATATCAACTACGATAAATTTGCTCAAGTAATCTAATTGATAAAATTTATTTATCAATTGAGATGTACTAATGAAATAAACAAGGACTGACAAAGAAATATGAGATCTACTTACCAATATATTATTTAGCATGTCATCACATTAAGATCCATGCTAGAGCCAAATGTTAAAACAACTAAATACGTTCATACCTTGATCACATAACTCTTTATTTTCTTGTGACTGTGTGTAACATCCCCCACTCCAAGACTCGAAGATAGATGTCGATAATGTTGTAGCCATCACCGAAATCATTTGCCAACGACGGAGTGGATTTAATATTATTTTGCATAACATAAGTATACAGGGCAGCTAAATAACATTTTCACTACATCAGTTTGGATTACAAAATTCATTACATCATTTTTAACCCAATTCATTCCTAATAGGGTAAATACATAAGAAAATAAGAGTATTACTATGTTCAACAAATGAAGATACCAAAACAACACATAACCAGTTATAATTCCTTGTTTTACGCTGTGAAAATTTTAAAAGATTCGTATTCTCTATATAAAACTTCTTCTTTGTTTTGAAATCTTTATTCGTCCTTCCATTAGACAGCAGTCTAATCCCTAAAATCAGCCTACTCAAACGAGTGCCCATGAGTTAATGGGAAAAAATAAAAACACAGGGCAGACATAAAGCCTAGTATGAGTAAATTCTTACCCTAGTCATCCCTAGTAAGACCACGCCGCTAACTAGGAACTGGTTTTCCCTCACTTTATCAACATCAAGATAACTCATATATGTAAAAAAAATAACATAAAAAGCAACCACGTGCATATCAAATCAAGAAGTATACCCTACACTTATCATCCAGTTATGAACCAAGTCATATATTAATTCAAATTAAGTATACCCTACACTTAGCATCCTGTTATGAACCTTGTCGTACAAACATTCATCATCTATTCAAACATCACCTAATCTAATGTTTTAGGCTTTCATTGTTAAGTTACATTTACATAATTAGTCATTACCTTCGTAGGCCTGTCTAGCACTATTTCATCTTTCCACGTACAACTGCGCCTAACGAAATGGCCATCATTTCACCAATGAAAGCCAACCTGACAAGTACCATCCTTACTCTCCTAAGAAGTATTGTCTAAAGCCATCGTGCTTTATCTCACTCATCGTCATTGTGTGCCATCCTATTCAAAGCCATTGCATGAGATTTCACCTGAAGCCATTGGGTGTTGTCTCGTTTATAGCCATCATAATCTATTCCTTCTACATGCTTCATGAGCTATCCCTTTCTAAGTTCTGTACTTAATGTTTGTGTGTTAAGCTCAATAGAGCTTTAATTTAATATCTCTTCCAAAGCTATCATGGGTTGATAGCTGGTATGCTTGTAGTCGTCATGGCAAAATATAAGATAAAGTGAATTAATGACATTTTGTAATTATATCGAAAACTGATTCATTGTCTTATTAAGTACGAACTTTACATCAAATTCCATTTGGTGTCAAATTCTCATCAGCTAATGTTTATCTTTATAGTCCACTTTTTAGAAATGGACTATAACATCTTCCATTTGTTAATTAATTATCACCAATTAATTACCCTTTTTCCTTAGCCGATTAATTCATATAAAATTAAAAATAGACGGTACGAATCCCAAAAATCAATTTTATCATATTTAACATTTTTCTAAAATTTCATTGGAAATAATTAATTTTATTATTTTTAATAATTAATTGACCAACAATTAGCTCTTTTCTCAAATTAGAAAATTCATAAAAATTCAAATTAAATTCCTAAAATTATGTAACATAAAACCCATCTTTATTTCATCATTCTAATCATCATATAAAATTTTTGAGGCATTTAAGTATGGGTTGATCATATTTTACCCCAAAATATGAACACGTATACATCATTATAAATTTCAAATATAACCAACTAATGTTTTAATCATTCAAACATGATTTATCATTATCTAAACATTCATATAAAATCAAATCCAAACCCAAATATGTAGGGATATGTTTTAGAAAAAGATTTTACTTACCTTTGATTATGAAAAACCTTATTTAATCTTCCTATTTCGATAAATTTTAAAGCTAGGTCTTCTAGCTCGGTTTTCCTCTTCTCAATAACACAATGGGGGCCAGCCTTGGTTTAGAAGTTTAGGAATTTTTTTAGAAAAAGAAATGAAATAGTGACTAATAATTTTGAACACTTCGCCTTTTAATATCATAAATTTTAAAAATATAGTTAGCTGTTATAAATTCGATTTTATAACCTTGGAAAATCCTTTTAATTAATGAATAATGATAACAAATTTGTTTCCGAAATTTGTTGAGAAAATACACACTCTGAAAGAATATCGATTACCTGATCGAAAATTGTTTTATTGATAAATCGTTTTTTATTCGATATAAGTTGTCCAAACATTTTCTATGTATACTAAATAACTTAAAAAATAATTAAATAGTTGACACAGCGGATTATGACGATGACGACGAAATGTGGATTTCGTGTCAAACTAATCGAAGAACGATTAGATGAAGCAATATAAATCGATGGATTGAAAGATATTGAATGCCCAAATTCGTTGATCTCCAAAAGATACCGAATTCTAGCTATCTCCAACATGTTGATCGTGCACGATACCGTATTAAAAGATCTACGATTCTTCGATGTTGATCTCGCGCACGAGATTCCGTGAATCGGCTTCAAATCCGTTGATTCGAGCGCACTCGAATAACCGAAAATGGAGAAAGGAGCTCACACTCAACTTCCAATTTCAAAGAGACACAAAGCACTTAAAAAAAGTTTTATTCAAAATCAACCTAGTTTACAAATGACTCAACATCCATATCTATAGGCAGTTAGAACACACACGACCCACCTTAGCCGACCTAACACACCGTCGACTTAACAGATGCGACATACCACTCATCATTTCAAGCGACCTACCATTATAGACGACCCACGACCTAACAGGCAAACGACTTAACAAAATACGTGACTTAACAAAACACGTGACTTACGACTTAACATATATACAAGTTACAACATATTACAACACCAAGCGACTTAACCACAGCATACGAGTTACGACCTAACACCTGGAACGACCTAACCAACCCAGCAGCAGGAACTCTTCACGCGACTCAAGAACCACGGTGACTCCAGAAATTAGCGACCTTGGACGAACGACTTAAGGAAACAACACAAACGACCTAAGGCTCTCGCGACCTAAGTCCATGCGGCATATGTTGATAGCATGCGGCATTGGTTTGTGCGACCTAGCCCTTCACGCGAGTCAACTTCCATAGGTCGATGAGCGACCTGTTACATTGTTGTTTGGCAAGTTTGCTAGTTAGGTTGGTCATCTCGACTCGTTAGGTCGTTTGGACGACCTACCATCATACTAGGTCGCTGCCCACCTAAATCCAACGTAGATTGCACTCGCGAGTGACCTTCACTAGGTCGTGAACGACCTAAGACCCTTGAGCAATTCAACTCCATTGAGTTTGTAGAATTCGCTGCATCATCATCCTCCCCTGGTTGACAAGAATTTGACCTCGAATTTGCACTTTCCTCTTCCTTGACAGGCTCATTCCCATGAAACGGAATCAAGTATTTGACATTGAAAACATCAGATGTATGAACATCATCCGGCAATTTCAGTTGATACGCATTTTCATTGATCTTCTTCACAATCTCTAAAGGACCAATCCTTCTAGCGGCTAGCTTGTTATATGTTCCAACTGGAAAACGATCCTTCGTCAAAACAGCGTAAACCAATTCACCTTCTCTGAAGTTCACACTCCTTCGCTTCTTATCTGCCATTTGTTTATACTTCTCATTTGATGCAAGCAATCGTTCATTGAAAACTTTGTGACATTCCTGTAACTCATTTACGAAATCACAAGCTCGCTTAACAACTCCCTTCTGATATGGCACTGTCGTCAAATCCAACGGTCCCGTCAGAATTGTTGAATAGACAACCTGAAATGGACTGAAACCAGTACTTCGATTGACAACGTGATTATGTGCAAATTCTGCTTAACATAACTTCATATCCCAGTTCTTCAAATTATCTTTCACAAGACATCTCAGCAAGTTTCCCAATGATCTATTCACCACCTCCGTTTGCCCATCTGTTTGTGGATGATAGGCGCTACTAAAATTCAGCTTCGTCCCAACCATCTTCCACAAACTCAACCAGAAATGACTTAGAAATCGAGTATCCCGATCAGAAACAACGGTCTCAAGTAGCCCATGTAGTCGATAAACCTCTTTAAAGAATAATTGAGCAACACGGACTGCATCAGCTGTCTTCTTACAAGCTATGAAATGTGCCATTTTCGAAAATCTATCCACCACCACATTTGTAGAATCATTCCCTCGCTGAGTTCTTGGCAAACCCAAAACGAAATCCATGCTGATATCAACCCATGGTCTGGTAGGCACAGGTAATGGCATATATAATCCCGCATTCGTAGCTGTTCCCTTGGAAACTTGACATATGTGACATCTCTCCACAAATCTTTCAACTTCTTTTCTCATGGAAGGCCAAAAGTAAGATTGAGAAATCAACTGTAACGTACGGTCTCTACCCATATGTCCTTCTTCGTGTAGTTCCTTCAAAATCTTCATTCACAAGCTACATTTTGGTATGCACAATCGATTCCCCTTGTATAGAAACCCATCTATCATCACATACTCATCCGTCTTCCCTTTATTGACTTCATCCACCATCTTCGCAAAGTAAGGATCTTCAGCAAACAATTCTGGAAGTACTTCAAACCCCGCCACTTCAACCTTCATTGTAGTCAACAAATGATTCCTTCTACTCAATGCATCTGCCACCTAGTTTGTAACTCCCGATTTATGTTTCACAACAAATGTAAACTGTTGTAAGTATGCCATCTACGAGGCATGCCTAGCTGCAATCTTGTCCTGCCCATGCAAATGTTTCAACGCCTCATGATCAGTATATAGCACGAACTCCTTGTGAAACAAGTAATGTCTCCAGTGTTTCAAGGCTTGCACAATAGCATAAAATTCCACATCATATGTATTATATCTCATCTTTGCTCCCAAAAGCTTCTCACTGAAATAAGCAATAGGACGTCCCTTCTGACTCAACACCCCTCCAATCCCAACCTTTGATGCATCAGTATGTAACTCAAACAACAATTGAAAATCCGGCAAAACTAGAATTGGTGTTGTCGTCAGAAGTTCCTTGATTCGTTCAAAAGCAACTCCTTCTTCCTCTGACCATGAAAACTGTTTGCCCTTCATACAGTCAGTAATATGTGCCATCACACTACTAAAGTGTGGTATAAATCTTCGGTAAAATGAAGTCAGCCCATGAAAACTTCGGACTTCTGTAATAGTTTTGGGCTGTGGCCAATCTCTGATTGCTTCAACTTTATTCTGATCCACCTGTATACCTCCTTCAGATACAACATACCCCAAAAATAAAACACTATGCGTCATGAACACGCATTTCTTCATTGCAGCATAATATTGTTCTCGACGAAGAATAATTAGCTCCTTTCGTAAATGTTGAATATGCTCCTTTGTACTAGCACTATAAATCAAAATATCATCAAAGTAAACTACCAGAAACTTCCCAATGTACGGCCTGAAAATTTGGTTCATCACCCTCATAAATGTACTTGGTGCATTCGATTGACCAAACGACATAACCGGCCATTCATATAATCCTTCCCTTGTCTTGAACGCTGTCTTCCATTCGTCCCCTGGTCTAATTCGAATCTGATGATAACCACTCTTGAGATCAATCTTCGAAAATATAGAAGCTCCATTCAACTGGTCTAACAAATCATCCAATCTAGGCATTGGAAATCTGTATCTGACAGTTATTTTGTTCAGTGCCCTGCTATCCGTACACATCCTCCACGAACCATCCTTCTTGGTACTAACAATGCTGGTACAGCACAAGGACTTAAACTTTCTTGTACGCGCCCTTGTTCAAGCAATTCTTCCACCTGCCTTCTCAACTCCTCATGTTCCTTTAGTGTGGTCGATGTGGTAACACGGCTCCTGGAACAAGATCTATTTAGTGTTATATGTCCCTCAACGGTGGTAACTCCTTTGGCAATTCTTCAGGGAATACATCTTCAAATTCTTCCAATATTAGCTTTACTTCTTCAGGAATTTCAACCACTTCATTACTCTCACGTCCGATCAACAAAAATACTTCAGGTTCATCTTCGACTTCTTTAACAAACTCTTTCAAAGATAGAAAAGTTTTCAGCTCTTCAACCTCCTCCAACTTGCTTTCTTGTTGTTGTCGTTTCTTAGGAACCAAAGTAATTTTAGTGCCCTCGAACATGAAACTGTAGCTGTTGGTACGGCCATCATGTTGCACAGCTCTATGATGTTGCCATGGTCTCCCCAACAATAGATGATATACTTCCATATCCACAACATTACACCAAATTTCATCTTAATATTTCTTCCCAATCGAAAAATTTATACAAGCTCTTTGATTAACCTTCACTTCACCACCTTTCCTCAACCATGCTATTTTGTACGGTTTAGGATGCTTCTCCATCTTTAGCTCTAATTTCTTCACAGCTTCTGTAGAGATGATATTGTCACAACTTCCCGCATCAATAAAAAACTTGCACACCCTTCCCAAGATAGTACACGTTGACTGAAGGATATTACTCCTCAACCAACTTGAATCATTCTCTTGCTTTGGTGTCAAACAAGATCTCCTCATCATCAAATTACGTCCCTTGTCTCCCGAAAATAATTCTTCCTCCTCAGCTTGTGGTGAATTGGAACATTCTACTTCTGTATCCTCATCCTTAACCTCAGCAACCATCGCTTGCTTCTTTGGCATCGGACATTCATTGCTCTTGTGACCAAAATCCTGACAATTAAAGCATTTGATACCACTATTGACCTTGGTCTTAGCAACTTCATTGACAACTGGTTTCACAACAGCCTTGGAAACATTCGCATTGCTACTAGCCCCTTTCACTTGATTGTTGGAATTTGTAAACACACCACCTCCTCTTCTGCCTTGCTTCTCCCAAGATAACGCCTTCTGGTGTGCTTCTGCAACAGATATAGGATCAAACATATTCACCATACCTTGAATTTTCATTCTCAACCCTCCAACAAATCTAGCGGTCAATTGTTCCTCTGTCTCCATGATATCATTCCTTGCAATCAGTTGATAAAATTCATCCACATAATCATTCACCGACTTCGTTCCTTGTCTCAAGTTCTGCAATCGCTGATACATAAGAGACTGATAATTATAAGGTAAGAAAGTAGCTCTCATCAACTTTTTCATCTTCTCCCATGACTCAATCTTTGACTTTCCCATTCTCTCCCATGTAAGTTTAGTTTGCTGCCACCATGCTAAAGCTCTTCCCCTCAACCTTGTAGCAACTAACTTAACTCTTCGATGCTCAAGAACTTCTTTGAAGTCAAAAATCTCTTCAACATTAGACAACCAATCCAGAAATTCTTCTGCTGCCATTGCTCCTTTGAATTCTGGAATTTCAGTCTTCATTCCCGACTCCCATTTACGACCATCTTCAACATCTCGATATTGATGTCGAACTTGGTCTCCATCTTGATAATGAACACTACCTCTATCACCATCTTCATCATAGTAAAATGTACTTCGGCATCGATCTCGACCATCAATATCTCTATGATCACGCATATCTCTTCTACTATGTATTTCAACATCACAATATAGCTCATCTCCAAACTCATATGGAGTTCTTCTCTCTTCACTTCGATACTCATAGTGTTCTCTTCTTATGGAAACTGATGATTCTCTTCGATCTCGATGGGATTGTGGTGACACCCTCCTTGCTTCCGCAACCGATGGCGAAACTCTATTTCCTCCATGGTTCGAGATTGGTGACCTTCTCCTTTGACTTTGATTCAAATCATTCATCAATTTCTCTAATTTCCCAATACCTTTATCAAACTTTTCATTGATGTGTTGTTCCATTTTCTCAGCTTCTTCTCTTCTATACAACGCTTCAACATTTTGATGACGATTAACTCTTCCTGGAGGCATGATTATCTTTAACAACAATCTTCAACAAACTCGCCTTAACTTCTTCAACTAGCACAACTTCAACTCAAATCTGAACTTGGCTTTGCTCTCGGCCTGCACTTAGCTTGCTCGGCTTAAACTTCAACTCACGGCCTTGATTCAAACAAAGTGATGCACAACTTCAAAACTTCAACTAGCTCTCGGCCTTGACTCTTCTAACTCTTCTCCTTGGCTCCAAAGACTCGGCTTAGCTATGATTGGCTAAATCTAGCTCTGATACCAAAAACTGACGCAGTGGATTATGACGATGACGATGAAATGTGGATTTCATGTCAAACTAATCGAAGAACGATTAGATGTAGCAATATAAATCGATGGATTGAAAGATACCAAATGCCCAAATTCGTTGATCTCCAAAAGATACCGAATTCCAGCTATCCCCAACACGTTGATCGAGCACGATACCGTATTAAAAGATCTACGATTCTTCGACGTTGATCTCATGCAGGAGATTCCGTGAATCGGCTTCAAATCCGTTGATTCGAGCACACTCGAATAACCGAAAATGATGAAAGGAGCTCACACTCAACTTCCAATTTCAAAGAGGCACAAAGCACTCAAACAAAGTTTTATTCAAAATCAACCTAGTTTACAAATGACTCAACATCCATATTTATAGGCAGTTACAATACACACAACCCACCTTAGCCGACCTAACACACGGCCGACTTAACAGATGCGACATACCACTCATCACTTCAAGCGACCTACCATTATAGACGACCCACAACCTAACAGGCAAACGACTTAATAAAACACGCGACTTAACAAAACACGCGACTTACAACTTAACATATATACAAGTTACAACATATTACAACACCAAGCGACTTAACCACAGCATACGAGTTACGACCTAACACCTGGAACGACCTAACCAACCCAGCAGCAGGAACTCTTCACGCGACTCAAGAACCATGGTGACTCCAGAAATCAGCGACCTTAGATGAACGACTTAAGGAAACAACACAAATGACCTAAGGCTCTCGTGACCTAAGTCCATGCGGCATATGTTGATAGCATGCGGCATTCGTTTGTGCGACCTAGCCCTTCACGCGAGTCAACTTCCATAGGTCGTTGAGCGACCTGTTGCATTATTGTTTGGCAAGTTTGCTCGTTAGGTTGGTCATCTCGACTCGTTAGGTCGTTTGGACGACCTACCATCATACTAGGTCGTTGCCCACCTAAATCCAACGTAGATTGCACTCGTGAGCGACCTTCACTAGGTCGTGAACAACCTAAGACCCTTGAGCAATTCAACTCCATCGAGTTTGTAGATTGCGCTGCATCAATAGTAATAAAAATATTTTAGACTAAATCACTTGAGAATTTCTAGAATCTTCTTGAAGATAAGGGGATATTTGTTAGTGTAATGAAATATTTTCTAAGGCATGTGATGTGTAAAGTAGTGCATATGGAGGCACATGAAGGGTGAGCCTTTTGGGCAAGAAATGGGAAGGTAAGAAGAGATTAGGTTGATCACTTGAAGACAATATAAAGCCATGCATCATTCACTAGATCATTTTTACAAAAATAATCGAAGCACTGTTCATCTCTTCCTCTTCATAAATTCCTAAATGCAAGTCAATTCAAAACAACTCCAAACCAACTCCAACTTCTTCTATGAGTTTTGTACAACTTTAAAACACTTTACATGATCTCAGAGCTAGAAAATTTGAAGTATGGATGTAAAGATCCACCTTTCTTACATCCAATTACGACACTTAATACATCCACGTATTCATGTATCAATTGTCTAGGTGTCCGAAAGATAAGTAATTAGGGTAAAAAGAAAAGACTGGAAGAAAGGAATAAAGAATCTCACAACACAACGAAACATATTTAAATAGTCAAGATAAGATAATACATCACATCATTCACAAAACGGATATTAGAGTCATAACCGATACTAACCTCAGTCAAGGACGGTTATAACAATCTGTCCACACATTGTGATAAAAAAATATAGACGTATAGAGAAAGTAAAATAAATAACTAGCAAGTGCCGAAGCCACCTACTCAACGCTCCTCCAAAATGCATCCGTTAGAAACTTGACAACTTGGCTAATCATACAAACTTAAGCACCCACGAGTTTAAAGGAAAGCATATAAAACTCTAGCTCAGACATGGGTCTGTGTGAATAATATCTAAATAACTGAATTTTATACATAAAAAACCTTTAAAAGTAAAAGTATCTCGTAAGACCTCGCTGCACATAAACATAAACGGGTTTTTACCTTAAGAAAACCAAATAATTTTAATAGAAAATACTGTGATATTATAATAACGTTTAAAGTAAATATCGAATCGTAGTTGAAATGGTTACATTAATTAAACTCCAGCATACATAGTATACAATAAAGCCCGTAAGCACTCAATGGAAAATGGATTCCATACAATGACAACATGATGACCGCCCTATACCACCTTCACTAGTAGTATATAAATAATGAGCTGTCCATGCTTGACCGATATAGGATGATCATCAAGATTGAAATAAACCAATATATCATATAACCTTTTATATCTCAAAGCACGTGGATAAAATATTATATCACATATATAACATAAGAGAAGATAATTACTATGTGAACAAATCATCATTAGTGTAAAAGATCAATAAAGTTATAAATCAAATATGGTAGAGTTTATGCAACAAAAATAAACTCAAATAAACTATCTCAACAAATAGTAATAAGCAATAACTTTCCAGGACTCTCACATCATTGCTCAATAGAATAAGCATAGGCACCATATAAGTTTATAATACAAGATAGCTCCATCTAGCTCATCCTTCGAACAGATACTGCATCATATAGACCTATTATGTAGTCAACTTATTTAAGAGCACCCAAGATAATAAAAAATAGTGCATAAATACTTAGGTCATACTAAAGTCTGGTGTAAGCGGTAAATGAGTCTCAAAATCCTATATAGGTAAATATGATAAGGAATAGGAGTAAACGAAGCATACTGACATGTTCCTATGACCAAAGAGTTAGCATACAACACTATAATATGCTACTCTACAATATCATAAAGATATACCACAAACCAAATAAATGATATCAGTCTTCCAGGTATTCCTACCTCTAATACCTACTTTGCCTGATACCAATGAGTGATAGCCTATTAAAGAGAGAAACCAGAGAAACCAGAGCATCCATCAAATAATCCTTAATATCACTCCATGTGCTCTAAATATATGGCATCATGTATAACCCTCGAGCCAGGGATTAATGGAAATCTCGGTTCTCTTTTATACCGTCGTATCCCGCAGCCCAAACCTATAGATAAGATCCAAAGAAATATGACCAATGTATACATGTCACTTTATTGATCCATGGGCGTCCCCGCTTATAATACCCTTGCTTCGAGTACAACTGAAAACTCACCGAGCCATCAATGATTCCTTAGCACATACACCCGAGCCCACCATTGCTCCATTTGGATACCGAGCACTCCTTTCTCAATTTGATTTTCATTATTTATGAGGTACTCTTCCACATTCCTCGATCATAGGGCTGCCTCCTTTACAAGTCGCTATCTTTGGAACCAACTCCTAACACAAGCCAACATCCGAAAACCATAGCTTTTTGTCATGCTATTATATCGTCATCCGGCCTGATACAAACAAGTCAACATCTCCAGCATAATCGAAACCACCTCTGCATCAGTCCTCAGAAGCTCCATCCTTCATACCATTCACCATGATAACTCGGTACCAAGTTATAGGTATAACTCCATGCCAAGTTATATATTTAGCCAACAAATGGCAAAAACTCTCTTCCATGTTTCTAGTCTCCCCTTCCAATGCCTTGGACCCAAACTCATCCACCTTTGATATCTTGGCCCCTAATCCAAATCTTCACTTCTAAGTCTTAGAGATAACTTGGTGTAAAATCCAATCCTTAGCCAAATACCCTGCACCATGCTATGGAACATCTCCTCTAGCCAAGCTCTATCCATCCATGCCAACCGCCAAGTCATATCCCCCACACCATAACTCGGTATCGAGTTATAAGCATAACTAAGTGTTGAGCTATGACTTTAACTCCTATCCACTTGCGAGTTATCATATGACCTCCTACATTCTCCTGAGCTTATCTGCCAAGTTTCATCCAATTCCGACGGACTTAGCTTCTGATTTGCTCAATTCTCCAACTTATCTTCCTATGCAATCATAAGGCTAGCGAACAACATTAAATCATATCATCCAACCATAGAATAACAAGTAATTTCATCCATTCAAACTTCCAATCCATCGAAATAATATAAATAAGGCAATTTCTAATATAGATCTACATATTACATGAATATATGAAAATAAATCAAGGAGATTTCTAATCAATCTATATCATATGCATTGAATAACATGTCACTAAGTTTAGAAAAGGTTTTTATGGCCAAAAATAAATTTAAAACATTTTAGATCCTATAATTCTACCATACAAACAAGTGTAGTATAGTGCGAAGGCATAAACCACTCACCAATTACCAACTTCGATCTATATGGATGTAGATCCAATCCAGACAGCAATATAATGCACTTCAAATCAAGTAAATCAATGATTTCTGTCTTCTAATTGAGGATTCAATCTCTAATCTGCAATCTAATTTGATTTAGAGAGCAATTCGTGTAATTTTTGATGAAATTAGGAAGGATTTAGGGCTAATTAGGATTTAAACCTCATTTAGAACGAGAGGGAAAGTTTTCTTTTGACTCCTACAATCTCTATTTATAGTAATTCTCTAATTAGACTAATGGTTCAACTAATGGGCTTCTTTAATGCACATTAATCTTGACCAACGGTTTTCGAAATTTAAAATAGGCATAACTCCCTAACCATAAGTCCGTTTTTCTGTTATGACCACTCTGCAGAATGGGAAACTATAATCCTAAAGCGATGGAATTAGTTTTAGATCCTAATTCAGCTCCATTCAAAATTTATGGCCAAAACAAGATTCTTAGGGTCAAAATGGTCACGTAAAAATATGCAAAAAATCGTGGGTATGTAAATTGTCCCTAAGAGTCATATTATAAAATTATAGAATCATACAACCTAATACGGATAAAACAAAAATATTTTACGATCATCCGATAAGTAAAATACGGGTTGTTACATTCCCTTCTTTAGGAATTTTACTCTCGAAATCCCCAAATAAAGTGTTAACTCCCCTTCATTAGCGACCTAAGACCTAAAGACATGGAACGACCAAGCTATAGGAATGGTCTAGCGACTTAAAGATGTCTCGACCTAGAGAGGAGAGCGACCTAGCAAGCTCAGCGACCTAAAGGTAGCTGCGACCTAAAGATTGTCTCGACCTAAAGGCAGCAGCAACCTATAGAATTTAGCGACCTACAGGCTCACCAAACTCACGACCTAAATCATATGCGACCTAAACAAAGCCATAGCCTACCGACCTGAGAATGAAGCGGTCTCAGCGACCTAAATCTCAGCCGACTTACGACCTAAAACAAGTCGTGCGCGACCTATCAACTCGCTGAGAAAAGAGCCGAGCACAATTGAGATAAGTCAGATCCCATCCCCTAGGTCGTTGCCCACCTACGACCTACTTTAGGTCGAAGACGACCTAGCACTTGGAGATGAAAATACTGCCCAACGACCTAACGGAGTACTTCGACCTAAGGAAGGTCACGACCTAAGAGATTCAACGACTTGAGAACTCCAGCTATGACTACAGGAAAGTTCTCACGACCTATGATAGGTCGTGAGAACGACCTAGGATAAGTCACTCTTGACCTATCTGCATGAATAAAGAAGCCACCAGCCATGCCGCTAGGGGATAGGTCGTTTACGACCTTGGACTTGTACAAATCAGCACGTATGTTCTTATGGAAGGAAGGCCAGTGCTTCATAGGTCGGAGACGACCTACGACCTTACTTAGGTCGGTCACGACCTACGACCTAAGTCCGAGCAAAGCCTATAAATACACCCCTAATTCCAACTAGAAAAGGACTTTTGGGCTCACTCTCTTCAAGCGCCGATACTCTGCTGCATTCCGAACCAATCTAACACTTGAAGCTCTCAAGGCACTAAGAACGCTACAAACAACTTCAAGAAGAGATCACATACATCCAACATGGATTCGAAAACTCTCATCTTCATCGAAGTTTAGGTTACTTGTTCTAAGTCTCTTGTAATTCAAAGTGTATTGAACTTGGGAAGAATTGTATCAGCTTGTAACGAGATCATCAATAAAAGTACCTAAAGTGGACGTAGGCTATACCCTTAAGCCGAACCACTATAAAATTGTTGTTGTTTACTGCTTTTCTGCTATTATCTGCTTGTAATCTGTTCCCGAGCTATCGGGTGGTGCTTTCACAACTATAACTCATACACCGGGGTGTTAGCGTTCAAATTTTAGCGTTAACATTTTTGGTGCTTTCACTGAGAATTGAACTCAGGAAAAATTATCATCATTGCTTCACAGAGATTTGTAGAGAGAATTTCCTTGAAAACTAGAAGTCTGTCTGAGATTATGGCTCCTGGAAGGAAGAGTAGATCTGTCAGATCTGGGAACGTTCAAGAGGGAACATCCGCTTCCCCTATACCTAATCAACCCACTACGTCTGCTGGGGTTACGAAAGCGGAGTTGGATGCTGTAATATTAGGGCTGAACCAGCAGATAAACGCCCAGAATGCACAATTAGAGACTCAGAGTGCCCAAAATGCTCTAATTCTGAATAAGTTGAATGATTTTCTCGGGGCAAACAATCAACCGGCTGATAATGGAAGGAATTATGCTGGCAACATTCATGATGCTAATGAAAGGAATGCTCCAGAAAGGGCTGCCAGTCCCTTTGAGCAAACGCTTCCTGAGGTTGGTGGATCTGGAACTCGACATGATGAGGTGTATCTTTCTGGAATGGTCCGGCAAATCATGAAAGAACGTATGCAAAGGGTTGAAGATGAGAAAGAATGGGGTTTCGCCCCAAGTAAAACTCCATTTACTGAGAAAATCTTAAAGGCGGAATTTCCAAGGAAGTTTGTCCCTCCAACTATCCCAGCTTACAAAGGGACAAGTGATCCGAATGAATTCTTGTATAAATATGATTGGCACATGACAGGTGCCAGAGCCTCTGACGAGATAAAGTGCCGATATTTCCCCGTATACCTTGAGAGTGTGGCTCTACTGTGGTTCACCAAGTTGCCAGTCCGATCTATTGATCAGTTTTCAGACTTGACCCGAAAATTCAAGGAGCAGTTCAGACTATATGCTTCAAAGGCCAAGGACATCATGTCGTTGTCGAGTATAGAACAGAATCCTGGTGAATCTATCAGATCTTTCTTGAACCGCTTTAATATAGCGCTGGCAGAGGTGGACAATGCTGAACCGCGAATGATATTGACTTATCTGATGAGGGCTATTGATAAGTCGAGCGAATTTGGGAAATGGCTAAACATGAAGGAGCCAACCTCCCTCGAAAAGTTCTACAAAAAGGCAGATGAATTCATACGCCTGGAAAGCCGTCCTTTACCGGTAAAGGCAGTGTTGGAGAAAGTTGAAGATAACACTGTCGCTCCACGCAAGAATGAATCGGTGGGGCAAAAAAGGGAGAGTAATAATGGAAAGAAACAGGGTAATCTGAAGAAGCCCCGATCCTTCAAGCCATCAGAGTATACTCCATTATCACATACGCCGGAGCACATCTACCTTGCCACTAAAGATTCTGTTGATTTTCCTAAACCTATCCCTTTGAGGACCGGGAAAAAGGCTATACAGAGTGGGAAGTTCTGCCGCTTCCATAATCAACCCGGTCATGAGACCGATCAATGCCGCCAGTTGAAAAATCTGATTGAAGAGTTGCTAAGAGAAAACAAGCTGCAGCAATTTGTGAAAAAGAATAGCAACAATCCTGCATCGTCAAGTCAGGGGCAACAGGCTCCTGTTCATCAGCCTAGGATAGGTGAGAAAACTACGGGGCATGAATCTGGAAGGCCCATTATCAATGTCATTACAGGAGGACCTCACCCAGCTGGCAAGAGCTGGGGTGAGATGGAGAGATATACCAGGGCTTTGAAATATGTTCCAGCCCAAGAAGACGTCTTTGTTTTAGAAGACACTACGCCCCTGAAACAATAGAAAACTTTCAGTGATGATATTATTTTCAGAGCCAGAGATTCCACAGTTATCGAAGCTCCTACCCTAGATCCCTTGGTCATCTCAGCTGGTATCGGACCGGCCATTGTCAGAAGAGTTCTCATTGACTGCGGAGCATCATGTAATATCCTCTTCAAGAAGACATTCGACCAAATGAAAATCCCTATGGTCGATGTACAAGCCTCATCGCAGAAGATCGCTGGCTTCACTGGGGAGCCAAAGCAACCAATAGGAACCATCGATCTGCTCGTAGAACTTGGGGAAGGAGAAAGGAAAGTAGTCCGCAAGCAAACATTTGTGATTGTCGATGAATTTTCTGCTTATAATGCTTTCCTTGGCCGTCCAACGCTCGCAGCGTTCAAAGCTATCCTAGCCTCGTGGTGCCTCACTATTAAATTCCCTACAGACAATGGAGTAGGAGTTATAAAAGGGGATCAAAATGCTGCGCGAGAGTGCTATTTGACAGAGTTGCGAGAGTCAAGAAAAAGGGAAATGGGAAAGGATGCGGCAGCCCCGGTCCGCATCAAAGAGCCAGCCTTGTAGCAATTACGGGGCGGACCCTGCACTGGCGAGCATAGCGGGGCACGGAAAGAGATGGATCCCAGAAAAGCCAGTGCAGGGGAGAATAGAGTAGTGCCGGTTGAAACGACAGTACCGGTACCTGTTGACCCGAAAGACCCAAATAAGGTGTTGAATGTGGGTTCATAGCTTAATGTGTCAATTCAGAATATCTTGATATCTTTCCTGAAAGCAAATCTGGATGTCTTCGCTTGGACTCATGCTGATATGTGTGGAATATCTCCAGAAGTTGCAGTACACGCTCTGAATATTGACCCAAAGTTTACACCAGTAAAACAGAAAAGAAGAACCCAAGGTCCAGAAAGGTCAGCAGCATTAAAAGAGGAAGTTGATCGACTCATGAAAAATAACTTCATCAAAGAATATACATATCCGAATTGGGTTTCAAATCCTGTGCTGGTTAAGAAAGCTAATGGAAAATGGAGAGTGTGCATCGATTTTTCAGATCTGAACAAGGCCTGCCCCAAAGATTGCTTCCCTTTACCCAGGATCGATCAACTGGTAGATGGAACAGCGGGGCATGAATTGTTATCTTTCATGGATGCCTACTCCGGATATAACCAGATCATGATGCATGAACCAGATCAGGAGGACACGAGCTTTATCATCGATGTTGGTCTTTATTGCTACAGAGTTATGCCCTTCGGATTGAAAAATGCAGGGGCAACCTACCAAAGACTTGTTAATGCTATGTTCAAACCGCAATTGGGCAAAACTATGGAAGTCTACGTCGACGACATGTTAGTAAAGTCTAAGAAAGCAGCGGATCACATTGAACACTTAGCAGAAATGTTCGCAGTCCTCCGGAAATACAGAATGAAGCTTAACCCTCTGAAATGCACGTTTGGGGTCGAGTCCGGAAAGTTCTTAGGGTTTATCGTCAGCGCTAGGGGCATTGAGGCTAGTCCAGCTCAAATTACTGCCTTAAAAGAAGTTAAAGCTCCTAGAACGAAGAAGGAATTGCAAAGTCTGAACGGAAAGGTCGCCGCCCTGAGTCGGTTCATTTCCAAAGCTACTGATAAATGCATCCCATTCTTTGACGCTCTGAAGAAAGGAAAGAAGAACTTTGAATGGACTCCCGAATGCCAAAAAGCCTTTGATGAATTGATCCGTCATATGGAAACGCCTCCAATACTTTCTAGGCCAGGCAATGGTGAGGATCTTCTTATATACTTGGCAGTATCATCTCATGCTCTAAGTGCAGCGTTGATTCGGGAAGACAAAAGGATTCAACATCCGGTTTACTATATCAGCAAAAGACTCACTGGGGCAGAGCTGAATTACTCCAAGTTGGAAAAACTCGCCTATTGTCTACTAGTTGCATCAAGAAAGTTGAGGCAATATTTCCAAGCTCATCCTATCAGAGTACTCACCGATCAACCTCTAAAGCAAGTCCTGTTTCGCCCTGAAACTTCGGGTCGCCTTCTAAAGTGGAACATTGAACTCAGTCAATATGACATCACTTATCACCCCCGAAAAGCAATCAACGGACAAGCTTTAGCTGATTTCATTGCAGAATTCACAGAGAAAGGTAACGGTGAGGAAGAAGCGATCAATGATTCCCCAATCCAGTGGAAGTTATATGTTGATGGCGCAAGAAATGACTACTGTTCCGGAGCAGGGGTGGTACTTGAAACTCCTAAAGGTCGGTCGTTATGCTATGCACTAAGATTGGAATTTCCTTCAACAAACAATGAAACAGAATATGAAGCTCTTATCGCAGGACTGAAAATCGCTAAAGAACTAAACATCCGAGCATTACAGATCTTTAGTGATTCTCAGCTTATTGTATGCCAAGTCAAGAAGGAATTTCAAACGAAAGGGTGAAACCTGCCCGCTTACTTGTCAAAGGCTTGGGAACTTCTGTGTGAGCTCGATCACTATTCAATAAGCCACATTCCTCGGGAAGAGAATATGAAGGCAGATTCCCTCGCAAAGTATTCAAGTTCTGGTGAAGCTCAACTATTGGGATTAGTCCCTGTAGAAGTCCTTTCAGCACCAAGTATAGACGAGATGGATATTGACTGGATTATGAATGTATCTCAAGAACAAGAGTCACGGATGACTCCAATACTGGACTACCTACTCAGAGGATCTATGCCAGAAAATTCGAGAGAGAGACAGAAGCTACTAAGGAAAGCCTCTCGCTATGTAATTCAGGATGGCCGATTATACAGACGGGGATTCTCAATGCCATTGCTTCGATGTGTATCCAGGGAAGAGTCCAAAACAATCCTAGCTGAGGTACATGGAGGAGAATGTGGTGATCATTCAGGTGGCCAAACATTAGCAAAGAAAATTCTCCGATACAGATATTTTTGGCCAGAAATTAATCATGATGCTGCAAGCTACTCCCGAAAGTGTGACAGATGCCAAAGATTTGCCAAAATTCCTAGAGCGCCTTCAACTGAACTCACACAAATGGTCAGTCCATGGCCGTTTGCAATTTGGGGAATGGATCTCATTGGGCCGCTACCGACTGCCAAATCAGGGATTAAATATGCCATTGTTGCTGTAGATTATTTTACTAAGTGGGCAGAAGCTGAACCACTGGCTACTATCACCTCAAAGAAGATGATAAGTTTTGTGACTAAAAACATCATTTGCAGATACGGTGTGCCTCAAAAAATAATTACAGACAATGGAACTCAGTTTGAAAGTGAAGAATTCCAAAATTATTGCAAGCGATTCAAAATCCGGAAAAGCTTCTCAACAGTAGCTCATCCGCAGGCAAACGGGCAAGTGGAAGCCGTGAACAAAATTATTAAGTCAACCATCAAGAAGCAACTTGAAAGAGCAAAAGGTGGTTGGGTCGATAAGCTACCACTGGCACTATGGGCATACAGAACCACTCACAAAACTGCGACTGGGCACACCCCGTTTTCATTGGCATACGGGTCAGAGGCAATGATTCCGGTAGAAATAGAAGTCCCTTCACACAGAAGAATTCATTTTAATCAAGCAGAAAACGAAAAGCTACAGCTTGAAGCGCTAGATCTCCTTGATGAAAAAAGAGATGAGGCTAATCTCAGAATTGCAGCTCATCAGCAAAGAATAGCCAGACATTTCAATTCCAAAGTTCGCCAACGCAGCTTTGAGATTGGAGACCTAGTCCTGAAGAGAATTATGACAGCGACAGGTGTGTTTGGGCCAAATTGGGAAGGACCATATGTAATAGGTCAGAAGCTTCTTGACGGCACATTCAAACTCACCACTGTTGAAGGAGATCAAATTCCAAGGGCATGGAACAGCAACCATTTGCGTCCATACTTTACTTGAAATTTTTGTTGAAATATTGTAAAAAGAATTATGAATGTATGATTCTTGTAATCGAAAGCAATTGTAAAACTGATGCAAGTAAATAATGAAAGAATATAAAGTGGATGTAGGCCCAATTTCCTGGCCGAACCACTATAAATCTTGTGTTCCTTATTATTATTACATGTTTGCTTTATTTTCGATATAAAAAGTACATAGAATGTATTGCTGGAATGTCGATTTGAATTTTTGCAGACAATGGAAGTGAAACTTGCACATAAAAAGACCAAGTGATTCTCGCCAAATTTCAAGTCATAAGAGCCCCGAATTCAAATCCTAGATAGGAAGTACTTCAATTGAACGGCCTATGATTTCGACAGAAACGGGTCTTTGCTAATAAATTGAGATCGTTTGAACGAACAAACATCCAATTAAGAAGCTAGTGCTCGTTCTCACGAAATTGCCTGACAATGAAGCACACTTCCTTTGATTAAACAAGTTACTTGTAAAAAAAAAAAAGGGGGGGGGCAGAGGATCATCGAAAAGGCATAAGCAAGTGAACAGAGGAACAACCAAAGCCGTCATCGGCAGCACAAGTCCTCTTCGGAGGCACAACTCTTCGGAGGATAAAGACCTCTAATGGGTCATACGCCACAAAAAAGAAAGTTCTCTACTCAACAAAAAAGATTGGAGGAGTCATGACCCTCCAACCATGAGAGAGTAACTTCCAGGCGATGAAAACCCTCTCTGAGGCACATTTCACCAGGAGTTGAAGTGTTATGACCGCTCTTCGGAATTTCACTTCACCAGAGTTGAAATGCAAACAAAATAAAAGCCCTCTTCGGAGGCCCATTTCACCAGGAGTTGAAGTGTTATGACCGCTCTTCGGAATTACACTTCACCAGAGTTGAAATGCAAACAAAATAAAAGCCCTCTTCGGAGGCACATTTCGCCAGGAGTTGAAGTGTAACAACCGCTCTTCGGAATTTCACTTCACCAAAGTTGAAATGCAAAACAAGATAAAGACCTTCCTGGAAGCCCATGTTTCACCGAGATTGAAATAAAACTTCCAAGTGTTGAAACGTGAAAAGGCTTTCCTCGAAGGCACAACTCTTTGGAGGTACACGTTTCACCAAGATTGAAATAAAACTTCCAAGTGTTGAAACGTGAGAAATCCCTCCTCAGAGGTACAACCCCCTCCCGGGGACACAATTAAAAAGAAAGACCTCTTCAGAAGCCCACGTTTCACCGAGATTGAAATAAAACTTCCAAGTGTTGAAACGTGAAAAGGCTTTCTTCAAAGGCACAACTCTTTGGAGGAACACGTTTCACCAAGATTGAAATAAAACTTCCAAGTGTTGAAACGTGAAAAAATCTCTCCTCAGAGGCACAAATTTTTATTAAAAAAAAAAAATCCTCATCAAGAGCGTACTTTAACTTTCAAAGGAAGAGCGATTTACCTATTCTAAAAAAAAAAGGAAGGGGGGAAGAAAGTTAAAGTACATTCAGAGGTCCGCTTTACCACATAGAAGAATTCACTTGGCAAAATGTATACATACGCAAAAGGAAAAAGTGATTTCTTCGAAGGACAAAGCGTAGAAACTTATATGAAGGAAGTTGCACTCTACGAAAATTCTCTTCGAGAATGAAGTAATTATTCTTTAGAAAACGAGAGTGCAAGTCCCCTCAAAGTATACGATATTGCAGTAAGCTCATGGTATAGGGGCAACATGGTATAGTTACATACAAAGTGGTATAACTATGTCGGTAAAGTACGCTCAAACAACATACCACAATCTCACCGCAACATCGTATAAATAAACTTGTGCAAAAATGAATAATAAATGCATTCTCAAATTCAAACAAAAGTCTGTACAAATAAAGAATCATTTTATTCAATTGCAGATATTGCAGATACAGGTTTCAAAATAAAAAGCAGGGGCCGGTGCCTGCACAACATCCGACCATTACACAAAAAAGGAATCAAAAAGCTCAACTCTTCATTTCTTCTTGCCGCCTTTAGACCCTTTATCCGGCTGAACGGTTAGCTTTTCAGGTCTTTCAGGTTGGTCTGAAGGCATAAGGGAAGAAGGGGAGGGAGGTGCAACTGGTGCAATTTCCGGTTCCTCTTCAGTGGTGATAATTTTCTTCCCCCTCCTCTTCGATGTCCCATGCTTCTTTCTTCTCTTCGAAGAAGACTCACTCCCCGGAGTAACGAGAGCGGACAAAACTACGTCGTCAGAAGGAGTCCGCCCCGGAGAGATCTCGCCTCCTTCGAGTCCCTCATCTTTTTGCTCCTGCGAAGCAATAGGGTCATCCAAGCCATGAAGAGCCTCAATTTTCTCCTCTTGTGACCCAGGTTGTGAAGCAGAAGGAGGAGTCACCTGAAGAGATGGGGGAGGAATAACCAGAGAAGGCGAAGTCTGCACGGTACTTGTTGTTTCAACTGCAGAAGAAGAAGAATTGAAAATGTTAGTATCTTCCCGAAAGAAGGGAGATATGGGTTCATCGAGATTCAAGAGGTAATCGAGAAGCTCATCAAATTTTTGAGGAATAAGCAGGTAATCCACCTGAATCGGACCAATGTCGAAATTACCTGAAGATGTTGGCTTTGTCAGTTCAATCTCATAATTCTGAGCCCCAATGTCCTCCAAAGCCTCTTCATCAGTAGGGGTAATTACCCCGGTTCTTGTAGGAGGCGGCGAATGAGCACTAGAGCCTGTAATGTCCACCTCGGGAGAAACTAGAGGACGTTCAGAGGTAGTAGGCGGTACTTCTTTCTCAAAACGCTCCTCTTCGGCCGTCCCGGCCCGCGCTCTGGCAAGCTGCTCTTTTCCCTTGGCAAGAGCGGCGCGGGCTTCATCATCAAGATAATGCTCTTCAAGGGCTGACTCAGCATATCCAGCACCTTTACCACCGAGCATATCAAGTGCTGCCTCCCAAACTTCAGCCAGTGTGATTTCATACTTGGGGCCTAGAAAGGCAAGGCTGCCACGTCCCAAAATGTTGTGCAGATAAAAATCGAATAATGTGGAGCTAATATCAGCTTTGGTTGCTTGATGAGCCTCTTCGGCCGCAAGTTTACCAGCAACAGCCTCGTCGCGCTCCTTTTCGGCCATAGCAAGTCGAGTTTTTAACAACTCTATCTCCAAGCTTTGAGAGCCGGTCTGTTCTCGCAGTTGTACAGTTTCAGCACGATATTCTTCCATGACCTTTTCCTTGTGTGCAAGCTTATCTTCGACTGCTCTTTGACTGGCATGCGCATCTCGTACTTGTTGCTGAAGCATGCTCTCCTTTTGAGAATGGAAAGTAGATGAAGTAGCTAATTCTTCCTTAAGTTTTTTTACTTCCACTTCCAGCTTTTCATTGTAGGAAGCAATACTTCTCATTTCGGCGTCATGCTGTTCGAGAGTCTTCTGCCACTCAGCCTTATCATTCTCCATTGTTAGCATGGCCTCGAGATTGGCTCGGTTAACCCTCTGAAGTTCGTCGACGAGTTTTTGCCAGTTCGACATTCTTTCGATATCGGTCCTGACAGTATCAAGATTTCGCAGCATAGCCGGTTTGTCGAGAGGAACCAAGTCGAGATCAAATCGAACCCCTCTCAGGCACCACTGAGGAAATCGACTTTGAAGAGTGGGAGGACCTTGCCCGACTTGGTATGCGGGCCGGTTGATGATTGCTTGAATGTCGGAGCGAACGGGAGCAGGAGATTGAGCAGGGACATGTTCAGAAGCTGAAGGAGTTGTTTCTTCAGTAAGTCTAGCCCGCTTGCTAGAAGAATCGTCTATGTGACTCTTTCCTCTCTCATCATGAGCTTTTCTCTTTTGGGTATCATCGTCTCTGTGGGGAAGATCATGTCTTTCTTGTTCCCTTCGACGACGTTCTTCATATGCTCGTCTCTCGTCGGCTTTCCTGATGGCCCTCTCTTCATCCGACTCTCTGTAAGAAGGAAGGTAACGCCTGTAATCATACTGGCTACGCCTCCCGTAGCACTGGAAATCATCATAGTACGAGCCGCTGCGCCCCATAGGAGAATCTGGAATTAAAATAATAAGCTTTAGAAATCTTTAAAGTACAAGAAGGTAAGTGCGTAGAAGTGATGGGAAATCCAAAGTGTCGTGTAACGTGTAAACTACGCGCATCGAGTTACAAACCACGCTGTGGAATAGAGGTAGTGATAACTTGAGTAGGAGGAGTTGACATTTGTTGTAAAGAAGATGTCGCTTCGATTACAGAAGAGACAGTTTTGGAAACGTCATCTTTGAAAAGTTCTTGAGATGTCACAATTAAATCGCTCAACCCCTCAAAAACATCATCGCCATCTTGTTTTTTGGAGCTTGCTTTCTTAACTCCTTCACTAGTAGATCGAGGGGGTTCTTCCTCTTCAGTAACTGGGGCAAGTACAGACTTGTCAGATGGCCCCGCAACATCTTTCGGAATTGAACACTTAACTAGTGAAGTTTCTATAGAGGTTCCTCCCTGCAAGTGCTCTTTAGTGGAGACTGGGGCATCAGGAGTGCTCGTCGGAGAATCAGGAACCTCCGTTGGAACTTCATGTATTTGAGTGGAACGAGAAGGATGTAGAAGCTCAAACTGATGAAGAAGTTCTTCTGTCAATAGAAATTTTGCGCTTCTTTCTTCAGCAGCCACAGTGCTTAGCCTTTCAAAAACTGACTTATGGCTAGAATCTCTAGAAGGAGGAGGAAGTGCTGGAAAGTTAAGGAATGGAATCAGCATCTAGCAATACGAACCAGGTAAAACTTAGAATAAAATTAAAAAGAAAAATGATCTCACTTCCTACTCTCCAGTCTGCGTAAAATTCTGCGGGGCAACGAATGTAGAAGTATTGATTCAGGAATCCATGTGCACTCTCCGGCAAATCCAAAATAAGTTTGCGGTTCCTCGCACCTCTTACAAGTACAATTGAAGGATGGTCCTTGTTCTTCGCAAAAGTGCACAAGTAACAGATTTCCTCAAAACTCGAAAGACGATCAAGAGTCCTCCTGAACAGAACACACAATCCCATCAAAATAGCATAGCCATTGGGGTGCAGCTGAAAAGGAGAGATCGTCAGTCGAAGTAGGATTTGCCGGAGAAATTCATTAAAAGGAGGAATTGCTCCACTCAAGCACATTTGTCGATTAATGGCAACAAAACCGTAAGGTGGTCTATCAGCAGAGTCATTTAGTCCAGGGAGTAAAACTTCTGCCTCGGCAATGCCAAATTGAACGCATAATTGATTAAGCGCCCGCTGTTTCAAAAGGGTAGGAGTTCTTTCCGAAGGATTCTCTAGTGGAATAGCAATCGGGAAAACCCCTTCAGCGTGTTCTATCATCTCTTCTTGTTGAGACATCATTCTACATAAGCGACTGGATGTTCATATGAGAAGGTGCACGTTTCCTAAAAAGTGTGAAGTGTTGTGCAGAACTTTAAAAAAAAAAAGAGAAAGCAAACATAACTGAAGTTAAACTAGTTGACAATTAGTCGACTATGAGATTTCAGGACTTGTTAATATGAAGCTCAAGTGAAGTGTTAATGCGAACAAATCAACTCTAACTGAATATTTTAGTTTTGCTTTAACACTTCACTTGAATTCATTGGTTCATAGCATTTCGTTCACACAATTCATTTAAGTTAATTACTCTTTATCGACTAATCTGTCATTCGATGTGGGCAGTCAATGGCAGTATATTCGTCCCAGTTTTCTGCAAATATTATGTTTAACAGGTTATTAGCATTAGAGATAATCTACAACAAAGTGCAACAGAATTCAAGGTCAAACAATTCAATCAAGTCTTCACAGAATTTCACAAGTCATAGGTCGTCCAGCGACCTAGCATAGGTCGGGGCTTCATTAGGTCGCATTGTGCAAGTTCAAGGGGTTCAAAACAATGCAAAATTGTTCAAGTCCTAGCTCGGCTGCGACCTAGAGCCCATACCGCAAAAGAATTAGGTCGTTGACATGTCGAGTCCCTCTGCAGTCATTCAGGAATTTAGGTCAACAAGTTCTTAAGTCGCACTTTAGTTCAGAGTCGTTATGAGGTCGCTCTGCTTTAAGTTTTATCTCATTCAAGAGGGAGTTAGATCATTAGTATTAGGTCGCATGGATCACATTCAAACAGACACCCCTGAGGTCGATTCCCCACTCGCACGCTGCCAGATCATCACTACCATCAACCCGTTAACCCATTAGAGCCTTCCTCATCTCTTCTAAATTTATAAACCAGCTAATTTGAATCACTGTGGTTTACCATCTTCCTCCCACATCCTCACAGATCACTCGAAAAATCCAATCCAAATTGCCTCAGATCCACCATACATCGGATATACTGCTATATCCACAAGAATCACCACGATAACTCAATCAAGAGGAAAATCGAATCGTGACTTATGGGAAAAAGCAGCATACGAAAATGCATTAAGAATGACAAGTGGAATATTCGTGGTTTGATGATGGATGTGATCGAATGTTGATAGAACTCACTTACGCAATCTGGTGATGGAAAAGTTGAAAGATTGAGCTGATTAGAATCGTCCTCGAGAAGTTCAGAAGCTTGTTAATGGCAGAATGGATGCTGAAGCAGATGAAGAGGGGAGGGAGCGACCTACGGTATTTATATTCTAGGACAGTGGAACGCGAACCGACACTGCGCGACCTAATTTTCTCCTTAAGTCGTTTACGACCTAGCAATTCTTCAGAATGCGAGTTAAGAAAGTCGAAGCACACGACCTACGACCTAGGCGTATACTTCGAGGGGCAAATGTTAACTCCCCATCATTAGCGACCTAAGACCTAAAGACATGGAACGACCAAGCTATAGGAATGGTCTAGCGACTTAAAGATGTCTCGACCTAGAGAGGAGAGCGACCTAGCAAGCTCAGCGACCTAAAGGTAGCTGCGACCTAAAGTGTTGCGACCTAAAGATTGTCTCGACCTAAAGGCAGCAGCGACCTATAGAATTTAGCGACCTACAGGCTCACCAAACTCACGACCTAAATCATATGCGACCTAAACAAAGCCATAGCCTACCGACCTGAGAATGAAGCGGTCTCAGCGACCTAAATCTCAGCCGACTTACGACCTAAAACAAGTCGTGCGCGACCTATCAACTCGCTGAGAAAAGAGCCGAGCACAATTGAGATAAGTCAGATCCCATCCCCTAGGTCGTTGCCCACCTACGACCTACTTTAGGTCGAAGACGACCTAGCACTTGGAGATGAAAATACTGCCCAACGACCTAACGGAGTACTTCGACCTAAGGAAGGTCACGACCTAAGAGATTCAACGACTTGAGAACTCCAGCTATGACTACAGGAAAGTTCTCACGACCTATGATAGGTCGTGAGAACGACCTAGGATAAGTCACTCTTGACCTATCTGCATGAATAAAGAAGCCACCAGCCATGCCGCTAGGGGATAGGTCGTTTACGACCTTGGACTTGTACAAATCAGCACGTATGTTCTTATGGAAGGAAGGCCAGTGCTTCATAGGTCGGAGACGACCTACGACCTTACTTAGGTCGGTCACGACCTACGACCTAAGTCCGAGCAAAGCCTATAAATACACCCCTAATTCCAACTAGAAAAGGACTTTTGGGCTCACTCTCTTCAAGCGCCGATACTCTGCTGCATTCCGAACCAATCTAACACTTGAAGCTCTCAAGACACTAAGAACGCTACAAACAACTTCAAGAAGAGATCACATACATCCAACATGGATTCGAAAACTCTCATCTTCATCGAAGTTTAGGTTACTTGTTCTAAGTCTCTTGTAATTCAAAGTGTATTGAACTTGGGAAGAATTGTATCAGCTTGTAACGAGATCATCAATAAAAGTACCTAAAGTGGACGTAGGCTATACCCTTAAGCCGAACCACTATAAAATTGTTGTTGTTTACTGCTTTTCTGCTATTATCTGCTTGTAATCTGTTCCCGAGCTATCGGGTGGTGCTTTCACAACTATAACTCATACACCGGGGTGTTAGCGTTCAAATTTTAGCGTTAACATAAAGCAAAGAATAAGCAACCTTGATCATTTTGTATGCCTATCAATCATAAGAAACCATCAAACATCTCAAACAAGCAGCCGTGCAATCAATAATATAGTTAATCTATCCTAGCATGCAGAATTCTAACCGATCAAATATACCATATAATGGTAAAAGTAAACACGACAATCAATGGGTCCTACCATTCAATCAGCTCCAGATAAGAAGTCCTCATGCTCTCTTCTGTCTTCCATGTGCGATCATACTTACTTTTTCTCCATTGTATCTTAACTAGCCCTACCATTTTTCCCCTAAGTTGTTTCGTATCGTACCAAACAATACGAAGCTGCCTACGAGATATAGAAACTTCTTGTTCTACCTCAACATCTTCTAGCTGATCCATATTGATCATCACGCCTGAGTCATGCGCAAACTTCCGTAGATAAAATATAAGAAAATGTTATGCACAACCGCCATCTTCTGAGGTAAGGCGACCCTATATGCTAGTTTCCCGTTCTCTCGACTATTGGAAAAGGTCCAACGAATCTTGGTGTCAACTTCCCCTTTATACCGAATCGAACTACATTCTTTAGAGAAGAAACCTTTACAAACACCATGTCCCCCACAGAATACTCCAAATCTCTTCCTCTTTTATCTGCATAGCTTTTCTGTCGATTTGACCAGCTTTTATTCGTTGTCGAATGACCTCAATCTTCTTTGGAGTTTTCTAATCATATTTAGCCAAGTATTAGTTTCTCGCTCGTCTTCCACCAAAATGAAGGTGTGTTACATGTTCTGCCTCACAATACTTCATACGGAGCATACCAATAATTGACTGATAACTATTATTGTATGCATCTCCATCAAATGCAAATGATCATCTCATGATCCACTAAACTCTATAATGCATGCTCACAAGAGATCTTCCAATATACGATTTTCTCTTTCGATTTGTCCACCCGTTTGTGGGGGATAAGCTGTACTAAATGGTCTCTCCGTCACTAACACCTCTTATAAGCTCTTGCAAAACCCACTAGTGAACAACGGGTCTCGATCGCTCACTATTCTCTTTTGCACACTGAGAAATCATACCATCCACTTTACCTGACATGTATAAATCGCGCAATCTTGGTCAATCGATCAACTATGACCTAAATGCACATCGTACCATACTCGAGTCCTCGATAATCCATTAATGAAATCCATCGATACTTGCTCCCAATTCCATTCAGGAATCTCTAATAGTTGCAACAATCCACGAGGTTTCTTCTGCTCTGTATTCACCAATTGACAATTTATACACTTCGAGATGAATGCCATAACATACCTCTTCATACATTCCTAGTAATAAGTTTGCTTTATATCTCAGTAAATCTTGTTACCACCAGGATGAATGGTCAGCCTTGAATGGTGACATTCTCTTAGCACTTCATCTCGCAATCCATCAACATTAGGAACAAACAATCTACAGTCTTTACGAAGCCAACCTACTTGGTCGAGTTCATATTGCTTCACATCTTCAGATTCTACACCTTTCTCTATTTTCCTTACAATCTCTGCCCGCCAAGCATCTCGCTTCTGACTAGCATCGATCCTTTATATTAGACTAGGTCTGATCGACAAACTTGCCAACATATCTGGTTCTAGCTCATAACGAGGTTTGAAATCATATCCATCAATGTACCCTATCTACTTCCACTCCAAGAACATTACTCCCACATTTGCTTTTCTTCTACTCAATGCACCGACAACTACATTTCCTTTACCCGATGTATATGAAATATCAAAATCACAAGAAGCCAAGAACTCCAACTACTGGTACTGTCGAAGTAGAGATCCTTTTGAGAGAAAAGGTACTTCAAGGATTTGTGGGCCATATATAGCTCAAACCTTTCTCCTAACAAATAGTGCCTCTACATCTTCAAAACAAAAACAATTACCGTTAATTCCATATCATGAGCCAGATAATTCCTTTTTCATATTGTTTCAGTTATCAACTAGCAAAGGCAACAACTTTCCCTTTCTACATCAACACCGTAACCAATCCAGTACCACGAGCATCGGTGTATACTGTCAACTCTTTATTTCCACTTAGACGTCAACCTCTCTTTCAAACTCATGAATGCGTACTCCAACTTTGCTTCCCGTACAAAGGTCTGATCCTTCTTCATCAAATTGGTCAACGATGCTGCTACCTTTGAGAAGTCCTTTATGAAGCATCTACAGTATCTCGCCAATCCTAAGAAAATTCTCACACCCGTAGCATTCTTGGGCTGATTCCTATCTTTGACCATTACCACCTACGCAAGATCCACAGCTATAACCTGTCCTTAAACAGTATGACTGAAGAATCCAACCTTTTCTCTCCAGAAGTGATAATTAGAAAACTTAGCTCTCAACTTATGCTTCCTCGATATCTCTAACACATTCCTTAAGTGTGTCTTGTGCTCCTCTTCATTTTTGGAGTAGATTAGAATATCATCCACAAACAAAAGCAAGAATTTATTTATCTGGTCTCTAAAAACCCAATTCAAGATATCCACAAAAAATGCCGAAGGGTAGGTCAAGGCATCACCAACCACTCCTAGAACCGCGACGACATAGGAATGTAGTAATAGGCACACTCTCCTTCACTATTCTCAACTGGTGAAAGCCCATCGCAAAATATATTTGGAAGAACACTTTTGCACCGTGCAGTAGATTGAATAAGTCACTAATGCATGAGAGTGGATACTTGTTCTTCTTCATCACTTTATTTAGCTCGCGAGAATCCATACACAATCTTAAGAGTCGTCCACATTCCTTGCAAATACTACAGTTGTGCTTCACTTAGATATGCTTCTTCGAATAAACCCTTTCCTCAATTGGTCATTCACTTGCACCTCTAATTCATTCTGCTCTCTGAGTGCCATACACCTTAAAGGCATAACTATCGGTTTGGCCTCCTTTGCTAAGTCCATCAAAAACTCGATTTCCATATGCGTCGGCAATCCGGTCATTTTCTTGACAACATCTGGATACTCTCTAGTGATAGGCACAGATAACAATCCCTTCTGTGGAACCTCAAAAGAACATAGAAAGCTAATTATCATCCCATCCTTTGGTAGGAAGCTAATAACTGTCGTTCATCCATCCACATCTCTTATTGTCGCCAACAGCTTCTCGTAGTCCACTATGGCCGTACACATCCTAAGCCAGTCCATACTCAAGATAATCCCAACCTATCCTGTGGTAGGAAGCTAATAACTATCGTTCATCTATCCATATCTCTTATTGTCACCAACAGCTTCTCGCAATCAACTATGGCTGCATACATCCTAAGCCAGTCCATACCCAAGATAATCCCAAACCCAGCAAAGTTCAAAACAAGACAATCACAAACAAAAGAACATCCATGACTTGATAAATCTAGGACACGAACAACCATTAAAAGACTAGTAGAGCCTCCAACATGGTTCGTCACAATTAGGGGTCGGTCTACAATCTCAGGTTCCAATCATATTATATCTATTAGGTTACTACAGATGAATGAATGAGAAGCACCGGTATCAAGGAGAACTTGATCAAGAACATCACTAATAGAAAGCATATCTTGAATGACGATTTCCTTGCCCTTCTTCTTCGTCGAGGGAGCACTCTACGAAGTCGAAACTTCGTCTAAACCATATGCCTTCACCATCTTCTTATCCGTTGTCGGTTCTGGACAATTCTTCTTCAAATGCCGGGGCTTACCATAATTATAGCACTCTTATTCTCACTCATCTTACAGCCTTTAATTAGATGATCCTTCTTGTTACATCCAGAGCAAGTAGGTTACCATTTACCTTCTTCTTGCCCCCTTACCCTGAGGTTGCTTCCTTTTCCCATTCCACTTCTTGTTGCCTTCACCACTTACAACGACTTTGGCTCCTCTTTCTCAGCGGAAACAATAAAAGCGATCTTATTCTTAGGGTACAGGCTTTTATGTCATAGTGCCTTCTCTACCAGCTTCTCAAACAACTCATCTATATGGTCCACTAGCTTTTCTTCTAAGTAGTCATCCAAACCAATGATAAATATCTCATTCTTCCTCAATAGAGTGTCGATGAATGACATCCTATACTTCGACAAAGCATCAAACACTGCCACATATTCGGAAACTGTTATCTCTCCCTGCTTGAGATCGGCAAATTTTTTGAACAGAACCAACTTCTGAGCAGCCAGAATAAATTCTCCTTGAAGATTACCTTGAAATGATTCTAGCTAAACCGATCCTCTGGAGTAGAAATAGTAACAGCATTCCACCTATTCATAGCTTGGCCTTGAGGATATCTCGAAGCTAATTTTCTCTTCATGGCATCTTCCACCTCCATATCACAAAAGATGTGCTCATAAATATCAAACCAATCTTGCACTTCTATGGATGACCCCGTCCCATAGAATGGATTCCCTCCAAGAGTAGAATAATCTTTATTCAGCTTTGCGAAATCGATCCTAGGCGCTTGCACATGAGCAGCTCCACCTATCACACTTTGTGTTAACTTTCCGAAAGAGATGTTACACAACCATTAACTAATTATCATATTTATGCATATTTATTATTGAATGTAATTTTAACTAATAGTAAAGATAATTCTAAATATAATATCATGTGGTGTTGATATGTAAATTTACTATTTTGAATATATAAGTTGTAGAAATAGCTCTAACTAATAGCGAATATACGATGCTAAAGAACATGAAATACAAATACAACATTTCCATGCATAAAAAGAGAAAGATTATAAATACAACTTGATGAAGTATAATAACTTAAGATCAATGAGAGCTACAATATATACTTTTGAATCCATCCATAATGCTAAAGGCTATTTGTGCATACCCATCAAACCCTTTTCCACAACGTATATTTCCTGCTTTCGATGATCAATGTCTAATTTTCCACGCTCAATATCAGCAAACTTAGCCATCACAGCAATCTCCTTCTTACTAAATTCCATCTTGTGTTGGTTCTATTTCTCGTAGCATACCCAAGAAGCATATATTCGAGCACCCATAATTGCGGTTATTATGTTCTTTTTTTTTGCAACTTTCACGACCTTATATGTAACATCCTTATCTGCTCTCACGGTTGATATGTCATCTTTGTTTCTAACTTTAATTTTTTTTATCCTTACTACCTTCCAAAGTGCCTGTACAAGAACTAGCAAATGATTTCTAAAGTTTCATTTCGTGTTACCTTTGTTTTTAGTATGAACTAATCATAATATCTTCATGTTATTTGAATTCCATTTCAGATGTCGATTCAGTGATGTGTAGTACTTTTGCAATTAGTAATATTGATGCCGATGATGATTTTTAATCAAAAACGCTAATGAATTCCATATTTGTCGCTTATGTTACACATGAAAACAAATCGATAAACACATGTATTTAAAACTACATAGAATGGATGCTTAACAAAAACCATTTCCACTTCACCTCCATTATCGTTCGGGTTAGATTGCTTGATTTTGTATGTCTATGACTTACAAAATCGGTTTTGACAATTAATTTTTTGATTATGTATACCAATCGTTGAGATATAAAGCGTCTTATCAAAATGTTTTATTTTTTTAGCTAGCCATTACATTTTACAAAATAAAAACACTTTTCCACTCCTATTGGTTTCCTTATCAGAGTATTTATATAATGCACACGTGTATTTGGTTCCGAATATGACATTCACATGTAAGGTCAATGGTTCGATCCTTACTAGTTATATATTCTTGTGAGAATTGAATCAAGTTAAAAAAAATTCATATATAGCATAAATTGGAGTCTTCGGTGCTTTACCATAGAGCGGAAGAATGAAAACTAACACCGCCTACGTCCTCTATGAGAATGCCTTTAAAAATGAAATCATTTAGATTATATGACTGTGATTGTCTCTTAGATGGTGCATGCATGTTTTGTAATGTGAGAAATGAGATGGAATGTGATATAATTAATGAAACATGGGTTGAATGAAGTAGTGCATATATGGTAAGTTAAAACTACAGCTGGACTTTGAAAAATGCGACCATAAATGATTGTTGGAAGGCATATGTGTATTTAATACACGTCCGTCCTTGTGAAGTACGTGTTGGCTCTTGGAGTGCATCTAACACAGATCGAGTTCCTCCTATCTTTCTTGAATTGAAAAGTATAAACTTAAATAGATTACATGTATTAGTTGCTCTATTGAAAAGCTTATTTTCAGCTTTCTTAATATTAGAAGAGTAATTTGTGCTCCGTTGAAGATAGCCTTATAGAGACTTAGAACTAATATTGTGCTAAGGTCACCATATTTTACTCCTATAAATACTATATTTTTTTAATGATAGCGTATATAATATAATGTTTACAAGTATTTCGTTTAGCTGAAAAACACCGTTATAAAGTAAGTCATTATGGAAATTGGACATTTGCGGTTAAAGAATCACTTACGCTGATTTACGATGGTAGATTAGTAACCATATAGTTAAAAACCACCAACGGTCACAAGGTAGCTCTGTCATTTCTGGTATTAAGGAGTGAGGTCCTGGATTAAAATGGTATTCTTGAGAAATGTTATTAGGAAGACAAAAACATGGAAACTATCCAATCTCATTAGAAGGCAATAACTTACAACATATCAAATCTCAAGCTCCAAGTACGAAAATGGTGGTTTATCATTGGTTGGATGCAATAAAACAGGGAGTCCAACAATAAAACACACCTATAACCACTCACATGCCACCACGACCACAACCCATTTGTGACGACCCGCCTTTCATTTCGCAGGAAGATGCATCATCAATAAGAAAAGGAATAGATAGAAATAGAAAAGATAGAAAGAAAGAACAGCAACATCATAATCTTACAGCGAAAACGGAACAAAATATATTTTTCCACATATCCATTACATAGTCATACATATCAGAGTACACAAAATAATCCGACTTCATTACATTAGACAGTTATAAAGGCCTGTCTAACTATTACATCCAAAATACAACAGCCAAAAGACACAACACAACGGATATAGAAAAATAGATAGATACGTCTGGGCTTCAGCTCCAAGCTTTCAAAATATTTGGCAATCCAAACCTGAATACTTGGCTACTCGTAAAAATTTGAGTACCCAAGAGTTTAAGAAAAATAGAATAAACTCCAGGTCAGACATGGTTCTGGTGTGAGTAAACGGTTTAAAGTTGTTTAACTTTCAAAAATCATTTGAAAACAAAAGGTATCACGTAAGATTCCCCACACATAAACATGAGTAAATTTTTACCTTACGCTAATCAAAACATTTGATAGGAAATCTAGTGATATTATAATAGGGTCTAGGGTTTTCAAATAAATATTCACATAGTCAAAATTGTTACATTCATTAAATTCCAACATACTAGCCACAAAGTGGGTTACACAATCAAAACCGTAAGGGTACGTAGGGATAATGAGTTTCCATCAATGGCAGGGCTACTTGGGTACCGCCCATCACAGTACGTGGCCTAGATCAACGTACCGAAGATCCCTTCCAATCCCCTGCAACACAAGGCCCGAACCATTCCTTATTGAACAGTCCCGAACAAAACAACACCGCAGTTATGGCCAACAACTGCCCACGCAGCCGAAATAAAAGGGACCTCTAGACAGGGGTAAATCTAGCCTTACTTGGGTGCTACCCACTTAACCTTGCTGCACCTTCTCTGTTTTAGCCATTCCCGGTTGGTGAGGCTTGAGGCTACGATTACCTTTACAAGAACACATCTTGAAATGCTCATCGTCCTCCGTTGACGATGGTCTAATAGCATTCAATCCATACAAGTTCGTTCCGAGTTCAAACGGAACCGAAGGCAATATCTCATTACACTCATTTTTGGAATCATCCTCAGAGGTAACAAAAATAATCCTTGCACTCTGAAACTCCATCTCGATCTTCACTTTGAGATGTCACGACCTAACGTTTAACTTGGATCGATGTGGTTTTCGGATAATCAAACTTGATATCCGATCCCGGTCTCATCGAAATCCAAACGTATCTTAAAGGTAAAGTTGTTTAAGGATTTAAACAATTCAATACAATTCAATTTAAAACATTGAATTTCTGTAACATCCCACCCTTTTGGACGATTTAAATCGACAATAAACCACACATGTCAACTAAAATCATTCAAAAGGTAAGATTGTTAATGGGGTAAATAAGAAAATAATAGAAAAGAAGGAAAGACAAAACACAGAATCTCACAGCGGAATGACAAAATATAAAAATCAAATAAAAAGTTCATGAAGCTGTTTTACAAATAACATTTGATTACACCTTTACAATACAAATCAGAGTTATACATACAGTAGAAATAAATAAATAATGCAGCGTAACACATGATGTAGTGGAATAATTAATAATAAATAGTAGACTCGTCTCCGTCTTCATCCTCCAAAATATAATGGTCTTCAATACACTAAAAAAGCTCAGACTGACCCGAGCGTAATAAAAAGACAAAACACGCAAGTCAGGACTAAAAGATCATATGTAAGTCAAATCAAAATAAGTAGAATAGAAATATTACTATAATGGATTCAGAGATGTATAACTGGAATATCATCTCCTATCAAGTGTACAATGTGGATTTAATTATTTAAAAGATTTCAAACGATTCAAAAATACCAATCTTAATCATTTTAATTAAAATAGATCCGAATTTTTAAATTTAAAACTTAAACCTTCCAAATAATTCAATTCTAATAAATAATCCAAATTAAAGAAATTACACGGTTATATGTCATTTCAACCAGTATCCAAATCAAAATTTCCAAATCAATGGAAACCGCTCGAGTTATCATTTCAATCCATAGTGGTAACAAAGATATATACATAAATAAACATCCAATCATCCAAAATGACAACCAATAACATCCATCACAATCCAACATCCAAATCAGCCAATAAATCACAACAATCAATTGATTATCATTATCAGGTGTATAACTTGCAATTTATATTCATTATTAAATAAATGGCAAATTCAATTCAATATAAATTCAAATTTAACTTAAATGACAATCTAATAATACCAAAAGCAATTAATAAATTTCTAATCACATTATAAATTTAATTTAACTAGCATAAGATAATCTAGTATTCATGAGTGGGTCAAAACACTCACCTGTGATATTTAGAACGCAAAAATCCAAACAAAGATGCCTTTCCAATAGTCTCCAAACTCAGCCAAACCTATTTTATGTTATTAGGAATTCCAATACAAGTCCAACGGAAGAAACTACGCATGTATCAAAGCTCGTATGAGGAAGATATTCAGGTTATAAGGATATAAAATAAAATAAAAATACATACATATTTAATTCTTAAAATAAGAAACTTTAATAACTCACGTTTTTAAATTTGATGTACCCAAAACAAAGGCAAGAAGTGGAAAGCCAAAACCATTAAGGCTAATTCTCATTGTTCAATTTTTTGAAGGCTTTTTGCAAAAGAAGGCAAGGCGATGAGGAAAGGTACGGATGTGGATAAGGAAGAAATGGATGCTCACACTTTTTTATTCTTTTCTTTTTCTAAACATAGCTTTAGTAAAATGAATTGGCAGCAATTAAGTAGAGGTATAAAGCTATGTTGACATTGAGACTTTGAGGGAAACAAATAGAGGTCTGATGTTTGAAAAATAAGAAATTTCTAGGGAAAAGAATGATATATGATATAAAACAAAAGAAGAAAGGGAAGTGACAAATGAAATATGTATGGAAGGGACAAATAAAACAAAACTGTATGATCTAAGTAGATGCTTTAGGAAATAAATAAACAAAACGGAAGAATAAGAAAGGATAAATTCACGTTTCAATTACATCAAAGAATTGCAATAAAACCAAATGTGGAAATGGCGGCAGGTGTATTGAATAATAAGGAAATGAAGGAACCACTTAGGATCTAGTTAATTGCATGATACACTCAATTAAATATATTATCACTGAATATACCCTTTTTCACACTCGTTTACACATAATTAACATATAGTAAATAAATTTGAATACAATAACCAGTGTAACGTTACAAAAAATAAAAGATGATCTAGAACTCAAATTCAAGTTTTTTTTTCTTTCAAAATAATGTTTTGCTCATAGGGGAATTGCACAACCTAAAAAGTCAACTAAATTTAAACATCAAGATTAGTGTTAAAATCACTTATATACAGCCTCAAATGTATACTTAATGACTGTAAAATATTGTTTTAAAATTCATTTTTTTCTTCTTTATATAGAATTATTTTTACCTTAAAAATGAAAATGTTCGTTTTATTTTCATTAAAACGTTCTTTTTATTTTTTTACAATAATGTATGTTTCTTTCGTTAAATGCAAAAATTAATATTAATTTTTCTTTTTTTTAAATTGAAAGATCCCAAATCGACATAATTGTAATTAATTTCAAAATTACACTTATAACAGATTATAACAAACGTACATTTCTTTCATTAAACGCCATTAATTTCAAATAAATTCTCTTTCTTTTTATTAAGAGATTCCAAGTCAAATTAACGGCAATAAATTAATTAATTAATTTAAATTCCAACATATACTTATTTTGTTTTTTTTAATCTTATTATTCAATCAATTATCATATTATATATATACTTAACGTTGGTTTACCATTTCATTACCTCAATCTTCTATATTTATGACTATAGTTCATATTAACTGTAGTAGGTAATTAGATTAACTACAACTGATTTTCAATTTAATTTCAATGGATTAAATAAATAGGTGATGAATGACAAATGTTACCTTTTACTTACTTAATCGCATTTACAAGATTATTATTAACAACAAATGCTATGACTACTTACACAATCCTGATTATACTCAATTTTCCATTAATTTCATATAATTTCCCCTTTTATATAACATTTAATTCATTTCCTTATTTCAACTTATCATCAAATAACGTTACAATTATTTTAATCACTAACATACAATTCCAACATTAAACCCAACATTCAATTGCCTTAATTCAATTAATTACCCATTCAATATTAAAACGATAAATTAATGAGAAAATAGTTAATACAATCGTTTATAATAATAATTCATACCCCTTATCTTATTCTTTACAACCAAGGGTTATAATTTGCTTACCCAAAAAGGTTTTATATTCAATATTAACCTATTTCAATTAACTACATACAAGTTCACCATCTACATCATTTAATTTATTTCATTATTTACCATCATAACCAAGTCAACCTACAATGTATTTCAATTAGTTTGAAATTACTTTAAATATTTATCAGTAGCGTACAGACAACACCACTGATTTCACATTCAATATTAGCCAATTCTAATTGATTACATATAATTTCAACGTTCAATGTATCTCCTTATTTTTAGTTATAACTAATTATAACCTTAAAGTCACTTCAATTAATTGGAAATTAGATTAAAATAGTTAGCAATTACCATATATTAACATTACTAACATTACATTCTAGTTAATTTTCTTTTTGTAACATCAATTTTTTTTATAGTTTTATTTCAATATAAAATTATAAAATATTATTTAATTAATATTTTAATAATCGAAAATTATGGGTCATTACACTCTCCCCTACTCAAAACTTTTCGTCCTCGAAAAGGGAAAAGGAGGAAATTAGGAAAAGGAGAAAATAAGGAATCATTATATTTTATTCAAAGTATTCAATTTATAAACAATTAATTTTCATAACTAATTAATTTATATAGAATATACAATTAATTCTTCATATTCAAGTCTACCAAAGTTTGAAAATATTTCACTTTTCACAAAATTTCTAAGTCTAAAATTTTCGAAAAATTTCGGCAGAGTCTCCTTTGTACGGAGAGGTCGCGGAGAAATAATAATATCTATAATCATCATATATATATCATATTAAAAAAATAAACATCCCAAACCATGGGAAACAATATAATATTGCTAGAAACCTGTAATCCAAAAATATACCTATTAGTCGGGAAAAGAACGCTTAATTTATGAAACCAAAAGCAGTAGCTATTATTTCCATAAACTTGTACTTCACTTGTAAAATCCAAAGAAGTTAATAATACGTGAAAAGAGATATATTTAAGTTGCTTCAATTAATAACAAACAAATCAACACAATATAATAATAGTCACATGCAAACAAACAACATGACCATCATATGTAACAAAGGAATCAATCATATGTCCATAGCAACCAAACTGATGATTTGTTCAGGTGCAGACATTTTTAGTCGTACAAGATGATAAATAGACTATTAAGTGTACCCTATGCTCAATAGCCTTAGATAAATACTTGATATATTATCTATACATCCTTATAGAGTTAGAAGTATCCTTTCCTATCATCTCAAAAGCCAAAATAACCAATAATTTCAACACAATATTTAAGTTTATTGAATTGGTTTCTTTTTTTTTACATCATTACTATTCTTTTTTTTTCCGCATATAACGTCCTTTTCTTTTTCTTACATGTACATATATAAATTATTTCACAATATTAACTTATATACATAACATTTCTTGTTCATCAAAATTCTTATTTAGAAATAATTTCATTGAACGCTTCCATTACTTAAGTTTTACCTGTATAATATTCTATTACATATTCTATTAACATTTCAACTTATTAAACATTTTTGGTAAATATATGTGTTTTAAGAATGTAATTGAGTGTTATACAAGTTTATTTTATTCATGTTAGTTAACAAAATATTCAATGATTACATATTCTAAATTTTTATATCTTTTGATTTACAAGTTACAAATTTCTAATTTCTTATATATTTTATTCGTAAAATTCCACTCTTATTTATTTAATTAATTATTATTTATATAAAGGCCAATCACTTACATAATTTGTTTTCCATTAAAGATTTAAGCCATTAATGAATCATTTCACAAAATATTACTTAAGCTTCTACAGCCTTACTTAATTTCATACCTTAATTTAGTTATAGAATAAAATTTTAAGTTTTTGGTGTTCGCCGTTGAAGAGAAAAGAAATACTTCAATATATCTAAAAATTCAATTAAAACATTTAACCTCATTCACTTAGTAGGAATATAAGATAAATTTAAAACATCTTTATAGCATTATGCAAGGACTTTCCCAAAGTTTAAACAATGTCAGAAATTTGTATCAAAAATTTATATTAAAACATTATGATAAGATTTTAAAAATAAAGTTCCTTAAATCTGATAATTTATTAGACTCGATATTCCAAAGTACGTATAAACTCTAGATTATTAAAGTGAAACTAATAGCATACTCAAATCTTGCACTAAATATCTAAATAAAAGTATAAATTTTTCATAGATTCATGATTAATTTTACACACTTGGTTTAAAATGAATATTCAAATCATGGGAAAAACATTTATCATGGTTTAATACAAAATTCAAATAGTAACTAAACCTATAAATTTACTACTAGTACTTCGAAATCAAGTAATTATTTAAAACCATACTTCCAAAATTGAGATTCTAATTTATTTTCCAAGTATATTTAAATCTTCGCAAATCATTTTTTCCATTTATATAATATATCTTCAAATTATACATTCAAACAAACTTACAAAAAAAAATACAAAAAAAAAATTCATTTGAAAACTTCATTTGCAAATCAATCATCTTTAATGTTTTAATACTTTACAAAAAAAATTCTATAAATTTTCTTGCTTCATTTATTAATACCATTTCAGTAATTTTAAATAACATCTTTTTAAATATATGTAAATTATTGAAAACAATTACTTACATCATTACTTATATTTAAAAAGAAGCTATTGGAAACCTTAAATCCATTATGTTTAAATTTTATTAGTTTTAAATCTCAAAATTCTTTTAAACATCATTAATAAATCAATAATCATTAACTTTAAAATGTTTTAATTAATAACTTCTGACAATATTTAGAACACTAGTAATTTACTACTAAACCATGTTGTACATAAATAAACAATATTTAAACATTTTAAAGTATTTAGAAAGGAAAAATGATCAAAATATCTTTTATATAATACTTTATCAAAATACTTTTATAACTCGATGTTTTAACAGGTTTATCCTTGTTCTTGCAGACCTTGGCCATGCGTTGATCAGACGCATGGCTAGAATTCTCCAAGTACTTAGCAGACCTGTTTCAACACCCAATGAAAATACTTAAAATCATTGAAAATAGATATGGAAAGTACGTTTCCCCAAGGATTGTAGTTACGCAATGGTTATGCCGCTATTCCAGCGGAATCAATTGTAGCTGTAGGCATCTCACCCCTCGATTTACGCTATCCAATAATATCAAATGAATATAATAAGTGACCCACCAAAAGGATCCGATAATGACCCACCAAAGGGATCCGATAATGACCCACCAAAGGAATCCGATAAATGACCCACCAAAAGGATCCAACAAATGACCCACCAAAGGGGTCCGATGGAAGGTACTTCCCATATCATTTATTTCAAAATATATCATACCATATATAGTCACTATTCAGTATCATAGCATCAAATATCGCATTTATATAAATTCCATCATATATAAGATTTCATTTTCAGATAGAGTATTTTCCAAAATCAATAGTCTCAAATATATCAAATCGTTCTTATATAAATTCCGTTATATATAAGATTTATCTCTTCAGATCAAAAACCTTCCAAAATCAACATTTTTTAAAAATCACCTTATACTTATATAAAGTCTGTCTTATGCAAGAATAAAAAAATTTGCAAATCAATTACGCTACACGAAGATCCATGTGGAATTGAACATTTTTTGCTTTGCAAAAGGTTTTGAATTTAGAATAGTTCTTTTTTTTATATACAATCATTTTGTGAAATAGTTTTTGGTATATAAAATGGTTGTGGAAAATAGTTTGTAAATAAAATAGTTTGTAAATAAAATAGTTTGTAAAATAGTTTGAAAATAAAATAGTTTGTAAAATAGTTTGTATAAGAAAAATTAAAGAAAATAGTTTATATAAGGAAAATAAAAGAAAGTAGTTTGAAAATGGTTTTAAATTAATAGTAGTTTTTCATAAAAGAAAATCCCAATTTAATTACAAAGATATCCAACCCAACAACTTTCAATTTCAATGCCAAAGCATATCAATAATATTAGAACATAAGATGTACACATGTCATCATTTCGCAACATTACATTCGATCGTTCGCTCGATCACACAAGTTCACTTTCGAACTAGTATTGTCCATTCAACTTCCCTAATGCGGACTTCGATATGGTTTCTTGACTAGAAACCATCATTCTCCTTACATAGCCATATACTATGATAGAGAACTCTAGAATCAAACCAAAAAACCATATTAATATTCACCATCAAGAATCGAATGAAAAATTCTAATGCGAAATGGTGTAATTCACCTCAAACTTACGTACTCAAATCCGGATCAAATTAATTATGCGAATAAAATAATATACGCACAACTTACGTATTTATTTCAATTTGATTCATCACAATTATACTTCAACTAAATTCATTATTAATCTCATTGATTAATGAAAGTATCATTTCATACTTTAATATTTGTTTCACATAATTTCTCCATTTAACATATAACATTAATTTATTCATTCTCATAATATTGCTTATATTTCTCTTCAATTTAAATTACGTTCATTCCACATGTAATATTTCTCATTTAGTATTACATTTATTACCAAATCATTTCATAAGGAATTTTCTTAAGTTTATAACCAAATTATAAAAACATAATTCCTTTTTATAAGACATTGTTCAGGTTTAAAGTTATCACAACTTTATTTATAACCATTTATTATAACATCCATTTATTTCATAACAATTTACAAGTCATGGTTTTATTTATAATCAATTCACATTAAATTCATACTAATTCATAAGGTTTTGATTATCCAAAATATCCAAATATTTTGTTTTTCAATAGTTGAACTACGGTCAAAAACAACAAAATTCACAACAACAATAATTAGCCAATGCTTTTAAACTGATAAAAAGCAACTAATCAACAATAAATGATAATAACTAAATATTACCATTTCATAAATCAAACACATTACAAATAACTATATTAGTTATAAAAATTTAATCCTCTACATATCATATAATATTAGGAAAAAAATTCATTTCAAAACTTATATAAAACACTTTTATAAAACTAACAAATACACGCTCTCATATATACACTTAGACAGCTCATTCTAGGGTATTACTACCCTATCTCTAATGAGTTAACCCCAACAGGCTAAGGTATGTCTAAACCTGGCTCTGATACCAACTGTAACATCCCACCCTTTTGGACGATTTAAATCGACAATAAACCACACATGTCAACTAAAATCATTCAAAAGGTAAGACTGTTAATGGGGTAAATAAGAAAATAATAGAAAAGAAGGAAAGATAAAACACAGAATCTCACAGCGGAATGACAAAATATAAAAATCAAATAAAAAGTTCATGAAGCTGTTTTACAAATAACATTTGATTACACCTTTACAATACAAATCAGAGTTATACATACAGTAGAAATAAATAAATAATGCAGCGTAACACATTATGTAGTGGAATAATTAATAAAAATAGTAGACTCGTCTCCGTCTTCATCCTCCAAAATATAATGGTCTTCAATACACTAAAAAAGCTCAGACTGACCCGAGCGTAATAAAAAGACAAAACACTCAAGTCAGGACTAAAAGATCATATTTAAGTCAAATCAAAATAAGTAGAATAGAAATATTACTATAATGGATTCAGAGATGTATAACAGGAATTTCATCTCCTATCAAGTGTACAATGTGGATTTAATTATTTAAAAGATTTCAAACGATTCAAAAATACCAATCTTAATCATTTTAATTAAAATAGATCCGAATTTTTAAATTTAAAACTTAAACCTTCCAAATAATTTAATTCTAATAAATAATCCAAATTAAAGAAATTACACGGTTATATGTCATTTCAACCAGTATCCAAATCAAAATTTCCAAATCAATGGAAACCGCTCGAGTTATCATTTCAATCCATAGTGGTAACAAAGATATATACATAAATAAACATCCAATCATCCAAAATGACAACCAATAACATCCATCACAATCCAACATCCAAATCAGCCAATAAATCACAACAATCAATTGATTATCATTATCAGGTGTATAACTTGCAATTTATATTCATTAGTAAATAAATGGCAAATTCAATTCAATATAAATTCAAATTTAAGTTAAATGACAATCTAATAATACCAAAAGCAATTAATAAATTTCTAATCACGTTATAAATTTAATTTAACTAGCATAAGATAATCTAGTATTCATGAGTGGGTCAAAACACTCACCTTTGATATTTAGAACGCAAAAATCCAAACAAAGATGCCTTTTCCAATAGTCTCCAAACTCAGCCAAACCTATTTTATGTTATTAGGAATTCCAATACGAGTCCAACGGAAGAAACTACGCATGTATCAAAGCTCGTATGAGGAAGATATTCAGGTTATAAGGATATAAAATAAAAATACATACATATTTAATTCTTAAAATAAGAAACTTTAATAACTCACCTTTTCAAATTTGATGTACCCAAAACAAAGGCAAGAAGTGGAAAGCCAAAACCATTAAGGCTAATTCTCATTGTTCAATTTTTTTGAAGGCTTTTTGCAAAAGAAGGCAAGGCGATGAGGAAAGGTACGGATGTGGATACGAAACAAATAGAGGTCTGATGTTTGAAAAATAAGAAATTTCTAAGGAAAAGAATGATATATGATATAAAACAAATGAAGAAAGGGAAGTGACAAATGAAATATGTATGGAAGGGACAAATAAAACAAAACTGTATGATCTAAGTAGATGCTTTAGGAAATAAATAAACAAAACGGAAGAATAAGAAAGGATATAAATTCACGTTTCAATTACATCAAAGAATTGCAATAAAACCAAATGTGGAAATGGCGGCAGGTGTATTGAATAATAAGGAAATGAAGGAACCACTTAGGATCTAGTTAATTGCATGATCCACTCAATTAAATATATTATCACTGAATATACCCTTTTTCACACTCGTTTACACATAATTAATATATAGTAAATAAATTTGAATACAATAACCAGTGTAACGTTACAAAAAATAAAATATGATCTAGAACTCAAATTCAAGTTTTTTTTTCTTTCAAAATAATGTTTTTCTCATAGGGGAATTGCACAACCTAAAAAGTCAACTAAATTTAAACTTCAAGATTAGTGTTAAAATCACTTATATACAGCCTCAAATGTATACTTAATGACTGTAAAATATTGTTTTAAAATTCATTTTTCTTCTTCTTTATATAGAATTATTTTTACCTTAAAAATGAAAATGTTCGTTTTATTTTTCATTAAAATGTTCTTTTTATTTTTTTACAATAATGTGTGTTTCTTTCATTAAATGCAAAAATTAATATTAATTTTTCTTTTTTTTAAATTGAAAGATCCCAAATCGACATAATTGTAATTAATTTCAAAATTACACTTATAACAGATTATAACAAACGTACATTTCTTTCATTAAACGCCATTAATTTCAAATAAATTCTCTTTCCTTTTTATTAGGAGATTCCAAGTCAAATTAACGGCAATAAATTCATTAATTAATTTAAATTCCAACATATACTTATTTTGTTTTTTTTAATCTTATTATTCAATCAATTATCATATTATCTATACTTAACGTTGGTTTACCATTTCATTAACTCAATCTTCTATATTTATCACTTTAGTTCATATTAACTGTAGTAGGCAATTAGATTAACTACAATTGATTTTCAATTTAATTTCAATGGATTAAATAAATAGGTGATGAATGACAAATGTTACCTTTTACTTACTTAATCGCATTTCCAAGATTATTATTAACAACAAATGCTATGACTACTTACACAATCCTGATTATACTCAATTTTCCATTAATTTCATATAATTTCCCCTTTTATATAACATTTAATTCATTTCCTTATTTCAACTTATCATCAAATAACGTTACAATTATTTTAATCACTAACATACAATTCCAACATTAAACCCAACATTCAATTGCCTTAATTCAATTAATTACCAATTCAATATTAAAACGATAAATTAATGAGAAAATAGTTAATACAATCGTTTATAATAATAATTCATACCCCTTATCTTATTCTTTGCAACCAAGGGTTATAATTTGCTTACCAAAAAGGTTTTATATTCAATATTAACCTATTTCAATTAACTACATACAAGTTCACCATCTACATCATTTAATTTATTTCATTATTTACCATCATAACCAAGTCAACCTACAATGTATTTCAATTAGTTTGAAATTACTTTAAATATTTATCAGTAGCGTACAGACAACACCACTGATTTCATATTCAATATTAGCCAATTCTAATTGATTACATATAATTTCAACGTTCAATGTATCTCCTTATTTTTAGTTATAACTAATTATAACCTTAAAGTCACTTCAATTAATTGGAAATTAGATTAAAATAGTTAGCAATTACCTTATATTAACATTACTAACATTACATTCTAGTTATTCTTCTCCTTGTAACATCAATTTTTTTTAGTTTTATTTCAATATAAAATTATAAAATATTATTTAGTTAATATTTTAATAATCGAAAATTATGGGTCGTTACAATTTCACAGCATTATTCACAGATAATAACATACATCTATCACAGATATATTCAATATCTCATCACAGAATATTACAGATTATCATCCAATAGATATCAACCAAATCCAGACATTCTACTCAAAACAATCACCCATAAGAAAGCATCTTAAATCGCTATTATAATTAATTTAATTAATTTAAACAAAATTAATTACTTAAGAATTAATTACTTAACCTTGCTTAATCAACCATTGATTAATTACAATCATTTAATTAATTAATCACTTCTTTATTAACCTTATAATCAATTAGTTAATCTTTAATTAATTAACTAATTATCCTTAAATTATTAATTAATAACCTTAATTATTAATTAATAAAACTTAATAACAAATTAATCAATCCTTAATTACTGGTTAATTAATCCTTAACTAACAATTAATTAATCTTAATTACTTAATTAATTAATTTTAAATTTTAAATTAAGTTATCTTAATTACTTAATTAATTAACCATAATTAAGTAACCCTAATTACTTGATTAATTAATTCTTAATTATTAATTAATTAATCAATCACTAATCACTTAATTAATTAATAACTAAGCATTGATTAATTAATCTTTAATTATCTAATTAATTAACCTCTAATTATAGATTAATTAATCTTAATTACTTAAATAAATTAATTCTTAATCAACAATTAATTAATCCATAATAATTAACTAAACCTTTATAAATTAATAAACCTAAATTATTAATTAATTTAACTTTAATTACCTTATTAATTAAATTAATCATTAACATTAAAAGCCATAACTAATCTTTCAAGATAAAACATTTACATTAATTACCTATCTTTAATTAATACATGTTTTAAATACATTTCATCTTTTTAATTTATAATTAACTACCTTTAAAAATTAAGTTATTAAAATACATAAACATTTCTCAAATTAAAGCATAAAACTTTTAAATCAAAATAGTTTTAAAAAAACATTTATCATCATATAGTTTGAACCAAATTTAAATTTAAATTTTAAAACTAGCTTTTCGAACATCTTAAAAACATTTTCACATTTTACTTCGGGTTCAACCAGTTCCTGCCACGAGTGCCCACTCGGGTTTCTTCTTTATCCTCCCTTTTTTTTCTTAGCTTTAGTTTTTAAGTTTAAAACAAAATAGGAAAGGCTACACTCACAAACTCGGGTTCCAACCCGAGACCATGTCCTTCCCACTCGAGTATCCCTTCGAGTCTCACGAACCCAAACTCCCTGACATGAAACCAACGCCATTGTGCATGTGCACAGATCAACCTTGCCGCCGTTACCTTCGATGACACCACGCACACCTCGACGATCGACTACGCGATCGATTCCAACCCTCAATCAAACGTCACGAAGCCCAAAACAAAATCGAGTCTTCCAGTCGAAACTAGAAACTCACATCCTCATCAGAAACCACCTTGTCAAAGCAATTTCGACCACCGGAACCACCGTGACTTCGTCCACATTTACGTCCACGACTCAAGTACGTCCCCTTCAAGTTTGGCCTAGCTCAATGCCTCGATGATGGCGAACAACCCCAAAACCAGACACTCAACTTCGAAACGCTTAAACCCTAGTTTCCACTACGGCCGACGCCACGATCATCGTTCACCTCCATTACCATTTTTGTCGACCTCCCCAATCGACAACCCAGCTTCGACGAAAGCCACGACACCCAAAGACCACCCAGTCGTCGTAATTTGCTCAAACTCCTATTTTTGATCATCACAGAAATGCAACCCCAAATCCAAACGAAAATTCACGATTTTCGTTTTAAAAATCGAGTTTTTAGTGACAATTCAAGTTGTACACTTGAATCTACAAAATGAATTGTTTGATTTTTATCAATTTAAAAGATCTTACTGTCCTTTTTAAATTTCAGAAAATTCCCAAACTTAAAATCTTTAAGCCTGTTTTTAAAACTTAGATTATGCTTACACAAACTTGATTTATTTGAAACTTAAAGGCAAATACTAATTGGTTAACGAAATTAGAATTTTTTTGTTTTTTTTTTGAACTCTATACTTTAGAAACAGAGGAGAATAAGCACAACCAACATGCACAGGTTCAATTATTCATATATACAGAGGTTTACATATAAATATACACATGCAAGCACAATATAACCCAATAATTTCATACACAGATTTTAATTCTACTTAAGCTCTTTTAAATATAAGTTTACTCACCTGAATGTTTGAAGCAGATGCTAAAACTGGAGAGTGTTGATGTAAGGCTTGAAATCTGGAGCATGAATTGCAATGATTTTTTTAAAACTAAAATGTTGAGTTGATTAGATGCTTTGAGACTTGAAACTGAGGTGATGATGCCTATGGATCTTCCTCTTGTTTGTTTACAATTTGGAGTGGTTTTTCTTGAATTTGACTTTGCTTTTAAACTTCGAATTTTGCAAAGAAGATGGCTTTAGTTTTACTGAAATCTTGGTGTTAACGCTAAAATTTGAACGCTAACACCCCGGTGTGTAAAGTGTAGTTGTGAAAGCACCACCCGATGATTCGGGAACAGAGTATAAGCAGAAAACCGCAGAAAAAGCAGTAAATAACAACAATTTTATAGTGGTTCGGCTCAATAGTTTGCCTACGTCCACTCTGAATATCTTTATTGATGATTTCGTTACGAGTCGATATAATTCTTTCCAAGTACAACACACTTTGAATTACTAAACACTTTGAACGTTTAGTTTAAACTTCAATGTAAGTGAAGGTCTTCAAATCCATGTCGGATGTATGAGATTCCTTCTTGAAGTTGTTCATGGTGTTCTACGTGTCTTGAAAGCTTTGAGTGTCGAGTCAGTTTGGAATGTAGCAGAGTATCGGTGCTTGGAGAGAATCAGCCAAAAGTCCTTTGAACGTTGGAGGTGGTCGCATATTTATAGGTGTGATTCTGGGCAGTAGTTTTTCTCTCAAGTCATGAGTCGTGCACGACTCATGGAGAGTCGTAAGTCGCGCTCGACTCAAGGTTCAAGAGTCAGCAGGCAGTGGGGTAAGTGAAGTGGTTCTGAGCTTTTCTTCGTTCATCTGGATACAAGTCCTAACTCGTTCGCGAGTTAAGAGGTCACGGTTTAAAGTGAGACAGCACTAAAATCTTGGCTCTGCGGTTTTAGGTCATGTACGACTTAAACTAGGTCGTAAGTCGTCGACGAGTCATCTTATTGCGGCATGGTATCGAACTTGTCCTCTAAGTCTTAGGTCGTAACGTCTTTAAGTCGTGGACTTTCTTAAGTCGTGACATTCCCTAAGTCGCTTAGGTCTTAGTCCTGTTAGGTCGTTAGCTCCTTAACTCGTAAGCTTTCTCTGAGACATGACATATCTTAAGTCGCAGAGGCTTTAAGTCGCGGATTTCTCTGAGATGTGAGTCGCTTTGTTTGCCTAAGTCGTTTACGACTCATGCTAGGTCGTAAGTCATAGACAACTTTAGGTCATTAACTTATTTCCTTCTTGAGTCGTGCCATCTCTTAAGCCGTAGACTTCCTTAAGTCGTCTGGACCTTAACTCGTTAGGTCGTGGAGACCCTAAGTCGTGTACCCTCCTTGATCCATTGAGTCGCTGTCTCCCTTGAGTCGTTAAGTTAGCCATCAGTTTAACACGTTAAACTGTTAGGTCGTACCATTCATAAGTCGTTCATGCTTTGTCTTGTTAAATCGTCACGCATCTTAAGTCATGAGGTTTGCTAAGCCGTAGACTTCTCTTGATCCATTAAGTATCTTATGTCGTAAATCGTCCCAGGCCTTAACTCGTTGTCTTAACGGGGTTAACATTTGCCCCTCGAAGCACATGCCTAAGTCGTAGGTCGTGTGCTTCGACTTACCTTAACTCGCTTGTGCCGTTTCAAGTTCTGCTGTCTTGGTGTATAAAAGACTTGAGTCTTTTCTCTTATTTCTTTCTGCTCATTATCAATCTCCTAAGTCGTATCCGCCATTAGCATCTCTCCGAGCTTCCTGCGGCGATCCTGACTTGATTTACTTCCAACCACCTTTAGCTTCACATCACGTAAGCAATTTTCCCATTTTCCAATCGCTGATCATCATTGTCAATCTTTGAGCCCTGTCTTTCGTCTCTGATTCCCCCCTTTAACCGTGCGAGTATTGTTGCATTGGTCGTCGAAGAACTCAAAGTTTGTTTGATTTGACTTAAGACGACTCGTGATTTGTGGCGATTCGGTGGTGTGGTAGAACTGGGGTTGTTGTCGATTGAGAGGTTATTGGGCTAACGGGTCAAGAGGATGAGGAGTTTCTGATTGGATGGGGGGTTTGTCGATTGGGTGAAGTGAGATACTAAATTGGATACGACCCAGCATTTTTGGGCAAGTTATAACCTTCTGCGACTTAACGAGATACGACATGAGCTTTGAGTCGCAGCCGATCTAGGACTTAGAGAAATTCCCATTTCTTTGAACCGAATCCCTTCCTCCTTACCATGCTTTACGACTTATAGGACCAACGATTTTAAGGATCCAACGACTTAACTTGCAGGAAATCTTTAAGTCATGGGCGACTTAACCTTTAGGTCGTGGACGACTTATCCCTTAGGTCATGGACGACTCAGCACATGGACAATCTTTTACTGTCGAATTGTTTCCTAAGCAAATTTCATCCCTCTGTTAGGTTGTGAACGACTTAGGGCTTAAAGCATTTTTGGACTGTGACTAAATGGTTTGAACAAAAATTTGTAAACTTCAAGATGTCGACAAAACTTGATTGTACTTCCAATTTGAATTGCCAGAATATACTGCTTGAACTTTGTTGCATTTCTTTACAGATTATTCTAACTTTAACGCTATCAACCTGTTAAACACAACACTTGTAGAAAAATGGGACAAATATACTACCATCGACTGCCCACATCAAATGACAGATTAGTTAATAACAGATAATTAACTCAAATAAATTGTGTGAGCGAAGTGCTTTCATCAATTTCAAGTAAAATATTAAAGCAACACTGAAATAGTCAATTGAAACTGACCAGCCTGCACTAATATTATGCTTGAACTTTATATTAACAAGTTCTGAAATTTTGTAATCGATCAATCATCGACTAGTTTAATTCCAGTTATATTTACTTGCTATTTTTATTAGTTTTGCACGACACTTCACACTTTTAGGAAACGTGCACCTTCACATTTGAATATCCAGTTGCTTGTGTAGAATGACTTCTCAAGAAGAAGATACAACGGTTCAGACTGGAGAGGCAACTGTAATTCTGGCTCCTCTGGTCAATCCTCCCGAAAGAGCCTCTTCTACTTTATCGTACAGAGTTTTCCGCCAATTGTGCGCTCAGTTTGGCATTGCTGAATCAGATGCCATTCTTCCCGAGAGAAGTAACACTGCTGACATAGCACCCCCTGGCTTTGTAACGGTCAATCGACAAATGTGCCTGAGTGGGGGCGTTCCTCCTTTCAATGACTTTTTCCAAAACTTCTTCGTCAATTGGCCATCGCCCCATCCCAATTACACCCCAATGGTTATGCCATTTTAATGGGGTTGTGTGTACTGTTTAGGAGGACACTTGATCGATTCCCAAGCTTTGACGAGATTTGCTTCCTATGCTCTTTCACCAGGACTAAAGATCACCCCTCTATTACTGTCGTGAGAAGTGCTCGAAATCGTAAGTTGATCATCGGTCTTCCTGACAACGCTCATGGGTTTTTGACTCAATTTTTCTATGTCCGCTGTCCCCTGGGGTTTTACACTATATGGAGGGAAGGAAGTAAGATTAACCATTCTTACTGTGTTTGTTATCCGACTTTTGTGAGACTGAATTGTTAAGTGTTACCTCCGCTTCTCTTTTTCTTTTTTTTTTCAGCGCTCCCCTCTCCTTCTAGGGATACCAGTCATAAGCCAACTTTCGAAAGGCTCAAGGCCGTGCCAGTTGAGGAGAGAGACATTCAATTTCTGTTGAAAGACGAGTTTTTGTATCAGTACGGACTTTTGCATACTTCTCGTTCTACTCATCCTCATGAAATTCCAGACTCCCCAGCCAGAGCATCGGATGCCCCAGCTTCTACTGACACATCTATACCAAAAGGACCTGCTTCCGAGGCTTCGCTAGTGAAGTGCTCCACCTTTGTTGATATTGCGGGGCCATCTGACGAACTTGCCCCGGTTATTGAGGAAGAAGAGCCTCAGGGTCTCCCTGACGTTCACAGAAATCTGGTGAAGACGCCGAGAAAACTAGCCTTGTCAAGCAGAGCAGGGACGCTACTTTCGAAGGGCTGAGCGACCTCTTTGCCACCTCGCAAGAGATCTTCAAAGATGACCCTATCACTACCGGGGTTTCTTCTTCAGTAGTTGAAGCGACTTCTATCCTGTGACAGACTTCGTCAACTCAAGAGTTGACGCTAGCTATTACACCCACAACCACTCCTCAATTAAAGAGTGGTTCGTAGTTTGATGCGCGTAGTTTGCACATCACACACACTTAGAATTTTTTGGCACTTTTATGCTTCTGACTTTTTGTGCTTTGAAGAATTCTAAAATTTAGCTCTTTTTTATTTCAGATCCTCCGATGGGGCGCAGCGGATCCTACTACGATGATTTCCAGCGCTACGGGAGGCGTAGCCAATATGATTATAGGCGTTACCTCCCTTCTTACAGAGAATCTGATGAAGAAAGAGCCACCCGAAAGACTCAAGAGAAGAGGGCTCAAGAGGAGCGTTACGAAAGAAGAGAGAGGGAGGAGCGCCACGATTCTTCGCAGAGAGGCGACGATTCCCATAAAAGAAAATTCCATGATGACAGAGGAAAAAGTCATATGGTTGAAGATTCGAGCAAGCGAGCCCGACATGGTGAGAAGCACACCTCTACAACTCCTGAAAAGGTTAATGCCCCTGCCTCGCTTGACATTCCTTCCGGCTCTCCCGCTCTCGGGAAGACAGACATCCAAACAATAATTAGCAGGCCCAAATTCCAAGTTGGACCGGGTCCGGCCACTTTGCAAAGTCGGTTTCCACAGTGGTGTCTGAAGGGAGTAAGGTTTGACCTTGACTTGGTCCCTATTGACAAGTCTGCTATGTTACGAAACCTTGATGCCGTCAAGCTTGATATTGAGAGGATGTCGAACTGGCAGAAACTTGTTGACGAGCTCCAAAGGGTTAATCGTGCAAACATAGAGGCCATGCTCACTATGGAAAATGATAAAGCCGAATGGCAAAAGGTTCTTGAGCAACATGACACTGAGATGAGGAGCATTGCTTCTTACAATGAAGAGCTTGAAGCAAAAGTTGAAGAACTGAAACAAGAGCTTGCTGCTTCCTCTACTTCTTATTCTCAAAAAGAAGAAGTTCTCCTAAAACAAGTGAGAGATGCTCACGCCGGCCAAAGAGATGTCGAAGACAGGCTTGAAGTGCAAAAAAGAATTAGTGAGGGCTATGTTGCTGATATTGAAGAGCTTCGGAAGAAGAACAACTCTCAAGAGGCAGAGATTCAAATGCTTAAGCTTCAACTTTCTAAAGCTGAAATGGAGCATGATGAGGCCGTTGCCGGCAAAATTTCAGCTGAAGAATCTCACGAGGCAACGAGGGCCAACATCAGCTCAACGTTATTTGATTTCTACCTGCATAGCATTTTGGGGCGTGGTAGCCTTGCCTTTCTGGGCCCCAAGTATGAAATTACTCTGGCTGAAATTTGGGAGGCCGCACTCAATATGCTTGGCGGCAAGGGCGCTGGCTATGCTGAGTCAGCTCTGGAGGAGCATTATCTTGATGATGATGCTCATGCCGCTCTCGCCAGGGGGAGAGAACAGCTTGCAAAATTAAGGGCCGAAACCGCGGCAGGAGAATATTCAGGAAAAATCATCTCAACTGCTCCAATTCAACCTTCTCCTTCAGCCGAAATTGACATTATCGGTTCTAGTTCTCATTCCCCATCTCCTACTAAAGTTACCACTGAGATCACAAGCATACAAGGTGGAGATGAAGGCGGCGAGAGTGCCGAGGCACAGGCTTACGAAGTTGACGTCAGGGAACCGACTTCTGCAGGTAACCCTACTGACAGTCTTGCCCAAGTAGACTGCTCATCTGTTTCTTACGAGCTTGATGGGCTTTTTGACTACTTCTTGAATCTTGGCGAGCCTTTATCTCCTCTTTTTACTGACTTGAACTTTTTTCCTTCTGTAGAGAAAACGTCGGGCATTGTTCAAGCTTCCCCACCTCCAATTATTCCTCCTCCATCTATTCAGGTAACTCCTCCTTCCCCCTCGCAACCGGGATCACAAGAGGAGCAAATAGAAGCTCTTCAATACTTGGATGATCCCATTGCCTCACAAGAATACAAAGGAGAAGAAACCGAGGGGAGTGAGAAGACCCCAGAAGCAACTGGTTTCGATGATGAACCATTAGCTAAACTTTTTTCTCCAGGGAGTGGGTCTTCCTCCAAGAAGAGAGGAAAGCAGGGAGTTTCCAAGAAGAAGAAGAAGAAGGGATCTTTAACTGGCGAAGAAGAGATGGAAGAAAGTCCGACTGAGCCCCTTTCTCCTTCATCCCCTACTCTTACAAGCCGGCCTAAAAAGTTGGTTATTCGGCCAGGTGTAGGCTCAAAAGGTGGACAGAAGAAGAAATGATGGCTCTGGTTCTATGGCTTTCATATCGCTTTTTGCCTTTTTTGCATGTACAGACCGGAAATTGTGCGGGTACCGGCCCCCGCTTTTCTTTTGCTTTTTACTTTGGAACCTGTACCTATATAAAATTCTAATAGTGTTGAATAAAATGATTCTTTTTCTTTGTACAAACTTCTGTCTGTATCTGAGAATGCATTTATTATCCATTTTTGTACAAGTTTCTTCGTACGATATTGTAGTAAGCTTGTGGTATATATTGTTCGAGCGCAATTTTACTGATGTAGTTATACCATGTTGCCCCCTATACCATAAGCTCATTGTAATATTTTATTTTATGAGGAACTTGTACTTTTATTTTTTAAAGAATAATTATTCCACATTTGGAGGAATATTATTTCGTCAAAAAACAGAGTACAAATAAGTTTTTACGCTATCCTTCGAAGATATCACTTTTTACTTTGTGCATACACACATTTTACTGAATGAAATCTTCTATGTGGTAAGGCGGGTATTTGAAAGGTACTTCAACTTCTTTTTGAGGAAGAGAATTTTCTAGAATAAGTAATTCATTCTTCCTTTGAAAGTTATTCTTTGAAAAGTTGCACCTCTGAGGAAGACTTTTTCACGTTTCAACACCTGGAAGTTTTATTTCAATCTTGGTGAAACGTGTGCCTCCGAAGAGGTCTTTCTGCTTGATTGTGCCTCCGGGAGGAGGTCTTTTCATTTCTGCCTCTGGGAAGAGGTCTTTCTGTCTTATTGTGCCTCTGGGAAGAGGTCTTTTCGAAACGGGCCTCCGAAGAGGGCTTTTATTTTGTTTTGCATTTCAACTCTGGTGAAGTGAAACTGCGAAGAGCGGTTGTCGCACTTCAACTCCTAGTGAAATGGGCCTCCGAAGAGGGCTTTTATTTTGTTTTGCATTTCAACTCTGGTGAAGTGAAACTCCGAAGAGCAGTTGTCGCACTTCAACTCCTGGTGAAATGGGCCTCCGAAGAGGGCTTTTATTTTGTTTTGCATTTCAACTTTGGTGAAGTGAAACTCCGAAGAGCGGCTGCTGCACTTCAACTCCTGGTGAAATGTGCCTCCGAAGATTGCCTGGAAGTTACACTCTCAGGGTTGGAGGGTCGTGACTCCTCCAATCTTTTTTGTTGAGTAGAGAACTTTCTTTTTTGCGGCATATGCCTCGTTAGAGGTCTTTATCCTCCGAAGAGTTGTGCCTCCGAAGAGGACTTGTGCCTCTGAAGAGGGCTTTAGTTGTTCCTTGTCCACTTGCTTATGCCTTTTCAGCGATCCTCTATTTTTTCTTTTCAAGCTCGCACTCCCTTCTCTTACAAGTAGTTTGTTTAATCCAAAGAAGTGTACTTCATTGCTAGGCCAGTTCGCGAGAACGGGCATAAGCTTCTTAATTGGATGTTTGTTTGTTCAAACTTCTCAATTTATTAGCTAGAGCCCGTTTTCGGCGAAATCATTGGCCGTTCAATTGAAGCACTTCTTATCTAGGATTTAAATTCGGGGCTTTCGAGACTTGGAATTTGTTCGTTGGATGATAACAAGAATCACTTGGTCTTGTAATGTGCAAGTTTTATTTTCGTTGCCTGCAAAAATTTAAATAGACATTTCAGCAATACATTTAATGTACTTTTCATATCGAAAATAAAGCAAACATGTAATAATAATAAGGAACACAAGATTTATAGTGGTTCGGCCAAGAATTTGGGCCTACATCCACTTTATAGTCTCTCATTATTCACTTGCATCAGTTTTACAATTGCTTTCAATTACAAGAATCATACATTCATAATTCTTTTTACAATATTTCAACAAAGCTATCAAGTAAAGTATGGACGCAAGTGATTGCTGTTCCAAGCCCTTGGAATTTGATCTCCTTCGACAGTAGCGAGTTTGAATGTGCCGTCAAGAAGCTTCTGACCTATGACATATGGTCCTTCCCAATTTGGCCCAAACACACCTGTCGCCGCCATGATTCTCTTCAGGACTAGATCTCCAATCTCAAAGCTGGGTTGGCGAACTTTGGAATTGAAATGTCTGGCTATCCTTTGTTGATGAGCTGCGATTCTGAGCCCAGCCTCTTCTCTTTTTTCATCAAGGAGATCTAGTGCCTCAAGCTATAGTTTTTCATTCTCCGCTTGATTGAAATGGATTCTTCTATGTGAAGGGACCTCTGTTTCTACCGGAATCATTGCTTCTGACCCGTATGCCAATGAAAACGGAGTATGCCCTGTCGCAGTTTTGTGGGTAGTTCTGTATGCCCATAGTGCTAGTGGTAGCTTATCGACCCAACCACCCTTTGCTCTTTCAAGTTGCTTCTTGATGGCTGACTTGATAATTTTGTTTACTGCTTCCACCTGCCCGTTTGCCTGCGGATGAGTACTGCTGAGAAGCTTTTTCGGATTTTGAGTCGTTTGCAAAAATCTTGGAATTCTTCACTTTCGAACTGAGTACCATTGTCTATAATTATCTTTTGAGGCACACCATACCTGCAAATGATACTTTTAGTCACAAAACTTATCATCTTTTTAGAGGTGATAGTAGCCAGTGGTTCAGCTTCTGCCCATTTAGTAAAATAATCTACAGCAACAATGGCATATTTGATTCCAGATTTGGCAGTTGGTAACGGTCCTACAAGGTCTATCCCTCATATTGCAAATGGCCATGGACTGACCATCTGTGTGAGTTCAGTAGAAGGTGCTCTAGGAATTTTGGCGAATCTTTGGCATCTGTCACATTTTCGGGAATAGTCTGCTGCATCTCGATTAATTTCTGGCCAAAAATATCCGTATCGGAGAATCTTCTTTGCTAAAGTTTGACCACCTAAATGATCACCACATTCTCCCCCATGTACCTCAGCTAGGATTGTTTTGGACTCTTCCCTGGATACACATCGAAGTAACGGCATTGAGAATCCCCGTCTGTATAATTGGCCATCCTGGACTATATAGCGAGCGGCTTTCCTCAGTAGCTTCTTTCGTTCTTTTGAATTTTCCGGTAAAGAGCCATTGAGCAGATATTCTGTTATTGGAGTCATCCATGATTCTTGCTCTTGAGACACGCTCATGATCCAATCAATATCCATCTCATCAATGCTTGGAGCCAACAGGACTTCCACTGGAGTCAACCCCAGAAATTGAGCTTCGCCTGTGCTAGAGTACTTTGCGAGAGAATCTGCTTTCGTGTTTTCTTCTCGAGGAATAAGACTTATCATGTAATGATCGAATTCACCCAGGAGTTCCCAAGCCTTTAACAAGTAGGCAGACAGATTTCCCCCTTTCGCTTGGAATTCCTTCTTGACTTGGCATACAATAAACTGAGAATCACTGAAGATCTATAATGCTCGGATGTTTAGTTCTTTAGCAATTCTCAAGCCAGCGATAAGAGCTTCGTATTCTGCTTCATTGTTCGTTGAAGGAAATTTCAATCTCAGTGCATAGCATAATGACCGACCTTCAGGGGTCTCAAGTACAACTCCGGCTCCAGAACAGTAGTCATTTCTCGCGCCATCAACATATAACTTCCATTGGATTGGGGAATCATCGATCGTTTCCTCCTCACTGTTACCCTTATCTGTGAATTCTGCGATGAAATCCGCTAAAGCTTGTCCGTTGATTGCTTTTCGGGGATGATAAGTGATGTCATATTGACTGAGTTCAATGTTCCACTTTAGAAGACGACCCGAAGTCTCAGGGCGAAACAGGACTTGCTTTAAAGGTTGATCAGTGAGGACTCTGATAGGATGAGCTTGGAAATATTGCCTCAACTTCCTTGATGCAATCAGTAGGCAATAGGCGAGTTTTTCCAACTTGGAGTAATTCATCTCTGCCCCAGTGAGTCTTTTGCTGATATAGTAAACTGGATGTTGAATCCTCTTGTCTTCTCGTATCAGCGCTGCACTTAAAGCATGAGATGATACTGCCAAGTATATAAGAAGATCCTCACCATCGCCAGGCCTAGAAAGTATTGGAGGCGTTTCCATATGGCGAATCAATTCATCAAAGGCTTTTTGGCATTCAGGAGTCCAATCGAAGCTTTTCTTTCCTTTCTTTAGAGCGTCAAAGAACGGGATGCATTTATCAGTAGCTTTGGAAATGAACCGACTCAAGGCAGCGACCTTTCCGTTGAGACTTTGCAATTCCTTCTTCATTCTAGGAGCTTTGACTTCTTTTAAGGCGATAATTTGTGCTGGACTAGCTTCAATGCCCTTAGCGCTCACGATGAAACCCAGGAACTTTCCGGACTCCACCCCAAATGAACATTTTAAAGGGTTAAGCTTCATTCCGTATTTTCGGAGGACTGCGAACATTTCTGCTAAGTGTTCTATGTGATCCACTGCTTTCTTAGACTTTACTAACATGTCATCGACATAGACTTCCATAGTCTTGCCCAATTGCGGTTTGAACATAGCATTAACAAGTCTTTGGTAGGTTGCCCTCGCATTCTTCAGCCCGAAGGGCATAACTCTGTAGCATTAAAGACCAACATCGGTGATAAAGCTCGTGTCCTCCTGATCTGGCTCATGCATCATGATCTGGTTATATCCGGAGTAGGCATCCATAAAAGATAACAATTCATGTCCCGCTGTTCCGTCTACCAGTTGATCGATCCTGGGTAACGGGAAGCAGTCTTTGGGGCAGGCCTTGTTTAGATCTGAAAAATCGATGCACACTCTCCATTTTCCGTTGGCTTTCTTAACCAGCACTGGATTCGAAACCCAATTCGGATAGGTAGATTCTTTGATAAAGTTATTCTCCTTGAGCCGATCAACTTCTTCTTTTAATGCTGCTGACCTTTCTGGACCTTGAGTTCTCCTTTTCTGTTTCACAGGTGTAAATTTTGGATCAATATTCAGAGCGTGTACTGCAACTTCTGGGGATATTCCGCACATATCGGCATGAGTCCAAGCAGAAACATCCAAATTTGCTTTTAAAAAAGATATTAAGATATTCTGAATTGACACATTAAGTTGTGAACCCACATTCAACACCTTGTTTGGGTCCTTTGGGTCAACAGGTACTGGTACTGTCGTTTCCACTGGTACCACTCTATTCTCCCCTGTACTGGCTTTTCTAGGATCCATCTCTTTTCGTGCTCTGCTGTGCTCGCCAGTGCAGGGTCCGCTCTGTAATTGCTACAAGGCTGGTTCTTTGATGTGGACTGGGGTTGCCGCATCCTTTCCCATTTCTCTTTTCCTTGCTTCTCGCAGCTCTGTCAGATAACACTCCCGCCCAGCATTTTGATCCCCTTTTATAACTCCTACTCCATTGTCTGTGGGGAATTTAATGGTGAGGCACCATGGGGCCAGAACAGCTTTGAATGCTGCAAGAGTTGGACGGCCAAGGAAAGCATTATAAGCGAAAAATTCGTCAACAATCACAAAAGTTTGCTTGCGGACTACTTTTCTTTCTCCCTCTCCAAGTTCTACAAGCAAATCAACGGTTCCTATCGGCTGTTTTGGCTCCCCAGTGAAGCCAGCGATTTTCTACGACGAGGCTTGCACATCAGCCATAGGGATCTTCATTTGGTCGAATGTTTTCTTGAAGAGGATATTGCAGGATGCGCCACAATCAATGAGAACTCTTCTGACAATAGCTGGCCCGATACCAGCCGAGATGACTGAGGGATCCAAGGTGGGAGCTTCAACACCTGTGGAATCCCTGGCTCTGAACACAATATCATCATTGAAAGTTTTTTGTTGTTTCAGGGGCGTAGTATCTTCCAGAACAAAGACATCTTCTTCGGCCGGTGCATATTTCAAAGCCCGGGTGTACCTTTCCATCTCACCCCAGCTCTTGCCTGCTGGGTGAGGTCCTCCCGTAATGACATTGATAACAGGCCTTCCGGATTCATGCCCTGCAGCCTTCTCACTTGTCCTGGGTTGATGAACAGGAGCTCGTTGCCCCTGACTAGACGAAGCAGGATTGCTGCTATTCTTTTCCACAAACTGTTGCAGCTTGTTTTCTCTTATCAATTCTTCAATCAAATTTTTCAATTGGCGGCATTCATCGGTATCATGACCGGGTTGATTATGGAAGCGGCAAAACTTCCCGCTTTGTACAGCTTTTTTCTCGGTTCTCAGAACGGGAGGTTTAGGATAATCAACAGAATCTTTAGTGGCAAGGTAAATACGCTCCGGTGTATCTGATAAAGGAGTATATTCCGATGGCTTGAAGGAACGAGGCTTCTTCAGATTTTTCTGTTTCTTCCCATCGTTATTTTCCCTTTTTTGTCCTACAGATTCATTCTTGCGTGGAGCAGCAACGTTATCTTCAGCTTTTTGCAATACTGCCTTTACCGGTACAGGACGGCTTTCCAGGCATATGAACTCATCTGCTTTCTTGTAGAATTTTTCAAGGGAATTTGGTTCCTTCATGTTAAGCCATTTTCCAAATTCGCTTGAACTTGTCGATGGCCCTAATCAGATAGGTCAAGATCATCCGTGGTTCTGCATTGTCTACCTCGGCCAGCGCTATATTAAAGCGATTCAAGAAAGATCTGATAGTTTCCCCTGAATTCTGTTCAAAACTTGACAACGATATGATATCTTTGGCTTTTGAAGCATATAGTCTGAACTGCTCCTTAAATTTCCGGGTTAGGTCAGAAAACTGATCTATAGACCGAGTTGGTAGCTTGGTGAACCAAAGCAGAGCTACACCTTCCAAATATACAGGAAAATATCGACACTTTATTTCATCAGAAGCTCTGGCACCTGTCATGTGCCAATCGTACGTATACAAGAATTCGTTCGGATCACTTGTTCCCTTGTAAGCTGGAATAGTTGGAGGGACGAACTTCCTTGGGAATTCAGCCTTTAGGATCCTTTCGGTAAACGGGGTTTTACTTGGAGCGAAACCCCATTCCTTCTCGTCTTCATTCCTTTGCATGCTCTCTTTCATGATTTGTCGAACCATTTCAGAAAGATACCCCTCATCATTTCGAGCTTTGGATCCACCAACTTCAGGAAATGTCTGCTCAAAGGGGCTGGCAGCCCTCTCAGGAATGTTTCTTTCTTCAGCATCATGAATGTTGCCAGCAAAGTTCCTTTCATTACCCGTTGGTTGACGGTTTACCCCAAGTAAATCGTTCAACTTATTCAAAATTAGGGCATTTTGGGCATTCTGAGCCTCCAATTGTGCACTTTGGGCATTTATCTGCTGGTTCAGCCCTAAGATTACAGCATCCAACTCCGCTTTTGTAACCCCAACAGGTGGAGTGGCTTGATTAGGTACTGGGGAAGTGGAGGTTCCCTCTTGAACATTTCCAGATCTAACAGATCTACTCCTTCTCCCCGGAGACATGATTTCAGATAAACTTCTAGTCTTCAGAGAGATTACTTCAGCAAACTTTCGTGGAGCAATGATGATAATTCGCCCGAGTTCAATTCTCAGTGAAAGCACCAAAAATGTTAACGCTAAAATTTGAACGCTAACACCCCGGTGTGTAAAGTGTAGTTGTGAAAGCACCACCCGATGATTCGGGAACAGAGTATAAGCAGAAAACCACAGAAAAAGCAGTAAATAACAACAATTTTATAGTGGTTCGGCTCAATAGTTTGCCTACGTCCACTCTGAATATCTTTATTGATGATTTCGTTACGATTCGATACAATTCTTCCCAAGTACAACACACTTTGAATTACTAAACACTTTGAACGTTTAGTTTAAACTTCAATGTAAGTGAAGGTCTTCAAATCCATGTCGGATGTATGAGATTCCTTCTTGAAGTTGTTCATGGCGTTCTACGTGTCTTGAAAGCTTTGAGTGTCGAGTCAGTTTGGAATGTAGCAGAGTATCGGTGCTTGGAGAGAATCAGCCAAAAGTCCTTTGAACGTTGGAGGTGGTCGCATATTTATAGGTGTGATTCTGGGCATTAGTTTTTCTCTCAAGTCATGAGTCGTGCACGACTCATGGAGAGTCGTAAGTCGCGCTCGACTCAAGGTTCAAGAGTCAGCAGGCAGTGGGGTAAGTGAAGTGGTTCTGAGCTTTTCTTCGTTCATCTGGATACAAGTCCTAACTCGTTCGCGAGTTAAGAGGTCACGGTTTAAAGTGAGGCAGCACTAAAATCTTGGCTCTGCGGTTTTAGGTCGTGTACGACTTAAACTAGGTCGTAAGTCGTCGACGAGTCATCTTATTGCGGCATGGTATTGAACTTGTCCTCTAAGTCTTAGGTCGTAACGTTTTTAAGTCGTGGACTTTCTTAAGTCGTGACATTTCCTAAGTCGCTTAGGTCTTAATCCTGTTTGGTCGTTAGCTTCTTAACTCGTAAGCTTTCTCTGAGACATGACATATCTTAAGTCGCAGAGGCTTTAAGTCGCGGATTTCTCTGAGATGTGAGTCGCTTTGTTTGCCTAAGTCGTTTACGACTCATGCTAGGTCGTAAGTCATAGACAGCTTTAGGTCATTAACTTATTTCCTTCTTGAGTCGTGCCATCTCTTAAGCCGTAGACTTCCTTAAGTCGTCTGGACCTTAACTCGTTAGGTCGTGGAGACCCTAAGTCGTGTACCCTCCTTGATCCATTGAGTCGCTGTCTCCCTTGAGTCGTTGAGTCGGCCATCAGTTTAACACGTTAAACTGTTAGGTCGTACCATTCATAAGTCGTTCATGCTTTGTCTTGTTAAATCGTCACGCATCTTAAGTCGTGAGGTTTGCTAAGCCGTAGACTTCTCTTGATCCGTTAAGTATCTTATGTCATAAATCGTCCCAGGCCTTAACTCGTTGTCTTAACGGGGTTAACACTTGGTTTTACAGATTTTTTTTTCTTTCTTCTTTGTTTTAGAAAGTGAAGATAGGAAAGGAATTGAAGATGAATGATATAAGTTAATATAGGTTTGAATTAGGTTTTATTAAAAATAAAAGAAAATTAAAATAAAAGTTGGCACTTGTCATTTCCCTTATTTAGTTAGCTAACATATGTTAATAAGAATAATTATAAGTTAACACATGTAACTTTCGTGCATAATTAGATTTTTAAATGTTTTAAAAAGCTTTTAAAATTGATTTCCTAATTAATAAATGCATATAGAAATAAATTCCTTTAAAAAGAAAATAATATAAAACAATTTATGTTCTAAATAAAATCAAATAAAATACATTTTAAAACCAAAGCATAATTTAAGATATATATCTATCTTTTTAATTTCAAATTTAAATATCCAAATAATTTCAAATTCAAATTAAAAATCAATTTGATATATACAAATATTTAAACAAACCCAAATTCCATTTGTATATAATAATTCTATTTAATATATATATATATATATATATATATATATATATCAACACATTAATTTGTTGTTTTAAATTAACAATTTTACCAGTTTTAATAATTTATTAAAAGAGATTATCACATTTAATTTGCTTGAAATTCCCGAGATATCACACCATTTATATTCTCGGCCACTCCCGTAATGTTGAAACAAGTCAGCAAGCAGAAAAGGTTCAAGAAAAAATAAACAGAATGATCTGTCGAGCACGAAAAAATCAATTTACCGACCCAATCCAACATTTCAAAAGCCCAAACATTAACCGGCTCGAATCTCTACTAAATTAAATTGTAAATTGTAGGACATAAAACATAAAGCGCTACATGTTCGTTTATATCAATTAACTATAGTTAATACCGAAATATATTTTAAGAGAGAATAATAAGTTGACTAGCGTGTATGGTGCATCAATTGAGATCGCAGATTGCGATTCAAACCAACTATAATCCAAAGCAGAAATATGGATTTATTCAAGCTCTTTCCCAAACTAGTTCAATCTTCAAATGTAGAACAAAATTCATTGGAGTTACTCATATCCAATACTTTAAATGGCTTCAATCACAATATTATTTGCTTTGATCAAAGTTGGAAGATAGTTAGTAATGGGTTTGCAAAGAGAAGTAAAAATGAAAAATTTGAAGGGTTTCAATTAAAAATGAGTTTCGCCAGAATAGGAAGACCCAAATCTTTGGATGCTTCTATTGAAGTACCAATTGAGAAAGTTGCTCAAATTTCCGCTGGTTATGAGAAAAGTTCAGTCAACGATTTTGTACAGCACCCAAAGAATCAGGGTAAATAGTTGTTCTTTTCCCTTTTTAATTCTTCTGCGTTTTTTAGTCGTGCAGCAGCTTCAATTTTTAAGTTTTTATCTACACATTTGAGCTGAATAAAATGAGGCATCATCTGTTTAACTACAAGCTTTTCTTAGATTGAAAATGATTTAATGTTGGCACATTACTAAACGGAATTCTGAATATTATTTATTATTGTATTACATGTGCACTACATAGCAACAATATCAATGATATGACTACATTTATGCAAAATAATGATCCCCTACACCATATCTGAGCTAATGACTTGTTTCAGGAGGGTTATTTTTTGAACGAACTGATATGTATAAAGATGGCAGAGTTAGCCTTGAAGATATTGAATTCACTATGAGTGCAATAAAACAAACAAGGGAGCATGCTCATGAGCTTATCAGTCATTGCAGGTTGCGCTTGAAACTTCATTCTAAAAACACATAGTAGGAACAGTTTTATATACTATGTGAGTTGCTTGCATTTTGAATCATGCTCTTCAAAAGTCACAGGACGCATAGTGCTGCAACCTTAGCTATTTCTCAGTCCAATGATTCACTTGCTCGAGATGTTCTGAAATCTGCACTTGCGGGAGGCATTGCATGCTCATTTTCTGCATTTGTAATGCACCCTGTCGACACAATTAAGGTAATTTGTTGAAATTCGCAGGAAATTATATACTTTATTTATCAATGCAGTATACTTTCACTTTATCAGACTCATGTGCAAGCATCAACACTATCATTTCCAGAGCTTATTTCGAGAATTCAAGAGTTTGGTCTTACAGGAATGTATAAAGGTTCCATCCCTGCTGTTCTTGGTCAATTTACTAGGTTAGAATTTATGTTAGTATCTCTATGATTTAAGCATAGTAGGCATATGATTTTCTTTAATTGGCAGCCATGGGCTACGGACTGGTCTTCATCAAGTAAGCAAATATATTCTGTTAAATGCAGCTCCTGGACTTCCAGAGGGTCAGGTAATTCGCTGTTATCTGTACATTTTAAGGCTATATTAATTGCTGGAAACATCTATATAGGAAGCAACTTATAAGAAGATAGAAAGGCCTTTTCGAAAAAAATAAAAAAATATGAAGATAAAAAAGCTCGCTCAAAATGCATTCACAATCTTGTATGTTTTTCTTAGCCAAAAACTTTCTTATTGACAGCCCATAGCTGATCAGACTACTGAACTAAAAACCCACAAGCACATTTCATGTACTAAATTGAGATTAGTCAAATGTAAGGACATTTCAGAGAACTCTTTGTTTCATATCATGTTCAAACTTCAAAGTCAAGTTACAGGAAGCAAATATGCAGCCAAACTACTAGTAATACACAAGTAGTAAAAAAGCTCATTTTATTGGTAATGTGTAGAATTTATTCGAGAGACAATGTGAACACATTGTAATCAATGTATTTTGCACATATTAGGTGCAATCTTTGGCATCATTTTGCAGCACGGTTATTGGAACAATGTATAGAGTTCCATTTGAGGTTCTAAAGCAAAGACTACAGGCAAGCATATTTGACAACGTGGGAGAAGCTGCTGTAATTAGCTGGCAACAAGATGGCTTGCAAAGTTTCTTTCGTGGAACCGGTGCTACCCTTTGTAGGGAGCTTCCTTTCTATGTTTTCGGTGCAGGTCTTTATCGAGAGTCCAAAAAGGTAACTTTTTTCAGAAAAAGAGAAGGAAAAAAAAAATAAAAAAAAATAAAAAAAATAAAACTTGATTGTCTATTATGGCATCCTCTAAAGAAGCATGGAATATAAGTACACTTACATAGAGTCTACGTAATGGTACCAGTGCAATGACCACGGATCCAGTATTAAGACAGTTTTAGTTGCTACTGGAGGTTTTGGGTTTGTAGCCAGACATACATAATAACCAATATTTAAGTAAAATACTCTAAATGGTGGACTAACTCATCGATGCCCTTCAACACATTGTGTGTTGGAAATAAACTTGATTTTAGGAATCATTAATTATCTTGGACAATTTGAATTTTAGCATTTATGAAAATAATTAATAAGAGGCTAAAATTTAACCGATAGAAGAAAGTGGATATATATTGTAGTAAAAGTCTCTGGAGTTGTATATTCCAGAAATGAGGGTTATTGATAATTGTACAAAACTCCAAAGAATGACTGTTAATCATTACATTGAATACATCTCCATCATTTATTTATGAGACTTGTTATTATAAATAGAGGAGAGTTTTTTCATTTGGATGAAAAATGTATGTAAGCAAATGAATGCAAAAAAGTAAACATATAAGGATGACAAAAAAATTTTGTTTCCTCCTTAAAAATATTTCTCCCAATCTGCATTTACAAAATTACATTTACATCTCTCTCCTTCTTCTTCTTGTAAAATTCCCAACATCTTGTCAATTATAAGCTTATAGCTATTATAGTTTTGTTTGGTACAAAATTTCACAACGCTTTTTTATTGAATATCTGGTAAGGCCATGGAAAAAATCATAAAAAGGGAGCTAGAGCCATGGGAAACAGTAGTTGTAGGAGCAATAACAGGGGGGTTTGCATCTGTGCTGACGACACCATTCGATGTGATTAAGACAAGAATGATGACAGCACCGCAAGGCGTGCAAGTGACCATGCAAATAGCAGCCTTAACTATTCTTCGTGAAGATGGACCTTTTGCTCTTTTCAGGGGAGCAGTGCCTAGGTTTTTCTGGGTTGCACCTTTAGGAGCCATGAATTTTGCTGGGTATGAACTCATTAGAAAGGCCATGGATTCTATTTGACATTCTTGTTACTGTCGCCTAAATTATGGTGTGTAGCCATTATTATAACCTAATAGTTTGTCACTGTCACTTGCAAACTATAAACTGACTGATTATCCAATTCTTTAAACACACCTATGTGTTTTCTTTTTTCTTTATACACAGAAATACTAGTCGCTAAAACTGGAATCTATTGGGTTTCAAGTTTCAACTTTGTCATCATGCTCTCAGTATATGATTCCTCTATGTCCACTCTTCTTCTTCTTGTTTTTTCTTTATCTAAAGAATCAAGTTTCGCTTGTAAATTTTAGAAAAGTATTTGTACTTAGGTACTTGCTACATGGTTGTTTGTTTTGGAGTTCGAACTCATGGTCATTTGGTTCCACAGTCCGAACTATCAACCAACTGCACCAAATTACATCCACTCATGTAATGTTTTCTAATGCACGGGACCGACAACACAAACAATGATTAGGATAACGTGAACTACAATGTTTAATGTCCAAACTTTTCTCCCACTGTTTTTATGCTCTGTGGGTGCGTTCATGGACAGGCGATTGGCCGGCCGGAGGAAAAACGGTGACGGATTATTAGATGTAAAAATTAAGTCAACGGTTGGAAAGTAGCGTTTCACCGCTTCGATTTTCAAAGTTTTCAAAGAGCAGTTGTTTACGTCCGCGTAAAAATTGTTGTATCAGTTTTTCCGAGACTTAATTTTACATCCTGTCTAACTTTTAATTAAAAATTTGTGTGAATGTTTTAACCTCTGGCCTCTAATCAAATTTGTCTGCTACGCAACCTATGACTGTAGTTTTGCATGGGTTGAACTGAAATCAGAGGGATGGCTGCTTGTTACTCTATTTTGTGCGGTTCATTTCTATGAATTACTAAGATTCCATATAGTTTCATTTACGAATGAAATATCGCACGCAGCATGCTTTTGGTGGCTTGAAACATCTTGACTTTAAGTTTAGACTAAAAAGAAGCAAGCATGCTGGATAAAGCCTATTTTTGTTCAAGTGTCATAAGCTTTAATGACAGCCTTGGCACAATGTTCTAACATAACATTAAATAAGGATCAAATTATGATTTAAAGGAAAGTTCTGTTTAGGGGTGTGAGTAATATTTGTTCAGAAATTTAGTGACCGAACAGTTCATTTCGGTCTTTTCTATTCGCATATTAAATTTAATGGATTTAATATCGGTTTGTAACATTATTTTATTCTACTGTCGATTTAATCGAATTAACAACTTTTATTATAATGTTAGCATTTATGGTGTTATACTAGTTTTTATAATTTTATAATTGGTTTAGCGTTAAAAATATAATTTTTATGTAGAAAACTAAATCATTTCTTTCATAAAAGTAAACAAAAAAAATGTAAATAAACAAACATCTAATCACAAATTTTTTATTCTATTGGGAGTAAATGGAACGTTCATAACAAGTGATAATTTCACTTGCTACCCTTTTTGTTCGCTTAGATTAGATATCGGTCAAATCATATGGAATTATTTCTACCTCAAAATCAGTTGAACGCTCATTTCACTTCTCTTTCACGTTGTAATATCTATAGGTTTGACTGTTATCCAAAGGAACAATTGTTCTACTCTGCAACCGAAGTGTAACACTCAACTCAATCTACATGTTAGAATGAACACAAGTATGTATAACAAAATATGACGTATTACCAGCAGTAAACTTTTCACAATAGTGAACCATCGTCAACGAACAATATATTTGTTTTTTTGACCCCGAAAGAAGGCCCTTTGATTATCATGTTAGTGCCATAGATAGGTATGAATCGAACAACTTAAAGTGAAACACTATTCAAAAGATAACTCGTCTCATTTGAATAAAAAGTTAATATCAGCGTTATTGATAATTAATATAAATTCTGTTTTTACTCAAAGCAAATCAGTTAATCCATTAATATTATCTGATTGAACCATGATTTTTATTATTGGACTTTTCATTTGATTCTAGATATTATTATAGTTTTGATTATTGTTCAAGTTTTTGATATTTATGTAATATAGTGATGAAGTGATGATGTTCACAATATGTTGTTACTTAAAGGTGTAGATTAATGATTAAAAGTAGCACTTTACCCTAGATGATCTGTAAGCAAATAAACTTGTATCTACTACCGTGCTTCAGCAAAGTCCATATATAGTTTAACGTTCAAGTTGTTTAAAAATTGCCGACGGTTGAATTCACTCTTAGGAGTCTCATAAATATAACGTTCGACATGCATCCAATGTTAATTTAAATAAAATAATTTAAAGAAGTAAAGTAGTATGTTTAGATTAATTATAATTTTATTAATGTTTTTATGAGTATGAAAAATTAATGAATAAAATATATATAAAAGTCATATATTTAGTTTATTATTTACATAGATCAAAAACAATATATATTAAAAAATATATATTATACGGTGGTTGAAATTATTAATATTGATTAATGGTTAAAATATAGCCATATTGGCAATAGATAATAGGTTTATTGTTTACTTGGGTTGATGGGCCTATCTAATAAATAAATTATGTTATGTGGACGCATATTAGGAAGTTATTTTTGAGCATCTGATATGATAAATAAACCCATGTAACCTCCATTTATTGTCCTGGCTTACTACATATTAAGTTTATTTTTGATTAATGGCTTTGCACACGGTTAACCAAATTAGAGAGAATTCTCCAAGACGACGCTGAGGGTTTAACGTGATAATGACTGGTTGAATATGAAAAATAATCTTCTATTAATTAGTACGATATTCGTATCAACCTTTCCAAATACATGTAAAGACGACATCAGAGTGTTTAGTTCGACGAGATGAAGAGAGTGGAAGTTGTAGATTCCCAATACGACGAGCAAATCAAAAAGAAAAAGGAGTCAAAGTTAATATCGACTATGTTACTATTCATCTTCGATAACTATTCACACGCTCGTTGTCCATTACTAGACCTGGCTAGAGAAGCCGATGGAGGTATCAATCAATCCAGGAAGAAGAGGTGATGCTTCTAACACCAACGACGACGACATCGATAACCAATTGCGACGGCGATTGAAAACCGATCAAGTTGAGGTTTCGATTAGGGTTTCTTACAAACGACGTTGATTGACATTTTATTATTATTTGACTACATATCATACACTTTTATAGAATATTATAAATTACATGTAAATATATTAATATGTTAGTAAGATATTTATAAATTGAAAGGTTAGCTGAAAATTAATAAATTGAAACATTCAAATCTCATAAAGAAAATAAATTAATATGTATTTTTTAATGGAATCTTTATTAATAGTTGGAATAGAAACACAATCTTTTGGTTTGACCGCGAATTTACAAAAATACCATCATATGGAAACAAGTGAACAAGAGTTCGAATCTCACAATGAACAAAAATTAATATTTATTTTAAAATGGAAAATTTGGAAAGTAAGTAAGGTAACAAGTTCAAATACAAAAATTATATATTTTTTAATTTTTTTTTCAATTAATTTTTGTTAAAAAAACATAGAAATTTTAAACTTCTGAAGTTCTATTCTTTTACCAGGGTTTTTATATACACATGCATTGCACGTGATATAAACTCTTGTATGAATAATTAACAATTATTGATGCAGCGGAAATACGAAATTTAAATGAAACGGTGAAAATGGAAATCAGTCGATTGAAAATACTGCAAGGCCCAAATTCGTTGATCCGAATATACCGAATTCTAGCTATCTCTGACACGTTGATCGCGCACGATACCGTGAAAGAAGATTTACAATTCTTCGAGCGTTGATCAAGCGCACTTGATTCCGCGAATTGGCTTCAACGATCGTTGATTCGAGCGCACTCGAATAACCGAAAGTGGAGACAGGAGATCACACTCAACTACCAATTTAATGAAAGCACAAGGCTAACAAAACAAGACTTTATTCCAAAATCAACTACTTTACAAATGACCCGCCCTTGCCTATTTATGGGTTATAACAACATACGGTTCAACTAGACAGTACCACCGACCTAACTTAGGTCGTTTGCGACTTATCTCATAAAAGACACACGACTCACGACTTACTTAGGTCGTACGCGACCTAACAATACAACACACATTCACAGATATACAACACAACGACTCAACAAACACAACATGCCCAGTACACGACCTACGAGTTATCATACATACACGACTTAACAAAGTACACGAGTTACGACACATCAACACGAGTGACTTCAAATGCCACATCATTATTACAACACAACAACGACTTACGACCTATACAAATATCATACATAACGACATAAGAATAACGCGACCCTAACACTGCACCGCATCATCTTTATGCGACTTACTTTCCAGCGACCTACAACACTTCGGCATAATCATATCCGCCTCCAGCGACCTAACATAGGTCGTAACACGCAAGGTCGCAACTTGAAGGATCGGAGCGACCTAAGGAAATGCTCACCGGTTTGCTTATCTCGTTAGGTCGTTGCTTCGTTAGGTCGTAACCCGTTAGCGACCTATGATTTAACTCGTTAACTCTCCCGAGTGTCTTCATGCTTTGCTCGTTAACTCGCGAGCGACCTTCGTTATGTCGCGAGTCTCCACTAGGTCGCGAGCGACCTAAAAACTGTTTTGTTAACTCGCTGGGTTGGACCTTTAGACTTCTTAGGTCGCTTGAACGACCGGTCTTCACACTAGGTCGCTGCCGACCTATCTCCACTACCTCCACACTAGGTCGTGAGCGACCTAAAGCCTTGGAACGACTCAAATCCAATGAGTTGGTGAATTCCATTGCTTTGTCACTCGGTTGGGCTGCATCATCCTCCCCTGGTTGGGAAAAATTCGTCCTCGAATTTAAAAGTTCTTCCCCATCGGTCTGTTCATCCCCATAATAAGGTATTAAATGTTTAACATTAAACACATCAGAAGTATACACATCCTCCGGCAGCTTCAACCTGTAAGCGTTTTCATTGATCCGTTTCACAATCTCTACAGGACCAATCTTTCGAGCTTTAAGTTTATTGTATGCTCCCACTGGAAAACGATCATTCGTTAAGACCACATATACTGAATCTCCTTCATCAAACTCAACACTTCGTCGCTTCAAATCCGCAGATCGTTTATACCTCTCATATGTCTTCTTCAATCGTTCCTGAACGATTCTATGGCATTCTGCCAACCCATCAACAAAATCAGCAGCCCGCTTAACTGTCCCCTTCGGTTGTGGCACTATCGTCAAATTCAACGGCCCCTTCTGCAAGCTAGAATATACAATCTGAAATGGACTGAAACCTGTGCTACGATTCACCGCATGATTATGAGAAAACTCTGCTTGACATAACTTCACATCCCAACTCTTCAGATTATCCTTCACAAGACACCGTAATAAATTTTCCAACGATCTGTTCACAACCTCCGTCTGTCCATCAGTTTGCAGATGATAAGCACTACTGAAATTCAGCTTAGTTCCCACCATCCTCCACAAACTTAGCCAAAAATGACTCAGAAATCTGGTATCCCTGTCAGAAACTATAGATTCTGGTAAACCATGCAAACGATAGATCTCTCTAAAAAATAACTGTGCCACATGTACTGCATCTGCTGTCTTCTTACAAGCAATAAAATGTACCATCTTCAAAAAACGGTCCACCACCACATATATAGAGTCATTCCTCCTTTGAGTCCTCGGCAAACCCAACACAAAATCCATGCTTATATCTACCCACGGCTTTGTAGGAACAGGTAAAGGCATATACAATCCCGCATTTGTAGTCGTCCCTTTTGAAACTTGACAAACATGACATCTATGCACAAACTTATCAACTTCCCGTCTCATCGATGGCCAATAATAGGATTGAGAAATCAACTGCAACGTACGATCTCTACCCACATGGCCTTCTTCATGTAACTCTTTGATAATGTTCATTCTTAAGCTGAAATCTGGTATACATAATCGATTTCCCTTGAATAAGAATCTGTCTACCAATACAAACTCATTAGTACTCCCATCCTTGACTTTCTCAACAAATTTCGTAAAGTAAGGATCTTCTTCGAACAATTCTGGCAATAGTTCAAATCCTGTCACTTCAATCTTCATCGTTGTCAACAAATGATTCCTCCTGCTCAAAGCATCAGCTACACGATTCGTTACCCCTGATTTGTGCTTTACAACAAAAGCAAACTGCTGTAGATACGCGACCCATGAAGCGTGCCTGGCTGAAATTTTGTCCTGCCCTTGCAAATGCCTCAAAGCTTCATGATCCGTATAAAGAACAAATTCCTTCTGAAACAGATAATGTCTCCAGTGCTTCACAGCTTGGACAATCGCATAAAACTCCATATCATAAGTGCTATATCTCAACTTGGCTTTAGATAACTTGTCACTGAAATAAGCAACTGGTCTTCCCTTCTGACTCAATACTCCACCAATCCCAACTTTCGATGCATCAGTATGTAACTCAAACAACAACTAAAAATCCGGTAAAACTAGAATTGGCGCTGACGTTAATAATGTCTTGATCTTCTCAAAAGCAACCCCTGCTTCCTCTATCCTTGCAAAATTCTTTCCTTTCATGCAGTCAGTTACAGGTGCCATTATACTGCTACAGTGTGGAATGAATCTTCGGTAAAATGAAACCAACCCATGAAAGCTTCTCACTTCAGTAATTGTCTTGGGTTGTGGCCAACTCCTGACAGCTTCTACTTTACTTTCATCCACTTGAATGCCTTCCTTCGACAGAACATATCCCAGAAACAAAACACTGTGCGTCACGAACACACACTTCTTTGTTGCAGCATAAAATTTCTCTTGTCGTAGAATCAACAGTACTTCACGCAAGTGTTGAATATGCTCTTCCATACTCCCACTATAGATCAAAATATCGTCAAAGTAAACAACCACGAACTTCCCAACAAATGATCTGAAAATTTGGTTCATCACTCTCATAAAAGTACTCGGAGCATTTGACAAGCCAAACTGCATAACCAATCATTCGTATAGACCTTCCCTAGTTTTAAAAGCAGTCTTCCAATCATCACCCGGTCTAGTACTAATCTGATGGTATCCACTCTTCAAGTCAATCTTTGAAAACACAGCAGCTCCACTCAACCGGTCAATCAAATCATCAAACCTCAGCATAGGAAATCTGTATCTCACAGTGATCTTGTTTAGAGCCCGACTGTCCGTACACATTCTCCACGAACCATCCTTCTTTGGTACCAATAAGGCTGGCACTGCATAAGGACTCAAGCTCTCCTGAACATGCCCCTGTTCTAACAACTCATCCACCTGCCTTCTCAGTTCCTCATGCTCTTTAGGACTCATCCTGTAATGTGGCCTGTGTGGTAAAACTGCCCCTGGCACAAGATCAATCTGATGTTGAATATCCCTCAACGGTGGTAATTCCGTTGGCAACTTTTCAGGAAACACATCTTTGAATTCTTCCAGTACCGGCTTTACTTCCTCTGGAACTTCAATAGATTCAAAAGCTTCATGTCCAATCAACAAGAACACCTCTGGACTCTCCTCTACTTCTTCAATAAATTCCTTCAAAGTCAACAAATTCTTCAACTCCTCAATCTCCTCTGATTTGCTCTCTCCTTGCTGTCTCTTCTTTGGAACCAAAATGATCTTAACACCTTCAAACATCAAGCTGTAGCTATTGGTTCGACCATCATGCTGCACTGCTCGAACATACTGCCATGGCCTTCCCAAAAGCAAGTGACAAACATCCATCTCTACCACATCACACCAAATCTCGTCTTTATACTTCTACCCAATAGAAAATGGAACTCGAACTCGCCTGTCCACCTTCACCTCTCCTCCTTTCCTCAGCCATGCTAACTTGTAAGGATTTGGATGCTTCTCCGTTTTCAGCTTCAACTTTCTCACAGCTTCGGTAGAAATAATATTGTCGCAACTCCCTGCGTCAATCACAAATTTACAAACCTTTCCCAGAATAGTGCAGGTTGACTGAAAGATGTTACTCCTCAACCAACTAGCTTCTTCTTCTTGCTTCGGCGTTAAACATAATCTTCTCATCATTAGGTTACATTCTTCATCTCCTGACGCAATATCCTGTTCATTCTCCTCAACTGGACTAGAATAATCTTCACCAACATCCTCACCTTCCGCTTCAGCAATCATAGTTCGTTTCTTTGGCCTCGGACATTCATTACTCTTGTCACCCACTTCCTGGCAATTATAACATTTGAAACTGTTGTTGACCTTCGCCTTCGCAACTTCATTCACAACTGGTTTACTGACAGTTTTAGAAACATTGTGTAACAACCCCCATATTTATCGAGTTTATATTTAAATATTTTATTTAAATATTATATCGTTAATCGGATTTTGGTCCGAAAAGCTACTTTTTGCAAACGGTCAAATTAGGACACGAGACCACTTCCATTGAGTTCGAAATGCCGTTTACAACTTTTTTTAAGTATAAACATCGATAGGTTTGGGCTTAGTGAAATTTCACTAACTTGTCCCGCTTTGGACTTTGGGTTAGTTTAGCCTATTAAGCCCAAGTTCCAATCCCCCTTCTCCTCACTCTTCATAAATTCCTAACTAACTTGAAAATTTCATTAATGGTGAAGAGAATGGGAAATTAAAATTCCAAGCTCAAATTTAATTGCTAATCCAACATTCAACTCCAAATTCAAGTAGAAGATATTGGATTCAAGTTTTGAATTGCTTCTCCATTGGCTTCAAGCTTCATCTTCATCCATTTTAGTGAAAATGCGAGATTTTTATCTCACACTCTTGCTTATAACTATATTGGACTGTTGGGAATGATTCCCTATCATGTTTGCATGCACATTTGCATTTGGTTTGGATTGGATTGGCGAAAAACTCCACTTTTTAGCGTTTTTGGTGAATTTCCAGCCTTAGGTCGTTCTGGACCCTTAGGTCGCTCGGGTTCGTGGCTTGCGCGCGTGGAAAAGTCGCATGGGCGTTAAGCCGTAGGTCGCTCGCGAGTTAAGCCTTAAGCCGTAGGTCACTCGCGAGTTAAGCCTTAAGCCGTAGGACGTTCGCGAGTTAAGCCTTAGGTCGGTTGGCCTTTATAACGTTAGGACGCTCGCGTGTTAAAACTTTAGGTCGCGCTGGCCTTAAGTCATAGGTCGTCTCCGACCTAATATTGCCTCCGCTATTTCACTAGGTCACGCGAGCCTTAGATTGTAGGTCGTAAGTCGCCTAGGTCGTAGGTCGCTCGGTCCTGCTTCTGTCCCTAAGTCGCGTAACCCCATCACCTTTATGTCGTTAGGTCGTTAGGCCTATAACCCGTTAAGTCGCGAATATCTTAGGTCGTGAACCCTGTTAGGTCGCGTTGTACTTTAGGTCGCATGACCTATAGGTCGCTTGCTCCAGCTAGGTCGCTCGGCCACTTTGTTAAGTCGCTCGTCCTGTTGCTCTGTTAGGTCGCAACCTCTGTTAGGTCGGCCATGTTGGGTCGCGAGTCATCGTTAGGTCGCGAACACCTCTAGGTCGCAACCACTAACTCGCTTGACCCCTTAGACCCCTAGGTCGCAACCATTGGGTCGCTCGTCCCTATCCCCCTTAGGTCGTTAGGCCTCATTTTGTCTTCACTAGGTCGAACCCCGTAGCGGTGGCGTTGCCCCCGCACCCCCACCTTGGGGGGTTGCCACCCCCCCAGACCCTCCTTCGTAGGGGATCTTAGATGAAAGGTGCATTTTGAGCTGATTTCCTTGGATTTCATTCACGTCTTCGAACGTGAAGTTTTTATGATTTGTCACTTTAAATATAAAGGTTTTCTATACTAGTAGTAAATATCAAAACTCTTTCAACAAAATGATTTCAACTCTATTTTCAATAACAAAGCTCTTTTCTTAAACCGTTTTCCAATCTACTAATATATACAAACCTTTACCTCACTCGGATGAGAAATCTAATTAAACGGCTTAGTAAAACAAGTGGTATGAAACGCTTACGTTCACTTCGTCGGTTAATTCTTGGACTTGTTCGATTGAACCTCTTGTGACAATTTTCTAGTGGAGATCTACAATTTTTTCGTAAATATTTAAGTTAAGCAAGTGGTTATGGGACATGAAACTAAACTTTTAAATTTACTAGCTTAGTGTAATTGACACTTCTCGTTGATCATGACGATCATTCTTATGATTTAGACTAGCAATTGTGCGATGTCTCTTGTTTGCTTGGTTAGACTAGACACCACTTGTGTGATTCCACTCACACATACCTTTTTGGTTGCTTGGTTAGTCTAGACACCACTTGTGTGATTCCACTCACACATATCTTTTTGTTTGCGAGGTTAGACTAGACACCACTTGTGTGATTCCACTCACACATACCTTTTTGCCTTCTTGGTTAGTCTAGACCTCAATCTGTGTGATTTCGACTCACACATATGGGGTAGCTCCCCATGGTCTTCGGACCGTCATGTGATAGGCCTCTTTCCCTTTTTCTGTGATTTCTGGATTGCTTGTGTTGATTTCTGGAATTTATGTCATTGACTTGTTATGAGTACAAGTTTAGGGTATGATGCCCTCTTTGGATCTTTGAGAAGATTCTTGTGATATCGATTTATCTCTTATTGATTGATCTTCTGTTGATCATCATTTGCATACTTATAGTAGTATGTCAGTATGAATATTTTATGTTTGTGCCATATCTTTTATTTTATACCATGTCATCTGATATTTATAGCTAAACTGATCCGTTTATTATTTTTTTAAATAATACTCGGGTCAGACCAAGATGTTACAGGTGCTTCTGCTTGACTTCTTCCTGGGGTTTGCTACTCTGACTTTTGGCTAACTATTTAGATTAGCAGTTTTTGTTGTATACACTTGAGATATAGACTCGTAGTTGTATTCTTTTGTATAGCACGTGTTGCTATTCTTTTGTAATATTGTGGATCTTTTTGACCACTACTCTGATGTACACTTTCATGTGTTAGTTATATATTCATATCTTCTTCCGCCTTTGTGATATGGATGTCTTTGACTGATTTGTGTTATGCTTATTTCTATGTTTGTTTCCGAAGATTATTTATAGCCACCGTGTGATAAGCAATCACATGGATGGTCGCTCCTCAACAGCCTTATTCTCCGTGCTAGTTGACAGCACCTCACCGTAATGTTCTTGGCTAGCGTGGGTATAGAGGTGGGGCGTCACAGCTTGGTATCAGAGCCAAACTTCGGAACAATGTAGAATAACTTAACAAGGATCATCATCCTAAGTCTATCTTAGGAGTTATACCATAGGATTAATTCGAGTCTTCTTACCGATTCATCCTATTTCCTTTATGATTCCTTGTTTTATCTATCAAGATTGCTTGATATTCATTGGTGAATAACCTTCTTCCTTATCTTCTTTCTTTCTTAAAGGAAGAGAATGTCTAGACCAGGCCGTCCCAGAACTGGATCATCAAGTGCTGCTCCCCAGGATGGAGTTTTTATGACTGCTCAACAGCTTCTTGATTTAGTAACAAATGCTCAAGCAGCTGGAGCTAACCCGGAACCTACTCACCCAAAGTCGGGATTTGCACGCTTGGGCAGCGATTACACCAACTTGGGTGGGAAGCCCTTCAAAGGTTCGGAAACGATCATCGAGGTCCAGGGTTGGTTAAAATCATGCGATCAAATCTTTTCTCGCATGAACCTTATCGATCTCCACCGCGTTCAGGTGGCTTCCAGCATGCTCCAGGTGAGAGCATTGGACTGGTACGAACTCCTTATTTCAGAAATTAATGAAGTGGATCTCACCTGGAAGCAATTTCAGGGACGCTTCGAGTTAAAGTTTGTACCAGAAGCTGGGAAAGTAACCTTGGCTCGATGTTTTATAGACCTTGTTCAAGGTCAATCCTCTGTGACTGATTACGTCACAGCCTTCGAGTCGCTTTCCAAATATGGGGTTGAATACATCAACACCCCATTGAAGAAGAACCAGAGGTTCGTTTATGGCTTAAATAAGAATCTTAAGAAGCCACTACTCCTGAAACTAGAAGTCGCATTTGATCAACTCGTCGATATCGCTCTTCGTCTTGAAGAGGCTGATAGAGAGAGTGATGTTGAAGTGAAAGGCGCTAAACCAAACTTCAACAACAAGAAGAGGCTAAACAAATTCAAGCGTCCTTATCCCAACAAAAAGGGTAAGCAAGCAACTCCTGCTGCAAAGGCTCCTTCTCCTAGTGGTGCGAGATGCTTCAACTGTGGATCTGAGGATCATTTTGCGAATAAGTGCTCAAAGCCCAAATCTTGTCGGCTATTGTAAGAGCCCAGATCATTTCATGCATCAATGCCTCAAACTTGAAGCCAAGAAGGAGGGGAAGTTAAATGTGGCTCAAGCCCCTGGCAACACATCTCGTGGCTAAGGTATTTCTCATTCCATTCTTGATGGTATTATTTTATTTCATGATAAATCTATTAGGGTTCTCTTTGATACGAGTGCATCTCATTCTTTTATATCAAAGGAACTTGTCGATACTTTTTCTTTAAATGTTGTTGCTTTAATGACTTCTTTAAGAATCGCGAATCCGGTTGGTGGGTCAGTAACTCTTAGTTTGCTTTGTAAAGATGTGGAGATTATTTTATGTGATTTTTCTTTCCTAGCCGATTTGCATGTCATGCGTTACTTAGGCTTTGGAATAATTTTGGGAATGGATTGGCTTAACCGTTATCAAGCCCATATCCTATGTCCTGAGCGGACTATTCATCTCCGACATCCACTATTTGTTAATCAGATATCTGTTAATCCTAAAGATTCAGAATCCTGTTTGGTGGCATCTTTATATTCTTTAAATCCTCGTGATGACGACGACGATGATGAAGATGATATTATTTCTCGTATTCACGTTGTTCGTGAATTTTCCGACATATTCGAGCCCGTTTTAGGTTTACCACCTAAACGAGCAATTGAGTTCAGAATTAATATTGTTTCTGGAGCTCAACCTATTACTCGTCCTCCTTATCGCATGTCCAATAAGGAAAATGAGGAGATGCGCAAACAGTTGTCCGAATTGGAGATGAAGCAATTTATTCGCTCTAGTTCCTCGCCCTGGGGAGCTTCGGCTATTTTCGTGAAGAAATCCGACGGTACGCTTAGGCTTTGCGTTGACTATCGCAAGCTTAACGATCTGACTATTAAAAATAAATATCCTTTACCTCGGATTGATGATCTATTCGATCAGCTTAGTGGTGCTAAGGTCTTTTCACAATTGGACTTGGCTACCGATTTCCAACAGTTTCGTATCGCAGAGGATAGCATTCCTTTGACATCATTCCGTACTCGATATGGATCTTTTGAATGGCTTGTTATGCCATTTGGGTTAACGAATGCTCCAGCTTATTTCGTTGACCTCATGAATCGAGTTTTCAAAGATTTCCTCGATCGGTTTGTTCTCATATTCATTGATGATATTCTTGTGTATTCAAAAACCGAGGAGGAACATGAGAAACATCTTCGGATTGTATTGGAAACTCTTAGGAGTAATCAATTAAAGGCGAAATTTTCTAAATGTCACTTTTGGCAATCTTGTGTGAAGTTTCTCGGTCATATTATTTCCGAATCCGGAATTTCCGTGGATTCTTCAAAGATTGAAGCGATTCAAGATTGGAAAAGACATGAGAGTGTGACTGAAATCCGTAGCTTTCTCGGATTGGCGGGCTATTACCTTCGTTTTATTAAAGACTTTTCTAAGATTGCCGTGCCTCTTACTGGCTTGACTAAGAAGGGAGTTAAATACATTTGGTCGGACAAATGTGAAGCCTCTTTTCAGAAATTGAAAGAACTCCTTTCCGATGCTCCTATTCTTGTTATTCCCGAAGGGAATCAAGATTTTGTTGTTTATACCGATGCTAGTCACATTGGTTTGGGTGCCGTTCTTATGCAAAAAGAACGTATTGTTGCTTATGCTTCTAGGCAATTGAAGCCAGCCGAGACTAGATATGCCACACATGATCTAGAACTCGCGGCTATTGTTTTCGCCCTTCGAATGTGGCGTCATTATCTATTGGGAGAGAAATTTATTCTTTACACGGATCATAAGTCTTTGAAATATTTATTTTCTCAAAAAGAACTTAATTTACGTCAACAGCGATGGCTCGAGTTCCTTGCACCTTATGATCTTGATATTCTTTATACCCCCGGTATGGGTAATCGTGTCGCCGTTGCTCTTAGCCATAAGCAACAAGCAGTTGTTTCTATGATGATATCCGAATGGAACGATCTCGAGATCTTATCCACTTGTGAGATTCGAGAGCGCGTATCCGATTTATGCTCATCATTTGTTTTATGTAGCCTTGAGGCTCATCCTTCTCTCTTAGACCGCATTCTTGAAGCTCAAAGGCTAGATCCTAAATTGGTTCTTCTTGGCCAAAATATTAAGGATAGAATTGACATTGAAGGTTTTAAAGACTTTGATATTGATTCTCGTGGCGGCATTCGAAAATTTGGTAGACTTATCGTACCAAATATTGGAAATCTTCGTAGAGATATTTTAGAAGATTCTCATCGTTCTAAATTTACCATTCACCCCGGTAGCAGTAAAATGTACGCTGATATGAAGCGACTTTATTATTGGAAGGGAATGAAATCCGACATCGCTAACTTTATTAAGTGTTGCATGACTTGCCAGCTTGTCAAAGCCGAACATCAAAGGCCCGGTGGGTTATTGCAACCTTTAGAAATTCCAATTTGGAAGTGGGATCAAATTTCCATGGACTTTATAGATGACCTTCCCCGTTCTCGTTCGGGTCATGATAGCTTATGGGTAATTGTTGATAGACTTACTAAATCCGCCCATTTTATTCCAGTTCGGTCTAACCGAACCGTTACTCTTTTGGCCAAACTATTTGTCAAGGAAATTGTAAAATTGCATGGAGTTTCTACTTCTATTATTAGCGATCGTGATCCATTGTTTACTAGTGGATTTTGGAAGAGTCTTCAAAAAGCTTTAGGAACGAAGCTTAATTTTAGCACCGCTTATCACCCCCAGTCCGATGGACAAACCGAGCGTGTGAATCAAACTCTTGAAGATTTTCTTCGTGCTTGTGTGCTTGATTTTGGTGGAAGTTGGGAAGATCATATTTCACTTGTTGAATTTTTCTATAATAATAGCTTCCAATCTAGTATTGGTATGGCACCTTTCGAGGCACTCTACGGAAGGCCCTGCCGATCTCCTTCTTGTTGGCTTGAGGCCGGTGAGAAGCTGGTTTTAGGTCCAGATATTATTCGAGAGTCCACAGAGAAAATTGACATTATTCGACATAGGATGAAAGAAGCCCAGAGTAGACAAAAGTCCTACGCCGATAACCGAAGAAGAAAATTAGAATTTTCTGTTGGAGATCTTGTTTTTATTCGTGTTTTACCTTTGAAAGGTGTTGTATGTTTCAGTCGTTCGGAAAAGTTAGCGCCTCGATATATTGGGCCATTTTCCATCACCGAACGTATTGGTTCCATGGCTTATCGCCTTGCATTACCGGCTCAGTTTTCTGCCATGCATGACGTGTTTCACGTTTCCCAATTACGTAAATGCCTTCGGGATTCCGATTCTATCCTCGAGCCTGCTGTTGTGGAAGAAATTGAAGTTTCGTCGAATTTAACTTATGAGCAGCATCCTATTCGAATTATTGCTTCGGAGGTTAAACGCCTTCGAAATAAAGATGTTCCGCTTGTAAAGGTTCAATGGTCCTCAAATCCTAAGGATTGCTCTTGGAAATCTAGGGAATTCATCGAGCGTACACATCCGGACTTGCTTACTCCTGCTCTTTGAGGTGAACTTCTTATTTCAAATTTCTTTTGTGTTAATATGCTTTTACGGTTGTTACTTTTAATTTCCATATTATATATATATTGCGAGGAAGCAATTTCTTTAAGGAGGGGAGTCTGTAACAACCCCCATATTTATCGAGTTTATATTTAAATATTTTATTTAAATATTATATCGTTAATCGGATTTTGGTCCGAAAAGCTACTTTTTGCAAACGGTCAAATTAGTACTCGAGACCACTTCCATTGAGTTCGAAATGCCGTTTACAACTTTTTTTAAGTATAAACATCGATAGGTTTGGAGTTAGTGAAATTTCATTAACTTTTCCCGCTTTGGACTTTGGGTTAGTTTAGCCTATTAAGCCCAAGTTCTAACCTCCCCTTCTCCTCACTCTTCATAAATTCCTAACTAACTTGAAAATTTCATTAATGGTGAAGAGAATGGGAAATTAAAACTCCAAGCTCAATTTTAATTGCTAATCCAACATTCAACTCCAAATTCAAGTAGAAGATATTGGATTCAAGCTTTGGATTGCTTCTCCATTGGCTTCAAGCTTCATCTTCATCCATTTTAGTGAAAAGGTGAGATTTTTATCTCACACTCTTGCTTATAACTATATTGGACTGTTGGGAATGATTCCCTATCATGTTTGCACGCACATTTGCATTTGGTTTGGATTGGATTGGCGAAAAACTCCACTTTTTAGCGTTTTTGGTGAATTTCCAGCCTTAGGTCGTTTTGGACCCTTAGGTCGCTCGGGTTCGTGGCTTGCGCGCGTGGAAAAGTCGCCTGGGCGTTAAGCCGTAGGTCGCTCGCGAGTTAAGCCTTAAGCCGTAGGTCACTCGCGAGTTAAGCCTTAAGCCGTAGGTCGCTCGCGAGTTAAGCCTTAAGCCGTAGGACGTTCGCGAGTTAAGCCTTAGGTCGTTTGGCTTTTATAACGTTAGGACGCTCGCGTGTTAAAACTTTAGGTCGCGCTGGCCTTAGGTCGTAGGTCGTCTCCGACCTAATATTGCCTCTGCTATTTCACCAGGTCGCGCGAGCCTTAGGTCGTAGGTCGTAAGTCGCCTAGGACGTAGCTCGCTCGGTCCTGCTTCTGTCCCTAAGTCGCGTAACCCCATCACCTTTATGTCGTTAGGTCGTTAGGCCTATAACCCGTTAAGTCGCGAATACCTTAGGTCGTGAACCCTGTTAGGTCGCATTGTACTATAGGTCGCATGACCTATAGGTCGCTTGCTCCAGCTAGGTCGCTCGGCCACTTTGTTAAGTCGCTCGTCCTGTTGCTCTGTTAGGTCGCAACCTCTGTTAGGTCGGCCATGTTGGGTCACGAGTCATTGTTAGGTCGCGAACACCTCTAGGTCGCAACCACTAAGTCGCTTGACCCCTTAGATCCCTAGGTCGCAACCATTGGGTCGCTCGTCCTTATCCCCCTTAGGTCGTTAGGCCTCATTTTGTCTTCACTAGGTCGAACCCCGTAGCGGTGGCGTTGCCCCCGCACCCCCACCTTGGGGGGTTTCCGTCAAACCCCCCTCCCCCCGGACCCCCCCTCCGTAGGGGATCTTAGATGAAAGGTGCATTTTGAGCTGATTTCCTTGGATTTCATTCACGTCATCGAACGTGAAGTTTTTATGATTTGTCACTTTAAAATATAAAGGTTTTCTATACTAGTAGTAAATATCAAAACTCTTTCAACAAAATGATTTCAACTCTATTTTCAATAACAAAGCTCTTTTCTTAAACCGTTTTCCAATCTACTAATATATACAAACCTTTACCTCACTCGGATGAGAAATCTAATTAAACGGCTTAGTAAAACAAGTGGTATGAAACGCTTGCGTTCACTTCGTCGGTTAATTCTTGGACTTGTTTGATTGAACCTCTTGTGACAATTTTCTAGTGGAGATCTACAATTTGTTCGTAAATATTTAAGTTAAGCAAGTGGTTATGGGACATGAAGCTAAACTTTTAAATTTACTAGCTTAGTGTAATTGACACTTCTCGTTGATCATGACGATCATTCTTATGATTTAGACTAGCAATTGTGCGATGTCTCTTGTTTGCTTGGTTAGACTTGACACCACTTGTGTGATTCCACTCACACATACCTTTTTGGTTGCTTGGTTAGTCTAGACACCACTTATGTGATTCCACTCACACATATCTTTTTGTTTGCGAGGTTAGACTAGACATCACTTGTGTGATTCCACTCACACATACCTTTTTGCCTTCTTGGTTAGTCTAGACCTCAATCTGTGTGATTTCGACTCACACATATGGGGTAGCTCCCCATGGTCTTCGGACCGTCATGTGATAGGCCTCTTTCCCTTTTTCTATGATTTCTGGATTTCTTGTGTTGATTTCTGGAATTTATGTCATTGACTTGTTATGAGTACAAGTTTAGGGTATGATGCCCTCTTTTGAGCTTCGAGAAGATTCTTGTGATATCGATTTATCTCTTATTGATTGATCTTCTGTTGATCATCATTTGCATACTTATAGTAGTATGTCAGTATGGATATTTTATGTTTATGCCATATCTTTTATTTTATACCATGCCATCTGATATTTATAGCTAGACTGATCCATTTATTATTTTCTTAAATAATACTCGAGTCAGACCGAGATGTTACAGGTGCTTCTGCTTGACTTCTTCCCGGGGTTTGCCACTCTGACTTTTGGCTAACTATTTAGATTAGCAGTTTTTGTTGTATACACTTGAGATATAGACTCATAGTTGTATTCTTTTGTATAGCACGTGTTGCTATTCTTTTGTAATATTGTGGATCTTTTTGACCACTACTCTGATGTACACTTTCATGTGTTAGTTATATATTCATATCTTCTTCCGTCTTTGTGATATGGATGTATGTGACTGATTTGTGTTATGCTTATTTCTATGTTTGTTTCCAAAGATTATTTATAGCCACCGTGTGATAAGCAATCACATGGATGGTCTCTCCTCAACAGCTTTATTCTCCGTGCTAGTTGACAGCACTACACCGTAGTGTTCTTGGCTAGCGTGGGTATAGAGGTGGGGCGTCACACATTGGAACTCCCACTAGGTCCTTTGTTTTGAATATTGGAGCTTGTAAACACACCACCTCCACGTCTTCCCTGCTTCTCCCAAGCCAACGCTTTCTGATGTGCTTCAGCTACAGATCTAGGATCAAACATATTAACCATGTCTTGAATCTGTATTCTCAACCCTCCATCAAACCTAGCAGTCAATTGTTTCTCTGTCTCCATAATGTCATTTCGAGCAATCAGTTGATAAAATTCATCAGCATAATCATTAACAGTCTTCGTCCCTTGCCTCAGATTCTGCAACCTTTGATACACAAGTGATTGATAATTGTAAGGCAAGAGTGTAGCCTTCATTAACTTCTTCATATTCTCCCATGATTCAATCTTCGACTTCCTCATCCGTTCTCGTGTAAGTTTGGTTTGCTGCCACCACGCCATAGCTCTTCCCCTCAACCTAGTAGCAGCCAACTTCACTCGACGATTTTTCGGAACCTCTTTGAAATCAAAGATCTCTTCAACATTAGACAACCAATCCAAAAATTCTTCTACTACCATTCCACCCTTGAATTCTGGAATTTCCATCTTCATACCCGACTCCCAACGTCGATCATCCTCAACATCCCGATATACTTCTCATACTTGGTCTCGATTTCGATAATGAATGCTAGCAGTATCACCATCTTCATCATAATCAAATGTATGTCTACATCGATCTCGACCATCAACATCCCTTCGATCACACATGTCTCTTCTACTATGTCTCTCTTCATCTCGACATGGCTCATCTTCAAAATCACGTGGAGTTCTTCTCTCTTCATGTCCATATTCATGGTGATCTCTTCTCGATGAGATTGACGTTTCTCTTCTTTCTCTAAAAGATTGTGGCGACACCCTCCTCGCTTCCGTAACCGATGACGAAACTCTGTTTCCTCCATGGTTTGAGATTGGCGACCTTCTTCTTTGACCTTCATTCATGTCAATCATCAGTTTCTCTAACTTTCCAATGCCTTCATCAAATTTTTCATTGATACGTTGTTCCATTTGTTCGGCTTCTTCTCTTCTATACAACGCTTCAATATTCTGATGGCGGTTAGCTCTTCTCGGCGGCATGATTACACAATCACAAACACTTCAACAAATCAAATAATCTTCAAAAACTTCAACAACGCACGACTACCTCCTAGCTCGGCTCAAACTCAAACAAACAAGGCACGGATCAAAGTTCAACACAAAGCTATGCTTGGCCTATACTTCAACAAATGATACCAAAAGATGATTCGATTCTCTTCTCAAACACTTCAACCAGATAAACTTCAACTTCAAACTCCTTGGCCCCAAGACTCGACTTAGCTATGATTGGCTAAGTCAGGCTCTGATACCAATAATGATGCAGCGGAAATACGAAATTTAAATGAAACAGTGAAAATAGCAATCGGTGCATTGAAAATACTGCAAGGCCCAAATTCGTTGATCCGAAGATACCGAATTCTAGCTATCTCTGACACGTTGATCGCGCACGATACCATGAAAGAAGATCTACAATTCTTCGAGCGTTGATCAAGCGCACTTAATTCCGCGAATTGGCTTCAACGATCGTTGATTCGAGCACACCTGAATAACCGAAAGTGGAGATAGGAGATCACACTCAACTACCAATTTAATGAAAGCACAAGGCTAACAAAACAAGACTTTATTCCAAAATCAACTACTTTACAAATGACCCACCCTTGCCTATTTATAGGCTATAACAACATACGGTTCAACTAGACAGTACCACCGACCTAACTTAGGTCGTTTGCGACTTATCTCATAAAAGACACGCGACTCATGACTTACTTAGGTCGTACGCGACCTAACAATACAACACACATTCACAGATATACAATACAACGACTCAACAAACACAACATGCCCAGTACACGACCTACGAGTTATCATACATACACGATTTAACAAAGTACACGAGTTACGACACATCAACACGAGCGACTTCAAATGCCACATCATTATTACAACACAACAACGACTTACGACCTATACAAATATCATACATAACGACATAAGAATCACGCGACCCTAACACTGCACCGCATCATCTTTATGCGACTTACTTTCCAGCGACCTACAGCACTTCGGCATAATCATATCCGCCTCCAGCGACCTAACATAGGCCGTAACACGCAAGGTCGCAACTTGAAGGATCAGAGTGACCTAAGGAAATGCTCACCGGTTTGCTTATCTCGTTAGGTCGTTGCTTCGTTAGGTCGTAACCCGTTAGCGACCTATGATTTAACTCGTTAACTCGCCCGAGTGTCTTCATGCTTTCCTCGTTAACTCGCGAGCGACCTTCGTTATGTCGCGAGTCTCCACTAGGTCGCGAGCGACCTAAAACTATTTTGTTAACTCGCTGGGTTGGGCCTTTAGACTTCTTAGGTCGCTTGAACGACCGGTCTTCACACTAGGTCGCTGCCGACCTATCTCCACTACCCCCACACTAGGTCGTGAGCGACCTAAAGCCTTGGAACGACTCAAATCCAATGAGTTGGTGAATTCCATTGCTTTGTCACTCGGCTGGGCTGCATCAATTATGTTGGACATTCTCTTTAGAAATCCATTAAGATCAGTGTGTAGGAAACAATGTTTAAGGATTACCCGAATAAAGAAAAGTTCATATAAACAGAATCCTCTTACACACTTGGCCTTCTAATGGATGATTGAAATAGTCTATTCCTAGGATATTCTAATAGCGTGTAGCCTAAATATATTGTGCCTTAGGTTTTTTCAAATATGTGCATGTGAACAATATATAAATCCAAACATAAAATTGGTTTAAATTGAAATTAAAATTTATAAAAGTTACAATTTTTTTTATTTTAAATTTCAATTTATAAAAATTATAATGAATAAATATGGAATTACATTGAATTTAAATTATAAAGGTTATAAATAAAATTCAAAATGATTTTAAATTATAATAAGGATTGTAAACGTTTTACTAAGGTTGCAATTAAGTTGTTGTATTAAGCATTAATTAATAATATTTATGTAAATAAATATACAATTTAATATGATATTATAGATGTTACAATTAAATAAAAGAATCTCATATAATATATACATATAATTAAATAATGTAACAACCCAATATTTTCAACCATTCGTATCCGCACACGTCGGACTTGAATTTCTCAAAATACCGCGTTTTAAATAAAATTTGGCAAATCTCAGAATATACAGTAAATAAATAATCACATATCACAGATACAGAGTAAATAATAATGCAGCAGAAGTAAAAGAGATAGTAGTTCATGAAGCTACTATATATAAGATACATCAGAGTTAAACAAGATACAACAGAAGAGTAACAAGATACATCAGGTACAAATCAGAATATATCACTGAAATCACTGGATACTGAAGCAAAATAAAAGGCTGGATCTTCAAGCAAAGCTCCAACTCCGAAGGTGGGTCTTGAATGCTGAATCACCCAGTCTGACTCGAGCGTAAAGCAAAACACAAAACACCCGAGTCAGGACATAAATACTTATGAACTATAAATCAACTCAAGTGAAAAGTAACAAAATGCATTAGTAATTTATAGGATGCTTGAGACCACCCATCCTTTAAGGATCCGTTAAACAATTTACTATGTAGTAATATTGCGCTATTATAATAGTGTCTACAGTAAAATAAACTTACTTTAAAATAGCGTTAAGGAGTGACCCAATATTCCCCTTAACACATTATAGTCCTAATAGTCCATCCAGTATCAGCATACCTCCAGATCGGGAGGCTACCCTAAATACTCCATGGGCTACGGGAGAAAAACAGACTCGTAGTAAGGCTCGATATGGTAGGTGACACAACACAACTAGGCAATGTCAGGGTAGATATACCAATTACGCTTCCGGGCTGGTGGTAACGCGTAACAGCCACTACCGGCCACCTCGGAACACACTCCCAAATCAAAATCGGAGGATGGCCATTAAATTAACCACACGTAAGAGTATAGTATCGAAGAAGTGCGTTCGATAGGAGGAATGACCTCACTTGGCCCGTCGATTGCTTCTATTTTAGCTACCTTATGCCAACCCACGGAGTCGGGTCCACGTTCATACCTCAATAGGATCGTCCCCACCATCCTACTTTATTCTGAAATCTCCACCGCGTACACGGTTGTTAAAGTGGTTTTTGGAGTTGACAGAGAGTATGACAACTTTCGATACCGTTCTCTTTAACAACCAATCGTTATTATAACATCGTAGTAATTTCAAAATAGTTCATACTTCAAAATCAAATCATTTCATTTCCATACGATATTCCTTTCAAAATAGTTTATACTTCGAAAACCAAAACCATTTTTATTTCAAAACTATATTCAAATCAATACGATATCATTTCCATTTCAAACATATATTCATCTTTCAAAAATCATATACTTTTAAAGTTATAACTCTTTCGAAACCAAAATACTTGAAAACGTTACACTTTGAAAATCATAACATTTCAAAATCATACATTTGAAATCATGGAACATTCCTTCAATTCTTTACATTTTACAAATTTATTCAATTAAAACCAAATTTTCAAATTTCCAATTCAATTCAATTCAAACCATCAGTTTCAATTCAATTCAGTTTCCCAACAAACCATTTCAAATCATATCAATTCCAAATATTAATTGGATCCACAAAAAAACTATTAAATTTTAGTATATTTCAATGTTTTAATATACGATATTTCAAAACTAAATTTTATAATATCATATATCTCAGATTTAACTTCATTATTACTTAGTTTTGAAATATTCATTTCATAAATCCAATACTTTCATACAAATATAACTTCAATATTCATTTATTAAATAGATCAAAATCCAATATCATTCCAAATTCACATTCTTTATCAAAATAAAGATTATGTCATACAAAACCATTTCAATCATCAAATATCATATCCTTTCAAAACCTCATTATCAAACCATAATTTGAATTCAAATATTCAAATTTAAATATCATTCTTAAATCAAATAAGCCATTCATTTATTATTCCAAATATCATTGCAAAATACATTTCAAAATTCCATTCAAACTTTCATTTATCTCATTACATTTCATTCCATTTAACACATAACCAATTAAACCTTATTTAAATTCAAATTCAATTCAAATTCCTTAAAAATTAAAATTTAATTCATAAATATTAAAATATATATTCAAACTCTTGAAATATCACAAATAATCAATTCCAAATGTTAAATCATTTAACACTTAAAATATAACTCAAATAGTGTTAAAATTCATAACATTTCAAAACATTGTCAAATTATAGCAACGACGACATTTATAAAGTGCTATCGTAGCTTATAGTTCCAAAATAGTTTAGTTCAAGAACAATGACATTTATAAAATTCCGTAATAGATATTTAGTTCTTTCAACATAGTTAAATTCAAAAACAACAGTGTTAACACTAGAATTGGTCACTAACACCCTTAAGAGAGATTGTAGAGAGATTAATGAAGAAAGTAAATTTAAACAAAGGACAATATGCTAAATTAAACGCAGAAAATAAGAACACCATATTTATAGTGGTTCGGCGTAACTGCCTACGTCCACTTTAAGGTTAATCTTTATTGCTTTTCTCAACAAATGATTACAAATACAATCCGTACACCAACTACTTGAATACAATTGTTAAGCAAAGAAGATAAGTCTTGAATGAGTCTTGAATGCGACAGAGTCTCCCCGGTGTTCTCGAAAAAAGGTCCATTTCACTGTGCCCCTACCTCTCTATTTATGGACGAAGATGGGTTGGAATTCCCTGGTTTCTACTTTCCTATTTAAGTAATATATATATATATATATATATATATATATATATATATATTGGTTATGATGTATTAATCTACTTGGGAGTAGATGAGTATAATTCACGCACAGATGTGAGAGTATTATAAACCCAATAAACCTAAATAGAAAGTGGAAATGGAACGGTATATGTAGTACTATGCTTTGAAGTGTATAATTTGTCCAATTCTCCAGAACTTTAGTTATGACCCCCTTTTCATAACATCCAACAGGTTAGATAGACGATGGAGATCTTCTAGCTTTGAGACACTTGTTTAGAAAGTCTTATTATCTTGGTGAGTATTTACTTACTATTACATTTTATTCAGTTCCGCTGTGAAATATTTATTTGAGCTCTGATATATTTATCTTTGTCTATTCGCAGGATACCGGATACCCAACTCAAGCTTCAATGGGCTTGAATTTTAGCATTTTTGTGAGAAGCCCGAACCCATTAGAATTCGGCTTGTTACATTTAGTATTAGAGTTTAGATTAGCAGATCGTAAGTAAATTTGGAAATATAAGTGAATGTATTTGCATTTTTGAATAAAATGTAAATATATTATGCACTAAAATCCAAATAGTCGCCAATTATAGTTTTTAACGTATGAAAAGTTTTTTGAAGTATATTTGTTCATAGTTTGCTAGTTGGGTTTGGGATGACACAAGGATGTTGAGGCCTATGTTATTGCCGATTTATAGTGCACAATAAGCCATGTTCTGGGAGAAGATTGGTATTCATATGTAAAAGGAAATGGAAAAGTTACTTAGGGATAGTCGGGTGAGTATTTTTATTTTGGAAGGAATAAGAGGTTTAGTAAGAAAATGAGATTTCCAAGGTTTAGGAAGGGTATTCTTAGGGTAGTTAGAAGAAAATCCACTTTATGTTTAGCCCAATAAATTGAACCTTTTGGAATTGAAAAGTTGAAAAATAAATTTCTTAATATGTTTGAGAAAGTAAATATTGGGTTTGTGAAAAAAAGCGGTATGAAATTCAAATAGGTTTTTATATGATGTAAATTTTTTTGAAAGTGAAATTCTTTTTGAAGAATTATAGAGCATGTATAGATCGCTAGTTTCTTTTTAGGTAAACAAAAATTTTAAATAGAAAAATCTAAAGTGTGTTAAGTATCGAAATTACAACATTTTTTGTTGTAATAGATGTTTTCGTGAAATATAAAGGAAGCATAAATATAAAACTGTTGTTATAGTAGGTGACTTCCAAAGGAAATGTTTTTACATAGCATGTGGGATTTATTAATATTTAGTTTGATTGAATCCATATACTAGCATTTTTGGGTTGTAGTAATGGTGTTTTGCAAAACATCCGTTTTGATCAAAATAAAAATGTGTTTTGAAGATAATTTCTAAGTACAGAAATAAAACGGTTTGTAAGTACACTTATTATTTAAATAAGTATGTGGAAATATTTTCTAGTTATGAAAATATTAAAACAATTTTGAAAGTGAGCACTTCTAGAAAAAAAGAAGATGTAAGTTAAATATTAGGAAATTAATAAATTTTGTAGGAAATGTCTATTGTAAGTGAATATAGATTAAATATACTTTAATCTGTTGGAAAGAAATGAACAATGATATAATTTTCTATGAAACCAAATCACAAATAAAGATGTTTTGTGCAAGTTATAAGGAATACGTGAAAGAGATGTACACGGTATGGAAAGCACCATATTTTGTATAGCCTATTTCGATAAATTATAAAATAAGTTCCTTGCAATTTCACATAAACATGAAATCCTCTTTTAAAGGATTCATAGAAGGTTTTAGCATTAATAGTTTCTCATAAGAGAAAGTAGTTCTGATATATTAAGGAATAAAATTATTAGGTGCAATAAGAAGTGTAATAATTAGAGACAATGTTAATTAGGAGGGATATTATAGAGAGCCTTAGTAGGGAAGCGAAGCAATGAAATTTTCATATTGTTCCATTGATTATGCACCTTGATTGCTTGTCTTTGTAGAAAGTCCCCATTCGTAGTAAGTTAGAAACTCCTCCAAGGTTAGGTAATTTGAAGAGTAGGAAAGTTAAGCGATTTTTGATAAAATAATTGTTCTCACATACTCCAGTTTTTGTAAATTTAGAAATCGACGACAAGAAAATGTTTTGAAAACATGTAAGGACATTTTTGGAAGACAAGAAGGAAAAAAATGTTTTGAGGACAAGCAAGGCATGTTTTAAAGAAAAATGGTTTGGTGATAAAAAAGTAAATAAGTTTTAGGAAGAGAAAAACCTAGTAAACAGTTAAACCTAAATGTGATATCCCGGAAATTTTAGCAATATCAATTTAAAAATCTGTATTTAAAATTAAATTGATTTGATAAAATTTTAATAAAAATTTACTTAATTTAATAATCCAATTAAATAAATGTTTAATTGGTGAATTTTTTTTAAAAAGCTAATAATTGTTTTCCTATTTATAATGTATGTATATATATATATATATATATATATATATATTGTGAATGGATAAATTTGATTTGAAGTTAAATGAACAAATAAAATATGGTTTTTAAATTTCTAATATTCATTTGATAATTCGAAGATTATTATTTTATTTAATAAATAACTAATTGTTTAAAATACTTAAAGTAATTGTTTTAAATTGTATAATTGTATTTTAAATATAGTTTAAATTTTAATAAGATAAATAAAAGTTTATTTTATTTGTTTTAAATATAGCTTAGTAATTATAATTTGGAATTATATGAAAATTTAAGATACTCTTTATATATTAAACATTAAAGTATATAATTAAGATAAATAAGATATGTAATTTATGATTTCTTTTATAAATGATTTAAAATTTATAAATATGTTATTTTCTAATAATAATAAATGTATAAATGAAGATATCTTTTAAAAGACAAAAGTATTATTATCAAATTAAATATGTTAATATAAATTAGTTTTAAAATTGAATTTTAAATGTATAAATAAAATTTGATTTTGAATTCATTTTGAAATTCAAATGAATAACCATATTTGAATTTTGTAAGTGAACTTTCATATTTTTATGATTTGTTTTATTTCATTTTCTTTAAAAAATATATGAGGAATACATATACATTTATTAATGAAACTACTATATATGTATTTAATAAAGAAAAGAGGATTTTTATTTATCTTTAAATTAAAGTATAAAACAAATGTTAACATTTTAATAAATTAACAAGACAAGTGTAAACAATTAAACTACTTAATTTGACAAGTGTTGAAGATTTTAACAAGTGTCCTTTATTTTGATTTTCTTTTTATTTTTAAATAAATCATTTATACACTTATATAAAACATGTTTTTCTTCACTCTCATTTTCTAATGTTCATTTTTTTTTTCTAAGTTAAGAAAAATTTCTTAGCTAAACAAATCTGTAACTATATTCCTCAAAACAAAATCTTATTCAAAATTTGATTCCCTTTTTCAATACTCAATTCAACCTGTAATTCATTTTTTCAAACATGCAAATGTAAATTCCATTTCCAAATGCAAAAGCATCTGCCTGCATGTTAAGCTTGCAATCTTCTGTACAAATTTTTCTCATCAACAAAATTCATTTCTAAAAGCCTGCACCTGAAATCCTTTCAAGAATAAATGAAAGCCTGCAACCTGGAAATCAAACATGAAATTCCTTTCCTCTGTAAAACCATTTTCAAAAGCATAATGAAAATCTGCATGCTAGCAACTCAAGTTTCATCAGAAAATTCAAAGAAGTAAAAGCAATTCAAGTTTTTAACAGCAAGCTACTCAAGTTTTATCAAAGATTCAAAGAAGTAAAAGTTTTCTCTGGAAAATCTATGCTCTGCTTCATCACAATATCCAGGTGAGTAACTCTTTTTGGAATTTAAATTTAAATTGTTGCTTAAATAGGTATGTTTGTGTATGTTATTTGGATTGAATGTTGATATGTTTGCCTGTGCATATGATTTTAAATATATTGCTGAATATATGCATATAAATGATTGCATGTATGTGACTGTGCTCTTCTGATTCTAGTTCCAGATTATTATATATATAAATAAAAATAAAATCCTCTTGTTCTTGTTTAAATTTTGTTAAGGATTAAGTCTTGAAGCAAATGTGACGATTAAACCATAGTTTAGCTTAGAAACTTATTTAAGTAAAAATCAAAATGGGTAATGTCTCTGTAAATTTTAAACTTCAGAGTATGTTAAATAAAGATGAAACTCGAACATTTTAAATTATAAATACAATGTTATAATCTGGAAACTTAAACAAAAAGATGAATTTTAAAACTAAAATCAAATTTTTTAGTTAGGGATTGAGACTGCAGCACCCATTGGAACTGAAATTGGGTTTGAGTCAATCATTGATGACCAAGTGGATCAGAAGGTTTGGGGTTCTTGGTGGAGGAAGTATAATGGTCAGTGGGTGTGGCAAAAATATCAGGGAGTTGAACAGAGCCAGGTGGAGGCAATGGAAGGTGGATGGAGTTTGTTAACCTAGTTTTGAGCAGTTTTGTAATTTTAGATCATTACGATCCTCTGGTTGATCGAGTTCGATGAAACTCTGGGGGAAAGTAGCTAGGGCTTGGACGAGGGCATGGCCGGAGTCGCCGGTGTTCTGGTGGTCAGTGGTGGTAGAACGAGACGGTTTCAGGTTTTGGGAAATGGAGGTATGTCTGTGTTGCCAGGTTTTGTTCGGGGGTAATCGAATTTGTTGCCGTGATGTTGGTGGGATTTGGATGATCGTGGATGGATCTAAGGGGGAACGTCGACTTGTTTATGATAACATTCATTATCTATGGTGATGATATGAATTATCTATCTGTGTGTATATGGATAATTAGAATTGAATTGTTTTAAACTTAAAACAACTTGGACCTAAAAGACACGCGTTGGATTTCGATGAGACCGGATTCGGGTCTCCATATTTGGAATATGAAAACCACATCGATTCCAATTAAACGTTAGGTCGTGAATCTAAGTGAAGCAAGTGAAGACTCGAGGTGTAAGGGCTATACGTCAGTATAACTCTATGGGTGATTCCGTAACGAGTTTGACGGAATAGTGCTTATAGATTCCAGATGGTGAATCAGAGTGCAAGGGCTATGGTCGTTGACTCTGAGGGTGATTCCAATAATGAGTGCAATGAGATAGTGCCTTCGGTTTCGTTCGAACCCGGAACGAACTTGTATGGGTTGAATGCTTTCAGAACATCGTCAGGTGGACGATGAGCATTCTAAGATTTGATGTCCTATAAAGGTAATCGTAGCCTCAAGCCTCATCAACCGGGAATGGCTAGAACAGGGGAGGTGCAGCAAGGCTTTGTGGGTAGCTCCCATTGGAGATCAAGATTGATCCCTGTCTAGAGGTCCCTTTTTATTCGGCTGTGTGGGCGGTTGATTCGCGACAACTGCCGGGGTTGTCTTGTTCGGAACTATTCAGTAAAGAATGGGTCCGGCCTTGTGTTGCAGGGGAGTGGGAGTACTCCTCGGTACGGTGATCTAGGCCACGTACTGTGACAGGCGGTACCCCAGTAGCCCTGCCATTGTATGGAACCCAAAATCCAATAAGTGCCAACGATTTTGATTGTATTACCTGCTTTTGTGGCTAGTAGCTGGAATTTAATAATGTAACAATTTCGGCTATTTCATATCTATTTGAAAACCCAAGACACTATTATAATATCATCGGATTTCCTATCAAATGTTTTGGTTAGCGTAAGGTAAAAACTTTTCCATGTTTATGTGTGGGAAGTCTTACGTGATACCTTTCTTTTAAAGGATTTTTGAAAGTTAAGCAACTTTAACCTGTTACTCACACCAGACCCATGTCTGATCCGGAGTTTATTTTTGTTTTTCATAAACTCTTGGGTACTCAAATTTTTACGAGTAGCCAAGGGATTCGGATTATGATTCAGGTTAGATTTGACGAATTGTGGAGGAGCAATGGAGCAGGAGGCTTCTGCGTGTAGATATATATAGTTTTCCGCTGTGTGTTTTCTCTGAGTTGATTCTTGTACTGATTTATGTTGTAAATACTAGATAGGTGTTTATAACTGTCTAGTATGTGTTGTATATCTGTGTACTCTGATAATGTTGTATACTATGTAATACTTATGTTGTTAATATAATTTATTCGTTCCGCTGTTTAGATTCTGATGTGTTGTTTCTTCTTCTTCCCTTTCTTTCTATTCTCTATCCCTTTCTTTCTTATTAGCGATGCGACTTCCTGGAGATAGGAAGTTGGGTCGTGACAGTTGGTAGCAGAGCATTAGGTTGAGTGGATACCTAGGCTCTGGAGTGGTGTCTATCTTGAGAGAGCGTATTTCTAGTTTTGATATATATATATATATATATTATTTCTACCTATCTGTTGGGTTACCTGTTCAGGTTTTTCCAATATAGGTTATAAAGGTAGATAAGGTAGTGGTGTGTGTAACACAACTACCATTGGTTGGAGTTTGAATATTTGAGGTTGGAAGTGTATTTGTCGAGACTGTAGACCTAATACCGTCTCGAGTGGGTTGTGCAGAGTGTAGAGATTTCATCGATCTCTGAAGGAAACCTGTTAAGGTTCAGAGTTCATCTTTAAAGATGGATGAGTAGAGTTTGAATCTGTCGGTTTGGCAGAAGTGTGTGATGGTATTTTGATACCTCAGGTAGTAGTAGCTGCGTGATGAGATGCAGTAAATATGGATGTTTTCGAAGATGTTTTCTTTGGAACGAGTTAGGGAGTGTGTCTGCTTTGGTGATGTGGCTGGGTTCAGCAGGATGTGGTGGTTGGCTTTGAGGGCCGAGTTTCTCGAAGAACTTCAGCTAAGGAAGTTTTGGCATTGGAGTCAGCAGTGCAACTCGGAGTGTCTTTGTTGGCAGAAGTTGGCTGGCTGAGTAGTTTCTGAAGGTGGAGTTCAGAAGCAGCAGATTGGACCCAATACTTTATTGGATTGGCTAATTAAGAGTAAGCTGTTCTGTTTGGTAAAGAGAGAACAATTTTCTTTGGAAATTGGTCTGTGTTGATCGCAAAAGCGGCTTGCGATAGGTTGAGTGTTCTTTTGAGGTATTGAAGAATTTTTTGGCTGTCTTCTGAGGAGTCGGATGTTTGTCCACTTCTGAAGATTGAGTATTCTTATCGACCGGATTCCAGGAGTGGTACCGGTGGATCAGCCAGTAGAAGGAGGATTTCTCGAGATAGGTTTGGTAAAGCAGCTCAGGAATGGTGGAACTTCTGAGTTTTCTTGGATACGTTGAGCCATATTTCTGGGAAATGATGTCCAGTTTGTGCTCATCAGCAGTGTCTTATGTGCCAGTTCAGAGTTGTGCAGCGGAAGCAGTTTGGGAATGCTTCTGTTTTGTCTTTTCCGAATAGAAGAAGTGAATTTGTTCTTCTGATGTTTGAAGAGTAGGGTTGACGATCTTAGTCTTGGTTGATCTTGAGAAGATCGTTGTGTTGGGTTGTTTTGGTTCTGTTGTTTCTTGAAGCATCAACAAGGGATTGAGCTGATCAGTTTGGATATAGGCAGCCCAGGATCATCCGAAGAGATTTATGGATAAGAGAAGAAGGAATCTGGATTCCGGAGTCGGAGTTTTGTTTGGATCTCTTCTGCGTTTTGGTTGGATTGGTGTTTGGTTTTCAAGAGTTAAATTGCCAGTTTGGATAATTGGATTTATGAGTTTCACGTATCTCTGAGGGAGTACGTGTATGAGTTATCTCTAGAAGTGGAACCAGCTGTTCAAGAAGGTTTAGTGGTTGAGTCAGACTCGTCTGTAGTCTGATACCTTGTCTAGTTCTATAGATCTGGATGAGTAGAAGCTCTGTAGCTTCGTAGTTTGGATTGTTTGGGTTATATATGGCGAGTATCCTGGTATATATATACTTGGGGAAAACTCGTGGGAATTCATCCAGAATTTTATCTGGATAATTAAATTGGTTTGATTAGATAAATTGGTTGCTATGGTTGTTAGCATATGATTGATGTATGTTTGTGATTTAAAATTTAAATTTAAATTGGTTATCAAATTACTTTTGCTTTTAAATTTCGGGGACAAATTCTTTTAAGGGGGGAGGAATGTGATATCCCGGAAATTTTAGCAATATCAATTTAATAATCTGTATTTAAAATTAAATTGATTTGATAAAATTTTAATAAAAATTTACTTAATTTAATAATCCAATTAAATAAATATTTAATTGGTGAATTTTATTTTTTTAAAAAGCTAATAATTGTTTTCCTATTTATAATGTATGTATGTATATATATATATATATATATATATATTATGAATGGATAAATTTGATTTGAAGTTAAATGAACAAGTAAAATATGGTTTTTAAATTTCTAATATTCATTTGATAATTTGAAGATTATTATTTTATTTAACAAATAACTAATTGTTTAAAATACTTAAAGTAATTGTTTTAAATTGTATAATTGTATTTTAAATATAGTTTAAATTTTAATAAGATAAATAAAAGTTTATTTTATTTGTTTTAAATATAGCTTAATAATTATAATTTGGAATTATATGAAAATTAAGATACTCTTTATATATTAAACATTAATGTATATAATTAAGATAAATTAGATATGTAATTTATGATTTCTTTTATAAATGATTTAAAATTTATATATATGTTATTTTCTAATAATAATAAATGTATAAATGAAGATATGTTTTAAAAGACAAAAGTATTATTGTCAAATTAAATATGTTAACATAAATTAGTTTTAAAATTGAATTTTAAATGTATAAATAGAATTTGATTTTGAATTCATTTTGAAATTCAAATGAATAACCATATTTGAATTTTGTAAGTGAACTTTCATATTTTTATGATTTGTTTTATTTCATTTTCTTTAGAAAAAATATGAGAAATACATATACATTTATTAATGAAACTACTATATATGTATTTAATAAAGAAAAGAGGATTTTTATTTATCTTTAAATTAAAGTATAAAACAAATGTTAACATTTTAATAAATTAACAAGACAAGTGTAAACAATTAAACTACTTAATTTGACAAGTGTTGAAGATTTTAACAAGTGTCTTTTATTTTGATTTTATTTTTATTTTTAAATAAATCATTTATACACTTATATAAAACATGTTTTTCTTCATTCTCATTTTCTAATGTTCATTTTTTTTTCTAAGTTAAGAAATATTTCCCAGCTAAACAAATCTGTAACTACATTTCTCAAAACAGAATCTTATTCAAAATTTGATTCCCTTTCTCAATACCCAATTCAACCTGTAATTCATTTTTTCAAACATGCAACTGTAAATTCCATTTCCAAATGCAAAAGCGTCTGCCTGCATGTTAAGCCTGCAATCTTCTATACAAATTTTTCTCATCAACAAAATTCATTTCTAAAAGCCTGCACCTGAAATCCTTTCAAGAACAAATGAAAGCCTGCAACCTGGAAATCAAACCTGAAATTCCTTTCCTCTGTAAAACCATTTTCAAAAGCATAATGAAAATCTGCATGCTAGCAACTCAAGTTTCATCAGAAAATTCAAAGAAGTAAAAGCAATTCAAGTTTTTAACACCAAGCTACTCAAGTTTTATCAAAGATTCGAAGAAGTAAAAGTTTTCTCTAGAAAATCTGTGCTCTGCTTCATCACAGTATCAAGGTGAGTAACTCTTTTTGGAATTTAAATTTAAATTGTTGCTTAAATAGGTATGTTTGTGTATGTTATTTGGATTGAATGTTGATATGTTTGCCTGTGCATATGATTTTAAATATATTGCTGAATATATGCATATAAATGATTGCATGTATGTGACTGTGCTCTTCTGATTCTAGTTCCAGATTCTTATATATATAAATAAAAATAAAATCCTCTTGTTCTTGTTTAAATTTTGTTAAGGATTAAGTCTTGAAGCAAACGTGACGATTAAACCATAGTTTATCTTAGAAACTTATTTAAGTAAAAATCAAAATGGGTAATGTCTCTGTAAATTTTAAACTTCAGAGTATGTTAAATAAAGATGAAACTCGAACATTTTAAATTATAAATACAATGTTATAATCTTGAAACTTGAACAAAAAGATGAATTTTAAAACTAAAATCAAATTTTTTAGTTAGGGATTGAGACTGCAGCACCCATTGGAACTGAAATTGGGTTTGAGTCAATCTTTGATGACCAAGTGGACCAGAAGGTTTGGGGTTCTTGGTGGAGGAAGTATAATGGTCAGTGGGTGTGGCAAAAATATAAGGGAGTTGAACAGAGCCAGGTGGAGGCAATGGAAGGTGGATGGAGTTTGTTAACCTAGTTTTGAGCAGTTTTGTAATTTTAGATCATTATGATCCTCTGGTTGATCGAGTTCGATGAAACTCTGGGGGAAAGTAGCTAGGGCTTGGACGAGGGCATGTCCGGAGTCGCCGATGTTCTGGTGGTCAGTGGTGGTAGAACGAGACGGTTTCAGGTTTTGGGAAATGGGGGTATGTATGTGTTGCCAGGTTTTGTTTGGGGGTAATCGAATTTGTTGCCGTGATGTTGGTGGGATTTGGATGATCGTGGATGGATCTAAGAGGAAACGTCCACTTGTTTATGATAACATTGATTATCTATTGTGATGATATGAATTATCTATCTGCGTGTACATGGATAATTAGAATTGAATTGTTTTAAACTTAAAACAACTTGGACCTAAAAGACACGCTTTGGATTTCGACCGGGATCGAGTTTCCATATTTGGAATCCAAAAACCACATCGATTCCAATTAAACGTTAGGTCGTGAATCTAAGTGGAGCAAGTGAAGACTCGAGGTGTAAGGGCTATACGTCAGTATAACTCTGTGGGTGATTCCGTAATGAGTTTGACGGAATAGTGCTTATAGATTCGAGATGGTGAATCAGAGTGCAAGGGCTATGGTCGTTGACTCTGAGGGTGATTCCAATAATGAGTGCAACGAGATAGTGCCTTCGGTTTCGTTCGAACCCAGAACGAACTTGTATGGGTTGAATGCTTTCAGAACATCGTCAGGTGGACGATGAGCATTCTAAGATTTGATGCCTATAAAGGTAATCGTAACCTCAAGCCTCATCAACCGGGAATGGCTAGAACAGGGGAGGTGCAGCAAGGCTTCGTGGGTAGCTCCCACTGGAGAGCAAGATTGATCCCTGTCTAGAGGTCCCTTTTTATTCAGCTGTGTGGTCGGCTGGTTCGCGACAACCGCCGGGGTTGTCTTGTTCGGAACTATTCAGTAAGGAATGGGTCCGACCTTGTGTTGCAGGGGAGTGGGAGTACTCCTCGGTACGGTGATCTAGGCCGCGTACTGTGACGGCAGTACCCCAGTAGCCCTGCCATTGTATGGAACCCAAAATCCAATAAGTGCCAACAGTTTTGATTGTATTACCCACTTTTATGGCTAGTAGCTAGAATTTAATAATGTAACAATTTCGGCTATTTCATATTTATTTGAAAACCCTAGACACTATTATAATATCATCGGATTTCCTATCAAATGTTTTGGTTAGCGTAAGGTAAAAACTTTTCCATGTTTATGTGTGGGAAGTCTTACGTGATACCTTTCTTTTAAAGGATTTTTGAAAGTTAAGCAACTTTAACCTGTTACTCACACCAGACCCATGTCTGATCCGGAGTTTATTTTTGTTTTTCATAAACTCTTGGGTACTCAAATTTTTACGAGTAGCCAAGGGATTCGGATTATGATTCAGGTTAGCTTTGACGAATTGTGGAGAAGCAATGGAGCAGGAGGCTTCTGCGTGTAGATATATATAGTTTTCCGCTGTGTTTTTTCTCTGAGTTGATTCCGTTACTTATTTATATTGTAAATACTAGATAGGTGTTTATAACTGTCTAGTATGTGTTGTATATCTGTGTACTCTGATAATGTTGTATACTATGTAATACTTATGTTGTTAGTATAATTTATTCGTTCCGCTGTTTAGATTCTGATGTGTTGTTTCTTCTTCTTCTCTTTCTTTCTATTCTCTATCCCTTTCTTTCTTATTAGCGATGCGACTTCCTGGAGATAGGAAGTTGGGTCGTGACATTAAACATACATTTTTATTATGGAAAGCTGTAAAGGTCTTTAAAAGGAAAAGAGGAACAAGTTTTGAACTTAGAATTTGTAATATTTTCCCTCTAGATTTGGGGAATAATTTAATTCAAAGAGCTGTAAAGAGGCAAGTCTAGAAAGATAAAAATGTTAAGTAACCAATACCTTTGAATTAAATAGAAATTTCAAAGAAACACTTTTAAAGGCAAGAATTTTAGCATTTGATGTTTCAACGATATAAAAGCTTTAATTTTTTGAATGAAATGATAAACTCCAAACCAAACTTTTAAATATGGAGCTGATAGGAATCATTTCTTAGGTGTGGCGGGAAAAGTGTAAGGCTATGTTTGAGGTAGCAGTGATTACTTTTAGTAGTAATAATAAAAGTTCTTGTAAAGTGTATAGGACACTAGTGAGAACGTAGGAATGTTGCTTCATGTTTGAAGACTATAAAGGAATAGTGAATTGATATTAATAACAGAGTAAGACACACGTGGTTGGGATAGGTAGACCTTGGTTGGGGAGAAATGAAAAGTAAAGGTAAATAGAAAATTTCCCCAAGATTAGTTGCCTTTTTAGGCAGAGACTGCATAGATTGAAATCCTTATTCATTGAGTAAATAAGACATGGTTATTACATTTTTAGTATGGAATGAAAGAGATGAATAGATCTTATTCATGGTGAGTAATACAACGTAAGTTAGTAACGAGTAGTAGGCAGTAGTAGGAGCATATGAGTTACTTGGATTCCTAGAGTAGGACGTTTCTGTGTCAGAGCGAACATGGTCCTAGTCCTCCTAGCCCTAGAAGATAGCTGTATTTAGCTGCTATATTTACCTATCTAGTATTGCTTTGTAGTAGGACTTATTTTCTCTTTACTTATGAGATTGTATTCCTATGTAAGCATTTAGTTCCTATTGTGGTAAATCACTGATGATTAGTATGATGCTCTTTTTCTGTGATGTTCACAAGAAGAGAATAAAACCATAAAATGTAAGTAATAAAAGAAAAGTAAAAGCCAGAAAGAGTAATTAAAAAACAATAAATTTAAAGAAACGACAAGAATGACGATAAAAATAAATGAGAATTGCAAAAGAAAAATCCATTTAAAAAAATTAAGCTCGGAAAATTTTTGGAAAGGATGTTTTTATTATGTAAACCGTGCTTGGGATAGAAAGTAGAGATTTTTATAAAACAACGACATAAGTTTCAAGAACGGAAAAAGAGTTGTGTAAAAGTAAAAAGGTAAATGTGAGGTTTTCTGTTTTATGTCTTTTTTTCTGACATAAGAAATCGAGTTTGGAAAAAATTAGATTTTTCTAAAATTCAAATATTAAAATTTATGTTGTAGGATTTGGATGCAAAATTTGTTGAGCTACGCCCCTATTCAGTAGAAGTGTGGGAAAATTGGATGAAAAATGTTTTGAGTTTTCAAACATTCATATAAAAATTGCAAGTATATTTAGTATGTGTGCATCATATTTTAAAAAGGAGTTTTTAAAGAAGGGAAACATTCATATAGGAGGTACCGCTTAAAAATTCATGTACATGCATATATTTTATGTTGAATGACACTTTGCACAAGGACACGAATGGTCGCAAAATTGGATTTACACCAAATGGATGTGATTGATGTGGAGAATTATAGAGTTTTACCCTTATCGAATTTCGAGGACGAAATTTCCTAAAGTATGAAGGAATGTAAAATCTTGCATTTTTAGATAATTAAACAATCAAATAACGATGAATAGTGAAAATTAGCATTTTTGTAATTATCATAACATGGCCTCGAAACTTATACCATTGTGTTCTTGGCGATTTTTCGATGAATTTCCATAAATAACTTGTCAAAATTCGAGTCAATATGAAGAAGTTACGAGAAGAACAAGAAATCAAAATTAAATGAAAAAGAAAAGAGTAAGACCCTACAGGTCGACCCATATATCGACCCGCAAAGCACATAGGACAACTTGCAAAATGTAAGGGTCGACCTACGTGTAGACCTAGACGAGAAACTGTGCAGGGACATGTTGAATTGTTGTAATCCCATTTTTATGCAATCTAAAGTGTTGTTTCTTGGATCCAACGATTTGCAGCGAGCCTATGACATGGTTGAACAAGATTCAATCCAAAAATCCGATGGTCTGAGATTCTTAAACTCCACTATAAATAGAATCCTAGGCCTAACTATTTTCTCATAATCAAATATTCTCCCAATTGGGTTCATTGCTTGAGGCTGAACCCTAAATAGAAAATACTTCTAGAGAGAATATCTATCTAATAAAAGTATTAGAAGCCTTAGAAGGGGATCCATAAAGGCCAGAAGTAAAGCTAAGGACAGCATGTGGGTGGATTTGAATTATGTCTCTTTTATGTTTATGATATATAATAAAGTTAAATTCTCGTTAAATATTTAATTCAGCATTTTTACTAATTTCAGTAATTAGTCCTACTAGTTAGTTATGTTAAAACTGTAAATTTTATAAGAGAAGTGTACATATATTTAATGTGATTTAAATGGAAAAAAGAAAGGAATCCAATTAAATATACGTAATATTAGGCATAGAAGTTGTAGAGAAAGGCATAAGCCTAAAAGTGATAAATTTACAATAAATTATGTTAAAACAGGAGAAATGAATTAAAAAGGGGAAATCCAATAACTTTATTTTGGAAGTTAGTGATTGATTAGTTGATTGGTTTAGAAAAGGAAATACATTTCCATAGTTTAATATTGAAAGAATAACGATAAACGTAATTGCAAGAATAAAAGCAAGAAAAATGGAATTAGTGAAATTGAGGCATCACTGTATTTTGCATTACCTAATAATTAAACAAACAATAAAAGAAATATTTTGCAGTCATGAGTTATTGTTCATAGCATTATTTAGTATTAAAACAGGGAAATTAATTTCTAGTATAGTTTTTGTAACTAACCAAATAGAATAGAACTACTTTCTAGAAAAAAGAGAATAATGTGAAGCATTAAAGAAATTAAAGAAGTTGAAATAATCAAGTTAATTATTTGACAAGACTAGAAATAATAAGCAGAAAATGTGACTTGATCTGCATTTATTGCACAGATAGTAGAGTAAAAAGAAAGTAGCTATTGTGATAAGTAACTCGTGATAGTGTTAACTCCTCTAAGCGACCTAATGGAATGAAGAGCCTAGCGACCTAAAGTTATTGCGACCCAACGAGCTAAGAAACTCAACGACCTAGACAGTTAAATGACCTAACGATTTAATTACCTAAAGGGTCTAGCGACTTAACATCATGAAGCAGCACAACATGACACAACTCCACGACTTAACGGGCTAAAGGTATAAGAGATCAGCGACCTAACGACCTATGGAGTAAAGCGACCCAACGACCTATATAGATAAGCGACCTAGCGACCTTGTAGCTAAACGACCTAGCAACCTAAAAGATCAGCGACTTAGCGAGTTATCACAGAATGAAGCAACTTCTTATGCCGTTCCCAACCGTAAGTCGCCAACTATTCTCCCTAGGTCGCTCATGACCTAAACATACCGAAGAAGCTTCTTATGCCGCTTCCTCCCTAGGTTGTTCACGACCTATGACTTGTTAGTTTGTTCGAGGTGATTAAGTACACTCTAGTTATGCCGTAAGCCGCTCCCACTACGTCGCTCACGACCTACGACCTACCTCTAGGTCGCTCACGACTTATGATCTAGCTTCGAAATTTCCCTATAAATACCGTGCCTACACCACCGAAGAGGGGATCTTTTGGCTCATTTCTAGAATGCCTATACTTTGCTGATTTCTCGACTCATCCGACACTTCAAACACGAAAGATACTTCAGTGAACTTCAAGAAGAAATCTAACACATTCGACATGGATTCAAAGAGTTCTTCTACATCGAGTTCTAGCTGTTTGTTTAACTAGTGTTGTAATTGAAGATTGTTGTAAAGTTGTAACTGATTTAGCAGAAAGAAGATTAAAGTGGACGTAGGCTTAACTTGAGCCGAACCACTATAAAACTGTTGTCACTTCACAGTTTTTTCTGTGACTTTTCTACTTACTTCTAATTCTCGTCTCTTCACTGTTTTTTCTGTGACTTTTCTACTTGGTTCTAATTCCCGTATTGACGGGTGGTGCTTTCACTTATTCACTACTTACACCGGGGTGTTAGCGTTCAATATTTAGCGTTAACATTTTTGGTGCTTTCACCGAGAACCCAACTCAGGCTACTTTCGTCATTGCTTTGCAAAAGTTTGTTGAAAAAATCTCTCTCAAAACCAGAAGTCTATCAGATATAATGGCTCCTGGAAGAAAGCGTGGATCTACTAGACCCAGTGATGTTCATGAGAATACTACCACTTCTCCTTCGTCAAGTCAAGTAGCACCAAGTGCTGGAATTACATGAGCGGAGTTAGATGCTGTAGTATCTGGGTTATACCAGCAGATGGAAACTCAGAATGCTTTAATGCTTGATAGGTTAAATGTTTCGCTCGGAGCTAACCGTCAACCGGTGAATAATGAAAAGAACCTTGCAAATGATGTTCATAATTCTAAAGAGAGGAATTTTCCTCAAAGAGCAGCTAGCCCCGTCAAAGAAACACCTCCCCAAGCTGGAGGATCGAGACCGCAGCCAACTCTCCGCAAACGTTTGTCCAGACAAACTTTCGAGAAAATGGCTGAAGTCTGTCCCGCAGAACCTTTAAATGATGAGGAATACCTTTCGGGCATGGTGCGATAAATCATGAAAGGGAGCATGCAGAGGGATGAAGATGAAAAAGAATGGGGATTCGCTCCGAGCAAGACTCCGTTCACTGAAAGGATTTTGAAAGCTGAATTTCCAAGGAAATTTTTTCCTCCTACCATCCCGGCTTATAAGGGAACAAGTGACCCTAATCAATTCTTGTATAAGTATGATTGGCACATGACTGGTGCTAGGGCATCTGATGAGATCAAATGTCGGTACTTTCCGGTATACTTCGAAGGAGTGGCTCTACTCTGGTTCACAAAGCTATCGGTCCGATCCATAGACCAGTTCGCCGATTTGACTCGGAAGTTTAAAGAGCAATTCAGGTTGTATGCTGCAAAGGCAAAGGATATTATGTCACTGTCAAGCTTGGAACAGAATCATGGAGAATCTATTAGATCTTTCTTGAACCGCTTCAACATAGCTTTGGCTGAAGTGGATAATGCAGAGCCACGGGTGGTCTTGACATACTTGATGAGGGCAATCGACATATCAAGTGAATTTAGGAAGTGGCTGAAGATGAAAAAACCGAATTCGCTTGAAAAATTCTATACGAAAGCTGATGAATTCATGCGCTTCGAAAGCCTTCAAGCACCGGCTAAAGTGGCATTGACAGAGGTTAAGGGTAATACTGCTGCTCCTACCAAAAAGGAATCCGAAAGTCAGAAGAGGGAGAATAATGGTGGGAAGAAGCAGAAGGATATGAAGAAACCTTGCTTCTTAAAACCTTCAGATTTCACTCCTTTGACTGACACCCCGGAGAATATTTTTTTTGCTACTAAAGATGTGGTAGAATATTCTAAACCACCTGAGATGAGAGTTGGGAAAAAAGATGCTCAAAGTGGGAGATTTTGTCGGTTTCATAATCAACCCGGTCATGATACCAACGAATGTCGCCACCTGAAAAGTTTGATTGAAGAATTGCTGAGAGAGAACAAGTTGCAGCAATTTGTGAAGAGGAATAGGAATGACCCAACTTCATCTACTAAGGGCTAGCAACTTCCTGCTCATCCATCGGGCTCGGGTGAGAGGAATACTGTGAATGAATCAGAAAGGCCTGTTATTAACATAATTACGGGAGGTCCTCACCCAGCAGGCAGAAGCAGGGGCGAGATGGAAAGATATGCCCGTGCTTTGAAGTATGCACCAACAGAAGAGAGTGTTTTTGTGCTAGAAGTGCTGCACCTTTGAAGCAGCAGAAAACTTTTAATGATGATATTGTGTTCAGAGCCAGGGACTCTATGGGCACTAAAGCTCCAACCATGGATCCCTTAGTCATCTCTGCAGGCATTGGGCCGGCTATTGTGAGAAGAGTGCTTGTAGATTGCGGCGCTTCTTGCAATATTCTCTTTAAAAAGACATTCGATCAAATGAAAATTCCGATGGCTGATGTTCAAGCTTCGTCGCAAAAAGTTGTTGGGTTTACTGGGGATCCGAAGCAGCCAATTGGAACTATTGACTTGTTCATAGAGCTTGGAGAGGGGCAGAAAAAGGTGGTTCGAAAACAGACTTTTGTAATTGTTGACGAATTTTCTGCTTACAACGCCTTCCTAGGCCGTCCAACTCTTGCATCATTTAAGGCAATTCTCGCTCCGTGGTGCCTTACTATGAAATTCCCCACGGATAATGGAGTTGGTGTTATTAAAGGGGATCAGAATGCTGGGCGAGAATGTTATCTAATAGATTTGCGTGAAGCAACGAAGAGAGAGATGGGAAAAGATGCGGCAGCCCCAGTCTGCATCAAAGAACCAACCATGTAGCAATTACAGGGTGGACCCTGCACTGGCGAGCATAGTGGGGCACGAAGAGAAACAGATCCTAGAAAAGCCAGTGCAGGGGCGAATAGAGTGGTGCTAGTGGAAGTAACCGTACCGGTACCTGTTGACTCGAAAGATCCGATGGTGAATGTGGGTTCGCAACTTAGTGTGACGGTTCAGAATTCCTTGATATCATTCTTGAAAGCAAATCTGGACGTATTCGCTTGGACTCATGCTGATATGTGTGGAATATCCCCAGAAATTGCAGTACATACTCTGAATATTGATCCGAAGTTTACACCGGTAAAGCAGAAAAGAAGAACCCAGGGTCCCGAAAGGTCAGCAGCATTGAAAGAAGAGGTAGATCGCCTCATGGAGAATGATTTCGCCAGGGAGTCTACTTATCCGAATTGGGTTTCAAATCCAGTACTAGTTAAGAAAGCTAATGGAAAGTGGAGAGTATGCATCGATTTCTCAGATTTAAACAAAGCCTACCCCAAAGATTGCTTCCCGTTACCCAGGATAGATCAGTTGGTGGATGGAATAGCGGGGCATGAATTGTTATCTTTTATGGATGCTTACTCCGGATACAACCCGATCATGATGCATGAACCGGATCAGGAGGACACGAGCTTCATCACCGATGTTGGTCTTTACTGCTACAGAGTCATGCCCTTTGGACTGAAGAATGCAGGGGCAACTTACCAAAGACTTGTCAATGCTATGTTCAAGCCACAGATTGGAAAAACTATGGAAGTTTATGTAGACGATATGATGGTGAAATCAAAGAAGGCAGTAGACCATATGGATCACTTGGCAGAAATGCTTGTAGTCCTCCGAATGTACGGAATGAAACTTAATCCTTTGAAGTATTCATCGGGGGTGGAGTCCGAAAAGTTCTTGGGTTTCATTGTGAGTGTTAGGGGCATTGAAGCTAATCCTGCTCAGATTGCTGCCTTAAGAGAAGTCAAAGCTCCTAGAACGAAGAAGGAACTGCAAAGTCTCAATGGAAAAGTCGCTGCCTTGAGTCGGTTCATTTCCAAAGCCACTGATAAATGCATTCCATTCTTTGATGCTCTGAAGAAAGGAAGGAAATTTTTTGACTGGACTCCTGAATGCCAGAATGCTTTCGATGAGTTGATTCGCCATATGGAAATGCCTCCAATACTTTCTAAGCCCGACAATGGTGAAGATCTTTTCGTATATTTGACAATCTTATCTCATGCTCTCAGTGCAGCGTTGGTACGGGAAGACGCAAAAATTCAGCGCCCGGTCTATTATATCAGCAAAAGATTCACTGGGGCAGAGATGAATTATTCAAAACTGAAAAAGCTCGCCTATTGTCTACTGATTGCATCAAGAAAATTGAGGCCATATTTCCAAGCTCATCCTATCAAAATCCTCACTGATCAACCTCTGAAGCAAGTCCTGTTTCGTCCTGAGACTTCGGGTCATTTTCTAAAGTGGAATATTGAACTCAGCCAATACGACATCACTTATCATCCCCGGAGAGCAATCAATGGACAAGCTTTAGCAGATTTCATCGCAGAATGTACAGATAAAGGTGATAGTGAGGAAGAAGTGGCGGATAATACCCCAATTCGATGGAAATTATATGTTGATGGTGCAAGAAATGATTACTGTTCCGGAGCTGGGGTTGTGCTTGAAACCCCTGAAGGGCGGTCATTGTGCTATGCATTGAGATCGGAATTCCCTTCGACAAACAATGAAGCAGAATATGAAGCTCTTATTGTCGGCTTGTAGATTGCTAAAGAACTGAATGTCAAAGTGTTGCAGATCTTCAGTGACTCACAACTTATTGTATGCCAAGTCAAGAAAGAGTTTCAAACTAAAAGAGGAAATCTGCCTGCATACTTGTCAAGAGCCTGGGAACTTCTCGATGATCTTGACCATTATACGATAAGTCATATACCCCGGGAAGAGAACATGAAGGCAGATTCTCTCGCGAAGTACGCAAGCACCGGTGAAGCTCAATTATTGGGATTAGTTCCTATGGAAGTCTTGTCAGCTCCAAGCACTCATGAGATGGATATTGATTGGATCATGACCATATCTCAAGCGCAAGAATCATGGATGACTCCAATAATGGAATATCTGCTCAATGGTTCTCTACCAGGAAATTCAAAGGAGCGTCAGAAGCTGTTGAGAAAAGCCTCAAGATATATAATTCAAGATGGCCGATTGTACAGGCGGGGATTCTCAATGCCATTACTCCGATATGTGACCAAGGAAGAGGCTAAGACAATTCTAGCTGAAGTACACGGAGGAGAGTGTAGAGATCATTCAGGTGGTCAAACTTTAGCAAAGAAAATTCTCCGTTATGGGTATTTTTAACCAGACATTAATTGTGATGCTGCAAGCTACGCCCAAAAATGTGACCGATGCCAGAGATTTACAAAAATCCCAAGAGCACCGTCCACCGAGATAACACAGATGGTCAGTCCATAGCCATTTTCTATTTGGGGAATAGATCTCATCGGGACTTTGCCAACCACCAAGTCCGGAATCAGATATGATATTGTTGCTGTTGATTATTTTACTAAATGGGCTAAATCTGAACCATTAGAAACGATTACCTCTAAAAAGATGATAAACTTTGTAACTAAGAATATCATTTGCAGGTATGGTGTGCCTAAAAAGATAATCACAGACATTGGAACCCAATTCGAAAGTGAAGAGTTTCAAGATTTTTGCAAGCGATTCAAGATCCAAAAAAGCTTCTCAGCAGTGGCTCATCCGCAGGCAAACGGGCAAGTGGAAGCGGTAAACAAAATTATAAAATCAACCATCAAAGAACAGCTAGAAAAGCAAAAGGTGGTTGGGTCGATAAGCTACCACTAGCACTATGGGCATACAGAACTACCCATAAAACTGCGACTGGGCACACTCCAATTTCATTGGCATATGGATCAAAAGCAAGGATTGCAGTGGAGACAGAAGTCCCTTCACACAGAAGAATCCATTTCGATCAAGATGAAAATGAAAAGCTGCAACTTGAAGCATTAGACTTCCTTGATGAAAGAAGGGAAGAGGCTCAGCTTAGAATTGCAGCCCATCAGCAAAGAATTGCCAGGCACTTCAATTCCAAAGTTCGCCAATGCAACTTTGAGATTGGAGATCTAGTCTTGAAAAGGATCATGACAGCAACAGGAGTGTTTGCGCCAAACTGGGAAGGGCCGTACGTAATAGGCAAAAAACTTCTTGATGGAACTTTCAAACTGACAACTGTCGAAGGAGATCCAATTCCAAGGGCTTGGAACAGCAATCACTTACGCCCATATTTTACTTAAAAGCTTTATTGAAATACTGTAAAAGAATTATGCATGTATGATTCTTGTATTGAAAGCCAATGTAAAACCAGTGCAAGTGAATAATAAGAACTATAAAGTGGATGTAGGCCCAGTTCTTGGCCGAACCACTATAAATCTTGTGTTCTCTACGATTACAAAATGCCTGTTTTATTTTGATATATGTAAAGTACTTTAATTGTATTGCTAAAATGTTAATTTAATATTGCAGGCCATTAAAACAAAGCTTACCCATCACAAGACCAAGCGATCCCTGACATCACTTAACAAATGAATGTTCAGCCACAAAAATTCCAGACTCAAATCCTATGTAAGAAGTGCTTCAAGCAAACAGTTAGTGGTTCCGCCGAAGGTGGGCCCTTGCTAACTAATTGTGACCGTTTGTGCAAACGAACATCCGATTAATTAGCCTGTGTCTGCCCCTGCGAACTCATTTAACAATGAAGTACACTTATTTGGATAAAATAAACTACTTGCAAAAGAAAGGAATGTGTGCTTGAAAATGATAACAGGGAATCGCTGATATGAGCAAATGACGAATAGACATGGACGAGCAGGCAGGAAACAACCAAAGACCTCTTCGGAGGCACAAGCCCTCTTCGGAGGCACGACTCTTCGGAGGATAAAGACCTCTAACGGGACTTGCCAGAAAAAGAAAGTTCTCTTTCTCAACCAAAAAAGATTGGTGCAATGACCGAAGGCACCTTCCCAAGTGGAAGGTATGGCACTCGTTAACTGGCCGAGACGTTTGTGCAAACAAACATCCAAGTAACTTGTGTCCGCCCCGTGAATCCATCCAACCATGAGAAAGAAACTTCCCGGCAAAAGCCCTACTTGGAGGCACACATTCTACCGAGATCTGAAATAAAACTTCACAAGTGTTGGAATGTGAAAAGCCCTCTTCGGAGGCCTATTTCACCAGAGTTGAAATGCTAAAAGACCTCTTCGGAGGCACCATTTCACCGAGATCTGAAATAAAACTTCACAAGTGTTGAAATGTGAAAAGCCCTCTTCGGAGGCCCACTTCACCAGAGTTTGAGTGCAAAAGCCCTCTTCGGAGGCCCGCTTCCCAGCGAACAGGAAAAAAATAAAAGCCTCTCCCCAGAGGCATAAACAAAAAGCCGTCTTCGAAGGCCCGCTTCCCAGCGAACAGGGAAAAAACAAAAGCCTCTCCCCAGAGGCAGAAACAAAAAGCCCTCTTCGGAGGCCCGCTTCCCCGTGTACAGGGAAAAAACAAAAGCCCTCTCCCTAGAGGAACACACAAAAAAGCCCTCTTCCCAGAGGCACAATCAAACAAAAGCCCTCTTCGGAGGCACAAACAGGTCAAAGCCCTTTTTCGGAGGCCCACTTTGCCGCCTAGGAAAATTCACTTTCCAAAAATAAAAGTGACTTTCTCCTAAAGTGAAGTGTAAAAACTTCTTCACAAAAAAGAAAGAAAGAGAAGACTTCTCCAATACGAGGCGCATTCTACTAAATCAGAAAAATATTTCCTTAGAATGGAAAAATTATTCTCTAAAGTACAGATGAAAACCTCCTTCAAATGGAAAAGTTGTTCTCTAAAGAAAGAGTACAAGTCTTCTCGAAACAGAAGAGTTGTTCTCCAAAATTTTGCCAATGTGAAAGAGATTGCAATAAACCATGGTATGGGGCAATATAATATAGTTACAAAAATAAAAGCAATGCTCAAGCAACTTACCATAGGTTTACTGCAACATCACACAGAGAAAATAAAGAAACTTGTATGAAAAAGAAGAATAAATGCATTCTCAAGTACAGACAGAAGTTTGTACAAGTAAAAGAATCATTTTATTCCATACTATGAAAATTTATACATGTGCAGGTTTCAAAACAAAAGAAGGCGGGGACCGGTACCCGCACAATCTCCGGTCAACACAAGTCTTTATATATACAAGAAAAAAAGAAAAAAGCGGGACGAAAAGCATAGGACCAAACCAATCACTTCTTCTTCCTACCACCTTTCGAGCCCTCGCTGGGCCGGATGATTAACTTTTTGGGTCGGCTTGTGAGAGTAGGGGAAGAAAGAGGAAGGGGTGCAATTGGACTTTCTTCTGCTTTTTCTTCATTGGCAGAAGCTTTCCTCTTTTTCTTTGAGACTCCACGCTTCCCCTTCTTCCTTGAAGAAGACTCACTGCCCGGGGTGATAAGTGCAGACAACTTTATGTCATCAGAAATAGTTTGCTCCGGGGTTCTTTCGCCTTCTTCAGGTTCTTCGGCCTTCTGTTCTTGTGAAGCAAATGGTTCATCCAAGCCTTGAAGAGCTACTATCTGCTCCTCTTGTGACCCCGGTTGAGAGGCGGAGAGGGAACAACTGGAAGAGGGGAAGGCTGAACAACACTTGGCGCTTTCACTGTAGGAGAAGAGAAGTTAATGTCAGTATCTCTCATAAAAAGAGGAGAAAGTGACGCGTCAAGATTTAAGTAATAATCAAAAAGTTCATCAAGCTCATGTGATGTAAACAAGCAGTCCACTTGAGCAAGATTAACATTAAGGTTACCTGGAGAAGTAGGCTTTACTATGTCAACTTCAAAGTCCTGCGCCTCAGTGCTTTCTTGAGTCTCATCTCCAATGCGGGCGGTTGCACTTTCAATAACACCTTTAGCAGGAGGTGGAGAATGGAAACTGGAGCCAACAATATCGATGTCGGTCGAAACCGAAGGTTGAACTGGGTCGATTGAAGGTTCCCTAAATGTTGTCCTTCTGCCATTTCGGCTCTCTCTTTGGCGAGTTGCTCCTTTCCCTTGGCAAGAGCGGCACATGCATCATCATCTAGATAGTGCGCCATTAAATCTTCTTCAGCATATCCAGCTCCTTCAAGCATATCAAGTGCAACTTCCCACACTTTGGCCAAAGTGATTTCGTACTTCGGTCCCAAAAATCTAAGGCTACCGCACCCCAAAACACTATGAATGTAAAACTCGAATAAAGTAGAGCTGATTTCGGCTTTAGTTGCCATATGGGATTCTTCGGCCACTGCTTTGCCGGCAACAGCTTCATCACGCTCTTTTTCTTCTATGGAAAGCCTAGCTTTTAACAGTTCGATTTCCAAGTTCTGGGAGCTGGTTTTTTCTTGCAACTGAGCCACGTCAGCTCGGTAGATTTCTACAACTTGCTGTTGTGCTTCAAATTTAGCTTCAGCATCTCTCTGTGCAGCATGAGCATCTCTCACCTATTTTTGAAGCGCTTCTTCTCTTTGAGAATAGGAAGTGGAAGAAGTGGCAAGCTCTTCTTTAAGTTTTTCAACTTCCGCTTCAAGCTTCTCATTATAAGCGGCAATACTCTTCATCTCTGCATCATGCTGATCGAGTGTTTTCTGCCACTCGGATTTGTCATTTTCCTTATTCAGCATGGCTTCGCGATTGGCGCGGTTACTCCTTGAAGCTCGTCAACAAGTTTTTGCCGACCATACATTCTCTTGATATCGAATTTGACGGCATCAAGATTTCGCAAAATGGCTTCTTATCGATTGAGACCAATTCAAGATCCAAATGAACTCCCTTCAGGCACCAGTGCGGAAACCGGCTTTGAAGAGTAGTCGGACCCTGTCCAACTTGATATGGGGGCCTACTGATAATTTTTGGAATATCATCTCTGTAACGACCCGCCTTTTTGGACAGTTTAAACCGACGATCAAATACACATGCCGATTCCAAACCATTCAAAAGGGCAGATGGTTAGTGGGGTAAATAAGAAAAGAAAAGAAAGATAAATAAAGGAAAAGAAAAAACACAGAATCTCGCAGTGGAATGATAAAATAAAATAGTCAAATAAACAGTTCATGAAGCAGTTTACTATACTTTGACAATTATTTATACAACATTTATCAAAGTTATACATATACAACAGAACAATTAAAATAATGCAACAGATATCATGATGCAAGGGTAATGATAGTAAATAGAATACCAAATCTTCGTCTTCATCCTCCAGAATAGATCTTCAAAAATCTGAAAAGCTCAGGACTGACCCGAGCGTAATGAAAAGACAAAACACTCGAGTCAGGACTAAAATATCCTTATGAAAGTTAAATCAATCATAAATAAATATTAGTGTAACGACGTCAAAGATGTTTACAGGGTTTGACATCTCATATCCAGTGTCAACGTGCGTGCAATAACTCAAGAGATGTTACGGGATTTTCTATCTCTTTAGGATCCGTTAAACTATCTATTATGTAGTAATGTACGCTAAGTAGATAATGCCTATCAGTAATATAAAGTATCAAAATAACGTTAAGGCGTTACCATAATCCCCCTTAACACATTTTTATAATGCCATAGCCTATACAGCACCGTAAGCCCCACCGTAAACTGGTGGTTATCAGAGGGTACCCCATAGGTATAACACAAAACATAACGTAGTCGTCGCGAATAGGATAATCGGTATGACAAGGTACATGAGGCGATACCAACTAGGATACTAGTAGTTGCGTGATCCAGACTGATGTTGAGCATAGCCAGCAGCTACCCCAACACCGCGAAACAACACTCCCAAATCGAGGGGTGCACCCAAATCGAATCACAAATGTAATAGATATGGTATCAAAGAAGTGTGTCCGCTAGAGATGGCGAACCTCAATGGCCCAACGCGGCTCCTGTTTTAGTCATGTCAGGGGTCATCCAATATCGTTCTCTTTCTTCAGTCAACGCGTTCACCAAACCATCCACTTCATTCTGGATCAACACTCCGCGTATAATAGTTATTAAAGTGGTTTTCGGTATCGACAGAGAGTATGTCCAAATCCGATCCCGGTCTCTTTAATAACTACGTATTATTATACCGATGGCTCTTTTACATTTCAAATCGATTCATAATTGATATCAAAATATCATATTCGCTTCAAAAATCAAATCCCTTTCAAATATCATCGTATCTATTCAAACGTAAGATTCCGTTTCAAAAATTCATTTTTGCATCAATATCTCATTTCGATTTCAAAATCATTTCGAATTTCAGTTTAGGTTGCAACTTCATTTAACCCAATTCGTATTTAAATTCAAGATTTAAATATAAACATTTCACCTTATTGACCAGCTTAGAATTTTAGAAAATAGTTTTAAGTAGTTTAAAAGCAGTTTAAATAATTAAAGTAGTTAAAAATACTTAAAGTCTTAAAATGGATTTAAATAGATAAATTAGTTTAGAATAATTTAAATTGGGTTAAGTAAATTTAAAATAGATTAAAATAGTTTAAGTATTTAGAAATGGTTTATATAACTGAGTAATTTGGAAAACAAAATAAAACAGCTTCAAAACCAATCCATTTCAATTATAACTTCCCAATTCAAATCAATTTCAATTTCCATTCTACCGATTCAATTTCGATTTCAATTCAAATCAATCAACTTTGACTTCAATTTAATTCAATTTTACATTCATCTTCAATTTATTCAATTTCACTTTATATCGATTTAGAGCTTGATTTTTCAAAATATCAATTTATAACACTTAACAAATTATCCTTCAATATTCAAGTTTAAATCCAAATTTCAAATATGATTCAATTCCAAGCTCGATTTCAAAATATCATTTTTATATCGCTTTTACTTAGTAATATTCAAAGCTCGAATTAAGGTTAAATCTTTATCAATCATATCCCGATTTTAAATTCCAAAGTCTCCACTTTAATTATTTAACAACTTCTTTTAACCAAAATTTATTTCAACATTCCAAACTCAATTTTTCGATAAATTCGATTTCTATAAATTGATTTCTATTTATAACTTTTAAATCAAAACATTTAAATAAATTTCAAATCGACGATTTTAATTTTTTATTGATTTAGCCAATTCGGTGTCCGTATATAATTTTCTATCCTATGGCCAAGTAATTATTTATTTCAATTAAATGTCAGGGATGAATATATATCACTTAAATCAAATCACAGTTTCATATGTATGCATAACAGGTTATATATAAGCAAATAAACATCCAAACATTCAAATATCAACCAATAGCATCCATCGAAATAAATCATCCAATAGACAATATAATTCATGGCAATTTCATAGTTATCAATGTCAGGTAATTTAATCGCAATTCAATTTTAATTTTAATTTAACTGTCAATTTAATTTTCAACGGTTAATTCAAACGACATTCTATATGACAATTAAATTTTATCAAACAACGACAAATAAAATCATAACACTTCATAATGTCAAATATAACTAGCATAAAGATATTCAGTACGTTGTGAGCGTTATAAAACACTCACCTTGATTTCAATGCAGTTCCGGCGTTTTATTTCGAATAAAATTAAACGAGCGTTTAATTTTACCCAAAATTTTCAGTAGCTCCAAACGACTCCAATCCAGTTCCATAGCGTAGTACTCGGCAATACGAACGCAAGCAACTTGTTTCGTCGAATTCCGACCTCGTATGACAAAGTTACAATATTTTAAACATTCACGAATTTATAATATAATTCAATTTACATTTCTTTTTATTTATTTCACCTAGCAATCAGGACCGTAGACTTCAAGGCTACAGATCAAAGCCGCACGAGCTTCCTTCCTACGCGCGTACTCCCTCTCCAGGACGCGACAAAGCCGAACCCATCTAGCCGCGTAAACCCTAATCACGCAACACCCTACGCTCGCTTTTAGCTCGATCAACCAGTAACATCATGTAGCTCTTGCTCGACTCCACCATCACCTGAAGCACAGTGAAGCTCGGCCTCCCCTGCAGCACGCAATTTGATGACGAACGGTCGGCCATCGCGGCCCTGTAGCTCCCATCTCGCCGCTCCAATTTCGATCGTAGCCGTTGAATATCAAGAACTCAGTGCGCTCTACATTTTCCATGTTGGGAGTTTCGCGAATCGCTTTGTGGATGAGGAGATCAGAGGGGGAGAACGAGCCTAAATTATGGTCGTGAATATGATAATGGCGGCTGTGTATTTGAAACCCTAGTTCTTTTTTATTTTGCAAAAGTGAAATTAATGAAGTGCTTAAATAGAAAAAGACGAACACTATTTATCCGGCCTTTCCGAACTCCGATTTACGCATGGTGATCGGCGTTTCTAGGGTTTATCCCGCGTTCCGGACACAATGGAACAGGTTTCAGAGGCTAACTCGATCATATGTGAGAGTTATGGAAATAAACGATCGATTTTAAAGTAAACCGATTAACTAAATTTCTATGCGTTTTGGCTTGCCCCGGACAAACGGTAAATCCGATTGACACGAAATTTGAAATCTTACAATAATATCACATTACGGATCCGATGAAATTGGTTTTGTCGAAATCCGAGACTGTTTGAAAAATGGCTATTTTTCAGTCGATAATTAAATATTAAAATATTCAATTTTCACAATTTACTTTTAATTCAAATTTTAAAAGTTCTACAACATCATTCTTACTTTAATATGATAAAATAAAATTTACAAATCATTTTTAATCATATTAAACCCGTTATTCAATTATCCAATAATTTCCAATTTTAAAACCTTATTAACTCTATTATAATCCTAATATAACTTATATTCACTTTGGAAACCAATCTGAATCATATTAAATCAAATTTCAATTATTCACTCTATTTTCGTATATTAAATTTCAATATCAAATTTGATCATATCAAATTCGGAATTTAATTATTCAAACATCTGTAATATTAAATTTAAACAATTTGATTATTCTTAAATCACTATCTTTTGAGATATTCAAAACGAGCTTAAAAATTTAAAAAATTCAAATTATAGAACAAACATTTCCATTATACGGTTATCCAATTCCCATTATTAAATTATTCAATAAATTCCAAATATTAAATTTAAACAATTTCGATTATCCAATTATTCATTATCTTTTGAAATATTGAAATTGAACTTATAAGAATCAACTTTTAAAACCAATTCACAATTTAGAACACTATTTTCATTTTACAGTTATTCAATTATTCAATAAGTTTTAAATATTTAATTTAAACAATTTACCTGTTCAATATTCAATATTCGATTTCTAAATAGATTTTACTTATCAACCAATTACTCTATTATACCCAATGAATTCAACATTTATTTTCCTATTCCACTTTTGATTTCAAAGGCATTCACTAAGTAGCATTCATTTTTCATTACTTGGATAATTATTGTCGCAATTCATTCCAGTTATTATTATTCCAAACGAATTACAATTTTTTTTTCTAACATTAAATCACGAAATCTTTTAAATTAGCTATTTTAATTATCGAAAATTTACGGGTCTTTACAAGATGTTTGAAGGGCAGGAGAGCTGGATGAGATTACCAAAGAGACGGGAGCAGCGGGTTTTTCAGAAGTTTCAGACGTCAGCTTTTCACCCAGTTTGGCTCGTTTACTCGGATCTTCAGCGACATGACTTTTCCCTTTGTCATCGTGGGATTTTCGTTTGTGGGAATCATCCTCTCTCTGGGAAGAATCATGTCGTTCGTCCCGTCTCCCGTAGCATTCTTCATAAGCATGCCTCTCACGAGCTTTCCTCGCAACTCTTCCTTCGTCGGTTTTCCAGGAGGCAGGAAGATACCTCTTGGGGTCATAAGAACCGCACCTCCCATAACGCTGGAAATCATCATAGTAAGAGCCACTTCGTCCCATTGGAGAATCTGAAAATGAAGAAAAGACAAAGTTTAGAAATCTTAGAAGCAAGGAAGTTGAATGCATAAAAGTGCCGAAAAATCCTAAGTATGTGCAACGTGCAAACTACGGGCGTCAAACTACGAACCACTCTTCGGTTGGGGGGTGATGACAGATTTTACAGCAAGTGTTAATTCTTGGGCCGACAGAGTTTGTTGCAAGACAGATGTCGCTTCAACTGCTGGAGAAATAACTTTAGTAGCAGCGATATCATCTTTAAAAAGCTCATGTGAAGTGATCATCAAGTCGCTCAACCCCTCAAAAATGTCGTCACCATCATGCCCGGCGGGACCCTTCCCCTCAGCTCCTTCATCAACAGTCTTCTCGGACCGGTGAGGAGGTTTTTCTTCCTCAATGACCGGGGCAAGTGCAAGTTTGCCGGACGACCCCGCAACGTCAATAGATGCAGAGCACTTCACTAGTGAATCCTCAACAGTATGTTATTTCGGTGTAAGTTCTCCGACGGAAACTGGGGCATCCGATGTCTCTAATGGAGAATCAAGGACTTCATGAGGCGGAGTAGAACGGGAAGGGTGCAGAAGTCCAAATTGGTGAAGAATTCATCTTTCAGCAAAAATTTAATACTTCTTTCCTCAATCGCCACGGCATTTAATCTTTCAAAAGTCGGCTTGTGGCTGGGATCTTTAGAGGAAGGAGGAAGTGCTGTAAAAGTAAAGAATGAAGTTAGCACCTAGCAACTCGGACTTTGAAAAAGCTCAAATGGAAAGAGCGGGGATACGCAATTTTACTTCCTACTCTCCAGATGGCGTAAAATCCTAGAGGGCGATGAACGAAGAAGAATTGATTTAAGAACCCGTGGGCGCTTTCTGGAAGATCGACGATCAATCTACGGTTCCTGGCGCTTCTCACGAGTGTGATAGAGGGATGATCTTTATTCTTTGCAAATGTGCACAAGTAACAGATTTCTTCAAAACTCGAAAGACGATCAAGTGTCCTCCTGAATAGCACACAAAGTCCCGCTAGGATGGCGTGTCCATTGGGATGCAGTTGGAAAGGAGATATAGTTAACCGGAGAAGGAGTCGTTGAAGAAAGTCATTAAAAGGAGGAATAGCACCACATAGGCACATCAGACGGTTGACAGCGATAAAACTGAGAGGTGGCCTGTCAGCAGTATCGTTTGGTCCAGGAAGTAAAGCATCTGATTCAGCAATACCAAACTGAATACATAGTTGGTTGAACGCCTGCTGACTCAGAGTAGTTGGAGTCCTTTCCGGGGGATCATCCAGTGGATTGGCTATCGGGAAGACCCTTCAGCTTGCTCTATTATTTCTTCTTGAGAAGACATTCTACACAAGAAACTGGATATTCAAAAATGAAGGTGCACGTTTCCTAAATGTGTGAAGTGTTGTGCAAAACTAATAAAACGACAAGCAAATATAATAGAAATTAAACTAATATGCATTTGTCAATTTTAAAGTTTCAGGGCTTGTTGTTTTAAGTCCAAATACAAGTGCAGTGTTGATGCAAACAAATCAGTCTTAATTGATTAATATGGCTTTGCTCTAATACTTCACTTGAATTTGTCGATTCACAGCATTTCATATAATTTCTTTAAGTTGATTATCTTTTATCGACTAATTTGTCATTCGATGTGGGCAATCAGTGGCAGTATATTCGCCCCATTTTTCTGAAATGTTGTATTTAACAGGTTATTAGCATTAAAGTTAATGAGATTTGTAAATAAGCGCAACAAGTTCAGAAATTTTATCTCGATAATTCGAGTTGAGAGTACAATTCAACAATGTCATGTTCATTCAAGATGAAAGGTATTCAAGTCCTTAGGTCGTAGGAACGACTTAAGCTAGCTCGGGGATTATTTAGGTCGTCCAGATCAAGTCAAACGACTTAACATAAGTTGAACTTCTTAAGTCGCATTGTTCAAGGCCAGGCAGTCAAAAATTATCCAAGTCCTAACTCGGCCGCGACCTAAAACCTCTGCCGCAGAAAGTTAGGTCGTTAGTTCATTAAGTCGCTCTGTTTTAAGCTTTATGTTATTCAGGCAAGTTAGATCGCAAGCGAATTAGGTCGCAAGTGAGTTAGGTCGTAAGCAAGCTAGGTCGCGAGTAAGTTGGGTCGCGTGTTTTATGATCAAGTCGATGAGCCTAAGGTCGGCTGAAGCTCCTCAACCTATCATTTCTTAACTCCCTTTGCTCCTCCACACTCAGCAAACGGCCTAACGAACAAACCCGTTAACCTAAAGACATATTATCACCTCTACCGTAAAATCTACCGTCCGACCACCAAATCACCCGGAATCGATTCAAACCACCTCAGATTCGTCTTAGATCCAGTATGCTGCCGCGTTTTCGAAGAATTACAATAATGTTGCAACCAAAAGCAGACGAGGATCGGTTGTGACACGATTCATGGCGAAGCACGGTGTACAAAGCTGGATTAAGAACGACAAGTGGGGAATTTGCAATTTGATGATGAACACGGTTAAATTTTTGATGGAATTTACTTACGCAATATAATGGTGGAGATGATTGATGATTGAATAATGAGAATCGTCTTCGAGAAGCTCAGAAACTTGTTAATGGCAGAACGAAATGTTAGAGCAGATGAAGCAAAGAAGAAACGGCCTAAACTATTTATGCACCGGAGCAGTGGAACTCGAATCGGCACACACGACCTTAGTTTCTCATAAGTTGCTTATGACCTAACCGCTCAGAATAGTACGAGTTGAGAGATATCGAAGCACACGACCTAACACCTAGGCGTGTACTTCGAGGGGCAAGTGTTAACTCCTCTAAGCGACCTAATGGAATGAAGAGCCTAGCGACCTAAAGTTATTGCGACCCAACGAGCTAAGAAACTCAGCGACCTAGACAGTTAAACGACCTAACGATTTTAATTACCTAAAGGGTCTAGCGACTTAACATCATGAAGCAGCACAACATGACACAACTCCGCGACTTTAACGGGCTAAAGGTACAAGAGATCAGCGACCTAACGACCTATGGAGTAAAGTGATCTAACGACCTATAGAGATAAGCGACGTAGCGACCTAGTAGCTAAACGACCTAGCGACCTAAAAGATCCGGCAACCTAGCGAGTTATCACAGAATGAAGCAACTTCTTATGCCGTTCCCAACCATAAGTCGCCAACTATTCTCCCTAGGTTGCTCACGACCTAAACATACTGAAGAAGCTTCATATGCCGCTTCCTCCCTTGGTCGTTCACGACCTATGACTTGTTAGTTTGTTCGAGGTGATCAAGTGCACTCTAGTTAAGCCGTAAGCCGCTCCCACTAGGTCGCTCATGACCTACGACCTACCTCTAGGTCGCTCACGACTTACGACCTAGCTCCAAAATTTCCCTATAAATACCATGCCTACACCACCGAAGAGGGGATCTTTTGGCTCATTTCTGGAATGCCTATACTCTGCTGATTTCTGGACTCATCCTACACTTCAAACACGAAAGATACTTCAGTGAACTTCAAGAAGAAATCTAACACATTTGACATGGATTCAAAAAGTTCTTCTACATCGGAGTTCTAGCTGTTTGTTCAACTAGTGTTGTAATTGAAGATTGTTGTAAAGTTGTAATTGATTCAGCAATAAAGAAGATTAACGTGGACGTAGGCTTAACTTGAAGCCGAACCACTATAAAACTGTTGTTTCTTCACTGTTTTTTCTGTGACTTTTCTACTTACTTCTAATTCCTGTCTCTTCACTGTTTTTTCTGTGACTTTTCTACTTACTTCTAATTCCCGTATTGACGGGTGGTGCTTTCACTTATTCACTACTTACACCAGGGTGTTAGCGTTCATTTTTTAGCATTAATAACAGTTGGATGTAGTCCTACGTTAACACTATTATGTAATATAAGCGAACTTAAGAGAATCTAGTATCATGTTAAGTGATGACAGACTAGAATAGAAAAGGGACACTTGCAATTTCATTTATAACACGTAGGTTATAAAAGTAAGAAAAGAATATAAAAGTGACAGTTGCAAGTATAATTGTAACACATGGATTACAATTAGAAAGAAAGAAATAAAAGAGGCTTATTTTATTAAATTTAAATCTTGGATCAAGTTAATAAGAAAAATAATTGAAGTGGCCCGTACCAGCAGCATTCCCTTTTAGGTCTAGGAATGGAGGTCTCACATAAGGGTGGGGATGGGCATGCTGATGAGGGTAAATAAGTAGCCTACAGAATAGAAAAAGAAAACTAAAAGCATATTAAAAGATTAGATGTTGGGTCTAATAAAATGGTAAGGTACTATTGGAGCAGCCCGAAAGAGAATCTGAATAAAGAGCTTAATGAAACAGTTCATCGTAGATTTTTAGCACAGAAAGAGCACGTCCAACTTAGTTATTTTGTGCTAGAAGAAAGTACGAGACTACAACGGGACGTGAGTATACTCTAGGATGGCCCTCTAGGGTAGGCCTAATGAAGTTGCACCCCCGAAGGCAGGTCTATAGGTGTTCCATCCAAAGATTATGCCTTGTCTACTTTTGCATTGCAGGCCCAACGAAGTGGACTTTTGTAGGTAATCAAAAGGTTGATGATGGAGTAGGATATTCGTATGACACCATACTCTAGTTTGCGAGTAGTTTATAGTGGGCAGGACCCAATAGGAAAGTCGCATAGATCAGCCATCATCGGTCAGTGCGAGTAAAGGAATGACTAGAGTTAAACCAATAGGTCAATGATTCTTTCACTATCGACACATTGGATGAGGGGCATAACCAATTGGATATTTTGATTGTTTTCAGTAGGGCACAGCCACATAGCTCTTTAAAGGTCTTTTGATTAGTTGAGGGGGGGCTGTGTGAGCCATAGCCACTATGAGAAAAGAGACAGACAAAGTAAAAAATCTGTATTGTAGGCCTGACAAAGTGGACCTTTACAGATATAGAAAATCCTCGACTGAGTTTTGTACAAGGTAGACCTTGTTGGCCGAATTCAGGGAGTAGATAGAACGATTACGAGTAATCCTCAAGGTATGCACTGGGTGCTACACTATGGATGTCCACGCACTAGTATAAGCTAGTGTGGATGCAGTTTCACGTTTTCATAGTAGAATACGGATATTGTATTCCTTACGAAACTATCCTTTACAGATGTAGTTATCGTACACTCTAGTAGTGAGATGCTGGATGTAACGAACGTAAATTTTAACGGTTTTTATTGCATAATTAGTTGAAATTTTGCTTGAAATTTATTTTAAATTTAGCAATAAAAATTTGATATTTGGAATGCGTCAATTTAAACATAGCAAATGGTAGATTTTCACAGGTAAATATGAATGTCAGTTTTATTGTGTAACCTCAATTTCAATTTCAATTTAAATCTGTTAATTTGATGACAATAAAACATTTCACAAACCAGAATATTTTTATGTAATAAATTTGTAAAGCATCTTCTGAGCGAGTCGTCATACTTCGTTTCTCCAAATTTGGACTTCTATTGCTCCGTTTTTCTTATTTTCGACGTTATAGCTGCAATTTCGGTACCGATTATTGATTTTTTATAGGATAGTCGTACCACTGATATCAGTATACTATTCGATTCGTCTCATTGCGATGATATCTGTAGTATGTTCATTTGTATATTTTGACGTCCGATACGCGACGAAATCGATGTAATGATTCGTCATATCGGTACCGAATTTACGTCATTTTGATCTTTATGCCTTTTTGTTTCTTTGTCCTTTTAAATTTTCATGCGTACAAACTCAAAGGTCATTGCTTTTAATTTCTTACCTGAATTCACATTTGAATCGTTCTATCTCTTTGATTTTGAATTTATGCTTGCATTCTTTTCATTGTCTTCTTGTTGCCATCCTATGAAGGAAAGAATGAACCAATCATCTCATTCTTCTCCTCTGTATAGCTCATGCCCCTACGCTTGGAAACCCAAAGCAAGACCCGTGCTTTCCCCCATTTTTCAAGAAGCAAGACTGTAACGACCCGCAAATCCATACCCCTTGAGTCAACACTATTCCATATCAATCAACTCAAGATAAACGAAAATACGAACCATTTGGATTAAAGAAGAAGAGGTAGAAGAAGTGAAAAGAGAAAACAACAACAGAATCTTACCATCGCAGCAGAAATGAAATATAATAGATATTCAATATTCTTTGCACCAAAGAAAATACTATATCTATTTATACATACATCATCAGAATACATCATTAGAGTTCAAACATCAATAACATACAACTGGATACACAGCGGAATAATAATCAAATACGGAAGTACGTATCGCCATCCAGCTCGACTCCTGAGCTCCATATCATCCTTTCCTGTATTCTATAACACTAGGTCCGACCCGAGCATTATAGTTAAATAACACTCGAGTCAGTCTGGAATACCAGCGTGAGAAATCACACTCAAATTGATTATTTAAGTTTCAAAATCCTTTTGAAAACAAAAGCATCTCGCAAAACCACGCCACAAATAAACATGTCGGGTTTTTACCTTACGATAGCTAAAACACTTTTGATTAAAATCCTCTGATATTATAATAGGGTCTATATACAAATACTTATTAAAATAGCCGAAATTGTTACATCTATAAAATTTCAGCTACTAGCCATAGAGTGGGTAATACAAACAAAACTCGTAAAAGGTGCGTAGGGAGAATGAATTTTCAACTAATGACTAGGCACTGGGGTACCACCTGTCATGGTACCAGGTCTAGATCAGAATACCGAGGATCACTCCCGACCCCTTGCAACACAAGACTCGGACTATCCCTTACTGGATAATCCTGAGTAAGGTCACCCCACGGTTGGGATCAACAACCGCACCACTAAGCCGAAATAAAAGGAACATCTAGACAGGGATGACCTTACCCGAAAATGGGTGCTTCCCACCAAGCCTTGCTGCATAACCCCTGATTTTCAGTCATTCCCGGTTGATGAGGCTTGAGGCCAAGCGTTACTTTTTAGAACATATCCCTTAGAATGTCCATCGTCCACCTGACGATGTTCCGAAAGCATTCATCCATACAAGTCCGTCCCGGGTTCGAACGAAACCGAAGGCACTACTCCTACTACATCCATTTTGGAAATATCATCCGGATTAGTAGCGTCTAGCCCTTGCACTACACTGCTCCATCTTCGACTCCGAACTCGTTTCCCCATGAAACCTACAAACCGGATCGATGTGGTTTTCGAGAATTTAATTCCGATCCCGGTCTCTTTAAAACGATCAGCGCATTTGGCCAATATTGATAGTCGGTTATTTAACTATCAATTTACATTCACAACTACCATCAAACAATAAATAATTTCCCAAATTATGTATTTATTTCAAAATATCTTCGCAAGATATATTTCCATTTTCAACCCTTTCGGAAACAGTTTCAGACTACCTTCCTTTACAGAATAAATTTCTCGAATATTTTCTATATCCACTGAAATCACCAAGCACAAAACTTAGTTTTTAAAATAATTTAAAAAACTTTATCGTAAAATATGCTTAACAATTAAATTTAGAAAAACTACTTTAATACTTAATTTAAAATAATACTTTAGAAATATTTAAAATAAGGTAACTTTATAAATATAAACTAGATTTTTCTTTTTTAAACAAAATACCAAATCATCTTTTAAATAATTATTACGATAATAGATTTAAAAAAAACACTTACTTTAGAATTTAAACATTTAGAATTAATAAATTTTCTAAAAAATGCTTTTTCAAATCAAGATTAAAACTTTAATTTATATTTAAAAACTTACTTTGAAAAAAATACTAGGCTATCCAGGGAAATATAATTCTCTTCACATCCTTTAAAAATAAATCATTGTTTATTCTTTTAAACAAATTTCCTCATTTCCTTTAATAAATTCCCACCTTGAATTTATTCTTCCCAAATATCCTCTGATATATTAATTTGCTTTTATAAACCTCGTTTATAAATTCCATAGCCATATTCTTTTTTTTTTCAAATCCCGGTTTTACACACTTAAATCAATTCCCAAATTGATTTCCAATTTACTCCATTTATTCCAAAATCCATTAACTTCAGATTTAAATCCTTAATTATGATTTAAAATACTTTAACTGAAAATACCAATTTTAGATTTCCCAAATTAGTTCTTTATCCTTTTAAATAAATTTAAACTTTGAATTTTGAAATAATTCTTTATTCCTTTAAATAATGTCACTTAAGGTTTAAAATTCTCTATTTCTCTGTTTATTCAAAATCCCCTTTACATACTCGAAATTTATTTATTAGAATTTTAAAATCATTTATCTCTTTTCCAATTCATTCTTAAATTTATTTAATTTTTCTATAATTATTTTACTTAAAATGCACTCTTTATTCTCTTTTCATCAATCCAATTCTATATAATTTGATAACTCAGTGTACCGAAATATATTCAAGCAACTATAGTATTCAATATTTCAATATAATTCATCATAGAATATCCACATAATCATAAAAGGGAATAACAAACAACTTAAATAAATGTTGAGGAATCCAGTGGATCCCTCCAACCTATTTCTCTGCATCCACAGACGTTAGCACAATACCAATTCCACTTCGTGGTGGAATATCGCGGTATATGGGTTTAATATAAAATATCATCCGCTATTATGCAGCTCATAGGGTCTCATCCGCTATAAAATGCAGGAAATCAATAATTCAAAGGTATATTATATACTACTATATATAATATTTCACATCCAAGCAAGTCAATCAATCAACCAATTATTTAAGTTTAACCATTTATATTTAAATAATTCAGATGAGTGAGATTAACTCACCTTTGATTTTTGTTTTGCAATACACTTCAATATTGCATTGGATCCGCTGATGTTTGACCTTAAATAAACAATTTATATAATTTATTAATATTCGAAATTATCGAACAACCCAATTATCCTTAATAAATTTATTTATTTAAATTTTAAACTAATTCTTTTCTATAAAAAATCCTTTAGTAACTAAAAATAATTAAATTGGTTAATTGAACAAATAAATCATCAAAACCATTTTTTTTAAATATCTAAGTTCATCATAAACCCCTCAACAATTTTTTTTTAAAATTCCTGTTTCTTTTAAACTTTGTCAATCCAAACAAATTTTGTTTCCTGTATATAATAACACGGTGTGTATATATATATCTACTGTATTATCACTCCCTTATAAATCTATGCATACATTTATTAATTGAAAAATAAATAATAATAAAAAATACAAAACCTTACTGTTATAAAAAATTTCTTTCTTTTCCGACTTCTGACCATTCAATTTTAAACTGAAATGCAAATTGAAATTAAACAAGTTGTAAATTTATACCTTGTTGGAATAACACACTCAGGACATCCACCTTGTTCATCACCACGAGACTCCACCAAGCTCGAACACCACGAAACCCTACGGTTGCAGCTCGGGTTCCGATCCAAATGGCTATGCTTCTCTGTGCGACTCGAGATAGAAATCTTGCCTCACCACGCCGCGCAATCCTCGCAAAAGATGCCGACACCCTTTATGTGGTCATCCCCAGCGTCGAAGCGAAATCGACTTCGATCTGAGCTACACGAAGGCTCGATCGAACTAAAGAAAACAACACGGATGATTTGACATGGAAGTTCGATGCTTCGCGAATTAACATGGAGGAAGGGAATTGATTCGAACGAAGACATGGCCTCCCTGGCTTGCGACCACAATAGCAGCCTGCGACCGACATATGATTTCTGCTAAGAATCAAAGTCGATTTTCAACGAACAAGAAAGCTTCGATTTTCTAATTGGAATCTACAGGAATGAGCCGTCATTATCCTTTTTTTTAAAGAAGATAAGGATGGAACGAATTGATTTCGTAGGCCATTATTTTATTTGACTGAAGATAGTAAAAAAAAGAAGGCTCAGCTTTTTAAAAATGAGAAATGAGGCGTATTGAAGAAGGGATAGGGTAGCGTATAGGGCTGGCTACAAAGTAGGAAAAATGTTGATAGTGAAAGAATTTCGGCTGAAGAAAAATTTGACAAATAAAAATATATTATATTTGAATTTAAATTTAAATCGTTCCGATTTACATAGCCTAAAATCACGAACTCCTATCAAGACGTGCCGCTAAGCATTTATAACGTTATACCCTTATTCCGAACGTAATGGAAAAGGTTTCGAGTCCTAATTCGATCGTTTGGAGAAGATAGCTTTTTGGACCAATTATGTTATTAAATTTTCGATATAAAGTTTCAGCGCGTTTATAAATCGTACGCTCACACAATAACTCCAAACATTACGAAAATTGAAATCCAATAATAATACAGTATTATGGATCCATTGAAGCTGGTTTCGTCGAGTTCCGAGACTGTTACTCGGAAGGATATTTTTAAACGTCGATTTAAATGATATATTTCAAATCTTAACAAAACACTTCCAAATTCAATTTTAACCCTTTTACTATCTTCAGTATTATCAATATAAATTTTACAATCCCTTATACTATTTATAACAGGTTTAAAATTCCAGATTCGACATCTTACCCAATTTACAATAATTAAATTCAATAATTAAATTTCCAAATAATGGTGATATTTGAAATTTAAGTTACAAATTAACTTTTAAATATTTAAAATTAATTAAATATATCAATTTTAATTGCTCAAAAATTCCGCGTCGTCACATTCCTCCCCCTTAAAAGAATTTCGTCCCCGAAATTACTAGTTAGGAAGAATGATTCAATACCCATTACTATTTTCCAAAACAAAACAGTTTTATCAACTTGCCATAACATATCTTTTATTAAGGACCCACTCTTACTTCAACCAACTTCCCTAAACCCTCCATAGTTTTCAAATAACATTACTTATTCAACCACTAAAATTTAAATTTAAATCCAAATTTAAATTATCAAAATTTTCTCAAAAGATTTCTAACTCTCTAAATTTCCAAAAAATTTCGCCAGCGCCTCCTTTGCGCGGCTAGCTCGGTACAACTACAAAAGGCCTCTACGGGCTCCCAAATTCCAAAAGAAAACAAAAAGCCGAGTGGCTATATCAAAAACCAAATCAAATTTCATACTAAAATTTAAACGCATACATTTTTGTCGAGCAATTCAAATTTATCTTCTGAAATCAAAATCAATTTTCCTTTTCTTTTGTAATACCTTCACATCCTATTTAGCAATAATATCCAATCACAACATTCCAAAAATTTTTATCGACTTCCTTACAAAATGTCAATATTTATTCATTCAAATATTAACTTAGAATATATTTGTAATATCAATTTCCAATTAAGAATTCACCATTCCTTTCTTAAGTTTAGTATAAGCATTTTATATGCTTCTTATATTTATTTTCACCTTACCACTTTAGTTTATATCTATTTTTATTCAAATTGATTATTTCATTTCCATATGAATTCAATTTATCTTCAACTCTGAATATTTGAATTTTATTTTCCATTTGTAACTAATTCAGGTCATTATTTTAAATTAATTTCATTTACTAATTTATTTCAATTTTCAGTTTGAAATCGTTTTGTCGTAACAAAATTTTCCAAAATTTTCTAACTCCCAAAATTTTTGGAAAATTTTGGCAGAGTCTCCTTTATACGGAGGAGCTTTTGCAATTTGACAAAAGATATAAATATATATACATCGACCCACCCGGTGGGAAAAACAAAAACAGTTCATATTTCCTATTTTTATTGCATAGGCGTACCTTATTTAGCATTTATAAGCAAGCAGCTTATTTATTTAGCAATTTGCGCGATCAAATCCTACCAAACGGCTCCCCTGTACCTATACTTACTTAATTCAAACATGTAAGTGCCATATATATGAAGTCTTACAACATTTCACTTATTTACAATAGTTAAATACATGAATTCTAACAGCAATACACGTTAAACACTTTCCGTAAGCAATTTATATAGTTCTAATACTGAGTCTGCTGTTCATATACCATTTTTATTCAATTTTAATGGTTTACAGTCCGCTTGCTTACATTCAATTCATTTTAATTCTAAAAAAACCCATATTATTCCAATTGATTTAAAAATCAACTCTATTCACCTATGTTAGTACATTTACTTTCGTTTACGATAGAATGAATAATTTTCTGTGCAAATTTGATGTTATTCATGCAAATAACAATTTCTTAAGCTTATAACCATTTTAAATTGATTCCAACTAAATTTTATTTTTATTTCCTTCTATTTTTAATTCATTCACAACCATTTTATTTAGCTCGACACATTCCATTTCAATTTTATCACGATCCATTCATTTGCGTTTCATTTCTTATCCGCATTCATTTAAAACCATTCTATTAAACTTGAAAAATTCTATTTTTCATATTGTCTCTAAGTTATTTCAATTCCTTAACAATTTAAATGGTTTACAATTATTTATTTAAGAATTTCTTTCCATCAAATATTATCTGTAACTCATCGAATTTTATTTCGATTAAAATTTATTTTCACTTGATTTAAATCCAACCCAATATCATTAAACTTAGTTTAAGTTGAATTCAATTCAACTCTCCTCCATCTATTTAGCTTAAGTTAATTTACTTCAATTTATTCAAATTTTATGCTTAAGCTCATTTTCATTTTACAAGTAAGTTTTTTTTCTATTCAACTTAATTCTATCTCAATCAAATCTCATTCTAAATCTACAATATCATTTGATTAGTTATTATAAAATTTAAATTTTCAAATTCAATTCATTCAATTGATTACGAGGCCATTTTCAATTTTATTCCCACTCATCTGGGCTTTATTTTCAACCAAAACAATCCCTACTTTAATCTATTTCCGATCATATTTACTTCACTAGCAATTCAAATCGAATTTAATTTATAACTTGATTTTTATTTCCAAACTACATTATTAACTCACAAATCCAACTTCTATTTGACTACATTAGGTTCCATTTACACAATTTATTACCTATTTTATTATCTAGTTAGTTCTCCTCCAGGTTAAAATGCAATACTTGATTTTTAATTCCAAATATCACTTCATTTAATTTTTCTTAAGATTAATTTATTTTATAATTCATGTTTGGATTTTTCGTTTTATTTTCCAATTCATCAAAAATATTTATTTTGGGTTTTCTATCCCACTTTTAAATTTATAAGTCACGACTTATTGTTTTACACATTTCCATTCATTCTAGGCTTGAATATATTCATCTTTATTTTTAGCTCAAGATTTACGCTTATTTATAACCCAAGCATATTTTTATTCCATGGAATTTTAATTCTTTTATAAGTTATTCTAATTTGTTTATTCCAACTTATTTCTTATCCAACTTACTTCCATTTATTCAGGTAAGAATCTAATTCCATTCAATAACTCAACAGAATTTTTATTCCAATTCAAGTCTATTTTAACTCAAATTTATTTAATTTAACTCGATTCAATTTTCTTCCTCAATCTAAGTTAATTTTATTTTTAACTTTCACTTTAAATTTAAATTCCAAATTTCAAAGCTCATAGTTCCTTCCTGATTTAAAAATCATCACAATTTATAAGCTTACAACCTTTCTCATCAGGATTTTTAAACACCCGGCTTTTGGTTTCGAATCATTTTGAAATCTCTAACATCTCAAATCACACTTATCAAAAATTTAAACCAATCCTGGTTTTTATCCCCAACAAATTTCCTTTGAAATTTTCAAAAAACAACTAGCTTTTTTGAACAAATCAATTTGGCAGCAATCCGTCACTTAGATATTCGAAAATGAATACTGATGATGCGGCCGTCATCATCAAAATTATTTCCTAATAATCCAAGTGATTTCAATGCTATATCACTTTCAAAATCCATTTAAAACAAATTTCCTTTTAGAAATACCTCTAAAACAGTAATGCTATTATTTATCTTCAAAACACTTCGACAAACACTTCAAAAATCTCCGAGATTTTAAATTTCCAAATCCTGCTTAAATCAATTTTAACTATAATTCATTTGTATAGTTTATGCTTATACAAATTACCATTTGATTATATTTCAATTGATAAATCACATTTTTAATTCATATTTTTAAATTTCATTTTATAAATGAATTTATTTCCTTAATCTTTGGTTCTATTTTCAATTTCTAGTTAAATTTTTATACAACAATGATAACAATTAAATATTATCATTTCTAACGTCCAAGCAGCCATATATTGGCTAAAATAGTTTTCAAAAACTTTTTCTATATCAATATATATTTTGGTTAAAATTAATTCATTCACCCACCTTTAAAACAATACCGCGTCAATTGTTTTATTCAAGTGTTTAGAAACCCCTTCGATACAGTTGTCCAGACTGTGCTGACGAAGATTCATATGCCACTCAGTAAATCAATCAACACAATACAAAATCATTTCTACATCACTAACAAATACGTGCCCATATCTATTAATATGCTCAACTCATTCTAGAGTAGTTCGGACTCTATTTTCAATGAGTAATTCCCACCAGAGCCAAGGTTATCGCCAGCCTTCTCTATGATACCAACTATAATGACCCGCAAATCCGTACCCCTTGAGTCAACACTATTCTACATCAATCAACTCAAGATAAACGGAAATACGAACCATTTGGGTTAAAGAAGAAGAGGTAAAAGAAGAGAAAACAGAAAACAACAACAGAATCTTACCATCGCAGCGGAAATGAAATATAATAGATGTTCAATATTATTTACACCAAATCAAATACTATATCTATTTATACATACATCATCAGAGTACATCATCAGAGTTCAAACATCAATAACATAAAACTGGATACACAGTGGAATAATAATCAAATACGGAAGTACGTATCGCCATCCAGCTCGACTCCTGAGCTCCACATCATCCTTTCCTGTATTCTATAACACTCGGTCTGACACGAGCATTATAGTAAAATAACACCCGAGTCAGTCTTGAATACCAGCGTGAGAAATCACACTCAAATTGATTATTTAAGTTTCAAAATCATTTTGAAAACTAAAACATCTCGTAAAACCACTCCACAAATAAACATGTCCGATTTTTACTTTACGGTAGCTAAAGCACTTTTGATCAAAATCCTCTGATATTATAATAGGGCCTATATACAAATACTTATTAAAATAGCCGAAATTGTTACATCTATTAAATTTCAGCTACTAGCCACAGAGTGGGCAATACAAACAAAACTCGTAAAAGGCGCATAGGGAGAATGGATTTCCAATTAATGAATAGGCGCTGGGGTACCACCTGTCACGGTACCTGGTCTAGATCAGCATATTGAGGATCACTCCTGACCCCTGCAACACAAGACCCGGACTATCCCTTACTGGATAATCCCGAGTAAGATCACCCCACGGTTGGGATCAGCAACCGCACCACTAAGCCAAAATAAAAGGGGCATCTAGACAGGGATGACCTTACCCGAAAATGGGTGCCGCCCACCAAGCCTTGCTGCATAACCCTTGATTTTCAGTCATTCCCGGTTGATGAGGCTTGAGGCTAAGCGTTACCATTTAGAACATATCCCTTAGAATGCCCATCGTCCACCTGACGATGTTTCGAAAGCATTCATCCATACAAGTCCGCCCTGGGTTCGAACGGAACCGAAGGCACTACTTTTACTACATCCATTTTGCAAATATCCTCATGATTAGTAGCAACTAGCCCTTACACTTCACTGCTCCATCTTCGACTCTGAACTCTTTCCCCACAAAATGTACAAACCGGATCGAAGTGGTTTTCGAGAATTTAATCCCGATCCCGTCTCTTCGAAACGATCAGTGTAAGTTCGGTGTGTATACAATTATATGTGCTAATATAGTACACACGGATCGTGTAATATGGACTACAATATAAATACGGAAATAGATGATAATAGCATAGTAAATAAAAAATAGAAAAATCACACCAGAGATTTTTATACTGGTTCGGAGCACCGTTCTACGTCCAGTCCCAGACTTCTATCTGGATTTTCACTATTAACTACCTCGCTTCACCCGGAGGAATAGGTTTACAACACCCGAACAACCGAATGGGATTTCACGCCTCTAATACACTGAGGACTTCAACACTTGCCTCTTACAACACAGAGGACTTCAACAAAGAACAAATACAATTGTTGTTGACAACTTGTTCTCTTGAAAACACGGATTTGTCACTAGCAGTACACCATTCCTATAATCTTATCCTCAAAGTATGCGAAATGTTGTTTTGAAAAGATTAAGGAAAGTATATTACTTATTGAATCAAAGGATATGAAATAGTTTCAATGATTCAATAAATAATTGAGAGCTTTTAGAATGCAGGAGTATGTATAAAGTAAGATCAGAGATTAGATTAAAAAGAATATGAAATCATGTGTTTTTAATCAACGAATTAGATGAGTTTATATAGATAAGAATGGTTGTAACTCTTTGTGAGCAGTTGCCATTAAGAGATATGATCTTTGGTGAAAGGTAAGAGATTCAACCTTTGGAGAAGAGAAGTGTCTTTTGGAAAAATTGCTTTCTGTTTAAAAACGGTCGACAGGTTAAAAGGTGACCAGTAGACAGGAATTTAAATATATATACGTTATGTGTATGTGTGCACGTTCAGTGTGCAAATTATGCAGGAACGGTCGACCGCCTATAATGTGACCGGTCGACCGGTCCCTGTAAAGTTGCACACTGAATGTGCAACTATATTCCAATAGTATATATATTAATTTTCTTGAAAATGCATGATCATTTGAGGATGGATTTTAACAAGTTTATCACTAATATAATATCAAATAATCAATCTACAATCTATAGTAACATATGTACCTCTAATGACCTTGTTTTGTCGATCGCCTTTAGTTATTTGTCAGAAATCAAAACTTTCATAAAACTTGTGACTCAACATTCTCCCCCTTTTTGATTGATGACAATATATATCTGCAAATCTGAATCTCCCCCTGAGTATGTGATCTCTTGAATTCTTATATATGTATGTTCCTGCAAGCAATTGTTAGCCCTTTCTCCCCCTTTGTCATCGACAAAAAGGAGTAACAGATACTAGAATAGTAAAATGAATATGATATGCATAGCAAAATAAATCATTAACACATCCAAAACATAACAGAGTATACTACAGATCATAATGTCAAATGAAAAACAAGAATAACGACACTATTTAGTACAAGTGTCGATGAATGTTTTTAAAGTGCTAAACCATAATAGAATCTAGGATGAAGCAGATCGTATCTCCTCTTCTTCATCATCATCGTCGTCGTCGTCATCATCATCATCTTCTTCTTCCTCATCAATGTTTCCTCTAGATGATTCTCCATGTCCATGTCCACTCATACCTGTAGACTCGTCAGATGATGTCCAGGTGAAAACAGGAGCAGCAGGACGTTTTCCTGGGTCTTGTGCTTGAACAGAGGTGGATGTGGAACATGACATAGCATCCCATAGCATTCCAAAGAATGACTTGACCTTATTGAAGCGCTTATCAATTTTAGAGTCCATGCGCTTGAGACGTGATTCAAGCAAAAATTGGTTACGCGCAATCGTTTCAAGTGATTCTTTTGTGGATGACTTTGATTTTAATAGTTTTACTTCATCGGAACGAGGACGAGAGGAAGTTGCTCGTTGTTTTCTTGGTCCTCTTTGTTGCCATTCTTCAAAAGGCATAATCTCAAGATAAGGTGGAGGAAGCTTCATTCGTTTGATGGTTATGGAGTCAATGCATTTTGGTTTTGAGGTTGCAGAATCAGGAGGATTGACTCCACAAGCTAACAAAAGTCGCATGATATATTCATTGTAGAAGAAATGAGGCCGTGTTGAGTTATTTACCTTGAGAATTTCATCAAAAAGCATGTGTACCCAATTGATTTGGATTTCACCATAAATAGCATAGAGTGCTTTGAAGTTTTCTTTATATACTGCATCATAATTTCCAAGTCTAGGAAAAAGAGAATGCATCAAAACACGATGAAGTAGTCTGGCTGTCGGTCGAAGTCCAATAGACTTAGTGCCATCACTATTGTCTTCTATGAACTGATGACTGGTACTATTTCGAGTGAAGACTTCGCAGAAGGTAGATGAAAACTCTTCGCCTCGATTTGGTATACCAAGTATAGAGGCAATTCTAGCATGAGTAAGAAAAATTTGCTTGCCACAGACCACAGACCAGATGACGCCGTTTGGATTATCAGGTTGATACTCATCAAGATTCATATTGGCGTAAAACAATTTGATCATCAAATGATTTATCTCCACACTATTTTCTGAAAAATATATTAATGGAGTAATGTTGGAATTATTGGCTAACCTCCGAACTCCATAAGCCGTGAAATCATCAAATTTGATGAAAGAGCCTGGATGAAACTTGTAATTTGTCATCTGATTCCATCTTGTTACAGCAATTGGACTTTGAAGCCATTTTTTGACGGAGATGGTAGGAGATGAAGTTTCAGAGGTTGCTCCTTTCTTGGATTTCTTTTGAGGAGGAGCCATTGTTGGAGGATTTGAGATTTGGGAATTGAAAATAGGAAACTAGGGTTTGTGATTTTGGGTAAAAGAACAACTTGGGTAAAAAGTGAAAGAGGGTAGAGGGAAAAAATGACGCATAAGTATATATAAAAACTGAAAATACGTCAACCGGTCGACCTATGAAATATGGCCGGTCAACCGTTTTCAACCAGAGAGCAAACGGTCGACCGGTTATATATGGGGCGGTCGACCGGTTTTGGCCTGCTGAGCAAATCATGTTATTTTTCAAGTTTTTATAATATATCAACCTATATATATTATATTTCATTCTTAATACAAAATATAACCGTTATTACACAAGAGATATATAAAGATATAATAACTATATATAAATCTAATGAGAAAGTTCGTCATTAGAATTATCGTTGTTTCCTTCAATACGTTTTGACCATGGACTCCATTGTTTCTGAGCTCCTTCATTCTTCTCATAATTCCGATCCCACGAGTTAGGAATTTTAGATGTTGATGGCCTAGATGGCATTGGTTCATGCACGTCATGCTTGTTGGAACCGCAGAAAAATGTTGCCAACTTTTCTAAAACGGATAATCGTGCCGATGTCCATTGTTGCTCGTGATAAAGTTGACTTTGCCCGTAATGGAGCTGTCTCTGAAGGTCTATCTGATGTTTCTGGTAGTGGTGTATCTCATCGATTTGTGCTTTGGTACGAGGAGAATAGAACAGTGTCCTCTTCACTCGTTTTGAATTTGGAGTTTTATTAGACATACAAGAGCATTGATGATGACAACTTGATTTTTGTTTTGGAGTTGTAGGAGAATAAAATTCTTCCGACTCAGAACTCGTAATTGAAATGTATGATTCTTGAGCACATTTATCACAAATGTGAGCCATAGTGTATGTTGTATAGAATATTATGGTTAGATAAAAAAGATGAACAAAATATAAAAATTTTGCAAGCTTATATACAAGTTTCTTATGTATAAACCTATGGATGAGAGTTAATGGAAAATTTTAACCAAGAAAACATAAGCAGAAATTTTATTTTAACTCTAAAAATAGCTCTCTTTTTAAAACTGAAATTATAAAATAAGAAAGGAAAGGACGATCGCTAAAAGAAAAGAAAAAAAATGAGTAAAGAGAATTTAACCATTAAATAAAGCAGGGGCTTATATTTAATGTAAAAAAAAAATAGTTTATGCAACAGTTATGGTTAAAGGATAACTAAAAAGAATAACTAAAGGATAACTAAAAAGAAGACGTTCTTTAGAAATTACTTAGTCAAGATTTTTTCTTGAAATTAAACCAAGCTCTCTTCGTAATCTAATAAAATTAGATTTGAGCAGAGGCTTAGTAAAAATGTCTGCTAATTGATTGTCAGTATGAACATATTCAAGACATATATTTCCTTTGTCAATATTATCTCGAAGGAAATGATGGCGGATATCAATGTGTTTGGTTCTAGAGTGATTTACTGGATTTTTAGAGAGATTTATAGCACTAGTGTTATCACAGTATATAATAGAATTTGATAAATGAATATCAAAATCTTGAAGTGTTTGTTGCATATATAGTACTTGAGTACAAGCGAGAGCTGCTGATATATATTCAGCTTCACATGTTGATAGTGAAACACAATTCTGTTTCTTACTGAACCAAGAGACAAGTGATTTTCCAATAAAATGGCACGTACCACTTGTACTTTTTCTATCCGTTCGTGAGCCACCGAAATCATCATCACTATATGATACTAATTCAAATGGACATTCTTTTGGATAAAAAAGACCGAAATCTTTTGTATTATTAAGATAACGAATTATACGTTTCACTGCTCGTAGATGTGATTCCTTTGGATCGGCTTGAAAACGAGCACATAAACAAACACTCATTATTATATCTGGACGACTAGCTGTAAGATAAAGAAGAGAACCAATCATGCTTCGATATAATTTCTGGTCAACATTCTTACCACTTTCATCTTTTTCAAGATGTGTAGTTGTACTCATAGGAGTTGGTTTACCAGATGTATTTTCTAATCCGAAGCGTTTGATAAGGTTTTCACAGTATTTTTCTTGATTGATAAAAATGCCGTTTGAAAGTTGCTTTATTTGAAGTCCAAGAAAATAAGATAGTTCTCCCATATGAGACATTTCGAATTCTTTGGTCATAATACTTGCAAATTCTTTGCAAAGTTTATCGTTTGTTGAACCAAAGATGATATCGTCTACATATATCTGAATAACTAGAATATCTTTTCGAGAATGTTTAATAAACAAAGTTTGATCGACTTTGCCTATTTGAAATCCTGAGCTAATAAGATAGCTACGTAGTCGTTCATACCAAGCACGAGGTGCTTGTTTTAAACCATACAGAGCTTTCTTAAGTTTGAACACATGGTCAGGATATTTTTCATGTACGAACAAAGGAGGTTGTTCGACATAGACATTCTCTTTGATAAATCCATTGAGAAAAGCACTTTTGACATCCATCTTGATAAAGTTTGAAATTATGGTGACAAGCAAAAGATAATAGGATTCTAATATCTTCTAGTCGAGCAACTGGTGCAAAAGTTTCTTCATAATCGATACCTTCTTCCTGATTATATCCTTGTGCTACTAATCTTGCTTTATTTTTGGTGATATTTCCTAGTTCGTCAGCCTTATTTTTATAGACCCATTTAGTACCGATTACTGACTGATCAGTTGGTCTTGGAACAAGTTCCCAAACGTCATTGCGCTCAAACTGATTTAGTTCTTCTTGCATGGCAATGATCCAGTAATCATCTGTAGCAGCTTCTTTTGGATTCTTAGGTTCGATATTTGAGAGAAAAGCGACATGACCCATTTCATTGAGTTGACTCCTTGTTCTGACATGTGATGTTATTTCACCGATTATATTTTGAGCCGGATGGTCTCTTAATATTCTTGGTGGTGATTGTAACTCACATATTTGAGGAATATTCTCAATAATTATTTCCGAGTCAGAATCAATATTTGTGATGACTTGATTGTCAGTGACTATTGATTCGTCATCATCTGATATAGTGTGAGGGTGCTGATAGATTTCATCAAAAGAGACATGAAGTGATTCTTCAATAGTTTTGGTTCGTTTATTAAATATCTGATAGGCCTTACTTCGTTCCGAATAACCGACAAATATTCCTTCATCGGCCTTTGGATCGAATTTGCCAAGCTGGTCTTTCGTATTTAAAATAAAGCACTTGGAACCAAAAACTTTGAAGTATGAGATTTTAGGCTTCCTTTTGTTAAATAATTCATAAGGAGTATTCTTGGTAAGAGGTCTTATGGATACACGATTTAAAACATAACAGGCAGTTGCCACAGCTTCTGCCCAAAAATGTTTTGGTAAGGTGGTTCCATTCAATAATGTTCTTGCACATTCTTATAAAGTTCGGTTCTTCCGTTCTACAACTCCGTTCTGTTGTGGAGTTCTGGGAAACGAAAAATTATGATATATACCTTTCTTTGTACAAAAATGTTCAAATTTATTATTTTCAAACTCTCTGCCATGATCACTTCTTATATTTTTAACTTTAATCCCTTTTTATTTTTGAATTCTTTTGACAAAAGATTTGAAATGATCGAAAGTGTCACTTTTATTTTTTAAGAAAATTGTCCATGTATAACGAGAGAAATCATCAACAATTACAAGCACATATTGACTGTGATTTATTGATTGAACTCTAGTAGGTCCAAATAAATCCATGTGTAGTAACTCAAGTGGTTGTAATGTTGATATGACTTTCTTGGATTTAAAAGATGATTTGGTCAATTTTCCTAATTGACATGCATCACAAATGTTGTTAACTTTAAAACTCATTTTGGGTAGTCCTCTAACTAGATTGTTTTTGGCTAGCTTGTCAATAGTTCTGAAGTTTATATGACAGAAGCGTTTGTGCCATAGCCATGGATCATTGTCATTAGCCACAAGACACATATCTGAATTATGATTAATATTCATATTCAGAATATAGATATTTCTGTCTCTATAACCTTCGAAAACCAAATTATGGTCTTTATCTAAAATACTACACTTATTATTTGAAAATGAAATTATAAAACCCTTGTCACATAACTGACTAATACTAAGCAAATTGTGTTTTAAATTTCTAACTAGCATGACATTAGTAATAAGAGGTAAGTTAGATGTACCGCAATTGCTCACATCGCCTTTGCCGATGATATAGCCTTTTGAATTGTCTCCAAAAGTGACGGAGCCACCATCTGAATATGTAATATTTGTTAATAAACTCTTGTCTCCCGTCATGTGCTTTGAGCAACCACTGTCCAATATCCACTTTCCTCTTTTCTTAAGTGGGACCTGCAAAAAATAGAATTAAGTCCATGGTACCCACTTTTTATAGGGTCCTAAGAGTTAGGTCTTAGGAGTCCAAACCCATTTGGGTCCGGTATCCCCTTTATATATATAATTATATTAAAATGCACAGTATTCATGAATTGCTGAATGTATTTGTTCCTAATCAAATTGTTATTTGTTTTAGGAACCCATATTTTGATAGTCTTGACATTTTTCTTTTGAAATTTCACAACTGGTTTTGGTTTGGAATATAATAAACTAAGTTTTTTCTTCAGTTTTTTGTACTTTCTTTTTCCTTTTATTTCCAAGATGTTTCTTGGTTTCTTGTTTGTTATATCCCAATCCTTGTTTGTCTGAGATAGATTGTGAATTTTCAATGATTTTTGTCAAATTTTCTCGACCTTTGTTAAAGTTAGAAACATTTTGAGTAATGTCATCAAGCTTTGTTTGTAAGCTAGCTTTTTCTAGGTCTAGAATTTTGACTTTTGCTTTAAGCTCATGATTTTCAGTAGTGAGAGCATTATTTTTCTCTTTTTGAGTTTCTATTTCTTGACTCAAAAGAGATATTTGAGAGTCAACATTAGATGATGATTCTTGAATATTTTCAAGTTCCTCTTCTAATATTTTCTTCTTATCTTTTAACATATCTCGTTCAAGCTCTGCTCTACTTAAATCTGCTTTGACTACTTTTAATTGACGTTTTATGTCTTTATATTTGACTATCAATTCAGCATTAATATCAAGTAATTCATCAAATGTAGGAATTTGTACCTCATCTTCTGTTGCCATAAAACAAACATTAGCTTGTTCATTCTCTGAATCACTTTCACTTTCTGATGAAGATGACTCTGAATCATCCCATGTTACTAAGATGGCTCGTTTCTTAGATTTGTCCTTCTTATATTTGAATTTGTCATTTTCTGACTTCTTCTTTTGTTCTGGACAATCCTTCTGCATGTGTCCCTTTTTGTGGCAGTTGAAACATTCTATAGCAGATGAAGATGGTTTGTTTGATCCAGATTTCCTTTTATTGTGACGACTGGCTTTTCAATATTTTAGGAATTTTTTGAATCCTTTCGCAATGAATGCCAAATCTTCGTCTTCAGAATCTGATTCATTTCCATCTTTCTCAACATGAAATGCTACATTTTTCTTTTCTTCTTTTTGTTCTTTTCTAGCCCGCAAATTTTCTTCATAGGACATTAAATTTCCTATCAATTCATCTGGCTTCATGACGGAAAGGTCATTAGCTTCTTCAATTGCTAATACTTTTCCTTCCCATTCACTAGTCAGAGAATGTAGGACTGTTGAAACAACATCGAAATCAGAATACTTTTGTCCTAAGCCAATAAGTGCATGGTGAATAGTTTGAAACCGTGAATACATGTCACTGATTGTCTCATTTGGTTTCATTTTGAAATTTTGAAATTGACTTTTTAGCATGGCTATTTTGGCTTGTTTAACCTTGTTAGTACCTTCATGAGTGATTTTTAGTGTTTGCCAAATTTGGTTTGCAGTAGTGCAGATACTAACACGGTTATATTCATTTTGGTCTAATGCACAGAACAACATATTTATTGCTCTTGCATTTACGGCTGCTGCCGTTTTCTCAGCTGCAGTCCATTCTGAATAATCAGTTGTTGGATTCACTATTTCTCTTTGAGTGGCATTCCAAGCATCATAGCTATTTGATTGCATAAAGAATGACATACGTGTTGCCCAATAACTATAGTTAAGACCATTGAAAAATGGAGGTCTCTGTGTTGATTGACCCTCCGTGTAAGTGGTGTTTTGAGTGCTAGTACTTACGTTATTTTCCATATTACTATAATATATCAAATAACTGTGTTACGGTTATATGATGACCTGCTCTGATACCAAATGTAAGTTCGGTGTGTATACAATTATATGTGCTAATATAGTACACACGGATCGTGTAATATGGACTACAATATAAATGCGGAAATAGATGACAATAGCATAGTAAATAAAAAATAGAAAAATCACACCAGAGATTTTTATACTGGTTCGGAGCACCGTCCTACGTCCAGTCCCAGACTTCTATCTAGATTTTCACTATTAACTACCTCGCTTCACCCGGAGGAACAGGTTTACAACACCCGAACAACCGAATGGGATTTCACGCCACTAATACACTGAGGACTTCAACACTTGCCTCTTACAACACAGAGGACTTCAACAAAAGAACAAATACAATTGTTGTTGACAACTTGTGCTCTTGAAAACACGGATTTGTCACTAGCAGTACACCCTTCCTATAATCTTATCCTCAAAGTATGCGAAATGTTGTTTTGAAAAGATTAAGGAAAGTATATTACTTATTGAATCAAAGGATATGAAATAGTTTCAATGATTCAATAAATAATTGAGAGCTTTTAGAATGCAGGAGTATGTATAAAGTAAGATCAGAGATTAGATTAAAAAGAATATGAAATCATGTGTTTTTAATCAACGAATTAGATGAGTTTATATAGATAAGAATGGTTGTAACTCTTTGTGAGCAGTTGCCATTAAGAGATATGATCTTTGGTGAAAGGTAAGAGATGCAACCTTTGGAGAAGAGAAGTGTCTTTTGGAAAAATTGCTTTCTGTTTAAAAACGGTCGACAGGTTAAAAGGTGACCAGTAGACAGGAATTTAAATATATATACGTTATGTGTATGTGTGCACGTTCAGTGTGCAAATTATGCAGGAACGGTCGACCGCCTATAATGTGACCGGTCGACCGGTCCCTGTAAAGTTGCACACTGAATGTGCAACTATATTCCAATTGTATATATATTAATTTTCTTGAAAATGCATGATCATTTGAGGATAGATTTTAACAAGTTTATCACTAATATAATATCAAATAATCAATCTACAATCTATAGTAACATATGTAGCTCTAATGACCTTGTTTTGTCGATCGCCTTTAGTTATTTGTCAGAAATCAAAACTTTCATAAAACTTGTGACTCAACAATCAGCGCATTTGGCCAATATTGATAGTTGGTTATTTAACTATCATTTAACATTCTCAACAACCATCAAACAATAAATAATTTCCTAAATAATTTATTTATTTCAAAATATCTTCGCAAGATATTTTTCCATTTTCAACCCTTTTGGAAACAATTTCAAACTACCTTCCTTTTTATAGAATAAATTTCTCAAATATTTTCTATATCCACTGAAATCACCAAGCACAAAACTTAGATTTTTTAAATAATTTAGAAACAATTTATTGTAAAATATGCTTAACATTTAAATTTAGAAAAACTACTTTAATACTTAATTTAAAATAATACTTTAGAAATATTTAAAATAAGGTTACTTTATAAATATAAACTAGAATTTTCTTCTTTAAACAAAATACCAAATCATCTTTTAAATAATTATTACGATAATAGGTTTAAAAAAATACTTACTTTAGAATTTAAACATTTAGAATTAATAAATTTTCTAAAAAATGCTTTTTAAAATCAACATTAAAACTTCAACTTATATTTAAAAATTTAATTTGAAAAAAACGTACTTGGCTATCCAGGGAAATATACTTCTCTTCACATCCTTTAAAAATGAATCACTGTTTATTTTTTTAAACAAATTTCCTCATTTCCTTTAATAAATTCCCACCTTGAATTTATTCTTCCCAAATATCCTATGATATATTACTTTGCTTTTATAAACCCCGTTTATAAATTCCATAGCCCCATTCCTTTTTTTTAAATCCCGATTTTACACACTTAAATCAATTCCCAAATTGATTTCCAATTTTCTCCATTTATTCCAAAATTCATTAACTTCAGATTTAAATCCTTAATTATGATTTAAAATACTTTTAACTGAAAATACCAATTTTCGATTTTCCTATTACTTCTTTATCCTTTTAAATAAATTTAAACTTTGAATTTTAAAATAATTCTTTATTCCTTTAAATAGTGTCACTTATGGTTTAAAATTCTTTATTTCTATGTTTATTCAAAATCCCCTTTCCATACTCGAAATTTATTTATTAGAATTTTAAAATCACTTTATCTCTTTTCCAATTCATTCTTAAATTTATTCAAATTTTCTATAATATTTTACTTAAAATGCACTCTTTATTCTCTTTTCAAAAATCCAATTCTATATAATTTGATAACTCAGTGTACTGAAATATATTCAAGCAACTATAGCATTCAATATTTCAATATAATTCATCACAGAATATCCAAATAATCATAACAAAGAATAACAAACAACTTAAATAAATGTTGAGGAGTCCAGCTGGATCCCTCTAACATGTTTCCCTGCATCCACAGACGTTAGCACAATACCAATTCCACTTCGAGGTGGAATATCGCAGTATATGAGACTAATATAAAATATCATCCGCTATTATGCGGCGCATAGGGTCTCATCCGCTATAAAATGCGGAAAATCAATCATTCCAAGATATATTATATACTACTATATATAATATTACACAGATAACATTAATTATAATAGTGTCTATTGCACAAATAATTTTCACATGGCCGAATATTAATTAGTTAATGTCACTTTAACTTTATATATACAAGCAAGGTAGTGAGATAACTCGCTTAGGTCTAAGCAGACACAAGCACAAATCGCCACAAAGTCAAGTACACTTCGTAACATCACTAAACTTCCAAAGATCCAAGCTTAAGCACTTAGAAACCAAGGCAAGACCTCCCTCCTATCTTTCATGTCCATGGCCAAAACCCTATTGTCCGTTTCCTTTGATCTTTTATAATTTTAACTATAGATCTAAGCTTCCCATGTGTTCTAAGGTATTGTGTAAGTTTGGTGGAGTTTGGAGAAGACTTGAGGAGAAAGATTAGTGAAAACAAAGTGCGTTACTACTAATCCACTTCAACCATTTTCTTAATTTTAAAAAGTGATTAGTGAAATCCTTGAGGGTGTACTTATAAACATTTTCAAGAGGTCATAACCACCTTCTACCTTTCATAAAAGGTTATAAAGGAACCTTCCTCTCATATGCTACCTATACAACTTTACATCTCTCACTAAACACTTAAGATTTTCCTTAAAAGTTCATTTTCAAGATATATTATCTTTCCTTTCCCACCTAATTATTTAACTTTATGAAGCTTCTTAATAGTTTAGTGCAAAATATTTTTATTTCGAATTAATGTTCTCTTAAGCAAATAAACATATGTAGAAAAATTAAAATACCTTCTGAGTAGTAAAAAGCTGTTTATCGATAATACGATATTCGGTCACAATATCAATATTCCTTCGAAGTATATATTTTGTAAATATTTTTGTAAAAAAAGTTTACCATCTTTAAATTAAAAGAGGGCTAACAAGGTTATTAAATAAATTTAATAAAATTTAATGCAAGATTCAAATATTTAAATAATTTACATGTTTAAATATGAAGTGCCTGAGATTTCGGATCGTCGTGACCGTTGCGTTCTGTAAGGTTCATAATTTTTATGAATCTATTTCATTTTAGATGATAAAGTATACTATAATGCAAGATCATGTGCTTAATATAATTGAATACCATGATGATCTTACTATATGGGAAACTAGAATAAGGACTAAAGATAAACCTAACTATTGGGTTAATTAAGTGCTACTTTGATTTATTTACTTAAGTGCAACTTATTCCATGTGACGACCCGCAAATCCATACCCTTTGAATCAACAATAAACCACACATGTCCAACCTAAAAAGCACAGACTGGCGAAAAGTCAAGAAAAAGAAAAGAAGAGCGAAGAAGAGAAAAGAAGAAAGAGAGAATATAGAACCAAACAAAACAATATAGAATTTCATATCATAGTGGAAAACATATAATATAATGTCAATGGTCTTGACAAAACAGAAACTGTATATACATACATCAGTCAAAGTTCAACAATCAATCACTAGTTATCATCCTGAACAAACATAATAACCTGTCCTTAGAATTGCCGATTATAAACAACAACTAAGTAGCGGATAATGAAAACAGATACGTGTATATGAAAATGAAGATCTCCATCTCTCCCGTTGAAGCTCCAAAAGCACCAAAACTGAACCGGTAAATACATTCGGTATGACCCAAGCATTGGAAGGAAAGAACGCCCGGATCAGTCTGGTGAACCAGCATGAGAAACACACTCAGCTGAATTTATTAAATTGCCAAACTTTTCCTTTTTAATACAAAAGTATATCGTAATACACGCCTACACATAAACACAGATATGTTTTTATCTTACGATAACTAAAACTTCTCATATCAAAACATCTTATATTATAATAGTGTCTATTGCACAAATAATATTCATATAGCCGAATATTAAATTCCAGCATACTAGGATCTACAAATAAAATGGTAGGTATGTAGCGGAGTTTGGATTTCCATAATAATGACCGGGTGAATTGAATACCTTTCGATGGGTACACCTCTAGATGGATGTCCCGAGAAACCATCACAATGTCCTCTACCAACACAAGACCAGCTGTAACAACCCGCGTATTTAACGATTTTATATTTAAATGTTTAATTTAAATATAGCGTCGTTAGTCGGATTTTGGTCCGAAAAGCTACTTTTTGCAAACGGCCGAATTGGAGCTCGAAACTACCTCCATTGGTTCCAAAATGCCATTTGCGATCTTTTTGAGTATAATCTTTGATATGTTTGGAGTTTGCGAAATTTTGGCCCTTTTCCTATTGGGTTTTGAGTTTGGGTTCAGCCCACTAACTATCTAATTAACCCTAACTCAGCCCTCTCCCCTCATTCACTTATTCTATTTCTTAAAACTTAAGCTTAAAACTGAAATGGTGGAAGGGAAAGAGAAATAGAAATTGTAAGCCCTAGTTTCTCCTTTGTAACTTGATTTCTTGCTCCAAAATCATAGAGAAGCCATAGGTATGTCTTTCTTCATCTTCTCCAACATTTTCTCCTTCAATTTCAGAAAAATTTCCTAAACCTAAATTGGGAAATATGTGTTTTATTCTTAGATTGAAGCTTGTTGAGTTGAAGTAGTGTTTGTTGGTCTTCTCCTTGTTATTGAGCTCCATCTTCTTGTTTTTGGGTTAAGGTGAGTTTTGAACACACATCTACTTCTCTCGATTTCATTGATGTTGGGTATGAATTCCTAACACCTTGTTCATATGCATTTGCTCTTGGTTTGAATTGAAATTGGTGAACATATAACTTTTTGGTGTCTTGGAGTCAAATCCTTGAAAATCATAACTTTGACGTTTGATCATGGTTTTTGGTGGTGAATCGGAGTCAATGGTGTTGGGTTATCGATTGGCAAAATCCCCTTAAGTCCATTGCTCGATATGTTGCAAATGGGGTGAGTTTCTCCTCCATTTGCTAGGCTGGAAAACAATTCCAGCTACAGCTAGTCGACTGACCCCCTGCAGTCAGTCGACTGACTGCAGAGAGTAAAAACTGTCGGGTCATGGTTCAGTCGACTGACTGCAGTAGGCCAGTCGACTGACCTGCTTCATTTTTTCTAGTATGCCTATTTGTTTGTGATTTTCACTTTTATTGATGTATATTGATTCTAACTAGTTGTTTATGCATATTTGACCTTAATGATTCCCTTTTGAATTCATTCACGGGTTTATAAATGATTTCTTCAAATCGTATTAAAAGTTCGCTTCTCCGATTTAGAAATTCTATTTAAAATACACGCACAATTTCGCACTTCGAGCGAAGTGGAAGGGTGATTAAATGGTTAGGCAAAACACGGACCATGAATCTGTGTGTTTATCTTTCCGATTAGTCCCCGACCTTTTTGATTGATCGTTTTGACCTTCGGGTTTGGTTTATCGATGATATGAGGTAAACTTTGTACTGCTTTGAGTGTGAAAGTGGCTGACGGATAGTAAACCGTTTAGTGCGAACGAGTGGTTATGGGACATACGTTAACACTTTTCGGATTCCTTTTTGAGAGTTATGACACATTCCGCCAGTTAGTGGTGTCCAGTACTGGGTCTCTGACCTTCACCACTATGGTTTGTTGCCTTCGGGTATGTGCCTTCGGGTTTGTTGCCCTACAGTATCGCTTTCGATGTTGGTCGTTATGAGCCGCATGGGTGATATTGGGTTGCCCTTTAGTATCGCTTCCGATGTTGGTCGTTATGAGCCGCATGGGTGATATTGGGTTTGGAGTCTTCGGACTCATGGATCCTTGTTTATACAGTACCGAGCTCGAGCAATTTTATGATGTTTCATTCATATGTATATCCCTTGGTATCGCCCTTCGGTGTTGGTCATTATGAGCCGCATGATGCGTAGCATTTACCTTGTGGAACTTGTATACCTTATTGGTATTTGTTGTTTGCCTTTATGGCTTGCTTTGGGATATTCGTATCCTTTGTTTCTATATGTTGCCGATGATATGAGGCTTGTTCTATATGATTCATCTTTTGTTAGATGATTGTGTTATCTCCTTTAGAGATATTTGCTACCTTGTAACCTTGCAGGTTTATTGTTGTTCAGTTTATCTAACTGATTTGTTTAGCTAGACTGACCCGTGTATTTTATACTCGGGTCAGACCGAGATGTTTCAGGTTAGGTGCTTTTGGACTTATCATATTTTGCTTCCGCATGGACTACTTCGCTTGCTTCTTTTTGTCATATCTTTTTGTGTAGTCCTATTTTGTAGTAACTCTGATATGTATTATTTTGACTCGTCTGTATATGGTGGTTTGTTTACCACTTGATATGTGTTATTTTATAACTCTGTTATGTATCTGTATATGTGTATATGATGATTTACTGTTCTGTGATGTATATTACATCTGAGTTATTATATTCTGTTCTGATAGATCCAACCACCGATGGTTTTGTTTTAAGTATTCATTGGGTATGTTGACCTGGTTGGTATGTTTATTGTCGATGTATTCAATAGATAGTTAGAGCAAGGCTATAGATGGTCGCTCCTAACCAGCCATATTCTCCGTGTTAGTTGACGACATTACTTTGTAGTGTCCTTGGCTAGCGTGGGTATAGAGGTGGGGCGTCACAGCGTGGTATCGGAGATGAGTTCAGGACAAAATATGATAAACACAGAATAGATGCACGTATTACGGTACATCAAAGTATACAAGTGATACAAACCTTTGAATCATCATGTCTCTTTATTCCATCAAGGTTAGATAAAATTTGTGGAATACGTCTAGGAATGCATTTTATTCCGTAGTATTCCATATTGAATTATCTACCTTGTGAATAATCTTATTCTTATCTTAACTTTTAGCGTATGGTTGGAAGAGGTAGAGGACGACGTTCGGATGCTGGGCAATCCAGCGGCTCACATCCGGATGGCGTTTATATGTCTGCTGATCAGTTTTTGGAGTTGTTTAGGAGCACTCAGCCTCCAGTTCCTCCTCGAGTATCTCCACCTCGCAAGTCTGCCTTTGCATGCCAGTGCACTGATTTTGCTCATCTTGGAGGAAAGCCGTTTAAGGGCTCCGAGTCCGTTCTTGAAGTCCAAGCTTGGCTTCGAGTGCGAGCGTATCTTCTCTCGCATGGATCTTTCTGACCATGATAGAGTTCTTGTAACTTCTAGTTTATTACAAGAGCGTGCTCTTGATGTGTATGAGCTTCTTGTAGCCGAGATTGATGAGTCTACCCTTTCTTGGACTCAGTTTCGGGGACGATTTGAACTCAAGTTCGTTCCTGAATCTGAAAAAGTTTTATTGACCCGTCGCTTTCTTGAGTTGAAGCAAGGGAAGTCTTCTGTTTCTGAGTATGTTGCATCATTTGAGGCTTTGTCTCAGTATGGTCTTGAATTCATCAGCACTTCTTACAAGAAGAATTTGAAGTTTGTTTCTGGTCTTAAGAAATATCTCAAGAAATCTTTGTTACTCCAACTTAAACTTTCTTTTGAAGAGTTGGTTGATTCGGCACTTCATCTCGAGACCGTCGAGATGGAGTGTGATAGTGATGTTGATGTTGAGGTTTCCAAGAACCTCAACAAGAGGCCGTTTTCAATTCAGAAGAAGCCTTTTCCTTCTAAGAAGAAGAAGACTGGTGGTCCTAGTTCTCAGCCTCAGTCTTCCGGAACACCTTTCGTTCGAAAGTGTTTCAATTGTGGTTCTTCGGATCATATTATTCGAGCTTGTCCTAAGCCTCTCTTCTGCCGTTACTGCAAGAAGGAGGGTCATTATGTTTCAGCTTGCCCTACTGTTCCGGTTAGTGCCAAGTCTAGCAGGCTTTATGCTGCTAAGGCTTCTGAGGGTCCTTCTCAGCCCAAAGGTATCTCTCTATCTATTTTGGAAGGTTCTATTTTATTTCGTGATCATAGTATACGAGTTCTTTTCGATACAGGAGCTTCACATTCTTTCGTATTGAAGAAGCTCGTTGATGATTTATCTTTGGATGTTTCTTGTATGGTAACTTCTTTAAGGATTGTGAATCCTATTGGGGGATCCGCGACCCTTAGCTTGCTTTGTGATAATGTTGAGATTGTTTTATGTGGCTTTTCTTTTCGTGCGAATTTGCACGTTATTTCTTGTCTGGGATTTGATATGATTTTGGGTATGGACTGGCTAGTGAGATATGATGCCAGGATTATTTGTTCGGAGAGGATTGTATATCTTCGACATCCGGATTCGCCTACTCAGCTATCTCTTATTCTTCGGGATGTGGATAATTCCGAGATGGCTTTATATTCTCTTGACTCGCGAGATGATGATGATATATCTCGTATTCCTATTGCTTGTGACTTTTCAGATGTTTTTGAGCCTGTATCGGGTTTGCCACCCAAGCGGGAAATTGAGTTCCGCATTGATCTCATTCCAGGCGCGCAGCCAGTTAGTCGTCCTCCCACGAGGATGTCTACAAAGGAAAATGAGGAACTCAAGAAGCAGCTTTTAGAGCTTGAGTCCAAGTAGTTAATTCAGTCCAGTTTTTCTCCGTGGGGATCCGCATTCGTCTTCGTGAAGAAGTCTGATGGAACTCTTAGGCTTTGCATTGACTATCGCAAGCTTAACGAGTTGACCATCATAAATAGGTATCCATTGCCTAGGATTGATGATTTGTTCGATCTATTGAGCGGTGCTAAGGTCTTTTCTCAGCTTGACCTTGCCATAGGCTTTCATCAGTTACGAGTCGCGGAGGATAGCATACCTCTTACAGCTTTCCGCACTCGATATGGTTCTTTCGAGTGGCTCGTTATGCCGTTCGGTTTGACGAGCTCTCCTGCTTTCTTTGTTGATCTCATGAATCGGGTATTCCGGGAATATCTCGATAAGTTCGTCCTTGTGTTCATTGATGATATCCTTATTTATTCTAAGTCTGAAGCTGAGCATGCTAATCACTTAAGGATTGTCTTGAGTACTCTCCATCATCATCAGCTTAGAGCCAAATTCTCCAAATGCCACTTTTGGGAGAATAAGGTTAAGTTCTTAGGCCATGTTGTATCTTCCGATGGCATTTCTGTCGATTCCTCAAAGATCGAAGCCATCCAGAATTGGAAGAGGCCTGAAAATGTTCATGAGATTCGTAGTTTCCTTGGATTGGCGGGTTATTACCGTCGGTTCATTAAGGACTTTTCCCGTGTTGTGCTTCCTCTCACCTACCTTACTCGGAACGGCATTCATTTTATTTGGTCCGACAAGTGTGAAGTTTCCTTTTTGACATTGAAGGAACTTCTCACCAATGCTCCTATTCTTGTGGTTCCCGAAGGGAATCATGATCTTGTTGTCTACACCGATGCTTGTGGTAGTGGTCTCGGTGATGTTCTTATGCAGAAGGATCGGGTAGTTGCTTATGCTTCTAGGCAACTGCGTCCGAATGAAGTTCGCTATGCCACTCATGATCTTGAGCTTGCCGCCATTGTCTTTGCCTTGAAGATTTGGCGACATTATTTATTGGAAGAGCGCTTCATTCTCTATACCGATCATAAATCTTTGAAGTATTTGTTCACTCAGAAGGAACTCAATATGAGACAACAGCGTTAGCTCGAGTTTCTTGCTTCTTATGACTTTGATATCCAGTATACCCCTGGTAAGGGTAATCGTGTTGCAGATGCGCTTAGTCGCAAACATTCGGCTGTTATTTCTATGATGTTTGCCGAATGGGATGTTCTTGAGACTCTATCTTTTTGTGAAAGTCGTGATCGAGGTTCATCATCTGATTCTCCTATTCTGTTATTTAGTTTGGGAGCTCGACCTATTTTATTGGATCGTATTGCCGATGGTCAGTGGCGTGATCCTGAATTGTTGCATCTTATTCAGCTTTGTGAGTCTGGATCTTGCGATGAGGCGTTGCAAGATTTCAGCATTGTTTCTCATGGGTGTCTTCGCAAGAAGAACCGTCTTTTTGTGCCTTCTGATTTTGCACTTAGGCATGACATTCTGGATGACTGTCACCATTCTAAGTATACCATTCATCCCGGTAGTAGCAAGATGTATGCCGATATGCGTCGTCTTTATTATTGGGAAGGCATGAAGCGCGATGTGGCGAGTTATGTGAGCAATTGCATAACTTGTCAGCGTTTTGAAGCCGAGCATCAACGTCCTTCGGGTCTTCTTAAGCCTCTTGAGATTCCATTGTGGAAGTGGGATCAGATTTCTATGGATTTCATAGACGACCTACCTCGTTCGAGATCTGGCCATTCTAGCATTTGGGTTATTGTTGATCGCCTCACCAAGTCAGCTCATTTTGTCCCTATTAAGTCTAATAGGACTGCTTCGCTTTTAGCTAAGTTATATGTCAAGGAAATCGTGAGACTTCACGGTGTTCCTAGTTCTATTGTGAGTGACCGTGATCCTTTATTCACGAGTCATTTTTGGAAGAGTCTTCAGCAAGCTTTGGGAATAAAGCTTAATTTTTCTACAGCTTATCATCCGCAGTCTGACGGACAGACTGAATGGGTGAATCATATCTTGGAAGATCTTCTCCATATTTGTATTTTTGATTTTGGTGGTAGTTGGGAAGATCATATACCTCTTGTAGAGTTCTCCCACAACAATAGTTTTCAGTCTAGTACCGGTATGGCTCCTTTCGAAGCCTTATACGGAAGACCATGTCGATCACCTTCATGTTGGTTAGAATCTGGAGAGAAGCTTATTCTTGGTCCAGATTTTGTTCGTCATTCTTCCGAGAAGATTGATCTTATTCGATTAAGAATGAAAGAGGCACAGAGCCACCAGAAATCCTACGCAGACAACCGTAGGAGGCCTCTCGAGTTCTCGATCGGCGATCTTGTTTTTATTCGTGTTTCTCCTTTGAAGGGGGTTATGCGTTTCAGTACGACTGGGAAATTGGCTCCTCGCTTTATAGGACTATTTTCTATTACTGAACGTATTGGCCCTGTGGCTTATAGAGTTTCACTTCCAGCTCATTTATTTGGCATTCATGACATGTTTCACTTCTCGCAACTTCGAAAGTGTCTTCGGGAGTCGGATTCTGTTATTACTTCTCCTAATTTGCAAGAGCTTGAGATCTCACCGGACTTATCTATTGTACAACAACCTATTCACGTGCTTGACACGGAGGTGCGACACCTTCGGAACAAGGACGTGCCGCTCGTTAAAGTTCAATGGTCCGCTAATCCCAATGACTGTACTTGGGAAACCAGAGAGTATATCGAGTGATCTTATCCGGGTTTTCTTTCTTCCCTTTGAAACGGTGAGTATGTCTTTTCATCTCGAGCTTATTTCCTTTTCTTTGGAATGTTTTATGTATGTAGTTGTTACAGATATCGTCTCTAGGAATTGCGGGGACGCAATTTTGTAAGGAGGGGAGATCTGTAACAACCCGCATATTTAACGATTTTATATTTAAATGTTTAATTTAAATATAGCGTCGTTAGTCGGATTTTGGTCCGAAAAGCTACTTTTTGCAAACGGCCGAATTGGAGCTCGAAACTACCTCCATTGGTTCCAAAATGGCGTTTGCGATCTTTTTGAGTATAATCTTTGATATGTTTGGAGTTTGCGAAATTTTGGCCGTTTTTCTATTGGGTTTTGGGTTTGGGTTCAGCCCACTAACTATCTAATTAACCCTAACTCAGCCCTCTCCCCTCATTCACTTATTCTATTTCTTAAAACTTAAGCTTAAAACTGAAATGGTGGAAGGGAAAGAGAAATAGAAATTGTAAGCCCTAGTTTCTCCTTTGTAACTTGATTTCTTGCTCCAAAATCATAGAGAAGCCATAGGTATGTCTTTCTTCATCTTCTCCAACCTTTTCTCCTTCAATTTCAGAAAAATTTCCTAAACCTAAATTGGGAAATATGTGTTTTATTCTTAGATTGAAGCTTGTTGAGTTGAAGTAGTGTTTGTTGGTCTTCTCCTTGTTATTGAGCTCCATCTTCTTGTTTTTGGGTTAAGGTGAGTTTTGAACTCACATCTACTTCTCTTGATTTCATTGATGTTGGGTATGAATTCCTAACACCTTGTTCGTATGCATTTGCTCTTGGTTTGAATTGAAATTGGTGAACACATAACTTTTTGGTGTCTTGGAGTCAAATCCTTGAAAATCATAACTTTGATGTTTGATCATGGTTTTTGGTGGTGAATCGGAGTCAATAGTGTTGGGTTATCGATTGGCAAAATCCCCTTAAGTCCATTGCTCGATATGTTGCAAATGGGGTGAGTTGCTCCTCCATTTGCTAGGCTGGAAAACAATTCCAGCTACAGCCAGTCGACTGACCCCATGTAGTCAGTCGACTGACTGCAGAGAGTAAAAACTCTCGGGTCATGGTTCAGTCGACTGACTGTAGTAGGCTAGTCGACTGACCTGCTTCAGTTTGTCCAGTATGCCTATTTGTTTGTGATTTTCACTTTTATCGATGTATATTGATTCTAACTAGTTGTTTATGCATATTTGACCTTAATGATTCCCTTTTGAATTCATTCACGGGTTTATAAATGATTTCTTCAAATCATATTAAAAGTTCGCTTCTCCGATTTATAAATTCTATTTAAAATACACGCACAATTTTGCACTTCGAGCGAAGTGGAAGGGTGATTAAATGGTTAGGAAAAACACGGACCATGAATCTATGTGTTTATCTTTCCGATTAGTCCTCGACCTATTCAATTGATCGTTTTGACCTTCGGGTTTGGTTTATCGATGATATGAGGTAAACTTTGTACTGCTTTGAGTGTGAAAGTGGCTGACGGATGGTAAACCGTTTAGTGCGAACGAGTGGTTATGGGATATACGTTAACACTTTTCGGATTCCTTTTTGAGAGTTATGACACATTCCGCCAGTTAGTGGTGTCCAGTACTGGGTCTCTGACCTTCACCACTACGGTTTGTTGCCTTCGGGTACGTGCCTTCGGGTTTGTTGCCCTATAGTATCGCTTCCGATGTTGGTCGTTATGAGCCGCATGGGTGATATTGGGTTGCCCTTTAGTATCGCTTCCGATATTGGTCGTTATGAGCCGCATGGGTGATATTGGGTTTGGAGTCTTCGGACTCATGGATCCTTGTTTGTACAGTACTGAGCTCGAGCAATTTTATGATGTTTCATTCATATGCATATTCCCTTGGTATCGCCCTTCGGTGTTGGTCATTATGAGCCGCATGATGCGTAGCATTTACCTTGTGGAACTTGTATACCTTATCGGTATTTGTTGTTTGCCTTTATGGCTTGCTTTGGGATATTCGTATCCTTTGTTTCTATATGTTGCCGATGATATGAGGCTTGTTCTATATGATTCATATTTTGTTAGATGATTGTGTTATCTCCTTTAGAGATATTTGCTACCTTGTAACCTTGCAGGTTTATTGTTGTTCAGTTTATCTAACTGATTTGTTTAGCTAGACTGACCCGTGTATTTTATACTCGGGTCAGACCGAGATGTTTCAGGTTAGGTGCTTTTGGACTTAGCCTATTTTGCTTCCGCATGGACTACTTCGCTAGCTTCTTTTTGTCATAGCTTTTTGTGTAGTGCTATTTTGTAGTAACTCTGATATGTATTATTTTGAATCGTCTGTATATGGTGGTTTGTTATACCACTTGATATGTATTATTTTATAACTCTGTTATGTATCTGTATATGTGTATATGATGATTTACTGTTCTGTGATGTATATTACATCTGAGTTATTATATTCTGTTCTGATAGATCCAACCACCTATGGTTTTGTTTTAAGTATTCATTGGGTATGTCGACCTGGTTGGTATGTTTATTGTCGATGTATTCAATAGATAGTTAGAGCAAGGCTATAGATGGTCGCTCCTAACCAGCCTTATTCTCCGTGTTAGTTGACGGCATTACTTTGTAGTGTCCTTGGCTAGCGTGGGTATAGAGGTGGGGCGTCACACCAGCGTACGTCTATAACTAGGGAGTACAGAATATGTAATCCACCGATCATTACCGACCTTTTTCCAGGCCTCATAGCATACAAACCACATTACAACTTAAAAGCGTGTAAAGATATACCTAGAAGAGGATGATCATAACCTAATAGGAGCGACCAACTTATCCCTACTGCATCTAACCCTGTTTCGGTCAATTCCAGTTGGCGAGGCCTGAGGTAACGATTACCTTTCACATATCACAAATCACATCTCTTGGAATGCCATATGACCATTTCCATTGAATACTAATTCGCTTGCACAAAAATACAACCCTTAAGATCGTACGTCTCAAGGAGGGTGTGAAGATAAGAGAAGTTGCCTTCTCCGCCACCACTGATGTACATTTGTAAAAACCAATGTAAGTAATATTAGAAGTGCAATGTCGACAAACATCTGTACAAGTTGTCTAGGAACAGGATAAACCGAAGGTACTTTCCTACCATATCTTGTCGGGAAATCCCTACGATTACTAGCGAATAGTCCTTGAATTGGATATTTCATAATGAAGAGACTACTGCTATTTGATGTATATTGAGATTTTAACCCCAGACGATCAACAAGTAGTCACCAACTATGAAAATCATGAATATCAACTTCATTAATAACTTGCACAATCGTCGCATATGTGTTGGTTCGAAGTCATTTTCGGATAAACCAATCCTGGTCGCTTCGCACCAACAACGCAAAAGCATTTCTCAACCTCACACAGAAACTAAATCTCATAGACTTATCACGTTTCCAACTTTCAACCGGCTATCCTTCGGCTAGGAAGGAATCTTGATAGAATGGAGTAACACTCCTCACTATACGAATCAATATCCTTAACACAAATGATAATCAAGCCTACACAGAAGACTTAATACTAAGTGTACGACTAAATAGTTCCCACATTAAGCCGTGGAACTAATAGCCAAATTTGATAGTCAGTTATTTAACTATTAAAGCAAACAAACAAATATTTAGCACCATAAGCAATCTTTAGGCCTTTTTAATTAATCTTTTACTAATTAAATCACTTGCTAAATATTATCTTCAAATTATCTTTAAAATGATATATTCTCAAAACTATTTCAACCTTTATATTTGAAAACATTTCCGTATACTTATTTAATAATAAGTAATTCATAAAATCAATTTATTTTCAACACTTAGAAAATATTACATATGCTTAAATCTGGATTAAGTATATATTTTATTCTATAAGGAAAACATTCTCTTAAACACATTTATTTGGATCAAAACGAATGTTGCGTAAAACATCATTACGACGACCCAAAATCAACAGTATAAAGATTTGAAAATTAGATAGATATATGAATCCCATATACTATACAAATATCTCCTTTCGAAAATCATTTACTGTAATAACAGTGTTATAGTGCATCGTTTTCTTACTTCCTGAAAACGTCTATTTCAACAATGAATGTTGAAATCTAGTATTCGATAATTAACACATTTTAAATACATCTTCAAACTATTTTACTCCATTTAAAAGATCACTTTTCAAAACCATATCCATTATATTTAATAATATTATTCACTGTCAAAAATCGTGAATATAGTTCATTTACCAAATCCAATATTTCTACACATTTATTAAAGGATAATTCACTGTCCAAAATCATGGATTTAATTCCCTTAGCAAATTCATTACTATTTCACATGTAATTAAAGGATAATCCACTGTCCAAAATCATGGATGAAATTCCTTTAATAAACTTCTATATTTAAATTATCAAATTCAATTGATTTTGCACTTATAAAACAATGTTTATAAATTCACATTTATATTTCACAAAAACTTCCATTTATAAAATTCCTTTATTAACAAATTCCATTTATCTCATTTATAAGCCAAACTCCAATTTTAAGTTAATTACTTAAAAATCACTTATTTACAAAATCATTCTTTTGATAACTTCACAAATTCATAAATCTTATTCACTTATAAGATTCAATTACAACTTTATTTTAAAAATTATAAAACTTCTTTATAATTCATTTTAGTTTATAAAATATCAATTTTATAAATCTTATATGTATAAATCGTTTATAATAATTCAAAAATCTCGATTTTACCTATTTGCAAAATAGTTAACTCCATATTTCAAAAATCACATTCTGATTCCATATAACAAAAATCATAATTTTTATAACATAAAAATTATAACATTTATTTATTAAAATAAATCCACTCCTTTAACAATCCAAATTTAATAAAACATCTATTATCAAAAATCACTTGAAAATCCATTTTAGTTTGAAATCATCACTTTAATATTATAAAATTTAGAAAGTAGGCCCAATGCTGCGACAACACTAAATACATCAATCATGGCATCCAAATCATCATACATCACATGATAACAACATATATCACAGTATCTGTAAATAAATCAACAGTGGTGAAGAATCTAGCCGGTCCCTCCAACCTGTCACCTGCAATGAATATACATATTAGAATGTGTACAATGTCCGCCATGAGGCAAACGTGCGTATAAAGGGTCATTCGCTCATACATAGGAACATGTAGGGTCCCATCTACTCCAATAGGCAGGAATATGTCCAAATACCAATCAATATATGGATAAGATATCATATCTCATCCAAACAATCATCATTCGTCATAAAATAAATTTATTCTCGCTAATATAAAAATATCAACGAGTCAGAAAGAGTGAGTTGTACTCACATTGCTTCCGATAGCAGTTGTAGTGTTTTATTCCGAATAAAATTAAACGAGCGTTTAATTTTACCCAAAACATTCGCTAGCTCTAATCAACTCCAAACTAGCTCTAAAATGTAACCCAACACAACTTGTTTTGTCAAAAGTGGACCTCGTATGAAGAAGTTGCGCTATTTTAAACATCACATGAATTATTATATAAATTAATTCACAACTTACTTTACTTTTAAAACCTAGAATCAATCTGGGTTGTTCATTCTATTTCCTCAGATCCAAAGCCGTCGCTTCTATTTCTTCTTCCTCTCATTTATAAGCACGTACGAAATGAACCTATGGCCGCCACTTTTCCATCGAATTATACTCCAAGATCTTCACGTTATAGCCCGATGAACCACTACCATTCGAATGGCCACAAGCCCAGCCACCTTCAGCCGCAACACCATGAGCTCGGCACCATACTGGCCTCGTGAAACTTGCATGAATGCACGGCGTTCAAACGCAAATCGTTGTCGATCCGTAGCTTGAAATCCAATCATAATCTTTGGATATATCCGGCTCATCGTGCTCTAAAAAATTGTACTTGATAATTTTTCGTATAGGTTGACTGATTGGAAGAAATCGAAGGGGAAAGATTGGAAGATATTGGCCATTGAAGTAGAGCTGGCGGCTAGCCCTAGCTAGGGTCTTTTTGAGTGAAAAATAGAAAATAGTTTAGCCTTATATAGAAACTTTCGACCCACCATTCATCCGAAAATTTTCCGAACTCCAATCGAAGCGTGCCGCCTGGCGTTTATAACACTTTACGCCTATTCCGAACACAATGGAATATATATCGAGAGCCATTTCGATCGTATTTCGAAGATAGTTTTTTGAATCGACTATTTAAATTTAAAATTCACTTAAATAGATTTCTACGCATTGTAGCTTGCCACTACTAAACCGTAAATCTGATTGACACAAAACTTGAAATCCTATAATAATACAACATTACCGATCCATAGAAACTAGTTTCGTCGAAATCCGAGACTGTATCAAAAATGACTATTTGTACACGTTAATTAAATATTAAAATATTCAATTTCTGTAAATTAACTTTAAATGAATTTCAAAAGTCTACCAACATCATTCTAATCAAATAGAATTTAATTCAAGTTTATAAATCATTTTTGTTCACAATAATTGAATTTTCAACTATTTCTGCAATTTCATATACTAGATTAACAATTTAATTTTCCAATTAAACTACTATATTTGAAATATAAGTTATTTAGGTTATAAAATTAACTCTTGAATATTGAAAATCAATTAAATATCATAATTTCAAATGACTAAAATTCTTGGTCGTCACATTTCATCTCCTTAACATTTTAAGGATGAGTGATGCATTTCGGGAGGAAAAAATGTTACAGTCTTGTAGAAAAAGGTTTCCCTTTTAAAAGGTTGAACCACTTAACAAAGAAAGTCTAAAATTGGATGTAACATTAGCATGTTTGGGAAAAAGGAAAGGTGAATTGTCACTTCTGCTACATGTAGAGGCATTAGAAACGGAGTTATATCAAATAATTCATCATGTTTTATAAGAAGCAAGCAATATAATTTCTACTCCAAATGTTTTCTTATGGAAAATTATTCTTTAAAATTTCTTTCTTAGGGTTTCAAATAATAGATATGAAATTCACGATTGTATGTTAGTTACAGTTGATTAAATAAATACCTTTTTGTGTGGAAGCAAATGGACCTTTATTTTTAGAATATTGCTGTTATAGCAGCACGTATAATAGAAGCATTACCATAAAACATTTATTACTAGATACATTTATATTTTGAATAGGTACTATCATTTATATCAAATATTATTTATGAAACAGTAGTCTTTTTTGGGTTTAGACCAAATATAGGTCCAACATTCTTTTACATATGAACATTATGATAATTCAAATCCTTTTGGGTATTTCGATGATAGTTTTTGTGTTCTTAACAAAAGAGATGTGTTAGTTATTGAAAATACAAAATCAGATGGTTACAGAGACACAAAGTACTTACGCTGATACATAATGATTTATGTAGTCCATGGTCTAAAGATACATAAGAAGATTCATTTACTTCATTAGACTCACCAACAAATTATTTAAGATATGGACTATGGAATATGAAAGCCAATGATTTTTTTAAAGATAATAAATGTATATATTCAATTAATATTGTTCATATTAGTTACATTCTTATGCGAATTGTAGACATAAAAAAGATTTATGTAGTTGTGAATATAATAGATTTAGTTATTTGTATTTAATATTATTTATTTTTGAGTGAGTTAAGAATAAAATATTGAGAATGAGAACAACATATGTGGTTTTTTCTACTTTTATTTATTTATTTATTATTACTTCTTTACAATAGAAGTCTCAAGTGACTTTGCCATGATCAAGAAACTTCAAATACAACAGTTTTATACATTATTTATATACAAGATATTCAACAACAAAATACAAATTTATATCACAAATTTAATATCGACCCACATGTGGTACAAGTATTTTGAGTATCAAAGCTTTTTTCAAATAAAATTTAAAATTGTAAGCCGATTTCATGTAGAAGATTCTACATAAGACATCTCTATTTTTGGGATATAAATCTAATTATTCATAAATTGAAAACTATATCTTCCGTACTGCATTAAAAATCACAGAAAATAATCTCCCTTTCTCGCACTTATCAAATCCAATCATCATCATCTTAGCCTGCGGTTCCAGATACAACCAATAAACAACTCAAATATTTAAACAATGCAATTGTTTATCAATTCCAATCATTATGATTGATCAAAATCCCTAAAATCTATTTAGAAATTAGAATCATATCCTTGCTAAAGTTATATCATCATCGTTATAATTTCCAAATCATACAAACAAAAGGCTAAGGATTGAGAGCATCCCAGCTAACACATGTCAAACAATAAATAATAGTTTCATTAACGATAGTATTGGACTAATCTCGATCATATAATCATCAAGCACAAGGGTGCATTTGTAATGAACAAAAATAGAATATTTGAGCAGGGAATTTGAATGAATGGGGATTGCTTTTGGGGCAACTCACGAGATATTCGAGTGGGTATTTGAGCAGGGTATTGAAGTTGTGATTTTTAATTTAACTAATTTAAAATTAATTAATTAATTTTAATAAATAATTTGTGTTAATAAATTGCAAAAATAAATAAATAAATTATAGATTATAAATTGCTTGGAATCGGTTTAAACCAACTCCATAATGTAGAGCATTTTGATATAATCCCAACGCAAAAACCGTGTCTCAAACGGACCTAATTTGCACAGGTTATTAATTTAGAAATTTTTAAAAATATAAATTTTATCAATTAACATAGTTAAACAAACAAATGTATTAAAAGTTTGCATTCACGCAACGAGGCTGGGGAAGGGGTTGACCCTATTTAGATATCCAACGCGTCGGATGTGTCAAAAAAGCAAGGGGCCACAACAAGATTGCTAGCAGTACCTATGTAACTTAACATGACTTTCCTCTCCATCAACAACCGATGACCTGACCAAACGACCTGTGTATCAGAGTTAACGATAAGATACAAATAACTTCGCATTAATTTTCCATCTGTAGTATGGTTACTTTTTTCAACATCAGATTAGACTAAGGAAACATCATTCACAAACTTCAATAATACGCAAGTAATATCCAACTTCAGCCACGGTCTAACAAAATACATAACGAGTACACATTTCAATAACCCATGCAATCTCCTCAATTCCAAAATTAATTCGTAGCCTAAAAAAAAAATTATCAATCAACGGTACTCAATAAATCGGGAAGTGCAACTCCAGGCTGTTAATAATCAAGGTATATATGTCGATGAAAATTATCATATAAATATTGCTATTAACGTATCTCCGAGTCTTGTGGTTATTTCAAATATATCATGGGGACATTTTTAGAGATAAACACGAACTCAATGGAAGAAAATGTATTATATAAGAAGGTTAATCAAAGCTATGGAAGAACAAAACTAATTAAAGAAGAATGCTGAAATGATAGAAGTGTTTGTTGAAGTGATGAGTCTCAGATTAAGTCTTAGAATTCCTTGTTAAAAATCCCATGGTAATCATACTTGAAGATCGTCAGCCATTGATCTCAACCGAATCATAAAAATCAACAAAGAAGAGGTACTTTGGAAATTTGAAATTTGCAACACTTTCTGTTGTTGTAGATGTGTTGATGTTCTTTATGGAATATGTCAATATGTCGACGTTTTAAGGTCAAGTATGTCGACATACTTCCAGTTGGTCAGTTTTTTAGAATTTAAATAAAGGGATTTTCCCACCACCTCTTCACCAAAAGACGCATCTCTTCAACCACTATATAAAGGCCTTAGGAAACATATTTTCCAATCAATTCTCTCTTCATTCTCATACTTTTTATCTTCCATACTTTTGCAAAAAGGAATCCGTTGCATATTCTTTCATTCTCTTTGCAAATCGATACCATTTCACTCTGATTCAAGTGCAACTTACAGGGTCATTATGCCAACAGCTGTCCATCTTCTACATGAGCCGCTATTCCTCCAGCCCAAACGACCAGTAACAAATTTTGACACTTTTTTTTGTAGCAAGGCCACTTCAAGGTTTGTCCTACTCAACAGAAAGTCAAGACATCCAGATTCTTTGCTACGGCCTCTTCCACTCCTCCTTCTACTAGTGATACCCAAGGTACTCTTCAGGGCACCTTTTCTTTGCACGATTTTCCTATTCGTGTTCTTTTTGATACTGGAGCATCCCATAGCTTTATTTCTGTTGGTTTTTGTAATAAATTTGGGCACATCTTGCAACCTCAACTGGAAAATTCATCCTTATGTGTGTCTAATTCAATCGGTAGACCCACTAACCTTAGTATGATCTGAAAAGGGATGAAACTCCTTTATAATAGCCATCGATTCACCAGAGATTTTTATGTCCTCAGTTTTGATGCATTTGATATCTTACTTAGGAGTGATTGGTTAAAGTGTCACGATGTTGTTATTTCTTACAAATCCCGAACCATTTCTTTAGTAGACGACAATGGTACTTCTCTGGTGATCAAATGTTAAATACCTTAGGATTATGCAGGCTGTTTGATCATTTCGCTTGATTCTCAGCCTATTCATATTGACTCCACCCAGATAGGCAGAGATTATCCAGATGTTTTTGGTGATGTCACTTTTCTACATCCCAAGCGGGAAATTCAATTCCACATCGATCTTATTCCTGGAGACGACTTGTTTTTCTTCCATCTAAATGGATGGCACCCAGAGAGAAGGTCGAGTTAAGGAAGCAGATTAAAGACCTGTTCTCCAAGGGTTTGATTAGGTAGAGTTTTCCAGAATGGGGAGCAACTAAGAATTTTGTCACCAAATCAGATGGTTCTTTGAGAATGTGTGTTGATTATAAAGAGCTAAACAAGCTTACTCTTAAGAAAAGATATCCTATGCCTCGTATCAATGATATGTTCAACCAGCTCTACCGAGCTAAAGCATTCTCTCAGCTTGATCTTACTATCGATTTACACCAGCTTCATATAGTGGAGGAGAGTATTCCCAACACAGCTTTCCAAATGGAGAATGGTTTCTTGTAACAACCCGCATATTTTACGATTGAGTATTTAAATATTTTATTTAAATATTTCATCGTTTGTTGGATTTTAGTTGAAAAGCTACGTTTTGCAGTCAAATTAGGACTCGAGACCACCCCCATTGAGTTCAAAATGACATTTGCGGCCTTTTTGAGTATAAACTTTGATATGTTTGGAGTTAGTGGAATTTTGCTACTTTTTCACCTAGGGCTTTGGATTTGTTTCAGCCCATTAGACCCTAGTTTCACCCCTCATCTCTTCATTACTTCATTTCTATTTTCTAATACTCAAGCTTTAACACTAATGGAGAGAGGAATGGGAAATTAAAACTCCAAGCCCTAGTTTCCATTTACAAATCAAGTTCTAGCTCCAAATTTATAGAAGAAGCTTTGGTAAGCCTCCTCGTCTTCTTCTCCAACTCACTCTCTTACCAATTTCAGAAATTCCTAAACCTAATTTAGGAAATGTTTCTCTTTTAAGCTTAGATTCAAGCTCTTTAGGTTGGAATTGAAGACTGATTGTTCTTGCCATTGCTCTATAGCTTCTTCTTCATAGTTTTGGGTTCAAAGGTGAGATTTTTATGTCACATCTTAGTCTATAATTATCTTCGATTGTTAGGTATGAATTCCTAACACTTATTCTTGTGCAATTGATTTTGGTTTGGATTGATTTGGTGTATATTCAAATTTTTGATGTTTTGAAATCAAAATCTATGGAAATCCTATTATGGATATTTGGACATTGGTATTTGTGGCATATCGAAGAGCCGTTAGGGCTGGGTTGTCGCGTGGCGTAAATCCTTAGTCGTCATTTGCTCGTTCGGTCGCTTCCGATATTCATTTGGCCATTTTTTTGGTCGAGGTTCAGGGAATGCCCTGAACCACAGTTTCAGACGTCTGAATCCTTATTTCAGATGTCTGAATATTATACTGGAAATTTTTATTCCCCAGTATTCAGACGTCTGAATCAAAATTCCAGATGTTTGAATTTGCTCGTGAGCAACCAGAAAGGAATTAGGCTAAAAAACACCTATTTCAAACGTATGAAACATTTGGTTCATACGTCTGAATTTCGTTCTAGAAAATTTCTAATTTTCTAGATTCAAACGTCTGAACCACCTATTTCAGACGTCTAGATCTGCGATGTTTTGCCTACTTGCCTATTTTGTTTAAGAATTCCAATTTTATCGATTCGTGTCGATTCTGATTTGTTGCAATCATTTAATATCGACTTTGATGACATTTTCTTCGGGATTTTTGGGAATACCCATTATGATGGATTCGGTATCGATTTCTTTGGATTTTATTCACGTCTTTGAATGTGAATTTTGATGATTGATTGTTCTACAATCATTTTTGTGATTTGTCACTTTAAAATATATAAAGGTTTCAATACTAGCATCAAAATTCTTTCATCAAAACGATTTCAACACTATTTTATTACAAACTCGTTTCTTAAACCGTTTTCCAATCTACTAGTATATTCAAACCTTTACCTCACTCGTATGAGAAATCTAATTAAACGACTTAGTAAAACAAGTGGTATGAAATGCTTGCGTTTACTTTGTCGGTTAATTCATGGACTTGTTCGATTGAATTTCTTGTGAAAATTTTCGAGTGGAGACTTACAGTTTGTTCGTAAATATTTAAGTTAAGCTAGTGGTTATGGGACATGAAGCTAAGCTCATATATTTACTAGCTTAGTGTAATTGACACTTCTTGATGATCGATGATGATCATTTTGTGATTAAGACTAGCAATGTGTGATGTCTCTTTGTCTGTGAGGGAGACTAAACCCCGTTTCTGTGGAGCTTCGGCTTGGTGGGGTAGCGACCCATGGTCTTCGGACCATTTTGTGGATCCACGGCTCAAAATTAATGGTTAGCAACCATGGAATAGCTTTCCGTTTTGTGATACAAGTGTTGGTGAGTTTTCATACTCCCGTTTTGTGATAGGCCTCCCCCTTTTTTGTGATTTGTATTGATAATTTCTAGAATTTGTGTTTCACCAATTTTTGTGGTTTCATTGATAAGCTCTATCAATCTTTGTGCATTGGTGAATTTGTGTGTCATTAATTTTTGTGATTGGCATTGATATAATTGTGAATATTTGTGGTGAATAAAAATAAAGAGTATGATATTCTTTTTGATCTTTGAGAAGATTCTTGTGATATTGATTAATCTCTAGTTGATTTTCAGTTGCATACTTATTATAGTATGGCTTTATGGTTATCATACGGCTTTTGTCATATCTCTTGTTCTGTATCATTTTATTTGATATTTATAGTTAGACTGATCCGTTTATTATTTTCTTATTAAATAATACTCGGTTCAGACCGAGGTGTTACTTGTGCTTCTGCTTGACTCCTTATCTGGGATTATTATTATCCTTACTTTTGGCTAACTACTTAGATTAGTAGTTTTTGGTTGTATACATTTTTGATATAGACCCATTGATGTATACTCATTCTTTTGGGTAGCTCTTGTAACTATTCTTTTGTGATATTATGGATCTTGTTTGACCACTACTCTGATATACATTTTCATGTGTTATATATTCATATCTTTTTCCGCCTTTGTGATATGGATATCTGTGACCGATATGTGTTATACTTATTTCTATATTTGTTTCCGAAGATATTATAGCCACCGTGTAGTATACTTGAGTTTGCATCGGTATGTCCGATTTCCTCTTGTGATGAAAATTTGTATTTTTATCTAGCATATCGGTACTCGCACAAAGCAATTATGCAGATGTTCGCTCCTCAACAGCCTTATTCTCCGCGCTAGTTGACGGCATTACGCCGTAGTGTCCTTGGCTAGCGTGGTTATAGAGGTGGGGCGTCACAGCTTGGTATCAGAACCAAACTTCGGAACAATGTAGAATAATTTAACAAGGATCATCGTCCTAAGTCCATCTTAGGAGACGTGCCTCAGGATTTTATTCGTGTCTTCGTACCGTTCTATCCTATTTTCTTTTACGATTCCTTGTTTTAACAATCATTAATGTTTGATATTCAATTTGTGAATACACATTTTCTTCTTCCTTCTTCTTTCTTAAGGAAAAGAAATGGTTATACCTGGCCGTCCCAGCGCCGGTCAATCTAGTGCCACTCCCCAGGATGGAGTTTTTATGTCTGCCCAGCAGCTTCTTGATCTAGTAAAGAATACTCAAGCAGCTGGTTCTAATTCGGAACCTACTCACCCTAAGTCTGGGTTTGCACGCTTGTGCAACGATTATACCAACTTGGGTGGGAAGACATTTAATGGTTCTGAAACGATTATTGAAGTCCAGGCTTGGCTAAGAACATGCGATCGAATCTTTTCACGCATGAATCTTATTGATCTTCACCATGTCCAAGTGGCTTCAAGTATGCTCCAAGAAAGAGCATTAGATTGGTATGAGCTTCTTATTTCTGAAATTATTAAAGCGAATCTTACTTGGGAGAAATTCCGAGAATGCTTCGAATTAAAATTTGTGCCAGAAGTTGAGAAGGTGACTTTGGCTTGCCGTTTCATTGACCTTGTTCAAGGTGAATCCTCTGTGGTAGATTATGTCGCATCATTCGAGTCACTTTCTAAATACGGGGTCGAATACATAAACATCCCATTGAAGAAGAACCAAAGATTTGTCCATGGCTTGAATAAAAATCTCAAGAAGCCATTACTTCTAAAGTTAGAAGTTTCTTTTGATCAACTCGTTGATATCGCTCTTTGACTTGAAGAGGCAAATAAAGAAAGTGATGTTGAAGTTGTGGGTGCCAAACCAAACTTTAACAACAAGAAAAGGCCTAGTAAGTTCAAGGGTCCTTATCCCAATAAGAAAGGGAAGCAAGCAACTCCGGTGGCAAAGACTTCTTCCTCTCGAAGTGGGCAATGCTACAACTGTGGTTCTAAGGACCATTTTACGAACAAGTGTTTAAAGCCCCGTGCTTGTCGCTATTGCAAAAGCCCAGATCATTATTTATCTTCTTATCCCAAACTTCAAGGCAAGAAGGAGGGAAAGCATAATGTTGCTCAAGCCCCTAGCAACACTTCTCGTGGTCAAGGTATTTCTCATTCTATCCTTGATGGCATTATTATATTTCTTGATCAACCTATTCGAGTTCTTTTTGATACGGGTGCGTCCCATTCTTTTATATCAAAGGATCTTGTTGATGCTTTTTCTTTAAGTGTTGTTGTTTTAATGATTTCTTTGAGAATTGCGAATCCGGTTGGTGGATCCGTGACAATTAGTTTACTTTGTAGAGACGTCGAGATTATTTTGTGTGATTTTTCTTTCCGAGCCGATTTGCATGTCATGCGTTACTTAGGCTTTGGAATGATTTTGGGAATGGATTGGCTTAACCGTTATGAAGCTCATATCCTATGTCCTGAGTGGACAATTCATCTTCGACATCCTCAATCTGTTAAGAAGATTTATGTTGATCTTAAAGATTCGGATTCCAACTTGGTTGCATCTTTATATTCTTTAAATCCTCATGATGACGATAATGATGATGAGGAAGATGTCATTTCCCTTATTCATGTTGTTCGTGAATTTTCTGACATATTTGAGCCTGTTTAAGGATTACCACCAAAGCGAGCAATTGAGTTCAGAATTAATCTCATCCCTGGAGCTCAACCTATCACTCGTCCTCCTTATCGCATGTGCAATAAGGAAAATGAGGAGATGCGTAAACAATTATCCGAATTGGAGATGAAGCAATTTATTCGCTCTAGTTCCTCGCCTTGGGGGGCTTCGGCTATTTTCGTGAAGAAATCCGATGGTACACTTAGACTTTGCGTTGACTACCGCAAGCTTAATGATCTTATTATCAAAAATAAATATCCGTTACCTCAGATTGATGATCTATTCGATCAACTTAGTGGTGCTAAAGTCTTTTCACAATTGGACTTGGCAACGGGTTTTCATCAGCTTTATATTGCAGAGGATAGCATTCCTTTAACATCTTTCCATACTAGTTATGGATCTTATGAATGGCTTGTTATGCCAGAATGCTCCGGCTTATTTCGTTGACCATATGAATAGAGTTTTCAAAGACTTCCTCGATCGATTTGTCCCGATCTTCATTTATGATATTCTTGTGTATTCAAAAATCGAGGAGGAACATGAAAAGCATCTTCGGATTGTGTTAGAAAGTCTTAGGAGTAATCAATTGAAAGAAATTTTTTCTAAATGCCACTTTTGGCAATCTCGTGTGAAGTTTCTCGGTCATATTATTTCCGAATCCGGAATATCAGTGGTCCTTCAAAGATTGAAGCAATTCAATATTGGAAGAGACCGGAGAGTGTGACGGAAATCCATAGCTTCCTTGGATGGCGGGCTATTACCGTCGTTTTATAAAAGACTTTTCAACAATTTCCGTGCCTCTTACTAGTTTGACGAAGAAGGGAGTTAAATACATTTGGTCGGACAAATGTGAAGCTTCTTTTCAGAAATTAAAAGAACTCCTTTCTGATGCTCTTATTCTTGTTATTCCCGAGGGGAATCAAGATTTTATTGTTTATACTGATGCTAGTCGCGTTGGTTTGGGTTCCGTTCTTATGCAAAGAGAACGTGTTATTACTTATGCTTCTAGGCAATTGAAGCCAGCCGAGACTAGATATGCCACTCATGATTTAGAGCTCGCGGCTATTGTTTTTGCCCTTCGAATTTGGCGACATTATCTTTTGGGAGAAAAATTTATTCTTTACACCGTTCATAAATCTTTGAAGTATCTATATTCTCAAAAGGAACTTAATTTGTGTCAACAACGTTGGCTCGAGTTCCTTGCATCTTATGATCTTGACATTCTTTATACCCCCGGAAAGGGAAATTGCATTGCTGAAGCACTTAGTCGTAAGCAACAAGCGGTTGTTTCTACGATAATATCTGGTTGGAATGATCTCGAGACTTTATCAACTTGTGAGATTCGAGATCATGTATCCGATTTATGTTCATCTTTGGCTTTATGTAGCCTTGAGGCTCATCCTTCTCTTTTTGACCGCTTTTTTGAAGCCCAAAGGTTAGATCCCGAATTGGCTCTTCTTGGCCAAAATTGTAGGGATAAAATTGATATTGAAGGTATGAGAGACTTTGATACTGATTCTCGTGGCTGCATTCGAAAATTTGGTAGACTTATCGTGCCAAATATTAGCGATCTTCATAAAGACATTTTAGAAGATTCTCATCGTTCTAAATTTACCATTCACCCCGGTAGTAGTAAAATGTACGCGGATATGAAACGACTTTATTATTGGGAGGGAATGAAATCTGATATTGCTAACTTTATTAAGTGTTGCGTGACTTGCCAACTTGTCAAGGCCGAGCATCAAAGGCCCGGTGGGTTATCGCAACCTTTAGAAATTCCAATTTGGAAGTGGGATCAAATTTCCATGGATTTGATTGACGGTCTTCCCTGTTCTCGTTCGGGTCATGATAGCTTATGGGTGATAGTTGATAGACTTACTAAATCCGCCTATTTTATTCCCGTTCGGTCTAATCGAACCATTCCTCTTTTGGCCAACCTCTTTATTAAAGAGATTGTTAAATTCCATGGAGTTCCTACTTCTATTTTTAGTGATCGTGATCCATTGTTTACTAGTGGATTTTGAAAGAGTCTTTAAAAAGCTTTGGGAACGAAGCTTAATTTTAGCACCGCTTATCATCCTCAGTCCGATGGACAAATCGAGCGTGTGAGTCAAACTCTTGAAGATCTTCTTCGTGCATGTGTTCTTGATTTTGGTGGAAGTTGGGAGGAACATATTGCTCTCGTTGACTTTTCCTATAATAATAGCTTCCAATCTAGTATTGGTATGGCACCTTTTGAGTCACTCTTCGGAAGGCCATGTTGTTCTCATTCTTGTTGGCTTGAGGCAGGTGAGAAGCTGGTTTTAGGTCCAGACTTTATTCGTGATTCCGCAGAAAAGCTGGTTTTAGTTCCAGACTTTATTCGTGATTCCGTAGAAAAGATTGATCTCATTCGTCATAGGATGAAAGAAGCCCAAAGTAGACAAAAATCCTATGTCGATAAACGAAGAAGAAAATTAGAATTTTCTATGGGAGATCTTGTGTTTATTCGTGTTTCACCTATGAAGGGTGTTGTACGTTTCAGTCGATCGGAAAAGTTAGCACCTCGATATATCGGTCCATTTCCCATCACCGAACGTATCGGTTCCGTGGCTTATCCCCTCTTATTACCGGCTCAGTTTTCTGGTATTCATGACGTGTTTTACGTTTCTCAAGTACGGAAATACCTCCGAGATTCCGATTCTATTCTTAAGCCCCGTATTGTAGAAGAAATTGAGGTTTCGCCTAACTTAAATTAGGAGCAACAACCTATTCGTATTATCGCTTCGGAGGTTAAACGCCTTTGAAATAAAGATGTCCCGCTTGCGAAAGTTCAATGGTCCTCAAATCCTAAGGATTGCTCTTGGGAATCTAGAGAATTCATCGAGCGAACACATCCGGAATTACTTTCTCGTGCTATTTGAGGTGAACTTTTTATTTAAAAAATTTCTTCTTTTTGTGTTGATATGCTTTTATGTTTGTTAGTTTTTATTCATTTATTCCTTATGATTGCGAGGACGCAATTTCATTAAAGAGGGAAGTTTGTAACAACCCGCATATTTTATGATTGAGTATATAAATATTTTATTTAAATATTTCATCATTGGTCGGATTTTAGTCCGAAAAGCTACTTTTTTGCAAACAGTCAAATTAGGACTCGAGACCACCTCCATTGAGTTCAAAATGACATATACGACCTTTTTGAGTATAAACCTTGATATGTTTGGAGTTAGTGGAATTTTGCTACTTTTTCACTTAGGGCTTTGGTTTTGTTAAAGCCCATTAGACCCTAGCTTCACCCCTCTTCTCTTCGTTACTTCATTTCTATTTCCTAATACTCAAGCTTTAGCAACAATGGAGAGAGGAATGGGAAATTAAAACTCCAAGCCATAGTTTCCCTTTGCAAATCAAGTTCTAGCTCCAAATTTATAGAAGAAGCTTTGGTAAGCCTCCTCCTCTTCTTCTCCAACTCGTTCTCTTACCAATTTCAAAAATTCCTAAACCTAATTTAGGAAATGTTTCTCTTTTAAGCTTAGATTCAAGCTCTTTAGGTTGGAATTGAAGAGTGATTGTTCTTGCCATTTCTCTATAGCTTCTTCTTCTTCATAGTTTTGGGTTCAAAGGTGAGATTTTTATCTCACATCTTAGTCTATAATTATCTTCGATTGCTAGGTATGAGTTCCTGACACTTATTCTTGTGCAATTGATTTTGGTTTGGATTGATTTGGTGTATATTCCAATTTTTGGTGTTTTGAAATCAAAATCTATGAAAATCCTATTATGGATACTTGGACATTGATATTTGAGGCGAATCGAACAGCCGTTAGGGCTGGGTTGTCGCGTGGCGTAAATCCTTAGTCGTCATTTACTCGTTCGGTCGCTTTCGATATTCATTTGGCCATTTTTTTGGTTGAGGTTCAGGGAATGCCGTGAACCACATTTTCAGACGCCTGAATCCTTATTTCAGACGTCTGAATATTATATTGAAATTTTTTATTCCCCAATATTCAAATGTCTGAATCAAAATTCCGGACGTCTGAATTTGCTCGTGAGCAACCAGAAAGGAAATAAGCTAAAAAACACCTATTTCAGACATCTGAAACATTTGGTTCAGACGTTTGAATTTCGCTCTGGAAAATTTCTAATTTTCCAGATTCAGACGTTTGAACCACCTATTTCAGACATCTGAATCTGCAGTGTTTTGCCTGCTTGCCTATTTTATTTAAGAATTCCAATTTTATCAATTCGTGTTGATTTGGATCTGTTGCAATCATTTAATATCAACTTTGATGACATTATCTTCGGGATTTTTAGGAATATCCATTTTGATGGATTCGGTATCGATTTCTTTGGATTTTATTCACGTCTTTGAATGTGAATTTTGGTGATTGATTATTCTACAATCATTTTTGTGATTTGTCACTTTAAAAATATAATGGTTTCAATACTAGTAGTAAATATCAAAACTCTTTCTTCAAAACGATTTCAACACTATTTTATTACAAAGCTCGTTTCTTAAACCGTTTTCCAATCTACTAGTATATACAAACCTTTACCTCACTCGTATGAGAAATCTAATTAAACGACTTAGTAAAACAAGTAGTATGAATAGCTTGCGTTTAATTCGTCAGTTAATTCTTGGACTTGTTCGATTGAATTTCTTGTGACAATATTCGAGTGGAGACTTACATTTTGTTCGTAAATATTTAAGTTAAGCTAGTGGTTATGGGACATGAAGCTAAGCTCATATATTTACTAGCTCAGTGTAATTAACACTTCTTAACGATTGATGATGATCATTTTGTGATTTAGACTAGCAATGTGCGATGTCTCTTTGTCTGCGAGGGAGACTAAACCCCGTTTCTATGGAGCTTCGGCTTGGTGGGTGGCGACCCATTGTCTTCGGACCATTTTGTGAAGCCTCGGCTCAAAATTAATGGTTAGCAACCATGGAATAGCTTTCCGTTTTGTGATACTCGTGTTGATGAGTTTTCATACTCTCATTTTGTGATAGGCCTCCCCCATTTTTGTGATTTTTGGATTTCTATTGACGATTTCTAGAATTTGTGTTTCACCAATTTTTGTGGTTTCATTGATAAGCTCTATCGATATTTGTGCATCGGTGAATTTGTGTGTCATTAACTTTTGTGATTGGCATTGATATAATTGTCAATATTTATGGTTTGGTGAATAAAAATAAGAGTATGATATTCTTTTTGACCTTTGAGAAGATTCTTGTGATATTGATAAATCTCTAGTTGATTTTTAGTTACATACTTATTACAGTATGGCTTTATGGTTATGATACGGCTCTTTTCATATCCCTTGTTCTATATCATTTTATTTGATATTTATAGTTAGAATGATCCGTTTATTATTTTCTTACTAAATAATACTCGGGCAAGATCGAGATGTTACAGGTGATTCTGCTTGACTCCTCATCTGGGATTATTATTATCCTGACTTTTGGCTAACTACTTAGATTAGTAGTTTTTGGTTGTATACATTTGAGATATAGACTCATTGATGTATACTCATTCTTTTGTGCAGCTCTTCAAACTATTCTTTTGTGATATTGTGGATCTTGTTTGACCACTACTCTGATATACACTTTCATGTGTTATATATTCATATCGTTTTCCGCCTTTGTGATATGGATATCTGTGACTGATTTGTGTTATACTTATTTCTATATTTATTTCCGAAGATATTATAGCCACTGTGTAGTAGCCTTGAGTTTGCATCAGTACGTTGAATTTCCTCTTGTGATGAAAAGTTGTATTTTTATCTGGCATATCGGTACTCGCACGAAGCAATTATTCAAATGGTCGCTCCTCAACAGCCTTATTCTCCACGCTAGTTGACGACATTACACCGTAGTGTCCTTGGCTAGCGTGGGTATAGAGGTGCGGCGTCACATTTCTATGAATGGTTTACCTTGCCCTTTGGATTAACCAATGCTCCTGCCTTCTTTGTTGATCTCATGAATCGCGTTTTCCACGACGTTCAAAAACAAGTTTGTACTGGTTTTAGTCGATGATATTCTCATCTTTTTTAAGTTAGAAAGAGAGAATGAATCTCATTTGAGCTATGTTCTCCGAACTCTTAGGAGATATCAGTTGAAAGCCTAATTTTCTAAATGCCATTTCTAAAGGGTTGAAGTCCGATTTCTTAGGCAGATTGTTTCTGAAAATGGAGTCTCGGTTGACTTGGTTAAGGTCGCCGTGATTAATGTAGTCGATCCACCTTTCCTCTTTGGTAATATAATTATCTTATGTTATCTTCCTTTGAGCTCATTCACCTTATTCTATTTCCAAGATTGGAGGACACCTAAAACTCCTTCTGATATTCATAGCTTTTTGGGCCTTGCCGGTTAATATTGGAGATTTATTGAGAATTTTACCCACATAGCTACACATCTTACTGCTTTGACTCAAAAAATGAAACATTTTTTAGAGTGATAAGTGTGAATCAGCATTTAATGAGTTAAAGAAAAAGCTTACTTCTGCTCATGTTCTCACTCTTCCGAATGGGAGTGAAGGATTATCTGTTTATACGGATGTTACTCTAGAAGGTTTGGGTGCTGTCTTGATGTAGGATGGGAAGGTCATTGCTTATGCCAGTCTTCAGTTGAAGCCCTATGAAGCCAATTATGCTACTCATGATTTGGAATTGATTCCTATTGTGCTTGCTTTTAAGTTATGAAGGCACCTTCTTCTAGGAACTATGTTTGAGCTCTTTACGGATCATCGGTCTCTTAAGAATATTTTCACCTAAAAGGATTTGAACCAAAGGCAAGTAAGATGGCTTTAGTTCTTAGCATCTTATGACCTCGACATCAACTCCACCCCTAGGAAAGTCAATGTTGTGGTTGATTCCTTAATTCGTAAGAGAGCCATGTTATGTCTGATTGTAGCCTCTTCGTCTCTTATAGAACAAATCACGACCAAGCAAGTTGAAGATGAGATGCTTAAGCTCATAAAGGAGAATATTCAGAATAAGGAAGGTGATAACCAGAGTTAGCTAGGAGCATAATTTAATCAAAATAGAGTTTTGAGGATTAATAACAGAATTGGTGTTCCGAATGTCGATGGATTAAGGCAACAAGTTCTTATGGAGAATCGTTAGTCCAGACTCTCTATCCATCTAGGTGTCATGAAGATGTTTCAGAATATGAAAAGGCTATATTGGTGGAGTGTTATAAAGAAGGATGTCTCTATTTATGTTAGTAGATGCGCAACTTGTCAATAGGTTAAGGCTGACCACCAGAGGACCGCAAGATTGCTACAACCCCTTGAGATTCCAATTTAGAAGTGGGATCAGGTTTCCATGGACTTTATTGATGGATTACCGAGGACTAGAAGGGGTAACGAGAGTATATGGGTAGTTGTCGAACGATTGACCAAATTGGCTCATTTTATTCCGCTCAAGTCAAATCGAACCACTTCGAGCTTAGTTGAGGTTATATGCGAGAGATTGTAAGATTCCATGGTGTTCCGTCTAACATTATTTGCGTTCGGGGTCCTACCTTTACCAGTAAATAATGGAAAGTTTTTAAGAAGCTTTGGGTACCCGTTTGAACCTTAGTGCTTCTTACCATCCTCGGACTGATGGTTATAAGGAAAGGGTGAATCAGATTCCGAAAGATCTTCTTCGTGCCTTTGTTCTTGATTTTGGAGGATCTTAGGAAGACCATTTCCATCGCATTGAATTCAATTATAATAATAGCTATCAGGTATTACTTCTTTTTGGAATTTAAATCATCTTAAGCTTCAGTTAATTAAATCCCATTCTTTTGAATTCTTGTATGTATCGAGATATCTTCGTTTTTTGCTCTTTACGGACGATCTTGCAAATCTCTATCTTACTGGATCGAATCCGGTGATCGTTTAGTTCTTTGGGCTGATATGATTCTGGAAGCATGTGAGAAGGTTAAGGAGATTACGAAAAAGATGAGAATTGCTCATGATAGGCAGAAGAAGTATGTTGATAGGCGGAGAAGGATTTGGCATTTTCAATGGGTGATCGTGTCTTTCTCAAGATCTCAAAACTGAAAAACGTGGTTCGTTTTGGTCGGAGAGGGAAGCTTGCTCCTAGATTCATTGGTCCTTTCTACATCTTGGACAGGGTTGGTCCTTTATCTTATAGAGTGGATTTGCTGGAGAAGCTATCGGGTGTGCATAACATGTTTCATGTATCTCACCTTCGCAAATATCTTCATGATCCATCTTTGATTATTCAGACTGCTTTATTAGAGAATTTGGATATCAAGCCAAATCTCACTATTGAGAAGAAGCCACTTTGTATTGTCGATAGAGGTATGAAGCAACTTAGGAGGAAATCTGTCGGTTTGGTAAAAGAACAGTGGAGTACAGGTGATCCGGATTGCACCCGGGAAACTGAGAGTCCATACGTGAATCGAATCCTAAATTGTTTGTCTCAGGTACTATTCTTTTGAATTTATCCTATCTTTATATTTGCTTCTATTCTCCTATCTCGTTCCTTTTCGGGGACGAAAAGTTTTGAGTGGGGAATAGTGTAATGACTTGAAAATTTGAGTGATTTAAGTAACTTAGTTAACTAAATTTTCATGAAATCAAACGATAAAATATTTGCAAAGAAAATTGGATATTTGGGGTACGTTTATTTAAACATTGCAAGTAGTAGATTTTAATCGAAAAATGTGTAAATTTGTTCTGTTGCAAGATTTCAATTTAAAATCAGTTAAATTGATGGAAATAAAATATTTTTGAAATATAAATAGTCTTACATAAGGAAATTGCAGAACTTTTTCCGAGTAAGGCATCATAATTCATTTCGCCAAATTTGGACTTCTCTTACACCATTTATATTATTTTTGGCAATTTAGCAGCATTTTCGGCAGCAAAAATGAAGTTTTAATAGAAAGGCAATGTCACCCATAAATGTGTACCATCTTCTTCATCTCATCACGCTAATCTCCGTCGTATATTCATTTGTGTATTTCAAAATCTGATATGCGACGAAATCAGCATAACGATTATCCGTATCGGTTCATCATTTGAGTCTTTTGGGTTTCTCTATGTCCTTTCATTTACCCACCGGGAGAAAAAATAGCATCTAACCTTTAATATTTCTTAAAATTCAAGTCATGACTTTCACTATTCCCACTGTTCAATATATTTACTAGTTCGCTCACTCACTTTCAGTATTTTCCCCTCTATTCTTCTTTTCATTCTGTTCTAGCTTTATAACAAAAATTCGCATATACACACACACACACACGGTTGTGAACCTGCTCGTCCCTTCACTCCAACGTCGAACCCATCCCCTACAGTGATCACCCTCCGCTTGCTGCCTTGCTCCGCCTTTTTGAACCCAACCACAACACGTGCCTCACTTCCACCAAACCTGAACTCTCTGCCAAACTCCGGTCCTCCTCCCTCCGCCAGTGCCAGCGCAACCTGAACAAACCCATTCCCATCTTCGAACGCCCAGCTACCAGCCCACCCCCTCCACTCCATTGCCAAGCAGCCCGATTGCCTTCCACCACCAAGCATAGCCCAACTCTCCATCACAGGGTCGCTCCATCTCCCCACCCTCTCCAACAGCCGCCTCTTCACTTGAATAGCCTCTCCTTCATCTTGCTCCACCCAACACTGAAGCCCTCCACCACTCTCCCTCCTCTGCACTCGCATAGCTATCTCTCCTCCTTGGCCAAACTGAACAATACCCTCCTAGGTAGTCATCACCTAATTTCCTATCCAAATTACGACCAATCTTCCCTCTGCCCTACTCCACCCACTGCCAACCAAGTCCCACAGCCCTCTGCGAAGGGAAAAAATAAAACGGAGTTAGTAATCTCTCATAGTGAGCATATCACATTCAACAATCGTGTAGTTCCGTGAAGTGTGAATGTACATGCAACCCCCTAATCAACCGGATGTGTTAGCCGCGCTAATAGGCAGAGACTCGCTTAAAACTAAGGCTTGCTGGAGTTCATCCAATCCGGCATCGTGCTGCAAGGACACTTCGTCTGGAATTGGAAGATCGGCGAGCCCTTCATAAAGATTCTCAGTTCTTGGGGGAGATATCTCCGAAATTCTAATTTCGAGGGTGGGACGGGACATGACAACAGGTTTCCATCTTCCCTTTTTAGATGGCTTAAAAACGGCCGCCTTACCTTTTCTCTGCTCTTCGATATCCTGGGCTACATCCGCAGGTTCGCCCAACGATTTATCATCGGTGTGAGTTCTCTTGGAGTCAGCCTCTTCGATTATGAAAACTCTAGGTTTTCTTCGTTCAACTCGTTTCTTCGAGGAAGTTCTTAATGCACCATCTAGCATTATACTTTGTCTTCGCTCGATCAGCCCAAGAGTTCTGAGATTCCTATCTGTCAAGAGGAATTCAATATTCCTCTCTTTACTTGGGATCTCTTGGAAAACCCGAACAATCTCCTTGAAATGTTCACCCTCAGGTCGCTGGATTATTGCTGAAAAAGAAAAAGAGAATATGAGTTGGGTTTCATTTGCAACTGCCTTGCCGACTGCTCGAAAAGATAGGAATACTCACGTCTAAATAGCCATCGCCTAGCAAATCCTGGAGGGCATCTAACATAGAACCAGTCCGTCTTTACGTAATTCAATCTAGTCCAAGACCCCTTAATCACTAGGTAGTTTCTTATTGCTTCCAGGAATGTGAATGATGGACTATTAGTTCGACTCTTGAAGTTGAGCAAGTATTTGATCTCAATCGGGAGTGGCGGACGATAGAGATACTCCTTAAATGCAATGAACTAGCTATAGAGTAAAGCGTATCCATTTGGGTGTAGCTGAGATGGGGCGATCCCCAAAAACGACAACACTTCTCTTATATACTGGTAAACGGAGGGAGTGTCCCAGCTGCGCACGCATGACGATTGAATGCGGTATATCCCTCAGGTGGATTGTGCGGTCTATCTCTTGGTCTTGGCAATAATACGTCGTCCATCGACAGACCATGCCTTAAGCATATTCTACCTAGCATACCTTTAGAAATATGAGACGATACAGAGTCTGATGGATTGTTGATGAAGGATGCGTCCGGTAACTCGTCCAGGGCTGGACCGATGACTTCGGCCTCGATGTCCAGTATTTCAAGTCTGGGAGGAGTCGAACTCTGAGTTTCTTGCGGCTGCAAGCTTGAAGTTTCCATGACTAGCTAACTCATGAAAAATCATCACTAGACGCTGAAGAGCCCATGTGTTCCCCTCGTGTAGATTGTGTGTTGTGCAGTGCAGTGCTATGCATTACTTGAAAAGATTCTGCAGGGTTAAAGAAAATATGCAAATGACAAAGCTTCGAAGTCCAGTTATAATGACCGTCATCGCTGACCATCACAACCGTACAATTAAAATGCTGGTGATCGATTTGAGTTAAAGTTCATCATTGTGTCATTAAGTTACAGTTCCATCAACGAGCTTCGAAAGGTAGTCAAGTTTAGATATGCAAGAATGAAGCTCGTCGGAGTCATGCTATCAAGAGTCCAAAGTTTCGTATCCATTAAAGATACTTGTTCGAATCGATCGTAGGAAGCTTGTTCGAATCCATCAAAATACACGTTCGTATCGTTCCCCGGGGGCATGTTTCGAATCGATCGTTAAGGGTCGAATTCGTATCGATCAAAAAAAGGATGACTCCGAATGGATCTTTGATTGCCTGGTTCGTACCGATCAGGAAGGTCTCAGCTAAGCATTGATCACGTTTGAGTCGATAATTTTCGTATCGAATAGAAAAATAAAATTCGTATCGACCTAAAGCCGAGGACTTCGAAAAGACCGATTACTTATTTTCCTATCGATCATTTCGTGTTGATACGATCCACCACCATCATAATCGGTACGAACTGCATCATCTCCATTAGAATATTCAAGGGATCGATGCGAAATCCAAGGAGAAATATCATTGCCTTCATCGATTCGAATGCAAGCCTCCAGATCGATCTATTTCTTGTCTTTTCCACTCTTTCTTCTCCAATTTACTGGAGCACCACCATGGCCATTCACGACCGAGCTTTGACCCAGATCTGGTTTTACCAATTGCCAGAATGGATAATTGATGAAGAAGGAGTGGATCTGAGATAACTTCGTCGTTTGGATTCGTGATTGATTACCTAATTTAGAATTGGAATACGAAGATTTGAAGGGCTGAATTTGATCGAGTCGAAAGCATGGCGCAGTTCTCCTCTCTTAAGTTTCTGGATCGATGCGAATGTTAAAGGCGGCAGTAAAAAAGTAAAAAGTGAAAATGGATGCAGTCCTGTGTATTTATATGGAGCCCAAAGAGGAACCCAGTCGATTCGCCTCCCAGTCCACGTGACCGGTCGCAACCTGTCAACCCATGGATCGAGTCGAATTCCCTGTTCATATCCATCTAACCAAATATTTCCATCGATTCGAAATGGACAATGAATCCATCGATACAAAGCACACGGCGAAGACGGCCGAAGATGCTGAAGTCCATCGACACGAAGTCCTTGTTCGCATCGACGAGTTTGCAACTCCATTCACTACCCATCGATACAGACAGTGATTTCGTATCCATCATAACTTATACATTGCCATCGATACGAGTTAATGAATCGCTTGTCCATGACAAACAACAGGGTTCATGGATAGGAAAAAAGTGATGAACGTCCATCACTATCGAACATATCAATGCGAGAACAATTTTGCAAACTTCTATATCGATCCAGGAGAGGAACGATATGAAGGAACGCTAAAAAAGGACCGTTGATTGTTGTTGCAACTCAAATTTCATATCGATTCGGGAGAGGATCGACACGAAATTCAATACAAGAAAACTGACAACAACTCAAATCGGGTATTCATTTAATGACGATTACGGAGACAAACAATTAAGCACTATCATACAGCAATCAGTTATAGCAACGCAAGGTTACAACCATCGACAAAAGAGCAATGGCTGTTCAGAGTGAAGACTATAGCTTTTCAAAGCACGTCATGTTCCCACAAGACTTGCTTTGGGGGGAAAATGTTATCCCGCCTTTTGGCAAGGCCGAGATATCAAAGAACTGAGTACAAGCTCAAGGTTGAACGTCCTAGATGTCCAGTAAGCACAGGCTCACTATGGATATCAATGAATTTTGTTCGAGTCCGGATTAGGATATAATTAACAAGACAGGACAAGCTAGGCCATGGAAGCCCGCATTCCAAATTTCAAGTCAATCCGAGTTCGTATGCTCAAGTTACGATCAATGCAAATAGAAGGTGATAACTCCATTTTCGTACCCATCACCAAGCCCCGGTTCGAATCCATCACCTTCGTATCCATTAGAGCGGCAGCGTCTTCGTATCCATCAAGGAACCCCAAGTCGTATCGATCTCATTCGTATCCATCAGTAGAGCGTACATCACATATCGATCAGCCAGGTCCTACTTCGCCTCCATCCTTATGCCATACTTCGAATCGATCGGTTTCGTATCGATCGGTGAGTAGTGCAGGATCGATTTCACCCTAGAGGGGGGGAGGGGTGAATATGGTGACAATATTAATTATAAAAATTAATTGTGGAAGCTTTTAAAATAATTTCAACACAGATCACAGAATAATAGCAGCACAGACAATAGCAGAATAATAAAATGCAGAAATAGAACGACACAGAATTTACCCACCTTTGGCAAAACCCTGCCTACGTGCTGCCTCCAAGGTTTCTACAAGAAATTAAGTTGTCACACGCTTACACACGTAAACTCGCAACACCCGCTACTGACTAACCTAACTCTATGCTCAAAACCCTGCTACAACTCAGCCACTGAGTTGCGAATTCTCAAACTACGCCACGTAATTTGTGCCCTAGTCACACGACTAGAAATTACAACGGTTTAAAATTTAAAAAACAAATTTAAAAAACATTTTAAAAAGAAAAGACAATAAAACCCTAATTGAACTTTAAAACAAAAGGGTCGGCCCTCTTTTTACTTTATTTCGACCGTCTCCTTTTTATTTCTTCGGCCCATTCCCGTTTTTGAGATAATGGCTGCTCGTTCCTCTTTCTACATAAATTAGGGTTTTCAGAAATTACAAGATCGCGACTGTAAATGCTCGATTGACTTCGATTTTCCTTCTCTATTTGTTTATCGTCTCTTGAGATGATTTCGGCTGCTTTATCGAGTTAGTTTCTGCTTCGATAGAATTGTTCGCAGCTCTTCCTCCTTGATTGAGTTCGGCTTTGATTTGGTATGTGAATTTCTCCCTTTTTGATTTCTGGTTTCAATACTTAAACTCTATGATTTTTGGAACTGCCGATGATGTTGCTTATATATAATTCGATGCCCTTGAATTTTTGTTTGTATCTATTTGATTGAATTCGTCACTTGAGTATTTTCGGTCATTTGATTTTTCTTTAATGCTATGGATATGCTCTGACTTGTTCATATCGTATATTTCCTTTTCTTCACTATCACGGTTTTAGTTTGACACCGTTTAATCCTTCCTTGATCGTTACGGCAGCAACTTTCCTATTTTATTTGGATTTGATTTTTGACTTTTTCAATTTTTACACACACTTGATTTCTGACTTGGTCAACTTCGATGTTGATTTTTGAATTCAACTTCATTTTTCTAATGACTTCGGCCTTGACACTTATTGTGCTTACTTCGGCCATTTTGATTTTTTAAACTGCTGGATATTGTTCGAACTGTACACTTGATTTTGTGATGAAAAAAATATATTGGACTTGATCGACTTTTCCCATGCTATATACTATCTCTGGTACCTTGCTCGATCTTGCTGTTTACGGCCGTTATGTCTTTACTGCTATGTGTGTACATACACCTATTTCATCACTATATTTCCATCACTACTGTATCTGGTTTTAACTTTAATTTTTTGTCACTTACTTAACCTTGCACTGATTGTGTTCATCGCTGTAGCAACATCTGCTTCATTTTTGTTTTTGTTCCTGTGCACTGTAGTTCATTTGTTACTGATGTTAGGATCAGTCTTGTACCACTTGTGTCCGCACTTGCTCGATCCAATTTTCACAGTTGCATGCTTGTTGTGCATTGTTCATGTCACTCCTTTGATATTGTTGCAGACCACATAATCATTCGTTCATGTTGCATTATTTCTGGACTTGCTCGAGTTCATATATCTGACTTTGGTCATATTGAACTCTGTTTGTCTCTGTAGTCTGATTTTGTTGAGTTTGTTTATCCATTGTAGCTTGTCTGCATTGTGTCATAGCTGCATGTTTTGTTTGCATATCTGTGCACATTATAGCATTGGATTTTCTTGTTGTTTTGCCATATTTTTGGTGCACTTGGTTTATGAATCACTATTGCATTTGTTTTGGTTGCTGCATTGACTTGATATTGTCATTCCCCATGTATTTGCAATTTGCATTTTTGGTTATACTGTATTGAGCTAAAGTATTTGCTGTGTCCTTTGTGCATTGTTTCTATACCTGACTTGAAGCTGCTTCGATTTGGGTTTGCATTGTTTTAAACTTGCACATTTGAGTTTCACTGCGCACTGCTTCGAGTCAGTTTGCAATGTCACTGTTATGTGTTGTGCCATTGCTTAGTTTATTTCTTTCTCACTATGGCATTTGTTTTCGTACAACTCCTTTATGTGTACACAGTTGGCGCATGATGTTTGATGTGTTGATTGTTGGTATTGCTGTTAGCTTTGGTTTGGACTTGCAGTTGAGTTGAGTTGCAGACTTCATGTTGCCTTGACTTTGGTTGTTGCATTTGTATCACTTGAGACTGTATGTAGCTGTCTTGACCACTTGATTGCATTTGGATTTGTTTTTCGAATAACACTTGAGTTGAATCCCGCTTGAAGCTCAGATTTGACCTTGTGCTGAAAGTTGTGACATTATTTTATAGCACCTGAGTTGAATCCGGTATATTGGATTTGACCTGTGCTCACTTGTCCCTGTAAGTCAATCAATTGTATATTTCGATGTGCATGGCCTTGTGGCATATACTATGATACACTGTGTATGTCACAAGTTGTTCGTGTATGATGGATTCAAAATTAAATGATGACGAACAACCCAAATAACCGAGGCAAATATTATTTTTAAAATACACATTTTATTTTATACTGCAGAAAATATTTCCTTTTCAATTTTACTGCGTCAAAAATTATTTTTGCAGATTTCTCAGATGCTGGATTCACATTGGAATAAAGTTGAAGGTCAGTACGAGTTGACTGAATGAGTGATATGTAGTAAGGTGTAATGTAAGTGAAATTGTGATGTAATTGAATTTTTATTGTAATCAATGTTAGTTGTATATGTATAGTGAGAGCTCGAATTTGTACTATTCAAAATTGTAATAAATATTTGTTTGAATAAAAAATTCTGTTTGAATTCAAATTCTATGTTATTTATTTATATTCAGCAAATATTTGTTTAATCTATGAAAAATAAAATAGTACATTAACAAATACATTTACACGAATATATATGTGTTTATTATATTCAAACAAAAATCATATAATCGCATATTCAACAAGTAGTATGCTTCGTATCGATCAATGATTACTGCTGTTCGAACCCATCGAGTGGTGACTACTTCGCATCCATCAGCTGTGACAAGTCGCTGTCTCGTATCCATCCACCTTTGTCAGTTCGAATCCATCTACAGAGCATGCATTACGTATTGATCGGCTAAGGCCGCCTTCGCATCCATCAAGTATCTACCTTGTTTGTATCCATCGAAGAAAGTCCTTCTTCGCAACCGTCAGACCTCGTCACTTCGTATCCATCGATGTTCCTGCTGCTCGAATCCATCGAGTTAACACTGCTTCGTGTCCATTAACACGAATTGGATAACGGCACTCGATACAAACGAGGCAAGAACCATGGATGCGACACGGTCAAACTGGAGAGAAAGGTGGATCGGTTCAAAATGCGCGTGCCACATCATCTCAGAGACACGTGCAACCATCGATACGAGGGCATCGATTCGAAGCTATGTAGTCGAACCGAACAGCCATCCGAGAAATATCAACTCGTATCGATCATATCTCAAGATCCACCAATCCAAATGCTATGAAATTTTCACAGGAGATTGCACATGAGCCAAGGAACGTTCACACCAAATTTCAGCTCCATCGGACATGATCTTGATCGATACGAAATGATTTCGTATCGATTACGGATCAAGTCAAAACTTTCTGGAATTGGTCGTGTGGGCCTCCTCACGTGCCAGAGCGATTCTGCCGAAGTTTGAGCGAAGTCTCAACCTCCTATGCCTATAAATAGAGCTCGAAAGCCTACAGAAGAAGGATCTTTGGATTCTGAAGCGCCCAGACTCTGCCGGATCGAGATTTACACCATATTCTTGTTGTGGAATTCGAATTCCAAGTTGTACTTTGCTGTTGCTTACTGTAATCACTTGTAATCGACAAAAGAGAATCAATAAAGTTGCAAAAACTTCATAGTGGACGTAGGCAATACGCCGAACCACTCTAAATCGCTTGTCTGTGCATTTATATTCCTGTTGTTTGGAGTTTTTGTTAGATAATCCTCATTTTTAAACTTATATTCTTCATTGTCATCTCTTCAAAAACATCCGAAGAGTGTCTTCCAATTCCGGATGACGTGTCCCTGCATCACGATGTCGGATTGGATGAACTCCAACAAGCCTCAGTTTTAAGCGGGTCTCTGCCCACTAGCGCGGCTGACACATCTGGTTGGTCAGGGGGTTGCACAACAGATTTCCATCTTCCCATTTTAGATGGCTTAAAAACGGCTGCCTTGCCTTTTCTCTGCTCTTCGATATCCTGGGCTACATCCGCAGGTTTGCCGAACGGTTCCTCACCGGTGTGAGTTCTCTCGGAGTCAGCCTCCTCGATTATGGCAACTCTAGGATTTTTTCGTTTAACTCGTTCCTTCGAGGTAGTTCTTAATGCCTCGTCGAGCATTATACTATGTCTTTGCTCGATCAACCCAAGAGTTCTGAGATTCCTATCCGTCAAGAGCAATTCGATATTCCTCTCTTCGCTTGGGATTTCTTGGAAAACCCGAACTATCTCCTTGAAACATTCACCTTCGGGTCGCTGGATTATTGCTGAAAAGAAAAAGAGAATATGAGCTGGGTGTAATTTGCAACTGCCTTGCCGACTGCTCGAAAAAATAGCAATACTCACGTCTAAATAGCCATCGCCTAGCAAATCCTGGAAGGCATCTAACATAGAACCGCTCCGTCTTGAAGTAGCTCAGTCTAGTCCAAGACCCCAAAATCACTTGGCAGTTTCTTACTGCTTTCAGGAATATGAAAGATGGACTATCAATTCGACTTTTGAAGTTGATCAAGTATCTGATCTCAATCGGGAGTGGCGGTCGATAGAGATACTCCATAAATGCAACGAACACGCTATTGAGCGAGGCATATCCGTTTGGGTGTAGCTGAGAGGGGGAGATCCCCAAAAACAACAATACTTCTCTTATATACCGGTTAAACAGAGGGAGTGACCCAGCTGCGCATGCATGAGGATTGAATGCGGTATATCCCTCCAGTGGGTTGTGCGGTCTGTCGCTTGGTCTTGGCAATAATACGTCGTCCATCGACAGACCCTGCTTTAAGCATATTCTTCCTAGCATGTCTTCCGAAATATTGGATGGAACGGAATCTGATGGGTTACTAATGAAGGATGCGTCAGATAACTCGTCCGGGGCCGGATCGATAACTTCAACCTCAATCTTCGGTATTTCAAGCACGGGAGGGACTGAACTCGGAGTTTCTTGCGACTGCGAGCTTGAAGTTTCCATAACTAGCTAACTCATGAGAAATCATCATTAGACGCTAAAGAGCCCATTTGTTCCCTTCGTGTAGAGTGTGTGTTGCGCAGTGCGGTGCTGTGCATTACTTGAAAAGATTCTGCAGAGTTAAGAAAAATATGCAAACGACAAAGTTTTGAAGTCTAGTTATAATGACCGTCATCGCTGACTGTCACAAAGGTACTATTAAAATGCCGGTGATCGATTTGAGTTAAAGTTCATCATCGTGTCAATAAGTTATAGTTCCATCGATGAGCTTCGAAAGACGGTCTAGTATGCAGTTTGACAGTCAAGTTCAGATATGCAAGAATGAAGCTCGTCGGAGTCATGTTATCAAGAGTTTAAAGTTTTGTATCCATCAAAGATTCATGTCCGAATCGATCGCAGGAAGCTTGTTCGAATCCATCAAAATACACATTCGTATCGATCCCAAGGGCATGTTTCGAATCGATCGTCAAGGGTCGAGTTCGTATCGATCGACTAAAGGATGACTTCGAATCGATCCTTTATTTCCTGGTTTGTACCGATCAGGAAGGTCTCAGCTAAACGCCGATCGCACTCGAGTCAATACTTTTCGTATCGAACATAAAAGTAAAATTCGTATCGACCTAAAGCTGAAGACTTTGAAACTACTGATTACTTATTTTTCGTATCGATCATTTCATGTCGATACGATCCACCATCATCATAATCGGTAAAAACTGCACCATCTCCATTATAATATTCCAGGGATCGATGCGAAATCCTAGGAGAAATATCATTTCCTTCATCGATTCGAACGCAAGCCTCCAGATCGATCGATTTCTTGTCTTTTGCACTCTTTCTTCTCCAATTTACAGGAGCACCGCCATGGCCATTCACGATCGAGCTTTGACCTAGATCTAGTTTTACCAATTGCCAGAATGGATAATTTAGGAAGGAGTGGATCTGAGATAACTTCGTCATTTGGATTCGTGATTGATTACCTAATTTAGAATTGGAATTCGAAGATTTGAAGGGCTGAATTTGAACGAGTCAAAAGCATGGCCCAATTCTCTTCTCTAAGGTTTATGGATCGATGCAAAGGTTAAAGGCGGCAGTAAAAAAGTAAAAAGTGAAAATGGATGAAGTCTAGAGAATTTATATGCAGCCCTGAGAGAAACCGGGTCGATTCGCCTCCCAGTCCACGTGACCCGTCGCAACCCGTCAACCCACGGATCGAGTCGAATACCCTGTTCGTATCCATCTAACCAAAATTTCCATCGATTCAAAATGAACAATGAATCCATCGATCCGAAGCACACGGCGAGGACGACTGAAAATGATGGAGTCCATCGACTCGAATCCCTCATTCGCATCGACGAGTACGCAACTCCATCCATTAGCATCGATACGAACAGCGATTTCGTATCCATCATAACTTATACATTATCATTGATACGAATTATGAACCGCCTATCCATGACAAACAACAGGGTTCATCGATACTAAAAGACTGATGAACATCCATCACTGCCAAACATATCGATGCGAGCACAACTTTTCAAACTTCTATATCGATCCAGGAGAGGAACGATACGAAGGAACGCTAAAAAAAGAAACTGTCAATCGTTGTTACAACTCAAATTTCACATCGGTTCAGGAGAGGATCGACACAAAATTTAATACAAGAAAACATACAACGACTCGTGAGCGTGCAACGTTAACGAGAGTCAGATTAACATATTTTGATATGTCAAAACAATATCCTATTTTCAGCATTACCAGGAATTGGATATTCATTTAATAATGATTACGGAGACAAGCAGCTAAGCCCGACCATACAGTAATTGGTTATAGCAACGCAAGGTTACAACCTTCGACACAAGAGCAATGGCTGTTCAGAGTGAAGACTGCACTTTTTCAAAGAACGTCATGTTTCCACAAGACGTACTTTGGGGGGAAAATGTTATCCCGCCTTTTGGCAAGGCCGTGAAACCAACAACTTGACTACAAGCTCAAGATTAAACGTCCTGGAGGTCTAGTATGCACAAGCTCGCTATAGATATTGACAAATTTTGTCCGAGTCCAGATAGGGCTATAATTAACAAGAAAGGACAAGCGAAGCCTTGAAAGCACACAACCCAAATTTCAAGTCAATCCAAGTTCGTATGCTAAAGTTATGATCGATGCGAATTGAAGGTGATGACCCCGTTTTCGTATCCATCTCGTTCACATCCATCAGCTGCCATGGGTCGTTATTTCGTATCCATGGGATAACTACCTCCTTTCATCTCCATCCTACTTTGTTCGTTCGAATCCATCACCAACAAGGGTTCGTATCCATTAGTGATCCCTATTTCGTATCCACCCACTTCACATCGATCCAATTCGAGTCCATCTACAGAGCATGTATTATGTATTGATCGGCTAAGGCCTCCTACACATCCATCAAGTATCTACCTTGTTCGTATCCATCGAGGAAAGTCCTTTTTCATAACCATCAGCCTTCATCACTTCGTATCCATTGGTGTTGCTGCTGCTAGAATCCATCGAGTTAATACTGCTTCGTGTCCATCAACACGAATTGGATAACGACACTCGATACAAACGAGGCGAGAACCATGGATGCGACATGGTAAAACCGAAGAGAAAGGTGGATCGGTTTGAACTACGCGCGCTACGTCCTTTCAGAAGCACGTGCAACCATCGATACGAAGGCATCGATTCGAAGCTATGGAGTCGAACCAAAGAGCCATCCGAGAAATCTCCAATTGTATCGATCATATCTCAAAATCCACTGATCAAAATGCCATGAAATTTGCAAAGAAGATTGCATACAAGCCAAGGAACATTCACACCAAATTTCAGCTCCATCGGACATGATCTTGATCGATATGAAATGATTTCGCATCTATCACAGATCGAGTCGAAACTTTCTGGAATTGGTCATGTGGCCTCCCTCACGTGCCAGAACGAATCTCCCGAAGTTTGAGCGAAGTCTCAACCTCCTACGCCTATAAATAGAGCCCCAGAGCCTATAGAAGAAGGGTCTTTTGATTCTGAAGCTCCCAGACTCTGCCGGATCAAGACCTACATCACATTATGGCCGTTGAATTCGAATTTCAAGTTTTATTTGGCTGTTGTTTGCTGTAATCGCTTGTAATCAATGAAAGACAATCAATAAAGTTGCAAAAACTTCATAGTGGACGTGGGCAACATGCCGAACCACTCTAAATCGCTTGTATGTGCATTTTCTTTCCCGTTGTTTGGAGTTTTTGTTCGATAACCCTCATTTTAAACTTATATTCTTCATTGTTATCTCTTCAAAAACATCCGAAGAGTGTTGTGCCCAATTTTGGTACAAACACTTTGGTGCTTTCACTGAATTTGATCGAGTTGAAAGCACGGCCCGATTCTCTTCTCTCAAGTTTCTGGATCGATGCGAAGGTTAAAGGCGGCAGTAAAAAAGTAAAAAGTGAAAATGGATAAAGTCTAGAGTATTTATATGGAGCCCTGAGAGAAACCGGGTCGATTTGCCTCCTAGTGCACGTGATCGGTCGCAACCGGTCAACCCACGGATCGAGTCGAATTCCCTGTTCGTATCCATCTAACCAAAAATTTTCATCGATTCAAAATGAACAATGAATCCATCGATCTGAACCACACGGCGAGGATGGCTGGAGATGATGAAGTCCGTTGACTCGAAGCCCTCGTTCGCACCGACGAGTTTGCAACTCTATCCATTAGCATCGATACGAACAACAATTTCGTATCCATCATAACTTAAACATTAGCATCGACACGAATTGTGAATCACCTATCCATGACAAACAACAGGGTTCATCGATACGAAAAGAGCGATGAACATCCATCACTGCCAAACATATCGATGCGAGAACAACTTTTCAAACTTCTATATCGATCCAGGAGAGTAACGATATGAAGGAATGCTAAAAAAAGCAACTGTCAATCGTTGTTACAACTCAAATTTCACATCGGTTCAGGAGAGGATCGACATGAAATTTAATACAAGAAAACCGACAACGACTCATGAGCGTGCAACGTTAATGAGAGTCAGATTAACATATTTGCATATGTCAAAGCAATATCCTATTTTCAGCATTAACGGGAATTGGATGTTCATTTAATAACGATTACGGCAACAAGCAGCTAAGCCCTATCTACAGCAATTGGTTATAGCAACACAAGGTTACAACCTTCGACACAAGAGAAATGGCTGTTCAGAGTGAAGACTGCAGTTTTTCAAAGCACGTCATGTTTCCACAAGACGTACTTTGGGGGTCAAATGTTATCCCGCCTTTTGGCAAGGCCGTGACACCAAGAAATTGACTACAAGCTCAAAATTAAATGTCCTGGATGTCCAGTATGTACAAACTCATTTTGATATCGACGAATTTTGTACGAGTCCAGATCGGGCTATAATTTAGAAGAAAGGACAAGCGAAGCCTGTAGGATCTAGATTAACCCTAGAGGGGGGGGGGGGTGAATAGGGTTATAGCAAATTTTCTTGATTTAAAACTCAGAAATAAACTGCAGAAATAAATATGCTGAAAAGTAAATCACACACAAAATTTACCCAGCTTCGGCAACCCCTGCCTACTGCTGCATTCACAGATTTCTATTAGAATTAAACAGTATCACGCTTACAACAACTCTATTAGACTCGCAGACCCTTTTGCTCCCGCTCACAAACACTCTACTAGACTCGCACACCCTGCTCCCGCCTATAGAGTTTCGCTCACTTGCAAACACTGCTCCCGCCTATAGAGCTTTGCAAACTCGCACGCTCTGCTCACTGAACTAATTCAAAATAGACAATCTGACACTACCTAATATCTAGGTGGTGATTTACAGATTCTTCGTTTTAGAAAGTAAAACAAAAAACAATTAGAACAGTAATTAAGAAAATAAATAAAACAACCCTAATAAAATAAAAACAAAAACCCCTTTTTTTTCTTTTTATATGAATAAGGCCGGCCCTATTTTCTTCAGCCCGTCACTTTTGTTTTTCGTTCGTGAAAAAAGAAAATGGCCGCTCCTCTTCTGTTCCTCTTTGCGATTTAGGGCTTCTGTAAATTGCCTTTTCTTCCTTGCGATTCAAACAGGGTTGTGCAAATTGAAGTCGCCACTTGATATGATTCGTTAGTAGGTTTCGTTGCTCTTCGATTTGTTCACGGCTCTTCAATTTGGATTGAGTTCGTTCTGATTCTCTGGTATGTGTTGTTTCCTTTTGCTTTTCTGGTTTTTGGATTGTTCGAACTCGATAGATTTGCCGATGATGATTGTGGGTTTATATGTGCGTTCGAATTCCTTGAATTACGTTCGTCTAAATATATTTGAATTCGTCAATTTACTTGCTCTGGCCGCTTGATCTTGTATTGATGCTTGGGATTTCACTGACTTGTTCGTTTCTTTACCACCACGTCTCTGACTTGTTCAATTGTGACTTCGACCATGATTTGTTCATCTTGAAATTGTTTTGATTTCTGGATAAAGTCACGGCTTTGACTTTATCAAAGAGGCATACTTGAATATTATTATTTTTTAACATGGTCAACACAGTATTGTTGAATTTCGTTCTTTATTTTCTATACTGCTGGCTTCAGTCTTGGCTTTGATTCATTTCGTGATGATGTTGATTTCATGGTTCACCTTGCTTTGTTCACTGTGCACTGCCTGTTCATGTTTGTTTGCATCGACTTTGTTGTTGTTTGGATTGGCTTGTGTACTTTACTGCTATATATGCATTATGCTTCGAATTGTGTAGTTGGTTCATTATGCAGTCTGCATTGAACTTTGAGTTGTAGTCTCGAGCTCTGTCTACATGTAGCTTGCTATGTGCATTCATGTGCTTGCTGTGTTGCTGGTTCATTTGAAGTTGTAGCATGGTCTGTGGTGCACTTGGTCATTCAAGTCTTTGTTGCCTCTTTGTGTATGCACTTGCATACTGCTGCTATGTTGTAAATGTTGCATTCATGTCTCAGTGCTTTGATGGATTTGCATGTATTTATGTACACTGTGTTGTACTGAGCTCGACATTGTGTCATGTTGCCTTCATGTAGCTTGTTCTCTACATTTGCTTGATTGTTGCAGTCCATGTTCTGTTGATCGCTTGATTATTGTCTGCACTGTCCACTTGAACTTGTAGTCTGCTTTGATCATCTTGTAACCTGGTCTGGTGCACCTTGTTTCATGTTTGAGGTTGTGCTTGCATACTGCTGTTTGCATTTGGGTTCTTTGTTCATTGGACTGGCCAGTGGTGTTCAGAGCATGTTGCTGTTGGGTTGTCATATTGATGCCTCTGTTCATTTGCCTGGTGGTCTTGTGGCACTGCTCACAGTCATATTGTATTGGGTTTGTTTATGTTGCATCGACTTTGCATACTGCTTTGATCTGTAGTTTGCATTCATGATTGTACTTCACTATACATTATATGCAGCACCACTGTGTCATTGTGCACTTTTGTGCTTTGCCCCATTCACTGTTGCTCTTGAGTTTTTGCTTGCATTGTCACTTGATGTTGCTGCAATCTTCACTTCTGGTTAGCCACTGTTGCATTACTATGTCTTGTGGCATGTTGATGCATTTGCATGTTTGGTTTGCTTCTTTTCTGGTTGGTGTTGCTGTTATGTTGATGGCTAACCTTTGCTAGTTCATTCATGACATGTTGTACTGATTTTGCTTGGTGGTCTTGTACTTGTATACTGCTGGTTTGAGGCTGTGTCATGTTTGAACATAGCATTCCTGTCATGTCGCCTTGTGTTGAATCCAGTTTTACAGCTCGGGTTTGACCTTGTGCTCGTGTCGTGATTTTAAATATATTGCACGTGAGTTGAAACCCGGTTTTTCATTTGGGTTTGACCTGTGCTTGCCTGTCCCTGTAAATCAATCAAGTGTATATATCGGCGTTCACGGCCTTGTGGCATATACAGTAATATACTGTGTATGTCACAAGTTGTTCGTGTATGATGAATTCAAATTTAAATGATGACGAACAACCCAAATAACTGAGGCAAATATTATTTTCAAAAACCATATTTTATTTTTGAATTGCAAAAATATTTCTTTTTCAATTTTACTGCGTTAGTTTATATTTTTGCAGATTGCTCAGATGCTGGATTCAAACCGGAATGCAGTTGAAGACAAAAATACGAGTGTGAGTGATATGTAGTGAGGTTATCAATGTAAAAATATTTGTGATGTAATCGTGATGTAATCAGAAATGTATATGTATAGTGAGAGCATGAATTTGTACTATTCAAGTTTGTAATAAATATTCGTTTGAATAAAATATTCGTTTGAATTCAAAAACTGTGTAACTTGTTCTGTTTGAATTCAAATTCAAACTCTGTGTAATTTATTTTATTCAACAGATATTTATTTAACCAAATACATACTATACAAAATATTTGTTTGAATAAAATTTCTGTTTGAATTCAAAATCTGTTTAACTTGTTTTATTTGAATTCAAATTCAAATTCTGTGAAATTTAATTTTATTCAACAAATATTTATTTAACCAAATACATACTATACAAAATATTTGTTTGAATAAAATTTCTGTTTGAATTCAAAATCTGTTTAACTTGTTTTGTTTGAATTCAAATTCAAATTTTGTGAAATTTAATTTTATTCAACAAATATTTATTTAAACTATGAAAAAATAAAATAGTACATTACCAAATACATTTATATGAATGTATATATTTTTATTATCATCGAACAAAAATCATATAGCGCAAAGCGCATATTCAACAATCTCCCCCTTTTGATGATAACAAACATATATTTAAGATTTTGAATATATTAAATGTATTTGATAATTTCATTTGCTCCCCCTATTTGAATGCTTCCTTTATATGTGATACTCCCCCTACATATATGGCTCCCCCTTTATATATGCATACAAATAAAAATATGTAAATGAGCCTATATGCAAATTGAAAGTTATTTGACCTTTGCTTGATTCTATTTGACACCTTTGCTTGATTCTATTTGACACCTTTGCTTGATTCTATTTGACAAAATCTTAACTTTTCTCTCCCCCTTTTGTTATCAGCAAAAGAATAACAGTGTTATAAAAATAGGGATGAAGTGATCGACATGAATCGAACATTTAACTCAATTAAATATAAATATCAAATTTCAATAAAATTCAAACAAAAATCATAATTACCCTTGTCAAGCGCATATTCCACTTTCAGAAGTGATGAAGATAGAATCATCAAAAATTCATATAGTTATGTCTATTTGTGGTATATTTATTTCTGGAAAGTTGAATATCTACTAACCATGCATAACCGTTAGGACTTTTAAATGAGATTAGTAGTATTCCAATTTAATTTTAAAAAATGAAATCAAGTATCTTCTAACCACGCATGACCGTGAGGACTTTTAAATGGGATTAGAATCAACTTGTCTATTAAATCAATTATTTTTAATATGCGTTCCATACATGCATAACCGTGAGGACTTTTAAATGAGCATGGAAGCACATAATCAAAAATCCAAGTAATTCACCCATGCATGACCGTGAGGACTTTTAAATGAGAGTGAATACTTTGGGTTTTTATTTTTAATTGCTGAATATAATAAATTGAAGCACAAATATTTTCCTTCACTGATTTAAAGATATTGAAGAACAAATGATTTCCTTCGTAAACTACCACAAATTTACATACTAAATATGATCTTGATGAGTAATGTTTGATAGAAAGATGATAGAAATAGAAATGGTCATGGAATTATAATCCAACAAAAAGTTTTTATAACTCTTGTTATGAAATTCTAAAGAAATTTTTAATTATACTTTCTCGAGTTATAATATATGATAGATATCAACACTTATCTCTTTTTCAATCACTATTTATCTTTTCGATAATCAAAGGGAGTCAGATTAGTCAAACTTGTCATTTAAAATCAAATTAAAAATTATAAAATCAATTTTTCAAAAATAATTAAGCTGTAAATATGGTCAAACATGATTTCTTGAGGGGAGTTTTATAAGAAAATTTTCTGCTATTTTGAAAATTATTTCAAGTGAAAAATATGCAGATATTTTTTTTAAAAAAAAAACGATGCAGCAAATAAATGTTTCACAAATTAATCACGTTACACTAATAATTTTTCTATCAACTATATTACCAGTGTAATCCGCATCTGAATTTGAATTTCACTCAATATTCACTTGTTGAATCAAACCATGAGATGTGCACCAAAAATTTCAAAACATCATTCTTTTGAATTTTGAATTTAAGCCGTGTTAACACTCAAAATAAATATCATGATGATAAATTCAGAAACCAGAGGATAAAAAATTATTTTCATGAGTAATCAACTGTCAATCAACATCATAATTATTTCAAAAACAATTTCTTAAAATCCTTTTTCTCATGAATTTGAAATCGTGCAAATTTACAAGCAGTGATCAAAATGTCAGAACCAATATATCTACGTGTAGCATGAGTAACCAGCATTTGACTGAACAAATTTATATAAATTAGTTCAAAAATTTAAAATCTGGTTGGTCATCAATTAAGCACAAATTAATGTCATAAATAAGAACAAGTCAAAAAAAATCATATCAATTAAGTCCGAATCAGTCAACCATCATAATTACTCCAAGTAATTCTATTTAAAGATGGTTAGTCATTATTTTTAAAAAAATCATAGCATCAAAATCATCATCTTTTGTTCATCTCAATATTGGCTGATTTTAATTTAGAGTATGGTGCAGATAATCACATTTAAAAAACAATTACCTGTTTTACCTTTACGATAATTTTTCGTGATTGCCCATTGTAATTCTGTCACCTTTATACTAGGCTAAGGAACTTTGTTTTGTCGCCCGTTGTGCTTCTGGAACAGCCGAAATCCAGAGAACACTATTGTTGTTCCTTAGTCTGTCACCACACCTACACAATAAAAGATTTATGTGACCTATTTGTTTTTATAGGTCCATTGTTGTTAGTGGCAGAATATGAAAAATATGTTTTTGGAGACTCAAAACTATTTATACATGTTCCTTTTGGCACCCAAACTTGTTTGACTTTCAAAGATTTTATATTTGTGCCTTTTGGAACCCAAATTGGTATAGTTTTCACGTGCTTGGGTCTATACCAACAATTATTTCGATTATGTCCAAATTCTCTACAAAACGTGCTCATTAAATTGACTTGATTAAATTTTGTGTTCCTATGACTATGATTTTCAACATGATTTCCAATTATTTCAGATCGAGCAGCACTTTTACCTTTATCATCATCTTGTGATTTTCCAAAACCTAGTCCTTTTCTATTGTTAGCAAAAATTTGATTTCCCAATAGCATGTTGAAAGATTTTTCGCCTCTTGAAAAGTTATTCAAAGATTTCTCAAGATTTTGGATTTTGGTTTTTAATGTTGTTTTTTCAGCGACAAGTGAGGTGCATCGATTTATAAAGTCCTTTTTTCTAGTGTCAATGTTTTCTTTAAGACTCAAGTATTCTTTTTCAAGATTCTCAGAGTTATTCCTAATTTTTGATAGTTCCGAATCTAAAATTTTACATTGGTTACATTCTAGGTTTTGAAAATTTTCAAGTTCAGTTTTTAACCTAAAATTTTCACGAGCAAATTCTCTCCTATCAGATTTCAGTTTTTCAATTTTAGATTCAAGAGTATCCACTACCTTAGTAAGGTCAGAACACATAAAAACAAGTTCTTTATAAGAAAACTCACCTGCCTCACTAGATTCGTCGGAGGTTGCTTCTGATTCTGATTTTGCCATGCAACACAAGTTAGCCTCCTCTGGGCTGCTATCCGAAGCTTCCTCTCCTTCTTCATCATCCCAAGTCGCTGCAAATACCTTCTTCGCCTTTTTCTTTTCTTTGTTGTTTTTGAGAAGTGGGCATTTTGGTTTGATGTGACCAGGCTTGTTGCAGTTATAACATATCAGTTCATTATCGGAATTTTCGGAATCTTTTGACCTATTGCCCTTTGTTTTCTTCTAGCGTGGCTTGAATCTAGACCATCTTCTAAGATTATTGACAGCCATTGCAAGCTCTTCAATTGGATCTTCTTCATCGCTTTCGTCTTTACTTTTTAAGGCAATCGTCTTCTTCTTTGGTTCGGAGTTGTTGCGTTCTTCCTTTGCTTTTAACTCAAGCTCATATGTCATCAAGTTGCCAATCAACTCCTCCATGCTTAGTTTGCTCAGATCTTTCGATTCTTGGATTGCTGTGACTTTTGCCTCAAAGTTCATTGGTAAAACTCGTAGTATCTTCCGCACAAGCTCTACCTCAGTGAATACCTTCCCAAGCGCTCTAGCATTGTATACCAAGGTTGAAAAGCGTCCAAACATATCCTTTATGCTCTCGTCTTTGTCCATTACAAAGTTTTCGTATTCATTGCTGAATAGGGCTAGCCGAGACTCCTTGACTTGAGAAGTTCCTTCGTGTGTCACCTCCAAAGTATGCCATATTTCCTGTGCTGTTGTACAATGAGAAATTCTATTAAATTCATTTTTATCAAGAGCACATATCAAAGCATTCATGGCTTTAGCATTTGTCGTTTTCAATTTCTTATCATTTGCATCCCACCTATCCTTAGGTTTAGGAATCTCAGTACCACCAACGATTATAGTGGGAGGTTTATAGCCAGTTTCAATAATATCCCAAACATCATAATCTACGGAACTAAGATAAATACTCATCCTAACTTTCCAATAAGCATAATCGTTCCCGTTAAACATGGGTGGCCTAGCAATAGATTGCCCCTCAGAAAAAGCATTATTTTGTAGACTCATGACTCTAGAGTTAAAAAAATATATACCGGGCTCTGATACCACTTGTAGGATCTAGATTAACCCTAGAGGGGGGGGTGAATAGGGTTATAGCAAATTTTCTTGATTTAAAACTCAGAAATAAACTGCAGAAATAAATATGCTGAAAAGTAAATCACACACAAAATTTACCCAGCTTCGGCAACCCCTGCCTACTGCTGCATTCACAGATTTCTATTAGAATTAAACAGTATCACGCTTACAACAACTCTATTAGACTCGCAGACCCTTTTGCTCCCGCTCACAAACACTCTACTAGACTCGCACACCCTGCTCTCGCCTATAGAGTTTCGCTCACTTGCAAACACTGCTCCCGCCTATAGAGCTTTGCAAACTCGCACGCTCTGCTCACTGAACTAATTCAAAATAGACAATCTGACACTACCTAATATCTAGGTGGTGATTTACAGATTCTTCGTTTTAGAAAGTAAAACAAAAAACAATTAGAACAGTAATTAAGAAAATAAATAAAACAACCCTAATAAAATAAAAACAAAAACCCCTTTTTTTTTTCTTTTTATATGAATAAGGCCGGCCCTATTTTCTTCAGCCCGTCACTTTTGTTTTTCGTTCGTGAAAAAAGAAAATGGCCACTCCTCTTCTGTTCCTCTTTGCGATTTAGGGCTTCTGTAAATTGCCTTTTCTTCCTTGCGATTCAAACAGGGTTGTGCAAATTGAAGTCGCCACTTGATATGATTCGTTAGTAGGTTTCGTTGCTCTTCGATTTGTTCACGGCCCTTCAATTTGGATTGAGTTCGTTCTGATTCTCTGGTATGTGTTGTTTCCTTTTGCTTTTCTGGTTTTTGGATTGTTCGAACTCGATAGATTTGCCGATGATGATTGTGGGTTTATATGTGCGTTCGAATTCCTTGAATTACGTTCGTCTAAATATATTTGAATTCGTCAATTTACTTGCTCTGGCCGCTTGATCTTGTATTGATGCTTGGGATTTCACTGACTTGTTCGTTTCTTTACCACCACGTCTTTGACTTGTTCAATTGTGACTTCGACCATGATTTGTTCATCTTGAAATTGTTTTGATTTCTGGATAAAGTCACGGCTTTGACTTTCTCAAAGAGGCATACTTGAATATTATTATTTTTTAACATGGTCAACACAGTATTGTTGAATTTCGTTCTTTATTTTCTATACTGCTGGCTTCAGTCTTGGCTTTGATTCATTTCGTGATGATGTTGATTTCATGGTTCACCTTGCTTTGTTCACTGTGCACTGCCTGTTCATGTATGTTTGCATCGACTTTGTTGTTGTTTGGATTGGCTTGTGTACTTTACTGCTATATATGCATTATGCTTCGAATTGTGTAGTTGGTTCATTATGCAGTCTGCATTGAACTTTGAGTTGTAGTCTCGAGCTCTGTCTACATGTAGCTTGCTATGTGCATTCATGTGCTTGCTGTGTTGCTGGTTCATTTGAAGTTGTAGCATGGTCTGTGGTGCACTTGGTCATTCAAGTCTTTGTTGCCTCTTTGTGTATGCACTTGCATACTGCTGCTATGTTGTAAATGTTGCATTCATGTCTCAGTGCTTTGATGCATTTGCATGTATTTATGTACACTGTGTTGTACTGAGCTCGACATTGTGTCATGTTGCCTTCATGTAGCTTGTTCTCTACATTTGCTTGATTGTTGCAGTCCATGTTCTGTTGATCGCTTGATTATTGTCTGCACTGTCCACTTGAACTTGTAGTCTGCCTTGATCATCTTGTAACCTGGTCTGGTGCACCTTGTTTCATGTTTGAGGTTGTGCTTGCATACTGCTGTTTGCATTTGGGTTCTTTGTTCATTGGACTGGCCAGTGGTGTTCAGAGCATGTTGCTGTTGGGTTGTCATATTGATGCCTCTGTTCATTTGCCTGGTGGTCTTGTGGCACTGCTCACAGTCATATTGTATTGGGTTTGTTTATGTTGCATCGACTTTGCATACTGCTTTGATCTGTAGTTTGCATTCATGATTGTACTTCACTATACATTATATGCAGCACCACTGTGTCATTGTGCACTTTTGTGCTTTGCCCCATTCACTGTTGCTCTTGAGTTTTTGCTTGCATTGTCACTTGATGTTGCTGCAATCTTCACTTCTGGTTAGCCACTGTTGCATTACTATGTCTTGTGGCATGTTGATGCATTTGCATGTTTGGTTTGCTTCTTTTCTTGTTGGTGTTGCTGTTATGTTGTGATGCAGCACGACCTATGGAAGGCTTAGGTCGAGCACAGGTTAAGCTAGGTCAGTTCCGACTTAAGGAGAAAGAGCTACGAGCCAGTGAAGCCGAGTTACGAGTTAGGGAAGCTTTAAGTCGGCTACGGGTTAGGCGCTTGGATCGGGCCCGACCTAACAAACCACAGGGGAAGAAGTTACGACTGAATCATTCGAGCTTGATGAGTCATACACGACTCAACGATTCACTTATAAGTCGTTTCCGACCTAAGGAATCATGTGTAGAAAGGGTGCGAGTTAATGAAGAAGGGTAAGCCGCGTGGATGTTGAGTCGGCAAGGAGTTAAGTCGTGTTTCTTTGAGTCGTAGGTCAGCGTGATGTTGGGTCGGTAACAGTTTGAATCGGTCATGTATGTAATATGTGAGTCGGTAATATACATAAGTCGGTCGCATTGAGTCGGATGAGTTGTTGTATGTAGGTCGTACTTGTTAAGTCGGTCAGGGTTTGAGTCGTTACATTGGGCTGTATGTAAATAAGTTGAGTCGTATTGTTGTGTATAAGTCGGCAACGACTTATGATGAGTCGGGGGGGGGTTTCCATGAGTCGCATACGACTTAAGAGTGGCGTGAGTTGTAAATGCTATAAATAGCCGTGTGTGAGTCATTTGTGGGTTGGTTGATTTTTGAAATAAAATTTCTTGTTGATTGCTTTGTGCTTTCTTCTCCAATTGGTAGTTGAGTGTAATCTCCTATCTCCACTTACGTCATTCGAGTGCGCTCGAATCCACGTTTGTTGAAGCCGATTCACGGAATCTAGTGCGCTAGATCAACGTGCGAAGAATCGTAGATCTTTAAACACGGTATAGTGCGCTATCAACGTGTTTGAGATAGCTAGAGTTCGGTATCTTTGGATCAACGAACTTGGGCATTTTGGTATCTTCAACTCACCGATTGCTACATTTCATTGATTGAAGTTTTGTTTCGATTTATCCGCTGCGTCATTATTGGTATCAGAGCCATACTTAGCCAATCATAGCTAAGTTGATTCTTGGAACCAAGTTTTTGAAGTTTGAAGTTTGAAGTTGTTCATCGTGTTCATATTGAAGTTGCATCAAGTTTGGAGTGTTTGATCCATTTCATTTTGGATCGAGGAGTTGGATATTGTTTGGATTTTGTCTTGGAGTTTTGCGCGCCAAGATTTGAAGTGTGGAGCCGTGTAAAACCATTGCCGAGCTAAAGCCTTGAAGGGTTGTAGTAAGGTCGAGCCGTGAATTGTTGAGCCGATCTAAGTGTTGCCGAGTTAAGTTCAAGGCCGAGCCTTGTGAAAGTGTTGTTTGTGAAAGCTTTGAAGTCTTGTGTCGAATTGTTTAAATTTGTGAAGTTTTTCAATCATGCCACCAAGGAGAGCTAATCGTCATCAAAACATTGAAGCTTTGTATCGTCGAGAAGAAGCCGAGCTTATGGAACAACGTATTAATGAGAAGTTTGATGAAGGCATTGGTAAATTAGAGAAATTGATGAATGATTTGAATCAAAGGAGGAGATCACCAAACTCGAACCATGGAGGAAACCGAGTTTCGCCATCGGTTACGGAAGCGAGGAGGGTATCGCCACATTCTTGTAGAGATAGAAGAGAAACGTCAATTTCATCACGAAGAGATCATCATGACTATGCACATGAAGAGGGAAGAAGTCGACGTGAATTTGAACATGAAGCATATAGAGATGAAGAGAGACATAGTCAAAGAAGCATGCATGAGCGAAGGGATGATCATGGTCGAGATCGATGTAGACGTACTTTTGATTTTGTTGAAGAAGGTGATAGAGCTAGTATTCATTATCGAGATCGAGACCAAGTTCGAAATTCTTATCGGGATGTTGAAGATGATCGTCGATGGGAATTGGGTATGAAGATGGAGATTCTAGAGTTTAAAGGAGGGATGGTTGCTGAAGAGTTCTTAGATTGGGTTTCAAATGTTGAAGAGATCTTTGATTTCAAGGAGGTTCCTGAGCATAGAAGGGTGAAGTTGGTTGCTACTAGGTTGAGGGGGAGAGCTTTGGCGTGGTGGCAGCAAACTAAACTTACTCGTGAACGGATGGGGAAGTCAAAGATAGAATCGTGGGATAAGATGAAGAAGTTATTGAGATCTACTTTCTTACCTTACAACTACCAATCACTTATGTACCAGAGGTTGCAGAATCTGAGGCAAGGGACAAAGTCTGTTAGTGATTATGCTGATGAATTTTACCAACTCATTGCCAGAAATGATATTATGGAAACGGAAGAACAGCTAACTGCTAGATTCATTGGGGGATTGAGAATGCAGATCCAGGATATGGTTAATATGTTCGATCCTAGATCAGTTGCAGAGGCACATCAGAAAGCGTTAGCTTGGGAGAAGCAAGGAAGACGTGGAGGTGGTGTGTTTACTAATTCCAATAATCAAGCGAAGGGTGTTGGTGGAAGTTCTAATGTTCCTAAACCTGTTTCAAAGCCAGTGGTGAAGGAGGCTGAGAAGGCGAAGGTTAGCAATGTTTTCAAATGTTATAATTGTCAGGAGTTGGGTCATAAGAGTAATGAATGTCCGAAGCCGAAGAAGAGAACCATGGTTGCAGAAGTTGAGGAGGATGATGGTGAGGAGGCAGAATGTTCAAATATGCCTTATGTTGAGGAGGAAGAAGAATTGTTTGGAGATGAAGGTTGTAATCTTATGATGAGGAGGTCATGTCTTACACCAAAGCAAGAGGAGGATTGTAGTTGGTTGAGAAGCAATATTTTTCAGTCAACATGCACTATTCTGGGGAAAGTTTGCAAGTTCGTCATTGATGCTGGAAGTTGTGATAATATTATTTCTACAGAAGCAGTAAGGAAGTTGAACTTGAAAACTGAGAAGCATCCTAAACCGTACAAGCTAGCATGGTTAAGGAAGGGTGGTGAAGTGAAAGTGTGTCGAAGAGCTTGTGTTAATTTTTCTATTGGGAAGAAGTACAAAGATGAAATTTGGTGTGATGTTGTAGACATGGACGTGTGTCATCTGTTGTTGGGCAGACCATGGCAGTTTGATAGAGCAGTTCAACATGACGGTCGTGCCAATAGTTACAGTTTCATGTTCGAGGGTACTAAAATCACTTTGGTTCCCAAGAAGCAACAACAGAAGGAGAGCAAGTTAGAAGAGATTGAAGAATTGAAAACTCTGTTGACTTTGAAGGAGTTTGTCAAGGAAGTTGAGGAAGAGACTGAAGTATTTCTGTTGATTGGGAAAGAGAGTAGTAAAGAAGTTGAAATACCAGAAGCAGCAAAGCCAATTTTGAAAGAATTTGAAGATGTCTTTCCAGAGGAATTGCCTAAGGAGTTACCGCCACTTCGAGACATTCAACATCAAATTGATCTTGTTCCAGGAGCAGTGTTACCACATCGACCACATTACCGAATGAGTCCGAAGGAACATGAGGAGTTACGAAGGCAGGTGGAAGAGTTGTTGGAACAGGGACGTGTTCAGGAAAGCTTGAGTCCTTGTGCCGTGCCAGCATTATTAGTACCAAAGAAGGACGGAACATGGAGAATGTGCACAGATAGTAGAGCTTTGAACAAGATTACTGTTCGTTATAGATTTCCTATGCCAAGGTTGGATGATTTGCTAGATCAGTTGAGTGGGGAAACTATATTTTCGAAGATTGATTTGAAGAGTGGTTATCATCAAATTCGAATCAGACCTGGAGATGAATGGAAGACAGCTTTCAAGACGAGAGAAGGATTATACGAATGGTTGGTTATGCCATTTGGTTTGTCAAATGCACCTAGTACATTCATGCGGGTGATGAATCAAATTTTTAGACCATTCATTGGGAAGTTCGTCGTGGTTTATTTCGATGATATTCTGATTTACAGTAGAAGTACGGAGGAGCATGTTCTACATCTGAGGGAAGCATTGATTATTCTTCGTGAGGAACAATTTTATGCTGCTACGAAGAAATGTGTGTTTATGACGCATACTGTTTTATTTCTGGGTTATGTTGTTTCAGGGAAAGGTATTCAAGTTGACCAGAGTAAAGTTGAAGCTATTAGAAATTGGCCACAGCCGAGAACTATCACTGAAGTTAGAAGTTTTCATGGATTGGCATCATTCTACCGAAGGTTCATTCCACATTTCAGTAGTGTGATGGCTCCAGTTACTGATTGCATGAAAGGGAAACAATTTGTATGGTCAGAAGAAGCGGGGATTGCTTTTGAGAAGATCAAGGAATTGTTGACGTCTGCACCAATTCTTGTTTTACCGAATTTTCAGTTATTGTTTAAATTGCATACTGATGCTTCGAAGGTTGGTATTGGAGGAGTTCTGAGTCAGAATGGGAAGCCAGTTGCTTATTTCAGTGAAAAGTTGTCAGGGGCGAAGATGAGATACAACACATATGACGTTGAATTTTATGCTGTTGTACAAGCTGTTAAGCATTGGAGACATTATCTATTTCAGAAGGAATTTGTTCTTTACACTGATCATGAAGCTTTGAAGCATTTACAGGGGCAGGATAAGATTTCAGCAAGACATGCATCATGGATTGCTTATTTACAGCAGTTTACTTTTGTCGTTAAACACAAATCAGGGGTGACAAATCGGGTAGCTGATGCTTTGAGTAGGAGGAGTCATTTATTAACGACAATGAAGGTTGAAGTGACGGGGTTTGAAATGTTACCAGGAATGATTGAAGAAGACCCTTACTTTATGAAATATGTTGAAAAAGTGAAGGATGGGAGTACCGATGAATTTATGTTGGTTGAGGGTTTTCTGTTTAAGGGAAATCGTTTGTGTATTCCAGACTGTAGCTTGAGGTTGAAAATTGTCAAAGAGTTACACGAGGAAGGGCATGTGGGTCGTGATCGAACTTTGAAATTGATTTCACAGTCTTACTTTTGGCCGTCGATGAGAAAAGAGGTTGAAAGGTTCGTGGAGAGATGTCATATTTGCCAGGTTTCTAAAGGAACAACAACGATTGCAGGGTTGTATATGCCATTACCAGTACCGTCTAAGCCATGGGTTGATATTAGCATGGATTTCGTTTTGGGTTTGCCTAGAACTCAAAGGGGAAATGATTCGATATTTGTTGTGGTGGACAGGTTTTCGAAGATGGCACATTTTGTTGCTTGCAAGAAGACAGCGGATGCAGTTCGAGTAGCACAGTTATTTTTCAAAGAGATTTATCGACTTCATGGTTTGCCAGAGTTTATTGTGTCGGATAGAGATACTCGTTTTCTGAGTCAATTTTGGTTGAGTTTGTGGAAGATGGTGGGAACGAAACTGAAATTTAGCAGCGCTTATCATCCATAAACAGACGGACAGACGGAAGTTGTTAACAGGTCATTGGGAAATTTGTTGCGATGCCTTGTACAGGATAATTTGAAAAGTTGGGACATGAAGTTATGCCAAGCTGAATTTGCACATAATCATGCAGTGAATCGTAGCACGGGATTCAGTCCGTTTCAGATTGTTTATTCAAATTTACCCAGGGGACCGTTGGATTTGGCAGTAGTACCACAGTCGAAGGGGACAGTTAAACGAGCTGTTGATTTTGTTGATGAGCTGACTGAATGTCATAAAATCGTTCAGGAACGATTGGAGAAATCGAATGAGAAGTATAAGAAGTCTGCAGATTTGAAGCGACGAAATGTTGAATTTAACGAAGGCGATTTGGTTTATGCAGTGTTGACAAAAGACCGTTTTCCAGTGGGAACATACAATAAATTGAAGGCACGGAAAATTGGTCCAGTTGAAGTTTTGAAGAAAATCAATGAGAATGCTTATCGATTAAAGTTACCAGATGATGTTTATACTTCTGATGTTTTTAACGTCAAACATTTAATTCCATATCATGGGGGTGAGATTGTTGAGGAAGGATTTACAAATTCGAGGTCGAATTTTTCTCAACCAGGGGAGGATGATGCAGCACGACCTATGGAAGGCTTAGGTCGAGCACAGGTTAAGCTAGGTCAGTTCCGACTTAAGGAGAAAGAGCTACGAGCCAGTGAAGCCGAGTTACGAGTTAGGGAAGCTTTAAGTCGGCTACGGGTTAGGCGCTTGGATCGGGCCCGACCTAACAAACCACAGGGGAAGAAGTTACGACTGAATCATTCGAGCTTGATGAGTCATACACGACTCAACGATTCACTTATAAGTCGTTTCCGACCTAAGGAATCATGTGTAGAAAGGGTGCGAGTTAATGAAGAAGGGTAAGCCGCGTGGATGTTGAGTCGGCAAGGAGTTAAGTCGTGTTTCTTTGAGTCGTAGGTCGGCGTGATGTTGGGTCGGTAACAGTTTGAATCGGTCATGTATGTAATATGTGAGTCGGTAATATACATAAGTCGGTCGCATTGAGTCGGATGAGTTGTTGTATGTAGGTCGTACTTGTTAAGTCGGTCAGGGTTTGAGTCGTTACATTGGGCTGTATGTAAATAAGTTGAGTCGTATTGTTGTGTATAAGTCAGCAACGACTTATGATGAGTCGGGGGGGGGGGGGGGTTTCATGAGTCGCATACGACTTAAGAGTGGCGTGAGTTGTAAATGCTATAAATAGCCGTGTGTGAGTCATTTGTGGGTTGGTTGATTTTTGAAATAAAATTTCTTGTTGATTGCTTTGTGCTTTCTTCTCCAATTGGTAGTTGAGTGTAATCTCCTATCTCCACTTACGTCATTCGAGTGCGCTCGAATCCACGTTTGTTGAAGCCGATTCACGGAATCTAGTGCGCTAGATCAACGTGCGAAGAATCGTAGATCTTTAAACACGGTATAGTGCGCTATCAACGTGTTTGAGATAGCTAGAGTTCGGTATCTTTGGATCAACGAACTTGGGCATTTTGGTATCTTCAACTCACCGATTGCTACATTTCATTGATTGAAGTTTTGTTCCGATTTATCCGCTGCGTCATGTTGATGGCTAACCTTTGCTAGTTCATTCATGACATGTTGTACTGATTTTGCTTGGTGGTCTTGTACTTGTATACTGCTGGTTTGAGGCTGTGTCATGTTTGAACATAGCATTCCTGTCATGTCGCCTTGTGTTGAATCCAGTTTTACAGCTCGGGTTTGACCTTGTGCTCGTGTCGTGATTTTAAATATATTGCACGTGAGTTGAAACCCGGTTTTTCATTTGGGTTTGACCTGTGCTTGCCTGTCCCTGTAAATCAATCAAGTGTATATATCGGCGTTCACGGCCTTGTGGCATATACAGTAATATACTGTGTATGTCACAAGTTGTTCGTGTATGATGAATTCAAATTTAAATGATGACGAACAACCCAAATAACTGAGGCAAATATTATTTTCAAAAACCATATTTTATTTTTGAATTGCAAAAATATTTCTTTTTCAATTTTACTGCGTTAGTTTATATTTTTGCAGATTGCTCAGATGCTGGATTCAAACCGGAATGCAGTTGAAGACAAAAATACGAGTGTGAGTGATATGTAGTGAGGTTATCAATGTAAAAATATTTGTGATGTAATCGTGATGTAATCAGAAATGTATATGTATAGTGAGAGCATGAATTTGTACTATTCAAGTTTGTAATAAATATTCATTTGAATAAAATATTCGTTTGAATTCAAAAACTGTGTAACTTGTTCTGTTTGAATTCAAATTCAAACTCTGTGTAATTTATTTTATTCAACAGATATTTATTTAACCAAATACATACTATACAAAATATTTGTTTGAATAAAATTTCTGTTTGAATTCAAAATCTGTTTAACTTGTTTTATTTGAATTCAAATTCAAATTCTGTGAAATTTAATTTTATTCAACAAATATTTATTTAACCAAATACATACTATACAAAATATTTGTTTGAATAAAATTTCTGTTTGAATTCAAAATCTGTTTAACTTGTTTTGTTTGAATTCAAATTCAAATTCTGTGAAATTTAATTTTATTCAACAAATATTTATTTAAACTATGAAAAAATAAAATAGTACATTACCAAATACATTTATATGAATGTATATATGTTTATTATCATCAAACAAAAATCATATAGCGCAAAGCGCTTATTCAACAAAGCCTTAAAAGCCCGCAACCCAAATTTCAAGTCCCGAGTTCGTACGCTCAAGTTATGATCGATGCGAATTGAAGGTGATAACCCCGTTATCGTATCCATCACCTTCGCATGCATCAGCTGCCACGGGTCGTTATTTCGTATCCATGGAATAACTACCTCCTTTCGCCTCCATCCTACTTTGTTCATTCGAATCCATTACCAAGCATGGGTTCGTATCCATTAGTGAGCCCTATATTGTATCCATCCACTTCGCATCGATCCAGTTCGAATCCACCTACAGAGCATGCATTACACATTGATCGGCTAAGGCCTCCTTCGCATCCATCTAGGAAAGTCCTTTTTCATAACCATCAGCCTTCGTCACTTCGTATCCATCGATGTTGCTGCTGCTCGAATCCATCGAGTTAACACTGCTTCGTTTCCATCAACACGAATCGGATAACGACACTCGATTCAAATGAGGCGAGAACCATGAATGCGACACGGTAAAACCGAAGAGAAAGGTGGATCGGTTCGAAATGCGCGCGCTACGTTATCTCAGAAGCACGTGCAACCACTGATACGAGGGCATCGATTCGAAGCTATGGAGTCGAACCAAATAGCCATTCGAGAAATCTCCAATCGTATCGATCATATCTCAAAATCCATTGATCCAAATGCCGTGAAATTTTCATAGAAGATTGCATACAAGCCAGGAAACGTTCACACCAAATTTCAGCTCCATCGGACATGATCTTGATCGATACGAAACAATTTCGTATCGATCATAGATCAAGTCCCACAGCCTTCTTCGGTCCCAGTCATTTAGTTTTCGCTGTCCAATCTATAATATCCGTTGTCCTGGCCAGTTACTACAACAGTTTTCTAGATTTTCCGCTATCTGGATCCGCGTCTGAGTTGTCGTGTCCATTGGTGGTTTGTCATTTATCTGTGTGCGTGTCTGGGTCTCTTTCTTCATTCTCGTTGTTTCTCTAGCCTCAAAAGGTGAGCGATCACTCACGATTAACAATCATATGTTTAGTAAATTTATTTCACATGAAATTAAGATTGAAATATGTTGTCAGACTCGAATTGGTTAGTTATTAAATTGTTAAGTATGATATGTTACTATTTGCATTTGTTCACCTATGTTAATTGACATATGAATCCAATAACAAGTTAGTATATATATTATGTTTAAATTATTAATTATGATACACGTTTGCCACAGATATGTTATGACATTTTATGTTATTATTCCACTGTTCTCGCATTACAAGTTCCCTGTTAGTTGGGAAATCACAATGGGTTGAAACGAAATGTACCCAAATGATCTTATAGATTATGGAAAAGCATTATTGGTTGAAATGATAAACCCAAGCGATCTTACTGATTTTGAATTTTGGGATTGCGAGTTGAAATGATATACACATAGAATTTAAATTATTGTAGACTTAAATAATAAATATCCACATCACTTGACCGTAGGATAGAAAACAATGTACGGACACCGTTGGTCTATTTTTAAATGATTTCCAAACTTTTGAAAAAATATACGTATTTTAATATATATTGATTTTTACAATATAATATAAAGATTTTATTTTAATATGTATGTAAAATTTAGATTTTTAAATTATATGTTTGGAAATTTTAAAAAATATAAGTTAAGTTTAGAAAAATGCAAATTATAATATTTCATTTATAACTTTATTTTTAAATATATAAAATAAGATTTAATATAAAATAAATTTTAATGAAATAAAATTAATTTAATAAATTATAAAAAAGGTGAATTTTAAAAAATTTAATTTAATTAATATGTATAATATTTTTAAATATTTATTTGAATTTATGTTAATAATATAAAAATAGATTTTGTAACAACTTTAATAAATAAAAGTTCGAAAGATAAATTAAAGTTAATTTGTAATTTAATTTGTTTAAGAAATATATTTAAATAAGAATTGATTTGAATTTATTGGTTTTGAGATTTAAAAAGACATGATTTTATTACTTGATTTAATTAAAAACGATTAGGTGAATATTTTAAGAATTAAATATAATTGAAGTTAGATATTAATTATTGATATTTTTAAAATTTTAAAATTTTATATTTTATTTAAATGCTTATAAAAGTGATTTTATAAAATGACCACGATGTGAAATAAGTGTTTGGTTATTAAAGAAACCGGGATCAGATATTGTCATACTCTCCGCTAAAGCCAAAATCCGCTTCAACAACTGTGCACGTGGTGGAGAATCCGAACGAAGTAGGATGGTTTGGCAAACGCTACTGTATGAGGTATGAACACATCCTTGACGCCTTTGGGTCAGCTTGATATGACTAAAAAAGGAGCTATACCTGGGCTTTGCGAGGTCGCTCCTCTGATCTAGCATGCTTCATCGAAACCATATCTATTACATTGTGATTTTACTAGGTGCATTTTGATTATATGAGTGTGTCTAGAGGTGGGCAGTAATAGTTGCTATGCTTACCACCAACCCGGTTCTTTAAAACGATAGTACCCTACACTTGGCATTGCCTTGCATGCCTTGTAATATATCTTATGGATCCTATTACGAGTTCGGTTTGTGTCGTACACTATGGAGTTCCCTCTAATCGCCGACCAGTTTACGGAGGAATTGCGATACTATATAGACTAAGACATTTATATAAGAATGTGTTAAGGGTTTTATGGGTAACACCTTAACGCTATTTTAATATTTTACTTTACTGTAGATATTATCTATGTAACTTATTGTATTATGTATGTACATAATTCCATGGTTCCTTAAAGGATGGAATCCCAGCATTCTTTGATTTATATTGCATTTCACTTGGACTTTTCACTTGAGTTGTTATACTTACATAAGAAAGTTTATCTTCACTCGAGTGTTTTGTGCTTTGCTTTATGCTCGGGTTAGCCTGAGTATCACAACATTTGAGACACACCTTTGGAGCATAGAGCTTTGCTTGGAGATCTATGTTTTATCTATTCATCTTTTTAGTTATTTCAGTTATTCTCAGTTATTTATGTTCAGATTTGTCATTTTCCTATGTAATAAGACTTCTTTGTATTTGCACTTATGTTATTTTTGCTTTAGACTCTAATGTCTATGTAGTAGCTTTATGAACTACTATTTATCTATTCCACTGCGTATTGTTGTATTAATTTGTGTCTATGATTTTGTGTATTTATTTACTGTATAATAAATTTTTCCAAATACAAAAAACAATTAGTTATTTTGAGCAATTCAAGTATGACATGTGTGGTTTATTGTCGATTTGAATGGTTCGAAATGGAAGGTCGTTACAGCCTCAGTTTATCCTAGTTTGGTGTATGTATATAAAAATCATTTTATTTATAATTCTTATAGTCGATAGGTGTTCCTACTTTTGTGTTTGCTTGCCATGATCTATATTCCCCTAATGTAAGTACGCAAGGCAGTGCATGGGTGATATATCTGGCCTTAGTTTCTAAGTTAGGCATATGTAAATATTGTTAATATTAACAAAATTTTCAAATAAAGAGAGTGTAAGAAATTGAAATCCAAGCACTATTTTGACCTGTTTGGTTTGACTTGTTATTCAAAACAAATGGAAATACCACTTTGAAAAACTTTGATAATCAGCTAAGGATCCATTTCCTAGTCACATTATGTTATCAACCAAAATAATTAGTCAAACTAGACTCTAGTTGTGATGATAACTTAATTTTTATTAGAAAATTTGATAAGTAAAATGACTAAAATTTCATGATGATGATCAAAATTTATATTCAACTTATTTACATCAATTTAAATGTAAAATGTTCATTTGTAAATATTTTCAAAAGCCTCCATTCATCGCTTGGTAAATAAGTCTTGCATTTAGGAATTTTTAACTTTCCATTTGGATTTTATGGGCAGTATCCGCTGACAACCCTCACAAGACAACACTCGTCTTACTAGGGGCACCTAGAGGTTTAACGGCTTGTTGCATAAGGTCAATGCAATCATGTTTCCTATGAAAATTAATTTATCATAGTTTTTAGCTTATTCGAGGATGAATAAAAAGATAAGTGTGGTGGTGTTTGATGTGCATGTAAATGTGCATATTTTTATCTCCATAATCAATCTAATTTAATTAAATAAATGAACATATATGGCATTTTAACATGTTTAAACCTAAATTCGGATTATTTTCAAATCATCATTTATTCACCTTCATGTAGGGCCAAAATGGTCATTTTTGTGTGTGGATTAATTTGAGAGTATTCACAATAGGCTTCATGAAAACTATGCAAGCACAAGAGAAGGAAACAAATGAAGATGGAAATAATTCATTTCATACAACATGGAGAACCCCACCTACCCACTTTCCATGATGTACAGTTAGGAGATAATGCACATGCTAAAGGGCCATTAAAGTTATATGCACACTTAATGGAGGATTAATTCATGCTAATGATAAATTGGTGGCACAATTCTTAGAAGGGTATTTTGGGTAGTCCTTAAAAATATACATTAGGGTTTTAGACTTGTATAAATACCCCATATATTTACATATTTAATCCCTTGGTCGCCTCTTAAGTTAGTTTAGTTTTGGGCTCATAAATAAACAAAAATATTCACTTTTCTTTTTCATGGAAACTTAGCCATTTTTTTGTCTATTTATGCAATGGTAGTTCATTCTCTTTTCTATTTACATACTCACTTTCTTTTCATGTTAGTAGTGTAGATATTTTAATTTATGCAAGTAGATTAGTTTTTGTTTTATTTTAGTTAGTTCTCTTCTTACTTTGTTCTCTTTTTCCTCCTATTTTTGTATCATGTTATACTGTACATTTGTTGATAACATATATATGAGAAGCTAAATCCCTTCAATTTAAGGGTAATGAAGCTCCCATGATCATGTAGATTCAACATTTTGATAACCCTTGATCACTTTTTGAGCTTAATGACACTATTTGATGTGGTTTAACTTTGTAATTTTAGCTATGAATTTGATAGCCTATGTTGTCGACACCGAATAGGCTATGCTTAAATTACCTCTTCATCTACATATGATTATTGTAATCCAAATTTTATGGTTTATATTTCTAATCAATAGTTAATAGATCATGCTTAGAGTAGATTTTATTTTCAAGTTCATTGTCATTTTCAAGAGAATAAAAAAGTGGTGTAGTGTATAAGTTAAAGTTTGATGGTTTATGTTAGGCTAATTAATAGCACAAATATGCCATTATGATAAACATATCAACTAAATTCACTAATAACCAAAAGTGTGACAACCTTCCTTGTTTGACGGTTTAAATCAATAATAAACCATACATGTCTAACTCAAACCATTCAACATGGAGGATTGTCAATGGGTAAATAAGAAAATAAGAGAAAAGAAGGAAAACAAATCATAGAATCATGCATCATAATGATAAAATATAATAATCAAATAAATAGTTCATGAAGCTATTTTACAATATACATTTGATTACACAACTTTTACAATATAATCAAAGTCAATCGAAAAAATGCCAAAATAATGCAGTGGAATAATACTAATAACATAATGTACCAAACTCCATCTTTGTGCTCCAGAAATTATGCCTTCAACACTGAAAAGCTCAAACTAACCAGCGCTTTATGATAAGACAAAACACTCGAGTAAGAACTAGAAGTTCTTATGTAAGTTAAATCAACAAGTAAATATGATAGTAATAGCTTCAGAGATATTTACGGGATTTTACATCTCCTATCCAGTGTATAACCTATGTGCAATAACTTCAGAGATATCATGGTTTATCATCTCTTAAGGATCTATTAAACTATCTACATGTAGTAATATACACTATATGTAGTGTCTAATCAGTAAAATAAGTATTTTTCCAAGCGTTAAGGCTTTACATTAATCCCTCTTAACACAATTTTTAGATTATCCTAGAGTTTGCTTTTGATACCAACAGTTACGTCGGTAGTCAGGGAGGCGCTGTGATAAGACAACACTAAAACAAAATTGCATTGGTCGCGTATAAGGATAAAAGTATGACAAGGCACGTGAGGCAATTCCCAAGGTAGGATTGTAACGTCCCGCCTTTTTGTACGTTTTAAGCAGACACACATGTCTACTCAAACCATATAGAAGGGTAGATTGTTATTGGGGTGAATAGGAAAAAGTAAGGAAAGAAAAAAAACAAACTGAATCTTGCAGTGGAATAACAAAATATAATAATCAAATAAACAGTTCATGAAGTTGTTTTACAAAACTTTTGATTATATTTATACAAGAAGATCAGAGTTACACATACTGGAGAATAATAAATAATGCAGCGGAACATTATGAATATAGTGGAATAAGTATAGTAAATAATAGTAGCATAAATCTTCGTCTTCGTCCTTTAGAAAGTAAGATCTTCAAATCCTGAAATGCTCTGGCTGACCTGAGCGAATTGAAAAGACAAAACACTCGAGTCAGAACTAAAAGATCTTATATAAGTTAAATCAACAGAAATAAATATGAGTGAAATGGCTTCAGAGATGTTTACAGGTTTGACATTTCCTGTCAATTGTCTAACGTGAGTGTAGTAACTTAAAAGATGTTCGGGGTTCACAAACTATCTATATGTAGTACAATACGCTATTATAATAGTGTCTACAGTAAAGTAAAAGTATTAAAATAGCTTTAAGACGTTACCCATATCCCCCTTAATACATTTTTATATATTCCCATAGTCTATGCAATATTGTAATTCCTCTGTAAACTAGAGGGCTATCAGAGGGCACTCTATAGGTATGGTACAAATCAAACTCGTAAAAGGCGTGCTATGGCATATGAACATGGCGCATGAGGAAATGCTAGGGTAGATATACCATTTGCAGATCCGGAATGGTGGTAACGCACAACAGCTACTACCGCCCACCTCGAAACATACTTCCAAATCAAAATCGAGGGATGGCCACCAAAACAATCACAAATAAAAATATAATATCAAAGAAGTGTGTTCGATAGGAGGAATGACCTCACTTGGCCCGACTTAGCTCCTGATTTTAGTCACATCTAAGCTGACTCACGGGAGTCAGGGTCACGTCATACCATATAGAAATCGTTCGCCAAACCATTCTACTTCAATTCTGGAATCTCCACCACATACATTGTTGTTGAAGTGGTTTTCAGTATTGGCAAAGATTATGACAATATAACGATCCTGGTCTCTTTAACAACCAATTGCTTATTACACACCAGATGGTTCTTTTACATTTCAAAAGTCAATTCACAAATTTATATCAAAATATCATATTCTCAAAATAATAATACTTTCGAAATCATATAAACCTTCAAATCATGTTCACCTTCAAATCATAATTTCTTCCAAAACCCATATTTCCAAAATAGGTAAAACCATTACCTCAAACTCATCATATATAATTAAATATAACATTTAAATTCCAACTTGTGTCATTTCATCATGTTTTCCTTTAAACCGATGAAATTTAAATATAAACACTTCCCTTTACTTGGTCTGATAATTTAGAAAATAGTTTAAATGGTTAAAAAAATTATAAATAGATTTAAAAATACAATAAATATAATTAAAATATATTAAATAGTGTTAAAATAGATTAATTAGATTTAATATAAGTTAAAATAGTTAAAATAAGTTTTAACACAAATTAAATGGTTTTAAAATAGATTAAATTGATTTAATAAAGTAAATATAGGTTAAAATAGTTTATAAATATGACAATCTTAAAATTTAAATTCTTAGAATAATAAATTTTAAATAGTTTATATTTAAAAACATGAATTTGGAATTTATAACAATTTAAAAACTGTTTCTTCCATTCAAACAAAAAAATCAAACCATTTCAGCTTTCCAATAAAACCCAATTTCCAATATTTCAAAGTTGTATTTCAAACCAATTCAATAGCTTAATTCCGATAGAATTTCATTATACTTAGAATTTAACTTTAACCTCCAATTTAATTTATTAAACCATTCCATTAAACCAGTTCACATTTCAACCCAAAACTTGATTTCCCAAATTACTTAAATTTATATAAATCGAATTTTTCTTCAAAATATCACTTAATTCCATTCAAAAATTAAGAATTTTAAAATCATTTAATCTAACCAATCCGGTGTCCATATATAATTTTTTACCCTAGGGTCAAGTGATACGAATATTTGTCTTTTCAATCCACTATTTAATACCTTACAGATATATATCATTTCAAACCACAATCCCGAATGAAATAAAAATCCATAACGAACCTGCAGTTTATAACGATATAAAATACAACATCCATTCATCCAATATCAACAATCAAACATTTATCACAATCATCATCTAATTCACTCAGTAAACATCAATATAGAACAGATAATAAATAACAGGTATTTGCTGGCAGTTTTTAATCAATAATAAATTAAATAACTATTTAATCCAAATAAATTCAAATTAACCCAGATGATGTTTTAATATGCCAAACAGTCTTTAGTAAATTTCTAATCACATCATAAACAAATTTAACAAACATAAGAAATTAGCAGTTGTGAGTGGGTTAAAACATTCACCTATTGAATTTAAATCGAATTTAAATCCAATTTAAACCCAAAATTTGAATAGTCTCAGAATTCATCTAAAGTAGCGACAAAAGGTCCGAAATTTCGATATAATCCATACATAAGAAACCATGTGTGAATTGGACCTCGTATGTAAAAGTTATGCGTATTAAAACACTTGAAATCAAAATTAAATTAAGAAAACAACTTTCACATGCTGCATGCCATCCCGCAAAGATGTAGAAAATCCTAACATCAATCTTTCATTTGAAACTAGCCGAAGCGACCGCACCTTAATCATAAACCACCGATGCCACATGGGTCGTCGCCTTGACCAGGCCTCACCGCCGATCTCCTCATATCCGACTGAGCCCACCAGCTCTACGCGATCGCTCCTCCTCCCTTATAAATGACATGCCACCGCAAACTTCCTTGCCCAGTTACTGCGAATTAAAATGCCTCTGACTAAAACAAACTCTACCGATCTCCTCTCCTCGACGCCCTCTCCACTACGGCGCCTTCCGATCGCTCACAGGACAGAGATCCATCGTTGATTCAATAACCCCATATGAATGGCCGAGGATAATTCTCCCAGTTCCGGTCATACAAAGACCCAAATCGACAAACGAATCACATTTTCGACTTGCACTTGTCGAGAGCTTCAAATCGATCTATAATTCGGTATAGTTTTGGAGTTTAAATTTTTGATTTGGTTTTGATTTGAAATTGCAGTTGGGAATTAGGTTTTGTCTGTCATTGGAAATGAGGAGGAGAAAATGGAATACTACGTACAGAAATGAGGAATAAGAAATAACCTAGGGTTTGTAACGATATACATATAGGCAAAACGAAATAGAAATGAATGGGCTCAATTGGTGTGGGTGTTGAACGATAAATGACCCGAAAAGCCAATGTCTACTCTGGAAGGAAAATGGTCATGACCCGATTTTCCGATGCTCGAAAATCGAACCATGACGGTTAAAGAAGAAGAGGTATAAGAAGAAAATAGAAAACAACATCAGAATCTAACCAATGCAGCGGAATAAAATATAATAGATAATAATATATCTTTACACAAAAGATAACTATATCTGTTTATATATATACATCATCAGAATACATCATCAAAGTTCAACAACATCAATAACATACAAATGGATAGTCATATAAACTTATCCCCAAAACTGAGTACATAGCGAAACAATAATCAAGTACGGAAGTATGTATTGCCATCTAGCTCATCTCTTGAGCTTCATAGCATCCTTTCCTGTATTCTATAATACTCGGTCTAGCCCGAGCATTATAGTTAAATAACACCCGGGTCAGTCTGGAATAACAGTGTGAGAAAACCACACTCAAGTTGATTATTAAAGTTTCAAAAATCCTTTGAAAATTAAAAGCATCTCGTAAGTCCATGCCACAAATAAACATGTCGGGTTTTTATCTTATGATAGCCAAAACACTTTTTTTATCAAAATCCTCTAATGTTATAATAGTTCCTATATACGAATACATATTCAAATAGCCTAAATTATTACATGATTAAATTCCAGCTGCTAGCCATAAAGTGGGTAATACAAAAAAAATCGTAAAGGCACGTAGGAAGTATGGATTTCTAACTAATGACTAGCACTGGGGTACCACCTGTCATAGTACGTGGCCTATATCACTGTACCGAGGATTGCTACCAATCCCCTGCAACACAAGACCGGGACTACCCCTTACTGAATATTCCCAAGTAAGATCAACCCATGGTTGGGATCAGCAACCACCACTAAGCCGAACAAAAGGGACATCTTGACAGGGATGACCTCACCCTAATGGGCGCTACCCACCAAGCCTTGCTGCATAACCCCTGATTTTCAGTTATTCCCGGTTGATGAGGCTTGAGGCCAAGCGTTACCTTTTAGATCGTTTCACTTAGAATGCTCACTATCCATCCGACAATGTTCTAAAAGCAATCATCCATACAAGTCCGTCCCGGGTTCGAACGGAACCGAAGGCACTACTCCTACTATCTTCATTTTGGAATCATCCTCAGGATTAGTAGCGACTAGCCCTTGCACTTCACTGCTCCATCTTCGAATCCAAATTTGTCTTCCTCACGAAAACGTACAAACCAGATTGAAGTGGTTTTCAAGAAATAAATCCCGATCTCGGTCTCATCGAAACGATCAACGCATTGGCTAATATTGATAGTCGGTTATTTAACAATCAATTGCATTCACAAACAATCATCAAACAATAAATAATTTTCCCAAATTATTTATTAATCCTCAAAATATCTTCGCAAGATATATTTCCATTTTCAACCCTTTTTGAAAATAGTTTTCAAACCACACTTTTCTCATGAATAAATTCCCAAATATTTGTCTCCATTGAAAACACCAAGAACAAAACTTTAGATTTTTAAAATAATTTAAACTCTTTATTATCAAATATCCTTTAAAACATTTAAATTAAAAATTACTTTAATACTTATTCAAAATATATACTTTAAGAATATTTAAATGAGGTTACTTTATAAAATATAAAACTAGATTTTCTCTTTTAAAACAAATACCAAGTCACCTTTAAATAATTACTACGGTAATAGATCTGAAAAATATTTACTAGAATTTAAAAATTTAGAAATAATAAATTTGCTAAATGTGCTTTTTAAAACAACATTAAAACCTTTAACTTAAATTAGAAATTTGCTTGAAAACGTACTTGGCAATTCAGGGAAATACGCTTCTCTTTCACATCTTTTAAAAATAAATCACTATTTATTTTTAAACAAATTTACCCATTCCTTTAATAAATTCCAACCATCAATTTATTCTACCAAATATCCACTGATATATTACTTTATTTTTATATACCCAATTTCTAAATTTCAAATCCACTTCTCTTTTAAAAAAAAATCCCTGTTTAAACACGTAATCAATATTCAAATTGATTTCCAAATTACTCCCATTTTGAAATAAATTCCTTTTCTTACTCGATTTTATTTCAAAACCCATTGACTTCATATTTTTATTCCTTAATTATGATTTAAAATCTTTTATCTGTAAATACCAATTTCATACCCTTTTTCCAAATTCCTTCTTTATTATTTTAAATAATTTAAATCTTGGATTTCAAAATAAGTTCCTCATTCCTTTAGAAATCTCACTTAAGTTTTAAATTCGTTACTCCTCTGTTTGTTTAAAATCCCCATTCCCATATTCGGAATTTTATTTATTTAAAAAATTCACTTTTATTCATTCCAATTTATCCTTCAATTTATTCAAACTTCTATAATTATTTTACTTCAAGATTTTCTCTTTTATTTTTCCATTTCCAAAAATACAATTCTATAGATTTTGATAACTCAATATACTAATATATATTAATTTCAACCATAGCATCTAACATTCCAATTATCAATGAAATTCACCATAGAATATCAAATAATCATGATACAGAATTATTAGAACAATCTACAAAATTTTGAGGAATCCAGTTGGATCCCTCCAACCTATTTCTCTACATCCATAGTCGTTAGCACAATATCAATTCCACTTCGAGGAGGAATATCGCGGTATATGGGATTAATACAATATCATCCGCTACTATGCGACGCATAGGGTCTCATGCGCTATACAATGCAGGAAATCAATCACTGCAACATATACTATATATATATACTACTATATATAATATAGCACATCAAATCAATTCAATCAATCAACTTATTTAGATTCATTGTAATAATCCAGATGAGTGAGATTAACTCACCTTTGCTTTTGATATTGCAATCCGATCCAAATCAACTTGTTTCTTCCTGATTATAAACCTTTTATAAATATTTACACAATTTATCAATATTCGAAATAATCGAAAAAAATCAATTTTCGTTTAACAGTTTTAATTTTAACTCATGATTAAATTTAACAAATGATTGAATTTTTAAAATAATTTTCCTTTTTAAAGATCGTTTAGTAACTAAATAAGTAAATAAACAAATAAATCTCCATTATTTAGAATTAAACTTAGTGAATGAAAATATATATATTTATATATTTATTTTTCTCTGAAGCTTCAATTAGAAAAACAATCTATCAAATTTTATATACAAATTTTCAACATTTTAAATTCCTATTTATACATATATATTTCCAAAATCTTTCCTATTCCAATGCAAATATACATGTATATATATGTATTTTATTAAAATAAATTTTCTTTCTATGTCTTAGTGTAAAAAAAATAAAACCTTGAGTTACACTTATTTTTTTTTCAACAGCATATAAATATATATATTCTTTGGATATATTTAACTTTATAAATTTATTTCCTGTAATTAACCAATTCAGATTTATAAAAATAAAATACAAAGGAATAACTTCACTTCCTTGGCCTCGCCTGTTACCATCAACCCAAGACACGTGACCTACCTTCCTTGGCCAAGACGTACACGAACGAACCGAAACCCTCATCCCCTAATTCACGTTGCCTGTTCACAATTTTGGCTACCCAATGTCTAACATAACTTTGACTCCAATTTCGAGCGCCAAACCCTCCATGCGAGCCGCAACCTTGATTCTAGCTTTGAGTGTACAACCAGGACGTGCTCGACTCAGATAAAATTGGGAAAGAAGGAGGCATTTGATCGATGTCTCTCCAGGCCCGAATTCGAGCGTTCGTTCACCCTCCTTCCTTCCTCGGCGATTGTTGTTCGATTATTCGATCTTTGTTTTTTATGTTGAATGAATTCGATTTGATTTTAATTAAAAGGGGGAAACGAGATTTGAGAAAAACAAACGGCAACCTCCCTTATTTTTTTTGAAGCTCTCATTTTTTTCTTTGAACTGCATGGCCATTTCTAATATTTGATAAGTTCTCGGCTGGTTGATTTTTAAAAGGAAAGGAAGGACGTGAAGGAGTGTGAAGCGTGTACTGAACGGTAGGGGACAGTGATTTGAAATAAAGGAAAAGCTGATGGAAAGAAAAAGTTTTGAGGTGCAAAGGTTTGACTGTGTTACGCCCCACCTCTATGCTCACAATAACAAAGGTTATTATAAGGAATAACGTCTGCTATTGCGAAGAATAAGGCTTGCTAGAAGCGACCATCCGTAAGTTATGCCTTAGATGAGTTTTGATTGCATCGATAGGAGTTGTGTAAATTACTCCCAACGATATATATTCAATCCAAATCTAAAATGAAATCACGGTGGCTTAAGAAAAATTCAGAACAACTCATAACAACAACAACACAGATAAGTATAATCAAATTAGAATAGAAATATCAGATATAGTGGAAGATAAGTCTGGATACATGCTACAACACTCGATGGTTCACATAAACCAAATATACATATACATAGCCATCAATACATACATGAGATGAGAGTCAATACACCAAAAATAACACCTCGAAGCCTAAATAAAAGATGAGGTGAAATCCCAAAAGATGAAGCAGCAACTGACCCAGAGATAGCGATTATCCTGAAATAACTCGGTCTGATCCAAGTATTATTAAAAAGAAAATAATAAACGCATCAGTCTAATTTAAAATTAGAAATGAATGCATCATAAATAACATCAAAGAAAATTAATCATAATCTCGAATGAGACTACTCAACATAATAATCAACATAGTTTAAACGAAGAAATCTCATTAAACTTCATCAAAATCAACTCCCGAATTCAAAGTTGAATTCAAAACAGCAATACACAAAAATCTAGAAATCAAAATAAGGTAACTAGAAAATCAGCGTAAAAGTGGGTCGATCCCAGCATATGGCGAGTCTAAGCTACGCCGTACGTGCATCTTATATGGCCGAAGCCTACCAAGTATTGTCATCATAATATTTGGCGCCTAACAAATGACCCGAAGGTCCAACAAATGACCAGAAGGTCTAGTACTGGCAATTGACCCAAAGGTCCAACAAATGACCTGAAGGTCTAGTACTGGTAATTGACCCAAAGGTCCATCATAGTGGCTCGAAGCCCAACAAAATCATCAAAATCTTCAAACAACAACTCTACGGCAATTATTTCAATTAACGAGTCCCGAATTAACCGAATTAGTAAAAGCGTGGTTCCATATTCCACACTTTTGCTAAGTCGTTTAAATCTCATCATCATTTCCTTGAAATTGTGTATTACATATAAATAAAATTTATGTTCTCAAGCGGACAATTCCGGAATTAATCGGATTGGCAAAAGTAAGGGTTCATAGTCCTTATTTTACCGAAGCATTTAAATCGATTCCTCGTTCTTTTGAAAGCGTAAACCGTAAATTTTTTGGAAACAATTATATTTTAAAATGATTTGAAAACACATGATTAAAGCATCAACTTCTATAGCAATTTCGATAAGGAAATTGCGCTTCACAAAACACCGTAGAAACAAATACCAAATCAGCATTGCGGGTTTTCTTGGTTGCAAGATAGCCGCTTGAAAATTCACTTTAAATTGACGGTTACTGAAGTCAAAACAACAGTAATTTTATTGGTTGAAAATATCATCAAAACAACACGCTTCAAATTTAGGCACCGGGGTAAAAATCCGTTGTAAAAATGACGACAACAAAATACGTTCCAATACGAAACACCGGTTCAAAATAAATTAAACATTAGACTGCACTACTATATATTCATCAAATATAGTACTGCCTGGACTTAGTAACGTGCAACTCAAATTTGCACGCACATAACCAATATAAACAAATTATAACTTGAACTATATTTTCGTGCAACATGTATTAGCACGCAAGAAGGGAATAGGAAAAATAAATAAATTACATGCAACCTACACCGACACACGTGACAAAACTTTTAAAAGGAATAGACTTGACTTTGAGATACACATGTTTGCAAACACGAATTATAAAATGAAAATGTACATAACAGACGAAGAATGTACACTGTCCCTGTCTTATCTAAATAGCAAAGAACGAACCGTATTACTTCATGCAGGGCAATGCATTTTCACACACGCTGCAATATGGAATAGAAAATGATGTGACCTGTACTCATTTTTGTAAAATGCACTCTATCCATACGAAAAAAATAAAAAATCAAAAGGTCAAATGATCTGAACATAATTTAGTGACTTAATTTCGTGTTTCACTCATTTGAATGCAAGTAACATAATATCATGGGAATAAATTTTAGGGTACACGTAACAGATTTTAGACAAAATACAAAATGACCTAGATTTCATTTTCGACGCATGAATAAAATGCAAATTAATGTGACCTGGAGAATACTATATATGCGCACATAGTTATGAAGTAGTGAATTACATGACCTGGTGCACGCATATATGAAGTTAACGAAAATAATTGACTTGGAAGTCATTTTGCACAAAAAAAAACAAAAATACAACCTGACTTTGGCCTTGTGTATTACATGCACGCAAGAAAAAATGCAAAATCAAAGAAGACCTGGCCATATGCCTTTATACTTCAACTTGCACCCTAGATGTGAATTTGTGCTACCAATTTACACGTACTAAATGAAACAAAAAAATATCTGGCAATAAAATTTTCACGCACAGCATAAATTGAAATACGAAAGAAAAAAAACTTAAGCAATATATTTTACAGCCAAAAATGAAATGATGAATAAATTGGAAGTGTGAGTTTTGAACTCACCTTAGATTTGGTTTCAGAAACAACTAGCACCAAAGATCCAAGCGGGAGCAAAATTTTTGAAATGCCATTAATGTTTTCTCTGAGCTACTGGAAATAAATGAGAACAAAAGAATGATGCTACAGGAAAACTAAGCAAAAAAATGTAGCATGCATTTACTTTTTATCTTTCAACATGTGTATAAGTCAAAGAATGAATGTGTTGGCAATGGTTTATGGTACATTAGCATTTAATTGTAGACATGCACAAGAGAAGAAAGGACACACTGCATAGAAATGATGATGGCAAAAGTGTGTTCAACTTTTGCTTTACAAAATTGGTGACAACAAGTGCAATGTTTTCAAACTTTTGTGATAGCAAAAGTGTTCATTTTTTGCTTTAATAAAGTTAGTGTTTACAGCAAAGTGTTCACATGTTTGTTATTAACTTGGATCTATTCCTACACGTGAAGAAGGCAAATGTAGTTCATTTTCAAAGTGCACCACCTTGAAGAATTCACTGACTTCGCAATATTTTTGCATTGTAATTTTTTTTAAATATCAATTTAAAATTTCTATTTTAAATTTTTATTTCGACGGTAATCAAAAATCACGGTTGTTACAAACTCCCCTTATAAGAATTGCATCCTCGCAATTTTCATACTAGAAGTTGTTTATAACATAAATTATTCATCACAACTAAGATTAAAGTAGAAAAGATGAAATAAGAATGCTCAACCCCACCCGAAGGGGAGAGAAAACTGGGATAAGAACGCTCGAAGAATTCTTTGGTTTTCTAAGTGCAATATTTGGGGTTCGCGGACCATTGACTTTTCACAAGCGGGACTTCTTAATTCCGAAGGCGTTTAACCTCCGAAGCTAGCACACGAATAGGATTTTGCACTATAGACAAGTCGGGTGAGATTTCAAGATCTAGCAACATATGAGGATCAATGATAGAATCCAAATCTCAAAGGCATCGACAAAGCTGCGATACATGAAATATGTCATGAATTCTCGAAAACTGAAAAGGTAGCGTTACACGATCAGTAACAGGGCCAATGCGTTTCGTAATAGGAAATGGTCCAACATATCGGGGAGCCAATATCTCGAAGCTACTAAAACGCATCACCCCTTCAATGGAGAAACACAAATGAATACGCGATCGCCAACGGAAAATTCCAAAGGCTTCCTACGATGATCGACATAAGATTTCTGCCTATTCTGAGCCTCTTTCTTCTCTGTCTAATAATATCAATCTTCTCAGAAGATTCACGAATATAGTCGGGGCCGAGAACTAACTTTTCCTTGGATTTCAACCAATAAGATGGTGATCGACACGACCTTCCATTATGTGCTTTGAAAGGAGCCATACCGATACTGGATTGGAAACTGTTGTTATAAGAAAATTCAACAAGAGGTAAGTGGTCTTCCCAACTACCATCAAAATCAAGAATACAAGCGCGAAGGAGATCTTCTAAGGCTTGATTCACCCTTTCAGTGTTACCATCAGACTGTGGATGATAAGCTGTACTGAGATGGGCTTAGTACCTAAAGCCTTCTGAAGGCTCTGCCAGAAACCACTAGTAAAATGAGGATCTCTGTCAGTAACAAAGGAACTAGGAACACCACGAAGTCGAATGAATTCTTTAATAAAAAGCTTAGCCAACAAAGGAGCAGTCCGATTAGTCTTGATAGGAAAAAAATGGGCTGATTTGGTCAATCGGTCAACAATCACCCAAACACTAGTATGGCCCGACCTCGAACGAGGTAGACCATCAATGAAGTCCATAGAAATATGATCACATTTCCATAATGGAATCTCAAGAGGCTGCAAAAGATCACTAGGACGTCCGTGTTCCGCTTTAATAAGTTGACAAGTCATGGAACGACTTACATAACTTGCAACATCATGCTTCATACCCTCCCAAAAGTATAAGCGTTTCATATCAGCATACATCTAACTACTACTCGGATGAATAGTATACTTAGAATGATGACAGTCCTCAAGAATGTCATTTCTAAGATTAGGAACATTTGGCACGATTAACCTTCCCTTCTTCCGAATACAACCATGAATATCAATATCGAAATCCTTTAGATTATCACTTCGGCATTCCGATTTAAAACTCTGAATAAGATAACTGAGATCTGGATCATGTTTCTGGGCATGGATAACGCGATCCAACAAACTAGGACGAGCTTCCATGCTAAATAAAAGCATGGGAGAATCAGAAACTGAAGGACGGTGTCTAATATCAGAATGAGATAAAGCTTCCGATATATTCCACTCTGCTAGCATCATGGAAACGACAACTTCCTGCTTGCGACTAAGCGCATCAGCAACTCGATTACCCTTACCAGGGGTATGCTGAATATCAAAATCATATGAAGCAAGAAATTCAAGCCAATGTTGTTGCTTTATATTAAGTTCCTTCTGAATGAAGAGATATTTTAGAGACTTGTGGTCAGTGAAGAGAAAAAACCGCTCGCCCAATAAATAATGTCGCCAAATCTTTAGAGGAAAGACTATAGTGGCTAACTCCAAATCATGGGTAGCATAACGAATCTCGTTAGGCTTTAGTTGCCTAGAAGCATAGGAAACCACTCTATCCTTTTACATGAGAACAACACCGAGTCCATAACAACTGGCATCGGTATACACAACAAGATCATAATACCCTTCGGGAACCACTAAGATAGGAGCATGAGTAAGGAGATCTTTTAACTTCGTGAAAGAAAATTCACACTTATCAGACCAAATAAAAGGAACAGCTTTTCTTGTGAGAGTGGTAAGCGGTAAAGCAATACAAGAAAAGTTCTTAATGAACAGGCGATAATATCCCGCCAATCTAAGGAAACTACGGATCTCAGAAACGGTCTCGGGCCTCTTCCAATTCTGAATAGATTCAATCTTGGTAGGATCGATAGAAATACCATCCAAAGAATCAGTATGACCGAGAAACTTCACTTTATTCTCCCAGAAGTGACATTTGGAGAATTTGGCATAAAGCTGATTACGACGAAGAGTGCTTAAAACAATCTCCAAATGCTGAATATGATCAGCTTCAGATTTAGAATAAATAAGAATATCATCAATGAAAACCGAGACGAACTTATCGAGATATTCTAGGAATATCCGATTCATAAGATCAACAAAATACGCTGGAGCGTTCGTCAAACCGAACGGTATAACAAGCAATTCGTAAGAACCATAACGAGTACGGAATGCGGTAAGAGTGATGCTATCTTCCGCAACTCATAACTGATGAAAACCGGTTGCAAGATCGAGTTGGGAGAAAATCTTAGCCCACTTAATTGATCGAACATGTCGTCGATCCTAGGTAATGGATACCTATTTTTGATAGTGAGCTCGTTAAGCTTGCGATTATCAATGCAAAGCCTAAGAGTACCATCTGGCTTCATAACAAAGACAGCGGCTGCGCCCCAAGGAGATGAGCAAGAACGAATAAATTGCTTGGCTTCCAATTCAGATAATTGTTCCTTGAGCTCCTTATTTTCCTTAGCAGACATCCTCGTGGGAGGACAACTGACAGGATGAGCACCAGAGATAATATCAATACGGTACTCAATTGCCCTCTTCGGCGACAAACTCGAAATAGGCTCAAAGACATCAGAAAAATCACAAACAACTAGAATATTAGCTATGACGTCCTCCTATTCGAAGGAAGAAATGGGAGCATTTGAAGTATGGTCCACGTCTCGAAATGTAATTGATAACTGCTCGATAACATTTGAATGCTTGAGATATAAAGTTCTTTCGGGACATAGGATTTGAACTTCATAACGGACGAGTCAATCCATCCCCAAAATCATATCAAAACAAAGGTGATCCATAACATGCAGATTCCAATGAAAGGAAAAACCACACAGAATAATCTCAACATCAACACATAACAAACCAAGAGTAGAGGATCTACCAATAGGATTCACAATCCTCAAAGGGTCGCAAAGACTAATAACATCAACAAGCTCCTTTGACACGAATGAATATGATGCACCCGTATCGAAAAGAACTCTAATAGAACGACCATGAAATAAAATAAAACCTTCCAAAAAAGAAAGAGGAATACCTTTGGGCTGAGAAGAATCACCAGAAGCTTTAGCAACATTAAGCTTCCTAAATTTGAAACCCTTAGGAGCAGTAGGACAATCAAAAACCCAATCACCTTCTTTCTTACAATAGCGGCACATGCGAGGCTTAGGACACCTATGAAGAAGATGATCCAGAGAACCAAAATTATAGCACGCCCTCTGATTAGAAAGTGCTCTACTAGGCTGAGAACTAGAGGTAGCTTGCTTCTTCTTCTTGTTGGAAGAAGAATTAGGCTTATGAAATGGAAACCTCTTCTTGTTGGGGTTCTTAGAAACCTCATCCTTAGCACAACTATCATGTTCCTTTTCAACAGCTTCAAGGCAAAGTGCCGAATCAACAAGTTCCTCAAAAGGAAGCTTAAGCTGAAGCAAAAGGACTTTCTTCAAATAGTTCTTCAAACCTTCAACAAATCTAAGATTTTTCTTACGCGGAGCGTGTATGAACTCAACTCCATATTTGGATAACACCTTGAAAGATGCAACATAATCAGAAATAGAGAACTTTCCTATTTTAGCTCAAGGAAACTACGAGCAAGATTAGCCTTTTCTGATTCAGGAACGAACTTATGTTCGAAACGTTCCTTAAACTATATCCATGAGAGAGAGGACTCATCAACTTCCACAATCAAAAGCTCATACCAATCAAGCGCATGTTCTTGCAACATACTAGATGCCACGAGAACGCGATGATGATCTGAAAGATCCATCTGAGAAAATATGCGCTCATGAGCATGCAACCAAGTTTGAACCTCTAATACACTTTTCGATCCCTTGAAAGGCTTCCCTCCAAGGTGGGAATAGTCACTACATATGCGGGCGAAGGCAGATTTGTGAGTAGGAGCCGCGGGAGTAGCAATAGAAGGCTGAGTACCTCGAAATAGCTCCATAAACTGATCAGCTGACATATAGACTCCGTCCGGATGAGAACCACTGGACGGACCTGCGGCAGAATGCTTCCCTCTAACTCTTTCAGCCATATGCTGAGAGAACAAGAGGAGATAAGGATTAGTTAAAACAATACTAGATTGATAAGGAATTTTACAATTGTAGTACTACGGAAATATGAGACTTATTCCTAGACATATTCCAACATGTTACAGTGGATAAAAGTTGAAGAACAACAAAGGAATAGATTAGAAAGGCACGAATAAAACCTTCGAATAGTTGTAACACATGTTCCATTCTGCTTCTGTTCCGTGTTTATTATAATTTGTTTCGAATCTCACCTCTGATACCAAGCTATGACACCTTACCTCTATGCTTACAATAACAAAGGTTATTATCAGGAATAACGTCTGCTGTTGCTAAGAATAAGGCTTGTTGGAAGCAACCATTCGTAAGTTATTGCATAGATGAGTTTTGATTACATCAATAAGAGTTGTGTAAATTATTCCCAACGATATATATTCAATCCAGATCTAAAACGAAACCACGGTAGCTTAAGAAAAATTCAGAAAAACTCATAACAACAACAACATAGATAAGTATAATCACATCGGAACAAAAATATTAAATATAGCGGAAGATACGTCTGGGTACATGCTACAACACTCGATGGTTCACATGAACCAAATATACATAAACATAGCCATCAATACGTACATGAGACGAGAGTCAATACACCAAATGTAACACCTCGAAGTCTAAACAAAAGATGAGGTGAAATCATAAAAGCTGAAGCAACAAACGAATCAGAGACTGCGATTATCCTGAAATAACTCGGTCTGACACGAGTATTACTTAAAAGAAAATAATAAATGGATCAGTCTAATTTAATCTTAGAAATGAATGCATCATAAACAAAATCAAAGAAAATTAAACATAATCTTGAATGAGACTATTCAACATAATAATCAACATAGTTTAAATGAAGAAATCTCAATAACTTCATCAAAATCAACTCTCAAATTCAAAGTTGAATTCAAAACAGCAATGCACAAAAATCTAGAAATCAAAATAAGGTAACTAGAAAACCAGCATAAAAGTGGTTCGATCCCAGCATATGGCGATTCTAAGCTACGCCGCACGTGCATCTTATATGGCCGAAGCCTACTAAGTACTGTCATCATAATATTTGGCGCCCAATAAATGACCCGAAGGTCTAGTACTGGTAATTGACCCGAGGGTCCATCATAGTGCCTCGAAAGCCCAACAAAATCATCAAAATCTTCAAACAACAACTCCACGGACATTATTTCAATTAACGAGTCCGGAATTAACCGAATTTGTAAAAGCAAGGTTCCATATTTCGCACTTTTGCTAAATCATTTAAATCTCATCATTATTTTTTGAATGTGCAAAGTTGTGTACTTCATATAAATAAAATTTACTTTCTCAAATGGACAAGTCCAGAATTAATCGGATCAGTAAAAGTAAGGACTCATCGTCCTTAATTTTACTGAAGCGTTTAAATCGACCTCGTTCTTTGAAAGCGTAAATTGTAAATTTTTTGGAAACAATTATATTTTAAAAGATTTGAAAACACGTGATTAAAGCAGCAACTTCCATAGCAATTTCGACAAGGAAATTGCGCTTCACAAAACACCGTAGAAACAAATATCAAATCAGCGTTGCGGGTTTTCTTGGTTGCAAGATAGCCGCTTGAAAATTCACTTTAAATTGACGGTTACCGAAGTCAAAACAACAGTAATTTTATTCGTCGAAAATCTCATCAAAACAACATGCTTCAAATATATACACCGAGGTAAAAATCCGTTATAAAAATGGGGGCAACAAAATACGTTTCAAAATGAAACATAGGTTCAAAATAAATTAAACATTAGACTGCACTACTATGTATTCATCAAATATAGTACTGCCTGGACTTAGTAACGTGCAACTCAAATTTGCACGCACATAACCAATATGAACAAAATAAAACTTGAACTATATTTTCGTGCAACATGTATTAACACGCAAAAAGGGAATAGGAAACATAAATAAATTACATGCAACCTACACCCACGCACGTGACAAAACTTTTAAAAGGACTAGACTTGACTTCGAGATTAACATGTTTGCAAACATGAATTATAAAATGAAAATGTACATAACAGACGAAGAATGTACACTGTCTCTGTCTTATCTAGGTAGCAAAGAACGAATTGTATTTATTCGTGCAGGGCAATGCATTTTCACACACGCTGCAATATGGAATGGAAAATGAAGTGACCTGTACTCATTTTTGCAAAATGCACTCTATACATACAAAAATATAAAAATAAAAATATCAAATGACCTGAACATAATTCGGTGACTTATTTTCGTGTTTCACTCATTTGCATGCAAGTAACATAATATCCTGGGCATAAATTTTAGGGTGCACGTAATAGATTTTAAAAAAAATACAAAATGACCTGGATTTCTTTTTCGACGCACGAATAAAATGCAAATTAATGTGACCTGGACAATACTATATATCCGCACGCAGTTATAAAGAAGTGAGTTACACGACCTGGTGCACGCATATATGAAGTTAACGAAAATAATTGACTTGGAACCCATTTTGCAAAAAAAAGACAAAAATATAACCTGACTTTGGCCTCGTGTATTACATGCACGCAAGAAATAATGCTAAATCAAAGAAGACCTGGCCATATGCCTTTATACTTCAACCTGCACCCTGGACATTAATTTGTGCTACCAATTCACACGTACCAAATGAAACAAAAAAATATATGGGCAATAAAATTTTCATGCACAGCATAAAATGCAAAACGAAAGGGAAAAAGAAAACTTGAGCAATATAGTTTGCACCCAAAAATGGAATGATGAATAAATTAGAAGTGTGAATTTTGAACTCACCTTAGATTTTGTTTCAGAAACAACTAGCAAAAAAGATCTAAGAGGGGGCAAATTTTTTGAAACGCCATTAATGTTTTCTCCGAGCCATTGGAAATAAATGAAAATGAAAGAATGATGCTACTGGAAAACTGAGCAACAGAATGTAGCAGGCATTTACTTTTCTCTTCCGAAATGTGTATAAGTCAAAGAATGAATGTGTTGGCAATGGTTTGTGGTACATTGGCATTTAATTGTAGACGTGCATAAAAGAAGAAAGGACACATTGCGTAGAAATGACGATGGCAAAAGTGTTTTCCACATTTTCTTTACAAAATTGGTGACAGCAAGTGCAAAGTTTTCAAACTTTTGTGATAGCAAAGTGTTCATTTTTTGCTTTAATAAAATTTGTGTTTACAGCAAAGTGTTCACATATTTGCTATTAACTTGGATCTATTCCTACACGTGAAGAAGGCAAATGCAGTTCATTTTCAAAGTGCACCACTTTGAAGAATTCGCTGACTTTGCAGTATTTTTGCATTGCAATTTTTTTTAAAATCTCAATTTTAAATTTCTATTTTAAATTTTTATTTCGACGGTAATGAAAAATCACGGTTGTTACATACTAGTCTAATAATACGTTTTAAATTTAAATTTTAAATTTGAACCGTCCCAAATTCCCAGCTAAAAATCTTGACTTCCTAACGAAGCATGCACCTAGGCATTTATAATGTTATACACCTATTTCGATTGCAATGGAAAAGGTTTCGAGTCATAATTCGATCGTATGGAGAAGATAGCCTTTTAGACTCAGTTATTATATTAAATTTTCGATATAGATTCATCGCTCACATATCAACTCCAAACACTACGAAAATTGAAATCCGATAATAATATAATATTATGGATCCAATGGAACTGGTTTCGTTGAATTCCCATACTGTGCCTCAGAAGGCTATTTTTAAATGTCAACTTAAATGATATATTTTCAAAACTGAACAAAACACTTCCAAATTCAATTTTAACACTTTTACTATCTTCAGTACTATCAATTTAAATTTTACAAGCCTTCAAATTACTTTTAACGGGCTTAAAACTGAAGATTCAATAATTTACCCAATTTCAGTTTATTAATTCCAATAACTTAATTGCTAAATAATAATAATATTTAATTAAAAATTAACTTTCAAATATTTAAAATTAATTAAATATTCCAATTTCAAACATCCAAAAATTCAGGGTCGTCACATTCCTCCCCCTTAAAAGAATTTCATCCCCAAATTGCTAGTTAAGAAGAACGATCCAATACCGATTACTATTTTCCAAAACCAAACAGTTTTATCAACTTGCCATAACGTATCTTTTATCAAAGACCCACTATTACTTCGACCAACTTTCCAAAAACCTTCCATAGTTTCCAACAACATTATTTACTCCACTTATTCAAATTTAAATTTAAATCCAAATTTAAATCATCAAATTTCTCAAAAATTTGCTAACTCTCTAAATTTCCAAAAAATTTCGCCAGCATCTCCTTTGTGCGGCTAGCTCGGTACAACTACAAAATGCCCCTACGGTCTCACAAATTCCAAAAGAAAACAAAAGGCCAAGTGGCTAAACCAGAAAATCATCAAATTTCATAAGAAATTTAAAAACATATCTTTTCCGAGCAAATTTTAATTTGTCCTCTGTAATCAAAAATCCTAAATTCACTTTTCTAATCCTTTAGTTCCAACTAAACAATTAGTTTAACTTCCATTTCCGAAATCCCTTATTTCAATTCCAATTTGAAATCGTTTTGTAGCTAACAAAAATTTTCTAACTCCCAAAATTTTTGAAAATTTTTGGCAGTCTCCTTTGTGCGGAGGTGCTTTTACAATTTGACAAGAGATATGAATATATACACATCGACCCACATGGTCGGAAAAACAAATACAGTTCATATTTCCTATTTTTATTGCATAGGCATACCTCTATTTTTTTTTTAAGCAAGCGGCTTATTATTTTAGCAATTAGTGCATCCAAATCAAGCCAAACGGTTTCCCAGTACCTGTACTTACTCAATTTAAATAAGTAAGTGCCAAAATCATGTAACTTAACAACATTTTACATATTTAACTAGTAAGCATACGAGTTTCTATAAGTAATGCAGGTTAAACAATATTTATAAGCAACTTGTAGGGTTCCAACATTAATTTAATTGTTTACAACCAATTCGTATACAACTTCATTCAATTTAAATGGTTTACAACTCAATTGCTTACATTCAATTCATTTCTAATCCAAACAACTCACATTTATTTCAGTTGATTCCAAAAATCAATTTTATTTACTTCTGGCAATCCATAGAACAATTATTTACTTCTGTTTAAGTCGAACGACTAATTTATTCTATGCAGTTTGACGATATTCTCTTAATAGAATATCCATTTTTAATTTTATCTACATGCAATTGATTCGAACTCATTTTATATTAAATTCCATCCCATTTTAATTCATTCACAACCATTTTATTTAGCTCGACACATTCCATGCTTGCATACTACTAATCATTCCCAAATTAATTCAACCCAAGCTTTTATTTAATGGACTTCCATTCTTACTCGAAGTCGAGCTTCAAATTATTTTTAACTTAAGTTAGTTTACTTCAATTTATTCCTACTTCAAACTTAAGTTCACTTCTATTTAATTGATTCTCATCTAATTGAATTCCATTTAATTTAGTTAGCCCATCCATTTTATTTTAATTCACCTTCTCAATTTATCAAAATAATATCCAAGCACATGCTAAATTCATTTATACTCGAATTGGATTTTATTTATAACTCAAATCATTTCTATTATAATCCAATTCTATTTTATTTTTACAACATCTCCACTTTTTTCAATTCATTATCGATCCAAGTCGAATTCTATTTATAATTTGAGTTTATTTCCAAAGTTCATTATTAACTTACAATCCATTTCATTTAACCAAGTTAAATTTTATTAACATACTTAATCAAATAATTTATTTAGCTGATTAGTTTACATCCACCTTTTAAATCAATATTCGATTTTATTACACTTCATTAAATTTTTCCAGAGTTCAATTTTTTTTATATAATTCCAGTTTTGATTTTCTTTCATTTTCCAAAATTCCAACACTTTATTTCGGCTTATTTATTCCCTTTTTACATTTTTATATGCTACTCACTTATTAGTATTCATACTTCTCCATCCATTTACAGTCAATCACATTTTCACTTTACTCTTAACTAGGGATTATATTTTTATTTCAATTCTTTTCAATTCTTCTATAAGCCTCCAAAGCTTATTTATCCCAATTCAATACTTACTTAGTTTACGCTTATTTACTTAAGTACGAAATTTCATTCCATTCAATATTATCTATAACTCAACTGAATTTATTTCAATTCCATTTTATTTAACTTAACTTCAGTTAAATTTGGCACCATACCATTCTCTTTAATCCACTCAATCCACTTGAATTAAAATTAGGAAATAACTTACTTTCACTTAATATCATCTACATCTCAATTTATTTCGTTTCAATTCAATTTCAACTTAATTCAAAAACAACTGGATTTTATTTTCTGTTTAATTCATTTTTTTCAATCCAATTAAATTTTATCTCCCAATCCAAATTTAATTTCTATTTTTCCATTCCAATCACATTCAAGATTTACTAATTATTTCTTCCAATCAACTTTTAAATTTTCCATTCAAGCCGAAATCAATTAAACTTTCCACAATTTAATTCCTTCACTATTATCCAAGTTAAATTTATTTTAACTCTCTTCTTATTTTTTCACCTTTAAATTTTGATTACAACATTCACATCTCTTATTTTCCTTCCTTATTTAAAAATCATCTCAAGTTATAAGTTTATAACCTATCTCATCAAGATTTTCAATCCAAATAAGGATTCAAGATTTTTGAACACCTGGCTTTTGTTTCAAATCATTTTGAAATCGCCAGTATCTTAAAATCACACTTCTTAAATTTTTAAACCAATCCTGGTTTTTATCCCCAACAAATTTCCTTTGAAATTTCAAAACCAAACTAGTTCTTCTGAACAAATCTATTTGGCAGTAGTCCGTCACTTAGAAACTCGAAAATGAACCGATGATGCTGCAGTCATCACCGAAGTTATTTTCCAACGACTGAAGTAAGTTCAATGCTATATTCCTTCCCAAAATTTATTTGAAACAATTTCCTTTAAGAAATACCTTCAAAATAATAATGCTATTATTTGTCTTCAAAACACTTCAAAAAAAAACACTTCCATAACCTCTGGGATTTTAAATTTATAGATTTGATTTAATTCAAATTTTAACCATAATTCATTTGTATAATTAATGCTCATACAAATTCCCATTTGATTATACAAGTCATTTCAATTTTTATTTGTTTATATTATTATCATCCACACATCCATGTTATATAACAATTTAAGGAAAATATTTCTTTTACAGCAAAATATACTTTTGGGTCAAATTATTTCATTCACCCACCTTAAAACAATACTGTGTCAATTTATCGTGTCAGGTGTTCATGAACTCTTCCCGAATAGCGGCTAACTTACTCGATCAGAATTCATATTCCACCCAACCAATAAGTCAACACAATATTAAAACAATTTATATTCACTAACAAATACGCGCTCATATCTATTAATACGCTCAAACTAATTCTAGAGTATTACAGACTCTATTTTCAATGAGTAATCCCCACCAGAGCAAAGGTTCTCGCTTAACCTTCTGCTATGATACCACTATATCATGACCCGATTTTTCGATGCCTGAAAACCAAACCATGAAGGTTAAGGAAGAAGAGGTCGAAGAAGAAAATAGAAAATAACATCAGAATCTAACCAACACAGCGGAATAAAATATAATAGATAATAATAGATCTTTACACAAAAGAAAACTATATCTGTTTATTCTCAGTGAATTGTAATTGAAGGAAATATTAAAGGATTGTAATCAAATCATCAATAAAAGAGTTTAAAGTGGACGTAGGCTCAATCTTAAGCCGAACCACTATAAAATTGCCGTCTTTTACTGCTTTTCTGTGATTTCTCTTCTTATACTCTAATTCCCATGCAAACGGGTGACGCTTTCATACTCACTCTACTTACACCGGGGTGTTAGCGTCAGATTTTTACGTTAACATCTTTGGTGATTTCACTGAGAATTGAACTCAGGATACTGTCATCATAGCTTCACAGAAATTTATAGAAAGGATCTCTCTAAAAACCAGGAGTTTATCAAAAATAATGGCCCCCGAAAGAAAACGCAAGTCTGTTAGATCCGACGATGCTCGCGAGACTACTGCCACTTCTCCTCCTTTAAGTCAAACAACTCCAACTGTCGGAGTTACACGAGCAAAGCTGGATGCCGTGGTATCTGGGCTACATCGACAAATGGAAGTTCGGAATAACCTAATGATGGAAAGGTTGAATGCTTTATTTGAGGCAAACTGCCAGCCGGCAACTAAGGAGGGAAACCTTGCCGATGAAGTGGAGAATGTGGAAGGAAGAAATATCCCTCAAAGGCCAGCTGACCAAGTGGAAATGACACCTCCCCAAGCCGGAGGATTGGGGCCACAACCAACCCTCCGTGAACGGTTGTCAAGACAAAATTCGGAGAGAATGGCTGATGTTTGTCCCGCTGAGCCTCAAAATGATGAAGAGTATTTCTCAGGCATGGTTCGTCAGATTATGAAGGAAAGTATGCAAAGGAATGAAGATGAGAAAGAATGGGGTTTCGCTCCGAGCAAAACTCCATTCACTGGAAAGATCTTGAAAGCAGAATTCCCAAGGAAGTTTGTCCCTCCAACTATTCCAGCTTACAAGGGAACGAGCAATCCTAATGAGTTTCTGTATAAGCATGATTGGCACATGACGGGTGCCAGAGCCTCTGATGAGGTCAAATGCAGGTATTTTCCAGTATACCTGGAAGGAGTTGCTTTACTTTGGTTCACAAAGCTGCCGGTCCGATCGATAGACCAATTTTCAGATTTGACTTGGAAATTCAAGGAACAATTTCGATTGTATGCATCAAAGGCAAAGGATATAAAGTCATTATCCAGCTTGGAGCAGAATCCTGGAGAATCCAGTAGAGCTTTCTTGAATCGCTTCAATATAGCTCAGGCTGAAGTAGACAACGCAGAGCCGAGAATGATTTTGACGTACCTGATGAAGGCTATTGATAAGACAAGTGAGTTCGGGAGGTGGTTCAAAATGAAAGAACCGAATTCACTTGACAAGTTTTATAAGAAAGCCGATGAATTCATGCGCCTGGAAAGCCTCCAAGCACCAACTAAGGTGGTATCAACAGATACTGGAAATAGTAATGCTGTTCCGAATAAGAAGGAATCTATCAATCAGAAGATGGGGAACGATGGTCAGAAGAGGCAAGGAGATGCAAAGAAAGGTCGTCCCTTCAACTTCACCCCTCTGACTGATACCCCGGAGAACATCTACTTTGCAAACAAAGACACGGTCGAATTCCCCGCGCCAGCTAAGCAAAGAGTTAATAGGAAAGCTGAGAAGAATGGAAGGTTTTTCCGGTTCCATAACCAACCCGGGCATGATACTAACGAGTGCCATCACTTGAAGGAAGTAATTGAGGAACTATTGAAGGAAAACAAGCTCCAGCAATATGTAAAAAGGAACAAGAATGGCCTAACTTCGTCAACTCAAGGACAACAGGTTCCTGTTCATCGTCCTAGCTTAAGTGAAAAGGCGGCAGCCCATGAAACAGAGAGGCCTGTTATAAATGTGGATACAGGGGGCCCTCACCCAGCTGGTAGGAGTTGGGGTGAGATGGAAAGATACGCCCGTGCTTTGAAGTATGCACGGCAGATGAAATTGTTTTTGTGTTAGAAGAAGCTGCACCCCTGAAGCATCAGAAAACTTTTAATGATAACATTATATTCAGTTCTAGGGATTCGATGGGTGTTGAAGCTCCTACCATTGATCCTTTGGTCATCTCCACTGGCATTGGGCCAGCTACTATGAAAAGAGTTCTGGTTGACTGTGGAGCTTTGTGCAATATTCTCTTCAAGAAAACTTTTGATCAGATGAAGATTCCAATAGCTGACGTTCATGCTTCATCGCTAAAGATTGCTGGTTTTACTAGGGAGCCGAAACAGCCAATTGGGACTATCGATTTGTCCATAGAGCTTGGAGAGGGGCAGAGAAAAGTGGCTCGAAAACAGACCTTTGTTATTGTTGAAGAATTTTCTGCCTACAACGCCTTCCTAGGCCGACCAACTCTGACAGCATTTAAAGCTATTCTTGCCCCATGGTGTCTGACCATAAAATTCCCCACAGATAATGGAGTCGGTGTGATGAAAGGGGATCAGAATGCTGGACGAGAATGTTATCTTACAGAGTTGCGTGAAACGAGGAAGAGAGAAATGGGAAAAGATGCGGCAGCCCCAGTCCGCATCAAAGAATCAACCTTGTAGCAATTACAGGGTGGACCCTGCACAGGCGAACATAGCGGTGCACGAAAAGAGTTTGATCCAGAAAAGCCAGTGCAGGGGAGAATAGAGTGGTACCAGTTGAAGTGATAGTGCCGGTACCTGTTGACCCGAAAGACCCAAATAAAGTGTTGAATGTGGATTCGCAGCTTAATGCAACGGTTCAAAATGTTTTGATATCATTTTTGAAAGAAAATTTGGATGTATTTGCTTGGACTCATGCTGATATGTGTGGAATATCTCCAGAAATTGCAGTGCATACCTTGAATATTGATCCAAAGTTTACACCGGTAAAGCAGAAAAGAAGAACTCAAGGTCCTGAAAGGTCAGCAGCATTGAAAGAAGAGGTTGATCGGCTCATGGAGAATGGTTTTATCAGGGAATCTACTTATCCGAATTGGGTCTCAAATCCTATACTGGTTAAAAAAGCTAATGGGAAATGGAGAGTGTGCATTGACTTTTCAGATCTAAACAAAGCCTGCCCGAAAGACTGCTTCCTGTTACCCAGGATTGACCAGTTGGTGGATGGAATGGCGGGGCATGAATTGCTATCTTTTATAGATGCCTACTCCGGATATAACCAGATCATGATGCATGAGCCAGATCAGGAGGACACGAGCTTTATCACCAATGTTGGCCTCTACTGCTACAGAGTCATGCCTTTCAGACTTAAGAATGCGGGGGCAACTTAACAAAGACTTGTTAATGCCATGTTTAAACCACAGATTGGCAAGACTATGGAAGTTTATGTCGATGATATGCTGGTAAAGTCAAAGAAAGCAGTGGACCACATGGATCACTTGGCAGAGATGTTCTTAATCCTCCGAAAGTACGGTATGAAGCTGAATCCTTTGAAGTGTTCATTTGGGGAAGAATCTGGAAAGTTTCTGGGTTTCATTGTGAGTGTAAGGGGCATTGAAGCTAATCCTTATCAGATAACTGCCTTAAGAGAAGTCCAAAATCCTAGAACGAAGAAGGAATTGCAAAGTCTCAATGGAAAAGTTGCTGCCTTGAGTCGGTTCATTTCCAAAACAACTGATAAATGCATTCCATTCTTTGAAGCTCTAAAGAAAGGAAGAAAAAACTTTGACTGGACTCCTGAATGCCAGAAAGCTTTCAATGAGCTGATTCGGCATATGGAAACACCTCCTATACTTTCTAAGCCCGACAATGGTGAAGATCTCTTTGTATATTTGGCAATCTCGTCTCATGCCCTTAGCGAAGCTTTGGTACGAGGGGAGGCAAAAATTCAGCGCCCGGTTTACTACATCAGCAAGAGATTCACTGGGGCAGAATTAAACTATTCAATGTTGGAAAAGCTCGCCTATTGTCTACTGATTGCATCAAGAAAATTGAGGTCATATTTCCAAGCTCATCCCATCAAAGTCCTCACCGATCAGCCCTTGAAGCAAGTCCTGTTTCATCCTGAGACTTCGGGTCGTCTTTTGAAGTGGAATATTGAGCTCAGTCAATATGACATCACTTATCATCCCCGGAGAGCAATCAAGGGACAAGCTTTGGCAGACTTCATCGCAGAATGTACAGACAAAGGTGATAGTGAGGAGGTGGTAACCGATAATTCCCCACTTCTATGGAAATTGCATGTTGATGGCGCAAGAAACGATTACTGTTCCGGGGCTGGGGTTCTGCTTGAAACCCCTGCAGGACGGTCACTGTGTTATGCATTGAGATTAGAATTCCTTCGACTAATATTGAGGCAGAATATGAAGCTCTCATTGCTGGCCTGAAGATTGCAAAAGAACTGAACATCAAGGCATTGTAGATCTTCAGTGATTAAAGGGGGAAACCTGCCTGCTTATTTGTCAAGAGCCTGGGAGTTTCTCGAGGACCTGGACCATTATACGATAAACCATATACCTCGAGAAGAGAACATGAAGGCAGATTCCCTCGCAAAGTAGGCAAGCACTGGTGAAGCTCAATTATTACGATTAGTTCCTGTGGAAGTCCTATCAACTCCAAGCATTGATGAAATGGATATTGACTGGATCATGACTATATCACTGGAGCGAGAATCATGGATGACTCCGATATTGGAATACCTGCGCGACGGCTCTCTACCAGAAAGCTCAAGAGAACGGGAGAAGTTGTTAAGAAAAGCATCCAGATTTGTAATTCAAGATAGCCGATTGTATAGGCGGGGATTCTCAATGCCATTACTCCAATGTGTGACCAAGGAATAAGCTAAGACAATTCTAACTGAGGTACACGGAGGAGAGTGTGGAGACCATTCAGGAGGTCAAACTTTAGCAAAGAAAATTCTCCGTTATGGATATTTTTATCCAGATATTAATCGTGATGCCGCGAGTTACGCCCGAAAATGTGACCGATTCCAAAGATTTGCAAAAATCCCAAGAGCACCTTCCACTGAGATAACACAGATGGTCAGTCCGTGGCCATTTGCTATTTGGGGAATAGATCTCATCGGGCCTTTGCCAACTGCAAAATACGGAATCATATATGCTATAGTTGCTGTTGATTATTTTACTAAATGGGCTGAATCTGAACCCTTCGCTACTATTACCTCTAAGAAAATGATAAACTTTGTAACTAAGAGTATCATTTGTAGGTATGGTGTGCCTCAAAAGATAATCACAGAAAATGGAACCCAATTTGAAAGTAAAGAGTTCCAAGATATTTGTAAGAAATTCAAGATCCAAAAAAGTTTCTCAGCAGTAGCTCATCCGTCGGCAAAAGGGAAAGTGGAAGCAGTGAATAAAATTATCAAATCAACCATCAAAATGCAGCTAGAAAAAGCAAAAGGTGGTTGGGTTAATAAGCTGCCACTAGCACTATGGGCATACAGAACTACCCACAAAACTGCGACTAGGCACACACAATTTTGATTGGCATATGGATCGGAAGCAATGATTCCAGTGGAAACAGAAGTCCCTTCGCACAGAAGAATCCATTTCAATCAAAACGAAAATGAAAAGCTGCAACTTGAAGCCCTTGACTTCCTTGATGAAAAAAGGGAAGAAGCTGAGCTCAGAATTACGGCTCATCAGCAAAGAATAGCCAGTAACTTTAATTCCAAAGTTCGCCGGTGCAGCTTTGAAGTTGGGGATCTAATCTTAAAAAGAATTATGACACCTACAGGTGTGCTTGGACCAAACTGGGAGGGGCCGTATGTTATAGGCCAAAAACTTCTTGAAGGCACATTCAAAATTGTAACTGTCGAAGGAGACCCAATTCCAAGAGCTTGGAACCGCAATCATTTGCGCCCATATTTTACTTAAAGGCTTTAATGATATATTATAAAAGAATGATGAATGTATGATTCTTGTATTGAAAGCAGTTGTAAAGCCAGTGCAAATGAATAATAAGAACTATATAGTGGATGTAGGCCCAGTTCTTGGCCAATACCACTATAAATCTTGTGTTATTTACTATTATAAACAGCTTTGTTTTATTTCGACATATAAAATGCGTCAATTGTGTTACTAAAGTGTCGATTTAATAACGCAGGCCATAAAAACAAAGCTTACCCATCGTAAGACCAAGCAATCCCCGACACCATCCAACAAGCAAACGCTAAGCCGTTCAAAATTTCCATACTCAAATCCTATGGAAGAAGTGCTTCAAACAAAAAGTTAGTGATTTTGCTGGAAGTGGGCCCTTGCTAACCTACTGTGGATGTTTGTACAAACGAGAATCCAGTTAAATAGCCTGTGTCTGACACCACCAACTCGCTGAACTATGAAGTATATTTATTTGGATAAAGGAAATTGTTGGCTACTAAAAGGGAAGTGTATTTGGAAAAGATAACGGGATCGCCGATATGAATAGATCGCAAAGAGACATGGGCGAGCAAGCATCAGACAACAAAAGACCTCTTCGGAGGCACAAGCCCTCTTCGGAGGCACAACTCTTCGGAGGATAAAGACCTCAAACGGGGCATGCCAGAAGACTTTCTCAACAAAAAAGATTAGTATGGAATGACCGGGAGCACCTTCCCGACTGGAAGGCAAGGCGCTTGTTCACTAGCTGAGACAGTTTGTGCAGACAAGCGTCCAAGTAACTTGCGTCCGCCCCGTGAATCCATACGATGATCAGAGGCACCTTACCAACTGAAAGGCAAGGCGCTTGTTCACTAGTTGAGACAATCTGCGCAAATAAGCGTCCAAGTAACTTGCGTCCGCCCCATGAATCCAACCAACCATGAGGAAGAAACTTCCAGGTATCCTCGGAGGCACGCATTCCACCGAGATTTGAAATAAAACTTCACAAGTGCTGGAATGTGAAAAGCCCTCTTCGGAGGCCCATTTAACCATAGTTGAAATGCTAAAAGACCTCGAGTGGGCCTCGCCAGAAAAAGAGAGTTCTTTCTCGACAGAAAGTTGCGGACTAATCGGTGGCATAGAACACTTGTGTCCGCCCTGTGAATCCATCCAATTAAGAGAAAGAAGCTCCAAACTTCCAGGCAAAAGCCCTACTCAGAGGCACACATTTCACCGTGACCTAAAATAAAACTTCACACGAGTCGAAATGTGAAAAGCCCTCTTTGGAGGCCCGCTTCCCAGCAAACAGGGAAAAGATAAAAGCCTCTCCCAAGGGGCAGAAACAAAAAAGACCTCTTCTCAGAGGCACAATCAAACAAAAAAGACCTCTTCCCAGAGGCACAATCAAACAAAAAAGACCTCTTCCCAGAGGCACAATCAAACAAAAAACCCTCTTCGGAGGCACAAGTAGGTCGAAGCCCTTTTTCGGAAGCCTACTGTATTTTTTTTTTTTAAAAAAGAGACAAGACTCCTCCAATATGAAGTGCATTCTACTAAACTAGAAAAATATTTTCTTGGAACGGAAATATTATCCTATAAAGTACAAATGCAAACTTCCTTCAAATGGATGAGTTGTTCTCTAAAGGAAGAGTACAAGTCTTCTCGAAACAGAAGAGTTGTTCTCCGGAACTTTGCCAATGTGAAAGAGATTGCAATAAACCATGGTCTAGGGGCAATACAGTATAGTCATCACAAAAACGAAAACAATGCTCAATAAACATACCATAGGTTTACTGCAACCTCACAAAAAGAGAATAAAGAAACTTGCATGAAAACAGAAAGTAAAAGCGTTCTCAAATACAGACAGAAATTTGTATAAGTAAATGAACCCTTTTATTCCATACTACGAGAATTTTATACATATGTAGGTTTCAAAGTAAAAGAAAGCGGGGATTGGTACCCGCACAATCTCCAGTCAACACAAGCTTATCTACAAGCAAAAAGCAAAGAGCGAGATAAGAAGCACATAACCAAAGCCATCATTTCTTCTTCTTTCCACCTTTTGTGCTTGCGCCCGGCCGGATGATCAACTTGCTGGGCCAGCTTATAAGAGTAGGGGAAGAAGGAGAAAGGGGCACAATTGGACCTTCTTCTGCTTTTTCCTCACCGGCTGAGGCTTCCTTCTTCTTCTTTGAAACTCCACTTTTCCCCCTCTTCTTGGAAGAAGACCCACTTCCTGGAGTGAGAAGTGTGGTTAACGGCATATCGTCAGAACCAGTTGGTTCCGGAGTCTTTTCGCTCTATTCGGGTTCTTCTCCCCTATGTTCTTGAGAAGCAATGGGATCGTCCAAGTCTTGGAGTGCTTCTATTTGCTCCTCTTGTGACCCCTGTTGAGAGGCATAAGGAGGAGTCACCTGAAGAGACGAAGGAGGAATAATTGGAGGAGGGGAAGTCTGAACAATACTCGGCACTTTCTCTACAGAAGAAAAATGGATAAAATCAGTAAAGATAGGAGATAAAGGCTCGTTGAGATTTAGGAAATAATCATGAAGCACATCAAACTCATGTGAAGCAAATGAACAGTTTACTTGAGCAAGATCAGCATTAAGTTACTTGGAGAGGTTGACTTTCTAACGTCGATTTCATAAGCTTGTGCTTCAGTGCTTTCTTCGCCTTCGTCTCCACCCTGTGCGCTTGCAATCTCAGTTATGACTTTAGCCATGGGCGAAGAATGGGAACCGGAGCCCATGATATCAATGTCGGCCGAAGTCGAAGGAGGGGCAGGGGCAACTAAAGGTGCTTCTTTCTCTGAATGCTCCCCTCCCATCGTTTCGGCTCGCACTTTAACAAGCTGCTCCTTTCCTCTGGCGAGAGTAGCACAAGTTTCGTCATCAAAGTAGTGTGCCACAAGTTCATCTTCGGAATAACCGGCACCTTTACGCATATCCATTATAGCCTCCCACACTTCAGCCAAAATAATTACGTATTTAGGCCCTAAAAATGCAAGGCTGCCATGCCCCAGGACGCTTTAGACGTAAAAATCAAACAAAGTAGAGCTGATGTTGGCTTTTGTCTCTTCATGAGATTGTTCAGTGGCTCTCTTTCCAGCCATGGCCTCATCACGTTCTTTCTCGGTCTTTTATAATTGAGCTTTCAGCCTCATGATTTTTAAGTCCTGGGAGTTAGCTTTCTCCCGTAACTCTGCAAAGTCAGCATGATATTTTTCCACCGTCTTCTGTGTAGCTTCAAGACGGGTTTCAACATACCATTGAGCGGCATGAGCATCTCCAACTTGCTTCTGAAGCACTTCTTCCTTTTGAGTGTAAGAGGTGGAAGAAGTAGCAAGCTCATGCTTAAGTTTCTCGACCTCCGCCTCAAGCTTTTCGTTGTACTCAGCGATGTTTTTCATTTCGGTGTTGTGCTGATCAAGAATTTTCTGCCATTCAGACTTGTCATTCTCCATCGTCAGCATAGCTTCAAGGTTGGCCTGGTTCACCCTCTGAAGCTCATCGACGAGCTTTTGCCACGCTGACATTCTCTCAATTTCAAGTTTAACAGTGTCAAGATTTCGTAGCATGGCCTCTTTGTCGATGGGAACCAAGTCAAGGTCAAAGCGGACTCCCTTTAAGCACCAATGCGGGAACCGACTTTGAAGGGTTGGTGGACCTCTCTCAACTTGGTACGAGGGTCTGCCGAGAAGTGTCTGAATGTCGGCTCGTTCAAGGGCAGGAGACTTTGAAGGAATTTTAAGAGAAGTGAGAGCAGCGGCCTTTTCTGAAGTTGCAGATGTGGTCTTTTCATCAAGCCTGGTCCGCTTGCTTAGGTCTCCGATGTCATGACTCTTTCCTCTATCGTCATAACTTTTTCTTTTATGAGAGTCATCGCCTCTGCGGGAAGAGTCATTTTGCTCATCCCTTCTTCCGTACCTTTCTTCATACACTCTTCTCTCTTGAGCCTTTCGAGCAGCTCTCTCTTCATCAGTTTCCATGTGGGTGGGAAGATAGCTCCTATAATCATACTGACCACGCCTTCCGTACTGTTGAAAGTCGTCATAATAGGAACTGCTACGCCCCATTGGAGAACCTGAAAATGAGAAAGAGGCAAAACTTGAAAATCCTAGAAGTAAAAGCGCATATAGGTACATATAATTGCTGAAAAATCCTAAGTGCGTGTAATGTGCAGACTACGCACGTTAAACAACGAACCACTCCTCGGTTGTGAAGAAATGATGGGTGTAGTAGCTAACGTCAACTCTTGAGTCGACGGAATCTGTTGCAAAATAGAAGTTGCCTCAACTACTGAAGAAGAAACACTAGTGGTAACAGGATCATCTTTAAAGAGCTCATGTGAGGTGATAAACAGGTCGCCCAACCCTTCAAAAGTGCCATCCCCGCTCTACTTGGCAGGACTTGTTTTCCCGGCTTCTCCATCACCAGACTTCCTTGAATGTTGGGGAGATTCTCGAGGCTCTTCTTCTTCAATGACCGGGGCAAGTGCAAATTTGCTAGATGACCCCGTGACATCAATAGAAGTAGAGAACTTCACCAGAGAAGCCTCAGGAGCAGGATCTTTCAGTATAGGCTCCTCAACAGAAACTGGGGCATCCGGTGCCTTAGCCAGAGAATCAGGAACTTCGTAAGGCTGAGTAGAGCGGGAAGGGTGTAAGAGTCCGAACTGATGAAGGAACTCGTCTCTTAGTAAAAATTTGATACTTCTCTCCTCAGCCGCCACAACGTTAAGCCTCTCAAAAGTCTACTTGTGGCTTGGATCTCTACAAGGAGGAGGAAGGACTGCAAAAGTAGAGAGCGAGGTTAACATTTAGCAATTGGATCTCGCAAAGCTCAGAAAAGGAAAGAATGAGGATAAGTAAGTTTACCCCCTACTCTCCAGATAGCGTAAAATCCCTGGAGGCAACGGACAAAGAAGAACCGGTTTAGGAAACCATGAGCTCTATCAGAGAGATTAGTGATAAGCTTGCGTTTTCTGGCGCTCCTCACATGTGTAATGGAAGGATGGTCTTTGTTTCTCGCAAATGTGCATAAATAGCAGATTTTCAAAGCTTGGGAGGCGGTCAAGCGTCCTTCTGAAGAGAACGCATAATCCCATCAAAATGGCATAGCCGTTGGGGTGCAATTGAAAAGGAGAAATAGCCAATCGGCGAAGGAGTTGTTGGAGAAAATTGTTGAAAGGAGTAATGGCTCCACAAAGGCACATTTGGCGGTTAACGGCAACAAACCCAAAGGGAGGACTGTCAGCAAAATCATTTGGCCCAGGGAGAATAGCATCTGCTTCTACAATCCCAAATTGGACGCGTAACTGGTTTAACACCCGGTAACTCAGGGTAGTCGGAGTTCTTTCTGGTGGGTTGACTAGTGGACCAGCCATCGGGAGGGCCTCTCCAGTTTGTACTGTTTCTCCCTCTTGACGAGAAGACATTCTACACAAGGAACTGGATATTCAAATATGAAGGTGCACATTTCCTAAATGTGTGAAGTGTTGTGCAAAACTAGTAGAGTGATAAGCAAATATAATTGAAACTAAACTAACAGACATTTGTCAATTATAAAGTTTTAGAGTTTGTTGTTTTATGCCCAAATACGAGTGCAGTGTTGATGCAAACAAATCAGTTTTGTTTAGACAATGCTTTGCTTTAATACTTCACTTGAATTTGTTGATTCACGACATTTCATATAATATCTTTAAGTTGATTATCCTTTATCGAATAATCTGTCATTTGATGTGGGCAGTCAGTGGCAGTATATTCGCCCTAGTTTTCTGCAAATATTGTATTTAATAGGTCGTTAGCATTAAAGATGGTACAATCTATTATCAAAGCACAACAAAGTCATGCTAGTTATCTCGGCCGTTCAAAGTTCAAAAATTAAAAGCGCGATCAAGTTCTAGCAAAATTTTGAAGCCTTCAAGTTGCTCAGGTCCTAGGTTGTATGGTTACAGAATGCAAGGAATACGCGATCAAGTCCTAGGTCGACCACGACCTAACCAGAAGGTCGAAGTGATTTTAGGTCACGAGGAGTAACTTGGTAATGAAGAATTGTTCAAGTTTTAAGTCGTCTACACGACCTAAAAGCTAAGTCATAAAGCCTCACATCAAGACAGTGCAAATCAGACTAAGTCCTAAGTCGTCAAAAAACAAACACGACCTAAAAAGTTAGGTCATGTGCAATTAAGGTCGTAGAGATTCTTAGGTCCGTCAATTCGACAACCATACAAATCAGCTAGGTCGCGAGAATTTCACGTTATCTCTTCTCAACCCACCGATCCTTCTCCAACCCAATAACTGTTATCACCTCAATAACGTCGATCCATCATCCTCTCAAGTAAGCCTGTTATCCATTCATACCACCAGCTCACCTAATTCCGATTGGAATCATCTCAAATCCATCTCACTTCTTGGCTCCCATGAATCGCAACAACAACATAATTCAACACGATCGAAAGTGAAGCGAGGCGCACGAAGCGGGATTGAATCAGAAAATGGGGATTCGTGGTTTGAAGGCGATCATGGTTGGATAAAAGTTGAATTTACTTACACGATATGGAGTAGAGATGGATCAACAACATAATTGGAGCAGATTTGCCTCTGGAAACTCGAGAAATCGCTAATGGCAGAAAGGGTCAGGGAAGCAATTAGGAAAGGGGGAAGAAACGAGCTAACGACTATATAGGGCAGAAGCAAATAGATGTGCAGATTAAGCTATCTCTTAGGTCGCCTGCAACTTAGTAAAGTTAGGTCGAAGCACATGACCTACGACCTAGGCGTATACTTCGAGGGGCAAATGTTAACTCTACTTTCGAGCGACCTAAAAATAGCCCGACCTAAAATTGGCACGACCTAAAAGTAGCCCGACCTAAAGAAACGGCAGGACCTAACTATAGCACGACCTAAAGAAGATGAGACGACCCAACAACCTAAAGGTTAACGACCTAGCAGCTTGAGTAAATAGAGCGACCTAACGACCTAAAGGTAGAGCGACCTAACGACCTAATGGTGGATGACATAACTGCCTAAAAGAATGAGACGACCTAACGACCTAAAGGTTAACGACCTAACGGCTTAAGTTCCCTGCGACCTAAAGAGTTAAAGCGGCAACGACCTAATGATTTGATAACCTATTTTAGGTCGTTCACGACATAATACTTGGCCAAAAAACTATGCCGCTTCCCTATAGGTCGCTAAGTCCTACCCGTTGGTTTGTATGGATAAGTGCAGACCATTTAGGTCGTAACTCATATGTCTTTAGCTCGCCAACTACCTACGACCCTCTTTAGGTCGCCCACACTTCTCTAGGACGCTCACGACCTTCCTTAGGTCGCTCACGACCTAAGGCCTGTCCAAAATTCTCTATAAATACACCCTAAGCTCCAACATGAAGAGGACTTTTTTTGGGTGGGGGATCATTTTCCTCAAATCAACAAGACTCTGCCATTTTCAAAGCCGAACCTTACTCCAACATTCGAAACTAACAAGACACTTCAATCAACTTCAAACAGGGATTCGACATATTCAATCATGAATTTGGAGAACTCTCTTGCATCGAAGTTTTTCTAGCTACTTGTCTTTTGAAGTGAATTGTTATTGAAGGAAATATTAAAGGATTGTAATCAAATCATCGATAAAAGAGTTTAAAGTGGACGTAGGCTCAATCTTAAGTCGAACCACTATAAAATTGCCGTCTTTTACTGCTTTTCTATGACTTCTCTGCTTATACTCTAATTCCCATGCAAACGGGTGATGCTTTCATACTCACTCTACTTACACCGGGGTGTTAGCGTCAGATTTTTACGTTAACAAATCTTTAACTTATATTTAGAAATTTTCTTGAAAACGTACTTGGCTATCCAAGGAAATATGCTTCTCTTTCACATTTACTTAAAATAAATCACTATTTATTTTTACAATTTTTTACCCATTCTTTTAATAAATTCCCACCACGAATTTATTCTTCCAAATATCCACTGATATATTACTTTAATATTTATAAATTAAGTTTATAAATTTCAAGTCCCACTTCTCTTTTAAAAAAATCTCACTTTAAACACTTAATCAATCTTCAAATTGATTTCCAAATTACTCCCATTTCGAAATAAATTCCTTTTCTTACTCGATTTTATTTCAAAACCCATTGACTTCAGATTTTTATTCCTTAATTATAATTTAAAATCTTTTAACTATAAGTACCAATTTCATACCCTTTTTCCAAGTTCCTTATTTATTCTTTTAAATAATTTAAATCTTGGATTTTAAAATAAATTCCTTTTTCCTTTAGATAATCTCACTTAAGTTTTAAACTTGTTACTCCTCTGTTTACTCAAAATCCCCATTCCCATATTCATAATTTTATTTAGTTAAAAAAATCGCTTCTATTCTTTCCAATTTGTCCTTCAATTTATTCAAACTTCTGTAATTATTTTACTTAAACATTTTCTCTTTTATTTTTTCCTTTCCAAAAATCCAATTCTATAGATTTTGATAACTCAGTATACCAATATATATTAATTTCAACCATAGCATCCAATATTCCAGTTACCAATGAAATTCACCACATAATATCAAATAACCATGATACTGAATTATTAGAACAATCTATAAAATTTTAGGAATCCAGTTGGATCCCTCCAACCTGTTTTCCTACATCCACAGATGTTAGCACAATATCAATTCCACTTCGAGTTGGAATATCGCGGTATATGAGATTAATACAATATCATCCGCTATTATGTGGTGCATAAGGTCTCATCCGCTATACAATGCGGGAAATCAATCACTCCAATATATACTAGATATATATACTACTATATATAATATAGCACATCAGATCAATTCAATCAATCAACTAACTATTTAAATTTACTGCAATAATCCAGATGAGTGACATTAACTCACCTTTGCTTTTGATATTGCAATCCGATCCAAATCAACTTGTTTCTTCCTGATTTTAAACCTTGTATAAATATTTACACAATTTATCAATATTTGAAATAATCGAAAGAAAAATTAATTTCCGCTTAACTGTTTTAATTTTAACTCATGATTAAATTTGACAAATGATTAAATTTTTAAAATAATTTTCCCATTTTAAAGATCGTTTAGTAACTAAGATAATTAAATAAACAAATAAATCTCCATTATTTAAAATTTAACTTAGTGAATGAAAATATGTATATTTTTATATTTATTTTTCTCTGAAGCTTTACTTACAAAAACAATATGTCAAAATTATATACAAACTTTCAACATTTTAAATTCCTATTTATACGTATGTATTTGCAAAATCTTTCCTATATAAATTCTCGTGTTCCAATGCAAATATATATTTATATATATATATATATGCATTTTATTAAAACAAAATTTCTTTATATGTCTTACTACAAAAAAAATCAAACCTTGAGTTACGCTTATTATTTTTTCAACATCATATAAATATATATATACACATATATATTCTCTGGATATATTTATCTCTAAAAGGTTATTTCCTGTAATCAACCAATTCAAATTTATAAAAATAAAATACAAAGGAATACCTTCACTGCTTGGCCTCGCCTGTCACCATTAACCCAAGACTCGCGACCCACCTTCCTTGGCCAAGAGGTACACGAACGAACCGAAACCCTAATCGCCCAATTCGCGTTGCCTGTTCAGAATTTCGACTTCCTAATGTCGAACTTCGCTTCGATTCCAATTTCGAGCGCCAAACCCTTCATGCGAGCTACATCCCTGATTCCAGCTTCGAGCGTTTGACCAGGACATGCTCGACTTAGATAAACTTGGGAAAGAAGGAGGCGTTCGATCGGTGTCTCTTCAGGCTCGAATTCAAGCGTTCGTTCACCCTCCTTCCTTCCTTCCTCGGTGATTGTTGTTCGATTATTCGATCTCTGTTTTTTTATGATGAATGAATTCGATTTGATTTTAATTAAAAGGGGGAAACGATATTTGAGAAAAAAATGGCGACCTCCCTTATATTTTTTTTGAAGCTCTCGTTTTTTCTTCGTACTGCTTGGCCATTTCTGATATTTGATATGCTTCTCGGCTGGTTGATTTTTAAAAAGGAGAGGAAGGATGTAAAGGAGATGAAGCATGTATTGCACGGTTGGGGACAGTGATTTGAAATAAAGTAAAAGCAGACGGAAAGAAAAAGTTTTGACGTGGAAAGGTTTGACTGGTTTAATAATACGTTTTAAATTTAAATTTTAAATTTAAACCGTCTCGAATTCGCAGCTAATAATCTTGACTTCCTATCAAGCATGCGGCTAGGCGTTTATAATGTTATACCCCTATTTCGAACTCAATGGAAAAGATTTCAAGTCCTAATTCGATCGTATGGAGAAGATAGCATTTTAGACTCAGTTATTATATTAAATTTCCGATATAGATTCAGCGAGTTTATATGTCGTACGCTCACATAACAACTTCGAACACTACGAAAATTGAAATCGTTAATATTGTAATATTACGGATCCAGTGGAACTGGTTTCGTCGAATTCCGATACTGTGCCTCGGAAGGCTATTTTTAAATGTCAATTTAAATGATATGTTTTCAAAACTGAACAAAACACTTCCAAATTAAATTTTAACACTTTTACTACCTTTAGTACTATCCATATAAATTTTACAAGCCTTCAAATTATTTTTAACAGGCTTAATACTGAAGATTTAATAATTTACCCAATTTCAGTTTATTAAATCTCTAACGACCCGCAAATCCGTACCCTTTGAGTCAACACTATTATACCTAAATCAACTCAAGTTGTACAGAAATATGAACCACTTAGGTTAAAGAAGAAGAGGTATAAGTAGAAAATAGAAAACAACAACATAATCTAACCATCGCAGCGGAATAAAATATAATAGACATTAACATATCTTTACACCAAAACAAATATATCTATTTATATATTACATCATCAGAGTACATCAAACTCAGTTTAACATCAATAACATACAACTGGATATACAGCTAATCAACACAGCGGAATATAAATAAACAAGTACGGAAGTACGTATCGTCATCCTACTCGTCTCCTAAGCTCCACAACATCATATCCTGTATCCTATAATACTCGGTCTGACCCAATAATTACAGTTAAATAATACACGAGTCAGTCTGGAATACCAGCATGAGAAAATCACACTCAATTGATTATTAAAGTTTCAAAAATCCTTTGGAAACAAAAGCATCTCGTAAGACCACGCCACAAATAAACATGTCGGGTTTTTACCTTACGATAGCTGATTTTATTAAAATCCTCTGATATTATAATACGGTCTATATACAAATACTTATAAAATAGCCGAAATTGTTACATCTATTAAATTCTAGCTACTAGCCACAGAGTGGGTAATACAAACAAAACTCGTACAAGGTTCGTAGGGAGAATGGATTTCCAATTAATGAATAGGTACTGGGGTACCACCTGTCAAAGTACGTGGCCTAGATCACAGTACCGAGGAGTACGCCCGCTCCCCTGCAACACAAGGCCGGGACTACCCCTTACTGGATAATCCCGAGTGAGATCAACCCCCGGTTGGGATTAGCAACCGCACCACTAAGCCGAAATAAAAAGGGACATCTAGAATGGGATGACCTCACCCTAAATGGGTGCTACCCACCTAGCCTTGCTGCATAACCCCTGATTTTCAGTCATTTCTGGTTGATGCGGCTTGAGGCTAAGCATTACCTTTTTAGAATATATCCCTTAGAATGCCCATCGTCCACCTGACGATGTTCCGAAAGCATTTATCCATACAAGTCCGTCCCGTGTTCGAACGGAACCGAAGGCACTACTCCAACTACATCCATTTTGGAAATATCCTCAGGATAAGTAGCGACTTGCCCTTGCACTTCACTGCTCCATCTTCGAATCCAAAATCGTTTCCCACGAAACGTACAAACCGGATCGAAGTGGTTTTCGAGAAATAAATCTCGATCCCGGTCTCTTTGAAACGATCAACGCAGATGGCCAATATTGATAGTCGGTTATTTAACTATCAATTAATATTCAAAAACATCCATCAAACAATAAATAATTTCCACATTATTTATTGACCTCAAAATATCTTCACAAGATATATTCCTATTTTCAACCCTTTTGAAAACAGTTCCAAAACATTCTCTTTTCATGGGATGAATTTCCAAATATTTATTTCCACTAGAAACACCAAGTACAAAGCTTTAGATTTTAAAAAAAAATTTAAAACTCTTTATTATAAAATATACTTTAAAACATTTAAATTAAAAAATACTTCAATATTTTATTAAATATATATATACTTTAGGAATATTTAAAATGAGATTACTTTTATAAAATATAAAAACTAAATTTCCTCTTTTAAAACAATTACCAAGTCACTTTTAATTAATTACTACCATAATAGATTTAAAAGAAAATACTTACTTTAGAATTTAAATATTTTAGAAATAATAAATTTTCCAAAACATGCTTTTTAGAATAGCTTTAAAACCTTTAGCTTATATTTGAAAATTTACTTTGAAATCGTACTTGGTTATTTAGGGAGGATTTGAAATCTCAATTACTTAAATCAATTTTCCAAATTGATTTCCAAATTATTTCCTTTGAAATAAATCTGTTTGCTTACTCAATTGTTTCCAAAATTCCTTAATTATGGACTTTATTATTATTATTATTATTATTATTATTATTATTTTTCGTTTGATTCTAAATCTTTAATTGAAATATACAAATTTCAGGTTATTCCCAATTTCTTCTTTATTCTTTTCAAAAATTAAAGCTTAAATTTAAAATAAATGTTTTGTTCTTTTAAACAATAACATTGCAGTTTAAAATTCATTAACTTTCTATTTATTCAAAATTTCCTTTCCATACTCGAGCTTTATCTATTAGAACATAAAGTCACTTTATTTCTTTTCCAATTCATTCTCAAATTTATTCAAATTTTCTATAATTATTTTACTTACAAATTAACTTATTTTATTTTCTTTCCAAAATCCAATTTATATATGTTTGGCAATTCATTATACCCAACTATATCCAATCAAACCATAGCATTCAATATTCCAATATAATTCATCATAGAATATCAAATAATCACAACAGAGAATATTAAATAATTTAAATAATTGTCGAGGGATCCAGTTGGATCCCTCCAACCTTTTCCCTGCATCCATAGACGTTAGCACAACATAAAATACCAATTCCACTTCGAGGTGGAATATCACGGTATATGGGTTTTAAGTATAAAATCATCCGCTATTTAATGCGGAAAATCAAACATTTCAAGACATACTATATACTACTATATATAATATAACACGCCAAATCAAATCAACCAATCAATTGTTTAAATTTAACTATTTAAATTATAATTTAAAATTCAGCTGAGTGAGATTAACTCACCTTTGACTTTTAATTTGCAAATCAGATCCACGTCGGCTTGTTTCCTATTGATTTTAGACCTTGAATAACATCATACGGTATATTAATATTGAACTAATCGAATGATCAAATGCCATTTAATTTTCCCTTTTTTTTATTATTTAACTAATACTTTAGTTTTAAACTAATAGTTTTCCCTTTAAAAAAATAATTTCTTTAGTAACTGCAATAAATAAATAAGTTAATGGAATAAATTTGTCACCTTAAAAAATTATATTTAACATAACTTGATAAATCAAAATATATACATGCATAGTTATTTCCTTTAGTACAACATATGTATTTGTAAAATGCTCCATATAGGTCTCACAAAATCTATTTTGATAAATTTAATGGCATATATACCTTCTTGTTATTATTGTTATATTTTTTTTCTCAGTACATACCAAAACAAAATTCTTTTACTGAAAAAATATCTTTAAATTGGAAAAATAAAAATAAAAATAATAATTGCCTACCTACCTTACTGGTAAATGTCATAATAACCAACACATTATATTTAAAAATCTAAACTAGCTTAACTTTAAATATAAATGTTAATATTTTAATTACATGAAAATGAAAAGGAACCCAACAATCGCGAGCTCAGTCCCACGAAAAATGCCTTCGTTCGCCAAGCTCTTCCCCATCGCCGCCGCTTGAATCGACAAGCCCATCGACACATGACACCTCGCTGCACACGGCCTCGAACCCTAACTCGCTTTGCGACCCCATCGCTCGAACCACCCAGCGACCACACTATCAACTCCTCACCCAAAATCGCGAACGCGGCCTTCACTGGAGATGCGATCGATAACGAACCCTGAGACTTCAAACCCAACCCCAAACAATCTCGAGCTCGCGAATTCCCATACATCGCCTTATGATTCTCGACATCGACAACCGACGCGACCCCCCACTGAAAAGCTTTGATCGATTAGGTTCGATCGAACGAAGATATAGCCTCCCTGACTTGCGATCGACAATACCGGCCACGAAATCGAAGTCGATTTTCACGAACTCGAAAACGTTGATTTTCAAATAGGAATCCATCCCTCTTTTTTTGTTAGCCGAACGATTTGATTTTGTTTAATTTAGAGAAAGAGAAGGCTTCGGCCATTCTATATATATATATATATATATATATATATATATTGCCATCGAATTCGATAAGTAGGAGAAAGGGGAAATAGGGTTTTACTTTCTGAACGAAGAAATATCTCCTTTTTACTTTATTTATCAAATGCAGAAGCTTATTAAAGAAGATAACGCAATTTGCTTCTTTTTAAAAAAAAAACCTAAGTGATGCTAGCTACGGTATTCAATGCAAATTTCAACGTGTTTATATATCGTACGCTCACACAACAACTCCAAACACTACGAAAACTGAAATCCAATAATAATACAATATTACGGACCCAATGGAACTGGTTTCGTCTAATTCCGAGACTGTGCCTTAGAAGGCTATTTTTGAATATCGATTTAAACGATATTTTATTAAAAATTAATAAAACATTCCGAATTCAATTTCAACACTTTTACTATCTTCAGTATTTTCAATATAAATTTTATAAGCCTTCAAATTATTTAATCAATGATTTAATTATCAAGTAAATAGTGATATTTGAATTCAGGTTAAAAATTAAATTTTAAAATCAATTAAATATTCCAATTTCAAATGCTCAAAAATTGCGGGTCGTCACATTTCCCCCCTAAAAGAATTTCGTCCCCGAAATTACTAATTAGGAAGAATGGTCCAATACCCGTTATTCTTTTATTAAAGACCCAGTATTACTTCAATCAACTTCCCAAAACCTTCCACAGTTTTCAAATAACTTTGCTCATTTAAACATTCAAATTTAAATTTTAATCCAAATTTAAATTAGCAAAATTTTTCTAAAAATTTTTCCAACTCTCTAAATTTCCAAAAAATTTTGCCAGCATCTTCTTTGCACGGCTGGCTCGGTACAACTACAAAAGGCCTCTACGGGCTCCCAAATTTCAAAAGAAAACAAAAGGCCAAGTGGCTAGATCCAAAAACCTAATCAAATTTCACAGAATTTTGAACACATACCTTTTTATCGAGCAAATCAAATTTATCTTCTGAAATCAAAAACAATTTTCCTTTCCCTTTATAATGCCTGCATATCTTACATAGCAATATGTCCAATCACAACATTAAAAAACATTTTATCGACTTCTTTACAAATGTCAATATTTATTCATTCCAAATATTAATCTTAGAATATATGTGTAATATCAATTTCCGATCAAGAATTCACCATTCCTTTCCTAAGTTTAGTATAAGCATTTTATATGCTTCTTTATTTATTTTCACCTTACCACTTTAGTTTATATCTATTTCTATTCAAATTGATTCTTTCATTTCCTTATGATTTCAACTATCTTCAACCCTGAATATTTGAATTTTATTTTCCATTTATAACTAATTTATGTCATTATTTTAATTAGTTTCATTTCCTTATTTATTTCAATTTCCAGTTTGAAATTATTTTGTCGTTACCAAAAATTTTCTAATTCCCAAAATTTCTGAAAATTTTTGGCAGAGTCTCTTTTGTACGGAGGAGCTTTTGCAATTTGACAAAAGATATAAATATATATACATCGACCCACCCGGTCGGAAAAACAAAAACAGTTCATATTTCCTATTTTTATTGCGTAGGCGTACCTTATTTAGCATTTATAAGCAAGCGGCTTATTATTTTAGCAATTAGCGCAACTAAATCCAGCCACACGGCTTCCAGGTACTTGTACTTACTCGATTTAAACATGTAAGTGCCATAAATATAAAGTTTAACAACATTTCTATTATTTACAATAGTTAAACACATGAATTCTAACAGCAATGCACATTAAACACTTTTTATAAGCAATTTAAATATTCCAACATTAATTTTAATTGCTTACAACCAATCACAAATCGTTTCACTTTATCCGAATGGTTAACAACTTACATGCTTACATGTAATTTATTTTTAAGCAAAACGAACTCATATTTAATTCAATTGATCTAAAAATCAATTTATTTTACTCCTATCAATTCATAGTAGTTAATTACTTCCATTTACATCAAATGACAATTTATTCTATGCAATTTGACGAGATCTATGTGAATAAATAAGTACTTATGTTTTATAACCAATTTAAATTGATTTCAACTCAATTTATACTTAATTCTATTCCATTTTTAAATTATTCACATTCCATATATTCTCGTTTTCATTGCATTTTAAACTTGAATCCATTCACTTGAATTTCATTTTATTGACCAAACTAGTTTCATTATTCAAACAGGTTCCATTCAAAACCATTTGATCAAGCTCGACACATTCTGTTTAAATTTCATTCACAATCCATTCATTTACATTTCATTTAAAACCATTCTATTTTTCTTATTGTCTACAAGTTATTTCAATCCCTTAACAATTTAAATAGTTTACAATTATTTAATTAAGAATTTCATTCCATTAAATATGATTCGTAACTCACCCAATTTTATTTCGGTTAAATTCATTTTCACTTGATTTATATCCAACCGAATATCTTTAAACTTAGTTTAAGTTGACTTCAAATCAACTCTCCTCCATCTATTCTTCTTTAGTTAATTTCAATTTATTTAAATTTTTATACTTAAGCTCATTTTCATTTTACAAGTAAATTTTTCTCTTCTATTCAACTTAATTCTCTCTCAGTTAAATCTCTTTTTAAATCTACAATTTCATTTGATTAGTTATTATAAAATTTAACTTTTTAGATTCAACCCATTCAATTGATTACAAGGCCATTTCCAATGTATTTCTACTTATTTGGATTTTATTTGCAATTCAATCCATTACTATTTTAATCCAATTTCATTTTTATTCGATACATTTCAATTATATTTAATTTGTTACACCTCAAGTCAAATTTTAATTAATAACTCAAATTCTGATTCCGCTATCCATCTTCAATTTACCACCCAATTTTATGAACTCACAATACAATTACATTTACTTCACTAACCATTCAAGTCGAATTTAATTTATAACTTGAGTTGTTATTTCCAAACTTCATCATTAACTCACAATTCAGCTTCTATTTAACTACATTAGGTTCCAATTATATATTTCATTATCTAATTTATTATATAATTAGTTTTTCCCCAATTTATGATTCAGAGCTTGATTTTAATCTCAAAATCTCTTCATTAAATTTTCTTAAGTTCAATTTATTTCATAATTCAAGTTTGGATTTTTGTTTTATTTTTCAAACCATCAAAAATATCTATTTTGGGTTTCCTATCCCACTTTTAAATTTTATAAGTCGCCACTTATTTTTTTTTTTACATATTTCCATTCATTCTAGGCTTGAATATATTCTTCTTTTATTTTTAACTCAAGCCTTATGCTTATTTATAGCCCAAGTATATTTTATTCTATGGATTTTTAATTCTTTTATAAGTTATTCTCATTTATTTATTTCAATCCAATCCTTATCCAATTTATTTTTCCTTTATTCAGGTAAGAATCTAATTCCATTCAATAACTCAATTGAATTTTTATTCCAATTCAATTTTATTTAAACTCAGATATATTTAACTCAATTCGATTTCAACTTAATTCGAATACAACTGGATATTATTTTCAGCCTATTCAATTAATTTCAACCGAGTTAAATTTTTTTATTTCCCAATCCAATTTAATTTCATTTTTTAACCTTCACTTTAAATTTAAATTTCCAACATTCAAAGTTTACATTTCCTTCCTGATTTAAAAATCATCTTAATTTATAAGCTTGTAACCTATCCCATCAGGATTTTTAAACATCCCGGCTTTTAGTTTCAAATCATTTTGAAATCTCCTATATCTCAAATTACACTTCTCAAAAATTTAAACCAATCCTGGTTTTTATTTCCGACAAATTTCCTTTGAAATTTCAAAAACAAACTAGTTCTTCTGAACAAATCAATTTGGCAGCAATCCATCACTTAGAAACCCGAAAATGAACATCGATGATGCTGTAGTCATCACCGAAGTTACTTTCCAGCGACTGAAGTGAATTTAATGCTATATCTCTTTCCAAAATTTATTTGAAACAATTTCCTTCCAGAAATACCCCAAAATAACAATGCTATTATTTATCTTCAAAATACTTCCAAATCTCCGGGATTTAAAATTTTAAATCCTGCTTAAATCAATTTTAACTATAATTCATTAATATAATTTCCCATTTGTTCATATTTCAATTTATAAATCATGTTAATAATTTATATTTATAAATCTCCTTTTCGAAATGAATTTATTTTCCTTAACCTTTGGTTACATTTTCAATTTCTGGTTAAATTTCCATACAACAATGATAATAGTTTAATATATTTTTTAACATCCAATCAACCATATATTAGCTAACATAGTTTACAAAAACTTTTCTTTACATCAAAATATGTTTTGGGTAAAATTATTTCATTTACCCACATTTAAAACAATACCGTGTCAAACTGTTCTATTTAAGTGTTTAGAAACCCCTTCGATATAGTTGTCCAGACTGTGTCGACGAAGGTTCATATGCCACTAAATAAACCAATCAACACAATATTAAAACAATTTATATTCACTAACAAATACGCGCTCATATCTATTAATACGCTCAAACTCATTCTAAAGTACGACGGACTCTAATTTAAATGAGTAATTCCCACCAGAGCCAAGGTTATCACCAACCTAAGCTCTGATACAAAGTGTAACGACCCGCAAATCCGTACCCCTTGAGTCAACAATATTCTACCTAAATCAACTCAAGATGTACAGAAATACGAACCATTTGGGTTAAACAAGAAGAGGTAGAAGAAGAAAATAGAAAACAACAACAGAATCTAACCATCACAGCGGAATAAAATATAATAGATATTAACATATCTTTACACCAAAACAAATATATCTGTTTATATATTACATCATCAGAGTACATCAAACTCATTTCAACATCAATAACATACAACTGGATATACAGCTAATCAACACATCGGAATATATATAAACAAGTACGAAAGTACGTATCGTTATCCTGCTCATCTCCTAAGCTCCGCAGCATCATATCCTGTATCCTATAATACTCGGTGTGACCCGAGCATTACAGTTAATAATACCCGATTCAGTCTGGAATACCAGCGTAAGAAAATCACACTCAATTGATTATTAAAGTTTCAAAAATCCGTTGGAAACAAAAGCATCTCATAAGACCATGCCACAAATAAACATGTCGGGTTTTTACCTTACGATAGCTAAAACACTTTTTATTAAAATCCTCTGATATTATAATAGGGTATATATACAAATACATATAAAATAGCCTAAATTGTTACATCTATTAAATTCCAGCTACTAGCCATAGAGTGGGTAATACAAACAAAACTCGTACAAGGCTCGTAGGGAGAATGGATTTCCAACTAATGACTAGGCATTGGGGGTACCACGGTCACAATACGTGGCCTAGATCACAGTACCGAGGAGTACGCCCGCTCCCCTGCAACACAAGGCCGGGACTACCCCTTACTAGATAATCCCGAGTGAGATCACCCCACGGTTGGGATCAGCAACCGCACCACTAAGCCGAAATAAAAAGGGACATCTAGACAGGGATGACCTCACCCTGAATGGGTGCTACCCACCTTGCCTTGCTGCATAACCCCTGATTTTCAGTCATTCCCAGTTGATTTGGCTTGAGGCTAAGTGTTACCTTTTTAGAATATATCTCTTAGAATTCCCATCGTCCACCTGACGATGTTCCGAAAGCATTCATCCATACAAGTCCGTCCCGGGTTTGAACGGAACCGAAGGCACTACTCCTACTACATCCATTTTGGAAATATCCTCAAGATTAGTAGCGACTAGCCATTGCACTTCACTGCTCCATCTTCAAATCCAAATTTGTTTCCCATGAAACGTACAAACCGGATCGAAGTGGTTTTCGAGAAATAAATCTCGATCTCGGTCTCCTCGAAACGATCAACGCAATTGGCCAATATTGATAGTCGGTTATTTAACTATCAATTAACATTCGCAAACATCCATCAAACAATAAATAATCTCCCACGTTATTTATTGACCTCAAAATACCTTCACAAGATATATTTCTATTTTCAACCCCTTTGAAAACAGTTCCAAACCATTTTCTTTTCATGGGATGAATTTCCAAATATTTATTTCCACTGGAAACACCAAGTACAAAGCTTTAGATTTTTAAAAATAATAATTTAAAACTCTTTATTATAAAATATACTTTAAAACATTTAAATTGAAAACTACTTCAACATTTTATTAAATATATATATACACACTTTAGGAATATTTAAAATGAGGTTACTTTTATAAATTATAAAGACTAAATTTCCTCTTTTAAAACAATTACGAAGTCACCTTTAATTAATTACTACCATAATAGATTTAAAAGAAAATATTTACTTCAGAATTTAAATATTTTAGAAATAATAAATTTTCCAAAACTTGCTTTTTAAAACAGCTTTAAAACCTTTAGCTTATATTTAAAAATTTACTTTGAAATCGTACTAGGTTATTCAGGGAGGATTTCAAATCTCAATTACTTAAATCAATTTTCCAAATTGATTTCCAATTTATTTCCTTGGAAATAAATCCCTTTGCTTACTCAATTGTTTTCAAAATTCCTTGATTATAGACTTTATTATTATTATTATTATTTTCCGTTTGATTTTAAATCTTTAACTGAAATATACAAATTTTAGGTTATTCCTAATTTCTTCTTTATTCTTTTCAAAAATTAAAGCTTAAATTTAAAATAAATGCTTTGTTCTTTTAAACAATAACATTGAAGTTTAAAATTTATTAACTTTCTATTTATTCAAATTTTCCTTTCCATACTCGAGCTTTATCTATTAGAACTTAAAGTCACTTTATTTCTTTTCCAATTCATTCTCAAATTTATTCAAATTTTCTATAATATTTTACTTACAAATTCACTTATTTTATTTTCTTTCCAAAATCCAATTTATATATTTTTGGTAATTCAGTATACCCATCTATATCCAATCAAACCATGGCATTCAATATTCCAATATAATTCATTATAGAATATCAGATAATCACAACAGAGAATATTAAACAATTTAAATAAATGTTGAGGGATCCAGTTGGATCCCTCCAACCTATTTCCCTGTATCCACAAACGTTAGCACAACATAAAATACCAATTCCCCTTCGAAGTGGAATATCATGGTATATAGGTTTTAAATATAAAATCATCCGCTATTTAATGCAGAAAATCAAACATTTCAAGACATACTATATACTACTATATATAATATAACACGTCAAATCAAATCAATCAATCAATTGTTTAAATTTAACTATTTAAACTATAAATTAAAATTCAGCTGAGTGAGATTAACTCACCTTTGACTTTTAGTTTGCAAATCCGATCCACATTGGCTTGTTTCCTCTTGATTTTAGACCTTGAATAACATCATACGGTATATTAATATTGAACTAATCGAGTGATCAATTGCCATTTGATTTACCCTTTTTTTATTATTTAACTAATACTTTAGTTTTAAACTAATAATTTTCCCTTTAAAAAAATAATTTCTTTAGTAACTGCAATAATTAAATAAGTTAATGGAATAAATTTATCACCTTAATAAATTATTTTTAACATAACTCGATAAATCAAAATGTATACATGCATATTTATTTCCTTTAGTACAACATATATATTTGTAAAATGCTCCATATAGGTCTCACAAAATATACTTTTATATATTTAATGGCATATATACCTTCTTGTTATTATTATATTTTTTTCTCAGTACATACCAAAACAAAATTCCTTTACTAAAAAAATATCTTTAAATTGGAAAAATAAAAATAAAAATAATAATTGCCTACCTATCTTACCGGTAAATGTCCTAATAACCAACACATTATATTTAAAAATCTAAACTAGCTTAACATTAAATCTAAATGTTAATATTTTAATTACCTGAAAACGAAAAGGAACCCAACAATCGCGAGCTCAGTCCCACGAAAACTGCCTTCGTTCGCCAAGCTCTTCCCCATGACCGCTGCTTGAATCGACAAGCCCATCGACACGTGACACCTCACTGCACATGGCCTCGAACCCTAACTCGCTTCGCGACCCCATCGCTCGAACAACCCAGTGACCACACTATCAACTCCCCACCCAAAATCGCGAACGCGGCCTTCACTGGAGATGCGATCAACAACGAACCCTGAGACTTCAAACCCATCCCTAAACAATCTCGAGCTCACGAATTCCCATACATCGCCTCGTGATTCTCGACGTCGACAACCGACGCGATGCCCCACTGAAATGCTACGATCGATTAGGTTCGATCGAACGAAGATATGGCCTCCCGGACTTACGATCGACTATAAGATTCGGTCAAGAAATCAAAGTCGATTTTCACGAACTCGAATACGTTGATTTTCAAATAGGAATCCATCCCTCTTTTTTTATTAGCCGAACGATTTGATTCTGTTTGATTTAGAGAAAGAGAAGGATTCGGCCATTCTTATATTATTTTTTCACCATCGAATTCGATAAGCAGGAGAAAGGGGAAATATGGTTTTACTTTCTGAATGAAGAAATATCTCCTTTTTACTCTATTTATTAAATGCAGAAGCTTATTAAAGAAGATAACACGATTTCCTTCTTTTTAAAAAAAACCCTATACGTGATGCTAGCTATGGTATTCAATGCAAATTTCGACGCGTTTATATATCGTACGCTCACACAACAACTCCAAGCACTATGAAAATTGAAATCCGATAATAATAAATATTACGGACCCAATTGAACTGGTTTCGTCTAATTTCGAGATTGTGCCTCAGAAGGCTATTTTTAAATATCGATTTAAACGATATTTTATTAAAACTTAACAAAACATTCCGAATTCAATTTCAACACTTTTACTATCTTCAGTATTGTCAATATAAATTTTATAAGCCTTCAAATTATTTAATTCAATGATTTAATTATCAAGTAAATAGTGATATTTGAATTCAGGTTAAAAATTAACTTTTAAATATTTAAAATCAATTAAATATTCCAATTTCAAATGCTCAAAAATTCTGGGTCGTCACAAAATCCAATAACTTAATTGCTAAATAATAATAATATTTGAATTCAAGTTAAAAATTAGCTTTAAATATTTAAAATAAATTAAATATTCTAATTTCAAACATCCAAAAATTCAGGGTCGTCACACAAATGGGTCAACCCGTATATCAAAATCGATGTTTTTTAATATTTTAAACTCAACAGAATAGGTTTCAACTCCCAATTCCATTGTATGAAAAGTTATGTTAAATTCAGATTATTTCAAATTGATTTCAATTTAATTGATTTCTAGGCGTTTCGAATTCATACGATCAAACAACAAGCCCGATCGTTATGAAACTTGCAATCCTACAATAATTCACCGTTATGGATCCGATGAAACCGGTTTCGTCGAAATCCGAGTCAGTGGCCAATAAGGCTTTTTTCTAGTTAATCAAATAAATAAATTATAAATTAATTATGTCACTTTCTCAATTCTGATTCTATAATTGACAAATTTCATCAATTTTGACTACTTTGAAATTTATAAAAATTTAAAACAAATTTCCATGTTAATTCCATGTTAATTATTTCACCAATTCTCATGTTTACATCCAATTCAATAATTTCAATTTAAATTTCGATGATTCCATTTAATTAACCTTTCATCCTATTATTCTATCACTTATTGTCAAATAGATAAATTAACATTGGTTCATGATTTATTACATTAATGCTCTCAAATTTCATCCTAATCTTCGTTTATGAATGTAACGATCCTGAATTTTTATTTAATTTAAATTAATAATTAAATGAAATTTTGAATAAAAATTTATAAAATTAATTATAAATAGTGATGTGAGTTTCTCCGAGTTCAAATATATTCTATATAAATCATTTAAATTTTTAAATATTATGTATATATATATATGTGAATATATATATATATATATATATGTATATTTGGGTATATATGAGTCAATTTGAAATTTTAAAATATATGTGTATATATAGAGAAATGTAAAACAATAATTTTTAAAGAAAAATTTATGATAAATATTAAACTAGTAAACTAAAAACAAAAATGAAAGCAAATTAGACAAAATAAAGAATGTTGCCTGAAGGATGGTTATGCAAAGTAAGATAGTAAAACCAGGCAAGACACAATAAAAAAAATAATAATAATAAACATATGCATAAATAAGTAATCAGTACAAGACAAATAAATGCAAGATCATAAGGTACACTTAAACAAATAAGTAATATACAAGTTGTAAACTAACACACATAGGCAAGCAACTTAGTATTCAAGTTCGAATAGCATGGCTAACAAAACCAAAGTGTGCAGGCTGAAAGTTTTAAAGGGGAATTAAAATTTACAAATAGTGTACAAACAATATTTGATAAATATGAATGTGTAAATCTAGGCAAACATTTAATGCTAGCCATATCATCTTTCAGCCGAAGTTAACAAAGTAAAAGAAGAAAATATATACATTCAAGTACAAACAAGATATCTTTAAGTATGGTATAGGTATAGATTTGTACAAAGGCATTAAATACTAGCACAATATATTTTCTGTCAGCCGAACCAAGAAGTAAAATAAATAAATAAAGAAAGAAAACATCTTCAGCCTACAAACCTATTTAATACCCTGCAACCATGCCTATGGTACAAACAACCACCCTGTTTACTTTCTTCTTATACATCAATTCCCTTATTCTATTTTGTTCATCAAAGCTTGCATTCCAGTTTCAAAGGTCTGCATTTTTTTCATAAGCTAAATAAAACTAATATTTCAAAACTTAACTAAGCAAAGCTAGAAAAGAAAAACTGAAGCAAGCATTGTTTAAAACTCAAACATGTTCAATTTATTCAACAAAGAAAAACAAGCCTGCAGTTTTAAATGTAGAGAAGGAACTCTGTTCTTCCTTCTGAAACACAGGTGAGTAAACACAAATTTTTACCAAGTATTAGGTTGTATTTGTTCTGTGTTTTAGCTCATGATTATGATGTGTATGCTTGGCTTTTTCTCTTCAGTTTCAACTCTGCATATAAGTGATGAACATGCTTTCCTTTCTCCTCTCTGTTTCCTCTTCTTCTTCCTTATTGACTGAGTTACAGGGTTAAACAAACAAGAAACTTCGATCTCTTATCATTAAACCAATATCAGACCTTGATTTCAAAGATAAATGGGTGGGTTTAAGTTTCAGGGATTATAAAAAAAAAAATAGTTTTAAATAGAACAAGGATATACAGTGTGAAAGAAAAGAGAAAAAAAATTGATTCCACCGAGCAAACTTTAAATTTTAATAAATTCGATTGTAAAGAATTTGAGATTCATTCACATAACATGAATCGGCATTAGAAGATAAGAATTTTAAGCCAAGATTTATGATTTTTAAGTGAAGGAGTTGAGAGCAGTTTGGTTTTGAACTGGAATTGGTTTTTGATCAATTTCCGGCACTAGGTTGAACTGGGGGTGTCGGCGTTGTTCATGGTGGTAGACGAGCCTATGGGGTTGCTTGGAAAAATGGTCGGAGTTGGTGGAAGCGACTGTGGAGTCGGGGGCGAGGAGTTTTGTTTTTAAACCCTAGTTTTGGAGTGTTGAAAACTTTCGATTCGTTCTCCCTATTGGATGCATCGAGTTCGATGCCATTTGGAGGAATGGGGGATGGGTCGAAGGTGAAGCTTCTGCCGGAGTTTGGTGGCGTACGATGGTCGGAGCGTGGGGGACGACGTGTTGACAGGTTTGCTAAGTGATGGGTCTCGCGTGTTCCAGGTTTGGGTTGTATGCTCGTTTTTGATTTTGGGGTTCGATGTGGTCTCTGGATGGTCGATTGGGTTGAGGTGGTCGGCAAAGACTTGTGAGTGGCAACGGTGATGGTCGGAGAGGTGGCGGGCGCTGGTGCATATGCACACGTATCAGTGTGTATCAGTGAGGAGTTAATTAGGAGAAGAAGGATGTCTCGAAGTGTAGTTGGATTGTCTCGAGTGATGGCTCGAAGTCCCTCCGTGTTGAACTCGAAGCGGGATTTCAATGGCTCGGGTAGAAGAGTTTTTTTTTTCTTCCAGGTTTCACCTGTTCTTAAATTTAAATGTAAATTTTCCAAGTATAAAGCAAAGTTTAAAACTAAGCTATAAACCAAAGTTAAATCAATTGTGAGGACCAGATTTAAACTTATATTTGAATTCAGATTTTGAAGTTAAATAAAGTATTACGTTAACTTGTATATTTAAAAATTTTAAAAGTTAGTTTAAGATTTATTTAAAGATCGATTGGTATTCATTTTAAAACTTGAAAATTTAGAATGAAGTTTCAAAAGTAAATTTAAGATGAATGGTTTCAAACATATTTGTAAGTGATAAGTAAATCAATATTAAAATTAACGCTACTATAAGTTAATGAAGATTTAATAATTAAAATCCATTAATTATTTAATAAAATAAAAAGGTAATTACTTAATTAATTTGGATTAATTAAATAAGTAATTAAAAGTTTAAATTAAGTAAGGAATAATTAATTTATAAACTAAGGATTGTTAATTTGATATAAATTAATGATTAAAGTTGATTGATCAAGTGATTAAGCAATAAATTAAATTTTGAGGATAATGTGATAGATTAACCCAGGTAATTAATTTGAGAATAATTAATTTATTAAAGGTTAATTAACTATTGAAAGTGATTAAGGAAAAATCATCAATTAAGGAGTAATTAATTAATTAATTAAGAATAATTAATTAAGAATGATTAATTAAGAGTTAATTATTAATTTAGGATAAATTAATGATTAATTAAAAGATAGTTTACTAAATGTTTTGAAATTAATTGATTATTAATTTTCCATAATTAGCAGATTTATAGAAATAAATCTGATTTACTTAATCAGATAATTGAATTAATCCTACCTAACGATGCTTAGATTATATTGGATGTTAAACTTTTTGATATCCCTGTTATATAATGCTTTATGATTATCCTGATTTGTGTTGTGATCTGTGATATAGTTTATTGTTTGTGATATATATATCTGCGAATCTGTGTATGAAAGATAAGCGTTATAGTTATATCGCTTATTGAATATATTGTTGTATTTGAATCTGTGATGATTGAAATGATGTTGCACTATTGAGTTAAACCCCTGGACCACACCATACACACACAAATATGGATTTCACGAGGAAATCGATTAAGTCGCAGAATTTTGAAATAGTTAAATTTGAATTTTTAAATTCAAATGTTTTGGAAATGGAATCGGAATAAATGTGAAAAGCTTTTGGAATGAAATTTCAAGTTAAAATTTATTTTAATTTACCTGATTAAGATTTGAAATTTAAATAATTCAATTTGAATTTGAATTCGATATTTGGAATTGAATTCTGTAATTTGAAACTAGGGATTAATGATATTATACTAGTCATTATGAGTTAAATCATTTTTAAAGTATTATTTTTGGGAATTTGAATTTAACCCAGGGATTTCAACTTGTATAAATGAATCAGATTTCCAAAATGAAAACTGTTGTTTTCAAATGATGAACACTTTTGGATAAGAACTGAGATTCCAGTTAATTAAGGGAATTTCAAGATTGAATAGAGAAATGATTTTCCTAAGTTAAGAATGAATTCTTTTTGAAAGCTATAAATTAAATCTGTTTATTTTTAACAGATTTAAATTGATGATTTGTTTAAATCAAATTGAAATGAAATTGTTTTGAAGGCTATAAGTTAAATCTTTGATTTAAAGATTTAACGAGTTAATCAAAATGAAATGAAAATTAATTTGGAAAATCTGTGAATGAATCTTTTGTTTAAAAGATTTAAATGTGAAAATTGTTTAAACCGTTAAAGGTTGTGAAAATGAATCTTTTTGTTTAAAGATTGAAAATGGTAATTTGTTAAACCATTTGAAAGAAAGTTTGAATTATTAAGTTGTGACTTAATTGAAATCCCATTATCCATTTGTTTTTGAAATATCGTGTTCACTATTCGGTTTAACCGGGAAAGGACCTTTGTGTCGTATAACCCATTCCGAATATGTGATACGTCGTTATGGATAGCATTTGAAGACCGGTGATGAAGACCGGGTATTTGTGAAAGCGATAGGATGACCTATCGATTGTTTCTGCACCGAGTCGCGCCGGTATAGAAACTCCCTAAGTGATGGGAAAATCCGATCGGGATTGTGAATATCCGGGTTGCAAGGACTTCTTTGTAAGTGCCTTCGGTTCTGTTCGAACCCAGAACATACTTGTATGGATTGTATGTCTGACATTACAAATTGAGATATAAAGCCGATTTCTTTCAAATATATTTCTGTTGGTGGCGGAGAATTTATTCTTTTAGCTTAACACCCTTCTCTGAGACGTACGAGCTCAGAGGTTATATAGTTGAAGTTATCAGCGATATATTCCCAATTTGGTAATGTGACATACTGAGTGTTGCTGTAAATGATCATTGTGTTGATTATTGTGATAGGATCGTTTATTTGATCGTCTATCTTGGTGATCATTGGGTTGATCATTTGTTGACCCAAAGCATGGCTTTTGTATAAAGTATGTTTTTGTGGACGTGACTTCGTCGAGCCTCACACCCCGGAAATGGTCAAAACAGGAAAGATGCGGCAAGGTTATGAGGGGTAGCACCCTTTAGGGTATGTACATTTCCTTCTGGATAGAGGTGGTATCATGGTATGGAGCCCAGATATTTAACCTATGTGGTTATCGCGAATTTATTACTTTGTGGTTGTTGGTTTTCGGGATCCCGTGAGAAAGGTCGTTTACGATCGGGGAATGGCGTGCTCGTGTCAGTAGTTACCCAGTTAGGGGTAACCCGGCCTTGTGTTGGCAGAGTTCCGGTTTGGTTCTCGGGGATGTCTTTCCAGAGGCATTCTCATGTGGCAATGGGAAGTTCCTTGGCCTGACCATTTGTTGGAAATCCAAAGAAACAATACGAAACTTGTACGGTTTTAGTTGTAGAACCTGCCATCTAATATGGTAGCTATAGTAGGCATAATATAATGGTACCTATGCTGGCTAAGATTTATATTCTACTTTCGAAATATTTTTCTTACACTATGCACTAGTAATAATATCAAATGTTCTTTTTAAATGCGTATCAAGCAAGTTTGACTATCATAAGGAGAAATCTTCTCCAAGTCTGCGTTTGCATTGTGTGTGTGGCAGGAGGTCTTATGGTAGTCTCATTTTTTTTAAAAGCATTGCGAATTGACTTTAAAAATATTTCTTTGAATGTTTTAAAAGATAAACTGTTTTTGTTGCTCACACCAGTCCCAGGACTGATCCGGAGTTTATTGTTTCTTTCCTAAACTCTGGGTGCTCATTATATTTCTACACGAGCAGTCTAGAGTTGGGTTTTTCAGATAGTCAGATTAGTAGATTATCTGGAGTTAGTTCAGTCTTTGGATCGCACCAGTCTTGCTGAGCTTGGTGATATGTTTATTAGGGGTTCGAGCTTTTGCTGGATTGATTCTTGGAAATGGAGTTGCAGTTATTTCTGGAGTTCTTCTTTGAAGACTATTTTAGAGTTATATTGTCCTGTATGATTAGATGTCATCTATTTTCTTTTCCGCTGCTATTTTATTGTATCATATCTCTGATGTATATTGATATCTATTGGATCATCTGTTGTATCAGATATTGTATCAAAGCTGTATATCTATGTATTATTCTTTTATTCCGCTGTGTTGTTTACTTAATGATTGTTATAAGCTCCGGCGAATCGGATTTGAACGGTCGAATCTATGACATTCGAGTACGATTTGAAGTATGGATGTCGATTTTTGAGCGGGCTAAATCCGAGTCGTTACATTTGGTATCAGAGCTAAGGGTTGAACTTTAGCTCAGGAGTGTAACACGTTAAGTAGCTCATTAGAGATAGGGTGAAGTAAATCCTAGAATGAGTAATCCTTAAGATATCCGTTTGAATGTCTCAGTAAAATCTCTTGCTATCCACTAATAGTAAGTATGAGTGCAAGAAGAGAACGAGATAGAGGACAGGGAAATACGACTATAAATGGTCGATACTCTGTAACAATAGTGGAAACAACTTTCTTATCGATTTTCTTTGATTCGTTTTCAAATTCTTTTGAATTGTATCGATAAAATGATTTTAATTAAAACCAAATTTGAAATTCTATTATAATTTCTCGTATCTGTTGTTGATATTCTGATTTGGTGAGCAAATGCAGAATTGATATCCAGTTTGATTTGAAAAGATATTTCTTCTATCTTTCGTCTATCTCCGTGTTGTTTTCGTGCTTGCGAATTTCGAGGACGAAATCCTTTTAAGGGGGGAAGTCTGTAACGATCCTGAAGTTTTATTTAATTTAAATTAATAATTAAATGAAATTTTGAATAAAAATTTATAAAATTAATTATAAATAGTGATGTGAGTTTCCCCGAGTTCAAATATATTCTATATAAATCATTTAAATTTTTAAATATTATGTATATATATATATATGTATATATGTGAATATATATATATATATATGTATATTTGGGTATATATGAGTCAATTTGAAATTTTAAAATATATGTGTATATATAGAGAAATGTAAAACAATAATTTTTAAAGAAAAATTTATGATAAATATTAAACTAGTAAACTAAAAACAAAAATGAAAGCAAATTAGACAAAATAAAGAATGTTGCCTGAAGGATAGTTATGCAAAGTAAGATAGTAAAACCAGGCAAGACACAATAAAAAAAATAATAATAATAAACATATGCATAAATAAGTAATCAGTACAAGACAAATAAATGCAAGATCATAAGGTACACTTAAACAAATAAGTAATATACAAGTTGTAAACTAACACACATAGGCAAGCAACTTAGTATTCAAGTTCGAATAGCATGGCTAACAAAACCAAAGTGTGCAGGCTGAAAGTTTTAAAGGGGAATTAAAATTTACAAATAGTGTACAAACAATATTTGATAAATATGAATGTGTAAATCTAGGCAAACATTTAATGCTAGCCATATCATCTTTCAGCCGAAGTTAACAAAGTAAAAGAAGAAAATATATACATTCAAGTACAAACAAGATATCTTTAAGTATGGTATAGGTATAGATTTGTACAAAGGCATTAAATACTAGCACAATATATTTTCTATCAGCCGAACCAAGAAGTAAAATAAATAAATAAAGAAAGAAAACATCTTCAGCCTACAAACCTATTTAATACCCTGCAGCCATGCCTATGGTACAAACAACCACCCTGTTTACTTTCTTCTTATACATCAATTCCCTTATTCTATTTTGTTCATGAAAGCTTGCATTCCAGTTTCAAAGGTCTGCATTTTTTTCATAAGCTAAATAAAACTAATATTTCAAAACTTAACTAAGCAAAGCTAGTAAAGAAAAACTGAAGCAAGCATTGTTTAAAACTCAAACATGTTCAATTTATTCAACAAAGAAAAACAAGCCTGCAGTTTTAAATGTAGAGAAGGAACTCTGCTCTTCCTTCTGAAACACAGGTGAGTAAACACAAATTTTTACCAAGTATTAGGTTGTATTTGTTCTGTGTTTTAGCTCATGATTATGATGTGTATGCTTGGCTTTTTCTCTTCAGTTTCAACTCTGCATATAAGTGATGAACATGCTTTCCTTTCTCCTCTCTGTTTCCTTGTTCTTCTTCCTTATTGACTGAGTTACAGGTTTAAACAAACAAGAAACTTCAATCTCTTATCATTAAACCAATATCAGACCTTGATTTCAAAGATAAATGGGTGGGTTTAAGTTTCAGGGATTATAAAAAAAAAAAATAGTTTTAAATAGAACAAGGATATACAGTGTGAAAGAAAAGAAAAAAAAATTGATTCCACCGAGCAAACTTTAAATTTTAATAAATTCGATTGTAAAAAATTTGAGATTCATTCACATAACATGAATCGGCATTAGAAGATAAGAATTTTAAGCCAAGATTTATGATTTTTAAGTGAAGGAGTTGAGAGCAGTTTGGTTTTGAACTGGAATTGGTTTTTGATCAATTTCTGGCACTAGGTTGAACTGGGGGTGTCGGCGTTGTTCATGGTGGTAGACGAGCCTGTGGGGTTGCTTGGAAAAATGGTCGGAGTTGGTGGAAGCGACTGTGGAGTCGGCGGCGAGGAGTTTTGTTTTTAAACCCTTGTTTTGGAGTGTTGAAAACTTTCGATTCGTTCTCCCTATTGGATGCATCGAGTTCGATGCCGTTTGGAGGAATGGGGGATGGGTCGAAGGTGAAGCTTCTGCCGGAGTTTGGTGGCGTACGATGGTCGGAGCGTGGGGGACAACGTGTTGACAGGTTTGCTAAGTGATGGGTCTCGCGTGTTCCAGGTTTGGGTTGTATGCTCGTTTTTGATTTTGGGGTTCGATGTGGTCTCTGGGTGGTCGATTGGGTTGAGGTGGTCGGCGAAGACTTATGAGTGGCAACGGTGATGGTCGGAGAGGTGGCGGACGCTGGTGCATATGCACACGTATCAGTGTGTATCAGTGAGGAGTTAATTTGGAGAAGAAGGATGTCTCGAAGTGTAGTTGGATTGTCTCGAGTGATGGCTCGAAGTCCCTCCGTGTTGAACTCGAAGCGGGATTTCAATGGCTCGGGTAGAAGAGTTTTTTTTTTCCAGGTTTCACCTGTTCTTAAATTTAAATGTAAATTTTCCAAGTATAAAGCAAAGTTTAAAACTAAGCTATAAACCAAAGTTAAATCAATTGTGAGGACCAGATTTAAACTTATATTTGAATTCAGATTTTGAAGTTAAATAAAGTATTACGTTAACTTGTATATTTAAAAATTTTAAAAGTTAGTTTAAGATTTATTTAAAGATCGATTGGTATTCATTTTAAAACTTGAAAATTTAGAATGAAGTTTCAAAAGTAAATTTAAGATGAATGGTTTCAAACATATTTGTAAGTGATAAGTAAATCAATATTAAAATTAACGCTACTATAAGTTAATGAAGATTTAATAATTAAAATCCATTAATTATTTAATAAAATAAAAAGGTAATTACTTAATTAATTTGGATTAATTAAATAAGTAATTAAAAGTTTAAATTAAGTAAGGAATAATTAATTTATAAGCTAAGGATTATTAATTTGATATAAATTAATGATTAAAGTTGATTGATCAAGTGATTAAGCAATAAATTAAATTTTGAGGATAATGTGATAGATTAACCCAGGTAATTAATTTGAGAATAATTAATTTATTAAAGGTTAATTAACTAGTGAAAGCGATTAAGGAAAAATTATCAATTAAGGAGTAATTAATTAATTAATTAAGAATAATTAATTAAGAATGATTAATTAAGAGTTAATTATTAATTTAGGATAAATTAATGACTAATTAAAAGATAGTTTACTAAATGTTTTGAAATTAATTGATTATTAATTTTCCGTAACTAGCAGATTTATAGAAATAAATCTGATTTACTTAATCAGATAATTGAATTAATCCTACCTAACGATGCTTAGATTATATTGGATGTTAAACTTTTTGATATCCCTGTTATATAATGCTTTATGATTATCCTGATTTGTGTTGTGATCTGTGATATAGTGTATTGTTTGTGATATATATATATATCTGCGAATCTGTGTATGAAAGATAAGCGTTATAGTTATATCGCTTATCGAATATATTGTTGTATTTGAATCTGTGATGATTGAAATGATGTTGCACTATTGAGTTAAACCCCTGGACCACACCATACACACACAAATATGGATTTCACGAGGAAATCGATTAAGTCGCAGAATTTTGAAATAGTTAAATTTGAATTTTTAAATTCAAATGTTTTGGAAATGGAATCGGAATAAATGTGAAAAGCTTTTGGAATGAAATTTCAAGTTAAAATTTATTTTAATTTACCTGATTAAGATTTGAAATTTAAATAATTCAATTTGAATTTGAATTCGATATTTGGAATTGAATTCTGTAATTTGAAACTAGGGATTAATGATATTATACTAGTCATTATGAGTTAAATCATTTTTAAAGTATTATTTTTGGGAATTTGAATTTAACCCAGGGATTTCAACATGTATAAATGAATCAGATTTCCAAAATGAAAACTGTTGTTTTCAAATGATGAACACTTTTGGATAAGAACTGAGATTCCAGTTAATTAAGGGAATTTCAAGATTGAATAGAGAAATGATTTTCCTAAGTTAAGAATGAATTCTTTTTGAAATAAATTAAATCTGTTTATTTTTAACAGATTTAAATTGATGATTTGTTTAAATCAAATTGAAATGAAATTGTTTTGAAGGCTATAAGTTAAATCTTTGATTTAAAGATTTAACGAGTTAATCAAATTGAAATGAAAATTAATTTGGAAAATCTGTGAATGAATCTTTTGTTTAAAAGATTTAAATGTGAAAATTGTTTAAACCGTTAAAGGTTGTGAAAATGAATCTTTTTGTTTAAAGATTGAAAATGGTAATTTGTTAAACCATTTGAAAGAAAGTTTGAATTATTAAGTTGTGACTTAATTGAAATCCCATTATCCATTTGTTTTTGAAATATCGTGCTCACTATTCGGTTTAACCGGGAAAGGACCTTTGTGTCGTATAACCCATTCCGAATATGTGATACGTCGTTATGGATAGCATTTGAAGACCGGTGATGAAGACCGGGTATTTGTGAAAGCGATAGGATGACCTATCGATTGTTTCTGCACCGAGTCGCGCCGGTATAGAAACTCCCTAAGTGATGGGAAAATCCGATCGGGATTGTGAATATCCGGGTTGCAAGGACTTCTTTGTAAGTGCCTTCGGTTCTGTTCGAACCCAGAACATACTTGTATGGATTGTATGTCTGACATTACAAATTGAGATATAAAGCCGATTTCTTTCAAATATATTTCTGTTGGTGGCGGAGAATTTATTCTTTTAGCTTAACACCCTTCTCTGAAACGTACGAGCTCAGAGGTTATATAGTTGAAGTTATCAGCGATATATTCCCAATTTGGTAATGTGACATACTGAGTGTTGCTGTAAATGATCATTGTGTTGATTATTGTGATAGGATCGTTTATTTGATCGTCTATCTTGGTGATCATTGGGTTGATCATTTGTTGACCCAAAGCATGGCTTTTGTATAAAGTATGTTTTTGTGGACGTGACTTCGTCGAGCCTCACACCCCGGAAATGGTCAAAACAGGAAAGATGCGGCAAGGTTATGAGGGGTAGCACCCTTTAGGGTATGTACATTTCCTTCTGGATAGAGGTGGTATCATGGTATGGAGCCCAGATATTTAACCTATGTGGTTACCGCGAATTTATTACTTTGTGGTTGTTGGTTTTCGGGATCCCGTGAGAAAGGTCGTTTACGATCGGGGAATGGCGTGCTCGTGTCAGTAGTTACCCAGTTAGGGGTAACCCGGCCTTGTGTTGGCAGAGTTCCGGTTTGGTTCTCGGGGATGTCTTTCCAGAGGCATTCTCATGTGGCAATGGGAAGTTCCTTGGCCTGACCATTTGTTGGAAATCCAAAAAAACAATACGAAACTTGTACGGTTTTAGTTGTAGAACCTGCCATCTAATATGGTAGCTATAGTAGGCATTGCTCACACCAGTCCCAGAACTGATCCGGAGTTTATTGTTTCTTTCCTAAACTCTGGGTGCTCATTATATTTCTACACGAGCAGTCTAGAGTTGGGTTTTTCAGATAGTCAGATTAGTAGATTATCTGGAGTTAGTTCAGTCTTTGGATCGCACCAGTCTTGCCGAGCTTGGTGATATGTTTATTGGGGGTTCGAGCTTTTGCTGGATTGATTCTTGGAAATGGAGTTGCAGTTATTTATGGAGTTCTTCTTTGAAGACTATTTTAGAGTTATATTGTCCCGTATGATTAGATGTCATCTATTTTCTTTTCCGCTGCTATTTTATTGTATCATATCTCTGATGTATATTGATATCTATTGGATCATCTGTTGTATCAGATATTGTATCAAAGCTGTATATCAATGTATTATTCTTTTATTCCGCTGTGTTGTTTACTTAATGATTGTTATAAGCTCCGGCGAATCGGATTTGAACGGTCGAATCTATGACATTCGAGTACGATTTGAAGTATGGATGTCGATTTTTGAGTGGGCAAAATCCGAGTCGTTACAATGAAAATTTTAAAATATTTGATTTCCTCTGATTGCCACAAATCTAATTATTATAAATTGAATCCCAGTTACTTATAATTAATTTCAATTAAACAGATTTTATACAATTCAAATATTGTTATTAATTCTATTATTATACTATAAACCAAATTACTATTTGATTGTTTATCATTGCAGTAATATATTCAAATTTCCATCGTTCCTTTGTATTAACAATCCTATTTCCATTTATTATATTTTTGCCAAATATATACATAAATTACAATTAAGTATCACAATTAATTTACTTACTTGGTTTCATACTTTTTATTACATCAATTACTACTTTATGAATAAATTTAAGTTTCTATTTAATTTATTACATTCACACCTTAGCTATTGCATTAATTCTCATTAATATAACATTAAAGTTCTTTCAATTCTAATTGATTTGCTATTTTAATTTAGTAAACTAATACGATTAATTATATTAATTCATTTGTTTATACAACACTTACCCTTATTTACTTATATTCAATTTTATACCCAAACATAACATTTCCAACTAAATTAATATTCCAATTAAATAGTAACTTACAACCGTTACTATAACTTTAAATCACACTTATTAATTCATTATTCACAAACAAATATTACAATTCTTATGTAACACAAATTTTTATTCAATGGTCATTTATTTCATACTATTTCGTTTATAAATTTTAAATGTTTACATTTGTTTTCTTACATTAATTTATAACCAAGTGCGACCATTTACATTATTTCATCATTAGGATTTCACTTTATTGGTCAATAATTAGTTTTAATTACTATTGCTACATTTTATTTTAGCATTCATTTCATTATTAACTTATAATATTTTTATTTCCTTCAAATTTTAATTAACAAAATCTTATTAAATTAACAAATTTAATTATCGAAATTTTTATGGGTCGTTACACTCTCCCCCACACAAAACTTTTCGTCCTTAAAAAGGAAAGAGAAGGGAAAAGAAAGAATTAAGTAATTGTTTACACCTCTTTTATTCACGACTCAACGACCTAAGGGAATAAGCGACTTAACTACCTAAAGGCATAAACGGCCTAGCGGCCTAAAGCATAAAGCAGCTCAACATGGCACGACTCAACGGCTTAAGGAGCTCCAACGACCTAAATACTCCTACGACTCAACAGGGTTAACGACCTAGTGTCTCAATGACCTAGCGACCTAGCATCTCAATGACCTAGCAACTTAGCGTCTCAACGACCTAACAACCTAGCAAGCTTCAGGGTTAAGCCGCATGCACACTGCCTTTTCCATTAGGTCGCTCACGACCTAAGCACTCACGACCTAAGCAAGCCGAGACAACTCCTGTGCTACACATGCTAAGCCGCTCACAGCATACACCTTGTTCAGGAAGGATCCATTAAGTCGCTAGCGACTTATGCTACCTCGTGATCATTCGTAGGTCGCAACTCCCTAATTCGCTCACGACTTATGACGTTGCACGACCTAACTCCGAGACTCCCCTATAAATAGCCCGCCTACTCCACATTGAAGGGGGACTTTTCTAGAGGGATTTTCTGCATTTTCTGGAATGCCAAAACTTTGTTGTTTTCACGACTTCAACAGCACATCAAACGCCAAAGCCACTTTGATGAACCTTGGGAAGAGATCAAATTCATTTAACATGAATTCAAAGACCTTTTCTACATTAAAGTTTTAACTACTTGCCTTATTGGTGTTGTAATTGAAGAACTATTGTGAGACTTGTAATCAAATCAATAAGAGAAGAGATTAAGTGGACGTAGGCTTGACTTTGGGCTGAACCACTATAAAAACTGTTGTCTCTTTGCTATTTTCTGCTATTTTCCGTTTGCTTTTAGTTCCCTTACTGTTCGTCGACGAAATTCTATCGGTTTAGAAAACCGTCGAATGAATTTAAATTTAAAAATAACCGCAAGTGCACGGTGTACGAATGTAGCACATGGCGAATACGGGTCGATCCGTAGGGAATTGATGATTTTAAAATTTCTACTCAATCAAATTTTACCAAAGTCGATTGAAATTGTTGACTAGAACTAAAATGAAGCTAAACTAGAATTAAAATGTGATTAGTAAACTATTGAACTAGAGAACAATTTAGAGGCAAATCCACTCTCATATTTTTGTAAATCAACAACAAACAATTTATGATCTCTAACTTTGATTTAAGTGAAATATTATTGTATTTATCATAAGCATGGTTTGTTAATGTTATTAATTAACATAACTCAAACCATCAAACTATAATGCAACAAACACCTACTTATAATTCTCATGAAAATGAAGCAAAAGCAAAAGCTATTTTAAGCATGATCTATTTACTATTGTATCTAGTAATATAGATCTTCAAATTTCATTTTTACTTTAATTTCACAATCAAAAATGGATTAGAAAATTATGATGCAACTTGTGTTTATGTTGAATAAGAATAGCTCATTTGCATAAGCAATTTAAGCTATCAAACTCACTTGTATAAACTTGCATCAAAATCCACTTCATGAAGCATAAACCAAATGAGATCATAAATGTTGAAATTACATAAAGTCAGAGAGCTTCATCACCCCTAAATTGAAGGGGTTTAGCTACTCATTTGTGGCATTGAAGCAACACAAGTAAGTTTCAACATTAAAAAGAAAAGAAAATAGAAAATAAGCAATGAAAGCAAAAGAGATTAGCTACTAACTACTTGCATAAATGTAAATCAAAGCTATGAATATAAGGAGAAAGGGGGCATATAAATAAACATTAACAATAAAACAAAGAAGAGCATGTAGAAAAGAGAGAAGAAAAAGGCTTGGAAGCCATTATTATTTCATAGAACATTGAGCTTACACTTTGATTTCTTAATTTCCTAAGTAAAATGAAAGATTAGATGATAGTTTCATATACATAAGAGGGCTATATACATGCATAAAACCCTAATTCTATTTTTAGGGGGTTACCTAAAATGCCCTTTAGGAAGCGTGGCCAACAAGTAACCATTAACCAATAATTAATCCATCATTTTTTTTGCATGAAGCTTTAACCTCCACTTAGTTGTCCATTAGCTCCAAATTATACTTTTAGGTAAGTGGGTGGGGTCCTCCATGTTCATGGCTTGAATTATTTCCCTCTTCTTTCCTTTGTATTCATTTGTACATGCATATATCTTCGTATAAGCCTCTTCCATATGCATCCAAATTCCTATAAAAATTATCAAAAAATGTCCAAGTAAAAATTCTTATATAGACACATGCACAAAAATGACCGTTTTGCCCCTGAATGAAGATGTAAATATGATGGTTGGAAATAATTGAATTTTTGTTTTAAACAAGTTAAACTGCCTAAATATGATGATTATTTAAATAAAAAGAGATAAAATATGGATGTAAATATATGCATACGTGCATATCAAATACCCCCACACTTATCTTTTTATTCGTCCTCGAATAAAGGAAAACTAAGATAAATCCATTTTCGTAGGGAGCACGATTGCAATGAGCTTTTGCAACAAGCCGTTAAACCTCTGGGTGTCCCCAGTAGGACGAGTGTTGTCTCGTGAGGGTTTTCAGCGGATACTACCCCCCATATCCAGATGCAAGATGAAAATATTTGCAAAATGCAAGATTTATTTACAAAGAGATGAATGCGAGTTTTTGAAAATATTTACAAATAAAGGATTTATTTTTAAATTGACACGAATAAGTTAAATACAAGTTTTGGTCATTGTCTTGAAAATTTTACTTGTCAAAATTTCCAATAAAAATCAAGTTGTCATAACAGATAGACCATAGTTTGGCTAGTTGTTTCGGTTGATAACACAATGTAATTATGAAATGGATCCTTAGTTGATTATCGAAGTTTATTAAAGTGGTATTTTCATTTCTTTTCAATAACAAGTTAAATCAAACAAGTCAAAATAGTGCTAGGATTTCAATTGCTTGCTCTCTCATTATTTGCAAGGAAAATTACACACCTAGCTCAGGTAAACTGAGGCCAGATATACACCCATGCACTGCCTTTTGGGCTTATGTGAGGGGAGTACAGAGCATGGCGAGTGCACACACTTTCGTGTACACACCTATCGATCGTAGGTGGTTTTTATTAAGTCTATTTTTTTACTTTTGTGTATGTGTTCCATACATGCATAACCGTGAGGACTTTTAAATGAGTATGAAAGCACATAATCAAAGATTCCAAGTAATTCACCCATGCATGACCGTGAGGACTTTTAAGTGAGAGTGAATACTTTAGATGTTATTATTTTGTATTATTTTATATTTTTTAAGAGAGAGAGTTTTGCAAAATCATCTTAGGACCATTTAACTTAGAAGACAAAAATGCTATATCCTTACTTTAAATTTACCACTTTTTAAACAAAGATTTTCAATTAGGACATACTTCATAATTAACATAGATGAACCTTCCTATATACTAGTAAAACCATTGTTATTTGTAATCAAACTTCATTTTTATTTTTGTTAAGACAAATTTTTTTTCAAAAATTTCAATTTATTAACCAAAACTTATACTTATCCTATAGTGTTTCTTCAAAAATAAAGCAAAATGGTAAAAAGAATTTTTTTTTGAGATTTAGGAGTTTTGAGATTTTTTCTTGAAGAAAATGAAAATTCAAAAATGCCATGAAAAACTTAAGAAAATGAAAATGAGACTCCCCCCACACTTATTTTTGACCGTGTCTCCACAGTCGATGCATGATATAATGAGTGTAACGGAGAAAAATATGTACATATTTACAAAATGGGGTCAACATTCTTACTAGACGTAGCTTGGCTCATGAGGGATCATGAGCTCCTCCTCTTGGTTACCGGGAAATTCCAAGAAGGGTTTTAACCGATGACCGTTGACTTTGAAAATCGATCTATCCTTTGGGTTTTCTATTTCTATGGCACCATGTGGAAAAAAAGTTCGTACCACAAATGGTCCAGTCCATCTTGATTTAAGTTTCCCAGGGAATAAATGAAGTCTCGAGTCATATAAAAGAACTTTCTGGTTAGGCGAAAACTTTTTCCTTAGGATTGACTTGTCATGAAAACTTTGGTTCTTTCTTTGTAAATTTTCTCGTTTTCATACGCGTCATTCCTAAGTTCTTCTAGTTCGTTGAGTTATAGTTTTTTATTTTCGCCAGCTTTTTCATGATTAAAGTTTAAGTTTTTTATTGCCCACAACGCTTTGTGTTCAATTTCAACGGGTAAATGACAAGCTTTACCGTAAACTAAATAAAATGGGGACATCCCAAGGTTAGTTTTAAAAGCAGTACAGTAAGCCCAAAGCGCGTCGGTCAATTTCTGTGACCAATCTTTTCGATTTTTATTGACAGTTTTCTCCAAGATTTGTTTTATTTGTCGATTTGAAACTTCAACTTGGCCACAAGTCTGAGGATGATAAGGAGTGGATAACTTGTGGGTTATCGAGTATTTATTTCATTAAAGTTTCAAAAGAACGGTTGCAAAAATGGGTTCCGTTATCACTGATTATTGTGCGAGTGTGCCGAACCTCGAAAATATGTTTTCTTTGAGAAATTGCACAACAATTCTGTGGTCACTGGTTTTGCAAGGAACGGCTTCGACCCATTTTGAAACGTAATCGACAACGAGAAGGATATACAAGTTTCCAAAAGAATTGGGAAAATGTCCCATAAAGTCGATACCCCATACATCAAAGATTTCGATCGTAAGAATGGGGTTTAAAGGCATCATATCTCGTCGAGAAATTCGTCCAAGCATTTGACATCGATCACAAGTTTTACAAAATTCAAACGAGTCTTTGAAAAGAGAAGGCCAATAGAAACCACACCGAAGCACTTTTTCCGCAGTTTTTCGAGGACAGAAATGTCCACCGCACGCTTGATCGTGGCAAAACGAAAGAACACTCCTTATTTCATTATCCGGAATGCAACGTCGGATGATTTGGTCAGGACAATATTTGAACATATATGGATCATCCCAATAGAAGTATTTCACTTGGGGCATAAATTTGCATTTTCCCTGTTTGGACCAAGATGAGGGAGTTTCTTTAGTGACTAAATAGTTCACTATATCAGTGTGCCATGGATCGATCAAAATTGAAAGAAGTTGTTCATCGGGGAAGTTTTCATTGATTGGCAAAGAAGATGGTGCATTCGGAAGATGAGACAAGTGATCAGCTATGACGTTATCGGATCCTTTTTGTCTTTAATTGTAAGGTCAAATTCTTGAAGTAAAAGGATCCAACGAATCAAACAGGATTTAGCATCCTTTTTAGTGAAGAGATATCGAAGCGCAGAATAGTCCCTGTATACAGTAATGTGTGAACCAATCAAATAAGATCGAAACTTTTCAAGCGCAAAAACGACAGCTAGAAGCTCTTTTTCCGTTGTTGTGTAGTTGAGTTGAGCGTCGTTCAAGGTCATACTCGCGTAGTAAATGACATGAAGGATCTTGTTGATGCGTTGTCCCAAGACAGCACCAACGGCAAAGTTCGAAGCGTCACACATTATTTCGAAAGGAAGATCCTAATTGGGTGCGCAAATGATTGGGGCAGAAATGAGTTCGCTCTTAAGACGTTCAAGAGAAGAGATATAATCAGAGTTAAAATCGAAAGGAACGTCTTTTCCAAGAAGGGTCGTCAAAGGACGGGCGATTTTGCTAAAGTCTTTCACCAAACGACGGTAAAAGCCAGTGTGTCCTAGAAATGATCGAATGTCCTTAACAGATTTGGGAATGGGTAGATTTGCAATGACACCGATTTTTTGCTTTGTCTACCTCAATGCCTTTATTTGAGATGATATGTCCAAGGACTATGCCTTATTTGACCATAAAGTGGTATTTTTCCCAATTCAAAGTCAAATATTTTTCTTTACATCGATTCAAAACCAACTCGAGGTGATGTAAACATTAGGAAAAAGAATCACCAAAGATAGAGAAATCGTCCGTAAAAACTTCTAGAAAGCGTTCAATCATGTCGGAAAAGATGCCAAACAAAACTAGTCTTGCCACCTATATATATGCGCACAACAAAATTCAAACTCACTTTTCACAAAATAATAATAATAATAAATACACTTTATAACATACACGCAAGAATTGATATGCAACACCATAAATAAATACGTGAAGGGCGAATATACTTCTACATGCACGCAAGGATTGCATTAGACAAAAATGACTTGTACACATTTTTCTTATGAAATGCACTTACAAACTATAATGTTGATAAAAAAACAATATTTGTCAAACAATGCCTTACACACGTACACTAGGAAAAAAACGTGTATACTTAAAATGAAAATAGCCTGGACTTGGCAAAATGGTTTCGTTCTTCACTATTTTGCTCGCCTGTCACTTTACATCGTAATAGTATGCATGCACGAAATAAATTGAAAAGAAAAAAATGGATCTCAATTACAATTTTCATACAAGCAACTCGCACGCAGTGATTGAGGTGAAAACTCCTGGGCACTAACTTCTTATGTATGCAGTGAGGAAATAAATAAAAATAACGCAACCCGGGTTATACTATCATACTTAGCACGCAAACTACATGCACGCACGGACCACCAATTTGAGGTAAACCAAAATATGAAGTATGTAGCATATTTTCAAATGAAGCACAAATTGAAATATGTAACATCCTGGGCGAGGCTACATGTGCACACTCAAAGATGCAATCTAAAAGATCAAAATGTTCAGGACTTTGTGACTTACAAAACATGATGACATGCCTTATTTTTCTTTTCTCCCAAGAATTTGAAATAAAGATGACTACATAGAAAAAAAATTCGCATGTAGTAGTGCCTTACATACACACGGATGTAATGATCGAATAGCCCAGATATTAGTCGCATTCATGCAAGTAACGAAGGAAAATAAATTAGAAACGTGTGATTTTTATTCACCTTTAATTTGCCTCCAAACCGGTTATTAACTAGGATTGTTTGAAGCAAAGATTTACAGCTGCCATTAATATGCTTTGTTGAGCTGTTGAAGAAAATGAAATAAATGATGCAGCTTTTCTCAAAAATATGTATGCTGGCAACTTTGTACAATTGCATTAAATTGTAGACATGCAAAAGGGGATGAAGGACACACTACATTAATGTGATGATGGCAGTAAAAGTGGGTTCAAATAACTTTAGTTAGAATGCACGGCTTGGACACGAATGATGAAAATGATAAAAATATATTTTCACCTTGCTCTTATGAACCTGGGATGACAGCAATGCAAAATGAGTTCACACTTGCTTTTGAAAAGAATGTGACAGCACAAAGTAATGTTCCAACTTTTGTTTTATAAAATGTAACAGCATAGTTCATTGTTTGTTTATAACACTAGTGCAGCAAAGCTTTTCAACTAGCTTTAAAATGGACCCAATTCACATATGCTCACGTGAAATCAAAAGTAAGTGTAACTTGAGTTAGCTATTTACAACCGACTTGCAATTTTTTTTCCAAAGCTCGATTTAAAATTTCTATTTTCAATTTTTATCACGACGGTAATAAAATCACGTTTGTTACAGGGTTAGTAATACCTTAGGATGAGTAACTCATCAGAGATAGGATTGGTAACACCCTAGAATGAGTTTGGGTGTATTATATATGAGCGTGTATTTGTTAGTGACTAATAAATTATTTTGTGTTGAGTTATCTATTGAGTGATTTATGGATTCTGATCGATGTGCCTAATCACCGTTATCGATGACGGTTCTAAACACTTGAAGAAGGCGAATCGTCACACTGATTTTGAAAAAAATTGGTAAATGAAATAATTTTACCTTGAATTATATTTTGAATATAAAGTATACATTTTGATAAGTTGTATAGTTAGAAATCAGGATTAGTGAAATTTAAATATGAACATCTAATGAGTAGAATTTCACAATTTGACTATAAGATGTTTCATAAAGATAATCGATAAGTAAGAAATCTGATAAGATAATTAAGATCTTTAATACTTATTCAAAAAATAATAAATTAAGAAATGATAATGTTAAGTAACTTTCATAAATTGATCAATTGTTGATTTAAAAGTTTAAGTACAAATACCTTATTAATTATGTTTCATGATTTGACTATAAGGTGTTTGATAATATGATTTATTTATGGAATGAGAATTTAAAATTAGAGTTATTTAAAGAGTTGTGGTAATTTAAATAAAGTTAATTAATATAAGATAAATTTATAAAATGAATTTATAAAATAGGTTTTATAAAGTAATCTATAAAGGATTTTGAAAATGTTATTATTTCAGATAAAAAGAGGTATTTTATAATAGCTAATTCGATTTACTCGAAAATAAACTAAAAATGGGCAAGAGATGTGTTCGGATGGTAAGCACTTCCTTTAAGTATTACTCTTTTTGTTAAGAGGATATATAATACTATTGGCAGTACCAAGTTCCTTGGATTGTTTCAAAGTTACTCAATCTATATAATTTCCTCAAGTTAATGAAATAATATGAACCATTGATTAGTAATCATTATAAAAGTGTTTAAAGTAGTAAATTTGGAATCGCTAATTGCTAAAATAAAGTGGAATTTTCGACGATTTTGGACAGTCGAAAATTTCTGAATCGCATCAAACTCAAGGCTAAGGAATTTATGGAATATTCTAGTAAAAGATAAACATTGTGAAATACTTTGAGTAAATGAAATAAGATAACGATAATTTACAAATCTGATTTATAAAGAAAAAAAATTCCAGAGTTAAGAGCATAAGGATATAAATACGCGTGGTTTTAAACTTTGTTTTTCAAAGCTAGAAAATAAATAATAGTATTAAATAAGAAATAAGTTTATAACTTATGAATTTGAGATCATAGTAAATTACATCAAAGTATAAATTTGTCAGACAGGTGGATTTAAGTAAAACCAATTTGGAATTTGGGATTTGTATATACTCTTAGGATGTAAAGGTATATCATACAAATGTAGATTTAAGTCATGAACAACTAAGTAAAATAATGACTCCTCAAAAAAGGTAATTATAACGTGGAAAATGTTTTATTAATGAATTCTAGCATTAATTAAGAATTTGGACTTAAGTGTTTAAAAGTGATTGATTTAAATAAGTTATAAGATGTAATAAACTTAAGTAATAGATTTATAAAATGGTCCATAAATAATATTAGTGTTAAGGAAATATACCGAGTTAAAAGATTGTGGAAAGACTTTTTTATAAAGATAAATTATCTTTTGAGTGAAAAATGGTTTCTTTGGAATATATTCCTTTAATAAAAATATTTGGAAATAAATAATTGAAGAGATTATATAAAAAACATCTTTATAAAGTGTTTGAGCTTAACATAAAAGTTTATGAAAGTTTTGAGGGATAATAAATACATATGTTATACGTAGATCATCTCATCACACAATTCTGATCTAAGATTCGAGTTCGGAACTTTGAGGTGTTTACACTGATCCGGAAAAGAATTCATCACTCAATTCTTGACGATGAACATTGATGAGGCTGTTTGATTAGGTACTTCATGTGACGATCCTAACTCGGCCTTCGAAAATCGACACCCATACTTCCACTTGTACTAGAATGCCGCAGATTCAAACGTTGAATCTGGCACACCAGAGCTTATAACACAATTAAGTATAACAACACAGCGGAAGAAAAGAAATGAATATCATTGATATACAACATTCGATACAACAATGATACAATATGAATCAATATCAGAGATACAACGAATATCAAAACAATAAACAACAGCGGAAAATAGATAGCCAAGAGATAACTTCAAACAGCAACAACAACTCTAGCTCCAAAAGCACCAATCCAGCAATAGCTCGAACCACCATCAAATTGCACCAAGCTAAGCAAGTCTCGTCTACGAATCCAAAAACTCCAATAACCCAGATCTTCAAGGAAATACCAAAGAGAAAGCTAAAAGCTACTGGATCAATATCTATATCTACTATCTACTATCTGAAAGACCCAACTCTAGACTGTCCGTGTGGAAAAATCGTGGGCGTCTAGAGTTTAGGAAAGGAACAATAAACTCCGGGTCAGTCGTGGGACTGGTATGAGCAAACAAAAACATTTTTATCTTTAAAACAAACAAAATAAATTTTAAGTTGAAAACTGCAATGCTTTTTGGAAAATGAAACTACCAAAAGGCGTCCCGCCACACACACAATGCAAACGTAGACTTGGAGGAGATTTCTCCTTATGATAGTCAAATATGCTTGATACGCGAAAACCATTTGATACTATTATTAGTGCGTAGTGGAAAACATTTCGAAAGTACAATATTAATCTTAGCCAGCATACGTACCATTATAGTATGGCTACTATAACTACCATGTTAGATGGCAGGTTCTACAACTTAAACCGTACAAGGCGCGTATTGATAATTGGATTTCCAACAAATGGTCAGGCCAAGGAACTTCCCATTGCCACATTGGTACGCCTTTGGAGGGACGACCCGAGAACCTAAACGGATCTCTGCCAACACAAGGCCGGGTTACCTCTGTAACTAGGTAACTACTGACAAGAGTATGCCATCCCCCGGTCGTTACCAACCTTTATCCCGGGATTCACCAACAACCACAAAGTAATAAATTTGCCGCAACCGCATAGGTTAAATATCTGGGCTCCATACCATGATACCACCTCTATCCAGAAGGAAATGAACGTACCCTCACGGGGCGCTACCCTTAAATAACCTTCCCGCACTCTTCCCATTTCGACCATTCCGGGTTGTGAAGTTCGACGAAGTCTCGTCCACAAAGCTACGCTTTTCACAAAAGCCATGCTTTGATCAACAAATGATCAGCAGCACTTCGTATGCCACATTACCTAATTGGGAACGTATCACTGGTAACCATCAACTACATCACCTCTGAGCTTATACGTCTCGGAGAAGGGTGTTAAGCTAAAAGAACAAATCTTTGCCACCAAGCAGAAATGTATTTGATAGAAATCGGTTTTACATGTCAAGGTATACCATCAACACACAATCCATACAAGTCTGTTTCAGGTTCGAACAGAACCGAAGGCACTTCCGAAGAAGTCCTTGCAAATCCAGATAATTCCTAATCACGTCCGGACTTCCCATCACAATGGATGCTCGAATCTCTATACCGGGGATCAGCCGATGCAGAGACATTCGATAGGAAACCCTTTCATTTTCGAAAGTATCCGGTCTTCAAAGGCTATCCATATACGTCGTATCACTATTCGGAATGGGTTATATGACACAAAGATCCTTTCCCGGCTAAACCGAATAGTGAGCGCAATAATTAGAAACATATGGATATGGGATCTCAGTTAAGTCATAACTTATTACCCAAAACTTTTCATTCAAATGGTTAGACAAATTACCATTTACAAATATTTTAAACAAAAAGATTCATTTCAAAAACTTACAATGGTTTAAATGATTTCAACATTTAAACCTTTTAAACGAAAGATTCACTTTTAAGACCCCTTTCAAATTTAACAAGGTTCACCAATCTTTTAAACAAAGATTCATTCATAGCTTTTCAAAACAATTCCATTTTCAATTTGGGTTAAATCATCCGGTCTTTAAATTAAAGACTCATTTCATAACTTTCAAAACAGTTCCCGATTCAATCTTTATATATAGAAGATACATCATTTAAAATCTTCTTCAATTTCAAATTAGGGTTCAACTATCTTTTACAAAATTCAATTATAACTTTCAAAGCCATTCCATTTCAAATTTGAAATCATAATTTTGGAAATTCTCCCTATATAGAAGCTATTATTGTTCATAAACCACTAGTTTCGTTTTGGAAAACTCGACTTTATTTGTACGAGTCAAGGTCCTTAAATTTGAACATGGATTAAATTCAAATTCTCAAAGTAATACTTTTAAAATAGTTTAAAATCCAACACATTTATGAGTTTTATAAAAAAATTACATCATACATACCAGATATAGAATTCAATATCAGATATTGAATCCCATTTTAAACCAAATTGCTTAGGTTTCAAATCTTTATTAAGTTATTCAAAATAACTTGCATTCTTACAACACCTTTTCAAAAGTTTTTTCACTTTAAACCCAATTCCTTTTCAAAACCACTTGAATAAAAAATTCAAATTCGAAACTATAGTTTATTTAAAAATCCGTGACTTAACCGATTTCCACGTGCAATCCATATTTGGTGTGTATAGGTAGGGTCCAGGGATTTTACCCAATAGTGCACAGCATCAATCATCACAAATATAACAATATCAATAAGCGGTATAACTCATAACACTTATCTCCATTCACAGACCAGAGATAAAATAAATTTATAAATCATAAAGATTCATCGTTACAATTCTATGTGGGTTTCGGATAACAAACTGGTATCCGACTCCCTATCGCATCGAATTTCAAATATCGTTTAACGAGTCGAGAGGTTTTTCATATTCATTCAACAGTATATTCATCATAAATAAAACAGCTCAGCACAAAGCATTGCATAGCATCACATCACATATCAAATATATCAATCCATTACGTAGCATATTACAAATCAAACATTTATAATTAATATGAATAAATCGTGTGGTTTTTGATTTATCAACAACATAGTTACCTTTATTAGAAATCTTTTAATCAATGATTAATTATCATTAACTGCAATTGATTAAATCTTAACTACTTTCATTAATTATCATATCTTTAAATCAATTATCTTAATTCAAAAATTAATCACATTATTTAATTATTAATAAACCTAAGTTAATGACCTTCATTAACCATTAACAAATCTTTAATTATTTTTCTAAAATAATTAACTGAGATTAATCATTAGTAATTACAAATTAAATTATCTATAAAACCCATTAATTAATCTCTAATTATTTAATCAAGTGCTAATTTATAACTTAAGTAATTGTTAATTACTTGATTAATAAATTTCAAATCATTAATTAAATCACTTCTTAATTAATTATCTAAATTAATTAACCTTTAATTGTAATTAATTAAATCTAAATTACTTTTATTAATTAATTATTCCCTAATTAATTACTTTAATTAATTACCCCTTAATTAATGATAATTTCTTAATCACTTTAAGTTAATTAAACTTAAATTAATTATTTTTAATTTAATTACCTTAATTAATTAACCACATTAATTGTTCTTTAAAGTTATTAACCCTTAATATTTGATTAATCAATCTTTAATCTTTAATTATTCTACCCTTAGTTACTTTCACTAAGTAATTACTATTTTTATTAGATCATTCATTAATTACTTGATTAACTAACTTGAATTTCTACTTAATCTACTTTAATTACTTACATTAAGCAATTTACTTCAAGTAATTAATCTTTTTAACAAATATAATCTATTAACCATTAAACATTAATTATTTAATCCAACAAATAAAGTTTATTAATCATTTAAACCATTCTAATATTATTAAGTTAAAATAACTTTCCAAAAATAAAGATTGTATTTTAAATAATCTTTTAAAACTTGGTAATTTAAAACAAATGGTTAACATTAAATTTTTAACCAAAATCGAAACTGTTTTAACCTAAATTTTTCAAAATGAAACTTGATTTCTCTTTAAAAAAAACTGAAACTGCTCCTGCCCAAAAATAATAACCCGAGCTAAACCCTGAAAAATTCATGCCTTGCTTCGGGTTTCCTAACGAATTAACCCGAGAGCCCCAAAAGTCCAACCTATAAAATTTTCTAAGTAATTTCACTCTCGCCCCAATTCCTACTTCGAGTTAAACTCGAGTTAACACGTAAGCTTTTCCGAGGTATGCTTTGAGTTCGACCCGGATAAACATCATCTTCCCCAATTCTTAATTAACGCAGATATACAACGTCTCGCGTGCATATGCACATCCAAATGCGGGGGCTCCGGCCATCGCCACTAGCGTCGACAAGTCGACAACCATTCTCGCACCCCATTTCGACCACCGAATCGTCGATTGAAGCGTGAAATCGAAATCGAGCTTTCAAGCTCAACTGGAAACAACTGCTTCGACCCAAAAACCCAACCCAGTTTCACAAATTCGCTCTGCGTGGCCACATCTGGCCACCGACGATCATGCGACCACCCCCCACAGCTACTCCACTATCCCACTCGTCTTTCCTCGAAGTTCGGTCCACCTCGATCCACGCATGACCTCAAAAACAATTCAAGAATTACACTAATACAAATATGGCCTTAACCCTACTTCGATCAAAATCAACCTCCTCGTTGATTTAAAATTTTATCTGGCATTTTTCCCAAGCTTCATGATCTACCAAGAAGCTCCAACTTCAATCACGAGGGCAACAATGTTGCCGATTTTCGGTATTTGACCATAACCCAAATTTCAAACACTCTTGAATTTATACATGAATTCATGCTAAAAAAATTTGTTTTCGCTTTGAAAAATCTTAATTTTTCGAAAGCAAATCAGATCATATTCTTTAAATTTAAAATTCATCATGTTTGAATTTTAATGCATTTTGGATTTTTTTCCTGTATTTTCACATCAGATAAAACTATTTCATGTTATAAAATTTTTATTTTTTTTACATTACATTCTGATGATATTGATCATATTTTATTTTTACATCATTGGCTAATAATGATCAGAACATTTTAGCATTAGATTTTGAACTTTTAAAATTTAAGCCTCTAAATTTTTTCCTACCAGAGGCCTTAATATATGTTTCCAGATCTATGCAAAAAGATGATATACGCACACAGGTATAACCCATCATCATACTGATCCATAATTTCCCAGATCATCACATGCAACAGATATTCAAACAAACCTAAGGCTTTAAGATTAAAGGGTTGCTCACCTGAAGTTTGATTTTGAAAGCAGAGGCATTATTGATAAATCCGGGATTTTGATTTAGCTCACTTCTGTTTTGAACTTTTTTTTTGAAATGCTTCAGATATTTGCTTTTGATTTGTCTCAGATTTGAACTGCAACTTGAGTTAAAATTTCTTTCTTTGATTACCTTGCTTCCAGGTTTGCTGATGACTCAATTTCCAGGTTTTGATCTGTTTTTTCTAAAATCTACTTTTTGATCCCAGGTTGAAGTTTGAGAAAACATGCATTTGTTGAAGTTTTGGTTTTCTGATTTGATGTTTGACTTTCAGATTTTTTTAGACTTTGATTTGCATCTTGCTCTTTGTTTTTTAAACTTAATCCAGGTTTTGGTTTTGCTACTGAGTTTGATTTTGTTTTGCTCCTGTTTTTGATCAGCTTTCAGGTTTCCATTTGATCTTTTGATTCAATTTTTCTCATGAAAGAAAATAGGGCTGTTTTTTTTCTATTGCATTTCTTTGTTTTCTGATTTGTTAGGTTTGTTTCAGCTTTTGAATTGAAGAAGAAAATAGGCAGTTTTCTTACTATCTTTTATTATGTATTTCTAATTTAAATTTAAAGAAAATTTCAACTTGCCACTTGTTAATTTAAACCTTAATGTTTTTTACAATTGGTTATACATGTTTTAAAACTATTTACGCTTGTTAAAATGGATACTTTTGATGTTTTTGACCTTGTTTTATTTTAATTTACAACTTTGTTTACACATTTAAATTTATGTTTAAATCCCTTTATTAATAGTTTACGAATGTTGAAACAATTATTTAATACCTTCTTATCTATTATTTATATTTATACAAATTAAAATTTAAACCTTATTTTAAATTAATCCACGCATTTGCATTTAAACTTTATTTTATTTTTATTTTATTTACAAATCATGTTTTAACTTAAATTATGAATTTATATCTTCACTCTATCATAATTATGTGATATGCAAATGTTCTTTTACATTTTACATTCATGAATATACAACTATTTTTTATATGTTCCAATGTTTTAAATCTTTTTATCAAATCTAATTTGATATTCAAATCTAATTTTACATTTTTAATTCAAATTCAAAATTAAATACAAAATCAATTTATACTTATAAATGAATAAATAATCGAATTTTTTTTATAAATATATCTTTATATTCCATTTGATTTCAAATCAATAAATTTTATTTACAATCTTTTGATATATTAATTCATTCAAATTTTCAAATTAATTAGATTCCAATATATTAACATTTAAACTTCAAATTCACATTTTCAAATTAAATTTAAAATTAACATCTATAAACAACTAATCTTTATTTTGAAAAACTCTATTAAATTCACAAATTAATTTCATTAATTAATTCAATTATCAAATTAGACTGGGCTAAAATCTGGGGATGTTACAGATTCCCCCCTTAAGTAAATGTTATCGTCGAAATTTGTAAGGGAGACGACAAAAGAATATAGAGAGATAGAGAGATGAATCACCAGATCAAATTGAATATCTATTCTGCATTTGGCTTTCCAAATCAGAATATCAATAATGGATAAAAGAACGAATCAAGATACTCGGGTCACCAAATCTACAAATATACAGGGATATTGATTAGTTCAAAAGATAACTAACCACTCGTAGAATATACCAGAACCCAACAGAATAAACGGATATATGGTTGCAATCCAAAATCTTTAGTTTAAACAACCAAAATATACCTATCAACCACAGCAACTAAAGCAAACCATTCATCCAAACAAACAATTCTGACCCATCTGTAGTGTATGTCCCATGCAAAATCAAAGCTTCTTCCTGGAGCTACCAGGAATCATCAAAGAATTGAAAAGACGAATCAAAGGAGATTGATAGAGAAAGTTGTTTCCGCTATTGCAGGGTACCGTCCATTTGTAGTCGTACTCCCCTATCCCCTATCTCGTCCTCTTCTTGCACTCATACTCACTGGCAATAAATAGTAAGAGAATTTACTGAGGCATTCGAACGGATATCTTAAGGATATATTCATTCTAGGGTATACTTCACCCTATCTCTAATGAGTTACTTAATGTGTTATACTCCCGAGCTAAAGTTTCAACCTTCGGCTCTGATACCAAATGTGACGATCCTGACTCGGCTTTCGAAATCCGACACCCGTACCTCCACTTGTACTAGAATGTCGCAGATTCAAACGCCGAATCTGGTTTGTCGGAGCTTATAACACAATTAAGTATAACAACACAGCGGAAGAAAAGAAATGAATATCATTGATATACAACAGTCGTTACAACAATGATACAATATGAATCAATATTAGAGATACAACGAATATCAAAACAATAAACAACAGCGGAAAACAGATAGCCAAGAGATTACTTCAAACATCAACAACAACTATAGCTCCAAAAACACCAATCCAGCAATAGCTCGAACGAACATCAAATTGCACCAAGCTAAGCAAGTCTCGTCCATGAATCCAAAAACTCCAATAACCAATATCTCCAAGGAAATACCAAAGAGAAAGCTGAAAGCTACTGGATCGATATCTATATCTACTATCTGAAAGACCCAACTCTAGACTGCCCGTGTGGAAAAATTATGGGCATCCAGAGTTTAGGAAAGGAACAATAAACTCTAGGATAGTCGTGGGACTGGTATGAGCAAACAAAAACAGTTTTATCTTTAGAACAAACAAAAGAAATTTTAAGTTGAAAACCGCAATGCTTCTTGGAAAATGAAACTACCATAAGGCCTCCCGCCACACAGACAATGCAAACGCAGACTTGGAGAAGATTTCTCCTTATGATAGTCAAATATGCTTGATACGCGAAAACCATTTGATATTCTTATTAGTGCATAGTGGAAAACATTTCGAAAGTACAATATTAATCTTAGCCAGCATACGTACCATTATAATATGGCTAATATAGCTAACATGTTAGATGGCAGGTTCTACAACTAAAACCGCACAAGGCGTGTATTGGTAATTTGATTTCCATCAAATGGTCAGGCCAAGGAACTTCCCATTGCGACATGGGTACGCCTCTGGAGGGATGCCCCGAGAACCTAACCAGACTCTGCCAACATAAGGCCGGGTTACCTCTGTAACTAGGTAACTACTGACACGAGTATGCCATCCCTCGGTCGTAACCAACCTTTATCCCACGATTCACCAACAACCATAAAGTAATAAATTTGCAGCAACCACATAGGTTAAATATCTGGGCTCCATACCATGATACCACCTCTATCTAGAAGGAAATGAACATATCCTCACGGGGCGCTACCCCGAAATAGCCTTGCCGCATTCTTCCTGTTTCGACCATTCCGGGTTGTGAAGTTCGACGAAGTCTCATCCACAAAGCTATGCTTTTCATAAAAGCCGTGCTTTGATCAAAAAATGATCAGCAGCACTTCGTATGCCACATACCGAATTGGGAATGTATCACTGGTAACCATCAACTACATAACCTCTGAGCTCATATGTCTCAGAGAAGGGTGTTAAGCTAATGGAATAGATATCCGCCACCAAACAGAAATGTATTTGATAGAAACCGGTTTTACATCTCAAAGTGTAACGTCAGACACACAATCCATACAAGTCTGTTCCGGGTTCGAACAGAACTGAAGGCACTTCCGATGAAGTCATTGCAAATCCGGATAATTCCTAATCACGTCTGGACTTCCCATCACAATGGGTGCTCGAATCTTTATACCGGGGATCACCCGATGCAGAGACATTCGACAAGAAACCCTTTCGTTTTCGAAAGTATCCAGTCTTCACCACCGGTCTTCAAAGGCTATCCATATACATCGTATCACTATTCGGAATGGGTTATATGACACAAAGGTCCTTTCCCCGCTAAACCGAATAGTGAGCGCAATATTTAGAAACATATGGATATGGGATCTCAGTTAAGTCACAACTTATTACCCAAAACTTTTCATTCAAATGGTTAGACAAATTACCATTTACAAATCTTTTAAACAAAAAGATTCATTTCAAAATCTTACAATGGTTTAAACCATTTCCACATTAAAACCTTTTAAACGAAAGATTTACTTTTAAGACCCCTTTCAAATTTAACAAGGTTCACCAATCTTTTAAACAAAGATTCATTCATAGCTTTTCAAAACAATTCCATTTTCAAGTTGGGTTAACTCATTCGGTCTTTAAATTAAAGACTCATTTCGTAACTTTGAAAACGGTTCCCGATTTAATCTTTTATATATAGAAGATACGCCATTTAAAATCTTCTTCAATTTCAAATTAGGGTTCAGCTATCTTTTACAAAATTCAATTATAACTTTCAAAGCCATTCCATTTCAAATTTGAAATCATAATTTTGGAAATTCCTTCCTTATATAAAAGCTATTATTATTCAAAAACCACTTGTTCTGTTTTGGAAAACTCGATTTTATTTGTACGAGTCAAGATCTTTAAATATGAACTTGGATTAAATTCAAATTCTCAAAGTAATACTTTTAAAATGGTTTAAAATCCAACACATTTATAACTTTTTATAACATTTTTACATCATAAATACTAGATAAAGAATTCAATATCAGATATTGAATTCCAATTTAAATCAAATTGCTCAGATTTCAAATCTTTATTAAGTTATTCAAAATAACTTGCATTCTTGCAACAAATTTTCCAAAGTTTTTTCACTTTAAACCCAATTCATTTTCAAAACCGTTTGAATAAAAGTATTCAAATTCAAAACTATATTTTTTTAAAATCTGTGACTTAACCGATTTCCACGTGCAATCCATATTTGTGTGTGTATTGGTGGGGTCTAGGTATTTTATCCAATAGTGCACAGCATCAATCATCACAGATATAACAATATCTATAAGCGGTATAACTCATAACGCTTATCTTCATTCACAGATCATAGATAAAATAAATTATAAATGATAAAGATTCATCATTATAATTCGATGTGGGTTTCGGATAACCAACTGGAATCCGACTCCCTGTCGCATCGAATTTCAAATATCGTTTAACGGGTTGAGTGGTTTTTCATATTCATTCAACAGTATATTCATCATAAATAAAACACCTCAGCACAAAGCATTACATAGCATCACATCACATATCAAATACATCAATCCATTACGTAGCATTCAACAAATCAAACATTTATAATTAATATGAACAAATCGTGTGGTTTTTGATATATCAACAACATAGTTACCTTTATTAGAAATCTTTTAATCAATGATTAATTATCATTAACTGCAATTGATTAAGTCTTAATTACTTTCATTAATTTATCGTTTCTTTAAATCAATTATCTTAATTCAAAAATTAATCACATTAATTAATTATTAATAAACCTAAGTTAATGACCTTCGTTAACCATTAACAAATCTTTAATTATTTTTCTTAAATAATTAACTGAGATTAATCATCAATAATTACAAATCAAATTATCTATAAACCCATTAATTAATCTCTAATTAATTAATCAAGTGCTAATTTATAACTTAAGTAATTGTTAATTACTTGATTAATAAATTTCAAATCATTAATTAAATCACTTCTTAATTAATTATCTAAATTAATTAACCTTTAATTCTAATTAATTAAATCTTAAATACTTTTATTAATTAATTATTCCCTAATTAATTACTTTAATTAATTACCCTTTAATTAATGATGATTTCTTAATCACTTTAAGTTAATTAAACTTAAATTAATTATTTTTTATTTAATTACCTTAATTAATTAACCACATTAATTGTTCTTTAAATTTATTAACCCTTAATATTTGATTAATCAATCTTTAATCCTTAATTATTCTACCCTTAATTACTTTCACTAAGTAATTACTATTTTTATTAAATCATTCATTAATTGCTTGATTAATTAACTTGAATTTCTACGTAATTTACTTTAATTACTTACATTAAGCAATTTACTTCATGTAATTAATCTTTTTAACAAATAAAATCTATTAACCATTAAAACATTAATTATTTAACCCAACAAATAAAGTTTATTAATCATTTAAAACATTCTAGTATTATTAAGTTAAAATAACTTTCCAAATATAAAGGTTGTATTTTAAATCATTTTTTAAAACTTGCTAATTTAAAAAAATGGTTAACATTAAATTTTTAACCAAAATCGAAACTGGTTTAACCTAAATTTTTCAAAGTGAAACTTGATTTCTTTATAAAAAACTGAAACTGCTCCTGCCCAAAACCAATAACCCGAGCTAAACCCTGAAAAATTCGTGCCTTGCTTCGAGTTTCCTAACCAATTAACCCGAGAGCCCCAAATGTCCAACCTACAAAATTTTCTAAGTAATTTCACTCTCGCCCCAATTCCTACTTCGAGTTAAACTCGAGTTAACACGTAAGCTTTTCCGAGGTATGCTTCGAGTTCGACCCAGATAAACATCATCTTCCTCAATTCATAATTAACGCAGATACACAACGTCTCGTGTGCATTTGCACATCCAAATGCTGCGGTTCCGGCCATCTCCACTAGCGTTGACAAGTCGACAACCATTCTCGCACCCCATTCCGACCACCCAATCATCGATTCAAGCGTGAAATCGAAATCGAGCTTTCAAGCACAACTAGAAACAACTGCTTCGACCTAAAATCCCAACCCAGTTTCACAAATTCGCTCCGAGTGGCCAACTCTGGCCACCAGTGATCAAGCGACCACCCTCCACGGCTGCTCCACCGTCCCACTAGTCTTTCCTCGATGTCTGGTCCACCTCGATCCGCGCATGACCTCAAAAACAATTCAAGAATGACACTAATACAACTATGGCCTTAACCCTACTTCGATCAATATCAACCTCCACGTTGATTTAAAATTTTATCAAGAATTTTTCCCAAGCTTCATGATCTACCAGGAAGCTCCAACTTCAATCACGAGGGCAACAATGTTGTCGATTTCCAGTAGTTGACCATAACCCAAATTTCAAACATTCTCGAATTTATAAATGAATTCATGCTAGAAAAATATGTTTTTACTTTGAAAAATCTTAATTTTTCGAAAGAAATTCAGATCATATTCTTGAAATTTAAAATTCATCATGTTTGAATTTTATTCATTGGATTTGTTTCCCTACATATTCACATCAGATAAAACTATTTCATGTTATACAATTTTTTTTTTACATTACATTCTGATGATATTGATCTTATTTTATTTTTACATCATTGGCAAATAATGATCAGAACATTTTAGCATTAGATTTTTAACTTTTACAATTTAAGCCTGTAAAAAATTTTCCTACCAGAGGCCTTAATATTTGTTTCGAGATCTATGCATAAAGAAGATATATGCACACAGGCATAACCCATCATCATACTAACCCATAATTTCCCAGATCATCACATGCAACAGATATTCAAACAAACCTAAGGCTTTAAGATTAAAGGGTTGCTCACCTGAAGTTTGATTTTGAAAGCAGAGACATTATTGATAAATCCGGGATTTTGATTTAGCTCACTTCTGTTTTGAACTTTTTTTTTGAAACGCTTCTGATATTTGCTTTTGATTTGTCTCAGATTTGAACTGCAACTTGAGTTTAAATTTGTTTCTTTGATTACCTTGCTTCCAAGTTTGCTGATGATTCTATTTCCAGGTTTTGATCTGTTTTTTCTAAAATCTGCTTTTAGATCCCAGGTTGAAGCTCGAGAAAACATTCATTTGTTGAAGTTTTGGTTTTCTGATTTGAAGTTTGACTTCTAGATTTTTTTTAAACTTTGATTTGCATCTTGCTCTTTGTTTTTTAAACTGAATCCAGGTTTTGGTTTTGCTATTGATTTTGATTTTTTTTTGCTCCTGTTTTTGATCAGCTTTCAGGTTTCCATTTGATTTTTTGATTCAATTTTCCTCATGAAAGAAATTAGACCAATATTTCTTTTTCTTTTTTTCTATTGCATTTCTTTGTTTTTTGATTTGTGAGGTTTGTTTCAGCTTTTGAATTGAAGAAGAAAATAGGCAGTTTTCTTACTATCTTCTATTATGTATTTCTAATTTAAATTAAAATAAAATTTCAACTTGCCACTTGTTAATTTAAGCCTTAATGTTTTGTACACTTAGTCATACATGTTTTAAAACTATTTACACTTGTTAAAATGGATACTTTTTATGTTTTTAATCTTGTTTTATTTTAATTTACAACTTTGTTTACACATTTAAATTTATGTTTAAATCCTTTTATTAATAGTTTACAAATGTTGAAACAATTATTTAATACCTTCTTATGTATTATTTATACGTATACAAATTAAAATTTATACCTTATTTTAAATTAATTCATGCATTTGCATATAAACTTTATTTTATTTGCAAATCATGTTTTAACTTAAATTATGAATTTATATCTTCACTCTATCATAATTATGTGATATGTAAATGTTCTTTTACATTTTACATTCATGATTATACAACTATTTTTAATATGTTCCAATGTTTAAATCTTTTTATCAAATCTAATATGATATTCAAATCTAATTTTACATTTTTAATTCAAATTCAAAATTTAATATAAAATCAATTTATACTTATAAATGAATAAATAATCAAGTATTTTTTTTATAAATATATCTTTATATTCCATTTGATTTCAAATCAATAAATTTTATTTACAATCTGTTGATATATTTATTCATTCAAAATTTTAAATTAATTAGATCCCAATATATTAACATTTGAAATTCAAATTCACATTTTCAAATTATATTTAAAATTAACATCTATAAACAACTAATATTTATTTTGAAAAACTTTATTAAATTCACAAAATTTCAAAAATTAATTCAATTATCAAATTAGGCTGGGCTAAAATCTGGGGATGTTACACTTCATTTTTCTATCATAGTTGAGCACTATGCAAGGAAAGCAAAGGTTTCTGAGCAAAGAGGCCGATTAAAGTCCGCATTAGAGGATCGAGGGATCGATACTAGTTTAGAAATTAAGTTGTGTATTCGAATAGGAGATCGAATCAGATATTTCATACCGGTGATCAGTGTATATATATGGAATTAAATTTAAGGATAAATGTTTTAGGTAAACTTTTGTTCGGGCAATTTCGGGGACGAAATTCTTTTAAGTAGGGGAGGACGTAACGACCTAGAATTTGACCACTTGAAAATATAGTATTAAGAGTAACTTTAAACATAAAATATAAAAGGTTTTATGATTTAAATAATATTCGATAGGATTTGGAAGTTGAAGCATACATAAAAATTGTAATATTTTCCTATATCGACAAAAGTGACAAAATGCTGATTTCAGAAAAGTATGTTTCAATGGTTAAATAAATTATCTTAATTAATTTATGACTGTTTATATTTTTAAATAGTATTATACAAATTTATTTTTAAATTTGATTTACATAAATAAATAGTTTAACTAAAACGTCAAAATACGACCGTAAAACATTTTGTCGAAAAACGACGTTTTTCGATTAAAAGTTGTCGCAACGTCGCCGCACCTTTATTTTCTTATATACAAACATATATTCAAATATTGTAAGTATTAATTAATTCATTAAAAATGTTTACTTTTACTAAATAAGATTATAAAACTTCTAGAAGTCATTAGTAAAAGTAAGTAAGAATTAACAAAAGTGAGAAAAAGTAAACATCAAATCACATCAAATCAAAGCCAACATAATTATCATATTCTTTATTTAATCTTTAAGTGACTATGACATAAAGTAAGAAGTGAAAGGATGATGTTAAGTTTTGAAAAAGTGTAGATAGCTTTAGGTTGAAGTAAGGTTAGTTTCATAATTTGGTAAGATGTTATTTTGGTAAAATTACCACTTCTTTCTTTTTCTATAATTATCCACCTACTTTTTCACTTTCATTCATATTTTCTTCTTCTTCTTTTCTCAGGCTTCTTCATCTTCTTCCTTTCTCTTTAATGGCTTCCAAGCCATAGAAAAAAATTGTAAAAAATAATGTCAAAATATTTACAAAATATTTAAAAGAAATCAATGTTCATTCTCTTCAAATCAAACTCATTTTTTTCCACATTTTACCTCTTCTTCTCTCGATCATTACTTCTTCAAAACGAACCAAAATGTAATTTTTTTTTAAAATCATGTATTTTTCCAATGGCTACAACTTTTATGTTGACCACTTTATTAAATCTAAAGTTAACTATGTCAAAATTACATTTCTTTTTAGTGCATTTTCTGGCCCAGTTTTTAAGCCAAAGAATAGGTCATTTTGATTTGATCATAACTGATCCAAATTAAGAAATTATTTTTTGAAACCATATAAAATTATTGTGGCTAAAACATTTCTGTTGAACACTTTTTCCAGTTTTAAAGTTTGCTATACCTGAAACTCAAATCTTTGAATTGTATTTTCGGGCTTCATTTTTGTCAATCCGATAGTACCTCTTTTCATTCTATCATATCTCCCTCAAAATTACTTGGATTCAAATGATTTTTTTAAATCAATAGAAAATAATTTTCAATATCTTTTCAACTAATAAGTTTTTCAAATTTTGTGAGTAAGAGAGTCAAAAACAAGAGAGAAGATGATCTATTTTTCGGATCTAAGTCTTGGAAACTCAAGTTCAAACCTTTACTGCCTCTTCTCTATATTTTCGGCCAACCTCCATCTCAAGCCTTAGCCAAGCTATTGAAATAGAGAAGGTGTTGTTTGCTAGTGTTTAAGGGAGTAGGAATTAACTAATGAAGTGTTGGTTGATTAGAATGTTGGTAGGAAGTTAATCGCTTTGGTTTATGGTGAGAAACTCTATTTAACATCTATTTATATATATAGATGTTTGATGTTGTGTTATGATTGTTATGGATGCTTATGTGTGCTTTGATCATGAAGTAAAATAGAAAATGATTTGGAATTATTTCAAGATTTAAGAAAGGTTTAATAAGTCAAATGATTTGATAAACTAGGCTTAATGATTCCATATACATTTGAAATGAAATGGAATAAGTTGAAAAGAATATATCTAGGAAAGATATTTGATTTAAATAAAAGATGAAGTAATTGCTTGATGATTTATATCCACGTATGAACATAACTTGTTTTAAAGCGATGATTGGTTTCAAAGGAATCGGAGTCGGATTTGGGTAATTCGTATCCGAAAACCACTTCGAAAAAATGTATACGTTCGAAAGCGAAGACATGTTGAAGATGATGATTATTGAAGACCATGGATCATCATAGCCTAAGGACTGCTTATTGAACATGCTCTAGGTATCTTCCATTATAGAGTTATTAATAGCAGTAGTCTCCTCGTGATGGGGATTTTTCGGATTGGAAGGGCTTCTTGCCTATTTATGGTTGAGGAAAGCGCATTCGGTTTCATTCGTTCCTAGAACGAACTTGTATGGATGTTTGTCTGACATTGTATTCTAAATCTCATTTGAGTGGTTTCTATAGACGTATATCAGTTGGTGGCGGAGAAGGCAACTTCTTTTAGCTTAGCACCCTTTCCCGTGACATATGAGCTCAGGAAGTTAAACATTTTTAGAAATCAGTCATGTAACGTGGAATGATAATGTGGCATTCAAAGTGGAGCCTGCTATGATCAAAGCGTGGTTTTGTATCAAAAGCGTGGCTTTGAAGAAATTGAGCGTAGCTTTGCGAGCCTCACACCCCGGTTATGATGGGATTCTATGTGGTCAGGTGAATGCTCGCATTTCGGATAGTAGTGATTCGGGTTATCAGGTGTTTTGAGCCCCAGGTACCAGATACGTCTGGGCCTCATGGCAGGGATACGCGAAGTTCGTGTCCTTGGATGTTATTCGCAGATTATATCCACTTTTAGCCATTTGTGTTGTCGTATAACGACGTCTGAGTCATGGATGTAAGTCATGGATATAGATTGATCTCTCCACTAGTTTCCTATCATGTTGGAAATCCAATCCCAATATGATATTTAGGGTTTCGTTGTATTCCCAAAATAGTTGTAATGACTTGCAAACATTTCAGCTACCCCTTCTGGTATCATATATTCCGCTCAGTATATTTCGTTGACCCGGCCTGGATATATTTCGTCCGACTTAGTCCAGATATTGATACCTTATTTGAATAAGTTTATTTGAAAAGTGTTTTTCAAAAGAATGTCATTAGAAATAATATCAAATGTTCTGAAATATGTAAAAACCCGTCCTTGTTTATGTGTGGGCGTGGTCTTATGAGATACCCTTCTTTTCAAAAGTTTTGATAAGAACATCACGATCTATACATTTAAATTTTGAGTATCTCACGCTGGTTTATCAAGCCTGATTCGTGTATTTTTTAATACTCGGGTCAGATCCGAGTAGTTTCAGATAGAGTTGAAGACGGTTGGAGTTTCCACAGGAGAGCTGGAGATCTTCATCATCATATAGACATATTCTGTTATCCGCTGTACTTCGTATATTTTGTTTGATGTTTTTCAGCAATTGTAAGGACAAATGTTTATAGCTGTCTAAGATGAATTTAGGTTAGACTCTGATATTTTATTTTAAAATTTTCCACTGTAAAGATTATTATTGAAATAATATATATTATTCCATTCGTGTGAGATTCTGTTCTGTCTTTATTTTCCTTCTACCCTTAATGATCCTCTTATTCATGCAATTTGAGTTGGACATGTGTGGTTTATTGTCGACTCAAACGGCATGGAAAAACGGGCCATTATAACTTCACAAATTCAATCCAGCTAACAAAAGAAGATTTAATACTGTGTGAGTGGGTTAAATTACTCACCTTTGAATTTAGCCTATAAAATCCAAATAAAAGCGCAAAATCTCAACAATCTCAAAATTCAACAAAATCAATTTCATGCTGTTTGGAATTTAAAAATGAATCTAATAGAAGAAATCGTTCGTGAACCATAGTTTATACGCAAAAGATATTCACAATATAATAAATATTATTAAAATAATAGTTGGTTCACATTTAATAAAAAAATAAACAAAGTTTAATACTTTCTTTTTTTTTCAAGATGAGGCTTGAGGCAAATATGTAAGAACAAACTAAGATAAGGGTAGGACGTGTGGGACAAGTGAGAAAAAAAAACTCATGTTTCACAAAAGAAAGCTTTTGAATTTGCAAAAATATGAGCTTTTGAATTTTCTCACATTAAAATGATTTGAGGAAAGAAAGATTTGAAATGGAGATCTAAACATAAGAAATGAGGTGGTGATAAAAAATGAAGGGAAAAGTTTAAAACGTGAACAATTTTGTTATAAGAATATACCTACAGCAAAGAAAAATCCGAATTAAATGAGTTTGAGGTGTTAGAAAAAATAAAATGCAAGTGAAGAAATAAAATTGTAGTTTATTTAATAATAAGGAAATGAAGGTTTGACGACCCGACTTTCATTCCACGGAATGAGGCATCATCTTTAAGAAAGAAAGGGATAGAAAAGAGAAAAGAAAGAAGAGAAAGAAGAAACAACACCAGAATCTCAATAGCGGAACGAATAAATTATATTAATAACATAAGTATTTACATAATATACAACATCAATCAGAGTTACACAACTTAAACAACACATACTAGACAGTTATAAAAACTTGCTAGTTATTAGAACTCAATACAACGCAAACATTTGACTCAGAGATCACAAAGCAGAATACAATATATATATATATATACATACATATATATATATATATATATATATATATATATGTATAAAAGATGAAGCCTCCTGCTCCATTGCTCCTCCAGAATTCGTCAAAGCTAACCCGAATCCCTTGGCTACTCGTAAAAATTTGAGTACCCAAGAGTTTAAGAAAACAGAAGATAAACTCCTGGTCAGGCATGGGTCTGGTGTGAGTAACAGGTTAAGGTTTCTTAACTTTGAAAATCCTTTGAAAACAAAGGTATCACGTAAGACTTCCCACATATAAACATGGAAATGTTTTTACCTTACGCTAACCAAAACATTTGATAGGAAATCCGATGAATTATAATAGTGTCTAGGGTTTTCAAATAAATATAAAATAGTCGAAATTATTACATTCATTAAATTCCACCTACTAGCCACAAAAGTGGGTAATACAAAACAAAACCGTTGGGTCTCATAGGGAAAATGGTTTTCCATCAATGACAGGGCTACTGGGTACCGCCCGTCATAGTATGTGGCCTAGATCACCGTACCGAGGATCCACCCTAAATCCCCTGCAACACAAGGCCGGAACCATCCCTTACTAGATAGTCCCGGACAAGACAACCCCGGCAGTTGTTGCAAACAACTGCCCCACACAGCCGAATATAAAGGGACTTCTAGACAGGGGTTCATCTCATCCTATTTGGGCATGACCCACTTAACCTTGTTCTAGCCATTCCCGGTTGATGAGGCTTGAGGCTATGATTACCTTTAGAGAACACATCTCTTAGAATTCTCATCCACCTGACGATGTTTTGAAAGCATTCAATCCATACAAGTTCGTTCTGGGTCCGAGCGAAACCGAAGGCGTTATCTCGTTACACTCACTTTGGAATCACCCTCGGTGTTAACGACGATAACCCTTGCACTTTGAATCTTCATCTTCACTTGAGATTCATGACCTATCATTAATTTGGATCGATGTGGTTTTCGGATATCCAAATCTGGAAACCCGATTCCGGTCTCATCGAAATCCAAAACGCCATCTTTTAGGTCCAAGTTGTTTTAAAATTTAAAACAATTCAATTCTATTATCTATATACACACAGATAGATAATTAACAATATCACAATATATAAATCAACATTATCATCATAAATATATAAACAATATTATCACCACAAATAGATAATTAATATTATCGTCACAATGCAACCAAAGCATCCATATCACATAGCATCACTTATCTCATATCTGAGATCTCAAACCATTCAAGGCAATCAATATCATTCATTCATACATAAGCAAATATGAATCACTATCTATAATTAATTTAAAATGAATTAAATGAATTACTTCATCCTTAATTAATTTAAAATAAATTAAATTAATTACTTCATCAATATAAATTTTGCTTACATAACCGTTAATTAATTACAAATCAATTAATTAATTACCCTCTAATAAATCACCTAAATTAATCACCCTTGATTAATTGTTCTTTAATTACATTCAAGTAATTAGCCTTTAATTAATTTCAGAAATTAATTATTCTAAACCAAATTCAGTAATTAATTAACTATAATTAATTACGTTAATCCTTAATTAATTACATTAATTAATTCCTTCATTGATTAATTGTCCTTAATTAATCAATCCTTAATTACATCATTATATTAATTAATTATCCTTAATTATTTTATTTATAATTACCCTATTTAAATTAATTACATTAAGTAATTAATCATCAATTAAACCATATTGATTAATCACTCCTGATTGAGCACATTCAGTAATTACCCTCAATTACTTCATTAGATAAACTAATTACTCCTTAATTAATTATCTCTAATAATTAAACTTTAATTAATTATCTTTATTAATCACCCTCGATTAATCTCATTAAGTATTTAATTACCCTTAATTAATTACATCTCTTAATTATCTTCAAATAAGTTTATTAATCAATTCTTAATTAATTACACTAAGTAATTAATTATTGATTACTTCCTCTAAGTAATTATTCTTTATATTAATTACACAAAGTAATTAATTTCCAAATCTCTTCCATTACCTAATTATCCTTCAAATTAATTAAATTTAGTAATTATCTTCTTAATTACTACACTAAGTAATTATCCTTCATTAATTACATTGAGTAATTACTTCTTAAATTATCCAGTGATTATCTTAAATTAATTAAACTTAATTAATTAACTTAAACTGATTAAAATAAACTTAATTAATTACAATTAGTAATTAGGGGTTTTTAGGTTAAAGGAAAAATTTAGAAAAAAATTTAGTTTCAGGGGCTAGAAGTTTGTTTTTTAGGCTGAGGGACGCATTTTAGTGTAAATCACAAAATAATAATTGTAACTATCATTTTCAGTTTACACTAAAAAGTGTCATTCAGGCTAAAAAGCAAACTTATTGTCCCTTAAACTAATTTTTTTTGCAACTTCTTCCTTGTGCCTATTTACCTGTAGTAATTAATTCCTAAATTTCTTTCATTAAGTAATTACACTTAAACAATTCACAAATGATTATCTTTAAATTAATTAATCTAATTAATTATTAAAATTAATCACATTAATTAATTATTAAATAATCCTAAAATAACGACCTCCATTAACTATTAACAAATCTTTAATTATTTCTCTAAAGTAATTAATGGAGATTAATCATTATCAAATGCAAATGAATTTATCTATAATAACCCATTAATTAACTTTTAATTATTTACTGTTAATCTATAACTTAATTAATTTTTGATTATTTGATTAATAAATTTCAAATCATAAATTTAAATTCAAATCTTATCTAATTAATGATTTCTTAATTGAAGTTTAATTAACCTTAATTAACTTACTTAATCCTTAAATTAATTAAATTAAACCCTTAATTAGTTAATTAATTAACCCAGATCATTAATAAATGAAATTAATTAATTATCCATCTTAATTACCTTAATAATTTAATGAATTATAAATCATTAAGTCCTAATTAACTTTAAGATAAACCTTAATCTTATTCATTATTTAATTATCATTAACAAAGTATTTTAAAAACAATTTGGTTTTAAATTTACATTTAAATTCCAATTTAAATTTAAGATTTAAAATTAATACAATTTTAACTTTAACAATTTTAACAACTCAAAAACCTTTTAATTACATGTTAAAGAAAAACTTATCTTCTAAAGGGAATTTAAAATAGTTTTAAAAACCATATTCAATTTAAATCAATTTAAAATACACTTTAAATATTCAAAGTTGTTTTAAAACATTTTAAATTCGAAAACTTTATTTTATTTCAAACTAGGATTCAAATTCATTTTTGAATCTAGATTTTAAACTTAGTTTTAAAACCCTGTTTAAATCTTTATTTTCAGATTTTAAAAACACTTTATAAAATACTATAATCAATTTAAAGTTGTTAAAACATTTCATTTTTTTATAGAACTTATTTACTTTAAAAACTAGGATTCAAACTCATTTTTGATCCATACTTTAAACTTGTTTTCAAAACCTTTGTTTTAAATCTTGCTTTACTTTTTTTTATTTAGTTTAAATTTTAAAAAATGAAACTCTGTTAGGTTTTAAACAAAAACCTATAACTAAAAAATGACTCGACCCGGATAAAAATTTCTTCGAGCCAAACCTTAAAACCCTTCGAGTAAAATACGCGAACTACCCGAGTCAAACTCGAGTTAAAACTGCACCAACCCAAACCAAACAAAACACCAGACCACCAGAAAAACAAGTGCGCCGTGCACATGCACGGTGCCGTCGACCACATCCGGTCATCACCAGAACACCGAACCTGTCGACGATCATCCAAACACCAGAATCCGACCACTCGAACATCACATCAAACTCGAAATCGAAATCGATCCTTAAAGCTCAAAACTGGAACAACATCGAAACCTGGAACCATCACATAATCAAGATTCTGTTCACCAGAGAGCCTGCACTTCCGGCCATGCCATCGCCTACCTCCATGCTTCCATTTCCCAGAGTTAGGTCGAACTTGATCCACCAGAGGTGTCGTGCCAATCTAAAACCTTGACCATGCCAAAACTAGGGTTCAAAATAATTTCTAATCACCGCCGTCTCCACTGTGACTTGCACACCCATCGACCATTTTTCCCACACTCTTCGATCATTCCCCTTCCACTAGAGAAGACCCTGACCTTACCTATCAACTAGATCACCATAGAATGTCCAAAACCCCCAAACTGATCAAACAAGGATTGCTCACTCGATTTACTTCTAAAAACTGTGATTTCACTTCCAAAAATCAGGATTTAGTTTAAGGATTCAGATCATATACCTGAATCAATAAATTAGGATGCCTGAATTTTTAGCATAACTTATATTTAATTGTTCTTTGCTTTCCAGAGGCATTTCCAATTTATTTGAACCTAAATAAAATTTTAAATCCTATTCTATGATCTAACAAACAAGTTTTGTTTGTAACTTAAATCAAAATAGTGACTAGATCAAGAGATAGAGGAATTAAATAAAAAAAAGAACTTGAATCTGGGAACAGAGACATTACAGACATTAGCAGACGTGCACACATCATACATTCATATATATATATATACATATATATATATATATATATATATATATATATATATATATATAGACACACACACACACAAATACACTTTAAATATACTGACAAGCAATCTTATTTCCAAAGACAATCAGGCAACCAGAATCATACTTAATTTGTTTTTAAAACAAAATGTTACTCACCTGTTTTCACAGAAAAACAGAGCCTCTTCATTTTTGAAAAGCTTTTGAATCCTTTAAAACTTTTAAAACTTGAGTGCTGAGATATTTTAAAACTGAAATGCTTTTTCTCCCTGTCTAAAACTACATGCATGCAGGCTTCCAGATTTGAAAAGAAATGCAGGCTTGATTTCTTTAGTTTTGAAAAATGCAGACATTTGATTTTGCAAAAATTGATTCCAGGTTGCTTTCAAAACAGAGAGGATTGTTTGAATGATCTCTTATTTGATTTTGAAACAGAACTACAGGTTATTGTCTGAACATGGAAATGATTACAAGGTTTATTGATTAACAGATTTTTTTTGCTTGCTTTTGAAGTGGAGAAATGAATTACAGGCTGAAGATTTGACATTTGAAAATGTATTTGATTTCTGGTTTTATTTTGAGGAATTGGTTTGTGGAAATTGATTTTCAGATTTGTTTCTAAGCTTTTGAATAAAAGATAGAAAAAAAGAATGAAGGGGAAGAATAAAATATATTTAACAAGGCTGAAATTGTTTTATCAAAATAAAAGAAAAAGATGAAAATAAAATGACACTTGTCATAAACCTTGGTTCATTAACTAACACATGTTATTAGATTACTTAAGGAATTAACAAATGTCTTTGTTTTATTTTCTTATTATTTTAAATGTTAATAAAGGTTTTACTTAATTTATTTACATTTATGTAAATATATATGTGAATTTATTATGTAAAGAAAATGTAATAAAAAAAATTATAAATAAAAGCTTATCAAAATATTTATAAGATCCAAAACATTATATATTTTTTTTTTGGAATTTCAAAACAAATTCCAATTCAAATTGAAATTAAACTTTTAGAATCCAAATTAAAGTCAACTTATTCAATTTGAAATGATAATTCCATATTCTTATTTAATTCTTTTATTATTATATGGAAAAAATAATACATTATTAATATTGTTTGAAAATAACAAATTTGACAATTTTAAATAATTTATAAAACAGATTATCTTATTATTTATCTTCAAATCATATTTATCAAGAAATATTTAAAATAAAAATAAAACAAACCTTAAAAACATTTATCTTAAGTATTTTAAAACTATATAGTTATTTATTTGAATAGCTTTGAAAAGCTTTATATTAAATTAAATCAAATTTCCAAATTATTAAATATATTATTAGAATTCGAAAACAAGACTTTATTTATTTATTAAATTCCAAATCAAAGATTATCTATAATATATACACATGTATACATACATTATAAATAGAAACATTTATTTATCTTTTAAAAGATAAAATCACTAATTAAATATTTATTTAATTAGATTATTAAACCAATTCATATTTTATTAATCAATATTATCAAATCAATTTAATTTTAAATAAATATTATTAAATTGTTATTGCCAAAAATTCCAGGATATCACATTCCTTCCCCCTTAAAAGAATTTCGTCCCCCGAATTTAAAACGAAGGTAATTTAATAATCTATTTTAATGATTTTAATTTTAAAACACAAGCCTATATTAACAAACATATGCTAACAACCATAACAGCCAATTCACCCAAACAAACAAATTTAACTTTCCAGACAAAACTTCTCAATAGAATTTTCTCGAGTTTCCTAAGTATAAACACCGGGATACTCGCTCAACAAAATCCAAACATTCAACACTACTAAGCTCCTATTCATCTAGATCTACAACTGAACAGGATATCAGACTACAGACAAGTCTGACTCAATAACCAAATCTCCCAGAACAGCTGATTCCACAACCAGAGATAGATCATACATGTACTTCCTTAGAGATACATGAAACACAATGAATCCCAGTTATCCAAACTGGCAATTCAATCCTGAAGACCAAACATTTATCCAAAACAGAAAACAAAAGAGATCCAAAACACCTCGGAGCTAGCTTCCCAGACTTATCAAAACTTATAGCTCCTAAAACTGGAGAATTTTTTTCCAAAATCAGATCTCCGATTCTGATCCACAAAACTCTTCGGACGATCCTGGGTTGCCTACTTCCTTCCTGATCAGCTCAATCCTCGCTGATGTCTCAAGCAACAAACTGGACCAAACCCAATCCACCAGAATGATCCTCCAAGATCAACCAAGATCAAGAACAAACTCTACTCCTCAAACATTAGAAGAAAACAAACTTCTCCTATCCGGGAAAGAAAAGCAGATGCACTCCCAAACTTGCGTCTGCTGCACAACTCTGATCTGGAGTAGATGAGAATGCTAATGTAGTACACAAACACAAACTGGACAACATAATTTAGAAGATCTCTGATAACCAAGAGAGCACTCAGCTATCGCAAGTCACTTTGGCGATCAATCCAGACTAACATCCAAAGAAAACTATTCTCTCTTTACCAATCAGAACAACTTACGCTGGTCTAGCCAATCCATCAAAGAAATGGATCCACTCTACTGTTTCTGAACTCCATCTCCCAGACACTGCTAAGGCAGAAGAACTTTTGCCGACCCACAGAACACTCCGAGTTGCATTGCTGACACAGGTGCCAAAGAATTCCCAATCCAAAGCTCTTCGAAAAACTCGGACTTCAAAACCAAATAGAAACAACCTGTTGAACTCAGCCACAACACCGAAGCAGACCTACTTCCTTAAACTTGTTCCAAAGAAATATCTTCAGAAACATCCATGGTCACTGCATCACATCACACAGCTACTACTTCCTGAGTTATCAAGATACCATCATTCGCTTCTGTTTAACCAATAGATCCATACTCTACTCATCCAACTTCAAAGATGGACTCCGAACCTTAACAAGCTACCTTCAGAGATCAATGAAATCTTTACACCACCGCAAAGCTTTCCCGAGACGGTATTAGGTCTACAGTCTCGACAAATATACTTCCAACCTCAAACATACAAACTCCAACCAATGGTAGTCGAGTTATACACACCACTACCCCATCTACCTTACAACTTATATTGGAAAACCTGTACGGGTAACCCAACAAATAGATAGAAATTAATATATATATATATATATATATATATGTATGTATGTATGTATATATATCAAAATTACAAATACGCTCTTTCAAGAAGAAATCACTTCAAAGCCTAGGTATTCACTCAACCTAGCGCTCCGATACCAACTATGACGACCCGACTTTCATTCCATGGAATGACGCATCATCTTTAAGAAAGAAAGGGATAGAAAAGAGAAAAGAAAGAAGAGAAAGAAGAAACAACACCAGAATCTCGACAGCGGAACGAATAAATTATATAAATAACATATACATAATATACAACATCAATCTGAGTTACACAGCTTAAATAACACATACTAGACAGTTATAAACACCTGTCTAGTTATTACAACTCAATACAACGCAAATATTTGACTCAAAGATTACACAGCAGAATACTATATATATCTACAAATGATGAAGCCTCTAGCCCTATTGCTCCCATAGAATTCGTCAAAGCTAACCTGAATCCCTTGGCTACTCGTAAAAATTTGAGTACTCAAGAGTTTAAGAAAACAGAAGATAAAATCCGGGTCAGACATGGGTCTGGTGTAAGTAACAGGTTAAGGTTGCTTAACTTTGAAAATCCTTTGAAAGCAAAGGAATCAGGTAAAACTTCCCACACATAATCATGGAAAAGTCTTTACCTTACGCTAACCAAAACATTTGATAGGAAATCCGATGATATTATAATAGTGTCTAGGGTTTTCAAATAAATATAAAATAGCCGAAATTGTTACATTCATTAAATTCCAGCTACTAGCCACAAAAGTGGGTGATAAAAATCAAAACCGTAGGGTCTCGTAGGGAAAATGGGTTTCCATCAATGGCAGGGCTACTGGGGTACCGCCCGTCATAGTACGTGGCCTAGATCATCGTACCGAGGATCCACCCTAAATCCCTACAACACAAGGCCGAAACCATCCCTTACTGGATAGTCCTGAACAAGACTACCCCGGCAGTTGTTGCAATCAATTGCCCCACACAGCCGAATATAAAGGGACTTCTAGACAGGGTTTCATCTCATCCTACTTGGGCATGACCCACTTAACCTTGCTGCACCTCCCCTGTTTTAGCCATTCCCGATTGATGAGGCTTGAGGCTACGATTACCTTTAGAGAACACATCTCTTAGAATTCTCATCGTCCACCCGACGATGTTTGGAAAGCATTCAATCCATACAAGTTCGTTCCGGGTCTGAACGAAACCGAAGGCATTATCTCGTTACACTCACTTTGGAATCACCCTCGGTGTTAACGACGATAACCCTTGCACTTTGAATATTCATCTTCACTTAAGATTCATGACCTATCGTTAATTTAGATCGATGTGGTTTTCGGATATCCAAATCTGGAAACCCGATCCCTGTCTCATCGAAATCCAAAACGCCATCTTTTAGGTCCAAGTTGTTTTAAAAATTAAAACAATTTAATTCTATTATCTATATACACACAGATAGATAATTAGCAATATCACAATATATAAATCACATTATCATCATAAATATATAAACCACATTATCACCACAAATAGATAATTAATATTATCGTCACAATGCAACCAAAGCATCCATATCACACAACATCACTTATCACATATCTGAGATCTCAAACCATTCAAGGCAATCAATATCATTCATTCTTACATAAGCAAGGATTAATCACTATCTATAATTAATTTAAAATGAACTAAATTATTACTTCATCCTTAATTAATTTAAAATTAATTAAATTAATTACTTCATCGATATAAATCTTGCTTACGTAACCGTTAATTAATTACAAATTAATTAATTAATTACCCTCTAATAAATCACCTTCATTAGTCACCCTTGATTAATTGTTCTTTAATTACATTCAAGTAATTAGCCTTTAATTAATTTCACAAATTAATTATTCCAAACCAAATTCAGTAATTAACCTTTAATTACTTCATTAATTAATTAACTATAATTAATTACATTAATCCTTAATTAATTACATTAATTGATTCCTTCATTGATTAATTGTCCTTAATTAACCAATCCTTAATTACATCATTATATTAATTAATGACCCCAAATTAGTTATTTGTAATTACCCTATTTAAATTAATTACATCAAGTAATTAATCATTAACTAAACCATATTGATTAATCACTCTTGATTGATCACATTCAGTAATTACCCTTAATTACTTCATTAGATAATTTAATTACTCCTTAATTAATTATCTCTAATAATTAATCTTTAATTAGTTATATTTATTAATCACCCTAGATTAATCTCATTAAGTAATTAATTACCCATAATTAATTACATCTCTTAATTATCTTGAAATAACTTTATTAATCAATTCTTAATTAATTACACTAAGTAATTAATTATTGATTACTTCCTTTAAGTAATTATTCTTTATATTAATTACACAAAGTTATTAATTTCCAAATCTCTTCCATTACCTAATTATCCTTCAATTTAAATACATTCAGTATTTATCTTCTTAATTACTTCACTAAGTAATTATCCTTCATTAATTACATTGAGTAATTACTTCTTAAATTATCCAGTGATTATCTTAAATTAATTAAACTTAATTAATTAACTTAAACTAATTAAAATAAACTTAATTAATTACAATTAGTAATTAATTCCTAAATTACTTTCATTAAGTAATTACACTTAAACAATTCACAAATGATTATCTTTAAATTAATTAATTTAATTAATTATTAAAATTAATCACATTAATTAATTATTAAATAATCCTAAGTTAATGACCTTCATTAACTATTAACCAATCTTTAATTACTTCTCTAAAGTAATTAACGGAGATTAATCATTATTAACTACAAATTAATTTATCTATAATAACCCATTAATTAATCTCTAATTATTTAATTAATTAAGTGTTAATCTATAACTTAATTAATTTTTGATTATTTGATTAATAAATTTCAAATTATAAATTTAAAATAAAATATTATCTAATTAATAATTTCTTAATTACAATTTAATTAATCTTAATTAACTTACTTAATCCTTGAATTAATTAAATTAAACCCTTAATTACTTACTTAATTAACCTAGATCATTAAGTAATTAAATTAATTAATTATCCATCATAATTACCTTAATAATATAATGAATTATAAATCATTGTGTCCTAATTAACTTTAAGATAAACCTTAATCTTATTCATGATTTAATTATCATTAACAAAGTATTTTAAAAATAATTTGTTTTTAAATTTACATTTAAATTCCAATTTAAATTTTAGATTCAAAATGAATACAATTTTAACTTTAACAAATCAAAACCTTTTAATTACATGTTAAAGAAATACTTATCTTCTAAAGGGAATTTAAAATAGTTTTAAAAACCATATTCAATTTAAATCAATTTAAAATACACTTTAAATATTCAAAGTTGTTTTAAAACATTTTAAATTCAAAAACTTTATTTTACTTCAAACTAGGATTCAAATTCATTTTTGAATCCAGATTTAAAACATAGATTTAAAACCCTGTTTAAATCTTTATGTTCAGATTTTGAAAATACTTTATAAAATACTTTAATCAATTTAAAGTTGTTAAAACATTTCATTTTTTTATAAAACTTATTTATTTTAAAAACTAGGATTCAAACTCATTTTTGAATCCATACTTTAAACTTGTTTTCAAAACCTTTGTTTTAAATCTTGCTTTACTTTTTTTTTTAGTTTAAATTTTAAAAAACGAAACACTGTCAGGTTTTAAACAAAAACCTGTAACTAAAAAATTACTCGACCCAGATAAAAATTTCTTCGAGCCAAACCCTAAAACCCTTCGAGTAAAATACGCGAACTACTCGAGTAAAAACTGGACCAACCCAAACCAAACAAAACACCAGACCACCGGAAAAACAAGTGCACCGTGCACATACACGGTGCCGTTGACCACCTGTAACGTTTCGGATTTTGCCCTCTCGAAAATCGACATCCATACTTCATATCGTATTCGAATGCCATAGATTCGACCGTTCAAATCCGATTCGCCGGAGCTTATAACAATCATTAAGTAAACAACACAGCGGAATAAAAGAATAATACATTGATATACAGCTTTGATACAATATCTGATACAACAGATGATCCAATAGATATCAATATACATCAGAGATATGATACAATAAATAGCAGCGGAAAAGAAAAATAGATAACGTCTAGCAGCGGAACAATATAACTCTAAGATAGTCTTCAAAAGAGAACTCCGAGAACTGCCACTCCATCTCCAAGAACTAATCCAGCAATAGCTCGAACTCCCCATAACAATGCACCAAGCTTAACAAGACTGGTGCGAACCAAAGACTGAACTAACTCCAGATAATCTACTAATCTGACTATTTGAAAAACCCAACTCTAGGCTGCTCGTGTAGAAAATAATGAGCATCCAGAGTTTAGGAAAGAAACAATAAACTCCGGATCAGTCGTGGGACTGGTGTGAGTAACAAAAACAGTTTATCTTATAAAAACAGTCAAAGAAAGAATTTTAAAGTCAATTCGCAATGCTTTTGAAAAATGAGACTACCATAAGGCCTCCCGCACGCACACACAATGCAAACGCAGAATCGGAGGAGATTTCTCCTTATGATAGTCAAAGATGCTTGATACGTATTAAAAAGAACATTTGATATTATTACTAGTGCATAGTGTAGTAAAAATCATTTCGAAAGTAAAGATATAAATCTTAGCCAACATAGACATTTCGAACTATGCCTACTATAGCTACCATCCAAACAGTGGGGCGCCACCATAAGTGAATGATAGGTTCTACAACTAAATCCGTACACGATCGTACTGTTTCTTTGGATTTCCAACAAATGGTCAGGCCAAGGAACTTCCCATTGCCACATGAGAATGCCTCTGGAAGGACATTCCCGAGAACCAAACCGGAACTCTGCCAACACAAGGCCGGGTTACCCCTAACTGGGTAACTACTGACACGAGCACACCATTCCCCGATCGTAAACGACCTTTCTCACGGGATCCCGATAACCAACAACCACAAAGTAATAAATTCGCAGTAACCACATATGTTAAATATCTGGGCTCCATACCATGATACCACCTCTATCCAGAAGGAAATGCACATACCCTAAAGGGAGCTACCCCTCATAACCTTGCCGCATCTTTCCTGTTTTGACCATTTCCGGGCTGTGAGGCTCGACGAAGTCTCGTCCACAAAAACATACTTTATACAAAAGCCATGCTTTGGGTCAACAAACGATCATAGAAATGATCACCAGGATAGACGATCAAATAAATGATCCTATCACAAATAATCAACACAATGATCATTTCACAGCAACACTCAGCATGTCACATTACCAAATTGGGAATATATCGCTGATAACATTCAACTACATAACCTCTGAGCTCGTATGTCTCAGAGAAGGGTGTTAAGCTAAAAGAATAAATTCTCCGCCACCAACAGAAATATATTTGAAAGAAATCGGCTTTATATCTCAATTTGTAATGTCAGACATACTATCCATACAAGTCTGTTCCGGGCTCGAACAGAACTGAAGGCACTTGCAAAGAAGTCCTTGCAATCCGGATATTCACAATCCTGATCGGATTCACCATCACATATGGAGAACTCTATACCGGAGCAACTCGGTGCAGAGTCGACTGACAGGTCATCCTATCGCTCTCGCAAATACCGGGTCTTCAACACCGATCTTCAATGCTATTCATAACGACGTATCACATATTCGGAATGGGTTATACGACACAAAGGTCCTTTCCCGGCTAAACCGAATAGTGAGCGAAAATATTTTTCAAAACATATGGATATGGGATTTCAATTAAGTCACAACTTAATAATTCAAAACTTCCTTTCAAATGGTTTAATCCAATTGCCATTTCAATCTTTAAACAAAAAGATTCATTTTCACAACCTTTAACGGTTCAAACAATTTTCACATTTTAATCATTTAAACAAAAGATTCATTCACAGATTTTCCATATCAATTTTCATTTCAATTTGATTAACTCGTTAAATCTTTAAATCAAAGATTTAACTTATAGCCTTCAAAACAATTTCATTTCAATTTGATTTAAACAAATCATCAATTTAAATCTGTTAAAAATAAACAGATTCAATTCATAGCTTTCAAAAAGAATTCATTCATAACTTAGGAAAATCATTTCTCTATTCAATCTTGAAATTCCCCTAATTAACTGGAATCTCAGTTATTATCTAAAAGTGTTTATCATTTGAAAACAACAGTTTTCATTTTGGAAATCTGATTCATTTATACGAGTTGAAATCCTTGGGTTAAATTCAAGTTCCCAAAACCATACCTTTAAAATGGTTTAAATTCATACAAACATATTTATAATATCTTTAACCATAATCATTGAATTCAATTCCAAATATTGAATTCAAATTCAAATTTAATTATTTAAATTGGAGATTTTACCGAGTTATTCAAGATAAATTTCATCTATGAAATTCCATTTCAAAAGCTTTTCACTTTAAACCCAATCCATTTCCAAAACATTTGAATTCAAATATTCAAATTTAAACTATTTCAAAAATCTGTGACTTAATCGATTTCCTTGTGAAATCCATATTGTGTGTGTATGAGTGCGGTCCAGGGGTTATACACAGTAGTGCAACAGCATACAATCATCACAGATCAGAATACAGGAATATAGTTGATAAAAGATATAAACTATGACGCTTATCTGTTATATACAGATCACAAATATATATGCCCGGCTAGTAAATTACATCACAGATAATTTATCACGGATCACAACATAAATCAGGATATATACTAAGCATCATAAATCAGGAATATCAAACAATCAAGTCATCCAATAGAATCCAAATATCCATAGGTAAGATCAATAAATTATCTGATTAATTTAAATCGAATTTATTTCTTATGAATTACTAATCCTGGTTAACTAACATTAATAATTTACAAATCATTTTGATTAATTATTCTTTAATCGTTTATTAATTATCCATTAATAATAAATCAATTAACCTTTAATTATCAACCTTTAATTATTAAATAATAAAGCTTTAATCATTTAATTTACTATTTTATTAATTATTTTTAATTAATTACTTTGATTAATAATCATTCCTTAATCACCTTCATTTATTAATTAACCTTTAAATTTATTTAATTATCCTCAATTTACTTACCTTAATAAATTAATTTCATTAATTAATTATCCTTTAAATGAATTAACTTTTTAAACATTAATTCATCAATCTTAATTAATAATCAATCGATCTATAATTATTAAATAATTATCCTTTAATGTAATTACACTAAGTAATTATCCTTTAATTCCATTAAGTAAAAATCCTTTTATCAATTACATTAAGTAATTATATGCTTAAGTAGTCATCCTTTAATTATTCATTATTAATAAATTAACTCTTAACAAATTAATTAATCTGTAATCAGTACTTAATTAACCTTTAAATTATTAAATAATAAATCTTTAATTAATCACATTAATTTATCCAATCACATAAATTAAATCTTTAATTAATTAATCCTTTTAATTAAATCTTTAAGTAAAACTTAATTAAATTAAAATAATTTACTTTTAAACCTTAAACCAATCCCATACTTAAATAAAACAATTATTTAAAATAACGAGTTAAAAATGTTTAAAACTTGAATTTTGTTTTAAAGTTTCAAAAACTGTTTTTATACCTACCCGAGTCAAACCCGAGAAAATCCACGTTATACCCAAGCCCTGCTTCGAGTCTTTCCCCAAACCAACCCGAGACTCGTAAATTTCAAATTTTTTGTTTAAGTGTAAAAATTGACCCGGATACAACTTAAAACTACCCGAGCTCAAACTCGAGCCAGCCCTACGTTTCCCCGAAGACAACTTCGAGTCACGATGCTTCTTCCCCAAATCAATACAGCAACCCCTACATACCAGCCGTCTCGTGCACGTACACGTGCACATCGCCTCTGGCGATGTTCCGGCATCACCCCGTGGTCGAACACGTCGACAATCACCACCAGATCGATTCGCCACCACCTAAACTTCGCCTAAATCTCGAATTCGAATTCGAGAGAAATTCGCAGCCTGGAAACTCAAGAACAACTTCCTCTCGAAACCTGGCAACACCATTCCCTCGAGACTCCGACCACTAGATCACCAGTCCCTCTGGCCACAGCTTCGCCAACATCTTCCTTACCACCCCCCAAGATCACGTGCAACTCGATGCACTGTGGACGTCGAACGAATCAATTTTCATAGCCTTGGAAAAACTAGGTTTAGAAACTAAACCTCGCCACCGCCGCTGCCACGTGCAACTGCCGACCCTCTCCTATTTTTCTCCGATGCCCCGTAGGCTCCTCTACCTCCCCACAAAGCTTCGACCACCGATCATCCTCCGATCAACAGCATTTGATTCAAACCCGAATTTCAAACTAAAATAAACTGCACTTAATTCTTTGATCTAAAAATCATGAGATTTGCTTTAAAAATCATATTTTTGTCTGAGAATTAAATTTACATACCTGAATTCATGAAATGAGAGGTTTGCATTTTGACTTGTATAAAGATTTGCTCAGATGTTTTGATGTACAGGAATATTTACAAATTGTTTTATCTGAAATAAAATTTTAAAGCTTAATTTCTGAACAAACAAACAATCTTTGTTTGTATTTTACATTCTAATAGTTATTAGATTAAGGGAGAAAGATTTATTTGCAAATCTGGATTTTTAACATGAAATAGAAACAGAGGTATCAAAGTGTTACAGGCATACTCAGATTCCCCCCCCCCATTCACATATATACATATTTCTAAATATTTACAAGCAACAAGTTCAGAGACTTAAGTTTTAGAAGAGTGATGTTACTCACTTGCTTAGATTGAACAGGGCTTTTACTTTGAATCAGGCTTTTGAAATTGCCAGCTGAAATCACCTTCTTTGATTTCTCTGGTTGTAGTTTGTTTGAGTTTTGAAATGATGCCACTTTATTTTTGTTTATGATGGACTAAACTGATGAAATGAAGAAGTGGATGTATATAAAAGAAAGGTGTACAGGTGATGATATGGTTTGTACAAAATAGTATGGCCGAGGTGTAATGTATTTAATTTCTTTATACATGCTGAGAAGATGGCATTACATGCCTGTTCTGTTTGATTTACAGCCTATGCTAGGATGTGCTGTATTTTATTATGTTGTAGATATTTTATACTTTGTTTATTTGTAATACTTGGTGGCTGCAGACATTGCTTTGTTTTGTATTTATTATTATTTTCTTTGTTCTTTTGGGCCTACACATCTATATTCCCATTTGTTTGCATTTCGACTCATAGGCTACATGATATTATTTTGTTTTGTCTTCTATTTTATAATGAACAAAAATAAATTTCTATAAATGTTGTTTCTTTTCTTTTCTTTATTTTCTTTCACAAGCTTTTGTATCTATGTTTGTTTTAAGTGTTCATAAAAACATATTTTTGTTTTAGTCCTTTGTATTTTATTTGTTTGTTATTTTTATTTTGTTTTGTTTAGTTTGCTTATCTATTTGTTTGAATACTTATGTATTTGTTTTGTTATATTGACTTGTTTCATATTTTACATTGTATTTAGTTACTTTATTTTGTTTGTACTTATTTATGCATATGTTTATTTATGTATAAACATGTACTTTTATTTTGCTTACTTAAATGTATTTGCTTTATTCTTGCATTTTAAATTTACTTCTATTTTTAGTTTAAATAATTATCATAAATTTTACTTCAAAAATTATTGTTTTATATTTCTCTATATATACACATATATTTTATATAACTCAAATTATCATCATTTATAAATTTTTTAAATCAATTTATTTATTTATTTTTATACTTGTGTCTAAAGTATATTATTTATTTTTCAAAATCATTTATTTAAGAATTTATTTAAAATCCAATATATACATATATATTCACATATATATAAATTTTCAAATTCATATGACTTTACATATTTTCTATTTGAATCGGGGAAACTCGCTTCCATTTATAATTAATCTTATAAATTTTTATTCAAAATTTCGTTTAATTATCAATTTAAATTAAATTAAAATCTAGGGTCGTTACAAACTTCCCCCCTTAAAAGAATTTCGTCCTCGAAATTCGCAGGCACGAAAACAACACAAAGATAGCTAGATAGAGAAATATCTTTTCAAATCAAGCTGGAGATCAATTCTGTATTTGGCTCACCAAATCAGAATATCAACAATAGATACAAGAAATTATAATAAAATTTCAAATTTTGGTTTTAAACAAAATCATTTTATCGATACAATTCTAATCATTCTTCATATTCTATTAATCAATTTTAACTCAAATTTAAAAATTTCTAATTTATTTAAAATTTCTAATTCATTTATTAGAGTTTAAATCGAAAAGCCGATAAGAAATCGATGAAGTACGAAGTAATAATTTTCTGCAACGATTCGTAAGGCCACCATCATACCGAAACTTCTTTTTGTAGCTGTCACGAATCAATCAAAAGAATTGAGAAAACGAATCAAAGAAATTGATAAGAAAGTTATTTCCACTGTTGTTACAGAGTATTGACCAATTATAGTCGCATTCCCCTGTCCTCTATCTCGTTCTCTTCTTGCACTCAAACTTACTATCAGTAGATAGCAAGAGAATTTACTGAGGCATTCAAACAGATATCTTAAGGATTACTCATTCTAGGATTTACTTCACCCTATCTCTAATGAGTTACTTAATGTGTTACACTCCTGAGCTAAAGTTCAACCCTTAGCTCTGATACCAAATGTAACGTTTCGGATTTTGCCCGCTCGAAAATCGACATCCATACTTCATATCGTATTCGAATGCCATAGATTCGACCGTTCAAATCCGATTCGCCGGAGCTTATAACAATCATTAAGTAAACAACACAGCGGAATAAAAGAATAATACATTGATATACAGCTTTGATACAATATCTGATACAACAGATGATCCAATAGATATCAATATACATCAGAGATATGATACAATAAATAGCAGCGGAAAAGAAAAATAGATAACGTCTAGCAGCGGAACAATATAACTCTAAGATAGTCTTCAAAAGAGAACTCCGAGAACTGCCACTCCATCTCCAAGAACTAATCCAGCAATAGCTCGAACTCCCCATAACAATGCACCAAGCTTAACAAGACTGGTGCGAACCAAAGACTGAACTAACTCCAGATAATCTACTAATCTGACTATCTGAAAAACCCAACTCTAGACTGCTCGTGTAGAAAATAATGAGCATCCAGAGTTTAGGAAAGAAACAATAAACTCCGGATCAGTCGTGGGACTGGTGTGAGTAACAAAAACAGTTTATCTTATAAAAACAGTCAAAGAAAGAATTTTAAAGTCAATTCGCAATGCTTTTGAAAAATGAGACTACCATAAGGCCTCCTGCACACACACACAATGCAAACGCAGAATCGGAGGAGATTTCTCCTTATGATAGTCAAAGATGCTTGATACGTATTAAAAAGAACATTTGATACTATTACTAGTGCATAGTGTAGTAAAAATCATTTCGAAAGTAAAGATATAAATCTTAGCCAACATAGACATTTCGAACTATGCCTACTATAGCTACCATCCAAACAGTGGGGCGCCACCATAAGTGAATGATAGGTTCTACAACTAAATCCGTACAAGATCGTACTGTTTCTTTGGATTTCCAACAAATGGTCAGGCCAAGGAACTTCCCATTGCCACATGAGAATGCCTCTGGAAGGACATTCCCGAGAACCAAACCGGAACTCTGCCAACACAAGGCCGGGTTACCCCTAACTGGGTAACTACTGACACGAGCACGCCATTCCCCGATCGTAAACGACCTTTCTCACGGGATCCCGATAACCAACAACCACAAAGTAATAAATTCGCAGTAACCACATAGGTTAAATATCTGGGCTCCATACCATGATACCACCTCTATCCAGAAGGAAATGCACATACCCTAAAGGGAGCTACCCCTCATAACCTTGCCGCATCTTTCCTGTTTTGACCATTTCCGGGGTGTGAGGCTCGACGAAGTCTCGTCCACAAAAACATACTTTATACAAAAGCCATGCTTTGGGTCAACAAATGATCATAGAAATGATCACTAGGATAGACGATCAAATAAATGATCCTATCACAAATAATCAACACAATGATCATTTCACAGCAACACTCAGCATGTCACATTACCAAATTGGGAATATATCGCTGATAACATTCAACTACATACCTCTGAGCTCGTATGTCTCAGAGAAGGGTGTTAAGCTAAAAGAATAAATTCTCCGCCACCAACAGAAATATATTTGAAAGAAATCGGCTTTAGATCTCAATTTGTAATGTCAGACATACTATCCATACAAGTCTGTTCCGGGCTCGAACAGAACCGAAGGCACTTGCAAAGAAGTCCTTGCAATCCGGATATTTACAATCCTGATCGGATTCACCATCACATATAGAGAACTCTATACCGGAGCAACTCGGTGCAGAGTCAATCGACAGGTCATCCTATCGCTCTCGCAAATACCGGGTCTTCAACACCGATCTTCAATGCTATTCATAACGACGTATCACATATTCGGAATGGGTTATATGACACAAAGGTCCTTTCCCGGCTAAACCGAATAGTGAGCGAAAATATTTTTCAAAACATATGGATATGGGATTTCAATTAAGTCACAACTTAATAATTCAAAACTTCCTTTCAAATGGTTTAATCCAATTACCATTTCAATCTTTAAACAAAAAGATTCATTTTCACAACCTTTAACGGTTCAAACAATTTTCACATTTTAATCTTTTAAACAAAAGATTCATTCACAGATTTTCCAAATCAATTTTCATTTCAATTTGATTAACTCGTTAAATCTTTAAATCAAAGATTTAACTTATAGCCTTCAAAACAATTTCATTTCAATTTGATTTAAACAAATCATCAATTTAAATCTGTTAAAAATAAACAGATTCAATTCATAGCTTTCAAAAAGAATTCATTCATAACTTAGGAAAATCATTTCTCTATTCAATCTTGAAATTCCCCTAATTAACTGGAATCTCAGTTATTATCTAAAAGTGTTTATCATTTGAAAACAACAGTTTTCATTTTGGAAATCTGATTCATTTATACGAGTTGAAATCCTTGGGTTAAATTCAAGTTCCCAAAACCATACCTTTAAAATGGTTTAAATTCATACAAACATATTTATAATATCTTTAACCATAATCATTGAATTCAATTCCAAATATTGAATTCAAATTCAAATTTAATTATTTAAATTGGAGATTTTACCGAGTTATTCAAAATAAATTTCATCTATGAAATTCCATTTCAAAAGCTTTTCACTTTAAACCCAATCCTTTTCCAAAACATTTGAATTCAAATATTCAAATTTAAACTATTTCAAAAATCTGTGACTTAATCGATTTCCTTGTGAAATCCATATTGTGTGTGTATGAGTGTGGTCCAGGGGTTATACACAGTAGTGCAACAGCATACAATCATCACAGATCTGAATACAGGAATATAGTTGATAAACAATATAAACTATAACGCTTATCTGTTATATACAGATCACAAATATGTATGCCACGGCTAGTAAATTACATCACAGATAATTTATCACGGATCACAACATAAATCAGGATATATACTAAGCATCATAAATTAGGAATATCAAACCATCAAGTCATCCAATAGAATCCAAATATCCATAGGTAAGATCAATAAATTATCTGATTAATTTAAATCGAATTTATTTCTTATGAATTACTAATCCTGGTTAACTAACATTAATAATTTACAAATCATTTTGATTAATTATTCTTTAATCATTTATTAATTATCCATTAATAATAAATCAATTAACCTTTAATTATCAACCTTTAATTATTAAATAATAAAGCTTTAATCATTTAATTTACTATTTTATTAATTATTTTTAATTAATTACTTTGATTAATAATCATTCCTTAATCACCTTCATTTATTAATTAACCTTTAAATTTATTTAATTATCCTCAATTTACTTACCTTAATAAATTAATTTCATTAATTGATTATCCTTTAAATGAATTAACTTTTTAAACATTAATTCATCAATCTTAATTAATAATCAATCGATCTTTAATTATTAAATAATTATCCTTTAATGTAATTACACTAAGTAATTATCCTTTAATTCCATTAAGTAAAAACCCTTTTATCAATTACATTAAGTAATTATATGCTTAAGTAGTCATCCTTTAATTATTCATTATTAATAAATTAACTCTTAACAAATTAATTAATCTGTAATCAGTACTTAATTAACCTTTAAATTATTAAATAATAAATCTTTAATTAATCACATTAATTTATCCAATCACATAAATTAAATCTTTAATTAATTAATCCTTTTAATTAAATCTTTAAGTAAAACTTAATTAAATTAAAATAATTTACTTTTAAACCTTAAACCAATCCCATACTTAAATAAAACAATTATTTAAAAGAATGAGTTAAAAATGTTTAAAACTTGAATTTTGTTTTAAAGTTTCAAAAACTGTTTTTATACCTACCCGAGTCAAACCTGAGAAAATCCACGTTCTACCCAAGCCCTGCTTCGAGTCTTTCCCCAAAACAACCGAAGACTCATAAATTTCAAAATTTTTGTTTAAGTGTAAAAATTGACCCGGATACAACTTAAAACTATCCGAGCTCAAACTCGAGCCAGCCCTATGTTTCCCTGAAGACAACTTCGAGTCACGATGCTTCTTCCCCAAATCAATACAGCAACCCCTACATACCAGCCGTCTCGTGCACGTACACTTGCACATCGCCTCTGGCGATGTTCCGGCATCACCCCGTGGTCGAACACGTCGACAATCACCACCAGATCGATTCGCCACCACCTAAACCTCGCCTAAATCTCGAATTCGAATTCGAGAGAAATTCGCAGCCTGGAAACTCGAGAACAACTTCCTCTCGAAACCTGGCAACGCCATTCCCTCGAGACTCCGACCACTAGATCACCAGTTCCTCTGGCCACAGCTTCGCCAACATCTTCCTTACCACCCCCCAAGATCACGTGCAACTCGATGCACTGTGGACGTCGAACGAATCAATTTTCATAGCCTTGGTAAAACTAGGTTTAGAAACTAAACCTCGCCACCGCCGCTGCCACGTGCAACTGCCGACCCTCTCCTATTTTTCTCCGATGCCCCGTAGGCTCCTCTACCTCCCCACAAAGCTTCGACCACCGATCATCCTCCGATCAACAGCATTTGATTCAAACCCGAATTTCAAACAAAAATAAACTGCACTTAATTCTTTGAATTAAAAATCATGAGATTTGCTTTAAAAATCATATTTTTGTATGAGAACTAAATTTACATACCTGAATTCATGAAATGAGAGGTTTGCATTTTGACTTGTATAAAGATTTGCTCAGATGTTTTGATGTACAGGAATATTTACAAATTGTTTTATCTGAAATAAAATTTTAAAGCTTAATTTCTGAACAAACAAACAATCTTTGTTTGTATTTTACATTCTAATAGTTATTAGATTAAAAGAGAAAGATTTATTTGCAAATCTGGATTTTTAACAGGAAATAGAAACAGAGGTATGAAAGTGTTACAGGCATACTCAGATTCCCCCCCCATTCACATATATAAATATTTCTAAATATTTACAAGCAACAAGTTCAGAGACTTAAGTTTTAGAAGAGTGATGTTACTCACTTGCTTAGATTGAACAGGGCTTTTACTTTGAATCAGGCTTTTGAAATTGCCAGCTGAAATCACCTTCTTTGATTTCTCTGGTTGTAGTTTGTTTGAGTTTTGAAATGATGCCACTTTATTTTTGTTTATGATGGACTAAACTGATGAAATGAAGAAGTGGATGTATATAAAAGAAAGGTGTATAGGTGATGATATGGTTTGTACAAAATAGTATGGCTGAGGTGTAATGTATTTAATTTCTTTATACATGCTGAGAAGATGGCATTACATGCCTGTTCTGTTTGATTTACAGCCTATGCTAGGACGTGCTGTATTTTATTATGTTGTAGATATTTTATACTTTGTTTATTTGTAATACTTGGTGGCTGCAGACATTGCTTTGTTTTGTATTTATTATTATTTTCTTTGTTCTTTTGGGCCTGCACATCTATATTCCCATTTGTTTGCATTTCGACTCATAGGCTACATGATATTATTTTGTTTTGTCTTCTATTTTATAATGAACAAAAATAAATTTCTATAAATGTTGTTTCTTTTCTTTTCTTTATTTTCTTTCACAAGCTTTTGTATCTATGTTTGTTTTAAGTGTTCATAAAAACATATTTTTGTTTTAGTCCTTTGTATTTTATTTGTTTGTTATTTTTATTTTGTTTTGTTTACTTTGCTTATCTATTTGTTTGAATACTTATATATTTGTTTTGTTATATTGACTTGTTTCATATTTTACATTGTATTTAGTTACTTTATTTTGTTTGTACTTATTTATGCATATGTTTATTTATGTATAAACATATACTTTTATTTTGCTTACTTAAATGTATTTGCTTTATTCTTGCATTTTAAATTTACTTCTATTTTTAGTTTAAATAATTATCATAAATTTTACTTTAAAAATTATTGTTTTATATTTCTCTATATATACACATATATTTTATATAACTCAAATTATCATCATTTATAAAAAATTTTAAACCAATTTATTTATTTATTTTTATACTTGTGTCTAAAGTATATTATTTATTTTTCAAAATCATTTATTTAAGAATTTATTTAAAATCCAATATATACATATATATATTCACATATATATAAATTTTCAAATTCATATGACTTTATATATTTTCTATTTGAATCGGGGAAACTCGCTTCCATTTATAATTAATCTTATAAATTTTTATTCAAAATTTCATTTAATTATCAATTTAAATTAAATTAAAATCTAGGGTCGTTACACCACCTCCGGTCATCACCAGAACATCGAACACATCGACGATCATCCAAACACCAGAATCCGACCACTCGAACATCGAATCAAACTCGAAAACGAAATCGAGCCTTAAATCTCAAAAATGAAACAACTTCGAAACCTGGAACCGTCACATAATTAAGACTCCGATCACCAGAGAGGCTACACTTCCGGCCATGCCATTGCCTACCTCCATGCTTCCATTGCTCGGAGTTCGGTGGAACTCGATCCACTAGAGGGGTCGTGCCAATCCAAAAACTTGACCATGCCAAAAATTGGGTTCAAAAAACTTCTAATCACCGCCGCCTCCACTGTGACTTGCACACACATCAGCCATTTTTCCCACACTCTCCGATCACTCCTCTACCACCAGAGAAGACCCTGACCTTCCCTACAACTAGATCACCATAGAATATCCAAAACCCCTAAACTAATCAAACAAGGATTGCTCATTCGATTCACTTCTAAAAACTGTGATTTCACTTCCAAAAATCAGGATTTAGTTTAAGGATTTAGATCATATACCTGAATCATTAAATTACGATGCCTGAATTTTTAGCATGACTTATATTTTCACTGTTCTTTGGTTTCTGGAGGGATTTCCAATTTATTTTATCCTAAATAAAATTTTAAATCCTATTTTATGATCGAACAAACAAGTTTTGTTTGTAACTTAAATCAAAATAGTGACTAGATCAAGAGATAGAGGATTTAAATAAAAAAACTGAACTTGAATCTGGGAACACAGATATTACAGACATTAGTAGACATGCACACATCATACATTCATACACACACACAAATTCACTTTAAATATACTGACAAGCAATCTTATTTTCAGAGACAATCAGGCAACCAGAATCATACTTAATTTATTTTTAAAACAAAATGTTACTCACCTATTTTCACAGAAAAACAGAGCCTCTTCATTTTTGAAAAGCTTTTGAATCCTTTAAAACTTTTAAAACTTGAGTGCTTAGATGTTTTGAAACTGAAATGCTTTTGCTCCCTGTCTAAAACACATGCACGCAGGCTTCTAGATTTGAAAAGAAATGCAGGCTTGATTTCTTTAGTTTTGAAAAATGCAAACATTTGATTTTGCAAAAATTGATTCCAGGTTGCTTTCAAAATAGAGAGAATTGTTTGAATGGTCTCTTATTTGATTTTGAAACTGAACTACAGGTTGTTGTTTGAACTTGGAAATGATTACAGGGTTTATTGATAAACAGTTTTTTTGCTTGCTTTTGAAGTGCAGAGAATTACAGGCTGAAGATTTGATATTTGAAAGTGTATTTGATTTTTGTTTTTACTTTGAGGAATTGGTTTGAGGAAATTGATTTTCAGATTTTATTTCTTAGCTTTTGAATAAAAGATAGAGAAAAAAGAATGAAGGGGAAGAATAAAATATTTTAAAAAGGCTGAAATTGATTTGTCAAAATAAAAGAAAAAGATGAAAATAAAATGCACTTGTCATAAACCTTTGTTCATTAATTAACACATGTTATTAGATTACTTAAGGAATTAATACATGTCTTTGTTTTATTTGCTTTTTATTTTGAATGTTAATAAAGGTTTTACTTAATTTATTTATATTTATGCAAATATATGCGTGAATTTCTTATGTAAAGAAAATGTATAAAACAAATTATAAATAAAAGCTTATCCAAATATTTTTAAGATCCAAAACATTTTAAATTTTTATTTTTTTGGAATTTCAAAACAAATTCCAATTCAAATTGAGATTAAACTTTTAGAATCCAAATTAAAGTCAACTTATTCAATTTGAATTGATAATTCCATTTTCTTATTTAATTCTTTTACATTTATATGGAAAAAATAATACATTATTAATATTGCTTGAAAATAACAATTTGATAATTTTAAATAATTTATAAAAGAGATTATCTTATTATTTATCTTCAAATCATATTTATCAAGAAATATTTAAAATGAAAATAAAACAAACCTATCTTGTGTGGTTTAAAACTATATAGTTATTTATTTGAATAATTTTGAAAAGCTTTATATTAAATTAAATCAAATTTCCAAACTATTAACTATATTATTAGAATTTGAAAACAAGACTTTATTTATTTATTAAATTCCAAATCAAAGATTATCTATAATATATACAAAAATATATATATATATTATAAATAGAAAATTTATTTAGCTTTTAAAAGATAAAATCACAAATTAAATATTTATTTAGTTAGATTATTAGACCGATTCATATTTTATTAATCAATATTATCAAATCAATTTAATTTTAAATAAAGATTATTAAATTGATATTGCCGAAAATTCTGGTATATCACAGAAGGTGGAGGGATAAAAATGAATGTCACGTTTTGCTTTGAAAGCTTCAGGTATTAATAATGCATTGTAATATGTACGTAAGAATGATAAAGTTTGCAAACTAAAGGAAACAAAATTTTGTTCAACCAAAAATGAGAGGCAAGAATTAAATATAGCCTAATAGCCTAGACTCAGGTATTAAATAGAAGGAGAAATGAATATGGATCAAGTACTAATAATAAGGTAACTATTTTAAAAAGTACATGCAACAATTAATAACAAAAGAAATGAAGGGACCATGTACATCACACAATCTTTTAAAAATGAATTTTTGACACATAACCAAATTAATTCCACTACCTCAAACAATACGCAATTTGTACACATTTAATTTTTTTTATCAACACATAATAGATAAAATTATACTTACCTTAAAAATGAAAACATTCAATTTGGTATTCTCAAAATGATCTTTCATTTTCATTAAACGCCTTTTCTTTTTAACACAAAACATGTGTTTCTTTTATTAAATCTATTAATTACAGTCAATGTTTTCTTTCCTAATATTAATTGCAACTAATTATAAAATTAAATTTCAAAACAGAAAAACTATAATGAATGAAACATAGAACGATGGATTCCTATAGTCATTTAAACATGTTTATAAGTTCGTTGTTTATGCACTAGAGTAATAAGTAACTAGCTTAAATAAATTATTTTCCCATTCTTGTAAACAATATGTATGTTGAAACATAGTTCAAAAAAACATATATTCCATCCTTTAAATCAATTATTATATCCTATATTTTAATGAAATTAAACCTACATTCATAAATGAAGCATTCATTTTACATGATATAAATGTTCTTTTTATTAAATCAAACTTTCCTTATATTTTCACAAAATATAAACTACATTTAATTACACTTATTAATTTATAATTTAGTGTCTTCTCCCCTATTACTTAAAATTGTTCAATTACATTAATTTCAGTTTATTAGAAAGGTGAATATAAAAATGGACTAAATAAATGTAAAGAGAAATAAAATATTTATATCATATCTAATAGTAATTTGAACATCTTCATACATTATCGGATACAAACACGAGTTATACATTTCTTATTAAATAACTGTTACTCATCCCTATAATTAATCTGTGTAATGACTCGGACTTTTGACAACTATTATTTGAATATCTAACTGATTTTACATATTGAAATATTGAATTTTATCAGTTAAATTGTATTTTTTGATATATGGAATATCTGTATATGTATATATTAAAGGCTTTGATTTAAAAGTTTAAAAATCTATTTTTTTGAAAATATGTAAATAAGCTTCTCATTTCAATTATAGGATATAATATATATATATGTTTGTATGTGAAAAAATTATGCTATAAAAGCTAAACTAATATATATATATATATATATATATATATATATATATATATATATATATATAGTCATTTAAACACGTCCTTTGGTTATTCTCGGGATTTTTAGGATGTCGCCATGCGAAGAATAGAAGCGCGAGTGTTTCGTATGATGCGTCTCTGGTATAATTTTGTTATGAAGCAAGTTTCAAAATGAAAATAAAGGAAAATAAGTGTTCCACATTTTGAAAATAAGAACTTGAATTTGCAAATATTTCAAAGTTTTTAAAATTTAAAAATGAAATCAGTTTAAACCTTTTTACATAAATTTCCTTTATAAATGATAATTGTTTTCCTTAACAATTGTTCTTTAACACGTAATAAAGAAGTTTTAAAATATGTTAATTTAAATTTGGTTAAGTAAAGTTTAAGTTATTTAAAACTTAAGTATAAATGAAATTTTAATGATTTTTATAAAAGTAAGAATTATTAATTAGCAATTAGAGATTTGGTAACTTGTAAATAAGAAAATACTTAATTAATAATTAATATTTATTAATTAATATTGAAGGAATAATTAATCTATAATTGAAGATTAATTAAGGATGGGTTAACTGATTAATTAAGGATTATTTAATTAACTTGACATTAAGTTTTATTAATTAATAATTAGGTTTTATTAATTAATATTTAAGGGATAACTAATCCGTAATTAAAGATTAATTAATTGGTTTATAAGGTGATTAAGGATGAATTACCTAATTGTAATTAATCTGTTAATTAATTAAAGATAATCTCTTGATGATTGATTAAGTATGAATACTTAATGAGATTAATAAGTGTAATTACATAGTAGGAGTAACTAATGTACAATTACTGAACGTAATTAAAAAAGGGAATTACTTTATAAGAAGTAATCAGAGGATTATTACTTAGAAAAGTAATTAAGGATTAATTACTTGGTGTAATTAATTAAAGGATTAATATATGAGCTAATTAATTAAGGTAAGTAATTGCAGAATGGTAATTACAGTTTATCATTAATTAAGGTTGATTAATGGAAGTAATTAATTAAAGTAAAATTAATTAATGTAATTAATTATGGATCAATGTAATTAATTATAGTTAATTAATTACAAGTATCTAATTAAGGATCATTAATTAATGTAATTAATGAGAGTAGTTAAAGATTAATTACTATAAATGGTTGAGGATAATTAATCTGTGAAATTAATTAAAGGTTAATTACTCAGTGTAATTAAAATATAATTAATCAAGGATGATTAATTAAGATGGATAATTATTGGAAGAGTAATTAATTGGTTTGTAATTCATTAATAAGAAGGATTTAGAAGTAACTGAAGTAATTAATTTGATTCATTGGTGGTTAATTAAATTAATTAGAGATGTTATGGTTGATCAATCTTACTTATGAATGATTGAATGATATTGTATGCCTTAGATTAGTTGATATCTCTAGTATGTGATGTGTGATGCTATTGTTGACTCACAAATTCTATGAAGTTTTTGATTTCTGAAAAAGAAATAAAGGAGATCGACAAAACAAAGACATCATGGCTATAAAGAGGCATAAAAGAGCTACATATGGTACTCTAGATTATAGGTTGATTATTTGATATTGTAATAGTGATAAACTTGTTAAAATCTATCCTTAAATAATCATGCACCTCAATATAATCGATATATATACGTTTGAATAGCATTGCACATTCATTGAGCAATTTGACAGGGACCGGTCGACCAGTATTAAATCAGGCGGTCGGCCGTTTCTGTGTAAAATGCACAATGAATGTGCACACATGCACATAACGACTATATATTTGAAATCCTGTCTACTGGCCATTTTTTGACCTGTCGACCATTTTTAAACAGAGAGCAACCTTTTCCAAAAGACACTTTTTTCTCCAATGGTTGCATCTCTTACCTTTTCATCAATGATCATATCTATTAATGGCTACTGTTCACAAAGAGTTACAACCATTTTTCTCTATATAAACTCATCTAAATCATTGATTCAATATATATGAATATATATTTTTGTACTCTAATTTCTGATCTTACTTTCTAAATACTCCTGCATTCTAAAAGCTCTCAATTATTTTAATTGCTTATTGAATCATTGAAATTATTTCATATCTATTGATTCAATAAGTAATATACTTCCCTTAATCTTCACAAAACATCATTCACATATTTTGAGGATAAGATTATAGGAAGTTTGTACTACAAGTGACAAAACTGTGTTAGCAAGAACACATACCGTCAACAAACAATTATATTCATCTTTGTTGAAGTCCTCGGTGTTGTAAGAGGCAAGTGTTGAAGTCCTCGGTGTTGTAAGAGGCAAGTGTTGAAGTCCTCGGTGTTGTTAGAGGCAAGTGTTGAAGTCCTCAGTGTATTAGAGGCGTGAAATCCCGTTCGTTTGCTCGGGTGTTGTAAACCTGTTCCTCCGGGTGAAGCGAGGTAGTTAATAGTGAAAATCCAGACAGAAGTCTGGGACTGGACGTAGGACGGTGCTCCGAACCAGTATAAAAATCTCTGGTGTGATTTTTCTATTTTTATTACTTTGCTACTATCATCTATTTCTGCATTTATATTATATTCCATATTACACGATCCGTGTGTACTATATTAGTACGTGCACTCGTACACATACTTTTCATTTGGTATCAGAGCACGGCCATCATATAACCGTAACACAGTTATTTGATATATTCTTGTAATATGGCAAATAACGCAAGTACTAGCACTCAAAACACCACTTACATGAAAGGTCAATGACACAAAGACCTCCATTTTTCAATGGTCTTAACTATAGTTATTGGGCAACGCGTATGTCATTCTTTATGCAATCAAATAGTTATGATGCTTGGAATGCAACTCAAAAAGAAATAGTAAATCCAACAACTGATTATTCAGAATGGACTACGGGTGAGAAAACGGTAGCAGCCGTAAATGCAAGAGCAATAAATATGTTGTTTCGTGCATTAGACCAAAATGAATATAACCGTGTTAGCATATCAAATTTGGCAAACGCTAAAAATCACTCATGAAGGTACTAACAAGGTTAAACAAACCAAAATAGCCATGCTGAAAAGTCAATTTCAAAATTTCAAAATGAAACCAAATGAGACAATCAATGATATGTATTCACGGTTTCAAACTATCCACCATGCACTTATTGGCTTAGGACAAAAGTATTCTGATTTTGATGTTGTTTCAACAGTCCTACATTCTCTGACTAGTGAATGGGAAGGAAAAGTATTAGCAACTGAAGAAGCTAATGATCTTTCCGTCATGAAGCCAGATGAATTGATGGTAAATTTAATGTCCTATGAATCAAATTTGCAGGCTAGAAAAGAACAGAAAGAAGAAAAGAAAATTGTAGAATTTCATGCTGAGAAAGATAAAAATGAATCAGATTCTGAAGATGAAGATCTGGCATTCATTGCAAAAGGATTCAAAACATTCCTAAAATATCGAAAAGCCATTCATTACAACAAAGGAAATCTGGATCAAATAAACCAACATCATCCTCTATAGAATGCTTCAACTGTCATAAAAAGGGGCACATGCACAAGGATTGTCCGGAGCAAAAGAAGAAGACACAAAATGACAAATTAAGATATAAGAAGGACAAATCAAAGAAACGAGCATTCTCGGTAACATGGGATGATACAGACTCATCAGAAAGTGATAGTGATACGGAAGATGAACAAGCAAATGTATGTTTCATGGCAACAGAAGATGAGGTACAAATTCCTACATTCGATGAAATGCTTGATATTAATGCTGAATTGATAGTCAAATATAAAGACATAAAACGACAGCTAAAAGAAACCAAAGCAAATTTGAGTAGAGCAGAATTTGAACGAGATATGTTAAATGACGAGAAGAAAATATTAGAAGAAGAACTTGAAAAATTTCAAGAATCATCATCTAATGTTGACTCTCAACTAGTTCTTTTGAGTCAAAAAGAGAAAAATGATGCTCTCACTACTAAAAATCATGAGCTTGAGGCAAAAGTCAAAATTCTAGACCTAGAAAAGGCTAGTTTACAAACTAAGTTAGATAACATTACTCAAAATATTTCTAACTTTAACAAAGGTCGAGAAAATTTGACAAAAATCATTGAAAGTTCACAATCTATTTCGGATAAACAAGGTTTGGGATATAAGAAACAAGAAACCAAGAAACATCTTGGAAATAAATGGAAGAAGAAAGTACAAAAAACTGAAGCTAAGAAAAATCTTAGTTTATTATATTCCAAACCAAAACCAGTTGTGAAATTTCAAAAGAAAAATGTCAAGACTATCAAAATATGGGTTCCAAAAACAAATAACAATTTGATTAGGAACAAATATATTCAGAATTTCATGAATATTGTACATCTTAATATTAATTATGTATATAAAGGGGATACCAGACCCGTATGGGTTTGGACTCCTAAGACCTAACTCTTAGGACCCCATAAAAAGTGGGTACCATGGACTTAATTTTATTTTTTGCAGGTCCCACTTAAGAAAAGAGGAAAGTGGATATTGGACAGTGGTTGCTCGAAGCACATGACTGGAGACAAGAGCTTATTAACAAATATTACATACTCAGATGGTGGCTCCGTCACTTTTGGAGATAATTCAAAAGGCTGTATCATCGGCAAAGGCGATGTGAGCAATTGCGGTACATCTAACATGCCTCTTATTACAAATGTCAAGCTAGTTAAAAATTTGAAACACAATTTACTTAGTATCAGTCAGTTATGTGACAAGGGGTTTACAATTTCCTTTTCGGATAATAAGTGTAGTATTTTAGATAAGGATCATAATTTTGCTTTCAAAGGTTATAGAGACAAAAATATATATATTTTGAATATGAATATTAATCATAATTCAGATACGTGTCTTATGGCTAATGATAATGATCCATGGCTATGGCACAAACGCTTCTGTCATATAAACTTCAGAACTATTGACAAGCTAGCCAAAAACAATCTAGTTAGAGGTCTACCCAAAATTAGTTATAAAAACGATAGTTTTTGTGATGCCTGTCAGTTAGGAAAATTGACCAAATCATCATTCAAGTCAAAAAAAGTCATATCAACATTACAACCACTTGAACTACTACATATGACCAACACAGGTTCAGTCAATAAACCATAATCGATATGTATTTGTAATAGTTGATGACTATTCTCGTTATACATGGACTATTTTCTTAAAAAATAAGAGTGACACTTTTGACCATTTCAAATCTTTTGTCAAAAGAATTCAAAAATCAAAAGTGCTAAAAATTAGAAACATAAGGAGTGATCATGGTGGTGAATTCGAAAATAACGAATTTGAACATTTTTGTACAAAGAAAGGTATTAACCACAATTTTTTGTTTCCTAGAACTCCACAATAAAACGGAGTTGTAGAACGGAAAATTCGAACATTACAAGAATGTGCAAGAACGTTATTAAATGGATCCACTTTACCAAAACATTTCTGGGCAGAAGCCGTCGCTACTGCGTGTTATGTTTTGAGTCGTGTGTCCATTCGACCACTCACCAAAAACACGTCTTATGAATTATTTAACGAAAAAAGCCAAATATATCTTACTTCAAAGTATTTGGTTCAAAATGTTTTATTTTAAATACGAAAGACCATCTCGGAAAGTTTGATCCAAAAGCTGATGAAGGTATATTTGTCGGTTATTCGGAAAGAAGCAAGGCGTATCGTATTTTCAATAAACGAACCAAAACTATTGAAGAATCTCTTCATGTTTCTTTCGATGAATTCTTTCAGTCTTCTCAATCAAAACCAGATGATGATGAATCTATATTTACTGACACTCCTTTCATCACAAATTATGACTTTGACTCTGAAAATATTGTTGACAATATTTCCCAACAACAACCAGTTTGTGAGATACGTTCCCCTCCAAGATTATTGAGACACCATCCGGTTCAAAATGTAATTGGCGAGGTCGATTCACAAGTAAGAACTAGGAGTCAATTACATCAAATGGGTCATGTTGCGTTTCTATCAAATATCGAACCTAAGAATCCTAAAGAAGCAGCTACCGACGAATATTGGATCATTGCCATGCAAGAAGAACTAAATCAGTTCGAGCGCAATGACGTATGGGAACTTGTTCCAAGACCCACTGATCAGTCAGTGATTGGTACTAAATGGGTCTACAAAAATAAGGATGACGAACAAGGAAATATCACCAGAAATAAAGCAAGATTAGTAGCACAAGGGTATAATCAGGAAGAAGGTATCGATTATGAAGAAACTTTTGCACCAGTTGCTCGACTAGAAGCTATTAGAATCCTATTATCTTTTGCTTGTCACCATAATTTCAAACTTTATCAGATGGATGTCAAAAGTGCTTTTATCAATGGATTTATCAAAGAGAATGTCTATGTCGAACAACCTCCTTTGTTCGTACATGAAAAATATCCTGACCATGTGTTCAAACTTAAGAAAGCTTTGTATGGTTTAAAACAAGCACCTCGTGCTTGGTATGAACGACTACGTAGCTATCTTATTAACTCAGGATTTCAAATAGGCAAAGTCGATCAAACTTTGTTTATCAAACATTCTCAAAAGGATATTCTAGTTATCCAGATATATGTAGACGATATCATCTTTGGTTCAACAAATGATAAACTCTACAAGGAATTTGCAAGTATTATGACCAAAGAGTTCGAAATGTCTCATATGGGAGAACTGTCATATTTTCTTGGACTTCAAATCAAACAACTTCCAATTGGGATCTTTATTAATCAAGAAAAATACTGCGGAAATCTTATCAATCGCTTCGGGTTAAATAACACATCTGGTAAACCTACTCCTATGAGTACAACTACACATCTTGAAAAAGATGAAAAAGGTAAGAATGTTGACCAGAAACTTTATCGAAGCATGATTGGTTCTCTTCTTTATCTTACAGCTAGTCGTCCAGATATAATGATGAGTGTTTGTCTATGTGCACGCTTTCAAGCAGATCCAAAGGAATCACATCTACGAGCAGTGAAACGTATAATTCGTTATCTTAGTAATACCAAAGATTTCGGTCTTTTTTATCCAAAAGAATGTCCATTTGAATTAGTATCATATAGTGATGCTGATTTTGGCGGTACGCGAACGGATAGAAAAAGTACAAGTGGTACGTGCCATTTTATTGGAAAATCACTTGTCTCTTGGTTTAGTAAGAAACAGAATTGTGTTTCACTATCAACATGTGAAGCTGAATATATATCAGCGGCTCTCGCTTGTACTCAAGTACTATATATACAACAAACACTTCAAGATTTTAATATTAATTTATCAAATTCTATTATATACTGTGATAACACAAGTGCTATAAATCTCTCTAAGAATCCAGTGAATCATTCTAGAACCAAACACATTGATATCCGTCATCATTTCCTTAGAGATAATATTGAAAAAGGATATATATGTCTTGAATATATTCAAACTGATAATCAATTAGCGGACATTTTTACTAAGCCTCTGCTCGAATCTAGTTTGATTAGATTACGAAGAGAGCTTGGTTTAATTTCAAGAAAAGATCTTGACTAGTAATTACTAATGATTGTCTTTTCCTTTGGTTATATTTTAACTATAGCATTTTTTTAAAGCTATTTTTTTTGAATAAGAGCCTCTGCTTGCTTTCACGGTCAAATTTCTTTATTCACTCTCATCCATAGACTTATATATAAGGAATTTCTTTATAAGCTTGTCAAAATTTCCCTCTTAATTCATCTTTCCTTATCTGAGCATAAGGCTCTATACATAATTTTCTATGGCCCACATTTGTGATGAGTGTGCTCAAAAATCACACATTTCCTTTACAAGTTCTGAGCCAGAGGAGTATTATTCTCCTGAAACACCAAAACAGAAAACAAAGTATCATCACCAATGCATTCGTACTCCTGGCAGTACACCAACCTCAAAACGAGTAAAGAAGGAACTGTTTTGTTCTCCTCGTACCAAAGCACAGATTGACGAGATTCACCACTATCAAAAATATCAAATAGATCTTCAAAGACAGCTCCATTATGGGCAAATCCAGCTTTATCATGATCAACAACGGACATCGGCACGTTTATCTGTTTTAGAAAAAGTGGCATCATTCTTTTTTGGTTCAAACAAGCATGATGTGCATGAACCAATGCCGTCTAGGCCATCAACATCTAGGAGTCCAAACTCTTGGGATCAGAATTATAACAGGAATGAAGGTGCTCAGAAAAACTGGAGTCCATGGACACAACGTATTGAAGATAATAAAGAAAATTCTAATGACGAATCTTCCACTCCTCATTAGATTTATATACACATGTTGTATCGTTTTCTCTCTATCACTCATGTAATAACGTTTGTATTTTATAATAAGAGTAAAATATGAATTATATAGCTCGATATATTCTCAAAAATTGCAAAACAGACTGTTTTTCATCAGGCAACAAATCCGGTCGACCACCTATAATAGAAACGGTCGACCGTTTAGCCTCTGGATGAAAACGGTCGACCGCGCATATTATAGCGGTCGACCGGTATACGTAAATTCTATTTTTATATATACATTGCGTCATTTTTTGTCCTTCCTCTTCCTCATTTGTTTTCAACTGGTCATCAACTGAGGAGTCTGCTGGTACTAGTGGACATGGTCGTGGAGAATCATCTAGAGAGGACGATGATGAGGAAGAAGATGATGATGATGATGAGGAAGAAGATGATCAAGAGGAGACAACATTTGACTCATCCTAGATTCTGTTTTCTATCTCTATATTTTGGTTTAGTACTTTAAAAAATCATTCGACACTTGTACTAAACAGTGTCGTTGCTTTTATTCGTATGATATTATGGTGTGTATGATACTCTGGTATGTTTGGATATGTTATAATTTTTTTTGCTATGCATGGATATTCTGGTTGATATACTCCTATATTATTCCATTATCTATTATTCCTTTTTGTCGATGACAAAGGGGGAGAAAGTGCTAACAATTATTTGCAGGAATATATATATATAAAGAATACAAACAAAATCTCAGGAGGAGATCACATATTCAGGGGGAGATTCAGAACTTCAGATATATGTTGTCATCAATCAAAAAGGGGGAGAATGTTGAGTCACAGATTCTATGAATTTTTTGATTTCTGACAAAGAAATAAAGGAGATCGACAAAACAAAGACATCATGGCTATAAAGAGGCACAAAAGAGCTACATATGGTACTCTAGATTATAGGTTGATTATTTGATATTGTAATAGTGATAAACTTGTTAAAATCTATCCTCAAATAGTCATGCACCTCAATATAATCGATATATATATACGTTTGAATAGCATTGCACATTCATTGAGCATTTTGACAGGGACCGGTCGACCGGTATTAAATCAGGCGGTCGGCGTTTTTGTGTAAAATGCACAATGAACGTGCACACATGCACATAACGACTATATATTCGAAATCCTGTCTACTGGCCATTTTTTGACATGTCGACCGTTTTTAAACAGAGAGCAACCTTTTCCAAAAGACACTTCTTTCTCCAATGCTTGCATCTCTTACCTTTTCATCAATGATCATATCTATTAATGGCTACTGTTCACAAAGAGTTACAACCATTTTTCTCTATATAAACTCATCTAAATCATTGATTCAATATATATGAATATATATATATATATATATATATATATATTTTTACTCTAATTTCTGATCTTACTTTCTAAATACTCCTGCATTCTAAAAGCTCTCAATTATTTTAATTGCTTATTGAATCATTGAAATTATTTCATATCTTTTGATTCAATAAGTAATATACGTCCCTTAATCTTCACAAAACATCATTCACATATTTTGAGGATAAGATTATAGGAAGTTTGTACTACAAGTGACAAAACTGTGTTAGCAAGAACACATACCGTCAACAAACAATTATATTCATCTTTGTTGAAGTCCTCGGTGTTGTAAGAGGCAAGTGTTGAAGTCCTCGGTGTTGTAAGAGGCAAGTGTTGAAGTCCTCAGTGTATTAGAGGCGTGAAATCCTGTTCGTTTGCTCGGGTGTTGTAAACCTGTTCCCCCGGGTGAAGCGAGGTAGTTAATAGTGAAAATCCAGATAGAAGTCTGGGACTGGACGTAGGACGGTGCTCCGAACCAGTATAAAAATATCTGGTGTGATTTTTCTATTTTTATTTACTTTACTACTATCATCTATTTCCGCATTTATATTATATTCCATATTACACGATCCGTGTGTACTATATTAGTACGTGCACTCGTACACATACTTTTCAGCTATATAATATAATATGTTTGGGTTAAAGCAGTGACATCCTGTATTTAAAATTTGAATTGTTGGGTTAAGATGAAATTAGATTCGAAGAGACAGGGGTCGGGTACTACTATATACCCGAAACCACTTCGATTCTTTTTAGATAGATACGTGAAATCAATAGGCTAGAATGGAATGATTTAAGTAAATTGGACCATTTAATCTAAGGTTGGTACTTAGAAATTGATGTGTGAAATAAGTGATGTCTATATCAAATTCCTTAATAAGATACAAGTTATCTCGGGTTATATATAAGTTGTATGCTTTTGTAATTCATGTTAGATGGGTTTACTCACGCTGGATTCCAGCATGACCCGGGTGTCACTTTGACTTAATGCTCGGGTCAGACCGAGTATTAATGCTTTTTAGGTAAGGACGTTCTGGAGCTTAGGAGGCGAGCTGAATGGCAGGAACGTATGGTGGGTTTCCGCTGTGATATTGTAGTATCTGAGACATGATTGTATTTGTCCCATGTTTGTGTTTATGTGTAACTCTGATGTATGAATGTGTAATTTGATGTGATAACCCTGATTTTGGTCATCTAATGATTGGATAATTATTTGATTTTTGTTTGGATAAATAGCTAAATAGAAATCTAAAGAATATCTAGATGTGTATATGAATTTAAATATTTGGAAATGATAATTTTGTAGGAAATTAACATATATATTAATTTAGGCAAACTTTATAATGTTAGAAAATACAAATATATACATACAAGTATGTAAGTTTATATTTAGATATATGTATGTATATATACTGTAACTAGGAGGCATTGTTTGGGTTCAATAATTTTTAAAGGGGTAATTAAAGTTAAATTCTATTTAAAAAATATAGAAACCGATTTCAAGAGCTAGTTAAAATATACAACACATATATAAATATAAAGTAAATAAATATTTAATTGGTAAATTTTATCTTTTAAAGTTAATAAACTATTTTCTATTTCTCATGCGTGTATATATTTGTATATATTATAAATAGAATATCTTTGATTTTAATTTAATGAATAAGAATCTTGTTTTCAAATTCTAATGTATTTTAGCAGTTCAGAAATCATGATTAAATTTAAAAATAAAAATTTTCAATGCTATTTAAAAGTGTTAATTATATAATTTTAAAATATTTAAGGTAAAGGTTTAAGTGTTTAAAGTATATCTTAGCTTTAGTTTAAATTTAAATGAGATTTATAAAAAAGGTTTGAAATGTTTTCTTTTTAAAATTTTCTTGAAATCAAGATAGTTGCATATATGAATAAATATAACATAACATATGATTTATTTAAAAGAAATATATATATATATATATATAATAAGTAATTAATGCTATAATGAATTTAAACATTTGTAATATAGGATATCATGCATGGCAACAAGTGGCAATCTTGTTTTTTTATTATTAATATGTAGAAAATCAAGATTAGTGCTGTATTCATGTTAGTGAAACCTGTAAAAACCCGCATATTTAACGATTTTATATTTAAATGCTTTATTTAAATATGGCGTCGTTAGTCGGATTTTTGGTCCGAAATGTTACTTTCTACAAACGGCCGAATTGGGACTCGAAACCACCTCCATTGAGTCCAAAATGGCATTTACGATCTTTTTAAGTATAAGCTTTGACATGTTTGGAGTAAGTTGAATTTTGCTACTTTTTCTAGTGGGCTTTGGGTTGGGTTCATCCCACTAACTATCTAATTAACCCGAACTCAGACCCTCTCCTCTCCACACTTAATTCATTTCATAAAACTTAAGCTAAAAACTAAAAATGGGGGAAGAGAATGGGAATTAGAAATTCCAAGCCCTAGTTTCCTCTTGCAACTTGAATTCTTGCTCCAAAATCAAAGTGAAGCAATTGGTAAGCCTCCTCTTCATCTTCTCCAACTCTTCTCCTCTTCAATTTTAGAAAGTTTCCTAAACCTACATTTGGGAAATATGTGTCTTATTCTTAGATTGAAGCTTGTAGAGTTAGAGTGAAGAGTGGCTAATCTCCTTCTTGTGTTTGAGCTACTTCTTCTTTGTTGTGTGTAAAAGGTGAGTTTTGAACTCACTTTTACTTCTCTTGATACTATTGATGTAAGGTGAGATTTTTATTTCTCATCTATGCTTATATCTATCTTTGATGTTGGGTATGAATTCCTAGCACTTGTTCATATGCACTTGCTTTTGGTTTGGATTGAATTGGTGAATATCCAAATTTTTAGTGTTTGGGTTCAATTCTTTAAAGATCCTAACTTTGATGTTTGAGCATGTTTTTGGTGGCGAATCGGAGAGCTAATGGAGCTGGGGTATTGTTAACGCTTAAAATTGAACGCTAACACCCCGGTGTGTGAAGTGTGAATGTGAAATCACCACCCGATGGTTCGGGAACAGAATATCAGCTAAAATAACAGAAAATATAGTAAGAGACAGCGATTTTATAGTGGTTCGGCTTAAGGAGTAGCCTACGTCCACTTTAAGCATCTTTATTACTGATCTTGTTACAAAACAATACAATGCTCTTCAAGTACAAATCTCTTTAGTTACAAAACGCATTGAACAAGTAGCTTAAGCTTCGATGTAGATGAAAGTCTTCGAATCCATGTCGGACGTGTGAAAGTCTTTCAAAGTAGCTTGTAGTGTTCTTCGAAACTTCAAGTATAGAGTCGGTTTAGAAACTGGCAGAGTATCGGCGCTTGAAGAGATTGTCCCCCCCCAAAAGTCCCCTCAAAGTTGGAGATGGTCATGTATTTATAGAGAATTCTGGGCAGAAATTATTGCCAAGTCTTAAGTCGTGGCCGACTTAAGATAAGCCGTGGTCGACTTAGGATAAGTCATGGCCGACTTATCGAGCCAAGTCCATAGTTTAGTAGAGATCAGCTTGTCTTTCTGAATTCATGCCATAAGTCCTAGGTCGTGTACGAGTTATCCGGATGCGGCTTCTTATTTGTCTGTTTAAGTCGTGTACGACTCATCATAAGTCGCAGGTCGTGACCGTCCTAACCTAAGTCTTGACTTGCGGCTCAACTGTAGTAAGTTCGTTCACTTGGTCGTATCACAAGTCTTGAGTCGTCAACGAGTTATCGAATCACGTCATGGTACTGAACTTGCCTCTGTAGTCTTAGGTCGTAAACGACCTAGCAGAAGTCATAAGTCGGTTGCGACTTAAGTGTAGTTGTCTTAACCTTTTCGTGCCTTGAGTCGTTACTCCCTTAGGTCGTTGGGTCGTAACATCTTTAAGTCGCATACCTTTTAAGTCGTAGACTTTCTTAAGTCGTAGACTTTCTTAAGTCGTAGACTTCCTCATGTCGTAGATTTCCTTAAGTCGTAGACTTCCTTAAGTCGTAGACTTCCTTATGTCGTAATCTTCCTTAAGTCGTAGAATGCCTAAAGTCGTAGACTGCCTTAAGTCGTAGAATGTCTTAAGTCGTAGACTGTTTGGACCGTTATAATTCTTGAGTCGTGTAGTTCTTAACTCATTAAGTCGTGGAGTGCTTTGAGCTGCTAGATCGTGGTGACCTTAAGTCGTAAGTCATTCATGTCTTAACTTGTTAAGTCGTCACACACCTTAAGTCGTGAGGTTTCCTTGACTCGTTAAGTCGCGCACTCTGCTTGAGTCGCACACCTTGCTTGAGTCGAATAGTTCTTAAGTCGTAGAAAATTGAGGGTTAACATTTGCCCCTCGAATTACACGCCTAAGTCGTAGGTCGTGTGTTTCGACTTATCTTAACTCGTGTGCCGATTCAAGTTTCACTGCCCCGAGATATAAAAGGCTTAAGTCGTTCATCTTACTTCCTTCTTCTCTTTACTTAATCCTTAAGCTGCTTCTGCCATTAACGCTTCTCCAAGCTTTCAAAGGCGATTTCGACTCGATTTATCTCCGATCATCTCTAGCATCACACTGCGTAAGCGACTTTGCTCCTCCCACAATCGCCGATTATCATCAACTTATGCGCCCCGTTTTTCGTCTCCGATTCGCCCTCTTGAGCCCTGCGAGTTTTGTTATACTGGACATTGATTGACTTAAGGCGGTTTCATCTGACTCGCGACGATTCGTAATTTGTGGCGATCTAGCGGTGTGATAGAACTAAGGTTGATGATTGTGAGGTTATTGGGTTAACGGGTTAGGAGTTAGATGGTATGTTGGCCAAATAGAGTGGAATGTTGCCCCGGGTGCGACTTAGCAATCTTTACGACTTAAGCCTTGAGTCATGGTCGAGTTAGGACTTGAGATTTTCCCATTGCTTTGAATTGGAGTTTCTTCTATCTTCCACGACTTAACATAAGCTGTAGGAAAAATATCTTAAGTCGTCGGCGAGTTAGCACCTAAGTCGTTGCCGAGTTAGCGCTTGAGTTGTTTACGACTTAGCTCTTGAGTCGTCTACGACTTAGCACTTGCACTTTTAATCTCCGCTTGAACCTTGAACTGCTGCTTGAACCTTGAACTGCTGCTTAAACTTTGAACTGTTACTTGAACTTTGAACTGTTAAACTTTGCTGCATTCTTTCACAGATCACTTTTGACTTGCAAGCTATCAATTTGTTTAATACATCATTTACACAAAATTGGGATGAATATACTGCCACTGACTGCCCACATCAAATGGCAGATTAGTTAACAAAAGATAATCAACTTAAATAGATTGTGTGAACGAAGTGCTTTTAAATCATCAAATTCAAGTAAAGTATTAAAGCAACATTGAAATAGTCAACTGAAACTGCCCAGTTTGCACTAATACTATACCTGAACTTTAAATTAACAAGTCTTGAAATTTGGTAATCGATTAATCATCGACTAGTTTAATTCCAGTTATATTTACTTGTTATTTTTATTAGTTCTGCACAACACTTCACACTTTTAGGAAACGTGCACCTTCACATTTGAATATCCAGTTGCTTGTGTAGAATGACTTCTCAACAAGAAGAGATAACAGCCCAGACTGGAGAAGCCACTCTTATTCCGGCTCCCTTATTTAATCCTCCAGAGAGAGCCTCTACACTTTATCATACAAAGTTTTTCGTCAGTTATGCACTCAGTTTGGCATTGCTGAAGCAGATGCCATTCTTCCTGAGAAAACTAGCACTGCTGATGTGGCGCCTCATGGCTTTGTAGCGGTTAATCGGCAAATGTGCTTGTGCGGTGCTATTCCCTCCTTTAATGACTTTCTTCAGCAGTTCCTACTTCGATTGTCCATCTCTCCGCTCCAATTGCACCCCAATGGCTACGCCATTCTGATGGGGTTGTGTGTTTTATTTAGGAGAGTTTTGGATCGATTGCCGAGCTTCGAGGAAATTTGCTACTTATGTTCATTCACCAAAACTAAAGATCATCCCTCAATTATAGTTATAAGAAGCGCTAGGAATCGCAAACTCATCACCAATCTTTCTGAAAGCGTTCATGGCTTCTTAAATCAGTTCTTCTTTGTTCGCTGCCCCCCAGGGTTTTACGCCATCTGGAGAGTAGGAAGTAAGATTACCTGTTTTTATTGTTCCATTCCTGAGCTTTTCGAGATCTGAGTTGCTAAGTGCTAATTTCACTCTTTCCTTTTTCAGCGCTTCCTCCCCCCTCTAGAGATCCAGGCCACAAGCAAATTTTTGAAAGACTGAATGTCGTGACCGTAGAAGAGAGAAGTATAAAGTTTTTATTGAGGGACGAATTTTTACATCAGTTTGGACTTCTGCATTCTACTCGCTCTACACACCCCCATGAGGTTCCAGACTTCCCATCTAAAGCATTAGGTGCCCTAGTTTCTACTGACGAACCCATACCAAAAGAACCTGCCTCCGAGGCTTCTTTGATGAAGTGCTCTACTACTGCCGACGTTGCGGGGTCGTCTGGCAAATTCGCACTTCCTCCAGTCATTAAGGAAGAAGAGCCTCAGGGATCTCCCCAACATTCACAGAAGTCTGGTGAAGAAGCCGGGAAAACAAGCCCTAGCAAGCAGAGCGGGGACGACACTTTTGAAGGGTAGAGCGACCTGTTTGTCACCTCACAGGAGCTCTTTAAAGACGACCCTGTCACTACTAGGTTTTCTTCATCGGTAGTTGAAGCGACTTCTACTTTGCAACAAACTCCGTCGACCCAAGAGTTGACATTAACTACTACCCCCACGATTCCTCCGCGATCGAAGAGTGGTTTGTAGTTTGACGCGCGTAGTTTGCACATTACAGACACTTAGAACTTTTCGGCACTTTCATGCACCTAACTCATTGTACTTTGAAGATTCTAAAGTTACACTTCTTTTCCATTTTCAGGTTCTCCAATGAGGCAAGGTGGTAAGAAGAAGAAGTGATGAGCCCTGCTTCCCCTTCCTTGTTTTTACCTTTTGCTTTTAGCTTTTTGTTTGGACTGATCGGACGTTGTGCGGGTACCGGCCCCGCTTTTCTTTTATTTTGAAACCTGCATATGTACATAATTTTCATAACGTTGAATAAATGTACATAATTTTCATAACGTTGAATAAAATGATTCTCTTGCTTGTACAAACTTCTGTCCGTGTTTAAGAATGCATCTATTCTTTTTATATATATATATATATGCAAGTTTCTTTATATAATATTACGGTGAGCTTGTGGTATGTTGTTCGGGCGTTGCTTTTACCAACGCAGCCATACCGTATTGCCCCCATACCATAAGCTCATCGTAATATTTCCAATCTCGAGGGGACTTGTACTCCTATTTTTGGAGAATAATTATTCCATATTTGTGGAAATATCATTTTGCCCTAAACAGAGTACAACTCGTTTCATATGAGTTTTCACGCTACACCCTTCGGAGATATCACTTTTTCTTTTGCATATATACATTCTTACAAAATGAATTCTCCTATGTGGTAAAGTGGGCCTCCGAAGGGCACTTTAACTTTTTTGAGGAAGAGTATTTTCAAGAATAGATGAACCAATCTTCCTTTGAAAGATAAAGTGTGCCTTTAAAGAGGGCTTCCCTTTTTTTTATTGCAAAGTTTTTGCACTCCTCTTTTTCTTTTTTTGAAAAAAGTCACTTTTGCTTTGGCTAGTGAATTTCACTTCATAGTGCAGTGGGCCTTTCGAAAAGAAAAAGGGGTTTCAACCTGCTTGAGCCTCTGATGAGAGTTTTTGATTGTGCCTCCGGGAAGAGGTCTTTTTGTTTGATTGTGCCTCCGGGAAGAGGTCTTTTTGTTTGATTGTGCCTCTGGGAAGAGGCCTTTTTGTTTCTGCCTCTTGGGAGAGGCTTTTATCTTTTCACTGTTTGCTGGGAAGCGGGCCTCCGAAGAGGGCTTTTCACATTTCGACTCGTGTGAAGTTTTATTTTAGATCACGGTGAAATGTGTGCCTCTGAGTAGGCCTTTTGCTTGGAAGTTTAGAGCTTTTTTCTCTTAGTTGGATGGATTCCCGGGTATACCACCGATCAGTCCACAACTTTATGTCAAGAAAGAACTCTCTTTTTCTAGAGAGGCCCGTTCGAGGTCTTTTAGCATCTCAACTATGGTAAAATGGGCCTCCGAAGAGGGCTTTTCACATTCCAGCACTTGTGAAGTTTTATTTCAGATCTTGGTGGAATGCGTGCCTCCGAGTCTACCTGGAAGTTTCTTCCTCATTGTTGGTTGGATTCACGGGGCGAGCGCAAGTTACTTGGACGTTTGTTTACGTAGATTGTCTCAACTAGTGAACGAGCGCCTTGCCTTCCACTTGGGAAGGTGCCTCCGGTCGTCTCATGGACTCACGGGGCGGACGCAAGTTACTTGGACGCTTGTCTACGCAAACTGTCTCAACTAGTAAACATGCGCTTTGCCTTCCTGTTGGGAAGGTGCTTCCGATCATTCCATACCATGTTGAGAAAGTCTTCTGGTATGCCCCGTTTGAGGTCTTTATCCTCCGAAGAGTTGTGCCTCCGAAGAGGGCTTGTGCCTCCGAAGAAGTCTTTTGCTGCTTGATGCTTGCTCGCCCATGTCTCTTTGCCATCTATTCATGTCGGCGATCCCCGTTATCTTTTCCAAATATCATTCCTTTTAGTTGCCAACAATTTTCCTTATCCAAAGAAATATACTTCATAGTTAAGCGAGTTGGTGGTGGTAGACACAGGCTATTTAACTGGATGCTCGTTTGTACAAACGTTCGCAGTTAGTTAGAAATGGTCCACTTCCAGCAACATCGCTAACTTTTGTTCGAAGCACTTCTTTCGTAGGATTTGAGTATGGAAATTCTGAATGGTTTAGCGTTTGCTCGCTGGGTGATATCGGAGATCGCTTGGTCTTGCGATGGGTAAGGTTTGTTTTTATGGCCTGCATTATTAAATCGACATTTGAGTAACACAATTAACGTATTTTATATGTCGAAATAAAACAAAGCAGTTTATAGTAGTAGAGAACACAAGATTTATAGTGGTTCGGCCAAAAGCTGGGCCTACATCCACTTTATAGCTTTTCATTATTCACTTGCTTTACAATTGCTTTCAATATAAGAATCATAAATTCGTAATTCTTTTACAACATTTCAGCAAAGCTTTTAAGTAAAATATGGATACAGATGATCGTTGTTCCAAGCTGTCGAAATTGGATCTCCTTTGACAGTTGTGAGTTTGAATGTGCCATCAAGAAGCTTTGTGCCTATGACATTTGTCCCCTCCCAGTTTAGCCCAAACACACCTGTGGCTGTCATAATTCTCTTCAGGACTAGGTCCCCAACTTCAAAGCTGCGCGGACGAACTTTGGAATTGAAGTGCCTGGCTATCCTTTGCTGATGGGCTGCAATTCTAAGCTTAGCCTCTTCTCTTCTTTCATCAAGGAGGTCAAGCGCTTCCAATTGCAGTTTTTCATTCTCATCTTGATCAAAATGGATCCTTCTGTGTGAGGGAACTTCCGTTTCCACTGGAATCATTGCTTCTGATCCGTATGCCAATGAAAATGGAGCATGCCCAGTAGCAGTTTTGTGGGTAGTTCTGTACGCCCATAGTGCAAGTGGTAACTTATCGACCCAACCACCTTTTGCTTTTTCAAGCTGCTTTTTGATGGTTGATTTGATGATTTTGTTTATTGCTTCCACTTGTCCGTTTGCCTACGGATGAGCCACTGTTGAGATGCATTTTCGGATCTTGAATCGTTTGCAGAAATCTTGGAATTCCTCACTTTCGAACTGCGTACCATTGTCTGTGATTATCTTCTGAGGCACACCATACCTGCAAATGATATTTTTAGTCACAAAACTTATCATTTTCTTAGAGGTAACGGTAGCCAATGGTTCAGCTTCAGCCCATTTCGTGAAATAATCAACTGCAACGATAGCATATTTAATCCCCGATTTGGCAGTCGGCAAAGGCCCAATGAGATCTATTCCTCAGATGGCAAACGGCCATGGACTGACCATTTGTGTTAGCTCAGTGGAAGGTGCTCTAGGAATTTTGGCAAATCTCTGGCATTTATCACACTTTCGGGAATAGTCAGCAACATCTCGATTAATCTCTGGCCAAAAATATCCATAACGGAGAATTTTCTTTGCTAAAGTTTGACCTCCTGTATGATCTCCACACTCCCCTCCATGTACTTCAGTTAGAATTCTTTTGGCTTCTTCTTTAGGTACACAGCGGAGTAGTGGCATTGAAAATCCCCGTCTGTACAATCGGCCATCCTGGATCATATATCTAGAGGCTTTCCTTAACAGCTTCTGTCATTCTTTTGAACTTTCTGGCAAAGAACCATTAAGCAAATATTCAAATATCGGAGTCATCCATGATTCTTGCTCTTGGGATACATTCATAATGCAACAACATCCATTTCATCTGTGCTCGGAGATGACAAGACTTCGACGGGAACTAATCCCAATTGTTGAGCTTCACCAGTACTTGAATACTTTGCGAGAGAATCTGCCTTCATGTTCTCTTCTCGGGGTATATGGCTTATTGAATAACGGTCAAAATCTTCAAGAAGCTCCCAGGCTTTTGATAAATAGGCGGGTAGATTCCCTCCTTTAGCTTGGAATTCCTTCTTGACTTGGCAGACAATAAGCTGAGAATCACTGAAGATCTGCAATGCCTTGATGTTTAGTTCTCTAGCGATCCTTAAACCAGCGATGAGAGCTTCATATTCTGCTTCATTATTTGTCGAAAGAAATTCTAGTCTCAGTGCATAACATAGCGATCGCCCTTCTGGGGTTTCAAGGACAACACCTGCTCCAGAACAGTAATCATTCCTCGTGCCATCGACATACAATTTCCATTGGATTGGGATGTTATCAGTGGCTTCTTCCTCACTATCACCTTTATCCGTACATTCTGCGATGAAATCTGCTAAAGCTTGTCCATTGATTGCTTTCCAGGGCTGATAAGTGATGTCATATTGGCTGAGTTCAATATTTCATTTCAAAAGATGGCCCGAAGTCTCAGGACGGAATAGGACTTGCTTTAGAGGTTGATCAGTGAGGACTTTGATGGGATGAGCTTAGAAATACGGCCTCAATTTTCTTGATGCGATCAACAAACAGTGGGCGAGCTTTTCCAACCTTGAATAGTTCATCTCTGCCCCAGTGAATCATTTGCCGATATAATAGACTAGGCGTTGAATCCTTGCGTCTTCCCGTACCAACGCTGCACTGAGAGCATGAGATGAAATTGCCAAATATACGAAGAGATCTTCACCATTGTCAGGCTTTGAAAGTATCGGAGGCACTTCCATATGACGAACCAACTCATCAAATGCTTTCTGACATTCAGGAGTCCACTCAAAGTTTTTTCTTCCTTTGTTCAGAGCATCAAAGAATGGAATGCATTTGTCAGTAGCTTTTGAAATGAACCGACTCAAGGCAGCAACCATTCCATTGAGACTTTGCAATTCCTTCTTCGTTCTAGGAGCTTTGACCTCTCTCAGGGTAGTGATCTGAGCAGGATTAGCTTCAATGCCCCTAGCGCTCACAATGAAACCCAAAAACTTTCCGGACTCCACTCCAAATGAACATTTCAAGGGATTAAGCTTCATTCTGTACTTTCGGAGTACTGCGAACATCTCTGCTAAGTGATCCATGTGGTCCACTGCTTTCTTAGACTTCACTAGCATATCATCAACATAAACTTCCATTGTCTTGCCAATCTGTGGTTTAAACATGGCATTAACAAGCCTTTGGTAAGTTGCCCCTGCATTCTTGATTCCGAAAGGCATGACCTTGTAGCAGTAGAGTTCAACATCTGTGATGAAGCTTGTGTCCTCTTGATCTGGCTCATGCATCATAATCTAGTTATATCCGGAGTATGCATCCATAAAAGATAACAATTCATGCCCCGCAGTCCCATCCACCAACTGATCGATCCTGGGTAGCGGAAAGCAGTCTTTGGGGCAGGCTTTGTTCAAATCTGAAAAGTCAAAGCATACTCTCCATTTTTCGTTAGCTTTTTTAACCAGCACTGGATTTGATACCCAATTTGGATAAGTAGATTCTCTGATGAAACCGTTCTCCATGAGCCGATCCACTTCTTCCTTCAACGCTGTCGTCCTCTCAGGACCCCAAGTTCTTCTTTTCTATTTCACGGGTGTAAACATTGGATCAATGTTCAGAGTGTGTACTGCAATCTCTGGGAATATTCCACACATGTTAGCATGAGTCCAAGCGAATACATCCAAATTTGCTTTCAAAAATGAAATCAGAACATTCTGAACTGTTGTGTTGAGCTGTGAGCCCACATTCAGCACTTTGTTTGGTTCCTTTGGGTCAACGGGTACCGACACTGTTACCTCTACCGGTACTACCCTATTATCCCCTGCACTGGCTTTCCTTGGATCCATCTCCCTTCCTGCGCCACTATATTCACCAGTGCAGGGTCCACCATGTAATTGCTACAAGGTTGGTTCTTTGATGCGGACTGGAGCCGCCGCACCTTTTCCCGTTTCTCTTTTCCTTGATTCACGCAACTCTGTAAGATAACATTCTCGCCCCGCATCTTGGTCTCCTTTAATCACACCAACTCCATTATCTGTGGGGAATTTTATAGTCAGACACCATGGGGCAAGAACATCTTTGAATGTAGCAAGAATTGGTCGGCCTAAAAAGGCATTGTAGGCAGAGAATTCTTCAACAATTATAAAGGTTTGCTTTCGAGCTACCTTCCTCAGCCCTTTTCCAAGTTCTACAAACAAATCTATGGTCCCAATCGGCTGTTTGGGTTCCCCAGCAAACCCAGCAATCTTAAGTGATGAAGCTTGAACGTCAGCCATTGGAATTTTCATCTGATCAAAAGTCTTCTTGAAGAGAATGTTGCATGAAGCTCCACAACCAACTAGAACTCTTCTCACAGTAGCCGGCCCAATACCAGCGGATATGACCAAAGGATCTATGGTAGGAGCCTCGATACCCAAAGAATCTCTGGCACTGAATACAATATCATCAATGGAAGCCTTTTGTTGCTTTAAAGGTGCATCATTTTCTAATACAAAAACATTCTCTTCAGCCGGTACATGCCTTAATGCCCGGGCATACCTTTCCATCTCGCTCCAGCTTTTGCCTGCTGGGTGTGGCCCTCCAGTTATTATATTGATGACAGGTCTTTCCGACTCATGTTCTACGGCCTTCTCACTTGAACCACGACGGTGAGCGGGAACTTGTTGTCCTTGAGTCGACGAGGCTGGGGCGTTTCTATTCCTTTTCACATACTGTTGGAGCTTATTCTCTTTCAAGAGTTGTTCAATTACCTCTTTCAAATGACGGCATTCGTTGGTGTCATGGCCGGGTTGGTTGTGGAACCGGCAGAACCTTCCACTTTTTTCCATCTTACTTCCAAGTCTCAGTTTTGGTGGTGTCAGCTAATTGACATCATCCTTGGTCGCAAAGAAGATGTTCTCAGGGGTATCGGTCAAGGGTGTGAAATTGAAAGGACGGCCTTTCTTAGCATTTCCCTGTTCCTTTCCACCATCATTTCCCCTTTTCTGATTGTTAGGTTCTTTCTTGTTCGAAGCAACACCATTGTTCCCGACTTCTACTGATACCACCTTAGCCGGTGTTTGGAGGCTCTCCAAGCGCATGAATTAATCCGCTTTCTTGTAGAATTTGTCAAGCGAGTTTGGTTCTTTCATTTTCAACCATTTTTCAAATTCGCTTGATTTGTCAATCGCCCTCATCAAGTATGTTAGGACCATGCGTGGCTCAGCATTATCTACCTCAGCCAATGCTATGTTAAAATGATTCAAAAATGATCTGATGGATTCTCCTGGATTTTGCTCTAGACTTGACAGCGACATTATATCCTTTGCTTTTGAAGCATACAATCGAAATTGCTCCTTGAATTTCCTGGTCAAATCGGAGAACTGATCAATGGACCTGACCGGCAGCTTTGTAAACCACAATAGAGCCACACCTTCCAGATATACCGAGAAATATCGACATTTGATTTCATCAGACGCTCTGGCACCCGTCATACGCCAATCTTACTTATACAGAAACTCATTAGGATCGCTTGTCCCTTTGTATGCAGGAATAGTAGGAGGAACGAATTTTCTTGGGAATTCTGCCTTCAAGATTTTCTCAGTAAACAGAGTTTTGCTTGGAGCAAAACCTCATTCTTTCTCATCTTCATCCCTTCGCATACTTTCCTTCATGATCTGACGAACCATGCCTGAGAAATACTCTTCATCATCTAAAGGCTCTTGAGGGCAAACATCAGCCATTCTCTCTGAATTCCGTCTTGACAACCGTTCACGGAGGGTCGGCTGCGGTCCTGATCCTCCAGCCTGAAGAGGTGTCTTTTCCACAGGGTCTGCGGCTCTTTGAGAAACGTTCCCTCCTTCAACATCTTGAACTCCTACAGTAGGGTTTCCATCATTATTAACTGGTTGACGGTTAGCCCCAAGTAGATCATTCAACTTACTTAAGATCAGGGCGTTCTGGGCATTCTGAGCCTCCAACTGTGCATGCTGGGCATTCAATTGTTGATTCAACCCCGAACTACGGCATCCAATTCTGCTCGCGTAACTCCAACAGTTGGAGCTGCTTGACTTGAGGGAGGAGAGGTAGCGGTATTCTCTTGAACATTGTCGGATCTTACAGAACTTCGTTTTCTCCCAGGAGCCATTATTTCCAATAAACTTCTGGTTTTAAAAGAAATCCTTTCCACAAACTTTTGTGGAGCAATGATGGAAGTATCCAGAGTAGGGTTCTCAGTGAAAGCATCAAAAATGTTAACGGTTAAAATTGAACGCTAATACCCCAGTGTGTGAAGTGTGAATGTGAAAGCACCACCCGATGATTCGAGAACAGAATATCAGCTAAAATAACAGAAAATACAGTAAGAGACAGCGATTTTATAGTGGTTCGGCTTAAGGAGTAGCCTGCATCCACTTTAAGCATCTTTATTACTGATCTTGTTACAAAACGATACAATGCTCTTCAAGTACAAATCTCTTTAATTACAAAACTCTTTGAACAAGTAGCTTAAGCTTCGATGTAGATGAAAGTCTTCGAATCCATGTCGGACGTGTGAATGTCTTTCAAAGTAGCTTGTAGTGTTCTTCGAAACTTCAAGTATAGAGTTGGTATAGAAACTGGCAGAGTATCGGCGCTTGAAGAGATTGTCCCCCCCCAAAAGTACCCTCAAAGTTGGAGATGGTCATGTATTTATAGAGAATTCTGGGCAGAAATTATTGCCAAGTCTTAAGTCGTGGCAGACTTAGGATAAGTCGTGGCCGACTATCGAGCCAAGTCCATAGTTTAATAGAGATCAGCTTGTCTTCCTGAATTCATGCCATAAGTCCTATGTCGTGTACGAGTTATCTGGATGCGGCTTCTTATTTGTCTGTTTAAGTCGTGTACGAATCATCATAAGTCGCAGGTCGTGACCGTCCTAACCTAAGTCTTGGCTTGCGGCTAAATTGGAGTAAGTTCGTTCACTTGGTCGTTTCACAAGTCCTGAGTTGTCAACGAGTTATCGAATCACGGCGTGGTACTGAACTTGCCTCTGTAGTCTTAGGTCGTAAACGACCTAGTAGAAGTCATAAGTTGGTTGCGACTTAAGTGTAGTTGTCTTAACCTTTTCGTGCCTTGAGTCATTACTCCCTTAGGTCGTTAGGTCGTAACATCTTTAAGTCGCATACCTTTTAAGTCGTAGACTTCCTTAAGTCGTAGAATTTCTTAAGTCGTAGACTTCCTCATGTCGTAGACTTCCTCATGTCGTAGACTACCTTATGTCGTAGACTTCCTTAAGTGGTAGAATGTCTTAAGTCGTAGACTGCCTTAAGTCGTAGAATGTCTTAAGTCATAGACTGTTTGGACTGTTATAATTCTTGAGTCGTGTAGTTCTTAACTCATTAAGTCGTGGAATGCTTTGAGCTGCTAGATCGTGGTGACCTTAAGTCGTAAGTCGTTCATGTCTTAACTTGTTAAGTCGTCACACACCTTAAGTCGTGAGGTTTCCTTGACTCATTAAGTCGCGCACTATGCTTGAGTCGCATACCTTGCTTGAGTCGTATAGTTCCTAAGTCGTAGAAAATTGAGGGTTAACAGGTATCTATTGGCTAAGGCTCCTTTGGCCCATTGCTCGACCGGTCGCATTTTGGAAGTGTTTGCAATTCGATGAGAAAAGGCAGGAACTGCAGAAATTTGCAGTTCGGCCGACCGAGCCCTGTAGCCGGTCGACCGACCTGCTACTCTGAGTAACTTTTCTGCTTCTGGCCAGCCGACCGAGCCCTGTAGTCCGGTCGACCGACCTGCTCCTATTTTGCTGTTTTGCCTATTTTTGCTCATTTTGATTGGTTTTCCAAATTTTATCGATTCAAGTTGGTTCTTAGTGGTTATCATTGCATCTTTGGCTTTGATATCTTATTTTTGACTTCATTCACGGGTTTTTATAAATAATCCTTCTAAATCGTATTAAAAGATTCCTTCTCCAATTTTTAAATTCTATTTAAAACGTTCGCACTTCGAGCGGAGTGGAAGGGAGATCAAATGATTGGGCAAAACACGGACCATGAATCTATGCGTTTATCCTTCCGATTAGTTCCGGACCTATTCAATTGATCGTTTTAACCTTCGGGTTTGGTTAACCAATGATATGAGGTGAACTTTGTACTGCTTTGAGTGTGAAATTAACTAACAGATAGTTAACCGTTTAGTGCGAACGAGTGGTTATGGGACACACATTACCACTTTTCGGATTCCTTTTTGAAAGTTATGACACATTCCGCCAGTTAGTGGTGTCCAGTACTGGGTCTTCGACCTTCACCACTACGGTTTGTTTCCTTCGGGTATGATGCCTTCGATTATGTTGCCTTCGGGTTTGTGCCTTCGGGTTTGTTGCCCATTAGTACCGCTTCCGATGTTGGTCGTTATGAGCTGCATGGGTGATATTGGGCTACCATTTATTATCGCTTCCGATGTTGGTCGTTATGAGCTGCATGGGTGATATTGGGTTTGGAGTCTTCGGGCTTGTGGATCCTTGTTTGTATAGTACTGAGCTCGAGCAAATTTTCTGATGTTTTGTTGATATGTATATTCCCTTGGTATCGCCCTTCGGTGTTGGTCTTTTTGAGCCGCATGATATGTAGCGATTACCATGTGGAACTTGAGTTACCTTCATTGGTATTTTTTATTTTCCTTTATGGATTGATTTGGGATATTTGTGTCCTTTGTTTATCTATGTTGCCTATGATATGAGGCTTGTTTTGTTATCATATGATTCATCTTTTGTTAGATGATTGTGTTATCTCCTTTTGAGATATTTGTTATACCTTATAACCTTGTAGGTTTATTGTTGTTCAGTTTATCTAACTGATCTGTTTAGCTAGACTGACCCGTGTATTTTATACTCGGGTCAGACCGAGATGTTTCAGGTTAGGCGCTTTTGGACTTAGCCTATTTTGCTTCCGCGTGGACTATTCAGCTTGTTCCTTTTTGTTAAAGCTTTTTGTGTAGTCCTTTTTGTTGTAACTCTGATGTGTATTCTTTTGATTCGTCTATATATTGTTGTTTGCTATACCACTTGACGTGTATTAGTTTGTATACTCTGGTATGTGTATGTATATGTGTATACGATGATATTTTGTTCTGTGATGTATATTACATTTGAGTTGTTATATTCTGTTCTGATAGATCCTTCGACCACCTATGGTTTTGTTTTAAGTATTCATTCGATATGTTGATCTGTTTGGTGTGATTATTTTCTATGTATTCAATAGATAGTTAGAGCAAGGCTATTGATGGTCGCTCCTAACCAGCCTTATTCTCCATGTTAGTTGACGGCATTACCCTGTAGTGTCCTTGGCTAGCGTGGGTATAGAGGTGGGGCGTCACAGTGTGGTATCAAGGCTGAGTTCAGGACAAAATATGATAAACACAGAATAGATGCACATATTACGGTACATCAATGTGTACAAGTGATACAAATCTTTGAATCATCGTGTCTCTCTATCCCTTCTACCATCAAGGTTAGATACTTGTATATGTAACTTCCTGAGTCGACTGTGGTAGTTGTATCATATGTACCGCGTCAAATGTATTGTAACTGACATCAGTTACTGTATATATGAGACTTTCTGTTTTCTTTGTGTTCCGCATTATATTATCTGTGAAATATTTTATATTTACTGTTCTAAACTATTACGAACCATCGTAGTTTGTTTTATACTGGAATTGGGGTATGTCGATGGGAGAATATAAATCAGATATAAAAAATGAATGAATATATATATATATATATATATATATACCACTCCTATCGAGATAACCAATACTAGTGTAAAGCCTTACTATTGATGGCCGCTCCTCAACAGCCTTATTCTCCGTGCTAGTTGACAGCACCACACCGTAGTGTTTCTTGGCTAGCGTGGGTATAGAGGTGGGGCGTCACATCGAGCCACGCCCCCAAATAAAAAAAATCAAAAGTGGCCACCGAGTCAATCCGTAAGTCAAAGTATAATATTGAAGGGATGTGTCTGATCAAAGGTGCTACCTCAATTAACCCGTCAATCGCTCCTGTTTTAGCCACCTTATGCCAACTCACAGGATTTGGGTCCACGTATTTACCTCAAAGGAAACGCCGCCACCATCCTACTTTATTCTGGAACTCCACTACGGGCACGGTTGTTAAAGTGGTTTTCAGAGTTGGCAGAGAGTATGACAACTTCCTATCCCGGTCTCTTCAACAACCAATCGTTATTATAACACCGCGGTTATTTCAAAATAATTTATACTTTAAAACTAGAATATAATATCTCTTTAAAACCATATAAATATGATATCATTTATATTTTTAAAACCGAAATCAATATGATATCATTTTCTTTATAAATATCCCTTTCCCAAAATCATAATATTTTAAGATATATATACCTTGAAACCATAGCTTTGAAACATAACTTTTAATACTTAATGTTTCAAATACTATATTACTTTATAAAGTAGACAGCTTCTTCAAATTTCACAATGTATTCCCAATATCAATTTGAACCGCCAAATAAACCATTTTAATTCCCATATATTTTAAAGCTTAAATATTCTATATTTCAAAACGTTATAGTTCATATAATTCAATCTTTAAATATTCCACTATTTCAAAATGGATTCTTTGAAAATTTAATATATATCAAATCCAATTCCTATTATTTAAAATTTGAAATATTTACTTACTAAACAAATATTATTCAGTTAAAACCTTTAAACTTCAATAACAGGATATTCTTTTAATTGAATTAACTTGATAATATTCTTTAAATAAATTTAATATTCGTTTAAATCCTCTACTCAAAAATCAAGTTATAAGATCATAACCTTTAAATCTTAATTTATTTACATTTCAAAACAAATTTTTTGACGAAAATTCTTAGATACGTTAATTCAAATCATATTCACATTTATCTTCAACCTTACTTTTATTTGAGTTATTATAAACTCTATATACAATAGAATTTCAAATATATTCTTAACCATATTATATAAACGAAATCAACTTCATTATTTAGCTTGTTTTAAAATTCGAAACAAATTTATACATAGCTAAATTAAAAAAAAAAGTACTATATATATATATCAAAATTTAATATTTATTAAACAGTATTCTTTCCAAAACCATAGAAAATTATTTCAAAAATAATTATATATATATACCGCGGTGCCTGTATATAATTTTCTATCCTATGGTCAAGTGATACAGATATTTATCATTTCAATCCGCAATTTAAAAATAAAAATACGGTTGTATACCGTTTCAAACCGCAATCCCGAACTAAATGAAAATGCATAGTAACTTGCAGTTTATATAATATAAATACAACATCCATTCATCCATCATATCAATTATCAAACATTTATCAATTTATCATCCAATTCAAACAATCACATCAATAAATAATAATTAACTATTGGCAGTTAATTTTTCAATAATGAATTAAATAACTGTTTAACTGTAGTTTGTATGCAATAATAAATAAATTTAACTAGTAGTTTATATGCAATAATAAATTTAACAGAAATTTTAACTGGCAATTTATATGCAAAAAATGAATTAAAAAACAAGTAAATTATATGGATGTAAATTTACTGAGATAATGATGAAATATATGCCAAACAGCTATAAATAAATTTCTAAACACATCATAAATCAATTTAACAAACATAAGAAATTTTAGAAGTTGTGAGTGGGTTACTCAACTTTGGGATTTAAATTGAATTCAAATCAAATTTAATCCCAAAAACCGGACAGTCTTCCAAATTCGTCCAAACCCGTGTCATCAAGTATGGAATTTCAATACGATCCTAACGCAAGAAACCTCGTGTGAATTCGTGGTCGTACGAGAAAGTTATGATTATTTGAACGAATTGAAATCAAAATTAGAAAAAAAAGAAAATAAAAAACAAACCGAACGTTATCTTAGCCACGTCATCGTCTTCAATACATGCGCACAGTACTAGATCTCGAACGCGTTCTGCAGCACTAGCGGCCAAAAAAACTACACCTTTCATCAAATTTTCGCCACCCATCCTCCAATCTTCGACCCAATCAGAATATGCCACGCTCCTCCCCTTGCTTAGCCTCCCCAAGAGACCCCTCGCACGACCCTGGAACCACCTCCTCCACCATGAGGCCGCCGCCCATAGATGATTAAATTCCGGTGAATCGCGGAGATTATTACGATGATTAACCGTATGGATCGGCTCCATGCGTCGAGCTCAATGCTCCAACGCCCCTTGATTATCCCAGAAACGAAGATCCACCGTTGAACGACGAACCCTACCATTAACGGCCGAAAATTCCTCAATTTTTACCGATCAAATGACAATCCAAAATGAAAAACGAACACCACCAGTGAATTTCACTAGTCGAGAGCTTGAACATATTTTTTTTTTTCAAATTTTTCTAAGGACTTGAAATTTTTAGCTTTGGATTTGAGTTGGAATTGGATCTAAAATTTGTTTGTCTGCCATTGAGGAGGAGAGAGTTGAGATGCACATATAGACGAATGAGAAGTCAAGAAACTAGGGTTTATAACGATATATTTATAGCCAAAGTTGAAATAGGATGGATCGAGTAAGATAGATGTACGCGCTAAACGATATATGGCCCGAAAAGCCCATTTCAACTTCGTAACGAAATTGGGTCAACCCATATATCAAAATAGATGTCTTAAAATATTCTGAATGCGATGGAAAAGGTTTCACGTCCAAATTCCATCGTATGAAGAAGTTATGCTGAAATCAATATTTTCAAATTGATTTCAATTAATTTCAATTAAATTGATTTCAAAGCGTTTCGAGCCCGTGCGATCAAACGACAAGTCCGATCGCTACGAAACTTGAAACCCTATAATAATTCACTGTTACGGATCCGATGAAACTTGTTTCATCGAAATCCAAGTCAGTGGAAGAATGGATATTTTTTATTAATTAAATAAATTAAAAATTAGTCGAATTAATCAAATTTTCAGTTTTAATTCAATAATTGATAATTCTTACCATTTTTAAATTTTCCAATCATTTTCACTGATTTAAACAAAATTTAAAATGTCAAATCAGAGATGAAAAATTTATAATTTCAGTGTTTAGACCTAATTCCTTTAGCTTTAGAAATTATAGATTTAATTTTCCAAAATTCTATCTAACTTACTTTTCCTGATATTATTCAATTCACTATTCTTAAACGGATAAAATTTTACATTGAATTTACAAACTATTATCATAATATTCTTACATTCCACCTAACTTTCTATTAACGTAATAATTTAGTGTTAAATTTCATTTATTGCCATTAATTTAATTATTGATTTTTTTTATACTTCAATTAACTTAATTTTTTTACTTTACAATCTTTTAAATGCAGTCAATCATTATCTTATGGGTAAATTTTACATTACTGAAAAATCCAGTTCCCTAATATTTTCCAGTAATCAACTAAATTTATATCAACGTAGTGATTAATTACGTTTTATTGAATAGATTTAGATCTAATTCACTAAATTATATACATAGGTAAACAATAAATATTTATCACAATAAGCCAACTCTACTCCCATTCATACCTATTAACATTTAACTAAAACAAAATTTCTTACCTATTATCGATTATGTCAAATTACAATTTTACTGCGTATTATTTCATCAATTATTATAACTTGAATTTATTTTCCAGTTTGCTGATTTCAATCAATTAAACTTTACCATATGTTTCAATTAATTGGGTATGCACAGATTTAGCTATTCAATCAATTTCAATTTACGGTACAATTGTCTTGGTTTATATCATATTGCCTTAGTATCCCTATTTATCTTAATTTCAAATGATTGAGTATTAAATTCCATTTACTACAATAGATCGAACTTGTTATATTATGAATGAAATTAACATTGGTTACATCCTTTGGAATTAACAATCTTTTATGATAAATCAATTTATCCTAACTGAAAATTAGGTCACTTAACTGCAATGAATTTCACATTAAATTTTATAAATTATCAATTAAAACTTTAACAAATCCGTTACTTGATTTAAAACCTTGCTATTAAATAAATTACATTTATAGGTGAAATTAACATTGACTTATATTTCATATCATAAATGCATGCTTATTTCATACTATTTAGTTATATTTGCCAAGTATGTTTATTTATTACTAATTATATTCTTAATTAATTTACTTCCTTTGTTTCATCCTTAATAAGTTTTCACTTCCAACAATATTATAAATCACCTATAAGACATTTGATGTTTTTCTTCTCATGAATGCATAAATTAATCCAATAAATGCCTTTGTTTCCTTATATTCAATTTATTACCGTTTAAGTACGTTTATTATCAACAACACTTACTATAATTACTTATCTACAACTATTTCATTGGTTTATTCAACAGTTATTTTTATTTACTCATTTTCCAATTTATAACCAAATGTAACAAATTTCACTATTCATTAATTACTGCCCTATAAACAAACTTACGTTTCTATTCAATTTTATATTATTTCCAATTAATTGCAATATAAATTTTAAATTGTAAACTATAATTTCGATTGCTTCCTCAAATTTCTAACATTCGTTTCAATGTAAATTTATAAGATTTTATTTCTTTCTAAGTTTAACTAAAATCTTATTAATTTAACTCATTTAAATCATTGAATTTTACGGGTCTCCCCCACTCAAAACTTTTCGTCCCCGAAAAGGAAAAGAAGGGAAAAGAAGAATTAAGAAATCAATATATCTTATTCAAACATTAACTTTATAAACAATTAAATTTACAAAATTAACTAATTTAGATCAAATATATCAATTTATAACCATTAAATCTTTTATACTTGAATAAATTAAGTTTAGAAATCATTTTCAATATTTTTATAAGTCCAAAATTTACGGAAATTTTTTGGCAGAGTCTCATTTGTACGGAGAGGCTCGGGAGAAAATATAATATCAAAAATAACAATATACAACATATAATTTCCAATATAATATATGTAACATCCCGTCTTTTCGCACACTTTAAACCAACACACGTGCCAATTCAAAGCATACGCAAGGGCGGATTGTTATGGGGTAAATAAGAAAAACAGAGAAGAAATAAAAACAAAACAGAATCTCACAGCGGAAGGATAAAATATAATAATCAATATACAGTTCATGATAACTGTTTACAAAATATTTATTTTACTTATGCAATGAATATCAGAGTTACACATACCAATACAATCAATGCAGCGGAAATTTAGAGTGTGGTGCAATACTATAGATAATAATAATACGACTCCTTCGTCTTCGTCCTTCAAAGCTAAAGTCTTCGATCCTGAAACGCTCGGACTGACCCGAGCGAATTTGAAAAGACAAAAACACTCGAGTCAGACTAAAAGATCTTATGTGAGTTAAATTAACAGAAATAAATATGAGTACAGTAACTCAAGAGATGTTCGGGATTTACATCGCCTAAGGATCCGTTAAACTATTTACTATGTAGTATATTGCGCTATTATAATAGTGTCTATTTATAAAATAAACTTACTTTTAAATAGCGTTAAGGCTTTACATTTTCCACCTTAACACGTAAAATGCCAATAGTCTATACAGTACCGTAATACCTCCTGATCGGGAGGCTACCAGAGGATACTCCATAGGTACGACACAAATAGAAACTCGTAGTAAAGGCTCGGTATGGTAGGTGACACGGCACAACTAGGCAATGCCAGGGTAGATATACCAATTGCTATCCAGGCTGGTGGAAACGCGTAGCCGCAGTTACCGCCCACCTCGGACTAACTCCCCAAAATCAAAATATAGAAGTGGCCACTGAATCAATCCAAAATCAAAGTATAATATCGAAGAGGAGGGTCCGATCAGAGGAATGACCTCATTGGCCTGAGAATCGCTCCTGTTTTAGCCACCTTATGCCAACTCACGGGAGTCGGGTCCACGTATTTACATTACAGGACACGTCGCCACCACCTACTTCATTCTGGAATCTCCACCGCGTACACGGTTAGTCAAAGTGGTTTTCGGTATCGACAGAGAGTATGTCCATATCCGATCCCGGTCTCTTTGCCAACCCATCGTTTTTATAACACCGCGGTCATTTAAAAATAGGTTATACTTTAAAAATCAGAATAAACATTCCATTTCATAACCATGAATACGATATCATTTCAAAACCCAAAACCATATTTTATCACTTATCCCAAATATAATTCTTTTCCAAAATCAAAATGCTTTAACTTCATAACGTCTGAAAATCAAATATTTTCAAAGCATAATATTTTGAAAATCATAATTTAAAACCATAACTTCTAAAACTTGAATGGTTTGGACATTCAACGGTATATGAATTAAATGGTTTAACTTAAATGTTACTTTGTAAAGAAAATAGTTCTCATGGCTTTACAAATACATTTCTTTATTAAAGTCTAAACCAAAATTTATATTATCTCTCTCAAGTTCCAAAACCACTTCAACTTATTTATATATACGTATATCCATTTTGAGTATCAATATTTCAAACTAAAGTTGGATTTTATTCTTTCAACAAATTAATTGTTCTATTAATTAGTGACGCAGCGGAAAATCAAACAAAACTTCAATCGATGAAATGTAGCAATCGGTGAGTTGAAGATACCAAAATGCCCAAGTTCGTTGATCCAAAGATACCGAACTCTAGCTATCTCAAACACGTTGATAGCGCACTATACCGTGTTCAAAGATCTACGATTCTTCGCACGTTGATCTAGCGCACTAGATTCCGTGAATCGGCTTCTTCGATCGTTGAACCGAGCGCACTCGATTAACCGAAAGAGGAGATAGGAGATCACACTCAACTACCAATTGTATGAAAGCACAAAGCTAACAAAGGAAATTTTATTCAATATTCAACCCCCTCAAAAATTACAACACACACGCTATTTATAGAGAATTACAACTCAACACAACAAACAACACCCAACTCTTAGGTCGGCACCGACTCACGACCCATCTTAAGTCGTGACCGACTTAACACTCGCGACTCAACGCTTTTACAACAGACCAAAATACAACCGACTCATCCAAGGTCGTTAACGACCTAACACATTACATCTATGACCGACTCAGTTCTTGCCGACTCAACCCCCAAGTCGCACACGACTTAGTACCATACATCTCACACATCCATAGGTCGGTAACGACCTATAATACAACACACATAACCTCTAAGTCGGTAACGACCTAAATACAACACGACTCAACACTCATACGACTCAAGCTTCCCAGTTCCTTGCCGCATGTCTCTTCGAACGACTCAGTTAGGTCGCGGTTGCTTCCTCTTCTGTTAAGTCGTAGCCGACTTAGGCTCTTAACTCGTGCTTCATTAACTCGTAACTCTTTCTCCTTAGGTCGTAACTCGTTATTCCTGACCTTGTTAACTCGGAAACGACTTAGGGCTTCCTCCTTAGCTCGTAACCGACTCAAGCTTTCATTGAGTCGTGGCCGACTCATCAAACTACGCCATACACTCGTATTTTCAGAAATTAATGAATGCATAATTTCTTTTCTGGTCTTGGCTGCATCATCCTCCCCTGGTTGAGAAAAATTCGACCTCGAATTTGTAAATTCTTCCTCAACAATCTCACCCCCATGATATGGAATTAAATGCTTGACGTTAAAAACATCAGAAGTATAAACATCATCTGGTAACTTTAATCGATAAGCATTCTCATTGATTTTCTTTAAAATTTCAACTGGACCAATTTTCCGCGCCTTCAACTTGTTATAAGCACCCACCGGAAAACGATCCTTTGTCAATACAGCATAAACCAAATCACCTTCTTTAAATTCAACATTTCGTCGTTTCGAATCTGCAAACTTCTTATATTTCTCATTCGATTTCTCCAGTCGTTCCTGAACGATTTTATGACATTTATTCAGCTCATCAACAAAATCAGCAGCTCGTTTAACTGTTCCTTTTGACTGTGGTACTACTGCCAAATCCAACGGTCCCCTGGGTAAATTTGAATAAACAATCTGAAACGGACTGAATCCTGTGCTACGATTTACTGCATGATTATGAGCAAATTCTGCCTGGCATAGCTTCATGTCCCAACTTCTCAAATTATCCTGTACAAGACAACGCAACAAATTTCCCAATGACCGGTTAACAACTTCTGTCTGCCCATCAGTTTGTGGATGATAAGCACTGCTAAATTTCAGTTTCGTTCCCACCATCTTCCACAAACTCAACCAAAAGTGACTCAGAAAACGAGTATCTCGATCAGAAACAATAGATTCTGGTAAACCATGAAGTCGATAAATCTCCTTGAAAAATAACTGTGCCACTCGAACTGCATCTGCTGTCCTTTTGCAAGCAACAAAATGTGCCATCTTTGAAAACCTGTCCACCACAACAAGTATCGAATCATTTCCCCTTTGAGTTCGCGGCAAACCCAAAACGAAATCCATGCTAATATCAACCCATGGCTTAGATGGTACTTGTAATGGCATATACAACCCTGCATTCGTTGTTGTCCCCTTTGAAACTTGGCAAATATGACATCGCTCCACGAACCTTTCAACCTCTTTTCTCATCGACGGCCAAAAGTAAGACTGCGAAATCAACTGCAAAGTACGATCGCGGCCCACATGCCCTTCCTCGTGCAACTCCTTTACAATCTTCATCCTCAAACTACAATCCGGAATACATAAACGATTTCCTTTAAACAGAAAACCATCAACCAATATGAATTCATCGGTACTCCCATCCTTCACTTTCTCAACATATTTCACAAAGTAAGGATCTCCTTCAATAATTTCTGGCAACATTTCAAACCCGGTCACTTCAACCTTCATTGTCGTTAACAAATGATTCCTCCTACTTAAAGCATCAGCTACTCGATTTGTCACCCCAGATTTGTGCTTAACGACAAAAGTAAACTGCTGTAAATAGGCAATCCACGATGCATGTCTTGCTGAAATTTTATCCTGTCCCTGTAAATGCTTCAATGCTTCATGATCTGTGTAAAGAACAAATTCCTTCTGAAACAAATAATGCCTCCAATGTTTGACAGCCTGAACAACAGCATAAAACTCAACATCGTATGTGCTGTATCTCAACTTCGCCCCTGACAACTTCTCACTAAAATAAGCAACTGGCTTCCCATTCTGACTTAGAACTCCTCCAATTCCAACCTTCGAAGCATCAGTATGCAATTCAAACAATAACTGAAAATTAGGTAGAACAAGAATCGGTGCAGACGTCAACAATTCCTTGATTCTCTCAAAAGCAATTCCCGCTTCCTCTGACCATGTAAACTGTTTACCCTTCATGCAATCGGTAACTGGAGCCATCACGCTACTGAAGTGTGGAATGAATCTTCGGTAGAATGACGCTAGCCCATGAAAACTTCTCACTTCTATAATTGTCTTTGGCGGTGGCCAATTCCTGACTGCTTCAACTTTGCTCTGGTCAACTTGAATACCTTTCCCTGAAACAACATAACCCAGGAATAAAACACTGGGTGTCATAAACACACATTTCTTTGTAGCAGCATAAAATTGTTCTTCACGAAGAATAAGCAACACTTCCCTTAGATGTAGAACATGCTCCTCCGTACTCCTGCTATAAATCAGAATATCATCGAAATAAACCACAACGAACTTCCCAATGAATGGTCGAAAGATTTGATTCATCACCCGCATGAATGTACTAGGTGCATTTGACAAACCAAATGGCATAACCAACCATTCGTACAACCCCTCTCTTGTTTTGAAAGCTGTCTTCCATTCATCTCCAGGTCTGATTCGAATTTGATGGTAACCACTTTTCAAATCAATCTTCGAGAATATAGTTGCCCCACTCAACTGATCCAGCAAATCATCCAACCTCGGCATAGGAAATCTGTAACGAACAGTGATCTTATTCAAAGCTCTACTATCAGTGCACATTCTCCAAGTTCCGTCCTTCTTGGGTACCAACAATGCTGGCACAGCACATGGACTCAAACTTTCCTGAATACGCCCCTGCTCAAGCAACTCTTCCACTTGCCTTCGTAACTCCTCATGTTCCTTCGGACTCATACGGTAATGTGGTCGATGTGGTAACACTGCTCCTGGAACAAGATCAATCTGATGTTGAATGTCTCTAAGTGGCGGTAACTCCTTTGGCAACTCCTTTGGAAAGACATCTTCAAATTCTTTCAAAACTGGTTTTGCTTCTTCCGGGATTTCAACTTCTTCACTACTCTCTCTCCCAATCAACAAAAACACTTCCGGTTCTTCTTCCACTTCTTTGACAAATTCCTTCAAAGTCAACAGAGTTTTCAATTCTTCAATCTCTTCTAGTTTGCTCTCCTTCTGCTGTTGTTTCTTAGGAACCAAAGTGATTTTAGTACCCTCGAACATGAAACTGTAACTATTGGCACGACCATCATGTTGTACTGCTCTATCAAACTGCCACGGTCTGCCCAGCAACAAATGACAAACATCCATATCCACGACATCACACCAAATTTCATCTTTGTACTTCTTCCCAATAGAAAAATTAACACAAGCTCTTCGACATACTTTCACTTCCCCACCCTTCCTTAACCATGCTAGCTTGTACGGTTTAGGATGCTTCTCAGTCTTCAAGTTCAACTTTCTAACTGCCTCTGTAGAAATAATATTATCGCAACTCCCTGCATCAATAACGAATTTGCAGACTTTCCCCAGAATAGTACATGTCGACTGAAAAATATTGCTTCTCAACCAACTACAATCCTCCTCTTGCTTTGGTGTTAAACAACTTCTCCTCAACATAAGATTACAACCTTCATCACCTGATACCTCTTCTTCCTCCTCAACATAAGGTACATTTGAATATTCTGCCTCCTCACCATCATCTGCTTCAACCTCTGCAACCATGGTTCTCTTCTTCGGCTTCGGACATTCGTTGCTTTTGTGACCCAACTCCTGACAATTATAACATTTGAAAATACTACTAGCCTTCGCCTTCTCAACCTCCTTCACCACTGGTTTTGTAACAGGTTTAGGAAAACTAGAACTTCCACCGGCACCTTTCACTGGATTATTAGAATTAGTAAACACACCTCCCCCACGTCTTCCTTGTTTCTCCCAAGCTAACGCTTTCTGATGTGCCTCCGCTACAGATCTAGGATCGAACATATTAACCATATCCTGGATCTGCATTCTCAAACCCCCAATGAATCTAGCCATCAGCTGTTCTTCTGTCTCCATAATATCATTCCTGGCGATGAGTTGGTAAAATTCATCAGCAGAATCACTAACAGACTTCGTCCCCTGCCTCAGATTCTGCAACCTCTGGTACATAAGTGATTGGTAGTTGTAAGGTAAGAAAGTAGATCTCATCAACTTTTTCATCTTCTCCCAAGATTCTATCTTTGATTTTCCCATTCGTTCTCGAGTAAGTTTAGTTTGCTGCCACCATGCCAAAGCTCTCCCCCTCAGCCTTGTAGCAACCAACTTCACCCTTCGATGTTCAGGAACCTCCTTGAAATCAAAGATCTCTTCAACATTCGAAACCCAATCTAAGAACTCTTCAGCAACCATCCCGCCTTTAAACTCCGGAATTTCCATTTTCATACCCGACTCCCAACGACGATCATCCTCCACATCACGGTAAGAATTTCGAACTTGGTCTCGATCTCGATAATGAATACTAGCTCTGTCACCTTCTTCAACAAAATCAAAGGTACGCCTACATCGATCTCGACCAATATCATCCTTTCGTTCGTGCATGCTTCGTTGACTATGTCTCTCTTCATCTCTATATGCTTCATGGTCAAATTCTCGATGACTTCTTCTTTCTTCATGTGCATAGTCATGATGATCTCTTCGTGATGAAATTGATGTTTCTCTTCTATCTCTACAAGAATGTGGCGAAACCCTCCTCGCTTCCGTAACCAATGGCGAAACTCGGTTTCCTCCATGGTTCGAGTCTGGTGATCTCCTCCTTTGATTCAAATCATTCATCAATCTCTCCAATTTTCCAATGCCTTCATCAAACTTTTCATTAATACGTTGTTCCATAAGCTCGGCTTCTTCTCTACGATACAAAGCTTCAACGTTTTGATGACGTTTAGCTCTCCTTGGTGGCATGGTTGAAAATTTCACAAACACTTCAACAATTCACTCACAAGACTTCAAAACTTCAACAAAATAACAAGTTTTGGCTCAACACTACACGGCTATGCTTGTCTCGGCTCAAACTAACACTTGGAACGGCTCAGCTTAGCTCGGCAATGTATCTCGGCTCAAGTTAAGTCGGCTAGCTTTCACGGCTCAAGGTAACTCAGTTCACACTATCTCGGCCACTTGCTTAGCTCGGCCTACAACTCCAAAACCCTTCAAAATTTGGCGCGCAAAACTCCAATTCAAAATCCAAACAAAGTCCAACTCCTCGATCCAAAATGAAATGGATCAAACACCCCAAACTTGATGCAACTTCAATATGAACACAATGAACAACTCCAAACTTCAAAAACTTCAAAAACTTCAAAAACTTGGCTCCAAGAATCAAACTTAGCTATGATTGGCTAAGTATGGCTCTGATACCAATAATGACGCAGCGGAAAATCAAACAAAACTTCAATCGATGAAATGTAGCAATCGGTGAGTTGAAGATACCAAAATGCCCAAGTTCGTTGATCCAAAGATACCGAACTATAGCTATCTCAAACACGTTGATAGCGCACTATACCGTGTTCAAAGATCTACGATTCTTCGCACGTTGATCTAGCGCACTAGATTCCGTGAATCGGCTTCTTCGATCGTTGAACCGAGCGCACTCGATTAACCGAAAGAGGAGATAGGAGATCACACTCAACTACCAATTGTATGAAAGCACAAAGCTAACAAAGGAAATTTTATTCAATTTTCAACCCCCTCAAAAATTACAACACACACGCTATTTATAGAGAATTACAACTCAACACAACAAACAACACCCAACTCTTAGGTCGGCACCGACTCACGACCCATCTTAAGTCGTGACCGACTTAACACTCGCGACTCAACGCTTTTACAACAGACCAAAATACAACCGACTCATCCAAGGTCGTTAACGACCTAACACATTACATCTATGACCGACTCAGTTCTTGCCGACTCAACCCCCAAGTCGCACACGACTTAGTACCATACATCTCACACATCCATAGGTCGGTAACGACCTATAATACAACACACATAACCTCTAAGTCGGTAACGACCTAAATACAACACGACTCAACACTCATACGACTCAAGCTTCCCAGTTCCTTGCCGCATGTCTCTTCGAACGACTCAGTTAGGTCGCGGTTGCTTCCTCTTCTGTTAAGTCGTAGCCGACTTAGGCTCTTAACTCGTGCTTCATTAACTCGTAACTCTTTCTCCTTAGGTCGTAACTCGTTATTCCTGACCTTGTTAACTCGGAAACGACTTAGGGCTTCCTCCTTAGCTCGTAACCGACTCAAGCTTTCATTGAGTCGTGGCCGACTCATCAAACTACGCCATACACTCGTATTTTCAGAAATTAATGAATGCATACTTTCTTTTCTGGTCTTGGCTGCATCAATTAGTCTCGAATATTTATATAAAATCCATAAATAATAAGACTTCAATTTCTAGTAATAAAATATATATATTTTTCCCAATTCAAATTATACTAGAATATTCATTTCAATTTATTTTGGGAAAAATCCAATTATAAATATCATATCTTAATATTTCCAAACTTAACATTTAAACATATGATATAAATTATTAAACTCCATTTTCTTAAATTTCTTCCATTTTTAATAAAGATTTTTATACACCTTTTAATTTCAAAATTTTCAACTTCATATGTATATATATATGGAAGAAAAATATTTATACAATATAAAATTTAAGATTATTATAAACCGTATTCCATCCAAACCATAGAAATCACATTTAAATAGTTATCTATATACCGCGGTGCCTGTATATAATTTTCTATCCTATGGTCAAGTGATACGGATATTTATCATTTCAATCCGCAATTTAAAAGATATAAAATTTTGCGGTTATATATCATTTCAAACCACAATCCCGAATGAAATGAAATATGCATGATAATTTGCAATTTAATGATATACAATAAACATCCATTCATCAACATCATCCATCATCCAAATCGCAATCATCAATCAATATCAACCAATAACAATATTATTTTTGGTACTACATAACAGGTAATACTGGCAATTTTATTCAAATTAAATTTAACAGCTATTAATCTACAGTCTATATTCAGTAATAAATTATATAACTGTTAACTAGCATTTCATATACAAACAAATAAATTTTAACTGTTAATTTATACGCAATAAATTAATTAAATTAACAGTTAAATTAAATAAATGCAATTCAACAGATATGAATAAAATAAACATGCCAAATACTCATAAATAAATTTCTATTCATTTCTAAAATTAATTTAAACAAACATTAAAGCTTCTAGTAGTTGTGAGTGGGTTAAAACACTCACCTTTTGAATTTAAATTCAATTTAAACTCAAAATTTTGACGGTCTCAGAATTTGTCCAAACCAGCGTCATTGGGTCTGGAATTTAAATACGAACCTAACAAAACAAATTTCGTTTGAATCCAAGGTCGTATGAGAAAGTTACGTCGAAAAATGATGATTGAATTCAAAATTGAAAATGAATAAAACGACACACATTCATCACTTACAAATATATGTGCCACGTCACTCCTTCTATTCCCAGAAACGCACGCGGCCCCCTTCCAGAAACCCTAATCGAAGATCTACGGCGATCTAACCGTTGAATCGACACAAAAACCATATAGATGCGATCCCCATCGTCCACTCTACAAAACCCAGAAAAGGTTTGACGATCCGACGAAGTTTGCGACGACGATGATGAATGGTCACGGACTGTTTGAATTAATTCTGGTCAAACGAATGTTCAAAACAGAAAACGAATTGCACCAGTAGATTACGTGCCTCGAGAACATTAACATATATTTTTTGTGGAATTTTTTCTGAAGTGTTTGCATTTTCATTGAAATTTGGATTGAAGTAGATCTGGGTTTTGCAACCATTTGAGGAGGAGAAGGAGATGAAGAAATGAATATACAGCAAATGACAATAGGATGGAGCTAGAGTTTATAACTGTATATATATATTAAATTTCCAAAATTTAATTAAATTTACTTTCCATTATTTATTGTCAATTAGATTGATTTATCATTGGATTCATATTTCAATATGTAAATATCCCCATTTCATCTGCACTTATATTTACATAGTTTCTAAATATTAAATTTCAAATATTACTTCATTTAACGTTACGTATTTATTATTTATTACTTGCTGCAGTTGATTATCAGTTATACTTAATATACTAAATAGATGGTAAATTTTGAATACTTGTTATCATTAACGTTTTATTTCCACTTACAAAATAAATGAAATTATTACATAAACTCCCTTAATTAAGTCAACCATTATCTTATATAACTTAACTGGTAATATATATACCCAATTGCCCTAATTGGTTTATAGTTATCAGCTAAATACATACTAACTTGTAAATAAATTCGTTTAATTGCAAATGGATCTGATCAAATTTAATAGATTGAATAGATGGGTAAGCAAATAATAAATTTTCCTTTTTGTCAAATTCAAACCCATTCCTACTTAATTATCAATTACAATTTATTACGAAACATTTATTTTATGCAGTTACCTTTTATTTGCGTAGTATTACATCAATTCCTATAACCTTGGATTCATTCCCAATTCACCAAATTCAATTAATTACACTTTACAAATGTGTTTCCAATATATAGGTATTGCCCAAGTTAAATTTATTAGTTAACTCATATTAATAAACAAATGACTTATATGAATGATTAAAATTTTCAATTATCTCACTTTACTCCTAAACTTCTGTTATTTAATAATTATTGCTTAGAACCTGATTTTAATCTTCCCATTATCTATTTAATTCCTTCTAGAATCACAGCTAATATTTGACATCCCTTCATTACCCAAATTTTCTTATCCCATCAAATTTTAAGTTATCGAAATATTAAATGTCAATTTCTTTTAATTGCACTAAATTTATCTATTAAAGGTTGCACTTAACCCAAATACATAAAACTTGCCCAATTTCTCCTTAAATCAATAACCTTCATATACAAATATGTTTATCATAAATTTTATCTACTCTTCCTTTTTAGGTAATGTCCTATATATTAGATTTCCATGTAATTTGCAATAAATCATACTCGTAGTTATATCACATTAAATGAATAAATAAGTGTTGACTCTATTCTTTTGATTCAACATTGGTTTACGTTATATTTCATAAATATTTCTACATACATCAGGATTTTTAAAAATGGTTGTAACGTGAAATCTCGTCTACTTCCCATTTTATATTTAAGGCGTCTAAAACCGATTCATATCATTTCTCTAGTCCAAATTTTATTAATATAACCTTAAATTAAATTTATTCCTATTGATGTAATGGTTAAACACAAATTTCACTTATTTGCAATAAATCCACAAATTGGATTTCAAATTTTCAAATAAATAAATAAATTTTAGTTTATCACTTCTTAAATACCCAAACGTCAATGCCTTAATTTAAACTGCATTTATTACATTTTATAAAAATCCTCCATCTTAAGTGACAAATCAAAACTACCCTAACTACACAAATCATCGTATTATAAAGATATTTACACTATCCTCCATTTATTACCTTAATTTATTTAAGGTAACCTTAAATTAATATCTATTGCAATGATTTCAGATTATTATTCCCCCATTCCTTTTTAATTTCAATAACGCCAAATTTAACCGTTATATTCTCTTTATTTATGCGATAAATGCAATTACTGAATCCAATACTCCATTTAATTAATAGATCCTGCTTCCTAGAATCTATATCAACAATAGGTCAAATATATACATAGAATTAGCCTTAACTTCACCTAAAAGAATTAGCTATTTCAACTACCGCACAAAACTACGCTACTGCACTATTTAATCAAATAAATTAATTAAACTTAAATCAGCATAAAGGTTATAAATGTAATCTTAATAAATTCATTTATTGATTTAGACTCTTTCTATACAGTAATTAACCTATTTGTGGGTATAAATAACTTTGGAATTATATTACATCTCATTAGTGCGCGTTTTCTTTCCTATAACTTCTCCTTATTTAACTATACCCATTAACAACCAAAAAAAATTAAATTAGCTTTATTTCAATCTATTTCCCTTCTTAACTAAATAAAATAAATGGTTAACCTAAACACTTGTTATCCTTTGATATATTCAAATTCACTTCCAACATTTATTAACAAAATGTTGCCATAGGTTTAGATTTACATAAATAAATTATATGAATAGGTAGAAAAATTGGTAATCCGCAAATGCCCAATATACACGCATTAATTACTACCTATTGTTAGAATCCATTTATTAATTTACTAGTTAATAACGGTCTTTTTATTTCTATTTACTACCAAACTCTCTATTTTATTATAGTTCCAATATATTAATACTTAGGCACATCAAGTGCTAGCCCTTTTGTTATTTATATTAAATTGGGTATGCACAAATAAGTTGTTAATTAACTATTTCTACAAAATTATATTCATACATTCAGTTCCATATCTTATAGGGTTAAATTCTAATTACTTACGCTTAATCTATCAATTTAATACTCTATTCAAACATGCATTTAAATTCTTTTTATTCTAAATAAATTTTATTAAGTGTTGACATCCACTAATAGCATTCACCTTTATTACAACAAAGGTGACATCTTCACTACTGATTTTATATTAATGAATCTCATTATAGTTAATATTTTTTATTAACATTCTCAATTCAACATTTATTGATTTCTTAAAATTTACTTTTAACAAAAAGTGACAAATTACATTATCCAAATCTATTGTCATAAAATTTTATTGTTACACTAGGTTACAACTACTATACCAAATTTCTACATTTATTCTTAAACAAATTAGAAATCATATTAATTTAATTTATTAAATATTATTAATTTAACGGGTCGTTACAATCTCCCCCACTCAAAACTTTTCGTCCCCGAAAAGGAAAAAAAAGGAAGAAGGAAGAATAAAACAGTACATCTTATTTCAAATATTAACTTATAACAATAATTTACTAAATTTATTTTCTTAAATAAAATATACCTGTTTATAATCATTATATTATTCTATACTTAATTATTAAAGTTGGGAAAATATTTTCACAAAATTCTGAGTTTAAAATTTACAAAAATTTTTGACAGAGTCTCCTTTGTACGGTGAGGCTCGGGAGAAAATATAATATCAAAATATACAAATATATTACATATATTATCAAAATATTATATCCCAACACGGGAAAAATAGCGCTTTAAACGTAATCCGAAAACGTACCTATTTGTCGGGCAAAATACGCTTATTATTATGGAACCAAAAGCAGTAGCAGTTGCTTACATCACCTGTATTCACTTATATAATCTAAAAGGTTAAATATTTATTTTAAAGTGAACCATTCAAGTGGATTCAATCATTAATCAACCAAACAATTCAACAACCATCAACCTTACAAACAACATACATACACAAACAAAGCAACCATTTAATCCATCAAACAAATAGTTGTTTGGGTTCTGTAACGACCCAGAATTTTAAATAATTTAATTTGAAAATATTTAATTAATTTTAAATATTTGAATGATGGTTTAGATTAAATTTTCAATATAACTTTGAGTTTGACGATTAAATTATAGAATTTAATCTATTGAAGTTGAATAAAAATTTGAATCTTCAATTTTAAGCCAATTAAAAATATTTCAAAGGCTTGTAAAATTCATATTCATAATATTGAAAATAATAGAAGCTTCAGAATTGGAATTGAAAGTGAATTGTTCAGTTTTGAAATTAAATCGTTTGAATCGATATTTAAAAATAGCCGTCCGAGGCACAGTCTCGGAATTCGACGAAACCAGTTCCATTGGGTCCGTAATATTGAATTATTGCCGGATTTCAAATTTCGTATCAATCGGAGTTGTTGTGTGAGAATACGACACCTAAACGCGTCGAAAATTTAAATCGAATTCAAATTGAAATAAATATAAATTAGTCAACAGCACACACGTTGTCTTCCCTAAATTTGCGCCTAACATCACGCCCAAGAATCACGATAGAAATCGTGCAGTGCATACTTCTTCACGTTTAAAGTATCCTTACCCTCTCGTTCAAAAATCAAATTCACGAATCAAAGAAGAAAAAAATTAATGGCTGAGCTAAACGATATACAGAACCATCTCGTTCCTCTTCAATACAAATCGGCCGAAGCCCTATTCTCTTCAATTTCCCCTTTTATACGAACGAACAATGGCCGCGTACAGTAAAAAAAAAAAAGAATTAAAATCAATAGCAGCGGCGACTCGCGGTGACAAGGCGCAGCGACCGATGATGGGATGGGTCGCGTGCTTGCGGCATAGCGACGTCGCGATTTCAATTGGAGCGTGCGCATGATTGGGGGGGCTCGCGTAAGAAGATGTGGTTTGCGTTTGGGGTCAGGGATCGAGGTGGTTTGTGGGGCTCGGCGATGGGTCTGGGTGATGTCGCGGTGGCCGAACTAGGGCGTGGCGGCGGCTCGCGTGCTCTCGAAGAGGGGGGTGGCACAAGGCGGCGGCGCTAGGGTTTTGGATTGCGAACGGCAATCGCGATGAGATGGAGGTGAACGGCACGGCGACGTCGTGGTCGCGAGCAACTGGAAGCAGTGAAGGTATTGATTTTTATGTTAATAATTTATTTAATTAAAATTTTTAAATTTGCAGTAAAGTAGCAATTTCATTTATCTTCGATTCAATTTTGAAATGTATATGGTTTCAAGAAAAAAAAAATGTAAACAGTCATAAGCTTGTAAATGATGTACTGCAGATTTTTATACATATGTAGAAAATAAAATTTTTTGCAATAATAAAAATAAATAGTATGCAAAAAAAATATAGAAGATAAAATGAATACATTATAAATTTACTAGTTTATTTTTAAAATAATTTCATGAAGTAAATTTTGTTTCAAATTTAAATTTTTAGTCAAAATAAATATGTTAAAGAAGAAAATTTGTTTAAAACAAAATTATTAGTTAAATAGGTATCTTTGTGATTTATTTGACTTATAAAACTTATCTAATAAATTATTTAAAAGAAATTAATTTAAAATAAAATTTTAGTTAAAATAATTTATTAAACAAAGGAATTTTAAAAGATTTAAGAAAATTTATATAAGCAAGATGTTAGAATTATTTTAGAAAGAAAATCAGTTTGAATCTTTAATTTTTAGCTTAAAATAAAAATCATTAACTTGAGATGAAATAATTAGTTGAATAAAATTATTTAAAGAAATTGGTTTAGAACAAAACCGATGAATTAAAATCAAAAATGAAAATTTATTATTCGATTTATTTCGAATATTAATAAATTGTGTAAATATTTATACAAGGTATAAATGAAGAAAACAAGTTGAATTGGAAGTGGATGGCAAACGGGAATAAAGGTGAGAACTTCTCACTCAAAAGGAATTTTATTGTTTATTTAAATTTTAAATAGTTAGATTTAAAATTTGCTTCACTGTATTGATTGAATGCTTGAATGATGATTGATATATATATTGGATGTGAATAGACCCTATACGCCGTTAGTAAGCGGAGGTTATTTATTACACACATATACCGCGATATTCCACCTTGAAGTGGAATTGGTATTATATATTATATAGCAATATATATATATATTGGCATATGTATATATTGCAGTTGATTGATTTCCCGCATTTTCTTTTAGCAGATGAGACCCTATTGCGCCGTTAATAAGCGGATATATATTTATAAAATCCCATATACCGCGATATTCCGTCTTGAAACGGAATTAGTATTGTGCTAATGTCTGTGGATGCAGGGAAACAGGTTGGAGGGATCCAACTGGATTCCTCACAAATATTTGTTTGATTTCATATATTGTGATATTTGATTTGTTATCATGGATGATATATGATGTTTGAAAGTTGTGATTGAATATTGATGTGTTGCATCATCGGATCCAATTTTTGAAGTTAAAACAACGATTTTAATTTCTAAAGTGATTTTTGGAAATATACGTTTATTAAATATTTTTGGAATTGATTCATCTTAAATAAATAAACGTTATAATTTTAATATTATAAAAATTTTGATTTTTGAGAAATACAGTTAAAAGTTAATTTTTGAAAATATGGGATTAGTGATTTTATAAAATAGTTTGAACTGGGATTTCTGAATTTATTATAAGAAGTCTAAAAACAAGATTTATAAAATTTTTATTTTATAAATCAGAATGATGAAAATTATGAAAGAGTTTAAAGATGTTTAAAATAATAATATAAATTGTTTTATATTAAAAGATTTATAAGTTGATATTTATAAATTTAGAATATCTTGAATTATAAAACGAGCTTTTATAAGTGATAGAATGATTTGTAAATGGATTTCATAAAGGAATGAAATCTATAGAATTTATCAAATTTGATTATGTTATAAATCATAATGATAAATTATAAAGGAGTTAAAAGACGTTTTAAAATAGTAATATAAATTGTTTTATATTAAAAAGATTTATAAATTGATATTTATAAATTAAAAATATTGGGATTATTAAACGAGCTTTTATAAGAGTTAGAATGAATTGTGAATGAATTTCACAAATGAATGAAATTTATGGGATTATAACGATGAAGTTATAAATAAAATTTTATAAATAGTAGGTTTATAAAATTTGTAAAGGAAAACAAAATAAAATTCATAAAGTTATTAAAGGAATGGAATTTGGACAAATAATTGAATCTTATAAGTTATAAGATTTATAATTATGAAGTTTAAAGGAACGATTTTTATAAACAAATAAATTATAAGTATTTGACTTATAATATGAATTTTTAATATATCATTGTGATATGAATTAAGATAGGTTAATAAAGGAAATTTATAAAAGAAAGCTGTTATAAAATAAATAGAAATAGAATTTATAAACATTGTTTTATAAATCCGCAACGACTTATTTTGATAAGTGAATTGTTGTAATTTATTTATGGAATTATATTCATGTTTTAAACAGTGAATAATTCTTTAAAATAAAATGAATAGAAGTGATGAAATTTATTAACAAGTATATTCACGTTTTTGAATAGTGAATATTTTGTTAAAGAAATTATTTTGGATGTGATGTTTTAAATAGAATTAAAACGATCTAAAGATGTTTTAAAATGTATTGAGATTCGAAACCATAGATTTCAACATTCATTGTCGAAATAGACGTTTTCGAGAAATATAAGGAAATAATGGACTATAACACTATTGTTATAGTAAATGATTTCCGAAAGGAAATATTTTGTATAATATTGGGATTTTTATATCTATTTTAATTTCAAATCCCTATACTAGTGATTTTGGGTTGTCGTAACGATGTTTTACGCAACATTCGTTTTGGCCCCAAATAAATATGGTTAAGTGAATGATTTCCTTAAGGAATGAAATATATACTTAATTTCGATTAGAGTATATTAAATATTTTCTAAGCGTAGAAAATAAAAAGGGCTTGTGAATTACTTATAGATAAATAAGTATGGAAATGTTTTTCCAATATTAAGTGAATATTTTGAATTTATCTTTTTGAAGATAAATTGAAAATGAATATTAGAAATTGAATGGAAATCGTATATTCATAAATATTTTGGAATGTAAATTCAATATAGAATTTATAAATGAAATTGGGAAATTAGATTTAAAAATAAATATTGATTTGTTTTTAAAGTATGGAAATTATGTTTATATCTTATAAAGATATTTTTGGGAAATAAATAATTTGGAAAATTATTTGGAATCTGGTGATGTTGGCATATCTATTGATAGTTCAAATGACCGACTATCAATATTTACCTTTAAATAGGTATTTGTTGTGAATTTTTTGAAATTGAATGCCACACTTGTTTTTTTTTAAAAATAAGCGCTCACTATTCGGGTTAACCGGGAAAGGACCTTGGGGTCGTATAACCCATTCCGAATATGTGATACGTCGTTATGAATTGCATTCGAAGATCGGTGTTGAAGACCGGATATTTTCGAAAACGAAAGGATTTCTTGTTGATTGTCTCTGCACTGGCTGATCCCTGGTATTGAGATCTCCATATGTGATGGGAAATCCGAACGTGATTAGAGATTATTCGGATTGCAAGGACTTCTTTGTAAGTGCCTTCGGTTCTGTTCGAGCCCGGAACAGACTTGTATGGATTGTGTGTCTGACATTACAAGTTGAGAATGTAAAGCCGATTTCTTTCAAATATATTTCTGTGGTGGCGGAGAATTTATTCTTTTAGCTTAACACCCTTCTCTGAGACGTACGAGCTCAGTGGTTATATAGTTGAAGTTATCAGCGATATATTCCCAATTTGGTAATGTGACATGCTGAGTGTTGCTGTAAATGATCATTGTGTTGATTATTGGGATAGGATCGTTTATTTGATCGTCTATCTTAGTGATCATTTGTTGACCCAAAGCATGGCTTTTGTATAAAGTATGTTTTTGTGGACGTGACTTCGTCGAGCCTCACACCCCGAAAATGGTCAAAACAGGAAAGATGCAGCAAGGTTATGAGGGGTAGCACCCTTTAGGGTATGTACATTTCCTTCTGGATAGAGGTTGTATCATGGTATGGAGCCCAGATATTTAACCTATGTGGTTACTGCGAATTTATTACTTTGTGGTTGTTGGCTATCGGGATCCCGTGAGAAAGGTCGTTTACGATCGGGGAATGGCGTGCTCGTGTCAGTAGTTACCCAGTTAGGGGTAACTCGGCCTTGTGTTGGCAGAGTTCCGGTTTGGTTCTCGGGGATGTCTTTCCAGAGGCATTCTCATGTGGCAATGGGAAGTTCCTTGGCCTGACCATTTGTTGGAAATCCAATTCCCAATACGAAACTTGTACGGTATTAGTTGTAGGACCTGCCATTCACTTATGGTGGTCACCACTGTTTGGATGGTAGCTATAGTAGGCATACGATAATGGTCGTATGTTGGCTAAGATTTATATTCTACTTTCAAAATGAATTTTTCCCCTACACTATGCACTAGTAATAATATCAATTGTTATTTTTAATGCGTACCAAGCATCTTTGACTATCATAAGGAGAAATCTCCTCCGATTCTGCGTTTGCATTGTGTGTGTGTGCGGGAGGCCTTATGGTAGTCTCATTTTTAAAAGCATTGCGAATTGAATTTAAAAATATTCCTCTATTTTGATTTTAAAGATAAATAAACTGTTTTGAGTTCTCACACCAGTCACATGACTGACTTGGAGTTTATTGTTTTCCTTCCTAAACTCTGGGTGCCCACCAATTTCCTCACGGGCAGTCAAGAGTTAAGGTTTATCAGGATATTCTGGACATTCTGGAATTGCTGGAGGCAAGCTGGATGGCATGGCGTATTACTAATTATATAGTACTTCTTTTTCCGCTGCATAGTTTGTTGTTGTACACTCTGATGATGATATGATGTAAAGTATAAAATGTAATAACTGATATAGTTCTTTGTTTAAAGAATATTCTTTTATCTATTATATGTTGTTCCGCTGCGAATTGTGAGATTCTGTTATTGTTCTGTTGTTTCCTTTCTTTCCCGTTCTATTTTAAAATTCTCTATTTTCTTTCTCTTTTCTTTCTATTTTAAAATTTTCTATTTTCTTTTCTGTCTATTTTCTATCTTCTCTCTTCTTCTCTTCTCTTTTCATAAATTCTTTTTAAAACCCATAACTATTCGGTTTTTCGGCAACGAAAAACCGCAAACGTTACATTTGGTATCAGAGCTGTTGGTTAAGCGACAACCATGGTTCTGTTGGGTATTACTCATTAGAGATAGAGTCAGCAGTACTCTAGAATGAGTTTGAGTGTAAAAATAGATATGAGCGCGTATTTGTTAGTGAATATAAAATTGTTTTTGAATCAGGTAAATAAAATAATTTTGCCCAAAACTATTTTTGTATAGAGAAGAAATGATTTTCTATGAATTATTTTAGTATATGGTTGCATGATTGTTAGGAAGTGATAATATAGAATTATTATCATTAGTATATGGAAATTAAATAAAATGGATTGGATTCAAGTAAATTAACTTGGTAATTTATTCATTTGTGAAATAATTTCAAATGGAATTGAATTCAAATAGAATTGAAATTGTGAATTGAATTGAAGAGTAAAATTGAATGAATTGAATATGTAACTTCAAATAGTGAAGTTAAAATATATAAGAAACATATATCGAAATTTTGCAATAGAATTGGCAAATTGGTTTGAATATTGTATTTGGATTTGTATGCTACTGCTACTAGCAGGTTATACAGGTGTATAAAGGGATTGAGATTTTGATTTCAAAGATAAAATTGAATTGCTCGACAAAAAGGTACGTATTTGAATTTCAGTATGAGATTTGATGATTTTCTTCTCTAGCCACTTGGCTTTTCTCTTTTCTTTTTGATTCTGAGGGGCCGTGGTGCCATTTTGTAGTCGTACCGATCGAGCCGCGCAAAGGAGACGCTGGCGAAATTTTTCGAAAATTTAGGGTGTTAGAAAAAATTTGAGAACAATTTGAAAGTTTGAAATTTGAATTTGAATTTAAACTTGAATTGTTAGGAAAACAATGTTGTTTGGAACTTATAAATTGGAATTGGAAAGCTAGTTGAAATGATAATGAAACTCTAGTAAAAAGATTTAGGCTAGTAACTTGATAAAACTATTTGGATTGTGAAAAAAAATGATAGACGGGATAAGGGCATTCTTCTTAACTTGTAATTTCGGGACGAAATTCTTTTAAGGGGGGAAGATTGTAACGACCCAGAATTTTAAATAATTTAATTTGAAAATATTTAATTAATTTTAAATATTTGAATGATGGTTTAGATTAAATTTTCAATATAACTTTGAGTTTGACGATTAAATTATAGAATTTAATCTATTGAAGTTGAATAAAAATTTGAATCTTCAATTTTAAGCCAATTAAAAATATTTCAAAGGCTTGTAAAATTCATATTGATAATATTGAAAATAATAGAAGCTTCAGAATTGGAATTGAAAGTGAATTGTTCAGTTTTGAAATTAAATCGTTTGAATCGATATTTAAAAATAGCCGTCCGAGGCACAGTCTCGGAATTCGACGAAACCAGTTCCATTGGGTCCGTAATATTGAATTATTGCCGGATTTCAAATTTCGTATCAATCGGAGTTGTTGTGTGAGAATACGATACCTAAACGCGTCGAAAATTTAAATCGAATTCAAATTGAAATAAATATAAATTAGTCAACAGCACACACGTTGTCTTCCCTAAATTTGCGCCTAACATCACGCCCAAGAATCAGGATAGAAATCGTGCAGTGCATACTTCTTCACGTTTAAAGTATCCTTCCCCTCTCGTTCAAAAATCAAATTCACGAATCAAAGAAGAAAAAAAATTAATGGCCGAGCTAAACGATATACAGAACCTTCTCGTTCCTCTTCAATACAAATCGGCCGAAGCCCTATTCTCTTCAATTTCCCCTTTTATACGAACGAACAATGGCCGCGTACAGTAAAGAAAAAAAAAAGAATTAAAATCAATGGCAGCGGCGACTCGCGGTGACAAGGCGCAGCGATCGATGATGGGATGGGTCGCGTGCTTGCGGCATAGCGACGTCGCGATTTCAATTGGAGCGTGCGCATGATTGGGGGGGGCTCGCGTAAGAAGCTGTGGTTCGCGTTTGGGGTCAGGGATCGAGGTGGTTTGTGGGGCTCGGCGATGGGTCTGGGTGATGTCGCGGTGGCCGAACTAGGGCGTGGCGGCAGCTCGCGTGCTCTCGAAGAGGGGGGTGGCACAAGGCGGCGGCGCTAGGGTTTTGGATTGCGAACGGCAATCGCGATGAGATGGAGGTGAAAGGCACGGCGACGTCGTGGTCGCGAGCAACTGGAAGCAGTGAAGGTATTGATTTTTATGTTAATAATTTATTTAATTAAAATTTTTAAATTTGCAGTAAAGTAGCAATTTCATTTATCTTCGATTCAATTTTGAAATGTATATGGTTTCAAGAAAAAAAAAATGTAAACAGTCATAAGCTTGTAAATGATGTACTGCAGATTTTTATACATATGTAGAAAATAAATTTTTTTGCAATAATAAAAATAAATAGTATGCAGAAAAAAATATAGAAGATAAAATGAATACATTATAAATTTACTAGTTTATTTTTAAAATAATTTCATGAAGTAAATTTTGTTTCAAATTTAAATTTTTAGTCAAAATAAATATGTTAAAGAAGAAAATTTGTTTAAAACAAAATTATTAGTTAAATAGGTATCTTTGTGATTTATTTGACTTATAAAACTTATCTAATAAATTATTTAAAAGAAATTAATTTAAAATAAAATTTTAGTTAAAATAATTTATTAAACAAAGGAATTTTAAAAGATTTAAGAAAATTTATATAAGCAAGATGTTAGAATTATTTTAGAAAGAAAATCAGTTTGAATCTTTAATTTTTAGCTTAAAATAAAAATCATTAACTTGAGATGAAATGATTAGTTGAATAAAATTATTTAAAGAAATTGGTTTAGAACAAAACCGATGAATTAAAATCAAAAATGAAAATTTATTATTCGATTTATTTCGAATATTAATAAATTGTGTAAATATTTATACAAGGTATAAATGAAGAAAACAAGTTGAATTGGAAGTGGATGGCAAACGGGAATAAAGGTGAGAACTTCTCACTCAAAAGGAATTTTATTGTTTATTTAAATTTTAAATAGTTAGATTTAAAATTTGCTTGACTGTATTGATTGAATGCTTGAATGATGATTGATATATATATTGGATGTGAATAGACCCTATACGCCGTTAGTAAGCGGAGGTTATTTATTACACACATATACCGTGATATTCCACCTTGAAGTGGAATTGGTATTATATATTATATAGCAATATATATATATTGGCATATGTATATATTGCAGTTGATTGATTTCCCGCATTTTCTTTTAGCGGATGAGACCCTATTGCGCCGTTAGTAAGCGGATATATATTTATAAAATCCCATATACCGCGATATTCCGTCTTGAAACGGAATTAGTATTGTGCTAATGTCTGTGGATGCAGGGAAACAGGTTGGAGGGATCCAACTGGATTCCTCACAAATATTTGTTTGATTTCATATATTGTGATATTTGATTTGTTATCATGGATGATATATGTTGTTTGAAAGTTGTGATTGAATATTGATGTGTTGCATCATCGGATCCAATTTTTGAAGTTAAAACAACGATTTTAATTTCTAAAGTGATTTTTGGAAATATACGTTTATAAAATATTTTTGGAATTGATTCATCTTAAATAAATAAACGTTATAATTTTAATATTATAAAAATTTTGATTTTTGAGAAATACAGTTAAAAGTTAATTTTTGAAAATATGGGATTAGTGATTTTATAAAATAGTTTGAACTGGGATTTCTGAATTTATTATAAGAAGTCTAAAAACAAGATTTATAAAATTTTTATTTTATAAATCAGAATGATGAAAATTATGAAAGAGTTTAAAGATGTTTAAAATAATAATATAAATTGTTTTATATTAAAAGATTTATAAGTTGATATTTATAAATTTAGAATATCTTGAATTATAAAACGAGCTTTTATAAGTGATAGAATGATTTGTAAATGGATTTCATAAAGGAATGAAATCTACAGAATTTATCAAATTTGATTATGTTATAAATCATAATGATAAATTATAAAGGAGTTAAAAGACATTTTAAAATAGTAATATAAATTGTTTTATATTAAAAAGATTTATAAATTGATATTTATAAATTAAAATATTGGGATTATTAGACGAGCTTTTATAAGAGTTAGAATGAATTGTGAATGAATTTCACAAATGAATGAAATTTATGGGATTATAACGATGAAGTTATAAATAGAATTTTATAAATAGTAGGTTTATAAAATTTGTAAAGGAAAACAAAATAAAATTCATATAGTTATTAAAGGAATGGAATTTGGACAAATAATTGAATCTTATAAGTTATAAGATTTATAATTATGAAGTTTAAAGGAACGATTTTTATAAACAAATAAATTATAAGTATTTGACTTATAATATGAATTTTTAATATATCATTGTGATATGAATTAAGATAGGTTAATAAAGGAAATTTATAAAAGAAAGCTGTTATAAAATAAATAGAAATAGAATTTATAAACATAGTTTTATAAATCTGCAACGACTTATTTTGATAAGTGAATTGTTGTAATTTATTTATGGAATTATATTCATGTTTTAAACAGTGAATAATTCTTTAAAATAAAATGAATAGAAGTGATGAAATTTATTAACAAGTATATTCACGTTTTTGAATAGTGAATATTTTGTTAAAGAAATTATTTTGGATGTGATGTTTTAAATAGAATTAAAACGATCTAAAGATGTTTTAAAATGTATTGAGATTCGAAACCATAGATTTCAACATTCATTGTCGAAATAGACATTTTCGAGAAATATCAGGAAATAATGGACTATAACACTATTGTTATAGTAAATGATTTCCGAAAGGAAATGTTTTGTATAGTATTGGGATTTTTATATCTATTTTAATTTCGAATCCCTATACTAGTGATGTTGGGTTGTCGTAACGATGTTTTACGCAACATTCGTTTTGGCCCCAAATAAAAATGGTTAAGTGAATGATTTCCTTAAGGAATGAAATATATACTTAATTTCGATTAGAGTATATTAAATATTTTCTAAGCGTAGAAAATAAAAAGGGCTTGTGAATTACTTATAGATAAATAAGTATGGAAATGTTTTTCCAATATTAAGTGAATATTTTGAATTTATCTTTTTGAAGATAAATTGAAAATGAATATTAGAAATTGAATGGAAATCGTATATTCATAAATATTTTGGAATGTAAATTCAATATAGAATTTATAAATGAAATTGGGAAATTAGATTTAAAAATAAATATTGATTTGTTTTTAAAGTATGGAAATTATGTTTATATCTTATAAAGATATTTTTGGGAAATAAATAATTTGGAAAATTATTTGGAATCTGGTGATGTTGGCATATCTATTGATAGTTCAAATGACCGACTATCAATATTTACCTTTAAATAGGTATTTGTTGTGAATTGTTTGAAATTGAATGCCACACTTGTTTTTTAAAAAAAATAAGCGCTCACTATTCGGGTTAACCGGGAAAGGACCTTGAGGTCGTATAACCCATTCTGAATATGTGATACGTCGTTATGAATTGCATTCGAAGATCGGTATTGAAGACCAGATATTTTCGAAAACGAAAGGATTTCTTTTTGATTGTCTCTGCACTGGCTGATCCCTGGTATTGAGATCTCCATATGTGATGGGAAATCCGAACGTGATTAGAGATTATTCGGATTGCAAGGACTTCTTTGTAAGTGCCTTCGGTTCTGTTCGAGCCCGGAACAGACTTGTATGGATTGTGTGTCTGACATTACAAGTTGAGAATGTAAAGCCGATTTCTTTCAAATATATTTCTGTGGTGGCGGAGAATTTATTCTTTTAGCTTAACACCCTTCTCTGAGACGTACGAGCTCAGAGGTTATATAGTTGAAGTTATCAGCGATATATTCCCAATTTGGTAATGTGACATGCTGAGTGTTGCTGTAAATGATCATTGTGTTGATTATTGGGATAGGATCATTTATTTGATCGTCTATCTTAGTGATCATTGTGTTGATCATTTGTTGACCCAAAGCATGGCTTTTGTATAAAGTATGTTTTTGTGGACATGACTTCGTCGAGCCTCACACCCCGGAAATGGTCAAAACAGGAAAGATGCAGCAAGGTTATGAGGGGTAGCACCCTTTAGGGTATGTACATTTCCTTCTGGATAGAGGTTGTATCATGGTATGGAGCCCAGATATTTAACCTATGTGGTTACTGCGTATTTATTACTTTGTGGTTGTTGGCTATCGGGATCCCGTGAGAAAGGTCGTTTACGATCGGGGAATGGCGTGCTCGTGTCAGTAGTTACCCAGTTAGGGGTAACCCGGCCTTGTGTTGGCAGAGTTCCGGTTTGGTTCTCGGGGATGTCTTTCCAGAGGCATTCTCATCTGGCAATGGGAAGTTCCTTGGCTTGACCATTTGTTGGAAATCCAATTCCCAATACGAAACTTGTATGGTATTAGTTGTAGGACCTGCCATTCACTTATGGTGGTCACCACTGTTTGGATGGTAGCTATAGTAGGCATACGATAATGGTCGTATGTTGGCTAAGATTTATATTCTACTTTCAAAATGAATTTTTCCCCTACACTATGCACTAGTAATAATATCAATTGTTATTTTTAATGCGTATCAAGCATCTTTGACTATCATAAGGAGAAATCTTCTCCGATTCTGCGTTTGCATTGTGTGTGTGTGCGGGAGGCCTTATGGTAGTCTCATTTTTAAAAGCATTGCGAATTGAATTTAAAAATATTCCTCTATTTTGATTTTAAAGATAAATAAACTGTTTTGAGTTCTCACACCAGTCACATGACTGACTTGGAGTTTATTGTTTTCCTTCCTAAACTCTGGGTGCCCACCAATTTCCTCACGGGCAGTCAAGAGTTAAGGTTTATCAGGATATTCTGGACATTCTGGAATTGCTGGAGGCAAGCTGGATGGCATGGCGTATTACTAATTATATAGTACTTCTTTTTCCGCTGCATTGTTTGTTGTTGTACACTCTGATGATGATATGATGTAAAGTACAAAATGTAATAACTGATATAGTTCTTTGTTTAAAGAATATTCTTTTATCTATTATATGTTGTTCCGCTGCGAATTGTGAGATTCTGTTATTGTTCTGTTGTTTCCTTTCTTTCCCGTTCTATTTTAAAATTCTCTATTTTCGTTCTCTTTTCTTTCTATTTTAAAATTTTCTATTTTCTTTTCTCTCTATTTTCTATCTTCTCTCTTCTTCTCTTCTCTTTTCATAAATTCTTTTTAAAACCCATAACTATTCGGTTTTTCGGCAACGAAAAACCGCAAACGTTACAGGTTCAAACTTGAAATTTGTATGAAATGAAATTAACTATCAAGTGCATCCTTTACTCAACAGTCTTAGATGGAACATAGATAGATTATTTATTCATCCGACAAATTCAAATTCCTTACCCAACATCATAAATCAAACAATAACAATTCAACCCAACAGCTAAATTACTTATCATACATTTTTTTCATGCTTCAGTGGTTTGATTTTCTTTCTTTCATTTATGGAGTGATCCCTTTACTTCTTACAATTTTCATTTTCATTTATTACAAAATTATCATATTTGTGTTCCAATTTATTGTCTAAAGTTTATATCACCCATTTATTCTACTTACCTTTCTTATATAGTAAAATTTCCGATTTAGCTTAAGTTTTAACAGCAATTAATTGAATACTTTAATTACCTCAAGCTTCACTTGTAAGATTTCCCTTTACACTTTCTTACTAGCAATTGCAACTTTTATTTTATAGTAAGTTATATATATTTTAAGAATGTAAGTGAAAATTTACAAGTTTCTTTTCCTTCCTTTAATTAATATATATTTGTTTTATAACCTACAATTTCAACTTACCTTTAATCTCATTTATTTATTTAATGTGGAAGTTTCCATTATATTTAATAGTAGTAACAGTTTAATTACCCACTTTCTATAATATTTAATTACAGTAACCCTTTTAATTCATTGATTGCTTCTTTTATTTCACTAACCTAAATTTTTACAACTAATTAATGGAAATTCAAGAATTAATACCGGGTCAAATTCCAAAATTTCTTTAAAATAATAGATAATTAATTTCTTACAACTTTTATATCTCTAATTACCTTTAAACAATTAAAATTTTAAATAATTTCAAAACAAATCTGCAGTAGAATTTACTACAGTGGCCTTTCCCTTCGAAACTCGAAAATGAAAGTCGATGATGCGGCCGTCATCACCGAAATTATTTTCCAGCGACAGAGGGGAAAGTACAAAATTTATTTTCTCCAAAATCCTCTTTTAAAACAATTCTTCCGAATTATACTAAATATTTATATAAGAAATTACCTATAAACCAAATCATTATATTTCACAAATCCTTTGAAAGAAGATTTTCAAAAATCCCGGACTTAAGTTCTAAAATCTCCAATTTGATTTATTATAATTTCAACTTAGCTTCAATTTATTACAAATATTTTTATATTACCTAACACCCAATCTATAGCAACCAGATATATATATATATATATATATATATATATATATCTTTATAAAAATATTTTTATATATAGAAAATATAATAGGCAAAATTATTTCATTTACCTATATTAAAAACAAATATTATGTCGGTCTGTCCTATTAAGTGTTTAGAAATCCCTATTGATGACATAGCATCCCATGCATCAACCAGAATTTATAAATACAAAGTGGAACAGATTAACACAATATCAAAATCTTTTTATAAAACTAACAAATACGCTCTCTCATATATATACTCTCAGCGACTCCCATAGGATATTTCTACCCTATTAACAAAGAGTCAAACCCCACAAAGCCAAGGTTTATCGCTAAACCAAAGCTCTGATACCAACTGTAACATCCCGCCTTTTCGCACACTTTAAACCGACACACGTGCCAATTCAAAGCATACGCAAGGGCGGATTGTTATGGGGTAAATAAGAAAAACAGAGAAGAAATAAAAACAAAACAGAATCTCACAGCGGAAGGATAAAATATAATAATCAATATACAGTTCATGATAACTGTTTACAAAATATTTATTTTACTTATGCAATGAATATCAGAGTTACACATACCAATACAATCAATGCAGCGGAAATTTAGAGTGTGGTGCAATACTATAGATAATAATAATACGACTCCTTCGTCTTTGTCCTTCAAAGCTAAAGTCTTCAATCCTGAAACGCTCGGACTGACCCGAGCGAATTTGAAAAGACAAAAACACTCGAGTCAGACTAAAAGATCTTATGTGAGTTAAATTAACAGAAATAAATATGAGTACAGTAACTCAAGAGATGTTCGGGATTTACATCTCCTAAGGATCCGTTAAACTATTTACTATGTAGTATATTGCGCTATTATAATAGTGTCTATTTATAAAATAAACTTACTTTTAAATAGCGTTAAGGCTTTACATTTTCCACCTTAACACGTAAAATGCCAATAGTCTATACAGTACCGTAATACCTCCTGATCGGGAGGCTACCAGAGGATACTCCATAGGTACGACACAAATAGAAACTCGTAGTAAAGGCTCGGTATGGTAGGTGACACGGCACAACTAGGCAATGCCAGGGTAGATATACCAATTGCTATCCAGGCTGGTGGAAACGCGTAGCCGCAGTTACCGCCCACCTCGGACTAACTCCCCAAAATCAAAATATAGAAGTGGCCATTGAATCAATCCAAAATCAAAGTATAATATCGAAGAGGAGGGTCCGATAAGAGGAATGACCTCATTGGCCTGAGAATCGCTCCTGTTTTAGCCACCTTATGCCAACTCACGGGAGTCGGGTCCACGTATTTACCTTACAGGACACGTCACCACCACCTACTTCATTCTGGAATCTCCACCGCGTACACGGTTAGTCAAAGTGGTTTTCGGTATCGACAGAGAGTATGTCCATATCCGATCCCGGTCTCTTTGCCAACCCATCGTTATTATAACACCGCGGTCATTTAAAAATAGGTTATACTTTAAAAATCAGAATAAACATTCCATTTCATAACCATGAATACGATATCATTTCAAAACCCAAAACCATATTTTATCACTTATCCCAAATATAATTCTTTTCCAAAATCAAAATGCTTTAACTTCATAACGTTTGAAAATCAAATATTTTCAAAGCATAATATTTTGAAAATCATAATTTAAAACCATAACTTCTAAAACTTGAATGGTTTGGACATTCAACGGTATATGAATTAAATGGTTTAACTTAAATGTTACTTTGTAAAGAAAATAGTTCTCATGGCTTTACAAATATATTTCCTTATTAAAGTCTAAACCAAAATTTATATTATCTCTCTCAAGTTCCAAAACCACTTCAACTTATTATATATACGTATATCCATTTTGAGTATTAATATTTCAAACTAAAGTTGGATTTTATTCTTTCAACAAATAAATTGTTCTATTAATTAGTCTTGAATATTCATATAAAATCCATAAATAATAAGACTTCAATTTCTAGTAATAAAATATATATTTTTTTCCCAATTCAAATTATACTAGAATATTCATTTCAATTTATTTTGGGAAAAATCCAATTATAAATATCATATCTTAATATTTCCAAACATAACATTTAAACATATGATATAAATTATTAAACTCCATTTTCTTAATTTTCTTCCATTTTTAATAAATATTTTATACACCTTTTAATTTCAAAATTTTCAACTTCATATGTATATATATATGGAAGAAAAATATTTATACAATATAAAATTTAAGATTATTACAAACCGTATTCCATCCAAACCATAGAAATCACATTTAAATAGTTATATATATACCGCGGTGCCTGTATATAATTTTCTATCCTATGGTCAAGTGATACGGATATTTATCATTTCAATCCGCAATTTAAAAGATATAAAATTTTGTGGTTATATATCATTTCAAACCACAATCCCGAATGAAATGAAATATGCATGATAATTTGCAATTTAATGATATACAATAAACATCCATTCATCAACATCATCCATCATCCAAATCGCAATCATCAATCAATATCAACCAATAACAATATTATTTTTGGTACTACATAACAGGTAATACTGGCAATTTTATTCAAATTAAATTTAACAGCTATTAATCTACAGTCTATATTCAGTAATAAATTATATAACTGTTAACTAGCATTTCATATACAAACAAATAAATTTTAAATGTAAATTTATACGCAATAAATTAATTAAATTAACAGTTAAATTAAATAAATGCAATTCAACAGATATGAATAAAATAAACATGCCAAATACTCATAAATAAATTTCTATTCATTTCTAAAATTAATTTAAACAAACATAAAAGCTTCTAGTAGTTGTGAGTGGGTTAAAACACTCACCTTTTGAATTTAAATCGAATTTAAATTCAATTTAAACTCAAAATTTTGACGGTCTCAGAATTTGTCCAAACAAGCGTCATTGGGTCTGGAATTTAAATACGAACCTAACAAAAAAAATTTCGTTTGAATCCGAGGTCGTATGAGAAAGTTACGTCGAAAAATGATGATTGAATTCAAAATTGTAAATAAATAAAACGACACACATTCATCACTTACAAATATATGTGCCACGTCACTCCTTCTATTCCCAGAAACGCACGCGGCCCCCTTCCAGAAACCCTAATCGAAGATCTACGACGATCTAACCGTTGAATCGACACAAAAACCATATAGATGCGATCCCCATCGTCCACTCTACAAAACCCAGAAAAGGTTTGACGATCCGACGAAGTTTGCGACGACGATGATGAATGGTCACGGACTGTTTGAATTAATTCTGGTCAAACGAATGTTCAAAACAGAAAACGAATTGCACCAGTAGATTACGTGCCTCAAGAACATTAACATATATTTTTTGTGGAATGTTTCTGAAGTGTTTGCATTTTCATTGAAATTTGGATTGAAGTAGATCTGGGTTTTGCAACCATTTGAGGAGGAGAAGGAGATGAAGAAATAAATATACAACAAATGACAATAGGATGGAGCTAGGGTTTATAACTGTATATATATATATATTAAATTTCCAAAATTTAATTAAATTTACTTTCCATTATTTATTGTCAATTAGATTGATTCATCATTGGATTCATATTTCAATATGTAAATATCCCCAATTTCATCCGCACTTATATTTACATAGTTTCTAAATATTAAATTTCAAATATTACTTCATTTAACGTTACGTATTTATTATTTATTACTTGCTGCAGTTGATTATCAATTATACTTAATATACTAAATAGATGGTAAATTTTGAATACTTGTTATCATTAACGTTTTATTTCCACTTACAAAATAAATGAAATTACTACATAAACTCCCTTAATTAAGTCAACCATTATCTTATATAACTTAACTGGTAATATATATACCCAATTGCCCTAATTGGTTTATAGTTATCAGCTAAATACATACTAACTTGTAAATAAATTCGTTTAATTGCAAATGGATCTGATCAAATTTAATAGATTGAATAGATGGGTAAGCAAATAATAAATTTTCCTTTTTGTCAAATTCAAACCCATTCCTACTTAGTTATCAATTACAATTTATTACGAAACATTGATTTTATGCAGTTACCTTTTATTTGCGTAGTATTACATCAATTCCTATAACCTTGGATTCATTTCCAATTCACCAAATTCAATTAATTACACTTTACAAATGTGTTTCCAATATATAGGTATTGCCCAAGTTAAATTTATTAGCTAACTCATATTAATAAACAAATGACTTATATGAATGATTAAAATTTTCAATTATCTCACTTTACTCCTAAACTTCTGTTATTTAATAATTATTGCTTAGAACCTGATCTTAATCTTCCCATTATCTATTTAATTCCTTCTAGAATCACAGCTAATATTTGTCATGCCTTCATTACCCAAATGTTCTTATCCCATCAAATTTTAAGTTATCGAAATATTAAATGTCAATTTCTTTTAATTGCACTAAATTTATCTATTAAAGGTTGCACTTAACCCAAATACATAAAACTTGCCCAATTTCTCCTTAAATCAATAACCTTCATATACAAATATGTTTATCATAAATTTTATCTACTCTTCCTTTTTAGGTAATGTCCTATATATTAGATTTCCATGTAATTTGCAATAAATCATACTCGTAGTTATATCACATTAAATGAATAAATAAGTGTTGACTCTATTCTTTTGATTCAACATTGGTTTACGTTATATTTCATAAATATTTCTACATACATCAGGATTTTTAAAAATGGTTGTAACGTGAAATCTCGTCTACTTCCCATTTTATATTTAAGGCTTCTAAAACCGATTCATATCATTTCTCTAGTCCAAATTTTATTAATATAACCTTAAATTAAATTTATTCCTATCGATGTAATTGTTAAACACAAATTTCATTTATTTGCAATAAATCCACAAATTGGATTTCAAATTTTCAAATAAATAAATAAATTTTAGTTTATCACTTCTTAAATACCCAAACGTCAATGCCTTAATTTAAACTGCATTTATTACATTTTATAAAAATCCTCCATCTTAAGTGACAAATCAAAATTACCCTAACTACACAAATCATCGTATTATAAAGATATTTACATTATCCTCCATTTATTACCTTAATTTATTTAAGGTAACCTTAAATTAATATCTATTGCAATGATTTCAGATTATTATTCCCCCATTCCTTTTTAATTTCAATAACGCCAAATTTAACCGTTATATTCTCTTTATTTATGCGATAAATGCAATTATTGAATCTAATACTCCATTTAATTAATAGATCCTGCTTCCTAGAATCTATGTCAACAATAGGTCAAATATATACATAGAATTAGCCTTAACTTCACCTAAAAGAATTAGCTATTTCAACTACCGCACAAAACTACGCTACTGCACTATTTAATCAAATAAATTAATTGAACTTAAATCAGCATAAAGGTTATAAATGTAATCTTAATAAATTCATTTATTGATTTAGACTCTTTCTATACAGTAATTAACCTATTTGTGGGTATAAATAACTTTGGAATTATATTACATCTCATTAGTGCGCGTTTTATCTCCTATAACTTCTCCTTATTTAACTATACCCATTAACAACCAAAAAAAATTAAATTAGCTTAATTTCAATCTATTTCCCTTCTTAACTAAATAAAATAAATGGTTAACCTAAACACTTGTTATCCTTTGATATATTCAAATTCACTTCCAACATTTATTAACAAAATGTTGCCATAGGTTTAGATTTACATAAATAAATTATATGAATAGGTAGAAAAATTGGTAATCCGCAAATGCCCAATATACACGCATTAATTACTACCTATTGTTAGAATCCATTTATTAATTTACTAGTTAATAACGGTCTTTTTATTTCTATTTACTACCAAACTCTCTATTTTATTATAATTCCAATATATTAATACTTAGGCACATCAAGTGCTAGCCCTTTTGTTATTTATATTAAATTAGGTATGCACAAATAAGTTGTTAATTAACTATTTCTACAAAATTATATTCATACATTCAATTCCATATCTTATAGGGTTAAATTCTAATTACTTACGCTTAATCTATCAATTTAATACTCTATTCAAACATGCATTTAAATTCTTTTTATTCTAAATAAATTTTATTAAGTGTTGACATCCACTAATAGCATTCACCTTTATTACAACCAAAGGTGACATCTTCACTACTGATTTTATATTAATGAATCTCATTTTAGTTAATATTTTTTACTAATATTCTCAATTCAACATTTATTGATTTCTTAAAATTTACTTTTAGTGACAAATTACATTATCCAAATCTATTGTCATAAAATTTTATTATTACACTAGGTTACAACTACTATACCAAATTTCTACATTTATTCTTAAACAAATTAGAAATCATATTAATTTAATTTATTAAATATTATTAATTTAACGGGTCGTTACAATATATATCCCAACATGGGAAAATAATGTAATAACGCTGTAAACCATAATCCGAAAACATACCTATTTGTCGGGCACTTAACACTTATTTTATGAAACCAAAAGCAGTAGCTATTGCTTCCATAACCTATATTTCACTTATATAATCTGATAAGGGTTAGCAATTATATAGTATGAAATATTTAAGTTGTTCAACCCCAAACAAATCAATCAACCATCAGTTGCAACAAGCATCCAACCACCACATAAAATCAACATGCATCAATCATTCATTCATACCAATCAAACCAAATAGTTGTTCGGGCTCCAAACTTTAAATTGTACGGAATAAAAAATAGCTACTAAATGTACCCTTCACTCAACAGTCTTAGGTGAAACTAAATATATTATTCATTCATCCAAACAATTTTAAAGTATCCTTAACCAACAATCATAAACCAAACAAACAACAAATCCAAACAATAAACTAAATTTATTCTTGTTAATTATATTTTATTTTCATTTATTCAGGTCATGTAAGTTTTATTTTTTATTGCATTACATTTATACATTTCACAATTTCATTCATTTATTTAATTCTTACATTTCTATTATATTTAATTTATAGTAACATTTAATTACACTTAAATTTATAACTTTATAACATCAATTCTTATAAATGAAGAATTTCATTAATTACTTACATTACGTCAAGTTAATGACTTGTACAATATCTGTTCATTTTCTTATTAGGATTTTCAACTTTTTATACCTTTTGGTAAGTTATATATATGCCTTTAAGAATGTAATTGAAAATCATACGAGTTTATCATATTTCTTAAAATTTATTAAATGTTCAATAATATTCTTCTTTGTTTCATAGATCACAGTTCAAATTTCCTTTAATTTCATTCATAACCTAACATTAAATTCCTTATTTTAATTTATTAATTACCTACGTCCCAATTCACTCCAGTAACTGAAACTATTAATAAATGGAAACTTAAGAATTAAATACAGGGTTTTATTCAAAATCATTTAAAATAACAGATAAATATGCACTTACAAATATATATATATATATATATATCAAATTATATTTAAACAATTTAAAATTTATATTTATTTATCAAAACAACTCTGCAGTAAAACACTACAGTGGCCTTCCCACTTCCAAACTCGAAAATGAACGTTGATGATGCGTGCACTCATCGCCGAAATAATTTTCCAGCAACGGAGAGGGGAGTACAAACTTAAATTTTTTCCAAAATTTCCATTAAAACATTTCCTTCAAATTATGTTGAATATTTATATCAGGAAATAATTCTATTATTATTATTATTATTATTATTATTATTATTATATTCCGAAATCATTGGAAAGAAAGTTTCAAACCCCAGAACTTAAGTTCTACATTTCTGATTTCCATTTAATTTATTTTCAATCTTATTTCACAGTTATTTATAAATTTCATTACCTAACAACCAAAATATTGCAATCAAATATATATATATATATATATATCATTTAAAAATTTATTTTATATATAGAAAATATAATAGGAAAATTTATTTCATTCGCCTATAATAAAAACAAATATTATGTCGGTCTGTCCTATTAGGTGTTTAGTAATCCTTATTGATGTCACAGTGTCCCATGCACCAACCAGAATTCATAAATACAAAACGGAACAGATTAACACAATTTTAAAACCTTTTTATAACACTAACAAATACGCTCTCTCACATAAATACGCTCAGCGACTCCCATAGGGTATTACTACCCTATTAATAAAGGGTCAGACACCACAAAGCTAAGGTTTATCGCTAAACCAAAGCTCTGTAACATCCCGCCTTTTCGCACGCTTTAAATCGACACACGTGCCAATTCAAACCGTTCGGATGGGCGGATTATTATGGGGTAAATTTGAAAAACGAGAAAGAAATGAAACAAAATAGAATCTCACAGCGGAAGGATAAAACATAATAATCAAATATACAGTTTATAAAGATGTTTTACAAAATATTCGATTATACTAACACATTTATCAGAGTTACACATACCAATAACAATGCAGCGGAATAGTATGAGTATAGTGGACTAATAATAATAACAATAATATAAATCTTCGTCTTCGTCCTCTAGAGATAAGGTCTTCGAAATCCTGAAATGCTCGGACTTCGAGTCATAACTAAAATACCTTATGTAAGTTAAATCAACAGGAACAAATATGAGTGCAGTAACTCAAGAGATGCTCGGGATTTACATCTCCTAAGGATCCGTTAAACTATTTAGTATGTAGTATAATTCGCTATTATAATAGTGTCTAATTGTAAAATAAACTTACTTTTTTCTTAGCATTAAGGAGTGACCCAATATTCCCCTGAACACGTAATAGTCCCAGTAGTCCATCCAATATCATAGTCCATCCTGATCGGAAAGCCACTAGAGGATACCACACGGGCTACGCGAGAAATCCAAACTCGTACAAGGCGCGATAGGATAGGTGACACGACACAACTTGGCAATTCCAGGGTAGATATACCAACTATGCTTCTAGGTCGGTGGCAACGCATAGCCCCAGCTACCGCCCACCTCGAGCGACACCCCTAAATAAAAAAAATCAAAAGTTGCCACGGAGTCAATCCAAAAGTCAAAGTATAATATCGAAGGGATGTGTCCGATCAAATGTGCTACCTCAATTAACCTGTCAATCGCTCATGTTTTAGCCACCTTATGCCAACTCACGGAGTTGAGTCCACGTATTTACCTCAAAGGAAATGCCGCCACCATCCTACTTCATTCTGGAACTCTACCGCGTACACGGTTGCTAAAGTGGTTTTTGGAGTTGGCAGAAAGTATGACAACTTCCGATCCCGGTCTCTTCAACAACCAATCGTTATTATAACACCGTGGTTATTTAAAAATAATTTATAATTTAAAACTAGAATATAATATCTCTTTCAAACCATATAAATACGATATCATTTATATTTTTAAAACCCAAATCAATATGGTATCATTTTATTTTATAAATATCCCTCTCCCAAAATCATAATATTTTCAAATATATATACCTTGAAACCATAACTTTGAAACATAACTTTTACTACTTAATGGTTCAAGTACTATATTACTTTATAAAGTGAACAGCTTCTTCAAATTTCACAATAAATTCCCAATATCAATTTGAACCTCCAAGTAAACCATTTTAATTCTCATATATTTCATAGCTTAAATATTCTATATTTCAAAAATTTATAGTTCATATATTTCAATCTTTAAATATTCCACTATTTCAAAATGGATTCTTTGAAAATTTAATATACATCAAATCCATATCCTATTATTTAAAATTTGAAATATTTACTTGCTAAACAAATATTATTCAGGTAAAACCCTTAAACTTCAATAACAGGGTATCCTTTTAATTAAATTAACTTAATAATATTCCTTAAATAAATTTGATATTCGTTTAAATCCTCTACTCAAAAATCAAGTTATAAGATCATACCCTTTAAATCTTAATTTATTTACATTTCAAAACAAATTTTTCGAGGAAAATCTCAGATACATTAATTCAAATCATATTCGCATTTATCTTCAACCTTACTTTTATTTGAGTTATTATAAACTCTATATACAATAGAATTTCAAATATATTCTTAACCATATTATATAAACGAAATCAACTTCATTATTTAGCTTATTTTAAAATTCGAAACAAATTTATACATAGCTAAATTCAAATTTTTTTTTACTATATATATATATATATATCAAAATTTAATTATTATTAAACTGTATTCTTTCCAAAACCATAGAAAATCATTTCCAAAATAATTATATATATACACACACACACCGAGGTGCCTGTATATAATTTTCTATCCTATGGTCAAGTGATACAGATATTTATCATTTCAATCCGCAATTTAAAAATAAAAATGCGGTTGTATATCATTTCATACCGCAATCCCGAATGAAATGAAAATGCATAGTAACTTGCAGTTTATACAATATAAATACAGTATCCATTCATCCATCATATCAATCATCAAACATTTACCAATTTATCATCCAATTCAAACGATCACATCAATAAATAATAATTAATTACTGGCAGTTAACTTTTCAATAATGAATTAAATAACTGTTTAATTGTAGTTTATATGCAATAATAAATAAATTTAACAGCAGTTTATATGCAAAAAATGAATTAAATAACAAGTAAATTATATGGATGCAAATTTACTAAGTTAATGATGAAATATATGCCAAACCTCTATAAATAAATTTCTAAACACATCATAAATCAATTTAAAAAACATAAGAAATTTTAGAAGTTGTGAGTGGGTTAAAATACTCACCTTTGGTATTTAACTTGAATTAAAATCCAATTTAAACCCAAAAATTGGACAGTCTCCAAATTCATCCAAACTAGCATCATCAAGTCCGAAATTTCAATACGATCCTAACGCGAGAAACCGTGTGCGAATTCGAGGTCGTACGTGAAAGTTACGATTATTTAAACGAATTGAAATTCAAATTAGAAAGAAAAAAAAACAAACCGAACGTTATCTTAGCCACGTCATCGTCTTCAATATTCACGTGCAATACTAGGTCCCGAACGCGTTCTGCAGCCCTAGGCGCCAAAAAAACTCCACCTTTCATCAAATTTTCGCCACCCATCCTCCAATCGTCGACCCAATCAGAATATGCCACGCCCCTCCCCTTGCTTAGCCACCACCAGTGACCCCCCGCGCGACCCTGGAACCACCTCCTCCACCATGAGGTCGCCGCCCATAGATGATCAAATTCCGGTGAATCGGCGATTATTACGAACCGTATGGATCGGCTCCATACGTCGATCTCCATGCTCCAGCGCCCCCTGATTATCCCAGAAACTACGATCCACCATTGAACGACGAACCCTACCATTAACGGCCGAAAATTCCTCCAATTTTACTGATCAAACGACAATCCAAAACGAAAAACGAACACCACCCGTGAATTTCGCTACTCGAGAGCTTCAACATATATATTTTTCAAATTTTTCCAAGGACTTGAAATTTTTAGCTTTGGATTTGAGTTGGAATTGGATCTGAAATTTGTTTGTCTGCCATTGAGGAGGAGAGAGTTGAGATGTATGTACAGAAAAATAAGAAGTGGAGAAACTAGGGTTTATAACGATATATTTATAGCCAAAGTTGAAATAGGATGGATCGGGTAAGATAGATGGACGCACTAAACGGTATATGGACCGAAAAGCCCGGAACGAAATTGGGTCAACCCATATATCAAAATAGATGTTTTAAAATATTATGAACGCGATGGAAAAAGTTTCACGTCCAAATTCCATCGTATGAAGATGTTATGCTGAAATCAATATTTTCAAATTGATTTCAATTAAACTGATTTCAAGGTATTTCGAGCCCGTACGATCAAACGACATGTCCGATCGCTACGAAACTTGAAACCCTGCAATAATTCACTGTTACGGATCCGATGAAACTTGTTTCCTCGAAATCCGAGTCAGTGGCCAAAATGGCTATTTTTTTATTAATTAAATAAATTAAAAATTAGCCAAATTAATCAAATTTTCAATTTTAATTCGATAATTGATAATTCTTATCATTTTTAAATTTCTAATCATTTACACTGATTTAAAAAAAAATAAAATGTCAAATTATAGTTGACAAATTTATAATTTCAGTGTTTAGCCCTAATTCCTTTAGCTTTAGAAATTGTAGATTTAATTTTCCAAAATTCTGTCTAATTTACTTTTCATGATATTATTCAATTCACTATTCTTAAACGGATACAATTTTACATTGAATTTGCAAACTATTACCATAATATTCTTACATTCCACCTAACTTTCTATTAACATAATAATTTAGTGTTAAATTTCATTTATTGCCATTAATTGAATTATTGAAATTTTTTTACTTTCCATTCTTTTAAATTCAGTCAATCATTAGCTTATGGGTAAATTTTACATTACTCAAAAATCCAATTCCCTAATATTTTCCAGTAATCAACTAAATTTATATCAACGTAGTGATTAATTACTTTTTATTGAAATGGAATTGGATCTAATTCAATAAATTATATACATAGGTAAACAATAAATAGTTATCACAATAATCCAACTCTACTCCCATTCGTACCTATTAACAATTGACCAAAATAAAATTTCCTACCTATTATCGATTATGTCAAATTACAATTTTACTGCGTATTGTTTCATCAATTATTATAACTTGAATTTAATTTCCAATTTGCTGATTTCAATCAATTAAAACTTTACCATCTGTTTCAGTTAATTGGGTATGAACGGATTTAGCTATTCAATCAATTTCAATTTACGGTATAATTATTATGGTTTAAATCATATTGCCTTAATATCCCTATTTATCTTAATTTCAAATGATTGAATATTAAATTCCATTTACTACAATAGATCCAACTTGTTATATTATGAATGAAATTAACATTGGTTACATCCTCTGGAATTAACAATCTTTTATGAAAAATCAATTTATCCTAACTGAAAATTAGGTCACTTAACTGCAATGAATTTCACATTAAATTTTATAAATTATCAATTAAAACTTTAACAAATCCGTTACTTGAATTAAAACCCTGTTATTAAATAAATTGACATTTATAGGTGAAGTTAACATTGACTTATATTTCATATCATAAATGCATTCTTATTTCATACTATTTAGTTATATTTGCCAAGTATGTATATTAATTACTAATTATATTATTCTTAATTAATTTACTTCCTTGGTTTTATCCTTAACTAGTTTTCACTTCCAACAATATTATAAATCACCTACAGGACATTTGATATTTTTTTATCATGAATTCATAAATTAATCCAATGAATGCCTTTGTTTCCTTATATTCAATTTTTTACCATTTAAGTACGTTTATTATCAACAACACTTATTATAATTACTTATCTACAACTATTTCATTGGTTTATTCAACGGTTACTTTTATTCACTCATTTTCTAATTTATAACCAAATGTAACAAATTTCACTATTCATTAATTACTACCCTATAAATAAACCTACGTTTCTATTCAATTTTATATTATTTCCAATTAATTGCGATATAAATTTTAAATTGTAAACTTTAATTTCAATTGCTTCCCCAAATTTCTATCATTCGTTTCATTGTAAATTTATAAGATTTTATTTCCTTTTAAATTTAACTAAAATCTTATTAATTTAACTCATTTAAATCGTTGAATTTTACGGGTCGTTACAGTAATTAACTAAAGATGATTAATTAGAATGACAATTAATTAAGGGTTAATTAATCGATTAAGGTGACTAATTAATTAAAGAATAATTAAATAATTAAGGGTAATTATTTAATGATTAAAGGTTGAATAATTAATAACTAAGGGTTAATTAATTTATTATTAAAGGTTAAATAATTAATGATTAAAGAATAATTTATTAAAATGGTTTGTAATTAATTAATAGTAATTAACCAGAATTAAAAGTTTGTGCATAAGTAATTAATTTGATTTAAATTTATCAGATGATTAATTGATCTTACTTATGGATGTTTGGATTGCATTAAATGCTTTAAATTGTTTGATATCTCTGCTATGTGATGCTATGTGATATGAATTATTGAATTGTTTTGATTTGAGCTGTGATGAACGTAATTTATTTACCTGTGCTGAATTTACTTATTTATCTGTGAACCTATGAATGAAGTTAAGAGTTATAGGATAATACCGCTTATCGATATTGCAGTGTTTGGATTATGATGATTGATGATATTGCACTATTGTGTAAAACCACTGGACTATACCTTACACACACAAATATGGATTGCACGAGGAAATTAGTTAAGTCAGGATATTTTGAAATCTAAATATTTTTTTTTAAAGTTGAAGTTTGAATCCAAATTGTTTTGGGAAATATAATTGAACTAAATATGAAAAGCCTTTGAAAGGAAAATTTTGAAATTGAAATTTAGTTTTGAATATACTATATCTTGTTAAATGTTATTTGAAATATTCTAGAAATTATGGTCTAAAAGGTTTATACAATTTATATATGGATTTAAAAACAATATTAAATAAATTGTTTTGGGAATTTGAATTTAATTTAAATTAGAACTTGCCAATAATATGACAGTTCGTTGATTCTCTGGTTTATACTTTCAAAGGCTATAAATTGTGTATATTTGACCAAATTTTTCCGAAGAAAAATGTATTTGTTTTAAAATGATAATAGCTTTTAAATGAAGAAAGGATTTCCAGTTTTTGTTGAAAGGGGTTTCAAATTTGAAATGGAATAGTTTTGAAAGCTATAAATGAATATTTGCTAAAGATTAGTGAACTTTGTTTCAAAAATAAGAGGATCTGATGCAGCGGATTATAACGGATGACAATGAAATGAAGATTTCGTGTCCAACTAATTGAAGAAACGATTAGATGAAACAAGATAAATTGATGGATTGAAAAATACCGAATGCCAAAATTCTTTGATCTCGAAATATACCGAATTCTAGCTATCTCCAACACATTGATCGTGCACGATACCGTGTTGAAAGATCTACGATTCTTCTACGTCGATCTCACGCACGAGATTCCGTGAATCGGCTTCAAATCCGTTGATTCGAGCGCACTCGAATACCGCAAATAGAGAAAGGAGCTCACACTCAACTTCCTATTTCAAGAGGCACAAAGCACTCAAACAAAGTTTATTTCCAAAATCAACCAAGTTTACAAATGACCCAACATCCCTATTTATACGGTTACAACAGTACACTGTTCACCGACCTGACATAAGTCGCGACCTACGACCTAGCACAACATAACAACATAAAGGAATTACACCTCAAGCGTCCTAACAAAATACCAACAACATACGACCTAAATACAACTCACATGACTTAAGAACATCGCGACTCAACCCACAGACAAGCGACTTAACAACAGAGCGACTTAAAAATTACAACACTGCTTCATGTCAGCGACTTAGGCTTCAACGACCTAAGGAATTAGCTTCTGGAATCTTCATGTGACCTAGCCATGGAGCGACCTATCTTCAACAGCGACTTAAGAAGGCTCGCGGCTTAAAGGATAGCATAGCTTCAGTAGCCTGCGACATAAGAATGAGCGACCTAACATAGGTCGTAACTTGGCAAGGTCGTAGCTTGAAGAGTCGGAGCGACCTAGAGAAATGCGTGCCAGTTTGCTTGACTTGCTAGGTTGGTTCACACTGCTTGTTTGCGACTTAAGGGTTGATGCGCTAGGTCGCGAACGACTTAAAGTACTCGAGCGACCTAAAGTAACCGAAGCATCTGAACGACCTACCTGGGAGCGACCTAAGGCACGCACTGCATCATTTAGCACGTTAGCTTGTAAGTCGTTATGCACTTCACGAATTAAGGAAATCGACTCCACCTCCCGTGCTGCATCATCCTCCCCCGGTTGACAAGAATACGACTTCAAATTTGCACTTTCCTCTTCCTCGACAGGCTCATTCCCGCGAAACGGAATTAAGTATTTAATGTGAAAAATATCAGAAGTATGAACATTATCCGGCAATCTCAACTGATACACATTCTCCTTGATCTTTTTCACGATCTCTAAAGGACCAATCTTTCTAGTGGCTAGCTTGTTATAAGTTCCAACAGGAAATCGATCTTTGGTCAGCACTGCACACAATATCTCCTTTCTTGAATTCAACACTTCGTCGTTTAACATCTGCTGATTGCTTATATTTCTCATTTGCCTTAAGCAATCGTTCCTATACCACTTTGTGACATTCTTGCAATTCATTCACAAAATCACTGGCTCGTTTAACAACTCCCTTCTGATATGGCACGGTCGTCAAATCTAACAGTCCCTTTGGAATTGTTGAATAAACAACCTGAAATGGACTGAAACCCATGCTACGATTAACTGCATGGTTGTTTGCAAACTCCGCTTGTCATAACTTCACATCCCTACTTTTCAAATTGTCTTTCACAAGACATCTCAATAAGTTTCCCAACGGTCTATTCGCCACTTCCGTTTGCCCATCTGTTTGCGGATGATAGGCGCTACTAAACTTCAGCTTCGTTCCAACCATCTTCCATAAACTCAGCCAAAAATGGCTCAGAAATCGAGTATCTCTATCTGAAACAATATATTCTGGTAATCCATGAAGTCTATAGATCTCTTTGAAGTATAACTGAGCGACATTAACGGCATCTGCAGTCTTCTTACAAGCAATAAAATGTACCATTTTTGAAAACCTGTCCACCACAACAAATATAGAATCACTCCCCCTTTGAGTTCTAAGCAAACCTAAAACGAAATCCCTACTAATATCAACCCATGGTTTAGTAGGCACAGGTAATGGCATATATAACCCCGCATTCGTAGCTGTTCCCTTCGAAACTTGATAGACATGACTTCTCTCCACAAATCTCCCAACTTCTCTTCTCATGGAAGGCCGAAAATAAGATTGAGAAATCAACTTTAACGTACGGTCTCTACCCATATGTCCTTCTTCATGTAATTCCTTCACAATCTTCATTCGTAAGCTACACTATGGTATGCACAATCGATTTCCCTTGAATAGAAACCCATCTGTCAACACAAACTCATCTGTCGTTCCCTTCTTCACTTCATTTCCAAACTTCGCAAAGTAAGGATCTTCAACACACAATTCTGGAAGTATGTCAAACCCCGTCACTTCAACCTTCATTGTAGTCAACAAATGATTCCTTCTACTTAATGCATCCGCGATGGATTAGTCACCCCGGACTTGTGCTTCACAACGAATGTAAATTGCTGCAAGTATGCAATTCACGATGCATGCCTAGCTGCAACCTTGTCCTGCCCATGCAAATGTTTCAACGCCTCATGATCAGTATATAACACGAACTCCTTGTGAAACAAGTGTTAACGCTAAAATTTGAACGCTAACACCCTGGTGTATGAAGTGTAGTTGTGAAAGCACCACCCGATGATTCGGGAACAGAGTATAAGCAGAAAATCACAAAAAAAGCAGTGAATAATAACGATTTTATAGTGGTTCGGCTCAAGGAAAGCCTACGTCCACTTTAATTCTCTTTATTGCTAAACCGATTACAACTTTACAACCATCTTCAATTACAATTATGACGAGACAAACAACTAGAACTTTGGTAGAGAAGAATTCTTCGAATCCATGTAGATGGCGTTAGATTTTCCCTTGAAGTTAGTTGAAATGTCTTCGAACTTGAAGTGTCGGGTGAGTTGAGAATTCAGCAGAGTATTGGCGCTTGAAATGATTGGCCAAAAGCCCCCCTGAATGTTGGAGGTGGCCATGTATTTATAGGAGTTTTCAGCCCTGAGTCGTGAGTCGTGTTCGACCCATGCTTGGCTCGTGGCCGAGTCAAATTAGGTCGTGGCCGACTCATTGAACCAACCCTTGATTTCTCCATGGCTTATTCCTCTGCTGGATTTTATGCTAAGTCCTGAGTCGCTTACGAGTCAATCTTCCTTGGCATAGGCACTGTGGCAATGGATTACGACCCAATGGCTTTAAGTCGTGGACGAGTCATTTTAAGTTGTGAGTCGTTAAGCCGTTAACGACTTATCAGGTAGCGGTATATAAATGAAGCGGCACAAGGATCCACCTTCTTATGTTGTTACTTCCCCTGAGTCGTCTCATATGATAAGTCGCGAACTTGTTGAGTCGTTGATCCACTGAGTCGTTGTAAGCTCTGAGTCGCTGCTTACCATGAGTCGTTGAGATGATAGTCTTGATGAGTCGGTAACTCACTGAGCCGTCCTGCCTTGTGAACCGTTAACCCCTTGAGTCGTCCTATCCCTTTAAGTAGATGAGTCGGTCCATCCCTTGAGTAGTTGAGTCGGTCCTGTCTTTGGTTGGATGAGTCGGTCTAGTCTTTGGTTGGATGAGTCGGTCCAGTCCTTGAATCGTTGGCAAAACGAGGTTAACACTTGCCCCTCGAAGTACACACCTAAGTCGTAGGTCGTGTGCTTCGACTCATCCTGTCTCGTGTGCCGATTCAACTTTCACTGCTCAAAGCTATAAAAGACTTGACTCGTTACTCTTACCATACTTTTACTGTTTATCTGTTTCAGTTGATCCTGCCATTTACGATCCCTCAAGCTTCCAGAGACGAATCCAAGCTAATCAATTGCCAATCCATCTTTACTCTCATATTGCGTAAGTGAATTCGCCTTTTGTTCAATCTACGATCACCACTGATTCACGAATCCGGACTCCCCATTTCCCTTTTTTATTTCGATACATTTCTGTGCCGTGTTCCATCGCGACCCATGCTTTTGATCGATTTAAATTGCCATCGATCATGCTGTCGTTATTGTCCACGATGACACAGCAGCGCTTGAAGCGATTCGAGTTGGTCTTCTGAGTGATTTTCTGATGGTGTGAGGAGAGGACAATGGATTATAGCGCCTCGAATCATCTGGTCTGTGGATTTGGAAGAGATGAAATGACCCTTAACGGGTTAATGGGTTGGAGAGTGGACGACCGGTTGAGGAAATGATTTAGGATTCATACGGCCCAATTGGTTTTCTGATGACTTAGGTTTTTGGTCATACGAGCGACTCAGCCCTTTAGATCCTCACCGCGACTCATCCTTTGAACCGTGAACGACTCAAACCATCTGCCGCAAACGACTTAAGCCATAGGCCATGAACGACTCAAGTCATAGGTCGTGAACGACTCAACACTTGGACTATCTTTCATACCGAGTTGCTCCTTGTTGAACCTATGACCGGCTCAATTAGATGCAACCTAGGATTTGAGTCGCGGCCGAGACAGGACTTGGAGAATTTCACACTGCTTTGAACTAAAAATTTTCTCCTTTTACCATGCCTTACGACTTAGAGAACTAGTGACTCGATGCATTAATGACTTGGAGCATAAACGACCTAGCTTAACTTGCCCCATAACCTTTAAAACATGAATGAGTTATCACATTGTACTGCTTTGAAGCATAATTCTGACTCGATCTTTGACTTGAATTGCTGAAATAAACTGCCTGAATATTGAATTGTCTGGACTTTAACCTGTTAAACTTTATTGCATACTTTAGTTTTACAGATTGCTTCAATTTGCAAGTATACAACCTGTTTAATACAACAATCACAGAAGATTGGGACGAATATACTGCCATTGATTGCGCACATCTTATGACAGATTAGTCAATAGAATATAATTAATTTAAATGGATTGCGTGAGTGAAGTACTTTAAACCAACGAATCCAAGTAGAGTGCTAAAGTAATGTTGAAATAGTCAACTGAAATTGACCGGTTTGCACTAACACTATACCTGAAACTTTAAATTAACAAGTCCTGAAATTTAGTAATTGATCAATTGCCAACTAGCTTAACTTCAGTTATATTTACTTGTTTATCTTCATTAGTTCTGCACAACACTTCACACTTTTAGGAAACGTGCACCTTCGCATTTGAACATCCAGTTGCTTGTGTAGAATGACTTCTCAACAAGAAGAACCGATGGGCCAGGCTGAAGATGTCTTCCTAATAGCTAACCCATTGGATAACCCTCCGGAGAGAACTTCCACAACTCTGAATCAACGGGTGTTTAACCAATTGCGCATCCAGTTTGGCATTGCCGAAGCAGATGCCTTACTGCCGGGGCCAAATGATACTGCGGATAGGCCCCCTCTTGGCTTTATTGCTGTCAATCGCCAAATGTGCTGCGTTGCCATCCCACCTTTTAATGACTTCCTTCAGCAGTTCCTGCTTCGGTTATCTATCTCTCCATTCCAATTGCAACCCAACGGCCATGCCATTCTGATGGGGTTATGTTTGCTATTTAGGAGAGTTTTGGACCGATTACCGAGCTTTGGGGAAATCTGCTACTTCTGCTCATTCACAAAAATTAAAGATCATCCCTCTATCGTAGTTATAAGGAGTGCTCGAAACCGTAAACTCATCACTGATCTTCCCGAAAGCGTTCATGCATTTCTAAATCAGTTTTTCTTTGTTCGCTGTCCTCCAGGGTTTTATGCCATCTGGAGAGTAGGAAGTAAGATTTCCTGTTCTTATTTCTCCATTCTTGAGCTTTTCGAAATCTGAGTTGCTAAATGCTAACTTCGCTTCTTCTTTTTTTGTTTTAGCACTTCCTCCTCCCTCTAGAGATCCATGCTATAAGCAAATTTTTGAAAGACTGAATGCCGTGGCGGCACAAGAGAGGAGTATAAAGTTTTTGTTAAATGATGAATTTTTACATCAATATGGGCTTCTTCATTCCTCTCGCTTCACTCAGCCTCATGAAGTTCCAACTGAAGTTCCCGATTCTCCGATGGAAACTCCTGATGCCCCGGTCTCTACTAAAGAGCACATGCGGGGAGGAACCTCTATAGAAACTTCACTAGTAAAATGTTCTACTCCAAGGGATGATGCGGAGCCGTCCGAAAAGCCTGCACTTGCTCCCATAACTGAAGAAGAGGAGCCCCTTCCTCATACTGATGAGAACGTTGATCTTGGAGTTGATATTTTTGGGAGTTTAAGTGACATAATAATCACTTCTCAAGAACTCTTTAAGGATGACCCTACCACTGCTAAAATTATATCTTCGGCGGCCGAAACGACCTCTGCTCTTAAGCAAACTCCTTTAGCACAAGAACTGCATTAGTTACAAAGCCTGTCACTACCCCCCGACTGTCGAGCGGTTCGTCGTTCGGCGCGTATAGTTTGCACGTCACGCACACCTTAGGATTTTTCAGCACTTCTATGCACTTATCTTCTTATACTTTAAAGATTTCTAAAGCTTATCTTTTTTTTATTTCAGATTCTCCGATGGGGTGCAGCAGCTCATACTACGATGATTTCCAGCGCTACGGGAGGCGTAGCCAATATGATTATAGGCGTTACCTCCCCTCTTACAGAGAATCTGATGAAGAAAGAGCTGCCCGAAAGGCTCAAGAGAAGAGGGCTCAAGAGGAGCGCTACGAAAGAAGGGAGAGGGAAGAGCGCCACGATTCTTCACAGAGAGGTGACGATTCCCATAAAAGAAAAACCCATGATGACAGAGGAAAAGGTCATGTGGTTGAAGATTCGAGCAAGCGAGCGCGACATGGTGAGAAGCACACCACTATAACTCCTGAAAAGGTTACCGCCCCTGCCTCGCTTGGTATTCCTTCCGACTCTCCCGCTCTCGGGAAGTCAGACATCCAAACTATAATTAGCAGACCCAAATTCCAAGTTGGACCGGGTCCTGCCACTCTGCAAAGTCGATTTCCTCAATAGTGTCTGAAGGGAGTAAGGTTTGACCTTGACTTGTTCCCCATTGACAAGTCTGCCATGTTACGAAACCTCGACGCTGTTAAGCTTGACATTGAGAGGATGTCGAACTGGCAGAAACTTGTTGACGAGCTTCAGAGGGTTAATCGTGCAAACATAGAGGCCATGCTCACCATGAAAAATGATAAAGCCGAATGGCAAAAGGTGCTCGAGAAACATGACACCGAGATGAGAAGCATTTCTTCTTACAACGAGGAGCTTGAAGAAAAAGTTGAAGAACTGAAACAAGAGCTTGTTGCTTCCTCTACTTCTTATTCTCAAAAAGAAGAAGTGCTCCTCAAACAAGTGAGAGATGCCCATGCTAGCCAAAGGGATGCCGAAGACAGGCTCGAAGTGTAGAAAAGAATTAGCGAGGGCTATGTTGCTGACATTGAAGAGCTTCAGAAGAAAAACAACTCCCAAGAGGCGGAGATTCAAATGCTGAAGCTTCAACTTTCTAAAGCTGAAATGGAGCGTGATGAGGCCGTTGCCGGCAAAATTGCAGCTAAAGATTCTCACGAGGCAACGAAGGCCAACATTAGCTCAACATTATTTGATTTCTATCTGCACAGCATTTTGGGGCGTGGTAGCCTCGCCTTTCTAGGCCCTAAGTATGAAATTACACTAGCTGAAGTTTGGGAGGCAGCACTCGATATGCTCGGTGGTAAAGGCGCTGGCTATGCTGAGTAAGCTCTTGAAGAGCATTATCTTGATGATGAGGCCCGCGCCGCTCTTGCCAAGGGGAGAGAACAGCTTGCAAGATTGAGACCCGAAACAGCGGCAGGAGAATATTCAGGAAAAATAACCTCAACTACTCCAATTCAACCTTCTCCTTCAGCCGAAATTGATATTATCGGTTCTAGCTCTCATTCCCCATCTCCTACTAAAGTCACCACTAATATTACAAGCATACAAGGTAGAGATGAGGGCGGCGAGAGTGCCGAGGCACAGGCTTACGAAGTTGACATCAGGGAACCGACTTCTGCAGGTAACCCTACTGACAATCTTGCCCAAGTAGACTGCTCATATGTTTCTTATGAACTTGATGGGCTTTTTGACTACTTCTTGAATCTCGACGAACCTTTATCTCCGCTTTCTGCTGACTTAAACTTTTTTCCTTCTGCAGAGAAAACATTGGGCATTGTTCAGGCTCCTCCTCCTCCAATTATTCCTTCTCCGCTTCCTAAGGTCACTCCTCCTTCTGCCTCGCAACCCGGGTCATAGGAAGAGAAAATAGAAGCCCTTCACGGCTTAGATGATCCCGTTGCTTCTCAAGATCCGAAAGGAGAAGAAACTGAAGGAAGCGAGAGGATGCCAGAACCCACTGGCTCCAACGCTGAACCGTTATCCAAACTTCTTTCTCCAGGGAGTGGGCCTTCCTCCAAGAAGAGAGGGAAGCAGGGAGTTTCCAAGAAGAAGAATAAGAAGGAATCTTTAACTGGCGAAGAAGAGACGGAAGAAAGTCCAATCGAGCCTCTTTCTCCTTCATCCCCTACCCTTACAAGCCGACCTAAAAAGTTGGTCATTCGGCCAGGTGCGGGCTCGAAAGGTGGGCGAAAGAAGAAATGATGGCTCTGGTTCTGTGGCTTTCATATCGCTTTTTTGCCTTTTTTGCATGCAATGACCGAAAATTGTGCGGGTACCGGCCCCCCGCTTTTCTTTTGTTGGAACCTATACCTGTATATAAAATAGTGTTGAATAAAATGATTCTTTTTCTTTGTATAAACTTCTGTCTATATCTGAGAATGCATTTACTATTCATTTTTGTACAAGTTTCTTTGTTCGATATTGCAGTGAGCTTGTGGTATATATATTGTTCGAGCGCAATTTTACCGATGTAGTTATGCCATGCTGCCCCTATACCATAAGCCCATTGTAATATTTCATTTTATGAGGAACTTGTGCTTTTACTTTTTAGAGAATAATTATTCCACATTTGGAGGAATATGATTTCATTAAAAAAAATAGAGCACAAATAAGTTTCTATGCTTCAACTTTCGAAGATATCACTCTTTATTTTGTGCATATACACATTTTATTGAATGAAATCTTCTATGTGGTAAAGCGGGTATTTGTAAGACACTTCAACTTCTTTTTGAGGAAGAGAATTTTCTAGAACAAGTAGTTCACTCTTCCTTTGAAAGTTAAAGTGTGCTTTTAATGAGGAATTTTTTTTATTTGCCACAGTGAAGGGCTTCTTGATTTTTGTTTCTTTGAAACGTTGCACCTCTGAGGAAGACTTTTTCACATTTCAACACTTGGAAGTTTTACTTCAATCTTGGTGAAACATGTGCCTCCGAAGAGGTTTTTATTTTGTTTTACATTTCAACTCTGGTGAAGTGAAATTCCGAAGAGCGGTTGTAACACTTCAACTCCTGGTGAAATGGGCCTCCGAAGAGGGCTTTTATTGCCTGGAAGTTACTCTCTCATGGTTGGAGGGTCATGACTCCCCCAATCTTTTTTTGTTGAGTAGGGAACTTTCTTTTTTGCGGCATATGCCTCATTAAAGGTCTTTATCCTCCGAAGAGTTGTGCCTCTGAAGAGGGCTTTAGGCTCCGAAGAGAAGCATTTGGTCTCCGAAGAGAAGCATTTGTGTCTTTCTACCATGTGCTTCTTAGCGATTCCTTGTTATCACTTCGGGTATATGCCCCTTTCTTTTGCAAGCTATTCCTTTTTGCTCAAAGAGAGTGCTATATTACCGAGTGAAACCACGGGGCAAGAGTCTGGAACTTTTGTTGTTCAGAAAGTGCCCGTTTTAGTGGAATCCTCAATTGTTTGCAAATAGCACTTCTTTGAGTTCGGAGCTTTTGCAACTTGTGATTTGCTTATGTCGTGGTTCATGAGAATCGCTTAGCCTTATGATACGCTGAATGGACAGGCTTTACTTTGATTGCCTGCAAATTTAAATCGACATTTTAATAATACATTCAGAGTATCTTACATATCGAAATAAAATAAGCAATAGTAAAGAACACAAAGTTTATAGTTCTGAAATTCGAATCAGTTTTACAATGGTTCACAGCGCAAGAATTATACATCCATCACCGTTTTACAAGTTCAAACAATGAAATTAAGCATGGTACGGATGCAAATAAATGCTGTTCTAAGATCCCGGAGGATTCATTGTTTTTGATCCATATGTCAATTTATGACAAGTTTCTCGGACTCCTGCTCTGCAGTTTTGTCGCGTGAGCCAGATTGATTAGCAGGACGTTGCACCCCTTGAGCGGATGAGGTTGGGTCAGTTCTGTCTTTCTTCACATATTGTTGCAGTTTATTCTGTTTCAGCAACTCTTCAATCACATTTTTTAATTGGCGGCACTGGTCAGTGTCGTGACCGGGCTGATTGTGGAATCGACAGAATTTTCTGTTATCTTGTGCACCTCTACTCATCTCAGGTGGTTTGGGATACTTGATGACATCCTTCGTTGCCAGGTAAATCCTTCCCGGTGTATCAGTAAGGGGGGTAAAACTTAAAGGGTCAAAGAGGCGAGGTTTCTTCTCATTTCCCTGCTTCTTTCCTCCGTCGTTTTCCCTTTTCTGGCTTCCGGGCCCTTCTCAGTGAAAGCACCAAAAATGTTAACGCTAAAATTTGAACGCTAACACCCCGGTGTATGAAGTGTAGTTGTGAAAGCACCACCCGGATGATTCGGGAACAGAGTATAAGCAGAAAATCACAGAAAAAGCAATGAATAACAACGATTTTATAGTGGTTCGGCTCAAGGCAAGCCTACGTCCACTTTAATTCTCTTTATTGCTAAACCGATTACAACTTTACAACAATCTTCAATTACAATTATGACGAGATAAACAACTAGAACTTTGGTAGAGAAGAATTCTTCGAATCCATGTAGATGGCGTTAGATTTTCCCTTGAAGTTAGTTGAAATTCTTTCAAACTTGAAGTGTCGGATGAGTTGAGAATTCAGCAGAGTATTGGCGCTTGAAATGATTGGCCAAAAGCCCCCCTGAATGTTGGAGGTGGCCATGTATTTATAGGAGTTTTCAGCCCTGAGTCATGAGTCGTGTTCGACCCATGCTTGGCTCGTAGCCGAGTCAAATTAGGTCGTGGCCGACTCATTGAACCAACCCTTGATTTCTCCATGGCTTATTCCTCTGCTGGATTTTATGCTAAGTCCTGAGTCACTTACGAGTCAATCTTCCTTGGCATAGGCACTGTGGCAATGGATTACGACCCAATGGCTTTAAGTCGTGGACGAGTCATTCTAAGTTGTGAGTCGTTAAGCCGTTAATGACATATCAGGTAGCGGTATATAAATGAAGCGGCACAAGGATCCACCTTCTTATGTCGTTACTTCCCCTGAGTCGTCTCATATGATAAGTCGCGAACTTGTTGAGTCGTTGATCCACTGAGTCGTTGTAAGCTCTGAGTCGCTGCTTACCATGAGTCGTTGAGATGATAGTCTTGATGAGTCAGTAACTCACTGAGCCGTCCTGCCTTGTGAACCGTTAACCCCTTGAGTCGTCCTATCCCTCTAAGTAGATGAGTCGGTCCATCCCTTGAGTAGTTGAGTCGGTCCTGTCTTTGGTTGGATGAGTCGGTCTAGTCTTTGGTTGGATGAGTCGGTCCAGTCCTTGAATCGTTGGCAAAACGAGGTTAACAACAAGTAATGTCTCCAGTGTTTCACGGCTTGTACAATAGCATAAAATTCCACATCATATGTACTATATCTCATCTTTGCTCCCGAAAGCTTCTCACTGAAATAAGCAATAGGATGTACCTGGATACCTTCCTTGGATAGAATGATGTACAATAGCTTCTCACTAAAGTGTGGTATAAATCTTCGACAGAATGATGCTAGCCCATGAAAACTTCTCACTTCAGCTATGGTCCTGGGCTATAGCTAATTTTTGATTGCTTCAACTTTACTTTGGTCCACCTGGATACCATCCTTGGATAATACATACCCCAAAAATAAAACACTATGCGTTATGAACACGCATTTCTTCGTTGCAGCATAAAATTGTTCCTCTCGCAGTATCATCAACACTTTTCTCAGATGATGCAAGTGTTCTTCTAGGCTTCCACTGTATATCAGTATATCATCAAAATACAACACCACGAACTTCCCAATAAATGGTCTAAAGATCTGATTCATCACCCACATAAGCGTACTAGGTGCATTCGAAAGACCAAACGACATAACCAGCCATTCATACAACCCTTCTCTAGTCTTGAATGCTGTCTTCCATTCATCCCTTATTCGAATTCGAATTTGATGATACCCACTTTTCAGATCAATCTTGAAAAATATAGCAGCTCCATTCAACCGGTCTAACTAATCATCCAATCTAGGCATTGAAAATCTGTACCTCACAGTAATCTTGTTCAGTGCCCGACTGTCAGTACACATTTTCCAAGTTCCATCCTTTTTCGGTACTAACAATGCTAGTACTGCACAAGGACTTAAAGTTTCCTCTACGCGCCCTTGTTTAAGCAACTCTTCCACCTGCCTTCTCAACTCCTCGTGTTCCTTTGGACTCATCCTGTAATGTGGTTTATGTGGTAACACAGCTCCCAGAACAAGATCGATTTGATGTTGTATGTCCCTCAACGGTGGTAACTCCTTTGGCAATTCTTCAGGAAATACATCTTCAAATTCTTCCAGTACTGGCTTTACTCCCTCTGGAACTTCAACAGATTCAGTAGCTTCATGTCCAATCAACAAGAACACCTCTGAACTCTCCTCTACTTCTCCAACAAACTCCTTCAAAGTCAACAAAGTCTTTAGTTCCTCAATCTCTTCTGACTTGCTCTCTTCTTTCCGTCTCTTCTTCGGAACTAAAATGATCTTAGTACCCTCAAACATAAAGCTGTAGCTATTAGTTCGTCCATCATGCTGCCCTGCTCGGTCATACTGTCATGGTCTTCCCAAAAGCAAGTGACAAACATCCATCTCCACCACATCACACAAGATCTCGTCTTTATACTTCTTCCCAATAGAAAATGGAACATGAACTCGCCTGTCCACCTTCACCTCTCCTCCTTTCCTTAACCACGCTAACTTGTAAGGATTTAGATGCTTCTCCGTCTTAACTTCAACTTTCTCACAGCTTCGGTAGAAATGATATTGTACAACTTCCCGCATCGATAACAAACTTGCACACCCTTCGCAAGATAGTACACGTTGACTGAAAGATGTTACTCCTCAACCAACTTGAATCATCCTCTTGCTTTGGTGTTAAACAAGACCTCCTCATCATCAAATTATGTCCCTCGTCTCCCGACAATAATTCTTCCTCCTCAGCTTGTGGCGAATTGGAACATTCTACTTCTGTATCCTCAACCTCAGCAACCATCGCTCGCTTCTTTGGCATCGGACATTCATTACTCTTATGACCAAACTCCTGACAATTAAAGCATTGGATACCACTATTGACCTTGGACTTAACAACTTCATTGACAACTGGTTTCGCATGAGCCTTAGAAACATTCACATTGCTACTAGCCCCCTTCTCTTGATTGTTGGAATTTGTAAAAACACCACCTCCTCTTCTGCCTTGCTTCTCCCAAGCTAATGCCTTCTGGTGTGCTTCTGAAACAGATCTAGGATCAAACATATTCACCATATCCTGGATCTACATTCTCAATCCTGCAACAAATCTAGCTGTCAATTGCTCTTCTGTCTCCATGATGTCATTTCTGGCAATAAGTTGATAAAATTCATCTGCATAATCATTCACCGGCTTTATTCCTTGTCTCAAATTCTGTAATCGTTGATACATAAGAGATTGATAATTATGAGGTAAGAAATTAGCTTTCATCAACTTTTTCATCTTTCCCATGACTCAATCTTTGACTTCCCCATTCTTTCCTGTATAAGTTTAGTTTGCTGCCACCATGCCATAGCTCTTCCTCTCAAACGAGTAGCAACCAACTTAACTCTACGATGCTCAGGAACTTCCTTAAAGTCAAAAATTTCTTCAACATTAGATAACCAATCAAGAAATTCTTTAGCTACCATTCCAACCTTGAATTCTGGAATTTCTTTCTTCATCCCCGACTCCCATTTACAATCATCTTCAACATCCACATATGGATTTCGCACTTGACCTCGATCTCGATAATGCATACTACCTCTATCACCATCCTCATCAAAATCAAACGTGCTTCGATATCTATCTCGTCTGCCCACATCTCTATGATCATGCATGGTCCTTCTACCTTGTCTATCAATATCGGGATGTGATTCATTCTCAAACTCACGTGGAGTTCTTCTCTCTTCATGTCTATACTCATGATGATCTCGTCTCAATGAAACTGATGATTCTCTTTTTTCTCGATAAGATTGTGGAGACACCCTCCTCGCTTCCGTAAATGATGGATAAACTCTGTTTCCTCCATGGTTCGAGATTGGCAACCTTCTCCTTTGACTTTGATTCATGTCAATCATCAATTTCTCTAACTTCCCAATACCTTCATCAAACTTTTCATTGAAGCGTTGTTCCATTTGCTCAGCTTCTTCTCTTCTATACAACACTTCAACATTTTGATGACGATTAGCTCTCCTCGGCGGCATGAATGAAACAAATAATCTTCAACAACTCATCTTAAACTTCAACAACTGAACTTTCGGCCTGTACTTAGCTCGGCTCGGTTTCTAACTTGCAACTCTCAGCCTTGATCTTCAAAATGACGCACGGCTTCAACTTGAACAAATCTCCCACAAACTTGAACAAGTTCGTCTCCGCTTTGAACAACACTTCACTTAGCTCGGCTTTGCTTAATTTAGCTCGGCCTTGATTCTTCAAACTCTTCTCTTTGGCTCCAAGGACTCGGCTTAGCTATGATTGGCTAAGTCAAGCTCTGATACCAAAACTGTTGCAGCGGATTATAATGGATGACAATGAAATGAAGATTTCATGTCAAACTAATCGAAGAAACGACTAGATGAAATAAGATAAATCGATGGATTGAAAAATACCGAATGCCCAAATTCGTTGATCTCGAAAGATACCGAATTCTAGCTATCTCCAACACGTTGATCGTGCACGATACCATGTTAAAAGATCTACGATTCTTCTATGTTGATCTCGTGCACGAGATTCTGTGAATCAGCTTCAAATCCATTGATTCGAGCGCACTCGAATACCGCAAATGGAGAAAGGAGCTCACACTCAACTTCCAATTTCAAGAGGCACAAAGCACTCAAACAAAGTTTATTTCCAAAATCAACCAAATTTACAAATGACCCAACATCCCTATTTATTGGGTTACAACACTACACTGTTCACCGACCTAACATAGGTCGCGACCTACGACCTGGCACGACATAACAACATAAAGGAATTACACCTCAAGAGACCTAACAAAATACAAACAACATACGACCTAAATACAACTCACACGACTTAAGAACAAGGCGACTCAACCCACAGACAAGCAACTTAACAAAGGAGCGACTTAAAAATTACAACACTACTTTGTGTCAGCGACTTAGGCTTCAGCGACCTAAGGAATTAGCTTCTGGAATCATCATGCGACCTAGCCATGGAGCGACCTATCTTCAACAGCGACTTAAGAAGGATCGCGGCTTAAAGGATAGCACAGCTTCAGTAGCTCGCGACATAAGGATGAGCGACCTAACATAGGTCGTAACTCGGCAAGGTCATAGCTTGAAGAGTCGGAGCGACCTAGAGAAATGCGCGCCAGTTTGCTTGACTTGCTAGGTTGGTCCACACTGCTTGTTTGCGACTTAAGGGTTGATGCGCTAGGTCGCGAACGACTTAAAGTACTCACGCGACCTAAAGCAACCCAAGCATCTGAACGACCTACCTGGGAGCGACCTAAGGCACGCACTGCATCATTTAGCACGTTAGATTGTAAGTCGTTATGCACTTCGTGACTTAAGGCAATCGACTCCACCTCCTGTGCTGCATCAGGATCTTAAAGGTGTATCTTTTGTATAAAAGGTTTGAATTGTAAATAGTTTTGAAAGCTATGAATTAATCTTTGTGAAAGATTGTTGAACTTTATGAAATGAATCTTTTTGTTTAAAGATTTGAAAATGTTAATTTGTTTAAACCATTTGATGGAAGGTTTTAGGATTTAAGTTGCGACTTAACTAAGATCGCATATATCCATATGCTTTTAAATTTAGCGCTTATTATTATTTTTAGTTGGGAGTGGACCTTGTGTCATATAACCCATTCCGAATAATGATACGACATTATGGATTGCATTTGAAGACGGTGGTGAGGACCGGATATTTTCGAAAGCAAAATGATGACCTTTCGAATGTCTTTACACCGAATGGCCCCAGTATGGAGATTTTATCACACTTTGTGATGGGGAGTCTGGACGTGATTAGGGATTATCCGGATTGCAAGGGCTTCTTTGGAAGTGCCTTCGGTTTTATTCAAACCTGAACAGACTTGTATGGATGTATGTCTGACGTTAAACTTTGAGATGTAAAGCTGGTTTCTATCGAATACGTTTTTGTTTGGTCGCGGAGAATTTATTCTCTTAGCTTAACACCATTCTCTGAGACGTACGAGCTCAAAGGTTATGTAGTTGATAGTTACTAGTGATACATTCCCAATTTGGTAATATGGAATATGAAGGGCTTCTAATCATGTGTTGATCGAAGCATGGCTTTTGTGTAAAGCGTAGCTTTGTGGACGTGACCTCATCGGACCTCACAAACCTAAATGGCCGAAACAAGAAAAATGCGGCAAGGTTATTTAGGGGTAGCGCCCAATGAGGGTATGTCCATTTCCTTCTGAATAGAAGTGGTATCATGGTATGGAGCCTAGATACTTAACTTATGTGGCTGCTGCAAACTTATTGCTTTGTGGTTGTTAGTTAAGAGGCGCCTCAGATAAAGGTCGTTTACGACCGGGGATGGCATACTCGTGTAGAAGTTACCTAGTTACAAATGTAACACTGCCTTGTGTTAGGAGCGATCCGGTTTGGTTCTCGTGGCGTCCCTCCAGAGGTGTACCATGTGGCCCAGGAAGTTCCTTAGCCTGACCATTGTTGGAAATCCAATCATCAATAAGCACCTTGTACGGTTTTAGTTGTAGAACCTGCCATTTAACATGGTAGCTATAGTAGGCATACTGTAATGGTACGTATACTGGCTATGTTTAATATTATATTTGCAAATGTTTTCCGCTATGCACTAATAGTAATATCAAAAGGACGTATCAAGCATGTTTGACTATCATAAGAAGAAATCTCCCCCAAGTGTGCGGTTGCATTGTGAGTGTGCCTAGAGTCCTTATGGTAGTTTCATTTTCCAAAAAGCGTTGTAGATTTCTTTTAAATTCTTTTGTTTTGTTTTTGATAAAGATAAACTGTTTTTGTTTTCTCACACTAGTCCATGAATCACCTGAAGTTTATTGTTCCCTTCCTAATCTCTGGTGCCCATAATTTTCCACACGGGCAGTCTAGAGTTGGGTTTTTCAAATAATCAAATAATAGATGTTGATTCGATAGCATCCAATCTTTGGATCTTGGCAATTGCATTTGAGACTGATCTTGCTTAATACAACGTGATTGTGGCTCGAGCATATGACATCTTGGGAATCTTGGGAGCATTGAATTGGAATGCAGTTTCGTATTCTATCTTCTTTCTATTCTTTGGAAGATCAAGTTGGTGATGTTGTTCCCTGCTGGTGTTTTCTTTCCGCTGTTGTATCTTGTATCTTTGTTATTGATATTCAATTGTCATTGTTCTATCGAATATTGTGTATCAATGTTATATCATTCATTTTTCTTCCGCTTTGTTGTTGTACTCAATGTGTTATGTAAAGTTTCGAATATTTTTGACTTTCGAAAATTGACATTAATACGTCCACTGTATCAACTGACCGAACAATCGAATGTCGTAAAACCGAACCGTTAGGGTTAAAGAAGAGGTAGAAGATAGAAGAAGAAAGAAAAGCAACAACAAAAATATCAAAATCTCACAATCGCAGCGGAACAACATATAATTGATATGAATACTCTTTAAATCAAAAGAACTGTACATTTTATACATTACATCATCAGAGTCAACTTACAACACAACTCAACTGGACAATTGTATGAACTTGTCCTTACAACTGAATACACAGCGGAAAAGATAAAATCATATACAAGTGATACGCTTCGCTATCTAGCTTGCTCATGATCTCCACAGCTGAATTCCATAATGACCTGATAACCTGACTCTAGACCGCCCTTGTGGAAATTGGTGGGCACCCATAGTTTAGGAAGGGAATAATAAACTTCATGTCAGTCGTGGGACTGGTGTGAGAACTTAAAATAGTTTATCTTAAAAAACAAACAAAGAAATATTTTAAAATAGATTTGCAATGCTTTTGGAAAATGAAACTACCATAAGGCATCCCACACACACACACACAATGAAAATGCAGAATCGGAGGAGATTTCTCCTTATGATAGTCAAACATGCTTGATACGCAAATTTCTTTGATATTATTACTCTAAGTGCAAAGTGTGGGAAAAAATTTGAAGGTATAATATTAATCTTAGCCAGCATAGGCATTGCACACTATGCCTACTATAGCTACCATCTAAACAGTGGTGACCACCATAAGTAAATGGCAGGTTCTATAACTAAAACCATACAAGGTGCGCATTGGAGTTTGGATTTCCAACAAATGGTCAAGCCAAGGAACTTCCCGTTGCCACATGGGTACGCCTCTGGAAAGATGCCCCGAGAACCTAACTGGATCTCTGCCAATACAAGGCCGGGTTACCTCTAGCTAGGTAACTACTGACATGAGTATGCCATCCCCCGGTCGTAACCGACCTAAATCCCGGGATTCACCGACAACCACAAAGAAATAAATTTGCAGCAACCACATAGGTTAAGTATTTGGGCTCCATACCATAATACCACCTCTATCCAGAAGGAAATGTACATACCCTATGGGGGCGCTATCCCCAAATAACCTTGCTGCATTCTTCCTGTTTTGACCATTTCTGGGGTGCGAGGTCCGACGAAGTCTCATCCACAAAGCTACGCTTTTCATAAAAGCCACGCTTTGATCAACAAATGATTAGCAGCATTCAGCATGCCACGTTACCAAATTGGGAATATATCACTAGTAACCATCAACTACATAACCACTGATATCGTACGTCTCAGAGAAGGGTGTTAAGCTATGAGAATAAATTCTCCGCCACCAACAGAAATGTATTTAATAGAAACCAACAGAAAGGGATTTATGACCCAAAAGTCCTCTCCTGGCTAAACCGAATAATGAGCGCTTATTTTAAAATAAGTGTAGCATTCAAATTCAAGCAAATCACAACAAATACCCATTTAAAGGTAAATATTGATAGTCGGTTCTTTAACTATCAAAACAAACAAACAAATATTCAGCACCATAACAATAACTAGGCCCTTTTATTAATCTTCCATAAATTAGGTAACTTGCCAAATATTCACTTTAATTTATCTTCAAAAATATACATTCTCTAAACCAATTCAATTTCTACACTGGAAAACATTTCCAAATACTTATTTCACAATAACTCATTCACAAATCTATTTATTTTCAATACATAGACAATATTCAATATATTTAAAACACGATTAAGTATATATTTTATTGTTTTAAGGAAAACGTTCTCTTTAAACACATTTATTTGGGTCAAAACGAATGTTGCGTAAAACATCGTTACGACAACCCAAAATCAATAGCATAGGGATTCAAAAATACGATAGATATATAAATCCTAATACTATACAAAAACATTTCCTTTCGAAAATCATTTATTATAACAACAATATTATAGTCCATCTTTTACTTATTTCTCGAAAATGTCTATTTTGACAATGAATGTTGAAATCTATGGTTTCGATCCTTAACACATTTTAAAACAACTTCAAATCATTTTAATTCTATTTAAAAGATCACTTCCTAAAACATTTCTTTAATATATTATTCACTGTCCAAAATCGCGAATATAAATCGTTTACCAAACTCAACACTTCTACATATTTACTTATCAAATTCAATTGATTTCGGATTTATAAAACAACGTTTATAAATTCACATATTTTTTTTTAAAAAACTTCAACTTATAAAATACCTTAATTAACAAATCCTATTTATATCTCATTTAAATGCCAAACTGCAATTTATAAGTTAATTACTTATAAATCTTTTATTTTACAAAAATCTATTCATTTTATAACTTCAAAATTTATAAATCTATAAATTTCATTCACTTATGTAATCCATTTATACTTCATTTTAACACTTATAAAAACTCGTTTTATAATTCCATTATTTTAATTTATAAATATCAATTTTATAAATCTTTTATATAAATCTTTTATGATAATTCAAAAATCCCAATTTAAACCATTCTGCAAATTAATCAACTACTTATTTCAAAAATCACATTTCAGTTATATTTCACAAAAATCATAATTTTTATAACATAAAAATTATAACGTTTATTTATTTAAAATGAATCAATTCCTCGATAAAGTGTATACTTTCAAAAATCACTTGAAAATCCTTTTAAATTCGAAATCGTTGCTATAACATTTTTAAAACTCCAAAAATAGGCCCAATGCTGCAACAACACCAATACCTCAACCATGGCATCCAAACATCATACATCAATATGATAACAGAATGTAACGCAAATATCTGTAAGTAAATCATTACTGTTGAGGAATCCAGTTGGATCTCTCCAACATGTTTCCCTGCATCCACAGTTGTTAGCACAATACCAATCCCTTTCAAGACGGAATATCACGGTACATGGGTTTATATAAAATATTATCCGCTATTATGCGGCGCAATAGGGTCTCATCTGCTATATAATGCGGGAAATCAACTCCAAGTACAACTATAATACCAATTCCACTTCAAGGCGGAATATCCCAGTATATGTGTTCAACATAATAACCTATGCTTAATATACGATGTATAGGGTCTACTTCAAAACAATAGATAATAATTTATCATCTAAACATACAATCAACATAATCAAGCAATTTTAAATCTAACTATTTAAAATTTAAATCGAAAAAAATTCGATTGAGTGAGAAGTTCTCACCTTAGCTTTCAATAACAGTTGCAGTGTTTTGTTCCGAATAAAATTAAACACGCGCTTAATTTTACCCAAAATTATCACTAGCTCCAATCTACTCCACAGCGCCATCGCGTAGTATTCTCGAATACGATCCCAATGCAATTCGTTTCTTCAATTTTCGACCTCGTATGAACAAGTTATGAAGTTACAAAGTTTGTATGATTTTAATATATATATAACACCAATATTTTATTTTAATTTGCAAACCCTACAATCTCAGCCGCTCATTTTTGATACTGCAGATCTAAGCCGCACGTACCCTTCTTCCACATCAGTAAAAGACGCACGTGATTATAACCCATCCACGCGGCCACGTCCTTCGATGTCGCACCACCATACGACGACCGGAACTAGATTGAGCAAAGCCGTTCGAAAGCCTCTTCAACCACGAACACTCACCCCAAGCTCCATGATCCCCGGCCTTACCATTGTCTCGAATTCGTGCCGAAACGTATGAACTTTGAATCGAGATTCACGTCGATTCGTAGCTCCATTTACGATTATAGCCGTTGAGAATGTAGATCTCAACGCGCTCTACAATATTGCAGAAGAAAATTTCTCGAATTGATTTGTGGATTGGAAGGAAAATGAAGAAGAACGCGATGAGTTTTCGGCCTTTGAACTTTAAAACTGGCGGCTAGGGTTGCAATTTCTAGGGTTTGAGCAAAAAGGAGAATGTGAGGCCCTTTTATAGAAAAATACCAAAACACTATTCATCCGAGATTTTCCGAACTCCAAACGAAGCGTGCCGCCTAGCGTTTATAATGTTTTACCCCTATTTCGAACACAATGGAATATATATCGGGAGCCAATTCGATCGTATTTGGAAGATAGGTTTTCAAATCGACTGTTTAAATTTAAAAATTCACTCAAACCAATTTCAGTGCGTTTTAACTTGCCCCGGACAAACCGTAAATCAGATTGACACGAAATTTGATATCTTATAATAATTTAACATCACGGAACCGATGAAACTGGTTTCGTCAAAATCCGAGACTGTTTGAAAGATGGCTATTTTTACTCGTCAATTAAATATTAAAATATTCAATCTGCACGAATTAACTTTTAGTTCAATTTAAAAGTTCTACAACATCATTCTAACTCCAATATGTTTTAATAATACTTTAGAAATAAATTTTAATCACATTAAACCCATTTTCAATTATTTCTGTAATTTCAAATATTAAATTATCGATTTAATTATCCAATTAAATGTAGATATTTCGAAAAAAAATTATTCGACTTACAAATTTTACTTGTTAATATTTAAAATCAATTAAATATACGAATTTCAAATGACAGGAATTCTGGGTCGTTACAAACTTCCCCCTTAAAAGAATTTCGTCCTCGAAATTGCCAAGTAAGAAAAAGTTAGAGAATCCATTAACTTTTTTTTTCTCAAAAACAAACTATTCCAACTTGATTTCAGATTCATTTTAATTTCTTAATTTTTCCAAAATCCGATGGTTACACTTTTTACAATAGCTTTACTAAGTTTTCAAATCATTCTTAGTTATCTTTTCAAAACCAACTATATCATTTAACTTTTCACTCCAAAATCAAAGTTACAGTTTTCAAAATTTTCCAGTTTTCTCAAAAATATTCTAACGCCTTAAATTTTCAGAAAATTTCGCCATAACCTCCTTTGCGTGGCTCGATCCGAAAAAAATGGCAATATATATATCACGAATATACATCTCATCAAAGTAACGAGGCATCCCGCAGGGAAAAAAGTGTAAAAGTACGATATGTAATCCGAGATATGTACCTTATATATTATTAGCGAGCATATACGGCTAATATAACGTGAAAGCGAGCTCCAAATGTGAAGCAAGCGCAATCTGCACCTACTAAATACTCAACAACAATGAGAAACATGTATATAGAAAATAATATCGATATACAACATATACCAGAAGCAACAACAATATGTGCCAATATAGCAAATGCAACAAAAAGCAATAAATGCAACCAGCAAACAACTATCATCCAACTACTTATCCAACAAATCCATATCAAATCAATATACATACACTTCTCATTAATATTCAATGAATTGGTTTTTCATTTAGTCACATTTGATTCATCAACATTGGACTTTACTAACATTCACTTATTCATTTTCAATTAGTTTATATTCACTAATTTACGTTCAAGTTAGTTCACTTCCACATTCAAATCAAATTACATAGCTTCCCATTTATCAATTCAATTTCATTAACACTTAGTGAATTATATACAATCATATAACAACCAAATCATAACCAAATTATTAAATTCACATTCAATTTAGTTTAACACTTTTAATTCCAATTAGTTGACATTAAATTGACTTTCATTCAATTACTAAAAAAAATTCAACTTCATTAGCTTCTAATGAATTAACACTTACATTCAATATTCTATATCAATTCTTTTACATTCGATTGATTAATATTCAATCCATTTATTTAACTTAACTTAAATTTCCATATATAAATCCAATTCAGATTCCAATTCTACAGTAAATTCTATTTAACTTTCTTTAGTTAATTTTCAAATCATAAATTTATTATGCTAATCCAAATTCTTTATTCTTTACCAAAGCCAAATTTATTATCCCATATCATAAGTTCAAAACTCGCTTTACTTATATTTATCAATTTCAACTTGAATTTATAATTTCAAGTTTGTTTATCACAACAAAATTTCAAATTTTCAATTTACCATGGTAGCAAATCCATCACACAGAAACTCGAAAATAATACTAATGATGTTGCAGTCATCACCCTTATTATTTCCCAACAACAGTAGTGAATTCAATGCTTAATATTTTTTCAAAATTTCCTTTTATTCATAAATCACATTTATAAATCTTTTTCTTATCTAATTTCACTATTTAACTTTTAATTTTGGAAAATAATTTCCAAAACAAACAGGATTCAACATTTTCAATTCATAGTTCAGATTCATTTTTATTTACAACTCATATTTATAGATATATTCATATAGTTTCACTTTTTATATATAAGATTATTTCGCAATTGTAAATCGCATTAATTATAATTCCATAATTAATAATTCATTTGCTTATACAATTTATTCTTTTATTTAGATTATTTAAACATCTTTTAATTAATTGATATATATTCTTACATTTCAACAACCGAATAATCAATTTATATACTCTTTAATAATTCTGAAAAATTATTTCTTTATATACAAAATATAATAAAGGTAATTATTTTATTTACCTAATTTAAAATGATACTATGTCGGTTTATCTCGTTTAAGAGTTTAGAAATACCTATCGATACGGTTGTACTTCCCGCACCGACCAGAATTCATAAACAGCTCAATGGATAAGCAAACACAATATAAAACATTTTTATATTCACTTAAAAATACGGGCTCGTATCAATGATTACACTCACACTCATTCTAGAGTACTATTGACTCTATCTCTAATGAATAATTCCCAACAGAGCCAAGGTAGTCGCTTAACCAAATGATCTGATGCCAACTTGTAACGTTTTGAAATTTTCGACTTCCGAAAATCGACATTAATACGTCCACTGTATCAACTGACTGAACAATCGAATGCCGAAAAACCGAACCGTTAGGGTTAAAGAAGAGGTAGAAGATAGAAGAAGAAAGAAAAAGCAAAAGAAACAATATCGGAATCTCACAATCACAGCGGAACAACATATAATAGATAAATGAATAATCTTTAAATCAAAAGAACTGTACATTTTTTACATTACATCATCAGAGTCAACTTACAACACAACACAACTGGATAATTATATGAACTTGTCCTTACAACTGAATACACAACGGAAAGATAATATCATATACAAGTGACACGCTTCACCATCCAGCTTGCTCCTGATCTCCACAGCAACTCCTGAATTCCAGAATGACCTGATAACCTGACTCTAGACCGCCCGTGATGGAAATTGGTGGGCACCCAGAGTTTAGGAAGGGAACAATAAACTCCAGTTCAGTCATGGGACTGGTGTGAGAACTGAAAACAGTTTATCTCAAAAAAACAAATGAAGAAATATTTTAAAATAGATTCGCAATGCTTTTGGAAAATGAAACTACCATAAGGCCTCCCGCACACACACACGATGCAAACGCAGAATCGGAGAAGATTTCTCCTTATGATAGTCAAACATGCTTGATAGGCAAATTTCTTTAATATTATTACTATAAGTGCAAAGTGTGGGAAGACATTTCAAAGGTATAATATTAATCTTAGCCAGCATAGGTATTTCACACTATGCCTACTATAGCTGCCATCTAAACAGTGGTGACCACCATAAGTAAATGACAGGTTCTACAACTAAAACCATACAAGGTGCGTATTGGAGTTTGGATTTCCAATAAATGGTTAGGCCAAGGAACATCCCGTTGCCACATGGGTACGCCTCCGAAAAGACGCCCCAAGAACCTAACCGGATCTCTGCCAACACAAGGCCGGGTTACCTCTAGCTAGGTAACTACTGACACGAGTATGTCATCCCCCGGTCGTAACCGACCTAAATTCTGGGATTCACCAACAACCATAAAGAAATAAATTTGCAGCAACCACATAGGTTTAGTATTTGGGCTCCATATCATAGTACCACCTCTATCCATAAGGAAATGTACATACCCTATGGGGGCGCTATCCCTAAATTACCTTGCTGCATTCTTTCTGTTTTGACCATTTATAGGGTGTGAGGTCCGACGAAGCCTCGTCCACAAAGCTGCGCTTTTCATAAAATCCACGCGTTGATCAACAAATGATTAGCATCACTTAGCATGCCATGTTACCAAATTGGGAATATATCACTAGTAACCATCAACTACATGACCTCTGAGCTCTTACGTCTCAAAGAAGGGTGCTAAGCTAATAGAATAAATTCTCCGCCACCAACAGAAATGTATTTGATAGAAACCGGCTTTACATCTCAAAATGTAATTTCAGACATACAATCCATATAAATCTGTTCCGGGATCGAACAGAACCGAAGGCACTTCCAAAGAAGCCCTTGCAAATCCGGATATTCACTAATCACGTCCGAAATTCCCATCACAAAGGGTGATAAAGTCTCCATATCTGGGACTAGCCGATGCAGAGACGTTCGACGGTAATCCTTCTGTTTTCGAAAATATCCAATCTTCAACACCGGTCTTCAAATGCTATCGACTACGACGTATCACTATTCGGAATGGGATTTATGACCCAAAGGTCCTCTCCCGGCTAAACTGAATAACGAACGCTTATTTTAAAATAAGTGTAGCTTTCAAATTCAAGCAAATCACAACAAATACCCATTTAAAGGTAAATATTGCTAGTCGATTCTTTAACTATCAAAGCAAACAAATAAATATTCAGCACCATAACAATCACTAGGCCCTTTTATTAATCTTCCATAAATTAGATAACTTGCCAAATATTCACTTCAATTTATCTTTAAAAATATATATTCTCTAAACCATTTCAATTTCTACAAGGGAAAACATTTCCAAATACTTGTTTAACAATAAGTAATTCACAAATCTATTTATTTTCAATACTTAGAAAATATTCAATATACTTAAAACACAATTAAGTATATATTTTATTCTTTTAAGGAAAACGTTCTCTTTAAACACATTTATTTGGGTCAAAACGATGTTGCGTAAAACATCGTTACGACAACCCAAAATCAATAGCATAAGAATTCAAAAATACGATAGATATATAAATCCCAATACTATACAAAAGCATTTCCTTTCGAAAATCATTTACTATAACAACAGTGTTATTGTCCATCTTTTCCTTATTTCTCGAAAACGTCTATTTTAACAATAAATGTTGAAATCAATGGCTTCGATCCTTAACACATTTTAAAACAACTTCAAATCGTTTAAATTATATTTAAAAGATCGCTTCCTAAAACATTTCTTTAATATATAATTCACTGTCCAACATCGTGAATATAAATCGTTTACCAAACTCAACACTTCTACATATTTAATTTAAAGGATTATCCACTGTCCAAAATCGCGGATATATCTCCTTTAATAAGCTTTCATATTTACTTATCAAATTCAATTGATTTCGGATTTATAAAACAACGTTTATAAATTCTCATATATATTTTTAAAAAAAACTTCAACTTATAAAATCCCTTAGTTAACAAATTCTATTTATATCTCATTTAAATGCCAAAATGCAATTTACAAGTTAATTACTTATAAATCTTTTATTTTACAAAAAACTATACATTTTATAACTTTAAAATTTATAAATCTATAAATTTCATTCACTTATGAAATCCATTTATACTTCATTTTAAAACTTATAAAAACTCGTTTTATAATTCCAATATTTTAATTTATAAATATCAATTTTATAAATCTTTTATATAAACCGTTTATAATAATTCAAAAATCCCAATTCAAACCATTTTGCAAATTAATCAACTACTTATTTCAAAAATCACATTTCGATTATATTTCACAAAAATCATAATTTTTATAACATAAATATTATAACGTTTATTTATTTAAAATGAACCAATTCCAAAATTCAATAAAATGTATACTTTCAAAAATCACTTGAAAATCCTTTTAAATTCGAAATCGTTGCTTTTACATTTTTAAAACTCCAAAAATAGGCCTAATGTTGCAACAACACCAATACCTCAACCACGGCATCCAAACATCATACGTCAATATGATAACAGAATATATCGCAAATATCTATAAATATATCAATACTGTTGAGGAATCCAGTAGGATCCTTCCAACCTGTTTCCCTGCATCCACAGATGTTAGCACAGTACCAATCCCGTTTCAAGACAGAATATCGCGGTACATGGGTTTATATAAAATATTATCCGCTATTATGCGGTGCAATAGGATCTCCTCCGCTATATAATGCGGGAAATTGACTCCAAGTACGTATATAATACCAATTCCACTTCAAGATGGAATATGGCGGTATATGTATTTAAATAATAACCTCCACTTAATATACGGCGTATAGGGTCTATTTCGAAACAATAGATAATAATTTATCATCCAAGCATACAATCAACACAATCAAGCAATTTTAAATCTAACTATTTAAAATTTAAATCGAAACAAATTCGATTGAGTGAGAAGTTCTCACCTTAGCTTTCAATAACAGTTGCAGTGTTTTATTCCGAATAAAATTAAACACGCGTTTAATTTAACCCAAAATTATCACTAGCTCCAATCAACTCCAAACTAGCTCCATCGCTCAATATTCGTGAATACGATTCCAATGCAATTTGTTTCGTCAATTTTCGACCTCGTATGAACAAGTTATGTAGTTACAAAGTTTGTATGATTTTATTATATATATAAAACCAATATTTTATTTTAATTTGCAAACCCTACAATCTCGGCTGCTCATTTTTGATACTGCAGATCCAAGCTGCATGTACTCCCAATCAGTAAAAGACGCACGCGATTATAACCCATCCACGCGGCCACGTCCTTCAATGTCGCACCACCATACAACGACCGGAACTAGATCGAGCGACGCCATTCGAAAGCCTCTTCAACCACGAACCATCGCCCTAAGCGCCATGATGCTCGGCCTTGCCATTGTCTCAAAATTCATGCTGAAACGTATGAACTTTGCATCGAGATTCACGTCGATTCGTAGCTCCATTTACTATCATAGCCGTTGAGAATGTAGATCTCAATGCGCTCTATATTATTGCAGAAGAAAATTTCTCGAATTGATTTGTGGATTGGAAGGAAATGAAGAAGAACATGATGAGTTTTCGGCCTTTGAACTTTAAAACTGGCGGCTAGGGTTGCAATTTCTACGGTTTGAGCAAAAAGGAGAATGTGAGGTCCTTTTATACAAAATTGCCAAAACACTATTCATCCGAGATTTTCCGAACTCCAAACGAAGCGTGCCGCCTGGCGTTTATAATGTTTTACCCCTATTCCGAACGCAATGAAACATATATCGGGAGCCAATTCGATCGTATTTGGAAGATATGTTTTCAAATCGACTATTTAAATTTGAAAATTCACTCACACCGATTTTAGTGCGTTTTTGCTTGTCCCGGACAAACCCTAAATCCGATTGACACGAAATTTAAAATCTTACAATAATTTAACATTACGGATCCGATGAAACTTGTTTCATCGAAATCCGAGACTATTTGAAAAATGGCTATTTATACTCGTCAATTAAATATTAAAATATTCAATTTCCACGAAATAACTTTTAATTCAATTTTAAAAGTTCTATAACATCATGCTAACTCCAATATGATTTAACACTACTTTAAAAATCAATTTTAATCACATTAACCCCAATTTCCAATTATTTCTGTAATTTCAAATATTAAACCATCGATTTAATTATCCAATTAAATCTAGATATTTAAAAAAAATTATTCGACTTACAAATTTTACTTGTTAATATTTAAAATCAATTAAATATACGAATTTCAAATGACAAAAATTCTGGGTCGTTACATGTTATAAGCTCTGGCAATTCGGATTTCAACGTTTGAATCTACGGCATTCGAATACGGGTAAAGTATGGATGTCGATTTTCGAGCGTCGAAATTCGGGTCGTCACATTTGGTACTAGAACTGAAAGCTGAACTTTAGCTCAGAAGTGTAACACATTAGGTGACTCATTAGAGATAGGGATACAAATAACCTAGAATGAGTATATCCCTAAGACATCCGTTCGTATGCCTCAGTAAACTCTCTTACTATCCACAGATAGTGAGTATGTGTGCAAGTAGAGGATGAGGTAGGGGACATGGAAGTACCACTACAAATGGTCGATGCCTGCAACAACGGGAACAACTTTTTCTATCAATCTCTTTGATCATCGTCCGATATCAATTCTTTGATGGCTTCATGGCAGCTACAAGAAGAAGCTTCAGTGTGGTGTTGGCCCTATGAATCGTGTAGATAAGCTCCTGTTTCATATTCTATTCATCGGTTTCCTATCACTATTTTCGTTTTTAAACTTTAATTAATTTGAAATTTAAATTGAAATAATTGGTTAACAAAAATATAAAGCCAAATTGAATTGTATCCGCTTGTCTATTCTTTTGGGTCTAGATATATTCTACGAACGGTTAGTTACCCTTTCGAACTAACCAATGCCCCTGCATATTTCGTATACCGGATGACCCGACTGCTTCGTGAAATATTAAATAGATTCGTTCTCATATTTATTGATGACATTCCTATTTGGTAAGCCAAATGCAGAATAGATATTCAGTTTGATCTGGGAAATCAATTCTCTATCTCAGATGTTTTCACCTAGTCTTTGTTGTCTTCATGTCTAGCAAATTTCGGGTATGAAATTTTCTTTAGGGGGAATCTATAACATTCCTGTTTTTAAATCAAATTTAAATTGGCAGTTAATTTAATTTTGGGATTAATTATGAATTAATTTGAAAAAAAATTTGGAAAATAAATAGATGGTGAATGGAATAAAATATATCTATTTATAAAAAGATATTTGTTTGTTTATTCATTTATAAATACAAATTGATTGTACATTAATTTTTCAATTTGAAATTTAAAAATAAATGTTTTAAATAATATATTGGATTTGGAAACTCCAAAATTTAATACTAATAGAAAATTTTGTTTTGTAATTATAATATGATAATTTGAAAATTTTATTTTGAAATTAATTACAAAGGCTATTTAAAGAGTTAAATTAAAATACATACATATTATACACTTATTTATTAATGTTTAGTTGATTTTAAATCATATTCTTTAAAGATATAAATATGTATGTAAAAGGAAATAGATTACTTAAATTTAAAATATGATATAAAAAAATTTAAAACATAAATACATGTAAAAGACACGTGTAAATATTTTAAAAATGTGAATGAAAAAATGTAAATTATAGTAACATAAGGGTTTAAAACAAAATTTATAAATTAATTTAAAGTAAGATTAAAACATAAATTTTTTACAGTTTAACATTTGTAAGAATGAGAGTATATGTAATTACAAGTGTTAGTTAATTTTAACAAGTGTACAGGATTTAAACCATGCAAAATTACATCTGTTAATTCAATTAACAAGTGGCAAATTAAATCTTATTTTAAATTAAGATTATAAACATAATGTATAAGAGTGATACCAAGCTAATGTATAATGACCTTTGATCCTTCTCAAGAAATGAAAAACTAGAGAAATTCAAACCTAGAAATTGAAACTTGAAAAACAAGAGAAATCAAAATCTGTTTTCAAAATCTTCAACCTGGAAACTCAAAGATCTAATGCAACCTATGAAAAAGAATCAAACATCATGTACAAAATCCAAGTTTAATACTCAAAACAAAGATCAGTCTCGGGTCAAATAAAATCAGCAAGTAAATTACAAAACTGGGAATCAAAATTATAATCATAGCAACTAAGATTCAAATTCAAAACCTGGAAAGGAGAATCAAAAGAGAATTAAATCAAGAACAAAATCATTTTCAACCTGATTCAAAGCAACAGATCATTTCAAAATCAAGTTACAGTCAAGCTTCATATCAAAACAAAATGTTCCAGTTCTCAAGCAATTCCGGATTTCTGCATCAAAACCAGGTAAACAAACTAACCATTTAAGCCTAATCTGTGATTTGCCTTGATGTGTTTGCTAGTTGTTATTGAGATAAAAGTCTACATGTGTGTGTATATATATACATATATGTGTGTGTGTGTGTGTGTTCATTAAAATGTGTATGTACAGGTATATATACCTGTTCCTTTGTTCACAGGTTTTAGATTTTATTAGAAAATTCCTATCCTCCCATACATTTGAATTTAGTCTAGGATTTGTCAATGAAAAAGGTCTCTAACAATGTATTATAAATTTAAAAAATGAATTCAAGAATTTATGTTAAGTATTTGTCTCAGAATTTTATAAATTGCAGTGAAAGTTAAAAATGGGTTAAAATCAAACTTAATAATTTCAATTTTTGATTATAGAATCTAAATTGTAGTGAAAAATGATGAATTCAGGTGATGAACTCTTGATTTTTTGTGACGACCCGAACTCGATGTCCGACAAACAACATCATATTCGCATCGCCGGATCTTGCAACAACATTAGATGATAAATAACACAGCAGAATAATAGATGATATCATTGATACAACATGAATACGATATCCAATACATCAATTTGATACAATGATGATCATCAACATCAGAGAATATACAACACAAAATACAGCGGAACACGACACAATATGAGATGAGTCTTCACATAATCTAATACTGCAACTCCAATCCAAAACTCCAAAGCTGGAACTCCAACACTTCAAGCTCGACACACCATCAAGGTTGCACTATGATAAGCAAGGTCAGTCGTAGACTCCAAAGACTCCAAAATGTATCAAGCAGGGAGCTGAAGCTACCAAACGATATCTATTATCTGACTATCTGACAAACCAAACTCTAGACTGCCTGTGTGGAAAATTATGGGCATCCAGAGTTTAGGAAGGGAACAATAAACATCGGGTCAGTCATGGGACTGGTATGAGCAAACAAAAACGGTTTGTCCTTAAAAACAATCAAAAGATTTTAAATTTGAAATCCGCAAAGCTTTTTGAAAAATGAAACTACCATAAGGTCTCCCGCCACAAACCACATGCAAACGCAGAATTGGAGGAGATTTCTCCTTATGATAGTAAAAAATGCTTGATACGCGAAAACCATTTTGATATTATTATTAGTACATAGTGGAAAACATTTCTAAAGTATAATATTAATCTTAGACAGCATAACCTTTCGCACTTATGCCTACTATAGCTACCACGTTCAATAGTAGGTTATCGCCACATTCCAAGGCAGGTTATGCAACTAAAATCGTACAGGGTGCGTATTGTTTTTTTGGATTTCCAACAAATGGTCAGGCTAAGGAACTTCCTACTGCCACATGGAAACGCCTCTGAAGGGACGCCCCGAATACCTACCCGGCTCTCTGCCAAAACAAGGCCGGTTGCCCCCTTCCCAGGAAGTAAAACCTAAGATATGCCACCCTCGGTCGTTTGCGACCTTTATACGAGGATCCTCTACACCAACAACATCACACAGTAATAAATAAACTATAGTGTCCACATGAGTAAGTATCTGGGCTCCATACCATGATACCACCCTTTTCCAGAAGGAATGGACATACCCTAGGGGAGCTACTACTGAAACCTTGCCGCATCTTTCCTGTTTTGACCATTACCGGTTTGTGAGGCTCGATGAGGTCTCGTCCACAAAGCTACACTTTTCACAAAGTCATGCTTTGATCAACAAATGATCCGCAACACTTCTTATGCCACATTACCAAATTGGGAACGTATCACTAGTAACCATCAACTATATAACCTCTGAGCTCGTATGTCTCAGAGAAGGGTGTTAAGCTAAGAGAATAAATCTCCGCCACCAATAGAAATGTAATTGATTGAAACCAGCTTTACATCTCAAAGTGTGACGTCAGACACACATCCATACAAGTCTATTCCGGGTTCGAACAGAACAAAGGCACTTTCGAAGATGCCCTTGCAATCCGGGTATTCACAATCCCGATCGGACTTCCCATCATTTAGGAATCTATATACTGTAGCTACTCAGTGCAGAGACAACCGATAGGTTATCCTATCATTCTCGCAAATACCCAGTCTTCGCCACCGGTCTTCAAATTCTATCCATAACGTCGTATCATTATTCGGAATGGGTTATATGACACAAAGTCCTCTCCCGGCTAAACCGAATAATGAGCGCAAATTTAAAAACATATGGATATGGGATTTCAATTAAGTCACAACTTTAAAATTAAAAACTTTCTTTCAAATGGTTTAGACCAATTACCATTTCAAATCTTTTAAACAAGAATATTCATTTCACAAAGTTCACCCAGTTTCACAAAGATCCATTATGAATTTAAAAACAATTTCCGTTTCAATTGGATTAATACATATAATTTTTAAATCAAGGATTTAACTTATAGCTTTCAAAACTCGTTTCCAAATATTTATTCATAACTTGGAAAACCATTTCAATTCAAACTTGAAATCCCTTTAATACAAATTGGAAATTCATTAGTTATGTGAAAGCTTTTATCGTTTGAAAATAGCAGTTTTTTTGGAAAAACCCGATCTCATTTATATAAGTTAAAATCTTCGGGTTAATTCAAATTCCCAAACGACACGTTAAAAATGGTTTAAAACCCATATAAAATTGTATACCGTTTTTAAGTCATAAATACCGAATATAGAATTCAATTTCAGATATTGAATTCCAATTTAAATCAAATTATTTAAATTTCAAAACTCAACCAAGTAATTGGGAACAACTTTTATTTTTAGAATTCTTTTTCAAAAACTTTTTATTTTAAACCCAATCCATTTCCAAAAGATTTAAAATTCAAATTCAAAACTATTTTAAAAAAAATCTGTGACTTAAACGATTTCCCTGTGCAATCCATATTTGTGTGTGTATAGTGTAGTCCAAGGGGTTTTACACAATAGTGCACAACATCAATCATCAAAGATTCAATCATATCAATCTCGATAAGCGATATAATCCATAACGCTTATCTTCATTCATAGATTCACAGATAAAGTAAATTTATCAATCACAAAGATTCATCATTACGATTCGATGTGGGTTTTGGATAACCAACTAGGATCCGACTCCTTGTCGCATCGAAATTCAAATGTCGTTTTACAGGCAAAGGAGTTTTTCACGTATATACAGAAACAAATCACAAATCACAGTTCAACATAAGGCAATTTACATCACACAATATCACAGTCACAAACAGAAATATCAATTCAGTACACAACATTTGATGATAGTCAATCATCTTCGATTTATGGTGAAGGTGATTTAAAAGAATTAACCGCATAACTATTTTTATTGATTTATTTAAATCAATGATTAACTATTCTTAATGATAAATTAATTAAATTTTAGTTAATTATTCCTTAATCAATTATCTTAATTGATTACTAAGTTTAAACTATTAACTTTAATTATCTAATTAACAATTCTTAATTAAAAATAAACTAAAAACACTTAATTGTTAATTGACCAAATCTTTAATTTCAAGTTGATAAATCTCTAATCACTTAGTTAATTACAATGTAAAATTAATTAACAATTCTTAATTACCCTTTTTAAACAATTAATAATAATTATTTGTCTTAATTAACATTTTAAAAATCTTCTTTGAACTTTGAAATTTAAATTATTAGCAACGACAAAACTTTAATGTTAATTAATTAAATACTTAACTTAAATTATCTACTTAATTAAAATATTAATTAAGATTTTAAAAACATTCTAAAATAATTAAAACTTGTATTAAAGTCCTAACCTAAATCGTTAAATACTTATTAAGTCTACAATATTTAAAACATTTTGAAAGATAATTTGCTTAACTTAACTTTTTATAATATTGCAGTTTGAAAACCCACCCGAGAACTTCCCAGGTTTTACTCGAGTGACACTCGAGTTTCTCTCCATCTTCCCCCGAGTCGTTCTTCCTTCTTCTCATACCTTCTTCTTTCCTCCTTTTTCTTCTTTCTTCAGCTAAGTTTAAGTTTTAAACTTAAGTAACAGGGAACACTCCCATGGGTTAAGACTCTCAATCGAAGCAACCCATTCCTTTTCTCGAGTATCAACTCGAGTTACTAACCACCTTAAAATACCCTCGTACGATATCGACGCCGTGCACGTGCACCTCTGCCGCGATCACCTCCAGCCATTATTGCCATCATAGACAAGCCACTGACCATCTCCACTCTCTATCTCACCACCCAAAACCCAAAGCAAGTTCGTAATCAAAATCAAGCTCATCGGTTCCCACCAGGAACCCAATCATCACCAGTAAATCGCCTCGCATCCCCACATCAAGTCCCTGGCGATCACGAGACTCCGTCCATGGCTGCTTCGATAACCCACGAATCCTCTCCTCTGGTCCTATCCCACTCGATGCCATGATGACGTCGCGGCGTTCTTATCTTTCCCTCGACCAAAATGGACCTTTAAACCCTAAAATGCTCTCGTCCTATCGATTCTTGCAATATATAATTTTTTTAACATTTTTCCTGAAATCATCGATGGCCATACTTTCTTCATGCTAAGTTTTACCATCCAAAAATTCTTCGGCCACCAAAATTGATCGAAATGCATTTTCTGATCAACTATGAACTTCTCGTAAGATACTTAAAATCCAATTTTTGTTTTAAAAACCTCATTTTTAAATGTAGATTCAGATTATGTAATTGAATCAACAATTTATCACATTCAAATTTTAACATAATAATGCATGTTGCCTATAGAAGAAGATTCCCGGTGGTCATACTTCACCAACATGTTTAAAACAAATTTTAAAAGCTTGATTTATGTTTGAACAACTTATTTTATTTTAAACTGTAAGCCTATAAATGATTTGATGAAGAAGTTTTGAGTTTGGAATAACTATTTAACCCTGTAAATGCAAACAGAGAAGAACATGTAATAAGATTTTCACAGAACAACTCATATATATATACAGAGCTATATATAAAAAAATTACATATGTAACATAATACTATTCATGAATATCCTGCACAGATTTAAATATACTTAAGTCCTTATTTAAAAGTATGTTTATTCATAGTGAACGGAAGAACAAAGAACACTTTGTTGTTTGAAGGCTGTAGTATTGATCTTCCTTTTAAACTTGCTTTGTTTTCTTTGAATGATGTTTTGAGTTTGTAAGAATGATGATACTTATTTTCTTTTTATGGTGTTGCTTAATTTTTTTAACTTTTTTTACTGAATGAACTGGAATAGGAAGATGAACACATACATATAGAGAGAACAGTTTGTATAAGGGGAAGGTTTTAACTGGTTAAGCTTCTTTTATTTGAATAGATTTTTTCATTCTTTCTTTGACTAAAGATTTTTTTTATAACTTAAATGACTCTTACATATTTCGGCTGAGATGATTTTCATATGTGTGTGAGAAGAAAGCATTTAATGCAATGTTTCCCATTTTTTCTACATATAATCCTATTTGAATTTTGTAGGTACATTCTTGTTCTGTAGATATTTTTTTCTTTATACATGTACATAGATGTTTTTTATCTATCTTCTTGCATGCATAGACAACTCACATACATATATACATGTACTACATATGTTTACTTAAGTATTTATATTTTATTTTTACTAATTATACTTAGTTCAAGTATATAATTTAAAAGGAATGATTATTGATCTCTTCTTACATATTATTTTATATTTTTTTTAACGAAAATGGATTAAAAGCCTATTTATACCTTTAATAAATAATCATACATATTATTTTTCCAAAGTATAATCTTTAAATCCAATTCATTTTGAATTTCCAAATCAAAATTTTATTTATAATCCAATTCAATTGAAAATATTTAATTTGAATTTCAAATCCAAATTTATAGAATAAATAAGTATATATATCTTATTAAATTTGAAAAATTCAAATAAATCAACAATTTAACCCAAAAATTTAATTTAGTTACAAATTTAAGTTCGTTTTTAAACCGGGATCGTTACATTTTTAGTATGGTGAAAGTTGAGATAATCGGAGTTAGTCGATTTTAGGTATTTTGCCAATTCCTATAGATCGGCGGTGACCAGAGGTTTTTGGTTGTTCTTGGAGGTGGAGGATAGCTCGATGGTCTCGAGAAAAATAGTAGAAGATTTTATTAAGGGCTGGGGTGGTAGGCCAGCGATGAACTAGGGTTTGAAGGGGTGTTTTAGTCAAATGTATTGGTGAGCTTCCTGTGACGTCGATTGATCACCGGGGGTGATCGCGATAGGGGGATATGGTTCTTCGAAGTGTGGAATAGCTTTGGGTAGGTCGGCAGGTGATCCAGTTGTCAGAGTTTGTATGGCGTGGTGATTTTGTTAACTGAGTCTGGTTCTAGTTGAGTGCTGTTATACTCGATTTCAAACTACGGCGATATCGTAGGTTTTGGTTATTCGGTTGTTTTGAGATGGTTGTTGTCGACTCGTCGATGTCGGTAAAGTCGATCGTAGGTGATTATTGTGGTGTGCACAGATACTTGTCGTATTGGCGGTTTGATGTTGAATTTGGAAAGAAGGGGGTAGCTCGTGTTTGGATCAAGTTTTCTTCATGTTCGACTCGAAGTCAAGAGAGGTAGAGCGAAACCCGAAGATAAGCTCGGGTAAGCAAGAGATTGGCTCAGATAAAACGAGTGTTAGTCTTGGGTTTGTAATTTATACAGTTTTGAAATTTAAATTTAATGAGTTTTTCATTCAATTTCTTAATTTATTTTTGTAAGATAATGAATATTTATTTAGGTTTGAATAAATTAAAGGTTTTAAAATATTTTAATTTATCAAGTTTAATGTGTTTTGGATCCTTTATTAATTCTTAATTTTGTTTTAAATAAATATAATGGTATAATTAAGAAAATTAAATGTCTTTTATCTACTTAAAGAAATTTTAAATTAAATTAGGCTATAATGATAATTTATCACAAAGGATATTTAAAATAATATTTAAATAATGATTTTATAATTAATAAAGATAAATAGTTTATCTTTTAAAATTATTAAGGTCTTGAGTAATTTCTTAATTAAATTTGAAAGATGATGTTAATTATCTAATGTCATTAATCAATGATCGGTTAATTAATATGAATAATTAAAGGTTAATTTATAAATTGATTTCTAAATAGTTTCTAATGAAGTATTCAAATTAAAATAAAGAACTTATCTTTACTTAATTAAGATTGTTGTTTACAAAGGGTAATCAATTAGTAAAATAATTTAAAGTTAATTACCTATTGTAATTAAGGATAATTATTTAATGAAGTGCTTTAATGGAAAATTAGTGAATATGATTAATTAAAAGATAATTAATCAGTGTAAGTGATTATGGAATAATCGATTTATGTAATAAATTATGGTAAAATAAATTTATAAAAGTAATTAAGTATAATTACTTAAACGAAAGTGATTAAAGAATAATTACATAATGGAAAATAGTTATTGGATAATTAATCAGGATAATTAATGAATTCAGATTAATTAATGTAAGTAATTAAAGGTAATTAATCACTTAAAGATAATTACTTAATCAAAAGTAATTAATTAATAATTAAAGTTATTAATCAAATGATTGAAATTGATTGGTGTATTAATATAAGTAATTAGGGATAATCATTTATTGTAATTAATTAACGATGATTAATTAAAACGATAATTAATTAAGGGTTAATTAATTGATTACGGTGATTAATTAGTTAAAGAATAATTAAATAATTAAGGGTAATTATTAAATGATTAAAAGTAAATTAATTAATAATTAAAGGTTAGTTAATTTATTATTAAAGATTAATCAATAAATGATTAAAGAATAATCAATTAAAATGGTTTGTAATTATTTAATGGTAATTAACTAGAATTTGAAATTTATTCATAAGTAATTAATCTGATTTAAATTTATAAGATGATTAATTAATCTTACTTACCGATGTTTGGATTACATCGAATGCTTTAGATTGTTTGATATCTCTACTGTGGGACGCTTTGTGACATGAATTGTTTTGATTTGAGCTGTTATGAATGTAATTTATTTATCTGTGCTGAATTTACATATTTATATGTGAATCCGTGAATGAAGATAAGCGCTATAGGATTATACCGCTTATCGATATTGCTGTGTTTGGATTGTGATGATTGATGATATTGCACTATTGTGTAAAACCCCTAGACTACACCTTACACACACAATTATGGATTGCATGAGGAAATTGGTTAAGTCACATATATTTTGAAATCTAAATATTATTTGTTTAAAAGTTGAAGTTTGAATCCAAATGGTTTTAGGAAATAGAATTGAGTTAAATATGAAAAGCCTTTGAAAGGAAAGTTTTGAAATTGAAATTTAGTTTTGAATATACTATATCTTGTTAAATGTTATTTGAAATGTTTTGGAAATCATGGTTTGAAAGGTTTATACAATTTATATTTGGATTTAAAGACTATTTTAAATAAATTGTTTTGGGAATTTGAATTTAATTTAAATAAGAACTGGCCAATAATACTGCAATTTGTTGATTCTCTGGTTTATACTTTTAAAGGCTATAACTTGTGTATATTTGATCAAATTTTTTCGAAGCAAAATGTATTGGTTTTAAAATGATAATAGCTTTCAAATAAAGAAAGGATTTCTAGTTTTTGTTGATAGGGGCTTCAAATTTGAAATGGAATAGTTTTGAAAGCTAGGAATGAAAATTTGCTAAAGATTTGTGAACTTTGTTTCCAAAATAAGTGGATATTAAAGGTGTATCTTTCATATAAAAGATTTGAATTGTAAATAGTTTTGAAAGCTATGAATTAATATTGTGAAAGATTGGTGAACTTTATGAAGTGAATCTTTTTTTTAAAGATTTGAAAATGGTAATTTGTTTATACCATTTGAAGGAAAGTTTTGGGATTTATGTTGTGATTTAACTAAGATCCCATATATCCATATGCTTTCGCTCAAATTCGGTTTAGTCGGGAGAGGACCTTCTGTCATATAACCCATTCCGAATAATGATACGACGTTATGGATTGCATTTGAAGACCGTTGGTGGAGACCGAATAATTTCGAAATCGAAAGGATGAACTGTCGAATGTCTCTGCACCGAATGGCCCCGGTATAGAGATTTCATCACCCTTTCTGATGGGGAGTTCAGATGTGATTATGGATTATCCAGATTGCAAGGGCTTCTTCGAAAGTGCCTTCGGTTGTATTCGAACCCGGAACAGACTTGTATAGATGTATGTCTGACGTTACACTATGAGATGTAAAGTTGGCTTTCATCAAATACATTTCTGTTTGGTGGTGGAGAATTTATTCTCCTAGCTTAACACCCTTCTCTAAGACGTACGAGCTTAGAGGTTATGTTGTTTGTTGGTTACTAGTGATACACTCCCAATTTGGTAATATGGCATACGAAGTGCTGTTGATCATGTGTTGATCGAAGCATGGCTTTTGTGCAAAGTGTAGCTTTATGGACGTGACCTCATCGGACCTCACAAACCTAAATGGTCGAAACAAGATAGATGCGGCAAGGTTATTTGGGGGTAGCGCCCCATGAGGGTATGTCCATTTCCTTCGGGATAGAAGTGGTATCATGTATTGGAGTACAAATACTTAACTTATGTGGTTGTTGTAAACTTATTGCTTTGTGGTTGTTAATTGAGAGGTGCCTCGAAGAAAGGTCGGTTACGACCGTGGGGTGGCATACTCGTGTAGTGGTTACCTGGTTACAGAGGTAATCCGGCCTTGTGTTGGCAGAGATCCGGCAAGGTTCTCGAGGCGTCCCTCCAGAGACATACCCATGTGGCCCAGGAAGTTCCTTAGCCTGACCATTGTTGGAAATCCAATCATCAATACGCGCTTTGTATGGTTTTAGTTGTTGAAACTTCCATTTAACATGGTAGCTATAGTAGGCATACTATAATGGTACGTATAGTGGCTAAGATTAATATTATACTTGCAAATGTTTTCCACTATGCGCTAGTAATAATATCAAAAGGATTTCGCGTATTAAGCATGTTTGACTATCATAAAGAGAAATCTCCCCCAAGTGTGCGATTGCATTGTGTGTGTGCCGGGAGGTATTATGGTAGTGGCATTTTCCAAAAAGCATTGAGGATTTCTTTTAAATTCTTTTGTTTTGTTTTTGATAAAGATAATCTGCTTTCGTTTGCTCACACCTGTCACGACCCGCAGTTCAGCGTTCAAAAATCAACATCAAATACCTCACTTGTATTCGACTGTCGGAGATTCAAACGTTGAATTTCAGTTTCGATGGAGCTTATAACAGCAATTAGATGAATAATAAACAGCGGAAAATATAACTGCCAACATCAGTATCCCAGATACAACATCACAAACATCAGAGTATTTATATACATATACAACACAACTCCAAAAATTAACCATCACAAAAGGACAACATGTGATCATCCCAAGGAAGTCTTCAAGGAGATAAAGCAATAATGAACTTCCAAACTGAGAACCTCGAGATCCAAAAGTTTCCAAAATCTCTCCAAGATAAACCTTCAAAACTAGTAGCCTCCAAACCATAAAACTCCAAGATCCAGCTAGTACCAAAACACAGAAGACCTGCAACTAGGCTGGCCGTGTGGAAATTATGGGCACCCAGAGTTTAGAAAGGAAACAATAAACTCCGGGTCAGTCATAGGACTGGTATGAGTAAAAAAAACAGTTGCTTTGAAAATAGAAGCAGTTTATTTTAAATTTAAAACAAACAAAAGGATTTGAAAGATGTTCGCAGTGCTTTTTGAAAATGAAATTGCCATAAGGCTTCCCGCCTCACACACAATGCAAACGCAGATTTGGGGAAGGTTTCCCCTTATGACAGCCAAAAATGCTTGATACGGGAAAAATTCTTTGATATTATTACTAGTGCATAGTGTAGAAAAACATTTCAAAGATATAATATTAATCTTAGCCAGCATAGACATTTCATACTATGCCTACTATAGCTACCATCTAAATAGTGGTGACCACCATAAGTAAATGGCAGGTAATACAACTAAAACCGTACTGGGTTCATATTGGTAATTGGATTCCTAACAAATGGTCAGGCTAAAGAACTTCCTGGACCACATGGATACGCCTCTGGAGGGACGTCCCGAGAACCTAACCGGATCTCTGCCAACACAAGGCCGAGTTACCTCTATAACTAGGTAACTACTGACACGAGTTTGCCATTCCCCGGTTGTAACCAACCTTTATCCGGGGCCCTAACATAAATCACAAAGGAATTGGTATAATTGCGATATCCACATAAGTTAAGTATCAGGGCTCCATACCATGATACCACTCCTATCCAGAAGGAAATGCACATACCCTAAACGGCGCTACCCCAATAACCTTGCTGCATCTTTCCTGTTTCGACCATTACTGGGTTGTGAGGTACGACGAAGTCTCGTCCACAAAGCTACGCTTTTTACGAAAGCCATGCTTTGATCATCTAATGATCAATAAATGATCATCAATACACCGCAGCACTTAGCGTGCCACACTACCAAGTTAGGAGTATATCGCTGATAACTTCAACTACATAACCTCTGAGCTCGTACGTTTCAGAGAAGGGTGTTAAGCTGAGAGAATATATTCTCCGCCACCAACAGATATGTATTTGAAAGAAATTGGCTTTATATCTCAAACTGTAGTGTCAGACACACGACCATACAAGTCTGTTTCGAGTTCGAACAGAACAGAAGGCACTTCGTCTAATAAAGAAAGAAGTCCTCGCAAATCCGGGCGTCTACAATCCCGATCGGACTTCCCATCACTTAGGGAATCCCTATACCGGAGCAACTCAGTGCAGAGACAATCGATAGGTTATATTATCGTTTTTGGAGACACCCGGTCTTCACCGCCGTTCTTCAAATCCAATCCATTCATCGAATCACCATTCAGAATGGGTTATATGACACAAAGGTCCTCTCCTGGCTAATCCGAATAGTGAGCGCTCAAATTTAAAACATGTGGGTATATCAATCACAAAGGTTCACTTTCAAGCATCGGTGTGGGTTTCGGATAACAAACTGAAATCCGACTCCCTGTCGCATCGAAGTTTAAATGCCGTTTTACGGGCAGAAGGGGTTTCACAAACATATAGGAACAAATCACAAATCACAGATAGTATAGCTTGGCATAAAGAATTTAAATCATAAAGCATCACAAATAAAATCAAAGATGTCCATCAAATATATTACACGATAGTTATCGATCATGTCCCCCCAAGATAGCTTAATTGTGTGATTTAAACCAATTAATCATATATTTAATTTCATTAATTATCTTTTAATCAATGATTTTTTATCCTTATTTAAAATAAATCAAATCTTTTATTATCTTCATAATTAACTCATCACTTAATTAATTACCCTAATAAATTTATTATTAATTATTCATAAATTAAGTCCTAATTACTCTCATTAATTTATATTTCCCCTAATTAATTATCTTAATAAGTTAATCCTAAATAATCATTGAATATTAAGCAATTAATTTAAATAATTTATTTCAAGTAAATCATTTAATCTTTAACACCATTTTTTTATTTACATTTCATAACAAAATTTTCTTTTAATAAATAATTCGACAAGAATTAATTTAAATTAATTTACTTAAAAGAAAAATATCTTACTTAAAATTAAGTTGTTTTAAATATAAATCAAAACCATCTTTTAAAATATGAATTTTAAAAATTTTAAAAGTTTTGAAATTTCTTATTTTCATTTGGCAAAATTCACTATTTTCCGACTTTCCCTGAATTCCCTTCGAGTCCTCCCCGAGAATTCTTTCTACTTCCCTCGGGTTCTCTAAAATTTGACACGAGTGACTCAATTTTTTTAAAAAATTTGGTTAAGTACAAAACCAACCTGATACCATGCTTATTTGACCCGAGTACACCTTCGAGTTTTCACCTATTTCCCTCGTGCCATGCTTCTAGCTTACTCCTCGTCCTTCCCAACCCATCACACTGACATACCACCATAGCCACGTGCATGTGCACCGGCACCGGAGGCGACTCCGACCACTGGAGAACATTCTCGCATGTCAACCATCAACCCAGCAACCATCACCAGTCATCGACATGCCCTATCTCCCCTCAAATCAAAATTTAGCTATCGGAGGTCGAACTGGAAATCCACTGCTCGACTAAAACCACCCCGACCACGCGACGCCAACCACCTGGCTTTGCACCACTGTGTCTACACCATCTCTGATCACCCACAAAGCTATCCCTAGAATCTCCTCGAACTCGATGCAACCAAGAATCATTTGCGACCCACTATTCAACCGAGACTAAAACTAGGTTTAGGAACCTAAACCTATTCACCACCGACGCCACGATGGTCAATCACCTCTCCGATCATTTTTTTTCAGTCTTTCCAGTCACCCACCCATCTCCAGATGAAGCCAAGAGGCCCCCGATCACATAGGTCGAACGAAATTGCCCAAAAACGAATTTACATTTATTTCCAAATTTATAATTAAATATTGTTAAAAAATTCTGATTCTAGTCTTAAAAATCATGGTTTCCAAAATGGGTTCAAGTGATAATCCTGAATCAATAAATTTTTATATTGGAATTTTATTATATTTGAGCCTTTTCCTGTAATTTCCATATTTCTTGAAGTCTTTGCTATGGTTTAACTTTAAATTATTTTTATGGGTTGAATACTGTTAAAACGAACATCTTTTGTTTAGAAGATATTGTCTGATATGATTCGGAGAGATGGGGAATGATTTTAAACAAATGAAATGGCATGTGAGCCTCGAAGTTCATCTTTGTCTGATTTTTATCAATACCCAGTTTCAAAACAATTATACAAACACATCTTCAAGCATACAAAACTAATTAACTTCATCCATATTCCACATGTATCAGATTTGAGGTGTTTCAAGTTTAAGAAAAAAAACAGAGGGGTTGAACTGGAATTGAGATTTAAAACTAATAACAGGAAGGTACAAACTCTATATACATACAGATAGGCAAAGCAACATCAACAAAGTGATTTATTTGCATCATATATTTGTTGCTTAAGAAGCGGATTTTTTTTTCACTGTAACTAAAGTGTTACAGGAAGAGAGAGACAGAAAAACAATGTTTTCCAGGGAAATAAAAACACAATCATACCATTCACTCAGTTTAGAGCTATCACATTCATGCAGGAGTTCAAGGCACAAAAGAGTTTAAACAACATAGGTTTACTCACAGCAATATATGATTAAAAGAAAACAGAGTTTACTCACTTTTTTTTCAAGAGAGTTCCCTGATGCTCTTACAAAACAGAGATAATGCTGGCAATTCTTTTCTACTTGATTTTGAAATTTAAATTTGCAAAGAGGAGTCTTTCCTTTTTACTTCTTCAACTAGAAACCTAAAGCAGATTTAAAGCTTTGATCTTTATTTTATTTTTCCTTACAATTTATAGGAAGTTATTGTATAAGTTTGTTTGCTTAAATAAAAAAAAATACTTAAGAAAAGGAAGGACACTTGTTACTTTTCTTCTTCTATTGAATTACACTTGTCACTATGTTAATTCTAAATTTAACACTTGTAACAAAAAAAATTTCTACTTTTATTAACCAAGTATTTTACACCATTTAACTTGTATTTGTACTTACACTTTTTTTTATTAAAGACATTAGTTTTTATGTTAATACATATTATTGTTAACCTCATTCCAGCCTACAAGTTAAAGGAGTCAACGAGTTAAGGCCTGGGATGAGCCACGACTTAAGGTGTTTAACGGCTCAGGAAGGATCTACGACTCAGGAAGCCTCACGACTCATCGAGTCACCGACTCAATAAGTTAATGACCTAAAGCTCAAAGCGACTTAAAGGGTTACGACTCAAGGGGTTAACGGTTCACAAGGCAGGACGGCTCAATAAGTTACCGACTCATCAAGACTATCGTCTCAACGACTCATGGTAAGCGGTGACTCAGAGTTGACAACGACTCAGTGGATCAACGACTTAACGACTTGAAGGAGTAGAGTGGCTTAACTAGTTAACGGCTCACAAGACAGACCGACTCAATGCATTACCGACTCATCAAAGGTATTGCCTCAGCGACTCAACAAGTCCACGACTCATCATAAGAAACGACTCAGGACTTGGCTTAGAATCCAACAAGAGAATGAGCTAGCGAGAAGACCAAATGCTTAATCAGATAAGCCGGCCACGACTCAACTTGACTCGGCCACGGCTTAGCCTGAGTCGGTCACGACTCAGGACTTGGGCGAAAAATTTCTATCCAGATTTGCCTATAAATACATGGCCACCCCCAACATTCAGGGGACTTTTGGCTCATTCATTTCAAGCGCCGTTACTCTGCTGTATTCTGAACTACTTCAATACCTTCAAGGAACTTCACGAAGAAATCAAACATGTCTAACATGTGTTCAAAGATTTGGATCCACATTGAAGTTTAGGCTACTTGTTCTAAGTCACTTGAAACTCAAAGTGTGTTGTAATCAAAGTGTAACTGCATTGACTTGTAATCAAATCGTCAATAAAGATATTCAAAGTGGACGTAGGCTCTCTCTTAAGCCGAACCACTATAAAATTGCTGTTGTTTACTGTTTTTTCACTATTATCTGCTTATAATCTGTTCCCGAGCTATCGGGTGGTGCTTTCACAATCTCACTTCATACACCGGGGTGTTAGCGTTCAAATTTTAGCGTTAACATTTTTGGTGCTTGCACTGAGAATTGAACTCAGGTGAACTATCATCATTGCTTCACGGAGGTTTGTAGAGAGAATTTCCTTGAAAACCAGAAGTCTATCCGAGATTATGGCTCCTGGAAGGAAAAGTAGATCTGTCAGATCTGGGAATATTCAAGAGGGAACCTCCGCTTCCCCTATATCGAATCAAGCCACTCCAGCTGTCGGAGTTACAAAGGCAGAGCTGGATGCTGCAATCTTAGGGCTGAACCAACAGATCAATGCCCAAAATGCACAATTCGAGGCTCAGAATGCCCAGAATGCCCTAATTCTGAATAGGTTGAACGATTTGCTTGAGGCAAACCGTCAACCGGCAGGTAATGAAAGGAATTTTGCTTGCAACATTCATGAGGCTGAAGAAAGGAATGCTCCTGAAAGGGCTGCTAGCCCCTTTGAACAAACACTTCCTGAGGTTGGTGGATCTAGAACTCGACATGATAAGGAGTATCTTTCTGGAATGGTCCGACAAATCATGAAAGAGAGTATGCAGAGGGTTGAAGACGAGAAAGAATGGGGTTTGGCCCCAAGTAAAACTCCATTTACTGAGAAAATCTTAAAGGCTGAATTCCCAAGGAAGTTTGTCCCTCCAACCATTCCAGCTTACAAGGGGACAAGTGATCCGAACGAATTCTTATACAAGTATGATTGGCACATGACAGGTGCCAGAGCCTCTGATGAAATAAAGTGCCAATATTTTCCTGTGTATCTCGAAGGTGTAGCTCTGCTTTGGTTCACCGAGCTTCCAGTCCGATCTATAGATCAGTTTTCTGACTTAACCCGGAAATTCAAGGAGCAGTTCAGACTATATGCCTCAAAATCCAAGGATATCATGTCACTGTCGAGTTTGGAACAGAATCCAGGTGAATCTATCAGATCTTTCTTAAACCGCTTTAATATAGCACTAGTTGACGTGGACAATGCAGAACCGCGAATGATATTGACTTATCTGATGAAGGCTATTGACAAGTCAAGCGAATTTGGGAAATGGCTAAACATGAAGGAACCAAATTCCCTTGAAAAATTCTATAAAAAGCCGATGAATTCATACGCTTGGAAAGCCGTCCCGTACCGGTAAAGGCAGTATTGGAAAAAGCTGAAGATAACACTGTTGCTCCACGCAAGAATGAATCTGTAGGGCAAAAAAGGGAAAATAACAATGGGAAGAAACAGAGTAATCTGAAGAAGCCCCGATCCTTCAAGCCATCAGAGTATACTCCTTTATCAGATACACCGGAACGTATCTACCTTGCCACTAAAGATTCTGTTGACTTTCCTAAACCTCCTCCTCTAAGGACTGGGAAAAAGGCTATACAGAGTGGGAAGTTCTGCCGCTTCCATAATCAACCCAGTCACGAGACCGATGAATGCCGCCAGTTGAAAAATCTGATTGAAGAGTTGCTAAGGGAAAACAAACTGCAGCAATTTGTGAAAAAGAATAGCAACAATCCTGCTTCATCTAGTCAGGGGCAACAGGCTCCTACTCATCAGCCTAGGACGAGTGAGAAGGCTGCAGGGCATGAATCTGGAAGGCCCAATATCAATGTCATTACAGGAGGACCTCACCCAGCAGGCAGAAGCTGGGGTGAGATGGAAAGGTATACCCGAGCTTTAAAGTATGTACCGACCGAGGAAGATGTATTCGTTCTGGAAGGTGCTACGCCCTTGAAGCAACAAAGAACTTTCGATGATTCTGATTCTAGTCTTAAAAATCATGGTTTCCAAAATGGGTTCAAGTGATAATCCTGAATCAATAAATTTTTATATTGGAATTTTATTATATTTGAGCCTTTTCCTGTAATTTCCAGATTTCTTGAAGTCTTTGCTATGGTTTAACTTTAAATTATTTTTATGGGTTGAATACTGTTAAAACGAACATCTTTTGTTTACAAGATATTGTCTGATATGATTCGGAGAGATGGGGAATGATTTTAAACAAATGAAATGGCATGTGAGCCTCGAAGTTCATCTTTGTCTGATTTTTATCAATACCCAGTTTCAAAACAATTATACAAACACATCTTCAAGCATACAAAACTAATTAACTTCATCCATATTCCACATGTATCAGATTTGAGGTGTTTCGTGTTTCAGAAAAAAACAGAGGGGTTGAACTGGAATTGAGATTTAAAACTAATAACAGGAAGGTACAAACTCTATATACATACAGATAGGCAAAGCAACATCAACAAAGTGATTTATTTGCATCATATATTTGTTGCTTAAGAAGCGGATTTTTTTTTCACTGTAACTAAAGTGTTACAGGAAGAGAGAGACAGAAAAACAATGTTTTCCAGGGAAATAAAAACACAATCATACCATTCACTCAGTTTAGAGCTATCACATTCATGCAGGAGTTCAAGGCACAAAAGAGTTTAAACAACATAGGTTTACTCACAGCAATATATGATTAAAAGAAAACAGAGTTTACTCACTTTTTTTTCAAGAGAGTTCCCTGATGCTCTTACAAAACAGAGATAATGCAGGCAATTCTTTTCTACTTGATTTTGAAATTTAAATTTGCAAAGAGGAGTCTTTCCTTTTTACTTCTTCAACTAGAAACCTAAAGCAGATTTAAAGCTTTGATCTTTATTTTATTTTTCCTTACAATTTATAGAAAGTTATTGTATAAGTTTGTTTGCTTAAATAAAAAAAATACTTAAGAAAAGGAAGGACACTTGTTACTTTTCTTCTTTTATTGAATTACACTTGTAACAAAATTTTTTTCTACTTTTATTAACCAAGTATTTTACACCATTTAACTTGTATTTGTACTTACGCTTTTTTTTATTAAAGACATTAGTTTTTATGTTAATACATATTATTGTTAACCTCGTTCCAACCTACAAGTTAAAGGAGTCAACGAGTTAAGGCCTGGGATGAGCCACGACTTAAGGTGTTTAACGGCTCAGGAATGATCTACGACTCAGGAAGCCTCACGACTCATCGAGTCACCGACTCAATAAGTTAATGACCTAAAGCTCAAAGCGACTTAAAGGGTTACGACTCAAGGGGTTAACGGTTCACAAGGCAGGACGGCTCAATAAGTTACCGACTCATCAAGACTATCGTCTCAACGACTCATGGTAAGCGGCGACTCAGAGTTGACAACGACTCAGTGGATCAACGACTCAACGACTTGAAGGAGCAGAGTGGCTTAACTAGTTAACGGCTCACAAGACAGACCGACTCAATGCATTACCGACTCATCAAAGGTATTGCCTCAGCGACTCAACAAGTCCACGACTCATCATAAGAAACGACTCAGGACTTGGCTTAGAATCCAGCAAGAGAATGAGCTAGTGAGAATACCAAATGCTTAATCAGATAAGCCGGCCAAGACTCAACTTGACTCGGCCACGGCTTAGCCTGAGTCGGTCACGACTCAGGACTTGGGCGAAAAATTTCTATCCAGATTTGCCTATAAATACATGGCCACCCCCAACATTCAGGGGACTTTTGGCTCATTCTTGCATGTCAACCATCCACCCAGCAACCATCACCAGTCATCGACATGCCCTATCTCCCCTCAAATCAAAATTTAGCTATAAGAGGTCGAACTGGAAATCCACTCCTCGACTAAAACCACCCCGACCACGCGACGCCGACCACCTGGCTTTGCACCACCGTGTCTACACCATCTCTGATCACCCACCAAGCTATCCCTAGAATCTCCTCGAACTCGATGCACCCGAGAATCATTAGCGATCCACTATTCAACCGAGACTAAAACTAGGTTTAGGGACCTAAACCTATTCGCCACTGACGCCACGATGGTCAAGCACCTCTCCGATCATTTTTTTCAGTCTTTCCAGTCACCTACCCATCTCCAGATGAAGCCAAGATGCCCCCGATCACATAGGTCAAACGAAATTGTCCAAAAACGAATTTACATTTATTTCCAAATTTCTAATTAAATACTGTAAAAAAATTCGGATTCTAGTCTTAAAAATCATGGTTTCCAAAATGAGTTCAAGTGATAATCGTGAATCAATGAATTTTGATAGTTGAATTTTATTATATTTGAGCCTTTTCCTGTAATTTATAGATTTCTTGAAGTCCTTGCTATGGTTTAACTATAAATTATTTTTATGGGTTGAATACTGTTAAAACGAACATCTTTTGTTTAGAAGATATTGTCTAATATGATTTGGAGGGATGGGGAATGATTTTAAACAAATGAAATGGTCTGTGAGCCTGGAAGTTCATCTTTGTCTGATTTTTATCAATACCCAGTTTCAAAACAATTATACAAACACATCTTCAAGCATACAAAACTAATTAACTTCATCCATATTCCACATGTATCAGATTTGAGGTGTTTCATGTTTCAGAAAAAAAACAGAGGGGTTGAACTGGAATTGAGATTTAAAACTAATAACAGGAAGGTACAAACTCTATATACATACAGATAGGCAAAGCAACATCAACAAAGTGATTTATTTGCATCATATATTTGTTGCTTAAGAAGCGGATTTTTTTTTCACTGTAACTAAAGTGTTACAGGAAGAGAGAGACAGAAAAACAATGTTTTCCAGGGAAATAAAAACACAATCATACCATTCACTCAGTTCAAAGCTATCACATTCATGCAGGAGTTCAAGGCACAAAAGAGTTTAAACAACATAGGTTTACTCACAGCAATATATGATGAAAAGAAAACAGAGTTTACTCACTTTTTTTGAAGAGAGTTCCCTGATGCTCTTACAAAACAGAGATAATGCTGGCAATTCTTTTCTACTTGATTTTGAAATTTAAATTTGCAAAGAGGAGTCTTTCCTTTTTATTTCTTCAGCTAGAAACCTAAAGCAGATTTAAAGCTTTGATTTTTATTTTATTTTTCCTTACAATTTATAGAAAGTTATTTATAAGTTTGTTTGCTTAAATAAAAAAAAATACTTAAGGAAAGAAAGGACACTTGTTACTTTTCTTCTTTTATTGAATTACACTTGTCACTATGTTAATTCTAAATTTAACACTTGTAACAAAATTTTCTTCTTCTTTTATTAACCAAGTATTTTACACCATTTAACTTGTATTTGTACTTACACTTTTTTTTATTAAAGACATTAGTTTTTATGTTAATACATATTATTAAAAGAAAGTGTTTTGAATTTTTAATATGTATTAAATAATCCCTATAGATATGTATATATGAATATAAACTATTTTACCCAACACCTTATTTTAAAATTCAAATTAAAATAGAAAATCAATCTAATATATAAATTCAAATCTACCCATGTATGCACACGTACACGTGTATATTTATATATATATGAATAAAAGTTAGATTCAATGATTAAAAACTTTTAATGATTCAAAATTTTCAAACTTAAAAGAAATTTCAAAATTCTTATTCATTTACATCATCATCTATTTATTTATTCTTTATTTTATAATTTGAACTTTTTAATTTTTTATCAAAAAAGTTCTACTTTTGTAATTTATAAATTGATGAATTTTGGTATGTTACAGATTTCCCCCCTTAAGAAAATTTCGTACTCGAAATTTGAAAGAGAGAGAAAAGCAAACAAAGAATACACGAATTCAGAAAAGAATAGAGAAACAGCTTACCAATTTAAGCTGAGATGTTATCCCATTTTTTGGACAAAACTGGAATATCAATGTTGTGTGCGTTTCCACCACGACCAGGAGCAAAAAGAAGCATTCGGCATCTCATTCGGCATAGCCCATTCGGAATTGAACTTCAAAGAGCTCGTCCGGCACTCCCACCATTCGGCATTCCCATCTCCCTGAGTTATCCGGTAATGGCTCATTCGGCATTCTCTAGTAGGAAGGGTCACTCGGCATTCTCAACATAAGATCCATTCGGTAGTTCCACCGGACCAACCACCGATCCACGAGGCTACCGAACCAAACTTCCCCCCATGCCGAATGTAGCCTCACCGGATCAACCACCCTCTACCAAACAACCGAACCCAGTGACCACCGGACCACCGAACCATACTTCTACCACCGAACGTACTCCACACATCCCAACGCCGAACCAACTGCCTCACGACCCACAACCGAACCACCATCGCCGGACCATTCATGGCCGGACCAACACAACCGAGCCTACCACATCCCTCCTCACCGAATGAATCTCCATCCCACTCCATCACCGGTCCAAGCTCCATACCAAATGAAAGCACGGCCGAACCGAAGAATGCCGAACCAAAGTTGCCAGTCCAGATTGCTTCAGTCCGGGCCCACCAGCAGCTATACACTTCCAAGACCCCTGCCCCCAGCCTCACTCTATAAATAGAGGGGCAGGGGTACAACAATGGCGGACAAGTTTGAGAGCTCAAACCTGGAAGGAACTTTCAAACAACTTTCATACACTTGTACTACAAGCTTTGTACTTGTAATCGGATTGGAAAAGGAGAATAACATATAAAGTGGACGTAGGCACACTTTGGCCGAACCACTATAAATCTGTGTGTCTTTTACAGTTTGGTCCCTGCTTTTTACGTATTTGCATAAACCACCTAAATCACTACGAACAACATAAAATCAACTAAACCATACAACTTGGAGCTGTTTCCCATCTTTTTTGCAAACGTATTTGAGTTATTTGCTGACATCTGTGATTTGTGTTTGAATATCGCCGACTTATATTCATACACTGGTGCTTTCACGGTATTGGGTGTTTGCGGCCATTTTTTACGCAAACATTTTGGTGCTTTCACTGAGAAGAACCAGCTCCCACTACATCGGATAGAAGTTTGGATTTGGAAGACAATGACTAGGCAAAACAGTAGAAGGCTAAGGGCTGAGAGAAGCCAACAAGGAGGAAGTCAACAAGCATCCTCCGGAGGTGAGGAAGGACCGGCTTCGATCTACATAACCCGGGATGAGATGGAGGCTATAACAAATTCACTGCAAGAGAGGTTGCTGAAAAGTCGACAGGAAATGATGCAAACTTTCTTGGAGCAAATGAGAGCTGCAGGAATGCAGAATTTAGGAACAGCTACAACGGCTATGGATGCAGGACAAGAAGCTAGGGTTATGGAACCCAATGAAGGACAAGATACGGAGCCAGGTGGCAATCAACAAGGGCTTGGGGGCAGGCCCACAGGATTCAACACAGGAGAACCTTTGGAAGGAGTTCAACAGGCTAGAACCAACGTTGCTGCTAACGACACACATGAAGAGTATGTACCGGAGTTCCCTCGGGGGCAACCCCCGACAGACAACGGTGGATTGGTAGATATAATCAGAAAGACTGTGCGAGGTGGTTTGACCAACGGAGACTTGGAAGGAGTAAACAGGAGTCCATTCACTCGGGAAATAAGGATGGCTCAGAATCCACCTAAGTTCAAGCTACATAGCGTGGAGGTATACAATGGCAAGGAAGACCCTACGGATCACTTGATGAGATACACCAGACACATGGAGGTGCTGGGGGCATCAGAGGAGGTGATGGCCCGATGCTTCCCTTTGTACTTGACGGACTTAGCTGCGATGTGGTTCAGGCAGCTGGAGGAAGGATCTATCAGGACTTGGAGGGAATTGGTGGAAAGGTTTTTGGGACAGTTTCGGGTTCATGTCAAGAGACCGAAGAACGTGATGACATTGACATCGGTAAGGCAAAGGACGGATGAACCGCTTAGAGCTTTTCTAACTCGATTCAGTGCCGCAGTCGCTTCGGTGGATCGGCCCGATCCATCGATGGTTTTAATGGCAGCAGTATCAGGAGTCAGGGAGAACTCGGATTTCAAGGTATCTTTGATACGAGATCCCCCACGGAATCTCGACGAATTCTTTCATGAGGCAGAAAGGTTCCTTCGACAAGAAGATGCGAGTACGGATTTAAAATTGAAAAAGGTTAATGCAGTTGAGGGGGGAGGACCATCCAGCGATGGTTCGGATAAAAACAAAGGAAAAAGGAAGTTGGACGGTGATTCTGGAAATGCTAGGAAGCAATGGAAGGATCCAAGGTTTTCCACATATACAGGATTGAACGAGACACTAGAGCGGATATACCTGGATACTAGAAATTGCCTTCACTACCGGAGGCCGGCTAGGAGAGAACCAACAGAACGGGAAAGGGCATCGGGAAGGCACTGTCTCTTCCATGATTTGGATGGACACGACACCAACAGCTGCAGGCACTTAAAGGACATAATTGAGGAACATGTAAGGAATGGACAACTGCCACAATATGTTGGACCGCGGAGTGCAACGGCGAGGCAGGAGCAACCACCGCCTACCTCAAGCTACGATGGTGGGAGGCCCAGGAATGATGGTCGGTTGATCGTCCCTTAACCAGGTTAATATGAAATAAGTAGCAAACTATTGGCAAGCAACCAAGTCATTTACACATGTACGGGGACGGAGATAGCCCCTAGGCATGCTCTGAATGATGATAAACTGCGACGCTATGGTTTGTGAAATTTATCTTTTTCTTTTGGATTGGACAATGCTTTTCTTTTTGGTTTTCGGTTTTGGAGCTCGGATTGAGCTCCTGGTTTTTTCTTGCTTTTTGGTTTGGATTTTCCTTTGGATGATTGTTTTCGGTTTTGAATGCTGGTTTGGATTTCTGGTTTTCTGGATTTTGGATTTGGATTTTGGATTCTTGATCTGGATTCTGGATTTGGATTTTGGATTTAGATTTTGGATTGGATTTTGATTGGATTTTTATCTGATTTTTGATAAACGGTCGTCGGGTATGGATTATGCCTGGCAAGGGGTGAGTCGCTTTGCCCGAACATGGTAAATTGACTCATTCAGGTCGTCGAGTATGGACTATGCTTGGCAAGGGTCCGGAGTGACCAGGATTCGGCCTAGGACTTAGGCCCTATATTATCAATCGTTATTTTCAGGTCGTCGAGTATGGACTATGCTTGGCAAGGGTCCGGAGAGACCAGGATTCGGCTTAGGACTTAAGCCATGGCATTGTACAGCGTCCAGGGACACTGGACCAAGATCGTCAAGTATGGATTACGCTTGGCAAGAACCCGGAGAGGTTAGCTCAACGTCCAGGGACACTGGACCAAGATCGTCAAGTATGGATTACGCATGGCTCAACGTCCAGGGACGCTGGATCACGACCGTCAGGTGTGGATTGCGCCTGGATCACGACCATCAGGTGTGGATTGCGCTTGGCAAGAGCCCGGAGAGGTTATAAATTTGGACATGGACCCAAAGAGGTCCTGGATTCGGTTGTTGGCCATTGGATAAGGATGGTTTGGGACTCCGTTGTCAAGTTCGGATGGACATGGAATTGGCTCAAGCTTTGGTTATTGGATTTGGAACTGGATATCGACTCGGAGCAGTCAAGGATGATCTACTCTGGCAATATGGCTATTGACATTGGATATTGGATTCGGGACTATTCAAAACACGCCTTGTTATCACAAGGCATGTTTTGGGGGGCAAAGTGTTATCCCATTTTTTGGACAAAACTGGAATATCAATGTTGTGTGCGTTTCCACCACGACCAGGAGCAAAAAGAAGCATTCGGCATCTCATTCGGCATAGCCCATTCGGAATTGAACTTCAAAGAGCTCGTCCGGCACTCCCACCATTCGGCATTCCCATCTCCCTGAGTTATCCGGTAATGGCTCATTCGGCATTCTCTAGTAGGAAGGGTCACTCGGCATTCTCAACATAAGATCCATTCGGTAGTTCCACCGGACCAACCACCGATCCACGAGGCTACCGAACCAAACTTCCCCCCATGCCGAATGTAGCCTCACCGGATCAACCACCCTCTACCAAACAACCGAACCCAGTGACCACCGGACCACCGAACCATACTTCTACCACCGAACGTACTCCACACATCCCAACGCCGAACCAACTGCCTCACGACCCACAACCGAACCACCATCGCCGGACCATTCATGGCCGGACCAACACAACCGAGCCTACCACATCCCTCCTCACCGAATGAATCTCCATCCCACTCCATCACCGGTCCAAGTTCCATACCAAATGAAAGCACGGCCGAACCGAAGAATGCCGAACCAAAGTTGCCAGTCCAGATTGCTTCAGTCCGGGCCCACCAGCAGCTATACACTTCCAAGACCCCTGCCCCCAGCCTCACTCTATAAATAGAGGGGCAGGGGTACAACAATGGCGGACAAGTTTGAGAGCTCAAACCTGGAAGGAACTTTCAAACAACTTTCATACACTTGTACTACAAGCTTTGTACTTGTAATCGGATTGGAAAAGGAGAATAACATATAAAGTGGACGTAGGCACACTTTGGCCGAACCACTATAAATCTGTGTGTCTTTTACAGTTTGGTCCCTGCTTTTTACGTATTTGCATAAACCACCTAAATCACTACGAACAACATAAAATCAACTAAACCATACAACTTGGAGCTGTTTCCCATCTTTTTTGCAAACGTATTTGAGTTATTTGCTGACATCTGTGATTTGTGTTTGAATATCGCCGACTTATATTCATACACTGGTGCTTTCACGGTATTGGGTGTTTGCGGCCATTTTTTACGCAAACATGAGATATCCACCTTGAATTTGGGATAAGACTTTTGCATACTGTCTTCTGTCTCCCAAGTGCAGTCCTTTGGATCTCCGCTCCATTGCACTTTAACCAGCTTCACAATTTTATTCCTTAATTGCTTGTCGTCTCGATCCACAATCTTAATTGGTTCTCTTTTAACTGATAAATTTGGTGTGATCTCTAGATCTTGTTGTGCTGCTTCTTCGATAATACTGTCTGGATCGGGCACATATTTTCGAAGATGTGAAACATGAAATACATCGTGTATGCCGGATAACCAGTTAGGTAGTTGCACTCGATATGCTAGAGGACCAATCCTTCCCAAAATAGGAAAAGGACCAATGTATCGCGGTGCCAACTTACCAGGTTTCCCAAATCTTAGCACACCCCGCATTGGAGATACTTTCAAGAAAACAAAATCTCCAACTTGAAATTCCAAAGCTCTTCTTCTACGGTCGTAATAACTCTTCTGGCGACTCTAAGCAGTTATTAAAATTTTTCGGATAAAATCGACCTTTTCAGTGGCTTCCTTAATCATGTCGGGTCCAAGAACCAGTCTATCACCGGATTCAATCAGCATGCCAGTGATCGACACGGTCGACCATATAGAGCCTCAAAAGGAGCCATTTTGATACTGGCTTGATAGTTGTTATTATATGAAAATTCGACCAAATGTAGATAGTCTTCCCTAGAACCACCAAAGCCGAGAATACAAGCTCGTAAAAGATCCTCTAATATTCGATTTATCCTTTCAGTCTGCTTATCCGATTGTGGATGATAAGCAGTACTGAAATTTAGCTTTGTACCCAACGTGTCCTGAAACGCTTCCCAAAATATACTAGTAAAGATCGGGTCACGATCACTTACTATACTACTCGGTATACCATGAAGACGGATAATCACTTTGATATATAGCTCAGCTAAACTTGTTGCCATCCAAGTGGATTTCACTGGAATGAAATGGGCAATTTTGGTTAGACGGTCCACTATAACCCAAATTGCTTCATTTCCCTTCTTGGTTCGTGGCAATCCGTCAATAAAATCCATTGATACCTGATCCCATTTCCATTTTGGCACTTCCAAAGGCTGGAGTAAACCTGCCATCTTCTTCTGGTCGCTTTTAATTTGCTGACAGGTAGCACATAGACTCACATATATGGATATATATCTCTTCATTGTCTTCCACCAGAAGGTTCTTTTAATATCTTTATACATTTTATTTACTCCTGGATGGATACTGAGTTTTGACTTATGGCATTCATCTAAAACTTCACGCATTAATTCTGGGATATCAGGGACACAAATTCTTCCTTTCAATCTTATAATTCCCCTACTATCCATCTCGAAACTAGTATCTTCACCTTGGCATATCCTTTTATAAATTCCGCGAAGAAACCCATCTTCTTTTTGCTGCCTCGAAATCTTTTTTAGAAGGGTAGGAGTGATAAGAAGATGAGCTTGAATAGCGTGCTTTCTACTCAAAGCATCAGCAACCACATTGGCTTTACCAGGGGTATACAAAATATCTAGGTCATATGACGCTAGAAATTCTAACCATCGTTGTTGCCGTAGATTTAAATCTTTCTGGGTTACGAGATACCTTAAAGATTTGTGATTGGTGAATAGTTCAAAATTTTCACCCAGAAGATAATGTCGCCAGATTTTCAGAGCGAAAATAACCGCTAAAAGTTCCAAATCGTGTGTCGGATAATTTTTCTCATGCGGCCGTAATTGTCTGCTCACGTAGGCAATTACTTTTCCATTTTGCATTAGCACTGCACCCAAACTGTCTACACAAGCATCAGTAAAGATGGATAACCCTTGGTTTCAATTAACGATAGCGAGAACGGGAGCGGTAGTTAATCTCCTTTTTAATTCCTGAAAAGATTCGTCACATTTTGGAGTCCAATTGAATTTAGCATTTTTTATCGTCAGCTTAGTCAGTGGACTGGCCGACTTAGAAAAATCTTGGACAAACATTCTATAATATCCTGCTAAACCTAGAAAACTTCGAACTTCTCTATGAGTAATGGGTCGCTTCCAGTCCAAAATTGATGAAATTTTGCTTGGATCAACAGAAATCCCTTCTTCTTTAACGATATGACCAAGAAATCTGACTTCCTTGACGCAAAAGTGACATTTAGAGAATTTAGCGAATAAGACATTCGTTCTCAATATTTCCAAAACAATTCTGAGATGTTCAACGTGTTCTTCTTCGGTTTTGGAATAAATCAAGATATCATAAATAAATACAAGGACAAACTTGTTCAGTACTTATCGAAACACACGTGTCATTAAATCTACGAAATACGCAGGAGCGTTGGTTAGTCCGAAAGGCATGACTAACCATTCGTAGAACATGTTAGGACCTTTGAAGGCTGTTAAATGAACACAATCCTCAGCTATTCGCAATTGATGGAATCCTTGATCTAAATCCATTTTAGAAAAGAATCGAGCGCCATGAAGTTGATCGAATAGATCGTCGATTCTAGGTAAAGGAAATTTGTTTTTGAGAGTTTGTTTATTGAGATCGCGGTAATCTACACATAATCTCAAAGATCCGTCTGATTTAGCCACAAATACGACGACTGAACCCCATTCGGAAACACTAGGGCGAATCAATCCTTTTTCTAACAAATCTCTAGTCTAATTGACTAATTCAATTCTTTCCATAGGTGCCATCATGAGACTTGCATGTACGATAGGACGGGCATTGGGTACTCAATCAATTCGGAATTCTATTTCTCTGTGTGGAGGTAAGGATTTTACTTCTTCAAATACGTCGGAAAACTCCCGAACAAAAGGTATAGACTCCAAACTGGTTTCAGGATATCCCAAAGTATACATTAATTTATCTCTCTTTGGACTTGGATCCTCACAAGAGATTTCAACAAAACTTCCAAGGTTTGTTTTGACTAAAATTGTCCAATCATTACAATCTAATTTAGCTTCGTATCTCGATAACTAGTTCATTCCAAGTAAGATTTCAAATTCATTAAATTCGTGGATATAAAGATTGAAAGGAAATTGATAGCAAGCATATGAAATAGGGACTTTCTTAAAATACAAACAAAGATTTGCGGGACCTCGAACTGGATTTTTCACGCAAATAGGGTCGTCAACAAATTCAGTTTTAAGTTCTAATTCATTTACGGTTTGTTGTGAGATAAAACTATGTGAAGCTCCCGTGTCAAATAAAACTCTAATAACTTTATCACAAATAGTAAGGTTACGTTCTAAAACACCTTTTCCCTTATCTGCTTTTGAAGTTGTAGGGTCTTCCTTTATCTCATATACATTCGCCACCTTTGCTTGTTTCAACACTGGGCAATCTTTAACAATGTGTCCAGGCTTGTGACAATTGTAGCATTCTCTAACTCCTTGATTATTCTTCGCAGGTTGTTCCTTCTTGACTTGCTTCTTCGGGTTCTTGCAGTTGTTTGAATAATGCCCCTTTTCTTGGCAATTGTAACAGGTTACATTTCTGGCCAAATTCCCTTGGTTGTTCCTCTTGTCCTTGCCTTGATGTGGCTTTTTACCCCCAAACTTTCTCTTCTTCCAATTTTGAATACTGGAATTTCTGCTTTCCCTTGGGATCTCTTGTATATCCAAGGAGGCATACCGATATCCCATATTGATAAGATCAGAGAAAGATTCTTTAATGTGCGCGGTCATCCTTTCGTGAAATTTCTTGTTCATCCCGCGAATAAAATTTTCATTTTTCTTCAAAGGCGTATTCACTAACTCCGGTTCGAAACGGGATAATTCATTGAATTTGTTTAAGTATTCTTTAAAAGATAAGGCTCCTTGCTTTAAGTCCAGAAACTCTTGATACATTCGTGAATTCCTGCCGATGGAAAATATCGCTTTTCGAACACCTCTTTGAATCGATTCCAAGAAAACTCTTCATCAGGTTCGTCTATTGTGACCGTTTCCCACCAAGCTGAATCTTCATTTTGTAGCGGCCAAGAAGCAATTAGATGCATTTGATCATCCTGCTGCTTAAGCCCCTTAAAAATCTTTTCACATGATCTTATCCAAGCCTGGGCCTCGATAATTGATTCTTTGCCAGTAAAAGGCCTACCACCCAGCCTTGAGAAACTCTTATGCAAATCAGCCAGATATGGCTGAGGTTGAGTAGGCACAGCTGCTTCCACTGAAGGAGAAACTTGACTGGCTGTTGTCGCATTTCCAGACCCCTAGCTCTACCTCTTCACCCACTCATTTTTCTATCTGTAATTAGTAAGAAACTTGATTCAGAAATTCATACGAGATATCTTAAGGAATATCAGGAGTTAAAGAGAATAGACTAAGAAAATTTTGGGTTTCAGTCTCGCTTTATATTCATTCTAGGGTATACTTCACCCTATCTCTAATGAGACATCTATAGTGTTATACTCCGTAGCTAAAGTTCTTACTCAACCTTTAGCTCTGATACCACTTATCACGACCCGAAGTTTAGCGTTCAAAAATCGACATCAAATACCTCACTTGTATTCGACTGCCGGAGATTCAAACGTCCAATTTTAGTTCGGATGGAGCTTATAACAACAATTAGATGAATAATAAACAGTGGAAAATATAACTGCCAACATCATTATCCCAGATACAACATCACAAACATCAGAGTATTTATATACATATACAACATAACTCCAAAAATAGACCATCACAAAAGGACAACATGTGATCATCCCAAGGAAGTCTTCAAGGAGATAAAGCAATAATGAACTTCCAAATTGAGAACCTCGAGATCCAAAAGTTTCCAAAATCTCTCCAAGATAAACCTTCAAAACTAGTAGTCTCCAAACCATACAACTCCAAGATCCAGCTGGTACCAAAACACAGAAGACCTGCTACTAGGCTGCCCGTATGGAAATTATGGGCACCCAGAGTTTAGAAAGGAAACAATAAACTCCGGGTCAGTCATGGGACTGGTAAGAGTAAACAAAACTGTTGCTTTGAAAATAGAAGAAGTTTATTTTAAATTTAAAACAAACAAAAGGATTTGAAAGAAGTTCGCAATGCTTTTTGAAAATGAAACTGGCATAAGGCCTCCCGCCTCACACACAATGCAAACGCAGATTTGGAGAAGATTTCCCCTTACGACAGTCAAAAATGCTTGATACGGGAAAAATTCTTTGATATTATTACTAGTGCATAGTGTAGAAAAACATTTCAAAAATATAATATTAATCTTAGCCAGCATAGACATTTCGTACTATGCCTACTATAGCTACCATCTAAACAGTGGTGACCACCATAAGTAAATGGCAGGTAATACAACTAAAACCATACTGGGTTCCTATTGGTAATTGGATTTTTAACAAATGGTCAGGCTAAGGAACTTCCTGGACCACATGGGTAAGCCTCTGGAGGGACGTCCCGAGAACCTAACCGGATCTCTACCAACACAAGGCCGGGTTACCTTTATAACTAGGTAACTACTAACACGAGTATGCCATTCCCCGGTTGTAACCAACCTTTATCCGGGGCCCCAACATAAATCACAAAGGAATATGTATAATTGCGATATCCACATAAGTTAAGTATCCGTGCTCCATACCATGATACCACTACTATCCAGAAGGAAATGCACATACCCTAAAGGGCGCTACCCCAATAACCTTGCTACATCTTTCCTGTTTCGACCACTACCGGGTCGTGAGGTACGGCGAAGTCTCGTCCACAAAGCTACGCTTTTTACGAAAGCCATGCTTTGATCATCTAATGATCAACAAATGATCATCAATACACCGTAGCACTTAGCGTGCCACACTTCCAAATTGGGAGTATATCGCTGATAACTTCAACTACATAACCTCTGAGCTTGTACGTTTCAGAGAAGGGTGTTAAGCTAAGAGAATATATTCTTCGCCACCAACAGATATGTATTTGAAAGAAATTGGCTTTATATCTCAAAGTGTAGTGTCAGACACACGACCATACAAGTCTGTTCCGGGTTCGAACAGAACAGAAGGCACTTCGTCCAATAAAGAAAGAAGTCCTCGAAAATCCGGGCGTCTACAATCCCGATCGGACTTCCCATCACTGAGGGAATCCCTATACCGGAGCAACTCAGTGCAGAGACAATCGATAGGTTATCTTATCGTTTTCTGAGACACCCGGTCTTCACCACCGGTCTTCAAATGCAATCCATTCGTCGAATCACTATTCGGAATGGGTTAAATGACACAAAGGTCCTCACCCAGCTAATCCGAATAGTGAGCGCTCATATTTAAAACATGTGGGTATATAAATCACAAAGGTTCACTTTCAAGGTTCGATGTGGGTTTCGGATAACAAACTGAAATCCGACTCCCTGTCACGTCGAAGTTTAAATGCCATTTTACGGGCAGAAGGGGTTACACAAACATATAGGAACAAATCACAAATCACGGATAGTATAGCTTGGCATAAAGAATTTAAATCACAAAGCATCACAAATAAAATCAAAGATGTCCATAAAATATATTACACGATAGTTATCGATCATATCCCGCCAAGATAGCTTAATTGTGTGATTTAAACCAATTAATCATATATTTAATTTGATTAATTATAATTAATCAATGATTTTTTTATCCTTATTTAAAATAAATCAAATCTTTTATTATCTTCATAATTAACTCATCACTTAATTAATTACCCTAATAAATTTATTCTTAATTGTTCATAAATTAAGACCTAATTACTCTCATTAATTTATTATTTCCCCTAATTAATTATCTTAATAAGTTATTTCCTAAATAATCATTGAATATTAAGCAATTAATTTAAATAATTTATTTTAAGTAAATCATTTAATCTTTAACACCATTTTTTTATTTACATTTCATAACAAAATTTTCTTTTAATAAATAATTTGACAAGAATTAATTTAAATTAATTTACTTAAAAGAAAAATATCTTACATAACATTAAGTTGTTTTAAATATAAATCAAAACCATCTTTTAAAATATGAATTTTAAACATTTTAAAAGTTTTGAAATTTCTTTTTTTCATTTGGCAAAATTCCTTGTTTTCTGACTTTCCCCGAATTCCCTTCGAGTCTTCCTCGAGAATTCTTTCTACTTGCTTCGGGTTCTCTAAAATTTGATACGAGTGACTCAATTTTTTTTAAAATTTGGTTAAGTACAAAACCAACCCGATACCATGCTTATTTGACCCGAGTACAACTGCGAGTTTTCACCTATTTCCCTCGTGCCATGCTTCGAGCTTACTCCTCGTCCTTCCCAACCCATCACACTGACATACCACCATAGCCACGTGCATGTGCACCGGCACCGGAGGCGACTCCGACCACTGGCGACCATTCTCGCATGTCAACCATCAACCCATCAACCATCACAAGTCATCGACATGCCCTATCTCCCCTCAAATCAAAATTTAGCTATCGGAGGTCGAACTGGAAATCCACTGCTCGACTAAAACCACCCCGACCACGCGACGCCAACCACCTGGCTTTGCACCACTGTGTCTACACCATCTCTGATCACCCACCAAGCTATCCCTAGAATCTCCTCGAACTCGATGCACCCAAGAATCATTTGCGACCCACTATTCAACCGACACTAAAACTAGGTTTAGGAACCTAAACCTATTCGCCACCGACGCCACGATGGTCAAGCACCTCTCCGATCATTTTTTTTTCAGTCTTTCCAGTTACCCACCCATCTCCAGATGAAGCCAAGAGGCCCCCGATCACATAGGTCGAACGAAATTGCCCAAAAACGAATTTACATTTATTTCCAAATTTATAATTAAATATTGTTAAAAAATTCTGATTCTAGTCTTAAAAATCATGGTTTCCAAAATGGGTTCAAGTGATAATCCTGAATCAATAAATTTTTATATTGGAATTTATTATATTTGAGCCTTTTCCTGTAATTTCCAGATTTCTTGAAGTCTAAGCTATGGTTTAACTTTAAATTATTTTTATGGGTTGAATACTGTTAAAACGAACATCTTTTGTTTAGAAGATATTGTCTGATATGATTCGGAGAGATGGGGAATGATTTTAAACAAATGAAATGGCATGTGAGCCTCGAAGTTCATCTTTGTCTGATTTTTATCAATACCAGTTTCAAAACAATTATACAAACACATCTTCAAGCATACAAAACTAATTAACTTCATCCATATTCCACATGTATCAGATTTGAGGTGTTTCATGTTTCAGAAAAAAAAAACAGAGGGGTTGAACTGGAATTGAGATTTAAAACTAATAACAGGAAGGTACAAACTCTATATACATATAGATAGGCAAAGCAACATCAACAAAGTGATTTATTTGCATCATATATTTGTTGCTTAAGAAGCGGATTTTTTTTTCACTGTAACTAAAGTGTTACAGGAAGAGAGAGACAGAAAAACAATGTTTTCCAGGGAAATAAAAACACAATCATACCATTCACTCAGTTTAGAGCTATCACATTCATGCAGGAGTTCAAGGCACAAAAGAGTTTAAACAACATAGGTTTACTCACAGCAATATATGATTAAAAGATAACAGAGTTTACTCACTTTTTTTTCAAGAGAGTTCCCTGATGCTCTTACAAAACAGAGATAATGCTGGCAATTCTTTTCTACTTGATTTTGAAATTTAAATTTGCAAAGAGGAGTCTTTCCTTTTTACTTCTTCAACTAGAAACCTAAAGCAGATTTAAAGCTTTGATCTTTATTTTATTTTTCCTTACAATTTATAGAAAGTTATTGTATAAGTTTTTTTGCTTAAATAAAAAAAAATACTTAAGAAAAGAAAAGACACTTGTTACTTTTCTTCTTTTATTGAATTACACTTGTCACTATGTTAATTCTAAATTTAACACTTGTAACAAAATTTTTTTTCCTACTTTTATTAACCAAGTATTTTACACCATTTAAATTGTATTTGTGCTTACACTTTTTTTTATAAAAGACATTAGTTTTTATGTTAATGCATATTATTGTTAACCTCGATCCAGCCTACAAGTTAAAGGAGTCAACGAGTTAAGGCCTGGGATGAGCCACGACTTAAGGTGTTTAACGGCTCAGGAAGGATCTACGACTCAGGAAGCCTCACGACTCATCGAGTCACCGACTCAATAAGTTAATGACCTAAAGCTCAAAGCGACTTAAAGGGTTACGACTCAAGGGGTTAACGGTTCACAAGGCAGGACGGCTCAATAAGTTATCGACTCATCAAGACTATCGTCTCAACGACTCATGGTAAGCGGCGACTCAGAGTTGACAACGACTCAGTGGATCAACGACTCAACGACTTGAAGGAGCAGAGTGGCTTAACTAGTTAACGGCTCACAAGACAGACCGACTCAATGCATTACCGACTCATCAAAGGTATTGCCTCAGCGACTCAACAAGTCCACGACTCATCATAGAAACGACTCAGGACTTGGCTTAGAATCCAGCAAGAGAATGAGCTAGTGAGAAGACCAAATGCTTAATCAGATAAGCCGGCCATGACTCAACTTGACTCGGGCATGGCTTAGCCTGAGTCGGTCACGACTCAGGACTTGGGCGAAAAATTTCTATCCAGATTTGCCTATAAATACATGGCCACCCCCAACATTCAGGGGACTTTTGGCTCATTCATTTCAAGCGTCGTTACTCTGTTGCATTCTGAACTACTTCAATACCATCAAGGAACTTCACGAAGAAATCAAACATGTCTAACATGTGTTCAAAGATTTGGATCCACATTGAAGTTTAGGCTACTTGTTCTAAGTCACTTGAAACTCAAAGTGTGTTGTAATCAAAGTGTAACTGCATTGACTTGTAATCAAATCGTCAATAAAGATATTCAAAGTGGACGTAGGCTCTCTCTTAAGCCGAACCACTATAAAATTGCTGTTGTCTACTGTTTTTTCACTATTATCTGCTTATAATCTGTTCCCGAGCTATCGGGTGGTGCTTTCACAATCTCACTTCATACACCGGGGTGTTAGCGTTCAAATTTTAGCGTTAACATTTTTGGTGCTTTCACCGAGAATTGAACTCAGGTGAACTATCATCATTGCTTCACAGAGGTTTGTAGAGAGAATTTCCTTGAAAACCAGAAGTCTATCCGAGATTATGGCTCCTGGAAGGAAAAGTAGATCTGTCAGATCTGGGAATATTCAAGAGGGAACCTCCGCTTCCCCTATATCAAATCAAGCCACTCCAGCTGTCGGAGTTACAAAGGCAGAGCTGGATGCTGCAATCTTAGGGCAGAACCAACAGATCAATGCCCAAAATGCACAATTCGAGGCTCAGAATGCCCAGAATGCCCTAATTCTGAATAGGTTGGGGCAAGCCGTCAACCGGCAGGTAATGAAAGGAATTTTGCTTGCAACATTCATGAGGCTGAAGAAAGGAATGCTCCTGAAAGGGCTGCTAGCCCCTTTGAACAAACACTTCCTGAGGTTGGTGGATCTAGAACTCGACATGATGAGGAGTATCTTTCTTGAATGGTCCGACAAATCATGAAAGAGAGTATGCAGAGGGTTGAAGACGAGAAAGAATGGGGTTTCGCCCCAAGTAAAACTCCATTTACTGAGAAAATCTTAAAGGCTGAATTCCCAAGGAAGTTTGTCCCTCCAACCATTCCAGCTTACAAGGGGACAAGTGATCCGAACGAATTCTTATACAAGTATGATTGGCACATGACAGGTGCCAGAGCCTCTGATGAAATAAAGTGCCAATATTTTCCTGTGTATCTCGAAGGTGTAGCTCTGCTTTGGTTCACCAAGCTTCCAGTCCGATCTATAGATCAGTTTTCTGACTTAACCCGGAAATTCAAGGAGCAGTTCAGACTATATGCCTCAAAATCCAAGGATATCATGTCACTGTCGAGTTTGGAACAGAATCCAGGTGAATCTATCAGATCTTTCTTAAACCGCTTTAATATAGCACTAGCTGAGGTGGACAATGCAGAACCGCGAATGATATTGACTTATCTGATGAGGGCTATTGACAAGTTAAGCGAATTTGGGAAATGGCTAAACATGAAGGAACCAAATTCCCTTGAAAAATTCTATAAAAAGCCGATGAATTCATACGCTTGGAAAGCCGTCCCGTACCGGTAAAGGCAGTATTGGAAAAAGCTGAAGATAACACTGTTGCTCCACGCAAGAATGAATCTGTAGGGCAAAAAAGGGAAAATAACAATGGGAAGAAACAGAGTAATCTGAAGAAGCCCCGATCCTTCAAGCCATCAGAGTATACTCCTTTATCAGATACACCGGAGCGTATCTACCTTGCCACTAAAGATTCTGTTGACTTTCTTAAACCTCCTCCTCTAAGGACTGGGAAAAAGGCTATACAGAGTGGGAAGTTCTGCCGCTTCCATAATCAACCCAGTCACGAGACCGATGAATGCCGCCAGTTGAAAAATCTGATTGAAGAGTTGCTAAGGGAAAACAAACTGCAGCAATTTGTGAAAAAGAATAGCAACAATCCTGCTTCATCTAGTCAGGGGCAACAGGCTCCTACTCATCAGCCTAGGACGAGTGAGAAGGCTGCAGGGCATGAATTTGGAAGGCCCATTATCAATGTCATTACAGGAGGACCTCACCCAGCAGGCAGAAGCTGGGGTGAGATGGAAAGGTATACCCGAGCTTTAAAGTATGTACCGACCGAGGAAGATGTATTCGTTCTGGAAGGTGCTACGCCCTTGAAGCAACAAAGAACTTTCGATGATGATATTGTGTTCAAAGCTAGGGATTCCGCAGGTATTGAAGCTCCTACCTTGGATCCCTTAGTCATCTCGGCTGGTATCGGGCCAGCTATTGTCAGAAGAGTTCTCATTGATTGTGGCGCATCCTGCAATATCCTCTTCAAGAAAACATTCGACCAAATGAAGATCCCTATGGCTGATGTGCAAGCCTCATTGCAGAAAATTGCCGGCTTCACTGGGGAGCCAAAGCAGCCAGTAGGAACCATTGATTTGTTTGTGGAACTTGGAGAAGGAGAGAGAAAAATGGTCCGCAAGCAAACTTTTGTGATTGTCGACGAATTTTCTGCTTACAATGCTTTCCTTGGTCGTCCAACTCTGGCAGCGTTCAAAGCTGTTCTTGCCCCGTGGTGCCTCACTATTAAATTCCCTACAGACAATGGAGTAGGAGTTATAAAAGGGGATCAAAATGCTGGGAGAGAGTGTTATCTGACAGAGCTACGAGAAACCAGAAAAAGAGAAATGGGAAAGAATGCGGCAGCCCCAATCCGCATCAAAGAACCAGCCTTGTAGCAATTACAGGGCGGACCCTGCACTGGCGAGCACAGCGGATCAAGGAAAGAGATGGACCCTAGAAAAGTCAGTGCAGGGGAAAATAGAGTGGTACCAGTGGAAACGACAATACCAATACCTGTTGACCCAAAGGACCCAAACAAGGTGTTGAATATGGGTTCACAACTTAATGCGTCAATTCAGAATATCTTAACATCTTTTTTAAAGGCAAATCTGGATGTTTTTGCTTGGACTCATGCCGATATGTGCGGAATATCCCCAGAAGTTGCAGTACACGCTCTAAATATTGATCCAAAATTTACACCTGTGAAACAGAAGAGGAGAACTCAAGGTCCAGAAAGGTCGGCGGCATTAAAAGAAGAAGTTGATCGGCTCATGGAGAATAATTTTATCAAAGAATCTACCTATCCGAATTGGGTTTCAAATCCAGTGCTGGTTAAGAAAGCCAACGGAAAATGGAGAGTATGCATCGATTTTTCAGATCTAAACAAGGCCTGCCCCAAAGACTGCTTCCCATTACCCAGAATCGACCAACTGGTAGACGGAACAGCGGGACACGAATTGTTATCTTTTATGGATGCTTACTCCGGATATAACCAGATCATGATGCATGAGCCAGATCAGGAGGACACGAGCTTTATCACCGACACTGGTCTTTACTGCTACAGAGTTATGCCCTTCGGGTTGAAGAATGCAGGGGCAACATACCAAAGACTTGTTAATGCTATGTTCAAACCGCAACTGGGCAAGACTATGGAAGTCTACGTCGATGACATGTTAGTAAAGTCTAAGAAAGCAGTGGATCACATAGAACACTTAGCAGACATGTTCGCAGTCCTCCGAAAATACAGAATGAAGCTCAATCCTTTAAAATGTTCATTTGGAGTGGAATCCGGTAAGTTTTTAGGTTTCATCGTGAGCGCTAGGGGCATTGAGGCCAGTCCAGCTCAAATTACTGCATTGAAAGAAGTCAAAGCCCCTAGAACAAAGAAGGAATTGCAAAGTCTCAATGGAAAAGTCGCCGCCTTGAGTCGGTTCATTTCCAAAGCCACAGATAAATGCATCCCATTCTTTGACGCCCTAAAGAAAGGAAAGAAAAACTTCGATTGGACTCCCGAATTCCAAAAAGCCTTTGATGAATTGATTCGCCATATGGAAACGCCTCCAATACTTTCTAGGCCTGGCGATGGCGAGGATCTTCTTATATACTTGGCAGTATCATCTCCTGCTTTAAGTGCAGCGCTGATACGAGAAGACAAATGGATTCAACATCCAGTTTACTATATCAGCAAAAGACTCACTGGGGCAGAGATGAATTACTCTAAGTTGGAAAAACTCGCATATTGCCTACTAATTGCATCTAGGAAGTTGAGGCAATATTTTCAATCTCATCCTATCAGAGTCCTCACTGATCAACCTTTAAAGCAAGTCCTGTTTCGCCCTGAGACTTCGGGTCGACTTCTAAAGTGGAATATTGAACTCAGTCAGTATGACATCACTTATCATCCCCGAAAAGCAATCAATGGACAAGCATTAGCGGATTTCATCGCAGAATTCACAGATAAGGGTAACAGTGAGGAGGAAACGGTCGACGATTCCCCAATCCAATGGAAGTTATATGTCGATGGTGCGAGAAACGACTACTGTTCTGGAGCCGGAGTTGTACTTGAGACCCCTGAAGGCCGATCATTATGCTATGCACTAAGATTGGAATTTCCTTCAACAAACAATGAAGCAGAATACGTAGCCCTTATCGCTGGCTTAAGGATTGCTAAAGAATTAAACATCCGAGCGTTACAGATATTCAGTGATTCTCAGCTTATTGTATGCCAGGTCAAAAAGGAATTCCAAGCAAAAGGGGGGAATCTGCCCACCTACTTGTCAAAGGCTTGGGAACTCCTGGGTGATTTTGATCATTACATGATAAGTCACATTCCTCGAGAAGAAAACATGAAAGCAGATTCTCTCGCAAAGTATTCTAGCACAGGCGAAGCTCAATTTCTGGGGTTAACTCCAGTGGAGGTCCTGTCGACTCCTAGCATTTATGAGATGGACATTGATTAGATCATGAGCATGTCTCAAGAGCAAGAATCATGGATGACTCCGATAATAGAATATCTGCTCAATGGATCCTTACCAGGGAACTCAAAAGAACGACAAAAGCTACTGAGAAAAGCCTCTCGATATATAATCCAGGATGGCCGATTATACAGACGGGGATTCTCAATGCCATTACTTCGATGTGTATCCAAGGAAGAGTCCAAAGCAATCCTAGCGGAGGTACATGGAGGAGAATGTGGTGATCATTCAGGTGGCCAAACATTAGCAAAGAAAATTCTCCGATACAGATATTTTTGGCCAGAAATTAATCGAGATGCAGCAGAGTATTCCCGAAAATGTGACAGATGCCAAAGATTTGCCAAAATTCCTAGAGCTCCTTCCACTGAACTCACACAGATGGTCAGTCCATGGCCGTTTGCAATATGGGGGATAGACCTTGTAGGACCATTACCCACTGCCAAATCTGGAATTAAATATGCCATTGTTGCTGTAGATTATTTTACTAAGTGGGCAGAAGCTGAACCACTGGCTACTATCACCTCAAAGAAGATGATAAGTTTTGTGACTAAAAACATCATTTGCAGATACGGTGTGCCTCAAAAAATAATTACAGACAATGGTACTCAGTTTGAAAGTGAAGAATTCCAAGATTTTTGCAAGCGATTCAAAATCCGGAAAAGCTTCTCAGCAGTGGCTCATTCGCAGGAAAACGGGCAAGTGGAAGCCGTGAACAAAATTATTAAGTCAACCATCAAAAAGCAACTTGAAAGAGCAAAAGGTGGTTGGGTCGATAAGCTACCACTGGCACTATGGGCATACAGAACCACTCACAAAACTGCGACTGGGCACACCCCGTTTTCATTGGCATACGGGTCAGAGGCAATGATTCCGGTAGAAATAGAGGTCCCTTCACATAGAAGAATCCATTTCAATCAAGCAGAAAACGAAAAGCTACAGCTTGAAGCGCTAGATCTCCTTGATGAAAAAAGAAATGAGGCTAATCTCAGAATTGCAGCTCATCAGCAAAGGATAGCCAGACATTTCAATTCCAAAGTTCGCCAACGCAACATTGAGATTGGAGACCTAGTCCTGAAGAGAATTATGACAACGACAGGTGTGTTTGGGCCAAATTGGGAAGGACCATATGTCATAGGTCAGAAGCTTCTTGACAGCACATTCAAACTCACTACTGTTGAAGGAGATCAAATTCCAAGGGCATGGAACAGCAATCATTTGCGTCCATACTTTACTTGAAAATTTTATTGAAATATTGTAAAAAGAATTATGAATGTATGATTCTTGTAATTGAAGGCAATTGTAAAACTGATGCAAGTAAATAATGAAAAAATATAAAGTGGATGTAGGCCCAATTTCCTGGCCGAACCACTATAAATCTTGTGTTCCTTATTATTATTACATGTTTGCTTTATTTTCGATATAAAAAGTGCATAGAATGTATTGCTGAAATGTCGATTTAAATTTTTGCAGACAATGGAAGTGAAACTTGCACATAATAAGACCAAGTGATTCTCGCCAAATTTCAAGTCACAAAAGCTCCGAATTCAAATCCTAGATAGGAAGTACTTCAATTGATCGGCCTATGATTTCGACAGAAACGGGCCTTTGCTAATAAATTGAGATCGTTTGAACAAACAAACATCCAATTAAGAAGCTGATGCTCGTTCTCACGAACTTGCCTGACAATGAAGTACACTTTCTTGGATTAAACAAGTTACTTGTAAGAAAAGGGAATGAAAGTTTTTTTTTTTTAAAAAAAAAGGAGGATCGCCGAAAAGGCATAAGCAAGTGGACAAGGGAACAACCAAAGCCATCACCGGCAGCACAAGTCCTCTTCGGAGGCGCAACTCTTCGGAGGATAAAGACCTCTAATGGGTCATACGCCACAAAAAAGAAAGTTCTCTACTCAACAAAAAAGATTGGAGGAGTCATGACCCTCCAACCATGAGAGAGTAACTTCCAGGCGATGAAAACCCTCTCTGAGGCACATTTCGCCAGGAGTTGAAGTGTAAAGACCGCTCTTCGGAATTTCACTTCACCAGAGTTGAAATGCAAACAAAATAAAAGCCCTCTTCGGAGGCCCATTTCACCAGGAGTTGAAGTGTTACGACCGCTCTTCGGAATTTCACTTCACCAGAGTTGAAATGCAAACAAAATAAAGACCTCTTCGGAGGCCCATTTCACCAGGAGTTGAAGTGTAACAGCCGCTCTTCGGAATTTCACTTCACCAAAGTTGAAATGCAAAACAAAATAAAGACCTTTCTAGAAGTCCACGTTTCACCGAGATTGAAATAAAACTACCAAGTGTTGAAACGTGAAAAGGCTTTCTTCGAAGGCACAACTCTTTGGAGGTACACGTTTCACCAAGATTGAAATAAAACTTCCAAGTGTTGAAACGTGAAAAATCCCTCCTCAGAGGTACAACCCCCTCCCGGGGACACAATCAAAAAGAAAGACCTCTTCGGAAGCCCACGTTTCACCGAGATTGAAATAAAACTTCCAAGTGTTGAAACGTGAAAAGGCTTTCTTCAAAGGCACAACTCTTTGGAGGTACACGTTTCACCAAGATTGAAATAAAACTTCCAAGTGTTGAAACGTGAAAAATCCCTCCTCAGAGGTACAACCCCCTCCCGGGGACACAATCAAAAAGAAAGACCTCTTCGGAAGCCCACGTTTCACCGAGATTGAAATAAAACTTCCAAGTGTTGAAACGTGAAAAGGCTTTCTTCAAAGGCACAACTCTTTGGAGGTACACGTTTCACCAAGATTGAAATAAAACTTCCAAGTGTTGAAACGTGAAAAATCCCTCCTCAGAGGTACAAATTTCTATTTTAAAAAAAAAAAATCCTCATCAAGGGCATACTTTAACTTTCAAAGGAAGAGTGATTTACCTATTCTAGAAAATAACCTTCCTCAAAAAAAAAAAGAAAGGAAGAAAGTTAAAGTACCCTTCAGAGGCCCGCTTTACCACATAGAAGAATTCACTTGGCAAAATGCGTACATAAGCAAAAGAAAAAAAAAGTGATTTCTTCGAAGGACAAAGCGTAAAAACTTATATGAAGGAAGTTGTACTCTACGAAAAATTTCTTCAAGAATGATGTAATTATTCTTCAGAAAATAAGAGTGCAAGTCCCCTCAAAGTATAAAATATTGCAGCAAGCTTATGGTATGGGGGCAACATGGTATAGTTACATACAAAATGGTATAGCTACATCGGTAAAGTACGCTCAAACAACATACCACAAGTTCACCGCAATATCATATAAATAAACTTGTGCAAAAATGAATAATAAATGCATTCTCAAATTCAAACAAGAGTCTGTACAAATAAAGGATCATTTTATTCAATTGCAGATACAGGTTTCAAAATAAAAAAGCAGGGGCCGGTGCCTGCACAACATCCGACCATTACACAAAAAAGGAATCAAAAAGCCTGAAGCCCGACTCTTCACTTCTTCTTACCACCTTTGGACCCTTTGCCCGGCCGAATGATTAGCTTTTCAGGTCTATCTATAGGCATAAGGGAAGAAGGAGAGGGAGGTGCAACAGGTGCAACTTCCGGTTCTTCTTCAGTAGCAATGATTTTCTTCCCCCTCCTCTTCGATGTTCCGTGCTTCTTTCTTCTCTTCGAAGAAGACTCACTCCCTGGAGTAACAAGAGCGGACAAAACTACGTCATCAGAAGGAGTCCGCTCCGGAGAGATCTCGCCTCCTTCAAGTCCCTCGTCTTTCTGCTCTTGCGAAGCGATAGGGTCATCCAAGGCATGAAGAGCCTCAATTTGCTCCTCTTGTGACCCGGGCTGTGAAGCAGAAGGAGGAGTCACCTGAAGAGACGGAGGAGGGATAACCGGAGGAGGTGAAGTCTGCACAGCACTTGGTGTTTCAACTGCAGAAGAAGAGAAATTAAAAATATTAGTATCTCCCCAAAAGAAGGGAGATATGGGTTCGTCGAGATTCAAGAAGTAATCGAGAAGCTCATCAAACTTTTGAGGAGCAAGCAGGCGATCCACCTGAATCGGACCAATGTCAAAATTACCTAAAGAAGTTTGCTTCGTTAGTTCAATCTCATAATTTTGAGCCCCGATATCCTCCAAAGCCTCATCATCAGTAGGGGTAATTACCCCGGTTTTTGTAGGAGGCAGCGAATGAGCACTGGAACATGTGATGTCAACTTCAGAAGAAACTAAAAGACGTTCAGAGGTGGTAGGTGGTATTTCTTTTTCAGAACGTTCCCCTTCCGCCATTCCGGCCCGCACTCTGGAGAGTTGCTCTTTTCCCTTGGCAAGAGCGGCGCGGGCATCATCATCAAGATAATGTTCTTCAAGAGTTGACTCAGCATAGCCAGCACCTTTACCACCGAGCATATCGAGTGCTGCCTCCCAAACTTTAGCTAGTGTAATTTCATACTTAGGGCCTAGAAAGGCAAGGCTGCCACGCCCCAAAATGCTGTGCAGATAAAAATCAAATAGTGTGGAGCCAATGTCAGCTTTGGTTGCTTGATGGGCCTCTTCGGCCGCGAGTTTACCAGCAACAGCCTCGTCACGCTCCTTTTCGGCCATAGCAAGTCGAGCTTTTAACATCTCTATCTCCGAACTTTGAGAGCCGGTCTGTTCTCGCAGCTGTAAAATTTCAGCGCGATATTCTTCTATGACCTTCTCTTTGTGTGTAAGCTTATCTTCGACTGCCCTTTGACTGGCATACGCATCTCGTACTTGTTGCTGAAGCATGCTCTCCTTTTGAGAATAGGAAGTAGATGAAGTAGCTAATTCTTCCTTAAGCTTTTCTACTTCCGCTTCCAGCTTTTCATTATAGGAAGCAATACTTCTCATTTCGGCGTCATGCTGTTCGAGAGTCTTCTGCCACTCAGCCTTATCGTTTTCCATTGTGAGCATGGCCACGAGATTGGCTCGGTTAGCCCTCTGAAGCTCGTCGACAAGTTTTTGCCAGTTCGACATTCTTTCAATATCGGTCCTGACAGTATCAAGATTTCGCAGCATAGCCGATTTGTCGAGAGGAACCAAGTCGAGATCAAATCGAACCCCTCTCAGGCACCACTGAGGGAATCGACTTTGAAGAGTGGGAGGACCTTGCCCAACTTGGTATGCGGGCCGGTTGATGATTGTTTGAATATCGGAACGAACGGGGGCAAGAGATTGAGCAGGAACATTTTCAGAAACTGTCGGCATTGTTTCTTCAGTAAGTTTAGCCCGCTTGCTAGAAGAATCGTCCATGTGACCTTTACCTCTCTCATCGTGAGTCTTTCTTTTTTGGGTATCATCATCTCTGTGGGGAGGGTCATGTCTTTCTTGTTCTCTTCGGTGACATTCTTCATATGCTCGTCTCTCGTCTGCTTTCCTGATGGCCCTCTCTTCATCGGATTCTCTGTAAGAGGGGAGGTGACGCCTATAATCATATTGGCTACGCCTCCCGTAGCGCTGGAAATCATCATAGTATGAGCTGCTGCGCCCCATTGGAGAATCTGGAATAAAAATAATAAGCTTTAGAAATCTTTAAAGTATAAGAAGATGAATGCGTAGAAGTGCTGAAAAATCCTAAGTGTTGTGTAACGTGTAAACTACACGCATCAAGTTACAGACCACTCTGTGGAGTAGAGGTAGTGATAACTTGAGTAGAAGGAGTTGACATTTGTTGTAGAGAAGATGTCGCCTCAATTACAGAAGAGATAGTTTTGGAAACATCATCTTAGAAAAGTTCTTGAGAAGTCACAATTAAATCGCTCAACCCCTCGAAAACACCATCACCATCATGTTTTTTGGGACTTGCTTTCTCAACTCCTTCGTTAGCAGATCTTTCGGAAGATCGTGGAGGTTCTTCCTCTTCGATAACTGGGGCAAGTACAGACTTGTCAGACGGCCCCGCAACATCCTTCGGAATTGAACACTTCACTAGTGGAGTTTCTATAAAGGTTCCTCCCTGCATTTGCTCTTTAGTAGAGACCGGGGCATCAGGAGTTTCCGTCGGAGAATCGGGAATTTCAGTTGGGACTTCACGAAGCGGAGTGAAGCGAGAGGAATGAAGAAGCCCATATTGATGTAAAAATCCATCATTTAACAAAAACTTTATACTCCTCTCTTCTACCGCCACGGCGTTCAATCTCTCAAAAATTTGCTTATAGCATGGATCTCTAGAGGGAGGAGGAAGTGCTAAAACAGGAAAAAAGAAGCAAAGTTAGCATTTAGCAGCTCAGATTTCGAAAAGCCCAAGAATGGAGAAATAAAAACAGGAAAATCTTACTTCCTACTCTCCAGATGGCATAAAACCCTGGAGGGCAGCGAACAAAGAAATACTGATTTAGAAATCCATGAACGCTTTCAGTAAGATCGGTGATGAGTTTGCGGTTTCGAGCACTCCTTATAACTACGATAGAGGGATGATCTTTAATTTTTGTGAATGAGCAGAAGTAACAGATTTCCTCAAAGCTCGGTATTCGGTCCAGAACTCTACTAAATAGCACACATAACCCCATCAGAATGGCATGGCCATTGGGGTGCAATTGGAATGGAGAGATAGATAATGGAAGTAGGAACTGCTGAAGGAAGTCATTAAAAGGTGGTATGGCACCGCTCAAGCACATTTGGCGATTGACAGCAATAAAGCCAGAAGGGGGCCTATCTGCAGTATCATTTGGCCCCGGCAGTAAGGCATCAGCTTCGGCAATGCCAAACTGGATGAGCAATTGGTTAAACACCCGCTGATTCAGAGTTGTGGAAGTTCTCTCCGGAGGGTTATCCAACAGGTTGGCTACTGGGAAGACATCTTCAGCCTGGCCCATCGGTTCTTCTTGTTGAGATGTCATTCTACACAAGCAACTGGATGTTCAAATGCGAAGGTGCACGTTTCCTAAAAGTGTGAAGTGTTGTGCAGAACTAATGAAAATAACAAGTAAATATAACTGGAATTAAACTGGTCGACGATTGATCGACTACGGTAATTTCAGAACTTGTTAATTTAAAGTTCAAGCATAATATTAGTGCAGGCTGGTCAGTTTCAATGGACTATTTCAGTGTTGCTTTAATATTCTACTTGAAATCGATAGCACTTCGTTCACACGATTTGTTTAAGTTAATTATCTGTTATTAACTAATCTGTCATTTGATATGGGCGGTCGATGACAGTATATTCGTCCCAATTTTCTGTGAATGTTGTATTGAACAGATTGTTAGCCTGCAAGTCAAAATAACCTGTGAATGAATGCAATAAAATTCGACAGTTCAAAGTTTATGCAATGGTTCAAAGTTCGAGCAGAATTCGCGCAAGTCCTAACTCGTCAACGGCTCAAAAAAAATTTCCTACGGGTTAAGATAGATCGCTGATTCTATGGCTAGCTCGTCCACGACCTAAGGATTGGGAAGCGAGTTAAGTCAGGTCACTTCGATTTTGAGTTGTTGGTGTTTTGAGTCGGCAGTGCCCTAAGTCGTAAGTCGTAGAAAAAGGGAAAAGCTCTGGTTCAAAGTAATAAGAAAATCTCCAAGTCTTATCTCGGCCACGACTCAAGGCTTAGGTCATGAAGCATGTTGGGTCGGATCATGGTTAAATCGCAAAGGTTGCTGGATCATACAAAAATGGCCGAGTCATACCTAAGGCAGTATTCGACTCTATCAGGCCAACTCATCACCTAACTCCTAACCAGTTTACCTTCTAACTTTTAACCCATAAACCATTTAACTCCTAACCCGTTAATCTTCCAACTTTTAACCCATTAACCCAATAAAACTCTGAATCAACAACCCTGGTCTTATCACGCCACTAAATCACCTCAAGACGTAAATCATCAAATCGGACAACCATACATCCATTGATGGTTAGAGTGACCAAACTTGCAAGACTCAAGGGAGTAAATTGGAGGTAAGGACGGAGCGCATAGGTTAATGATGATCGACAATCGGAAGGGAAGCAAGATTGCTTACGTAATGTGGTGTCAGAGATGATCAGAGGAGAATCAAGTTGGAATCGCCTGTGAGAACTTGGAGATGCGTTAATGGCGGATGTGGTTTAGAGGATCGCTGATAAGAAGTGGGAGATAGGAGGAATGAGTCAAGCATTTTATATCTGCAAGAGCTGGAACTCGAATCGGCACGCCCGAGTTATGATAAGTCGAAGCACACGACTTACGACTTAAGCGTGTGCTTCGAGGGGCAAATGTTAACCCCGTTCCAGCCTACAAGTTAAAGGAGTCAACGAGTTAAGGCCTGGGATGAGCCACGACTTAAGGTGTTTAACGGCTCAGGAAGGATCTACGACTCAGGAAGCCTCACGACTCATCGAGTCACCGACTCAATAAGTTAATGACCTAAAGCTCAAAGCGACTTAAAGGGTTATGACTCAAGGGGTTAACGGTTCACAAGGCAGGACGGCTCAATAAGTTACCGACTCATCAAGACTATCGTCTCAACGACTCATGGTAAGCGGCGACTCAGAGTTGACAACGACTCAGTGGATCAACGACTCAACGACTTGAAGGAGCAGAGTGGCTTAACTAGTTAACGGCTCACAAGACAGACCGACTCAATGCATTACTGACTCATCAAAGGTATTGCCTCAGGGACTCAACAAGTCCACGACTCATCATAAGAAACGACTCAGGACTTGGCTTAGAATCCAGTAAGAGAATGAGCTAGTGAGAAGACCAAATGCTTAATCAAATAATCCGCCCACGATTCAACTTGACTTGGCCACGGCTTAGCCTGAGTCGGTCACGACTCAGGACTTGGGCGAAAAATTTCTATCCAGATTTGCCTATAAATACATGGCCACCCCCAACATTCAGGGGACTTTTGGCTCATTCATTTCAAGCGCCGTTACTCTGCTGCATTCTGAACTACTTCAATACCTTAAGGGAACTTCACGAAGAAATCAAACATGTCTAACATGTGTTCAAAGATTTGGATCGACATTGAAGTTTAGGCTACTTGTTCTAAGTCACTTGAAACTCAAAGTGTGTTGTAATCAAAGTATAACTGCATTGACTTGTAATCAAATCGTCAATAAAGATATTCAAAGTGGACGTAGGCTCTCTCTTAAGCCGAACCACTATAAAATTGTTGTTGTCTACTGTTTTATCACTATTATCTGCTTATAATCTGTTCCCGAGCTATCGGGTGGTGCTTTCACAATCTCACTTCATACACCGGGGTGTTAGCGTTCAAATTTTAGCGTTAACAATTATTAAAAGAAAGTGTTTTGAATTTTTAATACATATTAAATAATCCCTATAGATATGTATATATGAATATAAACTATTTTACCCAACACCATATTTTAAAATTTAAATTTAAATTGAAAATCAATCTAATATATAAATTCAAATCTACCCATGTATGCACACATACACATGTATATTTATATATATATGAATAAAAGTTAGATTCAATGATTAAAAACTTTTAATGATTCAAAATTTTCAAACTTAAAAGAAAATTGAAATTCTTATTCATTTACATTGTCACCTATTTATTTATTCTTTATTTTATAATTTGAACTTTTCTAATTTTTATAATAAAAGTTCTACATTTGTAATTTATAAATTGATGAATTTTGGTATGTTACAACACCATTCCCGTGACTGACCTGGAGTTTATTGTTCCCTTCCGTGCTTAATACAACGTGATGGTGGTTCGAGCTTTTGACATCTTGGGAATCTTTGGAGCATTGAATTGGAATGCAGTTTTGGATTCTATCTTCTTTCTATTATTTGGAAGATCAAGTTGGTGATATTATTCCACTACTGTTGTTTTCTTTCCACTGTTGTGTCTTGTAACTCTGCTATTGTATTCAAGTGTATCATTTTTTATCGAATATTGGGTATCAATGTTACATCATTAATTTTTAGTCAGCTGTGTTGTTGTACTTAATGGGTTATAAGATCTGGCAATTCGGATTTCGACGTTTGAATCTGCGACATTCGAATATGAGTGAAGTATGGATCTCGATTTTCGAGTGTCGAAATTTGGGTCGTCACACTCACAGCAAAATGACAAAATATAATAATCAAATTAACGGTTCATGAAGTTGTTTTATAATATACATTTGATTACACAACTTTTGCAATATAATCTGAGTACAATCAATAACATACCAAACTAATGCAATGGTAACAAGCTGAAATTTAACCCTTAACAATTAATTCGTTATTTAATGGAATAATAAAATAACTTTATGAAATTATCAAAATCGAGCCACGGGATTTACATTATTGTGTCCGTGGTAATTTTTTGGCTAATTTCCATATATAGACGTCATAATCCGAGCTAAAAAAATAAACAAGAAAAGAAAAAAAAATTGGGCTAGGTCGACCAAGGGGTCGACCTCACTACACCCTAGGTTGACCTAGGGAGAGGAGCAGTCCACCTCCTGGTTGACCCGCCTACCCGTATGGAACGAAGAAATTTTTCTACGTTTCCGAGGTTTTTGAACGCATATTTTTCATTCTTTAGCCTCATCTTGTCCCTTCATGTTTCATCCGACAGCTCCTATTCAGCCTATGACGTGGTTACATCTTATACTATCTCCAAATCCAACTGTCTGAGATCTACTTCTATCCCTATAAATAAGACCTTAGGCCTAACACTTTTTCTCATTCTAAATTTTCTCCGCTTGGGTTCACCTTTTAAGGAACGACCCAAAAGGGAATCGCTTTCCAAGGAGGGAATCTTTTTAATAAAAATATTTTAATACTCTCAAGTGGATCCGAGAAGACCTAAAGGGAAGAGCTTAGGACCACAGGTGAGTGATTGTAATTATTTTAGATTTCTTTTAGGAACTAAAAATAATACGGTTTCCATTAGTTGTATTTTTACTACGATTTTTGGAATAACTTTTTTAGTAGTTTATTTACATTTTTTATAATTATTTTCATCAACTTCTTTTCGTTATTATTTTCAGTTAATTTTAGTTTATTTTTATTGATTATAGCTTTTCCATTTATTCACAGTTTATTTACAATATTTCAATTTATTTACTATTATTTATGCATTATTTACATTTTTTTCCTACGCTTTGGATTTTCTTCTATTTTCAATTTTCTTTTATTTCTCCTTCTTCTTTATGTATGGATTAAAATAAATTAAATGCAAATATGGATTAAAATTGTAAGAATACTGCGGAAGATAAGATGTAAATTGTAAATACTGTAATAAAAATGGAATTATACTAAAATTGAGCCTAATTAGGATATTGATGTTAGAATTGGGCTAATTAAAGATAATTGGCATAGTTATAACTTAGAATTATAACTAAAAAAGAGTATAAGATGAAAGAAACTTATTTTTACACTTAGACCTTCGGTTATGTAACAAACATGATTCTAATGTAGGTTATAATAAGAAATATAATAGAGCGAGGCTTATTTTAAGACTCGGGATAAATTAATAAGCTTAGATAGTAAGAAAAAAAGTAAAGGCTTACATAAGTAATTTATATATGTTAATAAACGAAGAATTAAAGTAGGACCTATAACAAATAACATTTCGCTTTTTCTATGGACATGGTGTTTCACATAACCTTGAAGTGAAACGAGGTGTCTCACATAACCCTGAAGTGAGACGAGGTTTCTCACCTAATCCTGAAGTGAGATGAGAAGCACACTTATGTTAATAATAGTTGTAAATGGTCAACAAGTAGAAGTCCAAATCATGGGGATTTGGGCAATGGTTGCGACTAGATATTATTTAGATTATGAGCCAGTACCAATAGCATATCCCCTATTATTTCTATGGACACAGTGTTTCACATAATCCTAAAGTGAAACGAGGTGTCTCACATAAACTTGATGTGAGACAAGGTGTCTCCCATAACACTAAATTGAGACGAGGGGCACGCTTATGCTGGAAGAAGACCCAATTGGTGGAACAACAGTTAACATGAGCATGGTGGCATTTACGCGTGCGACCTCCATTCGGGTGCTCAGTAATCGTTATGAGTTCTAAGCGCTTAGTGTATGCCTCTCGTAGGCACCAGTTTACTACATAGGTAGCTTTAGCTTTCAGTCCACAGTTGATTTTATGAAGTAGCAGGCTAATCAAAGTTCAGTATTAGGAATTCAGCCTAATTTTAGTAGCTATCAAAAACAAATGTAAACAATCAAAGTTAAAAGATTGTGTTATTAAATCGTATTTATTTCCATCTTATTCCTTCTTCATATTTCCTTGGTTTCCTTTATATAAACCAGAACTATTGTAAGGTCTATTACTTCTACTTTGCTTAAAGATTCCAGTAATTACTACCATTCATCAGACTTTAAGTTTGACCCACTCCTCTATTTTCTCCTTTTTCCTCCACATTGGAAATCAAGGGCAAGGAAGATAGACCGCAACTTCTTGGGGACCCTATCATGTATTCCTTCTTGTTATTTCCAACTTTTTGTTCTATTATTATGCCGGCACTGTATTGAGGGAAAGTTTGTGTTTGTACTATGGCTTTTCTGATGAGACTGAGATTTTGTTTTCATAAGACAATTGTATTTGGTATTTGGAACATACGTGGTTTCTCTAAGGCATTTATGAAGTATTAACTTTTAAAATCACTTATTGTTTTTAATTATTCCATTGTGTTATTATCTATCTATTTGTCTTGCGAATCATAATCTCTATTATATATATTCCAGCAACGCACCATGCCTATTATTGTGTCTTTGTAGATACACTAAGAGTGTGGGGTGTTTTATTTGGTATCAGAGCCTATTGTTATAGGATTCCTTAAAATTTATTTTTAAGTAAATTATTTTTCAAAGATAATAAATAACTTGTTTTAAAACTAGTTTTCAGAAAAGAACTCTTAAAATTAGTTTTTAAATATAAATGAGTTTATTTAAAAATCACCTCAAAAGTCCAGTTCAATCTCCCTTCGACTCTTTCCTAAACTATCATTTTCTTTTCATAGAACGCGGATGCCCCGAATCGTCATTAGGGCATTTTAGTCCCCGCATGATTTTGTAGGTATCTACGAGCTACAACTCCAGAGGGGTATAGGCAAGCGCCTAACACAGCATGCGGGTGGGAATTCCATCAACCTACCTGCCGCCGTCAATTTCAGCAAGCTTTGTAAGGATTTTTTGAGTTTGGGTGGAAAGACTTTTTATGGTAAGGAAACTTCTATGGATGTGAGAGCATGGCATAGAGGAACAAAGAGGATATTCAGACTATTAGGATTAGATGATCAACAACGAGTTTAGCTAGCATCTTGGAAGTTGAAAGATGAGGCTTCGTATTGGTGGGAAGTCATTGAGTTAGAAGGAAGAGGTGTGACTAAAAATAGATTCCGAGAGTGATTTGATAGGAAGTTTTTGTGCCAAGAAGAGGAGAGTGTTCAGTAGGAAGGGTTTAATAATTTGAAGCAGGGAAATTTGACAGTGTAGGAGTAAATCAATCAATTCAATGAATTGTTTTGGTTCAGAATTGACTTGGTGAATACGCCATAAAAGAAAGCAACGAAATTTGCAAAGTGATTGAATCAAGCCCTTTAAATATTGTGGTTGAGTCACGTGCCGATGAGAGATCTTATGAGTCTTTGGTGGAGATGGTGCTTATGTCTGATGCAGTCAGGGAAGGAGAGTCAAAGGAAGTTGTTAAGTGGGAAGGTCCGAAGAAGAAATGGTAAAGGAACAATAAAGAGAAGAAGAAAGGCGATGGCGCTCAGATACAGAATAAGAAAGGATTGAAGTGTGGTAGCTGTGGAATTATGGGACATAACGCCGTGGATTGCAAAAGGGAGAAGGTGAAGGGAAAGTGCTTTAATTGCGGACAGTCTAGTCACTTGAGTAGGAGTTGTCCCTAGAAGACGAGACAGGGAGCTAGTACACCGGTCGCGCAGATTCATGAGTTAGTCGCAGCATCTTCAGGCATCATTTCGGATAGAGGTAGGAAAGTCACAGTTGAAGGTATGATTTCGGTTTCTAATTTTCCCATACGAACTCTATTCGATTCTAGAGGATCACACACTTTTATCTCTAGTTCTCTTGTGGATTATTTGCACTTAGACATTTCTTCAGTAGTAGACCCCATTGTTGTTTCAAATCCCATAAGAGGATTGGAACACTTACTATGGTTTGTAGGGGTTTAAATTTTTTATCCTAGGCGTACAATTCGACTATAATGCCTATGTTTTAGGATTTTTGGGGTATGGGATGATTTTTGGGATGGATTGGATATCCATATATGGAGCTATACTAGATGCAAAAGTAGAGTCGTTAGACTAGAGAAATGCAGCGATGGGACTCTCGAGGTTTCTTGCGACCTACAAAGGTCAGTCATGTGGAGTTTCCTATATTCTCTCGATTTACCTTCAGTTGAGTTAGATTCAGTTACTTTCGTCAGAGATTTTCTCGATGTCTATAAGGAGTTTAAAGGACAATCCCCTAAGAGAGAAATTGACTTCAGGATTTATTTAAGTGAGAATGCTAATACAATAGCATTACCTATGAGGCATATGGCACATAGTGAGAGGAAGGAATTGAGAAAGCAGATCTGTGAGCTTTTGGAGAAGGGTTTCATAAGGAGAAGCATATTGGAGTGGGGAGCACCATTCTTCTTTGCTACTAAGGTGGACGGTTCTCTTTGACTATGCATTGATTATAGAGAATTAAGTAAGCTCACAAAGAAGAATCGATATCCACTTCCAAGGACTGATGATCATTTTGACCAGTTAGTTGGCTATTCGGTATTCTCCCAACTTGATTTAGCCATAGGATTCCATCAGCTTAGGGTCGCCGAGGACAACATAGATAAGACCGCATTTAGGACACCGGATGGATTATTTGAGTGGCAGGTTACGCCTTTCGGGCTAACCAATGCCCTAACCTACTTTGTCGATTTGATGAGCCGCGTCTTTTGAGAGGTCCTAAATAAGTTTTTGGTAGTATTCGTGGACGAAATCTTGGTGTTTTCCAAGAATAGAGAGGAGCATGATGTTCATTTAGAGGAGGTTCTTCACATACTTCGCAGTCATCATTTGAGAGCTATGTTTTCGACGTGTCACTTTTAGAGAGAGGAGGTATGTTTATTAGGGCACGCGGTCTCCAAGGAAGGTTTGGCTATTGAGCCAGCTAACGTGATTGCAGTGCAAGATTGGAAGGCCCCTACGAACGTCACCAAAGTTAGGAGCTTCCTACGATTGGTGACCTACCATAGGAAGTTCATTAGAGACTGCTAAGATTTCGTCACCACTCACGCTCCTTACTAAGAAGAATAAAGCATTCGTGTGGGACGGAGATTGTAACGATTCCTTCACGAAGCTTAAGAGAGCATTTACTAGTGCATTGGTGTTAGTTTTAACAGACTGAGCTAAGCCTTTTACTATTTACACTAATGCATATGGGACGGGTTTAGGAGCGATGTTGTTGCATGAAGGAAGGGTAGTATGTTATGGTAGTAGGCAGTTGAGAATGCATGAGAAGAACTACCCTACCCATGATTTGGAGTAAGATGCTATAGTTTTTACACTCAAGTCTTGGAGGCACCATTTGCATGGGGAGAGGTTATCACATGTCATTGAAGTACCTATTCTCATAGAAGGACTTGAACTTAAGGCAGCAGTGGTGGATGATGTTTATGGCATCGTACGATTTGGAGATAACTTATACCCCTAGGAAGGGTAATGTGGTTGCGGATGCATTGAGTATAAAGAAAGCAACCCTTGGTCCTTTGTTTAAAGAGTTGAAGAGCTTGGAGCATATTTCTACTTTTGGTTTTAACCCCTCTATGAACAGTACCCTTGGATTCTTAGCTAGCTCAAACTAAAGCCTACCCTCATGGTTCAGGTTAGCTTAGTGCAGCGAGAGGAATCACAGCTCATGGACATTATAGTTACGATTAGCCGAGGAGAGGTCTCTAGACATCTCCAATATTATTCCATAAATGGAAGAGGGTGGCTTAGAGGAGATGGGAGGCTTTGTGTTCCGCACACTAGTGACTTGGTGAGAACGGTCTTATAAGAGGCACACCATTTCCATATGACTATTCATCTAGGTGGAGACAAAATGTATAGGGACATGAATTGGATGTCTTATTGGAATGGCATCAAATAGGATGTGGTAGAAATTGTTGCTAAGCGCCTTATTTTCCAAAGGGTTAAGGCGGAGCAGCAGAAGCCCAGTGGATTACTTCAGCCCTTGGATCTACCTGAATGGAAGTGGGACAATGTTTCGATGGACTTCATAGATGGTTTACCCCATTTTAGGAAAGGGAATACTAGAATTTGGGTAATTGTTGATCGGTTGACCAAGAATTCCCACTTCATTTAAGTTAAGGGAAATCGTACGACATCTTATTTGGCATCCTTGTATGTTCGAGAGATAGTCCGACTACATGGTGCTCCCTCTAGCATAGTAAGAGGCAAATACCACATTTCCACTAGTGATTTTTTGAGAAGCTTGCAGGAAGAGCTAGGGACGCGACTTAGGTTGAGTACGGCCCATCGCCCACAAACGGATGGTCAAATGGAGAGAATGAGTAGAGTGCTCGAGGATTTGTTGAGGACGTCCACTTTTAGAATTTGGAGGAATATGGGAGGAGCATCTTCCATTGGTTGAGTTTGCGTATAATAATAGTTACCATGCAAGCATAGGAATGGCACCATTCTAGGCTTTATATAGGAGACCTTGCATGTCCCCTTCATGTTGGGTGGGTTCTACGAGGAAGTTGCTACTTGGGCCTGACATGGTAAGGGAGACATCGGAGAAAGTTAATTTGATTCGACAAAGGATGAAGATGGCTCAAGAAAGGCAGAAGTCATATCTGGACAAGTGGAGTAGAGAGCTTGATTTTGAGATTGGAGACTTAGTTTTTGTTAAAGTATCGCTTCTTAGGAAGGTAGTAAGGTTTGGATCATGTTACTAAACATACCAAAATTTCATGCCCAATTTCATCCTGAAATAATCGAAATAAATTTAAAACCCAAATATATCATATTTTCCTTCAGAGATTCTTAATAAACTTACCATTGCTTGGAAAATTATCAAAATTTAAAATTTTCTCTGAAATCATGTTTTACCTAACATATAATTTTTCCATGGTATTCTAAATTCAATAACAACCGGTTTTGCCCTAAAACTTTGAAAATTAATATGTAAATGAATTGGTTTAAATCAAACAACAATATCATCAAAAAAAATGAATTTAATTTAAATTCGAAAACATATGATTTAAAAAAAATGGAGAAGGAATGAATTACTATTCATCTTAAATATGATAAGAGCCTTGAGATTTGATTTGAAATTAATCCCCTAGCTTTAATTATTTAACTTGATTGAATTTCTCTTCGTCTTCTTCCTTGTTAACGGATGGAACTTCTTAGGTTAAATTTGTATTTTTTAAGTTTTTGAGAAAATGAACGTGAATGGGCAAATAAAAGTGCATTGCCGTGATTAATAAGGTGCGGCTATATTTATTAATATGCCTATGTTTTATTTAATAATTTAAAAGCCATTTTAGCCTATTTAAGGTAAATTAAGCATGGCCTTCTTATAGTTTTATTCAAATCTACATCCGCTTACCATCATTATTATATTTAATTTAGCTAATTTAATTTCTTGAAGAATGTTATCAAAATTAGGGGAGTTACAGGTTCCCTCATTAAAGAATTTCGTCCTCGAAATCCAATAAGGACTAAATACTAACATAGCAATCATCTGTAACAATTCATAACATTCGTATTAGCAGATCTAACTAGCGACTATCTATATAAGTATAAAATAGCTATACCCTCACTGCAGATCAGGAAGAGTATTTCTAATCCTATCTTCTGCCTTGTAGTCCTTTTCGTTGTCGCACCACTGAACTTTCACCAACCCAATTGTCTTGTTTGTCAATCTTTTCTTATCTCTAATCTCGATCCTTTTAATCCTCTCAGTTAACACTGGATCCTCGTTTTCTTTGAAGCAATCCTTTTCATCAACGTTGGTTGAACTTCTAAATAGGACAAAATGGTAGCACTCTGACAAGAACTAGTAGTCGATCTTAACTGCACACCATAATTGGTGAAAGCTTCCAAATCCTTTCACTCCACCAACAAACCTAATACCACATTCGGATGTCTTCGGCTAAAAGCATCCACTACCTTATTAACTTTTCCCGTTGTACAATTTATACCAAAATCATAAGCAGTTAAAACTCCAGCCACCTCGTTTTTCTCATATTCAACTCCTTCTGAGAGAATAAGTATCTTAAAGACTTATAAACGTTATAAATCTCAAACCTCTCCCCTAAGAGATAATGTCTCCAAATCTCCAATGCAAAGATCACCGCAGCCAACTCCAAATCTTGTGTAGGATACCTCACTTCATGCGGTCTAAGCTGTCTGGATGCATTGGTAATAATTTTACCCTTCTACATCAATACTGCTCCCAGTCCTGTTACTCATGCATTAGTATACACCACTAACCTCTGGTTTTCATTTAGAACTAGTAAAACTGGTGCATTGGTCAACAAATGCTTTTACTTATGGAATACTTATTCACATTTGTCGGATCGGATAAACTTCACATCCTTCACGGTTAACTTAGTCAATAAGGGTGCTATCCGCAAGAAATCCTTGATGAGTCTCTAGTAGTATTTAGCAAGTCTAAGAAAACTCCTAATCTCAATCACTGTTTGTGGTCTCTTTTAATTGTATAGAGTTTTGATCTTATCTGGATCGACATACAAACCATTCTCTGAAACCACATGACCAAGAAACTTAACCTCTTTCATTCAAAAATTACACTTGGTAAACTTCACCTTCAACTGATTTTTTCTTAGTCTCTCAAGCACCACTCTAAGATGAACCTCATGTCCCCTCTCATCTTTAGAGTATGTTAAAATTTCATCTATAAATACCAATACAAACCTATCAAACTACTCTATGAATAATCGATTCATTAAATCCATGAAGAAAGCAAGTGCATTCGTTAATCAAAATAGCATCTTCAACCACTCATATTGTGACGCCCCACCTCTATGCTAACAATAACAAAGGTTATTATTAGGTAATAACGTCCACTATTGCGAAGAATAAGGCTTGTTAGAAGCGACCATTCGTAAGTTATGCCTTAGATGAGTATTGATTACATCAATAGGAGTTGTGTAAATTACTCCCAACGATATATATTCAATCCAAATCCAAAATGAAACCACGGTGGCTTACGAAAAATTTAGAAAAACTCATTATAACAACAACACAGATAAGTATAATCACATAAGAATAGAAATATCATACATAGCAGAAGGTAAGTCTGGATACATGTTACAACACTCGATGGTTCACATGAACCAAATGTACATATACAAAGCCATCATAACATACATGCGATGAGAGTCAATACACCAAAAGTAACACCTCTAAGCCTAAACAAAAGATGAGGTGAAATCCCAAAAGCTGAACCGGCAACTGAATCAGAGATAGCTATTATCCTGAAATAACTTGGTCGAACCCGAGTATTATTTAAAAGAAAACAATAAACAGATCAGTCTAATTTAAACTTAGAAATGAACACAAGATAAACAACACCAAAGGAAATTAATCGTAATCTCGAATGAGACTACTAAGCATAAATAATCAGCATAGTTTAATGGAAGAAATCTCATTAAACTCCATCAAAATCAACTCCCAAATTCCACATTGAATTCAAAACAGCAATACACAAAATCTAGAAATCAAAATAAAATATCTAGAAAAATCAGCATAAAAGTGGAACGATCCCAGCATATGGCGAGTCTAAGCTACGCCGCATGTGCATCTCAAATGGCCGAAGCCTACCAAGTACTGTCAACATAATATTTGGCACCTAACAAATAACCAAAAGGTCCAACAAATGAGCCGAAGGCCTAGTACTGGTAATTGACCCAAAGGTCCAACATATTGGCTTGAAAGCCCAATCAAAATCATCAAAACTTTCAAGCAGCTATTCCACGGAAAATATTTCAATTAAGGAGTCCAGAATTCATCGAATTAGTAAAAGCATGGCTCCATATTCCGCACTTTTGCTAAGTCGTTTAAATCTCATCATCGTTTCCTTGAAAGTGCAAAATTGTGTATATTATATATTAAAAAATTTACGTTCTCAAATGGACAAGTCCGGAAATAATCGAATCAGTAAAATTAAGGGTTCATAGTCCTTAATTTTGCTGAAGCGTTTAAATCAATTCCTCACACTTTTGAAAACGTAAACAGTGAAATTTTTGAAAACGCCATTAATATTTTTGCAGTGCAACTGGAAGAATGAACAAAATGAGGAAAGCTACTTCCCTTTACCAATTTGTGTACAAGTCAAAGAGAGGAGATGTGCTGGCAGAAGTTGTACACTAGCATTTATGTGAGAAACGTGCACCGATGGAGAGAAAAGGACACAGATAACAAAAAAATGATGATGGCTGCAAATTGTGTTCAAACTTTGTGATACCAAAAGTGTTCAAATATTTGATTTTGAATGGACCTACTCACATATACACGTGAATGGAAAAAACAAAGTGTAACATGACTTAGCTATTATCAACTAACTTTGCAAATCATTTGCAAACTCTCTTGTTTTTTTCAAATTTCAAATTAAAATTTCCATTTAAAATTTTTTTTCGACGGTAATAAAAACAGGGTTGCTACGAACTCCTCAACTTTTAAAAATTGCGTCCCCACAAATTTCGTACAAGAAGTTGTTTATAACACAAATTAGTTCATCACAACAAAGATTTAAATAGAAAAGATAGATCAAAAATGCTCACCCCTACTTGAACATTAGAGAAAAAAACCGGGATAAGAACGCTCGATGAATTCTTTGGTTTCCCAAGTGCAATCTTTGGGGTTTGTGGACTATTGAATTTTTTTAAGCGGGACTTCTTTATTTCGAAGGCGTTTAACCTCCAAAGCTAGCACACGAATAGGATTTTGCACCATAGACAAGTCAGGTGAGTTCTCAAGATCTTGCCACACATGAGGATCAATAATAGAATTCGAATCTCGAAGGCATCGACGAAGCTGGGATACATGAAATACGTCATGAATTCACAAAAAACTGAATAGGTAGCGATACACGATAAGCAACAGGGCCAATGCGTTCCGTAATAGGAAATTGTCCAATATATCGAGGAGCCAATTTCTCGGAGCTACTAAAATGCACCACACCCTCCACCGGAGAAAAACGAATAAACATGTGATCGCCAACAGAAAATTCGAAAGGCTTCGTACGATGATCGGCATAAGATTTTTGCCTGTTCCGAGCTTCTTTAATTCTCTGTCCAATTAAATCGATCTTCTTAGAAGATTCACGAATATAACTGGGGTTGAGAACTAACTTTTCCCTGGATTCCAACCGACAAGATGTGATCGATACGGCCTTCAACAAAGGGCTTTGAAAGGAGCCATACCGATACTGGATTCCAAACTATTGTTATAACAAAACTTAACAAGAGATAAGTGGTCCTCCCAACTACCTCCAAAATCAAGAATGCAAGCACGAAGGAGATCTTTTAAGACTTGATTCACCCTTTCAGTCTGACCATCAGAATGTGGATGATAAGCTGTACTGAGATTGAGCTTAGCACCCAAAGCTTTCTAAAGGCTCTGCCAAAAACCACTAGTAAAAAGCGGATCTCTGTCACTAACTATGGAACTAGGAACTCCTTGAAGTCGAACGTGTTCTTTAGTAAAAAGCTTAGCCAACAAAGGAGCAGTCCGATTGGACTTGATAGGAATAAAATGGGCTGATTTGGTCAATCGGTCAACAATCACCCAAACACAAGCATGGCCCGACCTCGAACGAGGTAGACCATCAATGAAGTGCATAGAAATTTGATCCCATTTCCATAATGGAATCTCAAGAGCCTGCAAAAGACCTCTAAGACGTTGGTGTTTCGCTTTAATAAGTTGATAAGTCATGCAGCGACTCACATAACTTGCAACATCACACTTCATACCCTCCCAAAAGTATAAGCGTTTCATGTCGGCATACATCTTACTATGGATGGATAGTATACTTAGAACGATGACAGCCCTCAAGAATGTCATTTCTAAGATTAGGAACATTAGACACGATCAAACTTCCTTTCTTTAGAATACAACCATGAATATCAATATCCAAATTCTTTAGATTATCACTTCAGGATTCCGATTTATAACTCTGAATAAGATAAGCGAGATCTAGATCTTGCTTCTGGGCATCAGCAATACGATCCAACAAACTATGACGAGCTTCCATGCTAAATAAAAGCACGGGAGAATCAGATATTGAAGGACGGTCTTTAATATCACAATGAGATAAAGCTTCCAATATATTCCACCCCGCTAGCATCATGGAAACAACAACATGCTGCTTGCGACTAAGCGCATCAACAACTCGATTTCCCTCAAGGGTATACTGAATATAGAAATCATATGAAGCAAGAAATTCGAGCCAATGTTGTTGCCTCATATTAAGTTCCTTCTAAGTGAAGAGGTATTTCAAAGACTTGTGGTCAGTGAAGAGAACAAAATGCTCGTCCAATAAATAATGTCGCCAAATCTTTAGAGAAAAGACTAAAGCGGCTAACTCTAAATCATGGGTAGCATAACGAATCTCGTTTGGCTTTAGTTGTCAAGAAGCATAAGTAACTACTCTATCCTTTTGCATGATAACAGCACCGAGTCTGTAACCACTATCATCGGTATAAACAAGAAGATCTTGATTCCCTTCAGGAACCACTAAGATAGGAGCATGAGTAAGGAGCTCTTTTAACTTCATGAAAGAAAACTCACACTTATCAGACCAAATAAAAGGAATAACTTTCCTCGTGAGAGTGGTAAGCGGTAAAGCAATACGAGAAAAGTCCTTAATGAACCAGCGATAATAACCCGCCAACCCAAGGAAACTACGGATCTCGGTAACGGTCTCGGGCCTCTTCCAATTTTGAATAGATTCAATCTTGCAAGGATCGACAGAGATACCATCCAAAGAAACAGTATGACCGAGAAACTTCACCATATTCTCCCAAAAGTGACACTTGGAGAATTTGGCATAAAGCTGATGCTGACGAAGAGTGCTATAAACAATCTCCAAATGCTGAATATGATCGGCTTCGGATTTGGAATAAATAAGAATATCATCTATGAAAACCAAGAAGAACTTATTGAGATATTCCTAGAATATCTGATTCATAAGATCAACAAAATACGTTGGAACATTCGTCAAACCGAACGGCACAACAAGCCATTCGTAAGAACCATAACGAGTGCATATTGCAATAAGAGGGATGCTATGTTCCGCAACTCGTAACTGATGAAAACCGTTAGCAAGATCGAGTTGGGAGAAAAACTTAGCGCCACTTAATTGATCGAACATGTCGTCGATCCTAGGTAGTAGATACCTATTTTTGATAGTGAGCACGTTAAGCTTGCGATAATCAATGCAAAGCCTAAGAGTACTATCTGGCTTCTTAAAAAAGACAACGGCGGCGCCCTAAGGAGATGAGCTAGAACGAATAAATTGCTTGGCTTCCAATTCAGATAATTGTTGCTTGAATTCCTCATTTTCCTTAGCAGATATCCTCGTGGGAGGGCAACTAACAGGATGAGTACCAGAGATAAGATCAATATGGAACTCAATTTCCCTCTTCGTCGGAAAACTCGAAATAGGCTAGAAGTCATCAGAAAAATCACAAACAACCAAAATATTAGTTAAGACATCCTCCGATTCGAAGGAAGAAATGAGAGAATTCGAAGCATGATCCATATCTCGAAATATAATAGATATTGGTCGATAGAATCAGGATGCTTGAGATATAAAGTTCTTTCGAGACATAGGATTTGAACTTCATACTGGACGAGCGAATCCGATCCCAAAATCATATCAAAAACAAGTTGATCCATAACATGCAGATTCGCATGAAAGGAAAAAGCACACAGAATAATCTCAACATCAACACATAACAAACCAAGAGTTGCGGATCCACCAATAGGATTCATAATCCTCGAAGGGTCACAAAGACTAACAACATCCAAAGGAATAACATCAACGAGCTCCTTGGACACGAATGAATGTGATGCACCTGTATCGAAAAGAACTCTAATAGAATGGTCATGAAATAAAATAAAACCTTCCAAAACAGAGAGAGGAATACCTTTGGGATCAGAAGAATCACTAGAAGCTTTAGCAACATTAAGCTTCCCATATTTGAAAAACTTAGGAGCAGTAGGACAATCAGAAACCCGATGACCTTCTTTCTTGCAATGTGGCAAATGTGAGGCTTAGGACAACCACGAAGAAGATGATCCAGAGAAGCACAATCATAGTACGCCCTCTGGTTAGGAGGTGCACTAGTAAGCTGAGAACTAGAGGTAGCTTGCTTCTTCTTCTTCTTGTTGGAAGAAGGATTATGCTTATGAAATGGAAATCTCTTCTTGTTGGGGTTCTTAGAAACCTCAACCTCATCACAACTATTACGTTCCTTTTCGATAGTTTCAAGTAAAAGTGCCGAATCTACAAGTTCCTCAAAAGGAAGCTTAAGCTAACGCAAAAGGACTTTCTTCAAATACTTCTTCAGACCTTCGACAAACCTAAGATTCTTCTTACGCGGAGTGTTAGTGAACTCAACTCCGTATTTGGTAAAGGCCTTGAAAGATGCAACATAATCAGAAATAGATAATTTTCCTTGTTTTAACTCAAGGAAACTATAAGCGAGATTGGCCTTTTCTGATTCCTGAAAAAACTTAAGTTCGAAACGTTCCTTAAACTGATTCCACGAGAGAGAAGACTCATCAATTTCCATAATAAAAAGCTCATACCAATCAAGCACACGTTCTTGCAACATGCTAGATGCCACGAGAACACGATGATGATCAGAAAGATCCATCCGAGAAAATATGCGCTCACTAGCATGCAACCAATTTTGAAACTCCAATACACTTTCCGATACTTTGAAATGCTTGCCTCCAAGGTGGGAATAGTCGCTACACAAGCGGGCGAAGGCAGACGTTTGGGTGGGAGATGTGGGAGTAGCAACAGAAGACTAATTACTCCAAAATAGCTCCATAAACTAATCAGCTGACATATCGACTCCGTCCGGATGAGAACCACTAGACGGACCTGTCGTACAATGCTTCCCTCTACCTCTTCCAGCCATAAGCTGAGAGAATAAGAGAAGATAAGGATCGGTAAAAACAATACAAGATTGATAAGGAAATTAACAAATGGAATACTACGGAAATATGAGATTTCACTACAAGAAAAAGGCAGAATACCGACAGCCAAGACCGACGGCTTCCGACGGCCATTTTCCGACGGCTTTCGACGGGCCGTCGGCGGCCGTCGGAAGCCGTCGCAAATTTGCGATTATACCAGCCAGCCGAGCCCTTTCTTCCTCCTCCATTTCATACGAAAAAAACCCAAAAAACCCCCCAAATTCAACCCCTAAGCTTCCAATCCCTAATTTTTAGCTTCCGGATCTTCCAACGCACTCTAATCAAGCTTCAGTACTCTTAATCTCAGGTATAATCTCTTATTTTTATGAAAAATTCAGTTTTTACCCTAATTATAGATTTGCATAAATTGATAAATTAGGGCGAATTAATGATTGCAATTGTTTCCACTAGCGTAATAACGGTTTATAGCATCACATGGTATACCAATTTCATCTTTTATCGTGAAATTGTGATAAACACGTATAATTTGTGCATGTTCATGTATATGTATTTTGTTGTGTATGCCTTGATTCGACGATTGTATACGTTATTTGGAATAAGATAAAATGATTGAATGAACTAGGAGTATTATATTGTGCACGTTTTTACTTATGACACAAAAAAAATGCATTACTCTAAATTATAATTGTGTGTATTGAAAAATGACAAAATGTTAAACCAGCCCTAAGTTGATGCGTAATACGTCGAATAAATGTGTGAAATTAATATATAAATGTGAACAGTGAGTAAAACTGTATTTTTGAGTAAAATGCGCGCATGTTAACCGACAAATGTCCCTTAGAGAGTTTTTGGCCCCGTCTGACGAGTGTTGTACATGATCGTTGTATAAATAGTCGTTTTTTTCGAAAAACGACCATTTATATTCATCTGGTACAATGTTTGTCGGATTTGTCCCTGTATTGGACAAGTTATGAACACAGTAAGAATTTACATTTTGTATACTACTTCGTCTCAAACGGTTCATAAAATTTCGCCCTAACTTTTCTTTTTTGTTTCCTGCGTACACGCATTTGTGTACAATGCAGGGAACAAAAGGGAAATGCTGCCGAAATTTTATTGAATCGTTTGGGACGAAGTAATATACGAAATGTAAATGCTTACTGTGTTTGTAATGGGAGGTAGGATGTCTGACCAATGAAAAAAAATTATATATTTTTAATCGTTACGTACGTTAAAAAATGAAATGTGCCCTATTTGAAAATATTTTTAAATTTGTGAAGTTGTTCTTTAAATTCAAAATATTATACGAACATGAAAATAATCTTTTTCGAATGTGTATTCTTCAAAATAAATATTAAATTTTGAACTTCTCATTTTGTCAAATAGGAAAAATGATTGATTATTTTGTTGATCGAAGGAGATGGATGTACCAAAGAAAAGGAATGAGGGGCTCAATAAAAGAAGATTTTTATAACGGTATAAACGTGTTTGTTGAATTCGCCTTAAGTAATAACGGAAACGATCCAGAAATTCGTTGTCCGTGTAGTAGGTGTAGACATTTGAAGTTTTTGTTACCAGATATTGTGAAAGTTCATTTGTGCCAACACGGTTTCACACCCGAATATTATGTTTGGGATCGGCATGGAGAAGTTGTAGCAAATACTTCTGTAGAGTCTGAAAGTGTCGTTAACGAAATAGTTTCAACGACCCGTATAGAAAATATGGTCGAAGATGCAGCACGATCAATGTTTCCTATGGTTGAAGTTGACGACGATGATGTAAATGTTGAAGAACCAAATATTGAAGCTAAGAAAATTTATGATTTACTAGATGCAGCTAAAAAACCTATTTGGGATGGTTGTAAAAGCGGCACGCAGCTGTCAGTAATCGCAGAATACATTGCGATGAAGTCAAAATACAACATCACTGAAGCTGGGTTTACGGCTGTTGTACAAGCTGCAAAAAGACATATGCCGCCCGATAATCTAATGTGTGAAAATCACTACGAAGTTAAAAAACTTATGTCGGCTTTTGGTTTACCGTATCAGAAAATAGATACATGTTTAAAAGGATGCATGTTGTTTTGGAAAGAAGACGCAAACCTTAGAAATTGTAAAGTTTGTAACCAGGAGAGATACAAACCAAGAAAAAAGAAGGGTAAGGAAGTTCCGTACAAGCGTATGCACTACTTACCCATAACTCCAAGACTTCAAAGATTATACGCATCTTCTGTAACTGCGTCTAATATGAGGTGGCATAGCGTGAGAACGGAGGAAGAGGGTACGTTGACACATCCGGCCGATGGAGAAGCATGGAAGCATTTCGATAAAACGTATCCAAATTTTGCAGCGGAGAGTCGAAATGTTAGATTAGGATTATGTACGGACGGTTTTTCTCCATTTTCTCAATTTGGTTCTAAATATTCATCCTGGCCCATTATCGTCACACCGTATAATTTACCTCCATGGATGTGCATGAAAACGCAATATATGTTTCTTACTGTTGTCGTTCCTGGCCCCGACGATCCGACACAAGGAATCGATGTATATTTACAACCGTTGATTGAGGAGTTAAAAATACTGTGGAACGAAGGAGTAGAAACATACGATGTGTCAAAGAAGAAAAATTTTCGTATGTTTGCTTCTTTGTTGTGGACTATAAGTGATTTTCCTGCCTATGCAATGCTTTCGGGATGGAGTACTGCCGGTCGTCTAGCATGTCCATATTGCATGGATGAAACACGAGCGTTTTCTTTACCTCATGGTAAGAAAATTTCATGGTTTGACTGTCATCGATATTTTCTCCATGTAAATCATCCCTTCAGAGGAGACAAGAAAAACTTTTTAGCTAATAGAGTAGAAAATAGACAACCACCGACGATATGGTCAAGCGAAGACATATATGAACTTGTTAAGGACTATCCAAAGATATATGAAACGGGGGAGCAAACAGAAATTGAAGGCAAATCAGTTGTTCATAACTGGTGCAAACAAACTATTTTTTGGGAGTTGCCGTATTGGAAACATCTTCTGCTTCGCCATAACATAGATGTGATGCACAATGAGAAAAATGTATTTGATAATGTGTTTAACACAATTTTGAATGTGAAAGGGAAGACGAAGGATGATTTGAAATCAAGACGTGATATAGAAGAATTATGCAAACGTCCCGAGCTTCATATGAAACCAAATGACAGTAAAAAACCAAAAGCTTGTTACGAATTAGATAATAATCAAGTTAAAGCTGTGTTAAAATGGGTGGAAGGGTTAAGATTTCCTGATGGGATATCATCAAATCTTCGTAGATGTGTTGACTTTAAAAATAGTAGATTGAGCGGAATGAAAACTCACGACTGTCACATAATGATGGAAAATTTATTTCCCGTTATGTTTAAAGAACTACTGCCGTTAAAAGTTTGGAAGGTAGTAACGGAGCTTAGTATGTTTTACAAAGAGCTTTGTTCGACTACTTTAAAAGTGCAACGTTTACGTAAACTTGAAGTGGACATTCCTATATTGCTTTGCAAATTAGAGAAAATATTTCCGCCAGGTTTTTTTAATGTGATGGAACATTTACCTGTTCATCTTCCATCTGAAGCACGACTTCGAGGTCCTGTCCAATACGGATGGATGTATCCATTTGAGAGGTATGTAATATGTTATAACGTAATTTAATTGCATTTGAAAGATGAAGTTAATATAAATTAATGTTGCATAGATATTTGAATCATCTGAAGAAAAAAGTGAGACAAAAAGCACGAGTTGAAGGTTCGATATGTAAATCTTACATCGAAGAAGAAGCTTCGTTCTTTTTCTCTCACTATTTCAGTGACCATGTGAATATTTCATTTCAAAGTGTTCCTCGTAATGATGAAGGCGACGAACAAGAGTCCTCTCAAGCAATGTTATCTATTTTTAGACAACATGGTCGGCCTTCTGGAAAATGTGTGGAAATATGGCTAGACGATAGAGATCTTCGTGTAGCACACACTTATATTCTTCTAAATTGTGCCGAGGTTGCACCGTTTGTTAGGTAATCTGAAATAATAATTTTTGTTTTATTCTTTTCTGTAATGCATGCGCGTGTATAACCTAATGTAATAATTTGTTTATATAAACAGTGTTTATGAACGGGAACATCCGAACGGAGATCTCAGTAAAGAATTTTCCCGTTGGTTTTCAAATTACGTTTATGAGCCGAAAAATTGTGTTGTTGACGAAGGGTTGAAACATCTTGCAATGGGACCAAAAAGAGTGGTCAAGACATATCCAATATATTTCGTCAATGGATACAAATTTAACACTAAAGAATACGGTGCAGAAAAATTAACAAATAATACTGGTGTATTTGTTAAAGGTAGTGACGATCCAGAAAACCATTTAAATGATTTTTATGGCGTTCTAACACAAATTTTGCAACTGACATATTTCTCAAGACCCGCGGAGGAGGTGTTTCTATTTAGATGCAATTGGTTTAGCAATGTTCCAGGTTCTGGAATTAATGTGCATAAGGATTATAATCTTATCGAAATAAAGCATACATCGCACTATCACAAGTATGATCCTTTTGTACTAGCCAAACAAGCATTGCAAGTTTATTACGCTCCTTATCCGTCTCTAAAAAGAGATAAAGCAGATTGGTCTGCAGTTTTTAAAACAAAGGCCAGATTCACATTCGATGGGAAGAATATTCCGGACGAACAAGCTTATCAGGCAGATCTTGAGCAAAATAACGAAATAATAATTACAGACGATCATACAGATTTTGGTCCTTTGATCGATGAATCAAATGTTTTGGTAGAAGCGTTTGACAGTGCAGAGGAAAATATCGTCGAAAACGAGACCGAATCTGAATCAGAAGACGATGATGACTGATATAAATTTGAATCTGTTTTTTTGCAATTGATGTAACTATGTTGAATTCTTGATGTATTATGAAATTGATGTAACTATGAAACTAAATCCGTTTACTATTGTTTTATGTTATTTCAATTTGTCATTTATTTACTATGGTAAGAAAAATTAACAAACTTACATGTCTATTTACATTTCAGTCATTATAATTAAGCAATTTATACCATTGATGTCATGTTCATATGAAATATATTTCATTATCATGTTTTTATTCTCTTATATAATGATGTGTAAACGTCACAGGTTTATCATTATGTCACATAGAGGGAGGAGCTCTTCCCGTTCTTCAGGAGGCGATGGCAGTGGCCCATCGCAAGCGCCACACCGTCCAGTTGTTACGTTAGCCCCCAAAGCAGATGGGTAAAAATTAAATCTTATTCATCATCTTATTTTTTCTATACTATACGTATGTACTTATCTGTATCGTACTTAAAAACAGGGGGTTCGAGCTACTACCCACTAAGGTAGTGTTGGACGTCTCCAGAGCAGCATATCGTAGTAGGATGAGTGCGTGCTGGCCAAAGTGGGATACCATCCCTCCGCACATCATAGAGTGCATATGGCAGGATGTCCTAGTATGTGTAATTTTTATGTTTTCCATTTTTAATTCGTTTTTGTCGTTTTTCTACCGTTTATCGTTTAAAGTGTAATCTTTTTTTAACACAGGCTGAGATAGACATCCAGACAGATGATATGCAGCTGGCACGAGCATACTGGATGAGGAAGATGCGAAAGAACTACAGAGACACGATATCTGAGGTTAAGAAATCCGGGAAGAGACCACGGTGGATGGGGGAGAGCGTGTGGCAAGCTTGGTTGAGCTACTGGGAGACGGACGAGGCGAAGGCAAGTATACTAATTTTTTTTCAATTATTAATTTAACGTGATTGAAAAATAATGTATCAAATTTTGAATGTACAGGCAGAGTCAGATAGAAACTCTGCAAATAGAAATAAGAATCCCGTTACTCATCGCGGAGGATCGAAGTCGTTTCAGCAGTATCGGCAGGAGTTGGTAAATTTAATTACTGAATAATAAATGTAAATAGTTTATGCTATATGATTTTAAATGTATAATAATTGTATGTAACAATCAACTTCAGGAAGCCGAGGCACATGGTCCTGTCAGCTATATGGACGTGTTCACCCGTACGCATGCTGTTGAGCATGTTAATCCAGACGGGACTGTTTCGTACACATGGCAGGACGATAAATCCAGTAAAAGCCATGTAAGCATATTTCATTTTATTCAGTATTAGTAATTGTTTTAGTTGTCAAATTATTATGAAATAAGATATGATATTATTAATTTGTCAATGCAGGAGATGTTTATGGAGCAGCGACAGAAACTCCTTTCTGATACGGGTCGAGAGCAGCTGACGACCGATGAAGAGGACATTATTTTTGAGTCCGTTATGAGTCCACCAGAGCATGGTCGACGATACGGATTTGGCAATTTAGCGGTAAATAATTTAATTTTTCTTAAAATACTTAAAATATGATATTCTTACCTTTTCAAAACAATAAACTTTGATTTTATTTATTTTTCAATTATTGCAGTCCAGTAGTCAGAGTAGGAGACGGCGGAGTAGACCTCAGAGCGAGCTAGCAAGTATAGAAGAATTACAGACTAGAGTTCAGCAGTTGGAGGAGCAGAACCGCCAACAGGCCATGCAGACGGCACAGTTATTTGAGTACATGCAGCAGTTTGGTGGCCGCTTCCCTTCATCGGCTGGCTCTGGATCTGGGGCAGATTGATTCATTGCTTTCTAATTCGTTCGTGCAGGTATGTTTAGTTTTAGTTTACAATGATTTGGTAGAAGGAACAATTAATTGTTGATATGTATAATTATGTATAATACACTTGGTTCTGTAGCTGTATCAGGATATGCATGATTAGAACAGTTATTGTTAGTATTATTGTTAATGTTGGAATGTTATGTATATTTTGTATTTTATTTTTATTCTAATTTAGTTTATTTCTGTGTCTATTGAATATTTTGGAGTATTGGTTTGCATGTTTGGTTGGATTATTGTTTATTTGATTGTGCAGTATTGATATTGTAGTGTTTGGAAGAGAAATGTGGTTGGAAGGCTCTATTTGCAGCAGATTTTAAAAAAAAACAGCAGGTTTCCGACGGCTTCCGACGGCTCTCGACGGCTTATTGGTCGAAATTTTCCGGCGGTTTCCGACGGGTTCCGACGGCTTATTGGCCTGATTTCCGACGGTTTCCGACGGTTTCCGACGGCCGTCGGAAGCCGTCGGAAACCGCCGGAAACCGCCGGAAACCGTCGATAATGTATACGGCATCACCCGTCGGTAGCCGTCGGAAATACTGCTTCCCGACGCCTTCATTTCCGACGGCTTTTTCCGACGGCCGCCGACGGCTTCCGACGGCCGCCGACGGTTTTCAGCCGTCGGAAATCCCCCCTCCCCTTGTAGTGTTTATTCCTAGACATATTCCAACATGTTAGAGTGGATAAAAGTTTAAGAACAACGAAGGAATAGATTAGAAAGGCATTAATAAAACCCTCGAATAGTTGTAACACATGTTCCATTCTATCTCTGTTCCGTGTTTATTATAATTTGTTCTGAATTTCAGCTCTGATACCAAGTTGTGACCCCCCACCTCTGTGCTTACAATAACAAAGGTTATTATAAGTTAATAATGTGTGCTATTGCGAAGAATAAGGCTTGTTAGAAGCGACTATCCGTAAGTTATGCCTTAGATGAGTATTGATTACATCGGCAGGAGTTGTGTAAATTACTCCTAACGATATATATTCAATCCAAATCTAAAACGAAACCATGGTGGCTTATGAAAAATTTAGAATAACTCATAATAATAGCAACACAGATAAGTATAATCACATCAGAAAAGAAATATCATACATAGCGGAAGGTAAGTCTGGATACTTGCTACAACACTCGATGGTTCACATGAACCAAATGTACATCTACATAGCCATCATAACATACATGAGATGAGAGTCAATACACCAAAAGTAACACCTCGAAACCTACAAAAGATGAGGTGAAATCCTAAAAGCTGAAGCAGTAACTGAATCAGAGATAGCGATTATCCTAAAATAACTCGGTCTGACCCGAGTATTGTTTATAAAAAATAAACAGATCAGTCTAATTTAAACTTAGAAATGAAAGCAGGATAAACAACACCAAAGCAAATTAATCATAATCTCAAATGAGACTATTCAACATAAATAATCAGCAAAGTTTAAAGGAACAAATTTCATTAAACTCCATTAAAATCAACTCCCAAATTCCAAATTGAATTCAAAACAGCAATACACAAAAATCTAGAAATCAAAATAAGATAACTAGAAAAATCAGCATAAAAGTGGATCGATCCCAGCATATGACGAGTCTAAGTTACGCCGCACGTGCATCTTAAATGGCCGTAGCCTACCAAGTACTGTCAACTTAATATTTGGCTCCCAACAAATGACCCGAAGGTCCAACAAATGACCCAAAGGATTGGTATTGGTAATTGACCCGAAGGTCCAGCATATTGGCTCGAAAGCCCAATCAAAATCATCAAAATTTTCAAACAGCAATTCCACGGCAAATATTTCAATTAAGGAGTCTGGAATTAACCGAAGTAGTAAAAGCGTGGTTCCATATTTCGAACTTTTGCTAAGTCGTTTAAATCTCATATCGTTTCCTTGAAAGTGCAAAATTGTGTATTTTATATAAAAAAATATACGTTCTCAAATGGACAAATCCGGAATTAATCGAATCAGTAAAAGTAAGGGTTCATATTCCTTAATTTTGCCAAAGCGTTTAAATCGATTCCTCATTATTTTGAAAGCGTAAATAGTGAAATTTTTGGAAACAATTACATTTTAAGATGATTTAAAAACACATGATTAAAACAATAACTTCTATAGGAATTTCGACAAAGAAATTGCGCTTCAGAAAACAACATAAAAATGGATATAAAAATCAGCATTGCGGGTTTTCTTGGTTGCAAGATAGCCGCTTGAAAATTCACTTTAAATTGACGGTTACTGAAGTCAAAACAACAGTAATTTTTATTCGTCAAAAACTCATCAAAACAACATGCTTCAAATATAAACACCGGGACAAAAATCGGTTATAAAAATAGCGGCAACAAAATACGTTTCAAAAAAAACACCGGTTCAAAACAAATTAAACATTGGTCTACACTGCTTATACATACAACAAATATAGCACTGCCTGGGAAATATGCTTCATGCATGCACGTACTAAATTACCAAGAATGGCCATGCTATATTTCTTGCAATCACGTCAAAATGCAAAAGAAGAATAACTTGGACTATATTTTCTTTGGTGCAATACTAAATTGGCACCACGTAACACATTACATCTGGTACATTGACCTGGCCCTAGATAGCATGCATGTAAGAAAAATTATAAAAATAGCTTGTGCAATTCTTCCATGCACATGAGATGAAATATGCAGAGTCAATGACCTGGCAAAGCTACTTGGATTTGGTAAAATGCAACTTACAACATACTGAAAAAATTATAAAACACTTTTGCACGAAAATAATTTTTGCCTGGACAACACTTCCTATATGCAAGTAATAAGAAATATAAAGTACATGCACGTACGAAAAAAACGCAAAAGGAAAAAAAATGACCTGGAACCTGGCTTTCAAATATTGCATACACACATAAATAAAATGAAAATTAAGGTGACCTGAGCATAGCTCGCACACTTCATTTTCATGCGCGCAGACTTCATTTTCATGCATGCACACTTCATTTTCATGCACGCACACTTCATTTTCATGCACAAATGCGTAATATACAATGCATGCACACGAACGAAACAGAAAAAAAATATAACCTGGACTATTTCTTTACTATAAAATATTGCATAGAATTTCTATACCATAAAATATTGCAAAAAAAAAAGTTGATAAAATAATGACTCAGGTCATATTTGCACACATGTTATGAAGTGACGAATAAAGTACGACTCGGGTCATATTTGCACGTATATTATAAAGCAACGAATAAAAATAATGTCCAAGAGCTTGATTTTCGTATGCTATATCTTGGCATGTAAAATGAATTAAACAAACGTGCCTGGACTCCTTTCATATGCTTCAAATTTTGCGCAAAAAAAATGAAACTCTCGCACATATATTATACACGTGCACTATTTAAAACAGTGGTCTAGACTGCATTTTTAAAGGAACCTGAAACTTGATTTCGTGCTACAATTATTTGCATGCAGTAAAAATATACAATAAAATGACTTGGACCATTTTATTTAAATGCAACTAACACACACGTAACAAAATTGAAAGGCCTGGACTTCATTTGTGTACAATACACCTTGCACGTAATTAATGAAGTAATGAATAAATTAGAAGTGCGAGTTTTGCACTCACCTCTAACCTAGTTTCAAAATCAATTAGCAACAAGCATTCAAGCTTTAGAACCAGTAGTAACTTTACTAGGGGTGGGCATTTAACCGACCTAACCGACTTAACCGACCTTAACCGAACCGTTTTAATCGAAAAAATCGGTTAACCGAATGTTCGGTTAACCGACCGATGTTAACCGACCAAAATCGGGTCGGTTAACGGTTAACCACGGTTTATATATCGGTTAACCGTTAACCGAAACTATTTTTAAAATTGTTAAAAAGCCCAAATCTACTTATATTCGCAACCCGGCCCACCTTTTTTTCCCTAAACCCTAGATCTAATCGTGTGCTTTCAGTCGCTGTTTCAAAATTCGTTCCCAAAACTATCTCGTTCATTTTCGTTCCTGAGTAAAAAAAAGAAACCTACAGAATTCTCGCTGTTAATTGTTAAACATTCGAATCTAAATACAAAGAGACCTCCACGAATTCACTGCCTTTTTGATCGTCGATTTGAATTCTGAGCAATGGCGAGCAGGAAGAGGAAAAACGTGGGTACAATTTATTTTGGGTAGTTTTAGTAGTATTTTTCTGTTTTATTTAAATTCTATTGAGCATTTAAATCGTTTATGTTTAATTTAAATTTATTTTGGGTAGTTTTAGTGTAGTTTATTCACAAATTTGTGATATCAAGTGAAGACATCATCTTTACGCCATTGACAAAGTGAAAACAGTCATTATAGCTTTCGTAGAATTGTTAGATGTGTATGTAAACATTTACAGTCAAAATCCCTTTTCTTTCTTGGACTTGAGATATTTTGAAGATGTGAACTAAAACCACCAGAGGGATTATTCATGCATAAGGATTGACCGAACTATTGTATTTTTGTCAATTTTTGTATTTGTCTACTGTATTTGTCAATTTTTGTATTATTCATGCATAGGGATTATATCTACTGTATTTGTCAATTTTTGTCTATAGTATTTTTGTCAAAAATATACCTATCTACTGTATTTTTTCAATTGTAGATAAGTGGATAGGTATATTTACAGTAAAAATGGTTGTCCTGTAAATATCATATCTACTATTTTTTTCATTTACTAAATATACCATATTTAATAGTTATTTGTCAATTTGCAGTAGATTACTAAAATATATCATTACTAAATATACCATATTTGCAGTAAAAAGGTATTTGTCAATTTGCAGTAGATTACTAAAATATACCTATATACTGTATAAAATATTTCTCTAATTTGTCAATTTGCAGTAGATTCATATGGTATAAAATATGAAATATGAACTATTTTTAATTTTTTATAGTAGATAGTTTAATTTTCTTATACTCGGTATTTTTTATAAATAATTAAGTATGAACTTAACTCGGTTTTTCATGCACTATAACAGGTACAAATAGGCAGTTCTAGAGAAACAAGAAATGACGATGAGCTTTTGGAAGAAGCGGATGATGAGGAAACCGACGAAGAAGACAACAATATTAGAAAACCTCCTCCACATCCGGTGCGTAGGCCTTCTTCTAGAAAGCCTTCTCCGGTATGGGAACATTTTACTAAAGATGCTAATTTCAATTTTCATAAATGTGTATGCAACTATTGTGGTCAACAATTTGCATGTGATTCTAAATCAAATGGCACTACACATTTAAATTACCATATGAAACATTCGTGTAAGTCCATTTCACGTGATAGTGATAAGAGACAAAAAACTTTAGCTTTTAGAACAAATGCCGATAGTGAAGGTAGTTGCAATCTTATCGCATGGTCATTCAATAAAGAGGAAGCTTGTTTAATCTCATCCATAGTGATCATAGCATTCATTTTTTTTCTAGCCTGCTCAGTTAGAACTTACAGATATATAATATTAGGAAAGTTGGGGATGACCATGTCAGTCAATTTAGGTTGATTTCTATTTTATCTAATTATTTATGGTTTAATTTCGCTTTATGCCTATTTTATGGATGCATTTAATTTAGGTTGATGTAAAAATGGTTGCAGTAGGATTTGGTTAGCTGAAGAAGGTTTTCTGTTCTTTAATGAGACATGTTAGGATAACCACATTTTTATATAGTGGTTGCACTTCATTTCTTCCAATCAATATACAAATGCCTAGTTAAAGTATTATTGGGGAAAAAGCATTACAAGCTCAAAATTTATTCCTCTAATATATAGAGATTGCAGATTTCTTTTTTCTTATTTCGTCTTCACTTGAGGGAGCTTGTAAAGACTTTACATGTAGTAATTTAGCATTTAATGAAACATTGTTGTTTAGATGAGTTTCACAGTGCAATAAAGTTAACACTTACATTTTATTTATGAAGAATAGCTTATATTTATGAAATAAATTCATTACCATTTTATTGTCTTGGTTCAGTTCATATATATATTTAAGAATAGCTTGAATTATGAAAGAATTTTATTAGCAGTTTAACATCTTGATTCAGTTCATGTGAAATTTGATTAGTGGATATTGCTGACATCTAAACAAAACAATTACATAGTTAAGATTGCTATGGTGTAGTTTATAGTTTAGAGTTTATTGTATTACCTTGGTATTAACAAGTATTTATCAGAGGAATGATTTTATGTACTGTTTGAAAATTTAGTTATTGATGACGATTCCTATATGAACGAAGTTGCATTTTAAATTAAAATTGATTGAAGACAAGGTACTAGTAGCTTACTAGTTTGTTGTTTCAATGGAAAGCATGATAAATAAGTTGTATAAAATGATATAGACTTAACTCGTTGTTTATGTATAAAATTAAATGGGAAGAACTTGAGGAAAAAGAGGAATTTATAGGCACAAAAGATATTGCTGTTACAGGCACAAATGTATAAAACTCGTTATTTACACATGCAAATGACAATTCAACAGTTGTCTACCTTATAAATTTACAGGCCACTTGCCATTACATATACTTTCACCCATTTTTATCTTGCATTCATTGAAACCCATATACTATATAGTAAAGAATATACTCATCATGTTTCATATGCCAATGCTTCATTTCAGTTCGGCTAACCCGGCTAACCTGTATTCTTTTACCTTTGGACAGAACTTGGAGATTGGAGACCGAAGTCACAATATGTTTTACAGTCAATTCTACTATTCTATTGATTTTATATTATTTGATTTCGACACTTTATTGTAGTTACATTAACGTATTCCTGTTTATGTTTGTAAAACTTTAAATTGTGATATATTGTATTGTGCAGACTGTAGTTGTGTAATGATATTGGTGTAATGCTGCTGCGATTTGCCTTTGCTATAATGGTTGATTACTATAATGATGTGATATGGGTTTTCAGTTTTCATTTTATAGTTTATGACTTGATTCAATGATGTATATAAATTGTAATGCCAATAACTTGGTTGCAAATGTTCAGTTAACCGGTTAAGTTAATCGGTTAACCATCCAACGGTTAACCGGTTAAGTTGACCGGTTAACCGGTTAATTTAACCGATTAACCACGGTTTAAATTAACCAGTTCGGTCGGTAGTTAGATGGCTACCTTAACCGACCACCGGTTAACCGAACCGTGTAGTATTTTCGGTTAACCGAAAAAATTAACCGATTTCGTCGGTTAACCGACCGTGCCCACCCCTAAACTTTACCCCTCGCACCCAAATTTTCTGATGCAATCAAAAATCAAATTGAAGCAAGAAACTTTTGAAAACCCCATTAATATTTTTGCAGTGCAACTGGAAGAATGAACAAAATGAGGAAGGCTACATCTCTTTACCAATTTGTGTACAAGTCAAAGAGAGGAGATGTGCTGGCAGAAGTTGTACACTAGCATTTATGTGAGAAACGTGCACCGGTGGAGAGAAAAGGACAGCTAACAAAAAAATGATGATGGCGGCAAAGTGTGTTCAAACTTTGTGATAGCAAAAGTGCTCAAATATTTGTTTTTGAATGGACCTATTCACATTTTCACGTGAAAGGCAAAAAAGAAAGTTTAACATGACTTAGCTATTATCAACTGACTTTGCAAATCATTTGCAAATTCTCTTTTTTTTCCAAATTTCAAATTAAAATTTCTATTTTAAAGTTTTATCTCGACGGTAATAAAAACAGGGTTGTTACACATATGAACCATACCTAGTCTGAAACGCCGCCGAAGAAATACTGTCCTCTGCCACTCTAAATTGATGGAAACACGTCGTCATATCCAATTGGGGAAATACTTTGGCTCCACTCAACTTGTCTAACAGATCGTCTATTCTTGGCAAATGATAATTATTCTTGATTGTCATTTTACGATAGTCGATATACATCCTCAACGATCCCTCTGGTTTCTTCACGAATACTACGGCCGCTCTCCAAGGCGAACTGCTTGGCCTAGTGAAGTTTCTTCCTTCAAGATCCGCTAGCTATAATTCCTTCATATCAGTCACTGTTGTTCTACTCGGCAGCCTACTCACAAGTTCGGCTCTTGGCACAAGAACTATCCGAAACTCTACAGCTCATTTCAATGGCCGTCTTGTTACTGGCTCAATGACACCTGCAAACTCTCTCGCTACCCGAACATGGCTTAACTCTTCTCCCACTTCCATGGCACTTAACAAGGCACTAACACTTCGGTTAGAATTCTCTACTAGGAATATCAGTCTACTATAACTTTCAGGAGGTCTTGGTCATATCTCCCTATCCTGGCAAATCATTCTATCCTTATACCTACCAACCAATCCATACCTAAAATGATTCTGAAATCTATGAAATCGAAAACATGTACACTACATGAAAACTTATGACTTAACAAATTTAGTTCTAACTGATCACGTCTTAATCCTAGAGTTGCATAGCCTCCTAATTGATTCGCAACCCTTAAGGAAATAACAAGTTAGGTGGGTTCTAAGCATATTCTATAAGCCAAACACTGAGATATAAATGAATGTGATGCACATGTATCAAAAAGTGCCCTAACTAGTATACTCTGCATCAAAAACATACGTTCCATCATAGACTTTCCTTTATTAGCTGCAGCATACCTAGTTGGTCCAATAGAAAAAACCTTTTATATGTCCTCCCTAACTTGCTTTGGACACTAATTCTTGCACTGCCCAACTTGATCGTAGTTGAAGCACTTCACATTCTTCTTATTTGCAGCCTCCTTCCCAATATCGGATCAACACTGATTCGCATAATGACCCTTCTTGTCACACTTAAAGCAAACAAACGGCCTTCGCCTTCTTTTCCGTATCTTCTTCTAGGATCCTTTCTTTCCAAAGAAATTTCTCTTCCTCACCCGAGAACCCTGAATTTCCACTGGCTTCTCTCTAGCACAACCGGCAAGCATTTCCTCAAGGCAAATGGCCATTTCCACAACTAAATTAGTTAGATCATGAAGGTGTGGTAGGGTTGCCTTAGAAATTTTGGGCCTCAGTCCCCTAATGAACTTCTAGTTCCTTCTGATGACAGTGTCTACAGTATTATGTCCATAAATGGATAACTCCTAAAACTTAGTGGCATACTCAATGACCGACGTCTCTCCCTACTTCAAATCCATAAACTTCCTCATCAGCTCTGACTTAGCAATCTCAAAACAAACTTTTTCTCAAATTCTCCTTCTAAACTCAGCCCAAGTCAACCGTTCTTTCAAAAATCCAGCAGTAACACTATTTCACCAATGAAGTGCTGATCCTTACAACAGTCTAGTGGCCAACTTTCCCTTTTGTGCATCATCTAAACCCAAATCAGCAAATATACGCTCGTAATGCTATAACTAGTTTTTAACTTCAATAGAATTCTCCATCCCCATAAATGGCTTCCTACCGAGACTGGTGTTGTCCCTACTCAGCCTAGCATAATTACTAACAACTGGAGCTATAAGATTTGCTACTCGAACATTTCTAACAATTCCAGCAGCAGCTCCTGTTTGCATCACATTGACGAAGAACTAATACAATGGCCCATATCTACTAATGGAATTCTAGTACACACATTAGCATTGGCATTTTGGTTAATAGCATTAGCCGGCCGACTCGGGTTCTTCCTAGTGGTGGGTCGAGCATTTCCATTGGTTATAATGCTTCCTCCACTGAGATTTCCTCTTCTGTTTCCTGCTTCCATATCTTCTTTCTCGTAAACCTACATACGAGCCTTAGTATGATGTAGAAGAATGGTCTAAGAGAGAAAGGAATACATATTTATATGTATAACTATTTATCAAGTACAAGTACCTTACTATAACGTTGACCCTAACCCCAAACATTGTTTATGATTCATTGGATTAGGTTTGAAAAAATTTTAGGTTTAACTTTCTTTTAGATTTTCCTAAACCTATGCTTTGATACCAACTTGTAACATTCCCCCTACTTGGAGGCCCAAAACTAACGAAAATGGACCTGCAGTCATCCATATTTATTAATCCTCGACGACCAAACACAATAATGTTAGATACATCAATACACAAAAACACATAAATGTGGAAAAAAATTAAAACAACTAGCAATGTTCACATTCCATTGCAAAATATTTCACAAATTCATTAAATATTCCTAGAGCGCAGATCATGTTCAGACAAAATATATACACTAAGAGCAACATATAAATATGCCCCATTGGATGATATAATTATTTAATATGGCAATAAAACAAGTTCGCCTTTACAACCAGACACAGCGGAAATAAAAGAACTCTAAGTAGCTAACATGCCTCCTACACGTCACCAGAAGCTTTATTCATCTAAAACAACACCTGAAACCCCTAAACCTCAAACTACGCAAAATCAATTGGGTACCCGAGAGTTTAAGGGAAAAACAAAAACTTAAAGTCCGACATAAAGCCTGGTATGAATAATAATCCACCATCTCGAATCATTTAGATATCTTGTGAGACCACGCCACTTAGAGAAATGTGTTTTTTCCCAACTAGTACCTTAAAGCCTTTATGAAACCATATATTATGCTCCTGCATCCACAATGGTTATAAAAATTTAAATTAGTTTAATATGATGATTTGCAAAACAAGTGAATCAATCAGTATAATATGATTTCGACGATCTGTCACAGTTATAGTGTCTAAGGTTACTATTAAGCTAACTGTTTTCATGGGCTGACTATTAACATGTATAGTGATTATGAATTCCTTGTCCAGTTACATAGTATTCATGGGATCACTATGAACCCATTGGTAACTCAAATATCATTACTCTTATCCTAGTTTTCATGGGTTGATTAGGAACCAATTGACAAACTATCAATATCATAATTCGGATATAGTTTTTATAAGGTAATTATAAACCTATTTGCTTTCCCCAATATCAAATCATAGTTTTCATGGGCCAACTTGAAACTATTGGCCCTTGCTAATAACATTCCCGTTACACGGTTTTCTCGGGCTTATTGTGAACCTGTTGGCCCCTACTAATATCTTTGATTAAGATTTTAACATTTCTTAAGTTATATTAACTACTAGGTCAACCTAATAGGTTGTTCTACCCTTCCCTAAAGTACCATTATTAGGTAATTACTATGTGAATAAATATATGAAGAAGCAATCATAACAACAAAGTAACACTCTCAAAAATCTTTAATCATGCCATTGTTTTTCCTTTAAATTGAGAATGGGATATTTGTTCATAAACATCACTTTCGAAACCATTAGATGACCTCCATTGAAAGCCTAAAAAACCACTTTTTAGAACTCTAATTATATGCCTTTCAAAGCTCCATAAATCGAATTTTTCGAAATCAAATCATACCTTTTGAATGTTCAAAGCATTGCTAAATAATCTTTAGAAATATAGCTTTAAACCAATGAAAGTACACCGTCATAAAAAATAGGGTTTTAGCCTTTTAAAACATCTTTTGTGTCAAAGTGGTTACACACAAAAGTATCTCTTTCGGAATCTTTAATAAAATATTTTTGAATAAAAATTGATGACGTCGGAACCATCTATTAAAAGCACAAAACCTCACTTTAAAACTTTGAAGGATAGCATCGAAACCCCTTTTTGACACCATTACCTTCGTAACCCCTGAACCCCGCATTTTGGAAGTTACTTAACTTAAGTTTATAACAGAGAGAACCCTTTGAAAGCATTGATGGATGCATTACATCCGAAAGGTAAAAGAACAGTAGTTGGGTTTCGACCAGGTCAAAACCACCTCTTTCGAAAGCATTGTATAAAAACAAAGGAACCCATTCTAAAGCTCCTACTTAAAACATTATATGGAAAGCTACTTGAAAAATTATCTAGAAAAAACCCCTTTCAAAAACGTAGGTTTTGACTATCTCAAAATCTTTAGGTAAGACAAAGCGGGCACTTAACAATTAAAAATAAAACTATGGTTTCGACCCCATCGAAGGTATTTCTTTCGACCCCCGGCTTCTGCCTTTCCTTCGATGCACTATGTAAAATCTAAGTAATACCTTGTTTATTGGTTCGACTAGGTGGGTTTCGGCTGGGTTGGTTTCGACTATGTTGGAGCGGAAGCATTGGAGTCGAAAGGTACTATTAGAGGAGGCAGAACCTTCTTTTCAAATTAATATCCGAAATCATGCTCATTTTTAGTAATTGTTTTAACTTTTTTGCCTATGTGTAATCTATTAGTTGTTGCCTTAAACTTTTTAAATACTTTACAAAATAATTGTTGCATTTATAAGAACTAAATCAAAGGAAATATTTTACTTTTAAGCCTTCTATTAAGCAAAAACAATATTGAAAATAAGTCCTTCTTTTAGATTAATTTATTTTCCATTAGAAAATTACCCAAGAAAAATCCCTAAAAAACATAGAAATTCACTTTCATCGTGTTATCAAGCATATTAAAATTTTAGACCCAATTTCTTCCTTAAATAATCGAAATAAATGTTAAACCCAAATATATTATGTTTTCCTTTAGAAATTCATAATAATTTTCCATAGCTTTAAAAATTATGAAAATTTAAACCTATCTCTAAAATCATATTTTACCTAATATACAATTTTTCCATAGCATTCTAAATTCAATAATCGGTTTTGCCTAAAATCTTGCAAATTAATATGTAAATAAATTAGTTTAAGGGAAACATATAATAATTCAAGCATATTATTAATAAAAACATCAGGAAAATGAATTTCATCTTAAATCTGAAAACATATTATTATAAAAAATAAAATCGAGATGGATTGAATTACTATTCACCATAAATATGATAAGAGCTTTGAGGTTTTGAAATTAATCTTCTAGCTTTAATTCCTTAACTTGATTGGATTTCTCTTCCTCTTCTTCCTTGTTAATCGCCGAGTCTTCATAGGTTAAATTTGCCTTTTCGATTTTTTGAGAAAATGAATATTAATGGGCAAATAAAAATGTACGACCATGAATAATAAGGTTCGGCTATGTTACCTAATATGCCCATGTTTTAATTAATAATTTAAAAGCCATTTTACGCCCATTTAAGGGAAATTAAGCACGACCTTCTTAGAGTCTTATTCAAATCTCAATCCTTTTAGCATCATTACTCTCTTTGATTTGTATAATTAAATCTCTTGAACAATGTTATCAAAATTAGGGGTGTTACACAAATATATTGATCTATTTGAAAATTAAATTGTTAAATTTAATAATTGAAATTGTTTAACAAATTGAATCTTGAATTTAATACAAATAAAATCGATTTCTAAAGTTGATTTAAAATTATTTAAACAATAAGGAAGATAGTAAACTTTTAAATCTGAGTTAAAAGTGAATAAACTTGAATGGAAATTTTATATTTTAATTAGCATGAAAAATATTCTTTTGGGGCACTGTCTCGGATTCCAACGAAACCAGTTACATTGGATCTGTAAGTGAATTATTATATGCAATCGAACATCATGATGATTGGACACACCATTTGGTCGTGCAAGTTCGAAACGCATAAAATTAATTAAAGGAATTTAATTAGAAATAACTCGATATGAAAAGCTATTTTCTGTATGTTATGGAATTGGGTTCCAACACTAGCTTCATTATGTTTGAAATAGGGGTGTAACATATATAAGGCCGGGAAGCACGATCCATCTAGAATTCGAAATTTTCACGGATGAATAGTGCTGAGTATATTTTATAAAATTAGCCCTTAACTTTCTTCCATTTGCAAACCAAACCCTAGCCTTTGTTTTCAGCCACCGTTAATTTTAACTATCTAACGACCTTTTTCGATCGGAGCCTCTAGAGGACTAATTAGCCGTCGACTTTAACTAAGAAAATGTAGAGAGCATCGACACAGGCATGTTCAAAGGTCGAATCATCGAACAACGAGCTGAGGCGGCCGCTGGAATGCTCCGTTCACGAGCATTTTTAGGGTCGTGTTCTCTTTTTTGTGCACGTGCATGCGTGGCAGGAGTTGGCGTGAGGTGAAGCATGGCATGACGTGGTCGGCGGTGCCACGTCATGCCTGTAGGTTGGCGATGGTGGCTTGGCTTGAGCACTAACGGCGATTGAAATAAAAAAAAATGTCAGCTTAGTTTCTTGGCACATGAGGAAGGGAGAGGGAAAGGAGAATGTTAACTTAAAACTTATTTTAATTAACTAATTATTAATTATATTCGAATGTTAATTTATCTGTGACATTCTCGTACGAGGTCCGTTTTGAGTGCAACAAGTTGCGTTGCGTTCGTATCAGTGAGTACTACGCTATGGAGTTGGATTGGACGAATTCAGAGCTTCTAGCAATTTTGAGTTAAATTGAACGACCATTCAATTTTAATTCAAAACGCATCGCTTAGGTGATTTCTGCCATTTTAGTGAGTAAACTCACCTCTTGGCTTGCTTATAGTTTTATACAAATGGGAATAATTTTGACTATGCTATTTTTTTCTTATTTGGATGATATACTACATATGTTAGTTGGTTTGGATATGTTCTCACCTATTGGAGTGAAAGAGACCCTAGTACATCCCCGTTTATGTAGGGATGACACTTTGTATATGGATCCCGCGTCGAAGCGATTGATTTATAACTTTATGATTATATTGCGATGGTCCGGATTTTCACGTTCAAAAATCGGTATGCATACTTCACCCGTATTCGAATGCCACAGATTCAAACGTTCAATCCGATTCATCGGAGGTTATAACACATTATGTACAACAACACAGCGGAAGAAAATGAATAATATCATTGATATACAATGGTGAATTACAACATTGATACAACAAGAATTAATCAATATTATCAGAGATACAAGGTACAGTGAAAAGAATAGCACAACTGGATGGTCTAGACTTTGCATCCATCGACAGCGGAAATATAACTCCAATAGAATTTCCAAGTGAGAAAGCGAGGATCTAATAGAATGCATCTCTATTGCCAAAGCTCCAAGGAATCTTATCCAAAAACTCGAACCACCATCACGATTCACTAAGCAAGGTCAGCCGACAATGCAATTGCCAAGATCCAAAGTTTCAAGGAGTTCAAAATGGAAATCTAAAGGCTATCGAATTTATAACTACAAGCTGATAATCTGAAAATCTAACTCTACCCAACATAGGTACCATTATATTATGCTTGCTATAGGACCTCTTGAGGAGGCAGGTTATACAATTGCAACCGTAAAGGGCTCGTATTGGAGATTGGATTTCCAACAAATGGTCAAGCTAAGGAACTTCCTATTGCCACATGGGTATGCCTCTGGACGGATGCCCTAAGAACCTACTCGGATCACTGCCAACACGAGGCCGGGTTACCCCTGCCCGGAAGTAACACCTACAAGTATGACATCCCCGATCGTAACCAACCTTTATCTGAGTGCTCGACACAAACAACCACAAAGCAATGTATTTGTCGTAACCCCATAGGTTAAATATCTAGGATCCATACCATGATACGACCTCTATCCAGAAGAAATGGACGTACCCTAGGAGTGTGACCCCTAAATAGCATTGCTGCATTCTTCCTATTTCGACCATTTCTAGGTTGTGAGGTCCTGATGCAGTCTCGTCCACAAAGATAAGCTTTACTCAAAAGCCATGCTTCGATCAACAAACAATTAGAAGCACTTCATATGCCACATTACCAAATTGGGAATGTATCACTAGTAATCGTCAACTACATAACCTCTGAGCTTGTATGTCTCAAAGAAGGGTGTTAAGCTAAGAGAATAAATTCTCCGCCACCAGACAGAAATGCATTTGATAAAAACCAGCTTTACTTCTCAAAGTGTAACGTCAGACACACATCCATACAAGTCTTTTCCGGGTTCGAACAGAACTGAAGGCACTTTACAAAGCAGCCCTTGCAAATCCGGATAATCCCTAATCACGTCTGGATTCCCCATCGCGAAAGGTGATCAAATCTCCATACCGATGTTAACCCTATTCTGAATGGAGACTTAATTACTCACTGAAGGCAAGCGATCCAGCGGGTTAAGCATTTCAGCGACCTAACAACCCAAAGCCTCTAGCGAGTTAACGTGTTAACAGCTAGCGACTTAACGACCTAACGAGATAAAGTACAAGCGACCTAGGGACCTAAACTTGTGACGAGCTAACGACTTAGCAATCAATACAGGATAGTAGTACATCGCAACAGAGGAACCTAACGACCTAGCGAGTTAACGACCTAGAGAGTTAACGACATAGTGAATTAACGACCTAGCAAGCTACAAGCCTCATGTCCTTATGTCGCTTAGTTATAGGTCGAACCAGCACTAGGTCGCTGCTACTCCTGAACCCAGCCTAGGTCGCTCCACTTGGTGCCTCGGCATGTTAAAGTCGCCTACCACTCTCCCATAGGTCGTTACGACCTACCAAACCGCTCAGTTGACCAAGTGAAACCATTTTGAGCCGCAGCCCGTGCCCTTTAGGTCGCTTACGACTTACGACCTAACCCTAGGTCGTTCACGACCTACGACCTATTTCCAGAATCTCCCTATAAATACCCCGCCTGCTCCAACTGAAAGAGGACTTTTGGATCATTTCTAGAACACCTATACTTTGCTGTTTTCTCAACTCCTTCAACACTTCAAACACCGAATACGCTTCAACGAACTTTGGGAAAGATCTAACTCATTCAATATGAATTCAAAGAGCCTTTCTACATCAAAGTTCTAGCTAGTCGTCTTGATTGTTTTGTAATCAAAGATCATTGTAGAAGTTGTAATCGAATCGGCAATAAAGAGGATTAAAGTGGACGTAGGCTTGACATTAAGCAGAACCAGTATAAAAGCTGTTTCTCTGTTATTTTCTGCTTATCTCTAGTTTCCGTACCAACGGGTGGTGCTTTCACATTTTCACTACATACACCGGGGTGTTAGCGTCCGATTTTAGCGTTAACATTTTTGGTGCTTTCATTGAGAGTTGAACTCAGGACCTCCCGCTTACCAAACGGGTGCTCTCACCATTACTCCGCATAGATTTGTTGAAAGACTTTCTTTAAGAACCAGAAGTTTATCTGAGATCATGGCTCTGGGAACAAAAGATAAATCTGCTAGATCTGGAAGAGCTTATGACAACACTGCTACTTCTCCCGCATCGAACGAAGCGGCTCCGAGTGTTGGAGTGACAAGGGAAGAGTTGGATGCCGTAGTTTTTGGGTTGTATCAACAGATGGAAGCCCGGAACACTTTAATGTTGGACAAGATAAATGCTTTGCTTGGAGTTAACCAACAACCAAGAAATATTAAAGAAACCTTTGCGGAAGATGCTCATGATTCCCAAGGGAAAAGTGTTCCTCAAAGGGCAGCTGGCACCGCCGAAGGGTCACCTCCCCAAGCTGGAGGTTCAAGGCCGTAGACAACCTTTCGTGAACGTTTGCCTAGCAAACTTCCGAGAAAGTAGCCGACGTCAGTCCCGTGGAGCCTCTGAATGATGAGGAATATCTCTCGGGAATGATTCGACAAATTATGAAAGAAAGCATGCAAAGGGAATAAGACAAGAATGAATGGGGGTTTGCTCCAAGAAAGACTCCTTTCACTGAAAGGATCCTGAAGGCCGAATTTCCAAAGAAGTTTGTTCCTCCCACTATTCCATCTTATCGGGGAACAAGCGATCCTAACCAATTCATACAAGTATGACCGGCATATGACTGGTGCCAGAGCATCGGATGAAATCAAGTGCAGGTATTTTCTGGTGTATTTGGAAGGAGTGGCTCTACTTTGGTTCACGAAGCTACCAGTTTGTTCTGTGGATCAATTCTCTGACTTAACTCGGAAATTCAAAGATCAATTCAGGTTATATGCTGCGAAGGCCAAGGATATAATGTCACTATCCAGCCTCGAACAAAACCCCGGAGAGCCTCTCAAATCTTTTTTAAACTGCTTCAATATAGCCTTAGCCGAAGTTGACAATGCGGAGCCTCGATTGATTCTCACTTACCTGATGCGAGCTATCGACAAATCTAGTAAATTCGGGAAATGGCTAAAGATGAAAGAGCCGAATTCGCTTGAGGAATTCTACAAGAAGGCCGATGCGCCTTCCTGTGCCGGTAAAAGTAATCGTGAACAAAGTTGAGAATAACAACATTGCTTCGAACAAAAAGGAATCTGGTGGTCAGAAGAGAAACTATGATGATGAAAAAAAGCAAAAAGATACGAAGAAAACTCGCTACTTTAAACCTTCAGATTTTACTCCTTTAACTGATACTCCAGAAAATATCTTTTTCGCGACCAAGGATGTTGTTGAATACCCTAAACCACCTAAGCTGAGGCTTGGGAAAATTGTTGCGCATAATGGAAGATTCTATCGATTCCACAATCAACCCGGCCATGACACTAATGAATATCGCCATCTAAAGAGTTTGATTGAGAAGCTTTTGAGCCAGAATAAACTTCAACAATATGTCAAGAGAAACAGAAACGAACCAACCTCATCTACTCAGGGGCAACAAATTCCTGCTTATCAATCTGGTTCAGGTGAGAGAGATGTAGTACAGGAGTCCGAGAGGCCTGTCATTAATGTTGTCATAGGGGGTCCTCACCCAGCGGGCAAAAGCTGGGGTGAGATGGAAAGAGCGCTCACGCTTTGAGATATGCACCGGACTGTCCTATGCCAAGTCAAGAAAGAGTTTCAGACTAAAGGAAGAAATCTGCCTGCTTATTTGTCAAAGGCAATGGAGCACCATATATCCCAGGAAGATAACATAAAGGCGGATTCTCTAGCAAAGTATTGAAGCTCAGGCAAAGCTCGATTATTGGGATTGGTCCGTGTGAAAGTCTTGTCAGCAAGTACTAATGAGATCCAATTCCGAGAGCCTGAAACAGCGAGCACTTGCATCCATAGTTTACCTAAAAGCAATGCTTAAATTTGTAAAATGATTATGGATGCATCATTTTTGTATAGATTCACGCCGATTTTACTATAAATATTGTGTTCTCTACTATTATAAAACGCCTGTTTTATTTTGATGTGTAAATACCTTAAATGTATTGCTAAAATGTCGATCTAATATTGCAGGCCATTAAAACGAAGCTCACCTATCACAAGGCCAAGCGATCCCTAAAATCACTCAATAAACATTTGTCAAGCCACAAAAATTCTGGGTTCAAATCTCAAGTAAGAAGTGCTTCACGCAAACAGTTAGTGATTCCGTCGGAGGGGCACCTCCCTAACATGGAGGTTCCAGGCCCTTGCTAACTGATTGCGATCGTTTGTGCAAATGGACATCCGGTTAGATAGCTTGCGTCTGCCCCGTGGATTCACTTAACAATGAAGTACACTTCTTTGGATGATACAAACTACTTGCAAAAGAAAGGAACATGTGCTTGGAAATGATAACAGGGAATTGCTGATGAGCAAATGACAAACAGACAAGGGCGAGCAGACAAAAAATAGCCAAAAAGGAATCTTCCAAAGCCCTCTTCGGAGGCACAAGCCCTCTTCGGAGGCACAAGCCCTCTTCGGAGGCAAAACTCTTCGTAGGATAAAGCCCTCTAACGAGGCACGCCGAAAAATAAAAGTGCTCTTCTCAACCAATAAGGTTGCTGGAATCACCGGAGGGGCACCTTCCCAAGTGGAAGGCACAGGGCCCTTGTTAACTGCTTGTGATCGTTTGTTCAAACGAACATCCAATTAAGTAACTTGCGTCTGCCCCGTGGATCTATTTAACTGTGAGAAAGTAACTTCCAAGTAATCAAATAAACACCTCTTCGGAGGCAAAAGACCTCTTCGCAGGCAAAATCCCTCTTCTGAGGCCTACTACACCAGAGTTGAAGTGCAAAAGCCCTCTTCGTGGCCCACTTCACCAGAGTTGAAGTGCCAAATCCCTCTTCGGAGGCCCTCTTCTCCTCATAAGGGGGGAGAGCCAAAAGCCCTCTTCGGAGCCCTCTTCTCCTCACAATGGGGAAGAGCCAAAAGCCATCTTCGGAGGAACGCTGTTATCCCGCTTTTTGGCAAAGCCGTGATACCAAAAGATTGGCCAAAAACAAAGGACAGTTCGTCTCAGAGATTGGTTGCACTTCTCTTCACTATGGATATCGATGAATTTTGTCCGAGTCCAGATTGAGCTACAATTGATAGGACATGACCAGAAAGATCATAGAAGTCCGCGTTTCAAATTTCAGGTCAATCCGAGGTCATATGCTCAAGTTATGATGGATCCAAGTTAAGAAGGTGCACATTGCTCGGTTCGAACCCATCATGTTCGAACCCACCATATTCGAACCCATCGTGTTCGAAACCATCGTGTTCGAAACCTTCTATTTCGAACCCATCATATTCGAACCAATAGGAAGAGGCGACATTCGAATCCATCTAAGTAACTCCCTACTTCGAATCCATCACAAATTCGAGTCCAACAGAAGCTCCGAATCCATCACAAACTTCGAATCCATCACAAGTCTCGAATACATCACAACCTTCGACTCCATCAGAAGCTTCGAATCCATCACAAACTTCGAATCCATCACAAGTCTCGAATACATCACAACCTTCGACTCCATCAGAAGCTTCGAATCCATCACTAAACTTCGAATCCATCCAAGCTTCGAATCCAACAGAAGCTTCGAATCCATCACTAAGCTTCGAATCCATCAGAAGCTTCGAATCCATCAAAGCTTCGACTCCATCAGCCATCGGTTTCGAATCCATCCACATCGCATACAAAAGCATAGATTCGAACCATATGGAGTCGAACTATGGATTCGAATGAATCAGTGGAGTCGAAGCAACCAGCATGACGAACATCCAATTTCGAACCGATCATAACCCCAAATCTACTGATCCAAATCCCATGAAATTTTTACAGAAGTTTGTCTACATGACGAAGAACGTCCACGCCAAGTTTCATCGCAATTGGACGATTTTTTTGATCGATTCGAAGCTCACTTCGAATCGATCCCAAACTGGGCACGCACTTCAAGAACTCGGGCCTGTGGGTCCCCCGTCACGTGCCAAGCAGTCTCTCCATGATTTAGGCGGGATGTTGGCCTTCCACACCTATAAATAGAGCCCCGTGGTCATTCAGAAGGGGGGTCGGAGAATTTGGGGAAGAAGAACAAGTCTAAACGCTGCCAGGATCACTCCATGCTGTCTCAATTGCTGTCAATTTGGAGTTTAAGTTCATTTTCCGCTGTAATTTGCTGAAAAGCATTTGTAATCTTCAAGTATTAAGAAATAAAGTGAAAAACCTTCATAGTGGACATAGGCGCATAGCCGAACCACTCTAAATCCTTGTCTTCTGCGCAATTTATTTTTCTGTGACTTGGAGTTTTTGTTAGATAGTCCCTATTTCCAATTCAAGTTCTTTATTTACCATCTCTTCAAAAACTTCCGAAGGGTGTTTGCCCATTTTTGGTGCAAACATTTTGGTGCTTTCACTGAGAAAGAAAAAGAACCAGTTCTTTCTCCCGCTCCGTGGATCTATCTTCGATACCGGATTGCACAAATCTAAGAGGGAGATCCAGACTTCAAATTCAGATTCCACCCATTCTTTTCAGGTTTGCTCAAAATCTAGGATAGGAATCTAACCTACAGGATGGTTAGTACGAGAACCACTTCCAACATTGGTAACCAAGAAGGTCAGGATAGGCAGAATCCCGCACAGCTACAGTCAGCCAATCAGGATGCCGTTGGCAAGCGGATCAGTCGGGTCCGGTTACAAGACAGGAGTTCCAAACATTACTGCAGGAATTAACTAAAAGCCGACAACAGCTAACTGAGCAGCTACGTATCAATGCTGAATTAGCTAACCAACTAAACCATCAAGGGCGAAGGAGATCAAAGAGGGACCACGCTCCGCATTCTTCCGCGGAAAGCTCTGCCTCATCCGACTATAACGGCAGATCTACGCGCCCCAGGCTAGACGGAAATCATGCGCATGCTTCTGGCCTCCGACAGACATTGACTGTAGGGCAAATAAGAGTTGGCCCCTCCGCCAGTTTTCACACGGGACCCTCCTCTCGAGGAGGCACTGTGCCACAGCACACCGCAGATAACCAAGCCACCGCAGTTGGCACAGGAGTCGACACCCGAAATCACTCCAGTCCAAACTGCCACCCACAGGAACGTGTCCCAGGACCGAATATCCCAGAAGATGTCGAGCCAAGGAGGCGAGATTCGGATCGTCGACAGCGCCCGATCCCACCTCGCACTGTGGAGCCAGACCACACTTTGGCTCGACACCCTTCAAATACAGCAACACCTGATCTCTCAGCTATGGTCCGCCAAATGGTTCGCGAAAGTCAAGGTTTGACGAATGACGATTGGGGGATCTCTCGAAGTCACACCCCGTTCACCGATGACATATTATATGCTGAGCCTCCCCGGCGATTCAGAATGCCGGCTTTGCCCATGTATGAAGGAAACTCCGACCCTAGCCAGCATATTCTAAAGTACGAGTGGTCAATGACTGCTGCAAGAGCTGATGATGCAGTAAAGTGCCGTAGTTTTCCTATTTCCTTGGGGGGGATTGCGACAATGTGGTTTACACGATTACCACCACGGTCTATCTCCTCGTTTGACCAGTTGGTGACCAAGTTTATCGAACAGTTCCGTATGCACATCGCCAGGCCTAAAGACGTAAACACTTTATCTAGTGTCACTCAAGTTCCCGGGGAAACACTCAGGCGATACCTGGAAAGATTCAACGCCGCCTGCGCAGAAATCACTAACCCCAATGATAATTCAATCTTGATGGCTCTTACTAAGGGGATTGACCCCGACTCTGATTTTGGAAACTGGCTAGCTGGAAAACCTCCCGCGTCGTTGGATCGTTTCTATACCAAAGCCGCCCAATTCCTAAGGCGTGAGGATGCGAAACAATCTAGGAAGCAGGACGATGCAAGGCCCAACAAGGAGGGGGTTCAAAGCAATGTGGCGGTTAAATAGTCAGGAGAGGGCTCAGGAAGGGTGCAGTTGAATATTCAGAACAAGCAAACCCAGCCAAGGAATGGCGATAATAGGAATAAGAAGCAGGATCAGAACCGTGGCCCCCGACGTAGGGTGCAAATGTTTGAAAACTATACACCACTGAATACGACATTGGAAAACGTATATCTACAAACCTGTAATGCAATGCAATATAAGAAGCCGACTCCGAAATTATCATCGGAGAAACAGATTCAAACGGGGAAGTTTTGTTGATTTCACGAAAGCTATGGACACAACACCAATGACTGCAGGCATCTGCAAGACCTTATTGAAAAACTGATCAGAGAGAGGAAGTTGGATCAATTTGTGCGAGCACCACAAACCGGCGGTGTGGGCCCGTCAAACCAAAATCGTGCGCAGAACCAAGAAAAACAGGAAGAGCCCGCCCGTACAAGCGGAAGGTTGGTCATAAATACAGTCAGTGGTGGCCCTCATCCAGCGGATCGAAGTTGGAGGGAAATGGAATCATACGCCAATTCGATCAGGCACGTAAGTTTTGAAAGTTGTAGTACACTTGATGAAGGGACTCCGGCTAAACAACAGAAGACGATGACGGATGATATCATCTTTAGAAACCGAGATGCTGACAAAGTCGAAGCCCCGACCATAGACCCACTGGTCATATCCGCACAGGTTGGTCCTGCTTGAATGAAGAGGATCCTGGTAGACAGTGGAAGCTCAGTAAACATCTTGTTTAAAGGGGCATATGATCAGATGAAGATGGAAGCTAAAGATCTAAAGCCTTGTCAATATAGGATCCACGGCTTCGATGGAAGTGCTAATATACCCACCGGGATGGTGGAATTGCCAGTAGAATTGGGAAACGGAGAACGCCGTAGAGTCCGAATGTTACAGTTTGTTGTCCTGGATATCCATTCACCCTATAATGCCTTTCTGGGCCGACCAGCCCTTGCAGAATTTAGGGCAGCAATTGCCCCGTGGTGTCTGACTCTAAAGTTCCCTACTGACCACGGGATTGGGGTCGTTCAAGGGGACCAGGCTGCCGGGAGAGCCTGTTATGTTGCTGAACTACGAGAAGCGCAAAGGAAGGAGAAGGGAAAGGGCGTGGGGGAATCTCTCCGCGTCCGCTTTGCCGACGATTGACAATTAGCGCCTGGGCCTCGGCCCGGGCACCACGACCAATTCCAGAAGGATCTTGACCCTCGAGACACTGAAGATAATGATGAATCCAAAGAAAATCAAGCTTCTCCAGCCGAGCTGACGATCGATGTTCCAATTGATGACAATAACGATTCGAAAATATTGAAAATTGGGTCTCAGCTAAACCTACAAGCACAACAGGAATTGGTCGAATTTCTCCAAGGGAATCTAGACGTATTCGCTTGGACGCACTCCGATATGTATGGAATCTCGTCGGACATCGCGAGCCACACCTCAAATATTGACCCGCGATACATCCCGGTCAAGCAAAAGAGACGCGGTATGGATCCAGAGAGATCTGCCGCCCTCAAAGAAGAAGTCGATAAGTTAAAGACGAATGGGTTTATCCGAGATGCTTTATACCCGCATTGGGTATCCAATCCTGTACTTGTCCGCAAACCAAATGGAAAATGGAGAACGTGCGTCGACTACTCTGACTTAAATAAGGCTTGTCCAAAAGACAGTTTCCCACTTCCTCGAATCGATCAACTTGTGGATTCGACGGCCGGACACGAATTATTGTCTTTCATGGATGCTTACTCCGGGTACAATCAGATACCCATGCATGTGCCCGATCAAGAACATACAAGCTTCGTAACTGACCTAGGACTATACTGCTACATGGTCATGCCTTTTGGTTTAAAGAATGCCGGAGCAACTTACCAACGCTTAGTCAACCGGATGTTTGCCGATCAGATCGGGAAAACCATGGAGGTTTATGTGGATGACATCTTGGTAAAATCACGATACTCCATTGATCATGTCAAGGACTTGGAGTCAATGTTCGATGTCCTCCGGAGATATGGGATGAAGCTAAATCCATTAAAATGTCATTTTGGGGTTGCTTCCGGAAAGTTCCTTGGATTCATCGTCAACGCCTGGGGAATAGAGGCCAACCCCGAAAAGATCTGGGCAATCAGGAATCTTCAAACCCCGAGGACCATAAAACAGGTTCAGAGTCTCAACGGAAAGGTTGCAGCGCTGAGCAGGTTCATCTCGAAATCAACAGATAAATGCATACCCTTTTTCGATCTGATCCGAAAAGGGAAACGAAACTTCGAATGGACTACGGAATGTGTGGGCGCGTTTCGATCGCTAATCCAGCATCTTTCCACACCACCGATTCTTTCAAAACCTGTTGATCACGAGCAATTATACCTTTATCTGGCTGTATCTGAAAACGCTGTTAGTGCTGCATTGGTTTGTGAGGAAGACCGAATACAAAAACCAGTCTATTACGTCAGTAAACGATTAACCGGGGCCGAGAGAAATTATCCAAGGCTAGAAAAGTTGGCATACTACATAGTCATCGCCTCGAGGAAGCTCCGTCCATATTTTCAGGCTCACCCTATCATTGTATACACCGACCAACCGTTACGACAGGTCCTCACACGACCTGAGACGTCTGGCAGATTACTAAAGTGGAACATTGAGCTGAGTCAATTCGACATCGCATATGTTCCAAGGAGAGCCATACACGGTCAAGTCTTGGCAGATTTCATTGCCGAATTCACTGTTCCTGAAGACTTAGCCGAAACTAGTGACTCCCCCGAAGATATATGGAAACTATACACTGATGGCGCATCCAACGATCGATGCTCAGGCGCAGGGATTGTGCTTGAGACCCCCGAGGGCCGATCCATCTGCTACGCCTTAAAGTTTGATTTTCGGGCAACCAACAACGAAGCTGAATACGAAGCCTTGCTCACCGGGCTGAAGTTGGCCCGAGACCTGAAAATTATCGCTGTGGAAATCTACTGCGATTCCCAGTTGGTGGTATGTCAAGTTCGGGGTGAATATCAGGCCAAGGATAGAAGGCTAGCCGCTTATCTAGCCCGGGTCCGAGCAATACTGGATCAGTTTGATTATTATACCATTTTCTACATACCCCGAGAGCACAATCAGAAAGCCGATTCATTGGCAAAGCTGGCAAGTACAGGCGAAGCTCAACACTTGGGACTCGTCCCTGTCGAGACATTATCCTCTCCGAGCGTTGATCGAACGGAAAATGAATTCACATTAGAAGCTACATCCGAGAAGGAATCATGGATGACTCCCTACCAAGATTATATTAAGCATGGCACACTGCCCGAACGACGAAGTGAAAGAAGACAGATTCTTCGAAAGGTGTCACGATTTGTCATTCAAGACGGAGTTATGTATCGAAGAGGTTACTCTGTTCCTCTTCTCCGGTGTATCGTGCATAACGAAATCAAGCGAGTGTTGCGTGAGGTGCACGAAGGAGAATGTGGCGATCACACTGGGGGGCAAGCGCTTGCCAAGAAAATACTTCGAAACGGATATTACTGGCCTACCTTTAACCGCGATGCTATGGATTATGCCAAGAGGTGTGATAAATGCCAGAGACACGCTCGGATCCCTAGAGCCCCGCCTTCTGAAATAACCCAAATGGTCAGCCCGTGGCCATTTGCAATGTGGGGGATGGATATAATCGGTGCATTGCCTTTAGCTAAAGGGGGTGCAAAGTACGCCATAGTTGCGGTTGATTACTTCACCAAATGGGCTGAGGCTGAGCCCCTTGCAACGATAACAACAAAAAAGGTGATCAACTTCGTGGTGCGCAACATCATCTGCCGGTTTGGTCTCCCGCATACTATTATCACCGATAATGGAGCCCAATTCGACAGTACTGAATTCAGGGATTTCTGTCTGCGATTTCACATCCATAAGAGATTCTCAGCAGTAGCGCACCTACAAGCAAACGGTCAGGTCGAGGCCGTCAATAAGGTTATCAAGTCTATATTGAAGAAAAGATTGGAGAAAGCCGGGGGCAAATGGGTCGATGAGCTACCAATGGCTCTGTGGGCATACAGAACAACTCACAAAACTACGACCGGACACACCCCTTTTTCTCTATCCTATGGCTCCGAAGCAGTTATCCCGGTCGAAATGGAAGTTCACTCTCACCGTGTGACATACTACGACCCGAAAACGAATGCTATATTACTTGCTGAATCCCTAGATCTGCTTGATGAGAAACGTGAAGAAGCCGACGTAAGGGCAGCTGCATATCGAAGTCGAGTCGCTCGAATATACAACGCCAAGGTCCGCCCACGGACTTTTGAATCCGGCGACCTGGTACTCAAAAGAGTTTACCCGGTCCCTTCGCACATGAACCCAAATTGGGAAGGGCCGTATATGATTTCACAAAAACTCAGAGATGGCACGTTCAAGTTATCGACCGTTGATGGTCTCACTTTACCAAGAGCCTGGAATAGCGGAAGCCTCCGTCCCTACTACACCTAACAGGCTTTATTTGTCTTTCTATCAATTTCTTCCTTAGCATTTTGTTTTTCGCATTTTGAAATTCGAACTTGTAATAAGGCAACTGATGTTGTCATGCTTCTTTTGTTTCAGCAATAAAACGCCATCTCTTCGAGCCAAAAGTTGTGATTCACTGAAAATAGCACATAATATCACATTGCACGAAGAGCTAAATTCCATCACACGGTGGGATTTATCTAAATAGGGAGTAACTGTGATACGACCAGTGACTCACTAAATAAGACCCGAGCTCGGGGGCAAAACACAATACCAGCATTCACAGGGATTGATACACGACAATCCTTTTACTAACTCCAACTTCCCAGAGTGTGAATTGGAGTATAAAGCATCCAATAAATCGTTCCCAGAGCGCGAACAGACTCCAACTTCCCAGAGTGTGAATTGGAGCATAAAACATCCAATAAATCGTTCCCAGAGTACGAACGGACTCCAACTTCCCAGAGTGTGAATCGGAGTATAAAACGTCCAATAAGTCGTTCCCAGAGCGCGAACGGACTCCAACTTCCCAGAGTACGAATTGGAGTATAAACATTTAATCCAGATTCCCGAAGCACGAATCAAAGTACAAGTAACAATTCGAAGTTCCCGAAATACGGGCCGAGATATCAATATCAACTCCCAATTCCCATAGCGTGGAATGGAGTGTAAACATCGATAACCCTCAGATTCCTGGAATGCAAGACAGATTATCAATCTCAAATTGTCATGAATCCCCAGAAGGGGGGGAGGCATGTGTTCAGGGCTTGCAATAAACGCAATCAGCCACCAGAATATGAGTATTACTCCCCGCAACTAAGGGGCAAAAAGCTGGGTGCTAATCGCTGGCTTAAGTGATAATATACTCAGAATCCGACTCATTCATTAAATCACGACACGAAGCTATATAAATACCAAGCGGATACAACACAAATACTGCAAGGCATTCAGGTAAGAAGAAAAGTGTAACTTCCCATTTCATCAATCAACAAAAACAAGTTTGATTACATGGCAAGTAAAGATGTTTCAATTAAGTGGAGGCCGCATCCATACATACACATGGCCCAAGAAAGAACAAAAGAAAAGGCAAAAGAATTGTTATCTGTAAATCTCACGACAAAGCGAGGGGCTCACTCTTTCTTCCCCCGGTGCTTCTTCCTCGGAGTTGAGCCGCTAGACCCACTGCCTGGCTTCATACGAGACTTTTTGCCTTTCTTTGGAACATCCTCCGGTTCCGGCATGATATCAACATCTTCCTCAGAACTGGAAGGGATGGAGATCCTTTTATAAGGACGAGCCAGGGGCACGGGAGCAGTAACGGATACTTGTTCAGCAACACTCGAGACGGTTACTGTGCCACCAGGAGAAATCATCATTAGAGAAGATAAGCTTGAAGGAACGGCGTCACCATCGGGGCCAACTGTCACTGTCTTGGCCATCTCGGCACTTATCTCTGCTAAAATCTCCTCCTCTCGAGACAGTCGAGCTGCGCTAGGTACGCCGGTGGTCGTCACGATCGAACCAGAAACAGGAGCAGCTCCGCTCGTCACAAAAGAGAGGTCGGGCATGGGGTCAAGAGGATGACCAAATAGCTCTTCAAACATTTGAACATCGAATGATATTGAGCCTCCTTCTCCCGTATCACCAACCATGGCGGCAGTTGAAATCGCCTCGGTGACAATAACTCCACGTGTAGGATGTAAAGCCGAAAGAACAGGGAGCACAGGTGCGACACTCTCGGTCACTAAACAACCGAAATTAGAGCTATCAGACCAAGAAATTCCCTCGAAAATCAATGTTTTAAGACGTAAAGGGAAATACCTACTTTACCTTGCCTTGGAGCTTGAACAAGCTCGGGGACGAGCGTCTTGCCCGAGGACAGTTCCGGTTGGTCCGGATTGTAGGCGGGAATAGCTTGTGAATCAACCACGGCAGCAGCTTCGGGTGAAGTCGAAACAGGGACTTCAGTATTCTCGCTATGGTGCACGATACCCGAACCTTCGCCAACCTCCGTTCGATGGACGACAAGTCTTTCTTTTTCAACAGAAATGATTGCTTCATGAAGGGTCCTCCTCTCATCCTCGCTGAGCAGACGTGACTCGAGCTCAAACTCATCTAATACCGAATCCGGACAAGACATCCTCTTGTTTTCCACTAATTTCTTCCAAGCATTGTAGAGAGGCATCGAGTAATCCCCTAGCCAGGAGAGATTTCTATGCTCCAATACATTGGCATTATATGTGTCCAAAAGATCGTCGAATTCGGCCTCCATTTTGAACCTCTCTGCTTGGACTCTCTCCTCCAACTCCGATTCAACCTCCTTAACCCTTGCAATTACCGCATCGCGCTCGGCCCGAAAAGACACAGCCTGCTCACACGCCTCTTGCGCAGCCACGTTCGCGTCGTCTTTTTCTTTATTCATGTCAGCAAACCTAGCCTTTAGCTCCTCTAGTTCCTTCACTGCCGCATCCCGCTCAGATTCAACGTTCTTGTATCGATGACCTAAGTCTTCAACTAAAGTACAATGTGCCTGTTGCATTTTCGCCATTTCAGCTAATGTCTCATCAACCTTCTGTAACGACTCGACCTCGGCCTTGCGGGAAGATTCCGCCTAAGATTGGAGTATGTCGACGATGCGACTCTTTTGAGCCAAGTCGGCCTCTAGCTTCTCAATGATTTGGGCCCGGTCGAAGGCAGCTTTGGAAGCCTTAACAGCCGCTTTGTACCATTCTTTGTACTGAGCAAAAAAGTCACGGGTATTGTTGAGCGCCGAAGTCGCGGCATCATCAGGAATTCTTTTAAGATTGGGAGGAAAAATACAAGCATCAAAGCAAATCTCTGGAAAATCTTTCCTCAGTTGTGCAAGCCTGATGGCCCTTTCGCCAGAAGACTCAACAAGGGTCTCCTCCCCAGACATAGACGTTGCGACCCCGGTTCGAGAATGATGTGGCTCAGGCCTCGAAACCTGCGAAGATGACTGATGTCGCAGAGGCTCGGATGCCTGGACATGACTTCGGGATTGCGGAGGAGATCGAGATGGGGAGCGATGCCTACGATCTCTGTCTGATCGTTCCTGGCTGGAGTTACCACGGCGATGATCCTTTGCATAATACACCTGGCCATATTGCCTCCGGTCACGATCACGATCGGGGCCTCCACGACGAGATTCATAATAGGTTGAGGGGTGATGCACTCTCCGGAGTTTGTCCAATGTAGTCTGACGACCAGCCATGTTACCTGGAAAAGAGATACAGTTCAGTTAAGTACCAGGAAAAATCAATAAGGCGAGTGAAGCAGTCATGTAGTGTCATGAGAGTGTATGCAAATGTGCAAAGCCCCCGACCAACCAGAGGTTTCGACTGCACTAATGGGTAAAAGCCCGCTTATGTCTAACGCTTCCCGGAGCTCAACCAGCCCGGACTTGTGATAAAGAGAAACGCATTCCGGGATGGGAACGTCATCCAGTCCTGTGAAAATGTTTCCTGATTGACAAAGAGCGGAGTCAGAAGAAATAATTCCAGAAATCAAGCGAGACACGATTACAGACTTCCGTCTCGCAAATTTAGGAACAACGACCTTGCCTTTCCGTTTTTTTCCTGCTTGGGGAAAATCAGCCGCTAGCCCGGTGTCAGTAGGCGTCCTCTCATCATCGCCCATTCCTCTTATCGCTACACCGGTCCTCTTCTTTGCCTTCGGAACCGATTTCACAAACCCTTCAACGACAATACTCTGGTTCGTCTCAATTAAGCCCAGCGTCCTTAAGTTATCATCGGTTAAGACCAAGTCAATGTGCCGCAGGTCACTCGGAACCTCTTGTAGACTTCGGATGACGTTTCTGTATCGACCACCGTCTGGCCTTGATATGATAGATGCAAAAAAAAAAAAAAAACACCTGATGTCAGTTCAAGTGTTGACAATGACCATTAAAGAAGGCTAACACGATTTACGATACTCACGTCTGGACAGCCATCGCCTAGCGAATCCTGGGGGGCATCGGACAAAGAACCATTCATTCTTAAAGTAACTGAGTCTGGTCCAGGCTCCCGTCACAATCTGGCAATTTCTAACTGCCTCCAGAAAGGTGAACGATGGACTATCACCCCTGCTCTTGAAGTTGAATATATGTTTAATTTCAGCTGGCCTAGGCGGACGAAAAAGGCGGTCCATGAATAAGATGAAAACACTGTTCAGTAACGCGTGTCCGTTAGGGTGAAGTTGTGCGGGAGCGATTCCAATGAACGATAGCATCTCCCTGATATATTGGTTAAACGGGGGGAGAGTTCCAGCCGCACAAGCGTGGCGATAAAAAGCAGTATAGCCCTCGGGTTTATTGTGAGGCCTATCATCAACTCCCGGTAGCAAAACATCATCCGGGGATAAGCTATGCTTCGAACATATCCGACCCAATAATGCTCCAGAAATATTAGATCGGACGGAATCTATGGGATCCTCGATAAATAAGGCCTCCGGCAATTCGTCCGGAGCAGGATCTATTACTTCAGGAATGATCTCTGGAACTTCTAGCATCAGAGGAGGCAAGCTTTGTAACTCTTGTTGTTCAGAACCCGAAGACTCCATAACTAACTAACTCACGAAAAAACAGCGTTAAAAACGAAGAAAGCCCGTATATTCCCCGGTGTGAAGCTTATGGATATGTCGTGCAATGCAAATACATAACTAAAACAAATTTTACAAGAGTAAAACGCGGTATCTGAACGACTAGGCTTTTGAATCAGAGAACGAAAATGACCGTCATCACTGACCGTCGCTTTCGCGTCCCTCGGATACTACTGACCAATTCAAGTATAAATTCGTTTAAGTCATGGTGCCATCGACGAGCTCAAAAAGACAGGTCAGGTCAACTTTGATCATGCGAAAGACGAAGCTCGTCGGAGTCAAATATGCTAAAAATTTAGTGAGTTCGTTAGAGTTCGATTTAAAAGTGGTCGTAGTTCAGGTATTGGAACGAATCGATGAGGTGGAAGTTCCAGAAGCAAGAACGTTCGAATCGATCGACTCAATTCGACACGAGTCAGATCGATGAACCTCGAATCAGCGCAGTTCGAACCCATGGAGCCCCACCTGACTTCGAATCCATCAAAGTCGGGCTCCTTCGAATCCATCAAGAGCGGTTCGAATCCACGGAGCCCCACCTGACTTCGAATCCATCGAAATCGTGCTCCTTCGAACCCATCAAGAGCGGTTCGAATCCACGGAGTCCCACCTAGCTTCGAATCCATCGGAGTTGAACTCCTTCGAATCGATGAACGTATCATTGCTTCGAATCGATCAGTAGTGAGCTCCTTCGAATCGATCAGAATGCCACTGTTTCGAATCCATCACAGCACGCCTTTTTGTTGTGTTCTCCTGCGATCATCGGTTCGAAGCTACACCTTCGAAACCAACTCAAAGCGCGCACCCCTGATCGATACGGCTCAAAGGTTTGCATTCCTCAGTTCCATGGAGTCGGCCTACTTCGTTCAAACCTCGTCACTCTCCAAAAATTTCCAGAAGGAGGGGTTGAATCAATGCCAAAAAAGATTAATCTATCATTCTCAATACCGAATCGACCCCTTGATTACCTGATTTAGTTTGATCACAAATGGAAGCTAGAAGGAATTTGGTCGATTCGTGAAAAAGCACGTTTGATTTGGCACTGGGAAATCGATTCAGAGAAGCAGCTAAAGCAATGGTAAAAGGTAAAAAGTGAAAATGAAGTCAACCTCATATATTTATACGGATTCCAAGAGGGATTAGTGGCACTTCGACTCCAATCGATTCGAACGACCACTTTCGAATCCATCCCAGTTTCGAATCCATCGGAGTCTTCGAACCCATCACTGATTCGAATCCATCCAAGTTTCGAATCCATCAAGGGCTTCGAGTCCATCAGGGTCCCCGAATCCATCATTGATTCGAATCCATCTAAGCTTCGAATCCATCGGGAGTTTCGAATCCTTCTAAGCTTCGAACCCATCAAAAACCACTAATTAGCAACACTTTGGCTTGAATCTAAAATCGATTCAGGAGAAAACCGGGACGGAGTTCGGCAGCAAACAAAGACCGACATGACTCATGGACACACGACGTTAATAAGGGCGGAGCTAATGTATGTGCACACACAACGAACTAACGTTCGATTTTGAACATTCACAGGGATCAAATATTCACCCTGTTATAGCAACGACAGCAACGATTAAGCACAGTCGCACAGTAATCAATCATATCAAGGCAAGGTTACGGCAATGCGGTATATGAGTCTCAACAAAAGGAGAGCAATGGTTTTTCAAAGAAATGGCAGCTATTCAAAGCACGTCATGTTCCCACAAGACGTACTTTGGGGGGCAAAATGTTATCCCGCTTTTTGGCAAAGCCGTGATACCAAAAGATTGGCCAAAAACAAAGGACAGTTCGTCTCAGAGATTGGTTGCACTTCTCTTCACTATGGATATCGATGAATTTTGTCCGAGTCCAGATTGAGCTATAATTGATAGGACATGACCAGAAAGATCATAGAAGTCCGCGTTTCAAATTTCAAGTCAATCCGAGGTCATATGCTCAAGTTATGATGGATCCAAGTTAAGAAGGTGCACATTGCTCGGTTCGAACCCATCATGTTCGAACCCACCATATTCGAACCCATCGTGTTCGAAACCATCGTGTTCGAAACCTTCTATTTCGAACCCATCATATTCGAACCCATAGGAAGAGGCGACATTCGAATCCATCTAAGTAACTCCCTACTTCGAATCCATCACAAATTCGAGTCCAACAGAAGCTCCGAATCCATCACAAACTTCGAATCCATCACAAGTCTCGAATACATCACAACCTTCGACTCCATCAGAAGCTTCGAATCCATCACAAACTTCGAATCCATCACAAGTCTCGAATACATCACAACCTTCGACTCCATCACAAGCTTCGAATCCATCACTAAACTTCGAATCCATCCAAGCTTCGAATCCAACAGAAGCTCCGAATCCATCACTAAGCTTCGAATCCATCAGAAGCTTCGAATCCATCCAAGCTTCGACTCCATCAGCCATCGGTTTCGAATCCATCCACATCGCATACAAAAGCATAGATTCGAACCATATGGAGTCGAACTATGGATTCGAATGAATCAGTGGAGTCGAAGCAACCAGCATGACGAACATCCAATTTCGAACCGATCATAACCCCAAATCTACTGATCCAAATCCCATGAAATTTTTACAGAAGTTTGTCTACATGACGAAGAACGTCCACGCCAAGTTTCATCGCAATTGGACGATTTTTTTGATCGATTCGAAGCTCACTTCGAATCGATCCCAAACTGGGCACGCACTTCAAGAACTCGGGCCTGTGGGTCCCCCGTCACGTGCCAAGCAGTCTCTCCATGATTTAGGCGGGATGTTGGCCTTCCACACCTATAAATAGAGCCCCGTGGTCATTCAGAAAGGGGGTCGGAGAATTTGGGGAAGAAGAACAAGTCTAAACGCTGCCAGGATCACTCCATGCTGTCTCAATTGCTGTCAATTTGGAGTTTAAGTTCATTTTCCGCTGTAATTTGCTGAAAAGCATTTGTAATCTTCAAGTATTAAGAAATAAAGTGAAAAACCTTCATAGTGGACGTAGGCGCATAGCCGAACCACTCTAAATCCTTGTCTTCTGCGCAATTTATTTTTCTGTGACTTGGAGTTTTTGTTAGATAGTCCCTATTTCCAATTCAAGTTCTTTATTTACCATCTCTTCAAAAACTTTCGAAGGGTGTTTGCCCATTTTTGGTGCAAACAAACGCTTCCCCGCGTACAGGGAAAAAACAAAAAGCCCTCCCCCGAGGCCAAAACAAAAAAGCCCTCTCCCTAGGCACAAACAAAAAGCCCTCTTCGGAGGCACAAACAAATCAAAGCCCTTTTCGGAGGCCCACTTCACCGTGTAGGGGAATCCACTTGATAAAAATGAACGTGGCTATCTCCGAAAGTGAAGTGTAAAAACTTCTTCAAACAAAATGCCCTCTACGGAGGCACAAACAGATCAAAGCCCTTTCCAGAGGCCCACTTCACCGCGTAGGGGAACCCACTTGTTAAAAATAAACGTGACTATCTCCGAAAGTGAAATGTAAAAACTTCGTCAAACAAAAAGCCCTCTTCGGAGGCACAAACAGATCAAAGCCCTTTTCGGAGGCCCACTTCATCGCGTAAGGGTATCCACTTGTTAAAAATAAAAGTGACTATCTCCGAAAGTGAAGTGTAAAAACTTCTTCAAACAAAAGAGAGAGAAGAATTCTCCAATAGAAGGCACACTCTACTAAAGTAGAGTAATATTTCCCCAAAAATGGAAAAATTATTCTCTAAAGTAAGAGTGCAAGCCTTCTCAAAATAGAAGAATTGTTTTCGAAATTAAGAGTACAAGTCTTCTCAAAACAGAAGAATTGTTCTCCAAAGTCTTACCAAATGAAAGAATTTTCAATAAGCCATGGTATGAGGGCAATACAATATAGTTACATTAATAAAATCAACGCTCAAGCAACATACCATAAACTTATTGCAATATCACACAAAGAAAATGAAGAAACTTGTGCGAAAATAAGCAATAAATGCATTCACAAATACAGTCAAAAGATTGTACAAGTAAAAAGAATCATTTTATTCCATACAATAATTTTTTTATACATGTGCAAGTTACAAAAGAGCGGGGACCGGTAACCGCACAATCTCCGGTCAATACAAGCCTTTATATACAAGAAAAAAGCAAAGCAAGAAGGGTAAAGCGAGACTTGTTATTTCTTCTTCCCGCCACCTTTAGAGCCCTTGCCTGGCCTAATGATTAACTTTGGGAGCCGGCTTGAACGAGTCGGGGAAGAAGGAGAAAGAGGTACAACTGGGTCTACTTCCATTTTCTCTTCACTAGCAGAAGTGTTTTTCTTTTTCTTCTTCGAAGTTGTGCGCTTCCCGTTCTTCCTTGTAGAAGACTCGTTGCCCGGAGTGATACGTTCAGACAGCTTTATGTCATCATGAAATTTCTCCGGAGTCCTTTCACCTTCTTCAAGTTCCTCAGCCTTCTGCTCTTGTGAAGCGACCGAGTCATCCAAGCCTTGAAGAGCTTCTATTAATTATTCTTGCGACCCCGGTTGAGAAGCAGAAGGAGGAGTAATTTGAAGAGATGGGGGTGGAACAGCTGGAAGAGGAGAAGTCTGTGCAGCACTTGGTGTTTTCCCTACAGAAGAAGAGAAGTTAAAATCATTATTCCTCGCAAAGAGAGGAGATAGTGGCGCGTCAAGGCTTAAGTAATAATCAAAAAGTTCATCAAGCTCATGTGAAGAGAACAAGTAGACCACTTGAGCTAAATCATTGTTGAAGTTACCTGGAGAAGTGGGCTCTATCACGTCGATTTCGAAATCTTGGGCTTCAATGCTTGCTTGGGCGTCAGTGTGGGCGGTTGTAATTCTGGTCTCGGTTTTGGCTGGAGGCAGAGATTGAGAGCTAGAACCAGTAATATCGACGCCAACCGAAGCCGAGGAAGAGTCGGGTCGGTTAAAAGTGCCTTCACTGAATGCTCTCTCTCCGCCGCTTCGGCTCGTGCTTGGGCGAGTTGTTCTTTCCCTTTGGCAAGGGCGGCTCGACCCTCATCATCCAGATAGTACGCCTCAAGATCCGCCTCAGTATAGCCGGCACCTCCAAGCATTTCAACCGCCGGTTCCCACACCTCAACCAGAGTAATCTCATACTTCGGGCCCAAAAACGAAAGGCTACCACGCCTCAGGACGTTGTGCAGATAAAACTTAAATAAGGTAGAGCTGATGTTGGCTTTAGTTGCCTCATGAGATTCTTCGACTGCTGCTTTGCCGGCATTGGCTTCATCGCGCTCTTTTTCAACTTTAGAAAGCCGAGCTTTTAACATTTCATTCTCCATGCCCTGAGAGATAGTTTTTTCCCGTAACTGAGCAATATCAATGTGGTAGCTTTCTACAATTTGTTGTTGTGCCTCAAATCTAGCCTCAACATCTCTTTGGCCGGCATGAGCGTCTCTCACTTGTTTTTGAAGCACTTCTTCCTTTTGAGTGTAGGAAGTGGCAAGCTCTTCTTTGAGTTTTTCAATTTACGCTTCAAGCTTCTCATTGTAAGCGGTGATGTTCTTCATCTCTGCATCGTGTTGGTCGAGAGTTTTCTTCCACTCGGACTTATCGCCCTCCATGGTTAACATAGCCTCGAGATTTAAGCGATTCACCCTTTGAAGCTCATCAACTAGCTTTTTCCATCCAGACATTCTCTCAATATCAAGTTTAACAGCGTCGAGAGTCCTTAGCAAGGCCTGCTTCTCAATGGGAATCAAGTCCAAGTCGAAGCGCACTCCTTGTAAACATCGGTTTGGAAACCGGCTTTGGAGTGCAGGCGGGGCATTCTCAATTTGATATGGAGGCCTTTTGATGTGTTAACCCTATGCCGGTTATGACTCGCCGGTCTGATGCTTGAAAAGTGGGCCGACCTAACCATTCGCATTACTTGCCGACCCAATGGATAAAGGCGGGCCGACCTAGCATCTCAAAGAGTGTTGCCGACCTAAAGGATGCGGGGAAGGATCCGATCTAACTCGATGCCGACCTAAATGGTTAAGAAAGCGTACCGACTTAACGCTGCAAAGAGATTCCGACCTAAGGTTTGAAGTAACCCACCGTCTTAATATATTCACCGATCCAACATCTTAAGAGTGATGCCGACCCAAGAATGGCCGACCTAAATAGCTCAGGAGAGGTCCCGACTTAACTCTCAAGAGGCGTACCGACCTAATGGTTAAAGGGAAATCCCGACCTAGAGACTTACATAGCCTACCGACTTGACATACTACCGATCTAACTACGATGAACCGCAACCGACCCAGGGAGATGAAGGGTGAAACGGTGCAACCATTTAACACGTAGCACGTTAGACCGGCGGCGACTTAGTCTAAGTCGGAAACGACTTAGGACTTGTGTGAATCCATCGAAGACAGGTAAACATGGCTTGACCATATCAGGGCTCTTATAGGTCGGCCACGACTTAACTGGGTCGGTGAGGAGTTAAGACCGAGCTTAGGTCCAAAATCTTTGCCTATAAATACCAACCTACCTCCAACATTAAAAGGACTTTTGGTCAATCAATTTCAAGTACCATTACTCTGCCGAATTCCAGACTACTTCAACACTTAAAGCTTTTGAGATTCAAAGAACGTCTAAAAGAACTTCATGAAGAAATCATCTACATCCACCACGGATTTGAAGATTTTTGTCAACATCGAAGTTTGAGCCACTTGTTCTAAGTCTTTTGTAATTCAAAGTGTGTTGTACTTGAGAAGATTTGTATCAACTTGTAACGTGATCATCAATAAAAGTACTTAAAGTGGACGTAGGCTATTCCCATAAGCTGAACCACTATAAAATTGCTGTTGTTTGCTGCTTTTCTGCTATTACTTGCTTATAATTCTTTCCCGATCTATCGGGTGGTGCTTTCACAACTACACTTCACACACCGGGGTGTTAGCGTTCAAATTTAAGCGTTAACATTTTTGGTGCTTTCACTGAGAATTGAACTCAGGACAGCTGTCATCATTGCTTCGCAGAGATTTGAAGAAAGAATTTCCTTAAAAACCAGAAGTATATCTGAAATTATGGCTCCTGGAAGGAAAAGTAGATCTATCAGATCTGGAAACATTCAAGAGGGAACCTCCGCTTCCCCTGTGCCTAATCTACCCACTCCGTCTGTTGGAGTTACAAAAGCGGAATTGGATGCTGTGATTCTAGGGCTAAACCAGCAGATAAACGCCCAAAATGCACAACTAGAGGCTCAAAGTGCCCAGAATGCTCTGATTCTGAATAAGTTGAACGACTTACTTGGGGCAAACAATCAACCGGTTGGTAATGAAAGGAACTATGCTGGCAACATTCATGATGTTAATGAAAGGAATGCTCCTGAAAGGCCTACTAGTCCCTTTGAGCAGGCAGTACCTGACGCCGGTGGATCTAGAACTCGGCATGATGAGGAATATCTTTCTGGAATGGTCCGGCAGATCATGAAAGAAAGTATGCAAAGGGTTGAAGATGAGAAGGAATGGGGTTTCGCTCCAAGTAAAACTCCGTTTACTGAAAAAATCTTGAAGGCGGAATTTCCAAGGAAGTTTGTCCCTCCGACTATTCCAGCTTACAAAGGGACGAGTGATCCGAATGAGTTCCTGTATAAATATGACTGGCACATGACAGGTGCCAGGGCCTCCGACGAAATAAAGTGCCGATATTTCCCCGTATACCTGGAAGGCGTGGCTTTACTGTGGTTCACCAAGTTACCGGTCCGATCTATCGATCAGTTTTCAGACTTGACCAGAAAATTCAAGGAGCAGTTTAGACTATATGCTTCAAAGGCCAAGGATATTATGTCACTATCGAGTTTAGAGCAGAATCCTGGTGAGTCTATCAGATCCTTCTTGAACCGCTTCAATATAGCACTGGCTGAGGTGGACAATGCTGAACCACGAATGATCTTGACTTATCTGATGAGGGCTATCGATAAGTCAAGCGAATTTGGGAAATGGTTAAATATGAAGGAGCCAACCTCTCTCGAAAAGTTCTACAAAAAAGCAGATGAATTCATTCGCTTGGAAAGCCGTCCTTTACCAGTAAAGACAGTGGTGGAAAAGGCAGAAGACAACACTGTCGCTCCACGCAAGAATGAATCGGTGGGGCAAAAAAGGGAGAATAGTAATGGGAAGAAACAGGGCAATCTGAAGAAGCCCCGATCCTTCAAGCCATCAGAATATACTCCATTATCACATACACCGGAGCACATCTACCTGGCCACTAAAGATTCCGTCGATTTCCCTAAACCTATCCCTTTGAGAACTGGGAGAAAAGCCATACAAAGTGGGAAATTCTGCCGCTTCCACAATCAACCAGGTCATGAAACTGATGAATGCCGCCAGCTGAAAAATCTGATTGAAGAGTTGCTAAGAGAAAACAAGTTGCAGCAATTCGTGAAAAAGAATAGCAACAATCCTGCATCGTCAAGTCAGGGGCAGCGGGCTCCTGTTCATCAGCCTGGGGCAGGAGAGAAAGCTACGGGGCATGAATCTGGAAGGCCCGTTATCAATGTCATTTCAGGAGGACCTCACCCAGCTGGCAAAAGTTGGGGTGAGATGGAGAGATATTCCAGGGCTTTGAAATATGCTCCAGCCGAAGAAGACGTCTTTGTTCTAGAAGACACTACGCCCCTTAAACAACAGAAAACTTTCAGTGATGATATTATTTTCAGATCCAGAGATTCCACAGGTATTGAAGCTCCTACTTTAGATCCCTTGGTCATCTCGGCTGGTATTGGACCAGCCATTGTCAGAAGAGTCCTCATTGACTGCGGAGCATCATGTAATATTCTCTTCAAGAAGACATTTGACCAGATGAAAATCCCTATGATCGATGTGCAAGCCTCATCACAGAAAATCGTTGGCTTCACTGGGGAGCCAAAGCAACCAGTAGGAACCATCGATCTGTTTGTAGAACTTGGGGAAGGAGAAAGGAAAGTGGTCCGAAAGCAAACCTTTGTGATCGTCGACGAATATTCTGCTTATAACGCTTTTCTTGGTCGTCCAACACTCGCAGCATTCAAAGCTATCCTAGCCCCGTGGTGCCTCACTATTAAATTTCCTACTGACAATGGAGTAGGAGTTATAAAAGGGGATCAAAATGCTGCGCGAGAATGCTATTGGACAGAGCTGCGAGAGTCAAGAAAAAGGGAGATGGGAAAGGATGCGGCAACTCCAGTCCGCATCAAGGAACCAGCTTTGTAGCAATTACAGAGCGGACCCTGCACTGGCGAGCACAGCGGGGCACGGAAAGAAATGGATCCCAGAAAAGCCAGTACAGGGGAGAATAGAGTAGTACCGGTGGAAACGACAATTCCGGTACCTGTTGACCCAAAGGACCCAAATAAGGTGTTGAATGTGGGTTCACAGCTTAATGTGTCAATTCAGAATGTCTTGATATCTTTCCTGAAAGCAAATCTGGATGTCTTTGCTTGGACTCATGCCGATATGTGTGGGATATCCCCAGAAGTTGCAGTACACGCTCTGAATATTGACCCAAAGTTTACGCCAGTTAAACAGAAAAGAAGAACCCAAGGTCCAGAAAGGTCAGCAGCATTAAAAGAAGAAGTTGATCGACTCATGGAAAATAACTTCATCAAAGAATCTACATATCCGAATTGGGTTTCAAATCCTGTGTTGGTGAAAAAAGCTAATGGAAAATGGAGAGTGTGCATCGATTTTTCTGATCTAAACAAGGCTTGCCCCAAAGATTGCTTCCCATTACCCAGGATCGATCAACTGGTAGACGGAACTGCGGGACATGAATTGTTATCCTTCATGGATGCCTACTCCGGTTATAACCAAATCATGATGCATGAGCCGGATCAGGAGGATACAAGCTTTATCACAGATGTTGGACTTTATTGCTACAGAGTTATGCCCTTCGGATTGAAAAACGCAGGGGCAACCTACCAAAGACTTGTTAATGCTATGTTCAAACCGCAATTGGGCAAAACTATGGAAGTCTACGTCGACGACATGTTAGTGAAGTCCAGGAAAGCAATGGATCACATTGAACACTTAGCAGAAATGTTCGCAGTCCTCCGGAAATACAGAATGAAACTTAACCCTCTGAAATGTACATTTGGGGTCGAATCCGGAAAGTTCTTAGGTTTTATCGTCAGTGCTAGGGGCATTGAGGCCAGTCCAGCTCAAATTACCGCCTTAAAAGAAGTTAAAGCTCCTAGAACGAAGAAGGAATTGCAAAGTCTCAGCGGAAAGGTCGCCGCTTTGAGTCGGTTCATTTCCAAAGCTACTGATAAATGCATCCCATTCTTCGATGCCCTGAAAAAAGGAAAGAAGAACTTTGAATGGACTCCCGAGTGCCAAAAGGCTTTTGAAGAGTTGATCCGTCATATGGAAACACCTCCGATACTTTCTAGACCAGGCAGTGGTGAGGATCTTCTTATATACTTGGCAGTATCATCTCATGCTCTAAGTGCAGCGCTGATACGGGAAGACAAAAGGATTCAACATCCAGTTTACTATATCAGCAAAAGACTCACTGGGGCAGAGCTGAATTACTCCAAGTTGGAAAAACTCGCCTATTGCCTACTAGTTGCATCGAGGAAACTGAGGCAATATTTCCAAGCTCATCCTATTAAAGTGCTCACTGATCAACCTCTAAAGCAAGTCCTATTTCGCCCAGAAACTTCGGGTCGCCTTCTAAAATGGAACATTGAACTCAGTCAATATGACATCACTTATCATCCCCGAAAAGCAATCAACGGACAAGCTTTAGCTGATTTCATTGCAGAATTCACAGAGAAAGATAATGGTGAGGAAAAAGCGATCAATGATTCTCCAATCCAGTGGAAGATGTATGTTGATGGCGCAAGAAATGACTACTGTTCTGGAGCCGGAGTGGTACTTGAAACTCCTGAAGGTCGATCATTATGTTATGCACTAAGATTGGAATTCCCTTCAACAAACAATGAAGCGGAATATGAAGCTCTTATTGCAGGTCTGAAAATCGCTAAAGAGCTAAACATTCGAGCATTACAAATTTTCAGTGATTCTCAGCTTATCGTATGTCAAGTCAAGAAGGAATTTCAAGCAAAAGGTGGAAACCTGCCTTCCTACTTGTCAAAGGCTTGGGAACTCCTATATGAACTCGATCACTATTCAATAGGCCACATTCCTCGTGAAGAGAATATGAAGGCAGATTCCCTAGCAAAGTATTCAAGTTCTGGTGAAGCTCAACTTTTGGGATTGGTCCCTGTAGAAGTCCTTTCAGCGCCAAGTATAGACGAGATGGATATAGACTGGATTATGAATGCATCTCAAGAACAAGAGTCATGGATGACTCCAATACTGGATTACCTACTCAGGGGTTCTCTGCCAGAAAACTCGATAGAAAGACGAGAGCTTCTAAGGAAGGCCTCTCGCTATGTAATTCAGGATGGCCGATTGTACAGATGGGGATTCTCAATGCCATCGCTTCGATGTGTATCCCGGGAAGAGTCCAGAACAATCCTAGCTGAAGTGCATGGAGGAGAATGCGGTGATCATTTAGGTGGTCAAACACTAGCAAAGAAAATTCTCCGATACGGATATTTTTGGCCAGAAATTAATCGGGATGCTGCAGATTACTCCCGAAAATGTGACAAATGCCAAAGATATGCCAAAATTCCTAGAGCACCTTCTACCGAACTCACACAGATGGTCAGTCCATGGCCATTTGCAATTTGGGGAATGGATCTCATTGGGCCGCTACCAACTGCTAAATCAGGGATTAAATATGCTATTGTTGCAGTTGATTATTTTACTAAGTGGGCTGAAGCTGAACCATTGGCTACTATCACTTCTAAGAAAATGATAAGCTTTGTGACCAAGAATATCATTTGCAGATACGGTGTGCCTCAGAAAATAATCACAGACAATGGTACTCAGTTTGAAAGCGAGGAATTCCAGGATTTTTGTAAACGATTCAAAATCCAGAAAAGCTTTTCGGCAGTAGCTCATCCGCAGGCAAACGGGCAAGTGGAAGCAGTAAACAAGATCATCAAATCAACCATCAAAAAGCAACTCGAAAAAGCAAAAGGTGGTTGGGTCGATAAACTACCACTTGCACTATGGGCATACAGAACTACTCACAAAACTGCAACTGGGCATACTCCTTTTTCGTTAGCATACGGATCGGAAGCAATGATCCCGGTTGAAACAGAGGTCCCTTCACACAGAAGAATCCATTTCAATCAAGCAGAAAATGAAAAGCTGCAACTTGAAGCGCTGGATCTCCTTGATGAAAAAAGAGATGAAGCTAACCTCAGAGTTGCAGCTCATCAGCAAAGGATAGCCAGACATTTCAATTCCAAAGTTCGTCAACGCAGCTTTGAAATTGGAGATCTAGTCCTGAAAAGAATTATGACCGCGACAGGTGTGTTTGGGCCAAATTGGGAAGGACCATATGTAATAGGTCAGAAGCTTCTTGACGGCACATTCAAGCTCACCACTGTTGATGGAGATCAAATTCCAAGGGCATGGAACAGCAACCACTTGCGTCCATACTTTACTTGAAAATTTTGTTGAAAAATTGTAAAAAGAATTATGAATGTATGATTCTTGTAATTGAAAGCAATTGTGAAACTGATGCAAGTAAATAATGAAAGAATATAAAGTGGATGTAGGCCCAATTTCATGGCCGAACCACTATAAATCTTGTGTTCCTTATTATCATTATATGTTTGCTTTGTTTTCGATATAAAAATACATAAAATATATTGCTAAAATGTCGACTTAAATTTTTGCAGACAATGGAAATAAAACTTGCGCATAATAAGACCGAGCGATTCTCACCATCATTCAACAAACAAATTTCAAGTCACAAAGACCCCGAATTCAAATCCTAGATAGGAAATACTTCAATTGAATGGCTAATGATTTCGATAGAAACGAGCCCTTGCTGATAAATTGAGATTGTTTGAACAAACAAACATCCAATTAGGAAGCTAGTGCCCGTTCTCACGAACTTGCCTGGCAATGAAGTACACTTCCTTGGATTAAACAAGCCACTTGTGAGAGAAAGGGGAATGAAAACTTGAAGGAAAAAAAAAGAGGATCGCTGAAAAGGCATAAGCAAGTGAACAGAGGAACAACCAAAGCTACCATCAGCGGCACAAGTCCTCTTCGGAGGCGCAACTCTTCGGAGGCGCAACTCTTCGGAGGATAAAAGACCTCTAACGGGTCATACGCCACAAAAAAGAAAGTTCTCTACTCAACAAAAAAGATTGGAGGAGTCATGACCCTCCAACCATGAGAGAGTAACTTCCAGGCGATGAAAACCCTCTCTGAGGCACATTTCACCAGGAGTTGAAGTGTTATAACCGCTCTTCGGGATTTCACTTCACCAGAGTTGAAATGCAAACAAAATAAAAGCCCTCTTCGGAGGCCCATTTCACCAGGAGTTGAAGTGTTATAACCGCTCTTCGGGATTTCACTTCACCAGAGTTGAAATGCAAACAAAATAAAAGCCCTCTTCGGAGGCCCATTTCACCAGGAGTTGAAGTGTTATAACCGCTCTTCGGGATTTCACTTCACCAGAGTTGAAATGTAAACAAAATAAAAGCCCTCTTCGGAGGCCCATTTCACCAGGAGTTGAAGTGTTATAACCGCTCTTCGGGATTTCACTTCACCAGAGTTGAAATGTAAACAAAATAAAAGCCCTCTTCGGAGGCCCATTTCACGAGGAGTTGAAGTATTATAACCGCTCTTCGGAATCTCACTTCACCAAAGTTGAAATGCAAAAACAAAGACCTTCTTGAAAGCCCACGTTTCACCGAGATTGAAATAAAACTTCCAAGTGTTGAAACGTGAAAAGGCTTTCTTCGAAGGCACAACTCTTTGGGGGTACACGTTTCACCGAGACTGAAATAAAACTTCCAAGTGTTGAAACGTAAAAAATCCCTCCTTAGAGGTACGACCCCCTCCCGGGGACACAATCAAGAAAAAAGACCTCTTTGGAAGCACACGTTTCACCGAGATTGAAATAAAACTTCCAAGTGTTGAAACGTGAAAAGGCTTTCTTCGAAGGCACAACTCTTTGGGGGTACACGTTTCACCGAGATTGAAATAAAACTTCCAAGTGTTGAAACGTGAAAAATCCCTCCTCAGAGGTACAATTTTGCATAAAAAAAAAAATCCTCATCAAAAGCGTACTTTAACTTTCAAATGGAAAATGATCGTAAAAAGAAAAGAAGTTAAAGTACCCTTCAGAGGTCCGCTTTCCCACATAGAGGAATTCACTTGGTAAAATATGCACATAAGTAAAAGAAAAAAGTGATTTCTTCGAACGACAAAGCGTAAAAACTTATACGAAGGGAGTTGTACTCTATAAAATTTTCTTTAAAGAATAAAATAATTATTCTTTAACAAATAAGAGTGCAAGTCCCCTCGAAGTATAAAACATTGCAACAAGCTTAAGGTATGGGGGCAACATGGTATAGTAGTATAGCTGCATCAGTAAAGTAATACTCAAACAACATACCATAAGCCCGCTGCAATACTATATAAACAAACTTGTGCAAAAATAAATAGTAAATGCATTCTCAAATTCAAACAGAAGTTTGTACAAACGAAGTATCATTTTATTCAACTATAATGCAGATACAGGTTTCAAAACAAAAGCGGGGGCCGGTACCCGCACAACTCTCGGCCAGTTCATACAAAAGGCAAAAAGCTAAAATCTTCACTTCTTCTTCCCTCCTTTGGACCCTTTACTCGGTCGAATAACCAGCTTTTCAGGTCGGCCAGTGGGTATAAGGGAAGTAGGAGAGGCAGGTGTAACCGGTTCAACTTCCGGCTCCTCTTCAGTGGCGGTGATTTTCTTCCCCCTCCTCTTTGATGTCCCACGCTTCTCTCTCCTTTGTGAGGAAGACTCACTCCCCGGAGTGACAAGTTTTGATAGAACAATGTCGTCAAAAGGAGTCCGTTCCGGGGAAATGTCACCTCCTTCAGGTATCTCATCTTTCTGTTCTTGCGAAGCGATGGGATCATCCAAGCCGTGAAGAGCCTCTATTTGTTCCTCCTGTGATCCAGGTTGCGAGGCAGAAGGAGGCACCGCCTGAAGAGATGAAGGAAGGATGACCGGAGGAGTAGAAGTTTGAGCAGTGCTTGGTACTTTCTCTACAGAAGAAAAAAGGTTAAAGTCAGTAAAAAGAGGAGATGAGGGTTCACCAATGAAGTCAGTAAAGAGAGGAGATGAAGGCTCGTCAAGGTTGAGAAAATAGCCAAGGAGCTAGTGAAACTCATGTGAAATAAACGAGTAACCAGCTTGAGCAGAATTGACAGTAGCGAGATTAACAGTGAAGTTACCTGGAGAAGCTGGTTTCCTGATATCGACTTCATAAGCTTGCGCATCAGCGCTCTCTTCACCCTCGTCTCCACCTTGTGTGCTTGTAATATCAGCGGTAACTTTGGTGGGAGATGCGAGATGGGAACTGGAACCAATAATGTCGACTTCAGACGAAGAAGGTGGCTGGACTAGAGTAGTTGAAGCGGTTTTCCCCAGCTGGTCCCCTTCCGTCACTTCGGTCCTTAGTTTGGCAAGTTGTTCCTTTCCCCTGGCAAGAGCAGCGCGAGCGTCTTCATCAAAATAATGCCTTTCCAGGGCCGGCTCGTCATAACCAGCACCTTCAGCACCAAGCATATCGAGGGCGGCCTCCCACACTTCAGCTAAAGTGATCTCATACTTGGGACCAAGAAAGGCGAGGCTTCCACGCCCCAAGACGCTATGCAAGTAGAAGTCGAATAATGTTGAGCCGAAGCTGTTTTTGGTCGCCTCATGAGATTCTTCGGCTGCGATTTTGCCGGCGACAGCCTCATCGCGCTCCCTTTCAGTTCTGGCAAGCTGAAGCTTAAGCATTTGTATCTCCGCCTCCTGGGAGTTGTTTTTCTTTCGAAGCTCAGCAATATCAGAGACATAGCCTTCACTGATTCTTTTTTGTGCCTCGAGCCTATCTTCGGCATCCCTCTGACTGGCATGAGCATCTCTAACTTGTCTGAGAAGCACTTCTTCTTTTTGAGAGTATGAAGTAGAGGAAGCAGCAAGCTCATCTTTCAACTTCTCAACCTTTGCTTCGAGCTCCTCGTTGTAGGAAGTAATGCTCCTCATTTCAGTGTCGTGCTGCTCAAGGACCCTTTGCCACTCAGCCTTATCATTTTCCATGGTGAGCATGGCCTCTAAGTTGGCACGGTTAACTCTTTGAAGCTCATCAACAAGCTTCTGCCAGTTTGACATCCTCTCGATATCGAGCTTGACTGCATCAAGATTGCGCAACATAGCAGACTTGTCAATGGGGACCAAGTCTAGGTCGAATCTCACGCCCTTTAAGCACCATTGTGGAAAGCGGCTTTGTAAAGTGGTTGGGCCAGGTCCCACTTGAAATTTAGGCCTGCTTATTATTGTCTGGATGTCCTCCTTCCCAAGAGCGGGAGAGTCGGAAGTAATGTCAAGAGGGGCAGGGGCAGTAGGCTTTTCGGGAATAGTGGAACCATGTCTCTCACCATGTCGGGCTCGTTTGCCTGAATCTTCAGCTACATGACCTTTTCCTCGGTCGTCGTGAGATTTCCTTTTGTGCGAGTCATCACTCCTCTGCAGAGAATCATGGTGCTCATCCCTATCCCTTCTGTCATAATGCTCTTCTGCATCCCTCCTTTCACGAGCCTTTCGAGCGGCCCTCTCTTCGTCAGACTCTCTATAGGAGGGAAAGTAACGCCGATAATCATATTGACCACGCCCGTCGTAGCGTCGGAAATCCTGATAATATGATCCGCCGCGTGTCATTGAAGAATCTGAAATAAGAAAAGATAAGCTTTAGAAATCTTTAAAGTATAAGAAGATAAGTGCATAAATGTGCTGGAAAATCCTAAGTGTTGTGTGATGTGCAAGCTACACGCATTAAGCTACAAACCACTCTTTGGTGCAGAGGTGATGATAGCTTGGGTATGAGGAGTTAATGTTTGTGTTGGTGTTTGTCGAAGAAGAGACGTCGCCTCAATTACAGGAGAGATAGTTTTAGATACGTCATCTCTAAAAAGCTCCTGCGAAGTCACTATTATGTCGCTCAACCCCTCATAAACATCGTCACCATCATGCTTGGTGGGACTTGTTTTCTCAATTCCTACATCAGCTAATCCCCCGAGAGGCCGTGAAGGTTCTTCTTCTTCCTCGATCGGGGCAAGCACCGTCTTACTAGATGACCCCATAATGTCGGTAGGAGTGGAACACTTCACCAATGAAGCTTCAATATTAGACTCTTTTGATGTAAGTTGTTCGACAGTAACCGGGGCATCAGGAGTTTTCATCGGAGAATCGGGAACTTCTGTTGGAACTTCATGAGCATGTGTAGAACGAGAAGCGTGTAGAAGCCCGTATTGGTGTAAAAATTCATCCTTCAGCAGAAATTTTATGCTCCTTTCTTCCGCAACCACGGCACTCAACCTCTCAAAAACTTGTTTATGAATCGGATCTCTAGAAGGGAGAGGAAGTGCTGAAAAGAGCAAAGAATGAAGTTAGCAACTGAAAGTTCGGATCTCGGAAAAAGTTTCAAAAACGAAAAAATGGAAACACTAGTCTTACTTCCTATTCTCCAGATGGCATAAAACCCTGGAGGGCAGCGAGCAAAGAAAAACTGGTTCAAAAATCCATGAACACTTTCAGTGAGATCGGAAAGGAGCTTGCGGTTTCTAGCACTTCTCACAATAATGAGTGAAGGATGATCTTTACTCTTTGTAAACGAGCACAGATAGCGAATTTCTTCAAAACTCGGTAGGCGATCAAGAGTTCTTCTAAACAAAACACACAACCCCATCAAGATGGCATAACCATTAGGATGAAGTTGAAATGGAGAGATCGTCAACCGGAGAAGAAGAGTTCGAAGGAAGTCATTGAAAGGGGGAATTGCCCCACTTAAGCACATTTGGCGATTGGCTGCAACAAAACCATAAGGAGGATTATCAGCAGTGTCGCTTGGCCCGGGCAATAAGACATCACTTTCAGCAAAGCCGAATTGAGTGCGTATCTGAATAAACATTCTTGGGGTTAGAATGGTCGAAGTTCTCTCCGGAGGATTCTCTATGGGAACAGCTACCGGGAAAGTCTCTTCCTCTTGAGCTACCATTTCTTCTTGTTGGAGGGAAGTCATTCTACATAAACAACTGGGTATTCAAACATGAAGGTGCACGTTTCCTAAAGTGTGTGAAGTGTTGTACAAGTATCAATCAAACAATAAGCAAAGGCAACTGGAATAAAACCTAACAAACATTTGTTAGTTATAAAGACCAGGAATCTTTGTTTTGAGTTTGAATATGCAAATATAATGTTGATGCAAACAAGTCAGTTCAAATTGTTGATACTTTGCATTAATATTCTACTTTAGTCGATTAATTCACAACATTTCATGCATTATATTCATGATGCTTATCTTGTCTTGACTAATCTGCCATTTAGTATGGGCTGTCAATGGCAGTATGTGCGCCTTGTTTTCCTTTGTTTGTTTGTTATTCTCAACAGGTTGGTAGCTTAAAAATGAGAATGATCTGTGAAGTGACATAATGTGTTTAAACAAATTTAAAGTTGGGGCAGTTCAAAGTTTAATCCCTGTTCAAAGTTTGATCATAGTTCAAAGTTTATTCCACTTAAATTGGCAGTCCAAGTCAGAATGATTAAAGTTAGTTGACACTCTCAAGTGCCAGCATGTCCAAGGCCTAAGTCGTATCTCGGCTACAACCTAAAAAAAAAAAAAAAAAAAGAGAGAGAAAGGCTAAGTCTGAAGTTGGCCGAAATCATAGCAATTCGATTCGGCAAGCTTGGTTAAATGCTTAAGTGCTAACTCGGTTATGCCTTAAGAATCTCCCACACATTAATGTAGGGTTCCTACTCCTTTAACTCGGCAGTTCCCTAGGTCGCAAGAGAGAGGTGGGGAAGCAGGCCCTGATTCAAAAGGAAAAAGTTTCTCCAAGTATTAACCCGGTCGCGGTTCAGGCCTTAAAGGTTAGGTCGGTAAGTTTCCCCAAGTATTGGCTCGGTACCGACTCAAGATTCATGTCGCACCCAATCAGATCGGCCATAAGTTAGGTCACCTAAAATCACGTCCAAGCCGGTATCTCACTCAACCCGTTAGCCCAATAACCACTCCACCCACAAAAACCCATATCCCATTCATGATACTTCATGCTACTGGATCATCCACTAAACCAATTCGAAACTATTACGAATCTAACACCTCGCAATCCCAACCGGCTATCTTAAAGCAATAAACCATCTTCGTCGCTTCGTTGTTCATTTAAAGCTGAAAACCGAGCAACTCAAGCTTCATCAAACACAGGTGAAGTGAGATTCGTAATAATGCGATGCTCAAAGGGGTGAGTTAGGCTCGAATGGAATTCGTGAATCAATGACAACAAGGAATCGAGGGTAGATTCACTTACGTGACAAACAGCAAGGATTATCAATGATCGATTGGGAGGAAATCGCCTTTATGGGTCTGAGAGTGCTTTAATGGCGGAATCGAGCAAGAAATTAAATGAAGGAGAAGAAGGAAGAGAGCCAATTTATATCACACGGTGAAGAAATGTGAAACGGCGCCAACTGATAGGTCGTGCGGGACCTACCGACCTAGGAGGAGCCGAGCTAAGAAGTATCGAAGCACACGACTTAATCTTAAGGCGTATACTTCGAGGGGCAAATGTTAACCCTATGCCGGTTATGACTCGCCGGTCTGATGCTTGGAAAGTGGGCCGACCTAACCATTCGCATTACTTGCCGACCCAATGGATAAAGGCGGGCCGACCTAGCATCTCAAAGAGTGTTGCCGACCTAAAGGATGCGGGGAAGGATCCGATCTAACTCGATGCCGACCTAAATGGTTAAGAAAGCGTACCGACTTAACGCTGCAAAGAGATTCCGACCTAAGGTTTGAAGTAACCCACCGTCTTAATATATTCACCGATCCAACATCTTAAGAGTGATGCCGACCCAAGAATGGCCGACCTAAATAGCTCAGGAGAGGTCCCGACTTAACTCTCAAGAGGCGTACCGACCTAATGGTTAAAGGGAAATCCCGACCTAGAGACTTACATAGCCTACCGACTTGACATACTACCGATCTAACTACGATGAACCGCAACCGACCCAGGGAGATGAAGGGTGAAACGGTGCAACCATTTAACACGTAGCACGTTAGACCGGCGGCGACTTAGTCTAAGTCGGAAACGACTTAGGACTTGTGTGAATCCATCGAAGACAGGTAAACACGGCTTGACCATATCAGGGCTCTTATAGGTCGGCCACGACTTAACTGGGTCGGTGAGGAGTTAAGACCGAGCTTAGGTCCAAAATCTTTGCCTATAAATACCAACCTACCTCCAACATTAAAAGGACTTTTGGTCAATCAATTTCAAGTACCATTACTCTGCCGAATTCCAGACTACTTCAACACTTAAAGCTTTTGAGATTCAAAGAACGTCTAAAAGAACTTCATGAAGAAATCATCTACATCCACCACGGATTTGAAGATTTTTGTCAACATCGAAGTTTGAGCCACTTGTTCTAAGTCTTTTGTAATTCAAAGTGTGTTGTACTTGAGAAGATTTGTATCAACTTGTAACGTGATCATCAATAAAAGTACTTAAAGTGGACGTAGGCTATTCCCATAAGCCGAACCACTATAAAATTGCTGTTGTTTGCTGCTTTTCTGCTATTACTTGCTTATAATTCTTTCCCGATCTATCGGGTGGTGCTTTCACAACTACACTTCACACACCGGGGTGTTAGCGTTCAAATTTAAGCGTTAACATGATGATTGTTTGAATATCAGCTCTTTGAAGGGCATGAGAGATGGAGGGGATTTCCAAAGAGATGGGAGCAGCGGGCTTTTCAGAAATTGCAGACGCCGGCCTTTCGCTAAGCTTGGCCCGCTTGCTTGGATCTTCAGCGATATGACCTTTCCCTTTGTCATCATAAGATTTTATTTTGTGGGAATCATCATCTCTCTGGGAAGAATCATGTCGTTCATCCCTTCTCCCATAGCGCTCCTCATAAGCCCGCCTCTCGCGAGCTTTTCTTACGGCTCTTTCTTCATCAGTTTCCCTCGGAGCAGGAAGATACCGCCTGGGATCATAAGAGTCGCGTCTTCCATAGCGTCGAAAATCATCATAGTATGAGCCGCTATGTCCCATTGGAGAACCTGAAAGTGAAAAAGAGACAAGTTTAGAAATCTTCGAAGTAAAGAAACTAAGTTCATATAATTGCCAAAAATCCTATGTGTGTGTAGTGTGCGAACTACACGCATCGAGCTACAAACCACTCTTCAGTTTGGGAGTAATGTCGACTTTCGCAATAGGCGTCAACTCTTGGGTCGACAAAGTTAGTCGTAAGGTGGCTGTCACTTCGACAGCTGGAGAAACAAGTTTAGAAGCGGTGGTATCATATTTGAAGAGCTCATGTGAAGTCACCGCTAGATCGCTCAGCCCTCCGAAAATGTCATCACCATCATGCCTAGTAGAACTCTCTTTCTCAACTCCCTCATCAGCAGCCTTCCCGGAATGTTGAGGAAGTTCCTCTTTTTCGATAACCGAGGGAAGTGTAAGCTTGCCAGATGACCCCGTACCGTCAACATGAGTAGAACATTTCACCTATGAGGCCTCCGCAACAGGTTCCTTCAGTGTAAGTTCTTTTGCAGAATCCGGGGCATCTGACGTCTCTGCTTGAGAACCGGGGGCATCACGAAGTTGAGTGAATCAAGAGGGGTGCAGAAGTCCGAATTGATGCAAAAATTCATCCTTCAGCAGAAACTTGATACTTCTCTCTTCAGCAGCTATAGCACTCAATCTATCAAAAGTCTGTTTATGGCTAGAATTCCTTGATGGGGGAGGAATTGCTGCAAAAGTAAAGAATGATGTTAGCACTTGACAACTTGGATTTTGAAAAAGCTCAGAAAAGGAAAGAACGTATATAAGCGATCTTACTTCCTACTCTCCAGATGCTGTAAAATCCCGAGGGGCAGCGAACAAAGAAAAACTGGTTCAAAAACCCATGGGCGCTTTCAGGAAGATCGGTAATCAATTTACTGTTTCAAACGCTCCTCACAAGTATGATAGAAGGATGATATTTGTTCTTCACAAATGTGCAAAGATAGCAAATCTCTTCAAAGCTCGGAAGACGGTCAATTGTCCTCCTAAACGGTACACACAGTCCCATCAAGATGGCGTACCCATTGGGGTGCAATTGAAAGGGAGAGATAGTTAATCAAAGTAGGAGCTGTCGAAGAAAATCGTTAAAGGGAGGAATAGCTCCACTCAAGCACATATGACGGTTAACTGCGATAAAAACAGAGGTGGCCTGTCAGCAGTATCGTTTACCCCCGGAAGCAAAGTGTTTGCTTCAGCAATATCGAACTAGATACATAATTGATTGAACACCCGTTGATTCAGAGTAGTTGAAGTTCTTTCTGGGGATTATCCAAGGGGTTAGCTATTGGGAAGACCTCTCCAGCTTGCCCTACTATCTCTTCTTGTTGAGAAGTCATTCTACACAAGGAACTGGATATTCAAATATGAAGGTGCATGTTTCCTAAAAGTGTGTGAAGTGTTGTGCAAAACTACTAAAATAACAAATAAATGAAATAAAACTTGAAATAGTACTGATTGATGCATGTCAATTCAGGAAGTTTCGAAGCTTGTTATTAAACCAAAGTTAAGTGTAGTGTCAATGCAAGTGATATTTAGCAATAAGCAGTTATAATTGTGTGCATTTTGCGTTGATGCTTCATTTAAATCAGTTGATTCACATCACTTCATCTGCAATCAGAATCATACTATTTTACTTAAGTAAAATATCATTTCTTCGATGTAATCCATCATTCGATGTGGGTAGTCGATGATGAGTATATGTGTCCCATTTTTCTGTAAGAGTTGTGTTTAACAGGTTATTAGCGTTAAATTTAATATAATCTGTAAAGAAGTGCAACAAGTTTAGGCAGGTTATCTCAACAGTTCAAGTTGAAAATTCAGTTAAGTACTGTCCAATTTTTACAAGCAGTAAAGCTCAAATGACTTAGCATAGGTTGAAGCATCCTTAAGTCGCACTGTTCAAGTCAAAAATTTCAGCAGTATCATGTTCCCATGAGTTAAAAAGTTATGATGCAGATTAAGGCTTCAAGTCAAGGCAATGCATATTTGTCTAAGTGTTAGGTCGTTCAGATATACTCACGACCTAAAGCTTATGCCGCAAAAAGTTAGGTCGCTGGTTTAGATATACTCACAACCTAGAACCCACTAACCCGTTAACCAAAGATCTCCTCCGAATATCCAAGAACCATCTTAAACTCCTCAAATTCAAGGCACTCGCTAAGCAGCTCTGTAAAATCTTAGGCCTATCCATCTTCAAGGCAATCGCTAGCGATTCGACAAAAATCAAAGGGCAAATCCGAATGTAATTTTGCAACATGACAATAAAAATTGTATGGAGATAATTATGGGAGAATCGGTGGCAAACGCAGCGAATAAATGCTCGAAATTACCTAAATTCACTGTTGGAATTGACGATTGGAGATGAAAATGGAAAAAAAAATTGTTAGTCTCTGAGATCTGGTGTAGCAATGGCGGCAGATGTAAACAGTTCAATGAAGAGGATGAAGCGAGCTAATGGCTTATATAGGGGAAAGAGGAAAGGATGCATTGGCATGCAAGTTAGCGAGCTTATTAAGTCGCCCACGACCTAGCAGAGTTAGATCAAAGCACACTACCTATTACATAGGCGTATACTTCGAGGGGCAAGTGTTAACCCTATTCTCAACAGAGACTTAATAATGAAGGCAAGCGATCCAGCGAGTTAAGCATTTCAGCGACCTAACAATCCAAAGCCTCCAGCGAGTTAACGTGGTAACAGCTAGCGACTTAACGACCTAACGAGATAAAGTACAAGTGACCTAGCAACCTAAACTTATGACGAGCTAACGACCTAGCAATCAATACAGGACAGTAGTACATCGCAACAAAGAAACCTAATGACCTAGCGAGTTAACAACCTAGCAAGTTAACGACCTAGTGAATTAACGACCTAGCAAGCTACAAGCCTCATGTCCTTATGTCGCTTGGTTATAGGTCGAACCAGCACTAGGTCGCTGCTACTCCTGAACCCAGCCTAGGTTGCTCCACTTGATGCCTCTGCATGTTAGAGTCGCCTACCACTCTCCCATAGGTCGTTACGACCTACCAACCCGCTCAGTTGACCAAGTGCAACCATTTTGAGCCGCAGCCCATGTCCTTTAGGTCGCTTACGGCCTACGACCTTGCCCTAGGTCGCTCACGACCTACGACCTATTTCCAGAATCTCCCTATAAATACCCCGCCTTCTCCAACTGAAAGGGGACTTTTGGATCATTTCTAGAACACCTATACTTTGCTGTTCTCTCAACTCCTTCAACACTTCAAACACCGAAGACGCTTCAACGAACTTTGGGAAAGATTTAACCCATTCAATATGAATTCAAAGAGCCTTTCTACATCAAAGTTCTAGCTACTCGTCTTGATTGTGTTGTAACCAAAGGTCATTGTAAAAGTTGTAATCGAATCAGCAATAAAGAGGATTAAAGTGGACGTAGGCTTGACATTAAGCCGAACCACTATAAAAACTGTTGTCTCTTTACCGTTTCTCTGTTATTTTCTGCTTATCTCCAGTTCCCGTACCAACGGGTGGTGCTTTCACATTTTCACTACTTACACCGGGGTGTTAGCGTCTGATTTTAGCGTTAACCAGTCGGTGCAGAAACATTCGACGGGTTATCCTTTTGCTATCAAAAATGCACGGTCTTCACCACCGGTCTTCAAATTCTATCCATAACGTCGTATCATTATTCAGAATGGGTTTTATGATACAAATTCCTCTCCCGGATAAATCGAATAATGAGTGCAATATTTGAAAACATATAAATATTGGGATTTATGTTAAGTCATAACTTACTACCCAAAACCTTTTCTACAAATGGTTCAACAAATTACCATGTTCAAATCTTTAAACAAAAAGATTCATTTCACAAATTTCACCAATCTTTCACAAAGATTCATTCTTAGCTTTCAAAACAATTTTCGATTCCAAATCTTTTTATATAAAAGATACACCTTTAAGATCCTCTTCAGTTTGGAAACAAATTTCACAAACCTTTCACAAAGATTCAGTTATAGCTTCCCATTTCAAATTTGAAACCTATCCAATTTGAAAACAAAGTTCGTAGATCTTTCACAAAGATTCATTCATAGCTTTCAAAAATAATCCCCTTTTCAAATTTGAAACCCCTTTTTAACCAACTGGAAATCCTTTCTTACTTTGAAAGCAATTATCATTTGTAAAATAAGAGTTTTTGTTTCGGGAAAATCCAATTGCATTTGCTCATGTTAATTCCTTTCAAGCATAAACTTGGGTTGAATTTAAGTTCTCAAAAAAAAATATTCAACATACTTTAAAGATGGTTTTAAAATCTATATATATTATATAACTTGTATAAACCTTTCAAACCAAATTTCAAAAACAATTTCAAAACTTAACAAGATATAGTCTTATTCAAACTAAATTTTAATTTCAAACTTCCTTTCAAATAGCTTTTCATATTCAACCCAATTACATTTCCAAAACCATTCGGATTCAAAATTCAACTTTTTAAACAAATAATATATTAATTCAAAAGCATCCATGACTTAACCGATTTCCCGTGAAATCCATATTTGTGTGTATTGTGTTGTCCATGGGTTTTACACAATAATAGTGTAATATCAACAACCATCATAGAATTGAATCACAGAAATATTGATAAGTGGTATAATCTATATCGCTCATCTTCCATTCACAGATTCATAGATAATAATATAAATTCATCACAGATAAATAAATTACATTTATTACAACTCACACCATAACAATTCATAGCATAAAGCATAACATATCGGGGATATCAAACAATTCAAAGCATTCAATAGAATCCAAACATCTATAAGTAAGATTAATTAATCATTTGATTAATTTAAACCAGACCAATTACTTGTGAATAAATCACTAATCCTGGTTAATTATCATTAATTAATTACAAATCATTTTGATGAATTATCCTTTAATCATTTATTAATTAACTTTTAATAATAAATTAATTAACCCTTAATTATTAATTAATCATCCTTAATTAATAAATCAATTAACCCTTAATTACTAAATAATTAACCTTAATTAATAATTGAATCAACCTTTAATCATTAAATAATTAACCTTTAATTATTTAATTATCCTTTAATTAATTACCCTTAAATTAATTAGTAAATTAATTAACCCTTAATTAATTACCATTTAATTAATTATCCTTAATTAATTACAACAGGTGATTATCCCTAATCACTTATATTAAATAAATCTTTAGTTATCCTCAAATTAATTAATAATTCACAAAAATTAATTATCCTTAATTAATTATAATAAGTAATTATCCCTAACTACTTAATTTACTTTAACCATTAATTAATTACTTTTAACTAAGTAATTATCTTTAAGTAATTAATTACCTCTAATTACTTATATTAATTAATCTTCTAATTAATTAATTATCCTTAATTATGAAATTAATTAATCTTAATCAAACTTTGATTAAGTAATTATCCTTTAAAATAATTATCCTTTAATCATCTTCATAAATCATTTCTTCCTTAATCTCTTTCCTTAATTAATTAACTCATAACTAAAACATAATTAATTTAATCACCTTGATTAGAAATAAATTAACCTTTAATTATATTGATTAATTAACCACCAACCTTAAGTAATTAATTATTAAAAATCTATTTGAAAGCAATTAAAAATAATGTATTACTTTTCAAAACAAATAATTTGAAAGCATTTGAAAGCATAATTTTCATTTTAGCTTCTAAAACATAATAAACATATTTTGAAAACTTTATTATATTTACCATTACTTTTTAAACTTTTTTCACCCTCCTATGTTTGTTAAAAACCTTTTTAAACATTTATATTGTTTAAAACTTGTTAAATATTTACTTAAAAATTTAAAAATTCTGCTGCAACTTCAATGACCCGAGACACTCGGGTCTTCACTCGAGCGAGTTTTCAAAATTCCCGACAACCTTGGAGTCTCCCACTTTTCTTTTTGAAACTTGATTTTATTTTAAATTTTAAACTGTTATTAACATACATATCAACCCAGATTCAACCGAGCAACACTCTGAGATATCTACCCCAAAATCCTGAGTATGACTTCGTGTTATACCCTTCTTCCCCAACTCAATAATTCCAGGCACCACCGTGCACACATACACATGTACAATCAACCTGGTTGTCTTCAACCATCTTTACGACCACCCACATGTTGTCGATGAACTATCCTAACCTCATGACCACCTAGATTGGTGAACCGACATGGAAATCAAATTCGAGCCAATCGAGTCACTACTAGAAACCAACCTGATCAACTAAAATGCCTTGCACCGATGATCGCAACCACCTACAACCCAGCTACCTTGATCAGCGCAGCTCCGTTCATCAATGCTTCGATTTTCCCTTGTGCGGCAGCACTCGATCCAACCATGACATCGAATTTCTCACGTTTCTATCATCAACCAAATTAGGTCATTAAACCCTATATCTTCGTCGATGTGCCACTATGGTGGATTAAAAATCCACTGTCTATTTTTCTGATGAACTCCCTCACCTCAGCCACCTCCAGGCTCAAGCTCAATAACCATAAACTTACCGATCGTCGCCAATTGATGAAATTGTGAATATCGATCAACTCCAAATTCCCCCATTCTTACGAACATAAAAATCATAATTCTATCGTGATTATCCAATATGATTTTGTTTCAATGATCAAAATATGAAATTAAAATGATAATTTTCCGACCTATTTTGAATTATCATTATAAATTCTATAATTTTTAAATGATTACATAATCTGAAATTCCAAAACCACTTTTAAAATTGATGTTATGATTTTACAACCAATTTTCTTTTAGATAACAAATCCTAAAAGGGATTGGTATATTTCTTTTGAAATTATTTATAGCTTGTAATTTTAAACAGAGGTAATTATCCACCGGTATACAGTCATGCATTCTTATATCTATATATAGAAACAGATATATAGCACATTTCCGTTTGTACAAACACACCATCATCAACACAGGCATAAACATTAAGAAGATCAGGTTTAAAAATAAGGTTGGCTCACCTGGATAGTTTGATAGAGGGAAACAGAGAAACTGAAAAAGATTTCAAAATCTAGAAATTGAGGCTTGATTAAAATTTCTTTATCCTAACTGTTGTTTGCTTTGAATTGCTTTGCATTATGTGATTTGCTCTTTGCTTGGGTTCTAATTTGTTTTAAATAGTTTCAGACTTTTTGAATCAGATTGATGCTTTTTGTTTTTGAACTGGAATCTTCTTTCCAGATTTATGAAGTTGAACTTCCTCTGTATGTAATCTTTGAGTTGCTCATGAACCAGGTTGAAGATTGAAGTCTGAAAACTATGCTGAGAGATTCTAATTGGAATTCATAACTTTACTTTGAAAGTGGGAAGAGATGTTTATTGTGAAAATATGGAATGATTTGCCCATTTAATTTTATTTTCCTCTCAGGTTGAAGTAGGGAACTTGTTTAATTTTCTTTGAGATGCTTCATATTTTGTTTAAATCTTTTGATTATCTTTTGTTTTTCATTTCAGGTTTGTGAAATATGAAGATGAAAGAAAATTTAAGGAACATGCATTAGCCTAATCTTTTTCTCATACATTATATTTATAAATCTAATTTAAGAGAGAATTTAATTGCCACTTTTACTATTAAGTTACACTTGCTAAATCCATAAACTCTTTATCCTACATTTGTTAAAAATAGGATATTTTGTTTAGACTTGTTAAAAATAATTCAAACTATGTTTAAGTCCTTTAGGCTTAATTAATTCATTACTTTGTTTTAAACCTTACTTTATTTTAATTTATAAAACATCTTTATCTATTTTGTTTTCTTACATTTTATATATTTAAATCTTTTAATTCATTAATTAAATCAAAGTTTTTGTTCATATGATTTTTATCCTTGAATTTTAAACCAAAATTCTATTTAAAATATATTTTATTTTATGAATTCCCAGTTAAAAATTCGTTTTACAAATTTTATTTTTATTCTCCAATTCATTTAATCCAAATTTTACTTCCACAATGTACTATATGTTTTTATTCTCGAATATTCAAATTATTTCTCAAATAAATTCACCAATAAATCCAAATCCAATACATTGTTCAAAATATTTATTTCTGAATTTCCAGTTAGAAATTCTATTTAAAATCATATTTATATACATTTGCATTAATAAAGAAACAAATATCTATTTAAGTTTGGAAAATACAAAATTAATTCAAAATTTAATTTCAAAAATTAAATAAATTATCTATTTAAATTTGATTTAAAAAAGGAGATGTCACAAATTTCCCCCCTTAAAAAAATTTCGTTCCCTAAATTTGCTAGGAAGACAACAAGAACAGATGAAAGATAAAGAAATATCTCTTCAAATCAAACAGAATATCTATTCTGCACTTGGCTTACCAAACCAGAATATCATCAATAAATATGAGAACGAACTCATTCAATACTACACAAGATACTCGGGTCACCAGTTCTACGAAATAAGCAATGGCATCGATTAGTTCGAAGGGATAACTACCATTCATAGAATATATCTGGATCCAAAAGTACAGACAATGGATACTCTATTCAGATTGGAATATCCCAAAGTGTGTACTAGCTTGACCCTCTTTGGTCTTGTATCCACACAAGAAATCACAACAAAAATTTCAAACTTTGGTTTTGACCGAAACATTTTATTGATACAAAGCTAATTTAACTTCATACTTAATTAACTAATTTATTTCCAATAGAATTTTAAATTTGTTAAAATTAAAAATGAAAAGCCAATAAGAAACTGGTGAAGAGAACTCAAATTAGATACTTATCTACACGATTCGTAGGGCCACATCATACTAGAGCTTCTTCCTCGAGCTGCCACGAAGACATCAGGGAATCGGTTGATGATCAGAAAAGATTGAGGAGAGTTGTTTACTTATTGTTAAAGTGTATTGACCATTTGTAGTGGTACACCCCTGTCCCCTATCTCGTCCTCTTCTTGCACTCATACTCACTATTAGTGGATAGTAAGAGGCTGAGGCACACAGATGGATATCTTAAGGATATACTCATTCGAGGGAATTTGTACACCTATCTCTAACGAGTCACATAATGTTTTATACTCCTGAGCTAAAGTTCAACCTTCAGCTCTAATACCACTAGCAACGGTCTGGATTTTCGCGTTCGAAAATTGGCATCCATACTTCACCCGTATTCGAATGCCGCCAATTTAAACGTTCAATCCGATTCGCCGGAGCTTATAACACATTAAATACGACAACATAGCGGAAGAAAATGAATAATGTCATTGATATACAACAGTGAATTACAACATTGATACAACAAGAATTAATCAACGTTATCAAAGATACAAGGTACAGTGGAAAGAATAGCACAACTGATGGTCTAGACTTTGCAACCGTCGGCAGAGGAAAGATAACTCCAAGAATTTCCAAGTGAGAAAGCGAGGATCCCATAGAATGCATCTCTATTGCCAAAGCTCCAAGGACTCCAATCTAAAAATTCGAACCACCATCACGATTAACTAAGCAAGGTCAGCCAACAATGCAATTGCCAAGATCTAAAGATTCCAAGAAGTTCCAAATGGGAAGCTGAAGGCTATCGAATCTATATCTACGAGTTGACAACCTGAAAATCTAACTCTAGGCTGCCCATATGGAAAATTATGGGCAGCCAGAGTTTAGAAAGGGAACAATAAACTCCAGGTCAGTAATGGGACTGGTATGAGCAAACAAAACAGTTTATCATTGAAACAACAACAAAAGCTTTTAATAATTGAAATCCGCAATTCTTTTTGGAAAATAAAACTACCATAAGGCCTCTCCAGACACAAACAATGCAAGAGCACAATTGGAGGAGATTTCTCCTTATGATAGTCAAACATGCTTGATATGCGAAAACCTTTTGATAATATTATTATTAGTGCATAGTGTAGAAAAACAATTTCGAATGTATAATATTAATCTTAGCTAGCATATGTACCATTATATTATGCCTACTATAGCTACATCCGAGGGAGGCATGTTATACAATTGCAATCGTAAAGGGATCATAAAGATTGGATTTCCAAAAAATGGTCAGGCTATGGAACTTTCTATTGCCACGTGGGTACGCCTTTGGAGGGACGCACCGAGAACCTACTCGGATCTCTGCCAACACAGGCTAGGTTACCCCTGCCTGGAAGTAAGACCTACGAGTATGCCATCCCCGGTCGTAACCAACCTTTATCCGAGCGCTCGAAACCAACAACTATAAAGCAATGTATTTGCAGTAACCATATTGGTTAAATATCTAGGCTCCATACCATGATACCAACTCTATCTAGAAGAAATGGACATACCCTAGGGGCGTGACCCCTAAATAACCTTGCTGCATTCTTCCTGTTTCTACCATTTCCGGGTTGTGAGGTCCTGATGTAGTCTCACCAACAAAGCTAGGCTTTACACAAAAGCCATGTTTCGATCAACAAATGATCAGCAGCACTTCGTATGACACATTACCAAATTGGGAATGTATCACTATTAATCATCAACTACATAACCTCTGAGCTCGTATGCCTCAGAGAAGGGTGCTAAGCTAAGAGAATAAATCACCACCACCAAACAAAATTATATTCGATTGAAACCATCTTTACATCTCAAAGTGTAACGTCGGACACACATCCACACAAGTCTATTCTGGGTTCGAATAGAACCGAAGGCATTTCACAAAGAACCCCTCGCAAATCCAGATAATCTCTAGTCACGTCTGGATTCCTCATCACAAAGGGTGATCAAATCTCTAAGCAGGGGACCAGTCAGTGCAAACACATTCGACGGGTTATGCTTTTGCTTTATAAAATACCCGATCTTTACGTCATATCCTTATTCAAAATGGGTTATATAACACAAAGTTCTCTCCCGGCTAAACTGAATAATGAGCGCAATGTTTGAAAACATATGGATATTGGGATCTCAGTTAAGTCACGACTTATTACCCAAAACCTTTTCTTCAAATGGTTCAACAAAATACCATTTTCAAATCTTTAAACAAAAAGATTCATTTCACAAAGTTTCCCAATCTTTCACAAAGATTCATTCATAGCTTCCAAAAAACAATTTTCAATTGCAAATCGTTTTATATAAAAGAAACACCTTTACGATCCTCTTCAATTTGGACAAAAAGTTCGCAAACCTTTCACAAAGATTCAATTATAGCTTTCGAATTCAAATTTGAAACCTCTTCAATTCGAAAAAAAGTTCACAAATCTTTCACAAAGATTCATTCATAGCTTTAAAAAACAATCCCCTTTTCAAATTTGAAACCTCTTTTTAACCAAACTGGAAATCCTTTGTTTCTTTGAAAGCTATCATCGTTCGAAAACAAAGAGTTTTCATTTCAGGAAAATCGAATTTCATTTGCTCAAGTTAAAGCCTTTCAAGTATAAACTTGGGTTGAATTTAATTCCTAAAATATTATATTCAACATACTTTAAAGATGGTTTTAAAATCCATATATATATATATATATATATATATATATATATATAAAACTTGTGTAAACCTTTCAAACCAAATTTCCTAAACAATTTCAAAACTTAACAAGATATAGTCTTATCCAAAGTAAATTTTAATTTCAAACTTCCTTTCAAAAAGATTTTCATATTCAACCCAATTACATTTCCAAAACCTTTCGGATTCAATATTCAACTTTTTAAAACAAATAATATTTTTATTCAAAAACATTTGTGACTTAATCGATTTCCCGTGAAATCCATATTTGTGTGTGTATGGTGTAGTCCTGGGGTTTTACGCAATAATAGTGCAATATCAACAAACATCACAGAATTCAAGCACAGAAATATTGATAAGCGGTATAATCTATATCGCTTATTTTCCATTCACAGATTCACAGACAATGGTATAAATTCATCAAAGATAAATAAATTACATTATTCACAGCTCACAGTAAAACAATTCATAGCACGAAGCATAACATATCAGGGATATCAAACAATTCAAAGCATTCAGTAGAGTCCAAACATCCATAAGTAAGATTAATTAATCATCTAATTAATTTAAACCAGATTAATTACTTATGAATAAATCAATAATCCTAGTTAATTAACATTAATTACTTACAAATCATTTTGATTAATTATCCTTTAATCATTAATTAATTAACCTTTAATAATAAATTAATTAAACCTTAATTATTAATTAATAAACCTTAATTAATAGAACAACCCGGAATTTTGGTCATTAGATTTTTAACATTTAATTCATTTTAAATGTTGAATGTGAATTATAACTTGGTTTTGAAACAAAAAGATTTTGATTAGATTAATGAAATTTGTTAAATTTCAAATATAGCAATTTAATTGGATTTGAATAATAATAATTAAATATTTGGAATAGGGATAGTTTGTCGATCTGGATGAAAATGGTTTCTAAAATTTATTTTAAGTCTATTTGGATTTGAATTATAATGTTGGACTTTTGGATGGAATCAAAAGTCGATAAGTTTAAAATATGGGATTTTATATTAATTTAAAAATGGAATTTAATATAATAATGCAAATAACTAGATTTGGATTTAAATTGAATTAAAATGATTTCCAATGTGACTATAAATTCTACATGATTTATAATGAAGATGGTAAGGTTTTAAACGTGGAATTTTAAGTGACTTCGACGATTTTGAAAATCGCTCGAATTTATCGACGAGTTAAAATAGCCTTCCGGGATACAGTCTCGGAATTCGACAAAACTAGTTCCATTGGATCCGTAATATTGTATTATTATCGAATTTCAAATTTCGTAGCGTTTGGATTTATCGTTTGCTCGTACGGCTGAGAAACGCTTGAAATTAAAATTGATAATTTAATATTTTAAATCGATTCAAAAAGCTATCTTCAACATATGATCGAAATAGCCTTCGAAACACGTCCCATTTTGTTCGGAATGAAGGTAAAACCTTATAAACGCCTGGCAGCATGTCTGATTTGGAGTTCGTTCGAAAATCTTGTTAATTGGAGGAAATTATTAATAAAATAATATTAAATGAACGTATGTATACACGTTATCAGGCCAAACACTAGATCTATGTTTTGTGCCGCCACTTATATATTTAATGGCCGAGACATCACCATTTTCTCTTCTAATTTTTGATCAATCCACGTGATGTCGTCAAAAGCCTTCAACTACAAAAGTGTAGAGGGAAGTGAGGCCTTCATGATGACCGATGGTGATCGAGTATGGAGGTGGAGTTTGTCGGCAAAATGAACTTGAAGGCTATGGGATCGTGAGCGTTTTTAGGGGAGATGGTAGCGCCGAGTTCACCGGCTCCGTAGGCGATGGTGTGGTTTGTAGAGGCGCAACGGGTGCCCTGTTGGATAGAGCTCCGAACGTTAGATATCAAGGAGCGGTTCCTAACCCTAAATCACGACTTTGGGTTTGGCTATCTGGAGGGAACGCGTGATGAGAAAGAAGATGGATCATGTGGCCTTGATCTCGATTTCTGTTTTGTGCGGCTGTGATGCGTAAAAAAATTAGTTTAAATTATATTTAAAAATTTTAAAACTGGATAACTCTTGCCTACGTTATCAGATTCGAACAAAACAGGAAGCGCCGGAATTGCAGCGACGCGGTCTACGCGCTGCAGCAAGTCCGGAGATGATTGGAGCAAGTGGAAGTTTTAGATTAAATCGAATGGTTCGATTTAATTTAAAATTTGAATGTCCAAAATTCTAGGTGAGTTAATGTCACTCACATCTGGATGCCGTTTAATATAAATAGCTAATATTTAAATGATTGATTGGTTGATTAGCTGAATATGATAATTATTATTAGAATGGATCGATATTTATTGGTTGTACTAACATTTGTGGATGTCGGGAAGTAGGTTGGAGGGATCCAACTGGATTCCTTACAAATAGAAATTATATTTATAAACTGTGATATATTTCATTGATATCCTGTGATAGATTGAGTTAGAATTTTGTTATGCTGTGTTATGGTTAGATAATATAATTTGGTACTTTAGAATATCAATAAAGTGAAATGGGAGTAAAAAGGAAGTGAAAGGTGATTTTAAGTAAAGTATTTAAAGGAATTAAATTCGGAAATTGGTGTGGAGTGTGTTAAAGTGTTTTTGAATAATAGTAAGATTGTCTTTATAGGATGGGAAGTGTATCTTCTTCCTGGAAATTTAGTATGCTTTAAAGAAAAGCTTTCAAAATATAAATGGGCAGTTTAAAATGTGTTTTAGAATGAAGAAAATATTATTTTAATTGTTTAAGGCATAAGTAAACATTTATTTAAGTAATTATGGTTTTTAATTATCTTAAAGGTAAAGTAGTATTAAGTTTTCAGAAGGAAATTTTATTATAAATATCTGATATAATAATTTCATATAAAAATGAAATTTTTGATTTAAGTTACTCAAGAAACATTTATAGATTTCAAAAGTATAATTTGGATAAAGAATTTAGTAATCATGTTTTAAATCTTTCAATTATATTTGGGAGCAACATTTCTAGGAAATGGAAATGTGTTTAAAATTAGAAGGAGTTTATTTTTAAAGCGTGGGAAGAAATTAACAGGATTTAAACGTAAATGTGAATTGATGCATATCATGTAGTATTTATAAAAATATTCTTTGGTTTTTTCTGAAAATGGAAGTGTCGTTCCTTGAAAAGCCAAGTATGTTTCAAACAGATTTTTTTTTTGGTAAAAGTCAAAGTTTTAAATTTGTTTTTTTAAAAGAATATTTTAAGAAATAATTGTTTAAGCTGTACATTTTTAAGAGTAAATATTTAATAAATTAGTTATAGTAGTATTATTTTAAAGGGTTAATTGGTATATACTTTAAAACATATCATTAATATTTATATTTTATAAAATAATTTTATTGTAAAGATAGTTTGGTTAAAGTTTTATTTGAAAACTTGTATAGGATTTCATAACTATATTTTAAAAATTTAGTATGACTTAACTTTTATTTTGGAGAAAAATAGTTTATATTTTATAAAGCAGTTTTATTTGAAACATTAAAAAGTATGTATATATTGAAATTAAAGTATGTAAATAGCTTTAATTTAAATTATTATAAATCTAAGTATTTGGCTTGGATGTTTTCAGTGGAAATCAATATTTGGAAATTTATTCCATAAGGAGTGTGTGGTTTGAAACCATTTTCAAAAGGGTTGAAAATGGAAATATATCTTGCGAAGATATTTTTGAGGTTAATAAATAATTTGGGTGAAATTATTTATTGTTTGATGGATGTTGTGGACGTAGTTGATAGTTAAATAACCAACTATCAATATTGGCCAATGCGTTGATCGTTTCGAAGAGACCGGGATCGGGATTAATTTCTCGAAAACCACTTCGATTTTGTTTGTACGTTTTAGTATGGAAAACAAGAATTGGATTCGAAGATAGAGTAGTGAAGTTCAAGGGCTAGTCGCTACTAATTCTGAGGATGATTCCAAAATGGATGTAGTAGGAGTAGAGCCTTCGGTTCCGTTCGAACCCGGGACGGACTTGTATGGATGAATTCTTTTGTAACATCATCAGGCGGACGATGCGCATTCTAAGCGAAATGTTATAAAAAGGTAACGCTTAGCCTCAAGCCTCATCAACCGGGAATGACTAGAAATCAGGGGTTATGCAACAAGGCTAAGTGGGTAGCACCCATTAGGGTGAGGTCATCCCCGTCCAGATGTCCCTTTTTATTCGGCTTAATGGTACGGTTGCTGGTCCCAACTGTGGGGTGATCTTACTCGGGTAAGGGGTAGTCCCAGTCCTGTGTTGTAGGGGATTGGGAGTAATCCTCGGTACGGTGATCTAGGCCACGTACTATGACAGGTGGTACCCCAGTGCCTAGTCGTTAGTTGGAAATCCATTCTCCCTACGTGCCTTTTACGGTTTTGTTTGTATTACCCACGATTGTGGCTAGTAGCTGGAATTTAATTAATGTAACATTTTCGGCTATTTTAATAAGTATTTGTAAATAGACATTATTATAATATTAGAGGATTTTATAATAAATGTTTTAGCCATCGTAAGGTAAAAACCCGACATGTTTATTTGTGGCGTAGTCTTACGAGATGCTTTTGTTTTCAAGGGATTTTGAAACTTTAATAATCAACTTGGGTGTATTTCTCTCACGCTGGTATTCCATACTGACTCGGATGTTATTTCATTGTAATGCTCAGGACAAACCGAGTATTATAGATTACAGGAATGGATGCTGTGGAGCTCTGGAGAGGAGCTGGAGTCCAAGACGTATTACCGTACTTGTTTATATCCGCTGCTGTGATTGTTTGGAATTGTCAGGCTGGTAATTGTTGTTTGTTTGTGATACTCTGATGATGTAATATATAAAACAGATATAGTTTCTATTTTGTGTTACGATATGTTATTAACTATTATATTTTGTTCCGCTGCGATTATTAGATTCTGTTATTGTTTAGTTCCTTCTTTCTTCTATATTCTTTCTTTTCCCTCAACTATCTATCTTTTCCGGCACTCGATCGTCGGCATATTATACCGTGGCGTATTTTGTGTTGATTTTCGAGGGTCGAGAAGGGTGGGTCGTGATAGTGGTATTAGAGCTTAGGTTGGTGACAATCTTGGCTCTAGTGGGGAAATTACTCATTAGAAACATAGTCAATAGTACTCTAGAATGAGTTGAATGTAATAATAGATATAAGAGCGTACTTGTTAGTGAATATAAAACTGTTTTTATATTGTGCTGACTTATCTGTTGAGTGGTTATGAATTCTGGTCGGTACGAGAAGTACAACCGTATCGATAGGGGTTTCTAAACTCTTAAACAAGGTAAACCGACATGGTATTTTTTTTTAGCGGGTAAATGAAATAATTTTACCCAAAATTATATTTTGATATAAAAGGAATAATTTTCTGAAATTATTATATATATTTGCATGTTTGGTTATTAATATTATAGTCAAATATAAGAGTCCAAAATTTGAAATGGTTTATAACCAAAAAGAATTATCTAAGTATGATTTATCCAAAAGAAGAATAACTAAAACTGGATTAAATCCAGAATTTAAATCCCGGAAATTTTGAATAGTGTTTAAAATGAATTTAAACAAAAAGTTTGGCAATCTAAAATCTTGGGAATGGTAGAAATTTTTTCTAAAGATTTGAAGGCAATGATGATGTTTTATTTTGGGAAATATTTTTGAATGGAAGTTGATTTGAAAAGAATTTGTGGAAGTAAGGAAGCACGGAACTCACTTCAGTCGCTGGAAAATAATCCTGATGATGATGGCCACATCATTAGAATTCATTTTCGAGTTTTTAAAGGGATGGATTGCTACCGGGAAGATTGGTTATGATATTTATTTGGACATGTCGAGTATAGGAGTTGTTTTACAAATTTCAAAAGGGAAATTTGATTTGGTAAAAACAAGTTCTTTTGGAATCCGGAGATTTGATTTGATATACTAAGTAGGTATGTGTTATATATTATTTAAAAATGGTTTTGAAATAAAACCGAGTAATTGAATTCTGGGAACTCTATTTAACTAATGTGAAAAGTTAAGATAAATCAACTATCAAACGTATAAAGTGAAGTTGATCTAATTAAGAAAGGAGAATGAAATTTTAATCCTGGAATTAGAATTTAACTTGAGTGCATGGAAGTGAATAAACATATTTGCATTTAACTAAGGATAAGTTAAACATAAAACAAAATTGAAATTGAAATTGAAATTGAATTAAATTGAACATAACCAAATGTGACGACCCTGACTCGACCTTCGAAAATCGGCACCGAATACGACACTCGTATTCAAATGCCGCGGATCCAAACGTCGAACCTGGTTTGCCGGAGCTTATAACACATTAAGTAAAATAACACAGCGGAAGAAAAAGAATATGTCAATATACAACATTTGATACAATAACTGATACAACATGAATGATACAATAGAATGGTACAATAGATATCAACATTATCAGAGATACAAAGAATAGCAGCGGAAATAAAAGATAACAAAACCAAAGCAGCGGAACAAGGTCTCTAATAGAAACAATAGTCTTCAGAAAAGAACTCCAAATAGCAATAGCAACTCCAACCAAATATCTCAATCCAGAAGCTCGAGCCACCAACAAGTGTTGCACCGAGCTAAGCAAGTCTCATCCGCAAGCGATTGCCAAATCCTAGGCTGAAAGCCATCGAATCTACACCTACTATTGATTATCTGGAAAAACCCAACTCTAGACTGCCCGTGTGAGAAATAGTGGGCACGCAGAGTTTAGAAAAAGAACAATAAACTCCAGGTCAGTCATGGGACTGGTATGAGCAAACAAAAACATTTGGTCTTTTAAAACAAACAACAGAATTTAAATTTGAAAATTCGCAATGCTTTTTTAGAACATGAAACTACCATAAGGCCTCCCACCACACACACAATGCAAACGCAGAATTGGAGGAGATTTCTCCTTATGATAGTCAAATATGCTTAATACGAGAAATTTCTTTGATATTATTACTATAAGTGCAAAGTGTGGAAAAAACCATTTCGAAAGTAAAATATAAATCCTAGCTAACATACGACATTTCGTCGTATGCCTACTATAGCTACCATGTTCAATAGCAGGTTACCGCCACATTCCATGGCAGGTTATACAACTAAAAACGTACAGGGCTCGTATTGTTTGATTGGATTTCCAACAAATGGTCAGGCTAAGGAACTTCCTACTGTCTATGGGATCGCCTCTGGCGGGACGTCCCGAGAAACTAACGTTACGGTTAGATCTCTGCCAACACAAGGCCGGGTTACCTCTGTAACTAGGTAACTACTACACGAATATGCCATCCCCCGGTCCTTTGGGACCTTTATCCGAGGCGCCTCAAAGCAACAACCACACAGTAAATGAGATTGGAGCAACCACATAGGTTAAATACCAGGGCTCCATACCTGATACCACCCTTTACCAGAAGGGAATGACATACCCTAAAGGGAGCGACCCTCATAACCTTGCCGCCTCTTTTCCTGTTTCGACCATTTCCGAGGAGTGAGGTCCTGATGCAGTCTCGTCCACAAAGCTACGCTTTGGCACAAAGCCATGCTTTGGGTCAACAGATGACCAAAGCAATGATCACAAAGATAAATGATCAAACAAATGATCATATCACAAATGATCAACCAATGATCATCACACAGCAGCACTCAGCATGCCACATTACCAAATTGGGAATATCACTGATAAATACCAACTACATAACCTCTGAGCTCGTACGTCTCAGAGAAGGGTGTTAAGCTAAGAGAATAAATTCTCCGCCACCAAGCAGAAATGTATTTGATAGAGATCAGATAACATCTCAAAGTGTAATGTCGGACATACAACCATACAAGTCTGTTCCGGGTTCGAACAGAACCGAAGGCACTTCCGAAGAAGCCCTTGCAAATCTGGGAATCCACAATCCCGATCGGACTTCCCATCACTAAGGAGAACTCTATACCGGAGCAACTCAGTGCAGAGTCAATCGATAGGTTATCCTATCGTTCTCATAAATACCCAGTCTTCACCACCGGTCTTCAATTGCAATCCATAACGTCGTATCACTATTCGGAATGGGCTATATGACACAAGGTCCTCTCCCGGCTAAACCGAATAGTAATCGCTATATTTTAAAACATATGGATATGGGATTAGGTTAAGTCACAACTTAAAAATCCAAAGCTTTTTTTCAAATGGTTAACAAATTACCATTTTAAATCTTTAAATAAAAAGATTAATTTCACAAAGTTTCACCAAATTCCACAAAGATCTATCCATAGATTTCCAAAGCAATTTTCATTCAATTTGGATTAACCAAATTAAATCTTTAAAATTAAAGATTTATAGCTTTCAAACCCATTTCCAAAGATTTATCTATAACTTGGAAAACAATTTTCCTTTTAGACTTGAAAATCCTTTTAACACAACTTGGGAGTCCATTTCTTATGGGAAAACAAATCTAATTTATACAAGTTGAAATCTTGAGTTGAATTTAAATTCCAAAACGTCACCTTTAAAATGGTTTAAAAAAAACCCATATAAGTCCATTTACATGTTGAATAACCCTTTTTAAACCCTAGTTCCCAAATCATAGAATTCAATCCCAAATATTGAGTTCAAATTTAAATCAAATTAATTAAATTTCAAAACTCAATTAAGTTATTCAAAATAACTATTTTCAAAAGCTTCAATTCTAATTCCAAAACTAATTTGGATTCAAAAATTCAATCTTTAAAACTATTTCAAAATCTGTGACTTAACCCATTTCCACGTGCACTCCATATTTGTGTGTGTATAAGTGTGGTCCAGGGGTTCAACACAATAGTGCACAACATCATCATCACAGATTCAATCATAAAGATAAGCGGTATAACCCATAGCGCTTATCTATCTTCATAGATTCATAGATAAAGTAAATTATCAATCACAAAAATTCATTAATATGATTCGATGTGGGTTTCGGATAACCAGCTGGAATCCGACTCCCTGTCGCATCGAAATTCAAATGTCGTTTTACGGGTCAAAGGGTTTCATATTCATACAACAGTATATTCATCACAAATATAGCAGATCAGCACAAAGTATCACATAGCATCACATCACATATCAAATATATCAATCCGTCACACAACATTCAATAACAATCAGCATCTACAATTAAGATGAATAAACTGGGTGGTTTTAAATTTATTACCTACATGATTACTTTCATTTATTATTCCTAATTAATTAACTATCCATATTTATTCAATTAATAAATCTTCAATTATTAATTTGAAATCTAATATCATTCAATTAATGATTTCTTAATTACAAATTAATTATTCTAAGAAAAATTAATCTTAAACTTTAATTAATCAAATTAAAACCCTTAATTACTTTAATTTATTATCCATTTCATTAATTAATTAATTATATTAATTATCCATTTGTACTACCTTAATAATTAAATGAATTACAAATCATTATACTTTTCTTTATCTTTAGATAAACATTCCTTATTTAAATTATGCATTTAAAAACAAAAATGTTTTTAAATTTACATTAAATTCCATTTAACATTTTCTTTAAACTCAAGACTCAAATTTGTCTTAAATAAGAGTTTAAAACAATACACAACTTAATCTTATATGTTTAAAAGAAACATATACTTTATTAATAAGTTTAAAACAATTTAGATTTCAATTCAACTTGAATTCAAATAAATTCAAAAATTGCTTTAAAATCTCAAAACTGAAATATAACTTCCATTTTCAATTTAGTTTAAACTCTTTAAAACTCTTCCTACAATTTCACCTTCAATTCAAATGTAAATCATTTGAAAGCAATTTAAATTTAAATTCTTTACTTTAAAACTGAAGTTTAAAAAAAAAATTTAAATCCAGATTTAAAAACTCAATTTTCAATTCATTTGAATTCCTAAATTAAATGCTTAACCTTCCATTCCAAATACAAATCACATATGCATTTATACTTGAGATTTTCAAATTAAATTTAAATTTAAAACACAATATGGTTTCAAATTTCAGACAATTAAAATTTGAATTCATTTTCAAATTCAAACTAAAACTCAGTTTAAATCTCCACCCTAAAAAAATATTTAAACTTATCTTCACATTTAAACAGAAACAGTTTCTGTTTTATTAAAAAAACTTAAACTTTGAAAATTTCCAGAATTTAAATAATTTCAAAAGAACAGAATTTAAAACTTATTTAAATTCATTATTAAACTCAGTTTTCAAAATCCAAAATCTCAATATAATTTGCACTTCGATTCAACTTTAAAAATCTGGAAACAGGTTCCCTGTTCCTCTTCTTTTATATTTTTATATTTCAAATAAAATTTGAATCTCTGCACTCACATGTTATCAATTATCAGAATTCAAAGTATTTGAATTCAACTTAAGATTCAAGTTTAAATTTTGAGTTTACATTTCCAGATTAATTTAAAACTTTAAATTTTAAAATTCTAAAACAGAACTGTTCTGTTGTTTAAAATCTGAACACAAGACACAGAACTACCCTAAATGACTTCGAGTCATTTACTCTCTTGCTTCGAGTCATTTCCTATTTACCCCGAGACTAACCCGAGTAAAAATCCCTGCAACCCAGAACTTACCCCAAACCTGAAACAGCCTATACCCACTGCAGTGACAAACCTGTCAACACCCAATCCTATCATCTCCGATCACCATTTCACACCATACTCCGAAGACTAATTCATCAACCCACCATCTACTGCCACACCAAAAATCTTTGAGCTCGATGCATCCTTGAAGTCGCAGCACCCAAATCTTTTTTTACCCAGTAAACTAGGGTTCTTACTGTAATTACCAAAATTACAACTAAATTTTGAATTGTAAATCAATTTATTGATTTTCTTGTGATCTATGATTTATAAACTACTTCCAGAAAACAATTCACTCCATTTAAAGGCAAGGATCAATTGATTTTGATAAAATTGTAAAATACAGTTCACATGAACTGCATTTTATTTTCTTAACACTGCACTTAATCTTTGATCTAAAATTCTTTCATCCACTTAATGATTCAATAAGTAAATCTGAACATTAACTCATGGTACTTATGTTTCCCAATTTTAACAGAATTTAGTTTGTGTTTTTTTTCTTTTCAGACATCACAGAAAACTAAACAACTTATATAGGCTTAAAAATTTATTTTATCAGGAAATAAACCAATTCCTTTCAAATTCTAATTCCTAATAACAACCAGATTAAATGCAAGAAAACTATTTATCAAGTTTTATCTTAAACTATAGCTATCAGAACCCTGAAATCAATACATGCATTGCATTCATATATGCACAGGCAGAAAAAAAAATGAAAACATGTACAAACATTTAACTCAGTAGAAGATCAAGCAAGCAATCCTACTTAATTTACTTTAAATTAAGTGTTACTTACTTTTTAAAAGAAACCTGGTTTTTAAAAAAAATAAGATTTGCTCACCTGTAGATGGAAAGAACAGGGACAGTGTTTTATTTTTAAATCTGGAAATTGTTTTCAAGTTTGAAAACCTGAAATTGATTTTTGCTTTGGTCACTGCATTGCCTTAAATTTCCAGTCTTTAATCTAAATTTGATCCATGACTTTTGTTTCAGATTTGTCTCAGTCATTTTGATTCTCAGATAATTTCCAGAGACACTTCAATATTTTCAACTTAAGTATAATTTTTAAAAAAAAGATGTTATACTCACATAACCAGATAATGTCTCAGTCGTTTTTTTTTTAATTTGCAACCAGGTTCTTGAGATCTGGAATGAATGAACAAAAGCAAGCTTTGTTGTGTTTCCCAAACATGCATCACATATATACATACACATGTAAACAGATTTCTATTTCAGAATCATCACATATCAGAGAAGACAAGTCATTCAAGCATTCATCAAGACAGAGAACAAATTCAGGGCTAGATTGCTCACCTTTAAAATGAAGACAGAGGCCAGACATTTGCAACTGTTTTGATTTTCTTCTTTTCCCGAATCTGCATTTTTGATTTTTTTTTTTGATTTTTTGTTTCAATTGTTTTAAATTTATACTTTATCACTGATTAACAACATGAAATTCAAAGCTTTAAGAAAATTTACTTATCTTTATTTAATTTCAGAGAGAACTGCCCTGCTCTATCTTCTCTTGATTTCATTTGCTTTTCAGTTTCAGGTTGGATTCAGGTCATTGCTTCCAGATTTGATTTGCAACTTGACATTATAACACTTTGTTTAAATCTCTATTGCATGCTCTTGTTTATTCAGTTTATTAATATCAAAACAAGAATTTTAAATTTTACTTACCTTTACTATTTATTTCCAGGTTTTCAGTTTTTCTTCCAGGCTTCTTTTCCTGTTTTCTAAATCTGTTTTGCTTGATTAAGTTTGAGATGCTCTGATTCTTGTTGAGTTGCTTCTAGCTTTTGTTTTTGAATCTGAACTTTGATTTGCTCAGGTTCTGTTTGAATCTGCTTTCAGATTTTCATTTGCATTGAGTTTTTTTTCTTTTCAGGTTTGAAACTGTATACCTTTTTTTTCTTTTGGTTTTAAAAACTGAGTTGTTTCTTGGTTTTGAACAGCTTTTGATATTGAGAATTGTGGAGGCAAATCTTATTCTCAGATTTGCTAAGATAGCCATGATTACACATGGGAAAATGAAAAGCTTCTTGAAATTCCATATTTGACTATTTAAAAAAAATGATGATGCCATTTGTTCATATATATGTATATAGATATATATGATGTTAATGGATGTTTACATTTATTTGCATATACACATATACAATATTAAAAGAATTTTTTTTCTTAGCCAATATTTACATTATACATTTTTTGTTTGTTATTTCAACTTATACCAATTTAACTGTATAATGATTATAATTGTGTAATAAAATTTTATACCCTAAGCTATTAAGTGACATATGTGTGTGTGTATGTGTATATGTATATAAAATTTGGAATTGTGATTATAAGGTGAAAATGACTAAAATGAGCAATATAATCTTTTACGTAAATAAGTTGGTAAACTTAAGAATAGGAAATGAAGTTTTAAAGCCAAAATAAAATGGTTGGAATTTTATGGGAAACTCAAATTTTAAATCCTAAATGGAATGTAGAGTGAGATAAGGCAAATGGAAATATAAAAGGATGAATGGACTCAGGTTAGTAAATAAGTTTTAAAACTTATATTTTAAAAGGTAAAAATTTAAAATGGAATGGAGAAATAAAATCTGATCGAATTGGATTTAACTTAAATTATAAGGAATCAAGTTAAATTTGGATGGAAGTAAACATCAAAATTAAGTTGTGTTATAAATATTATTGAATGGAATTAATTTTTATTTAAAATGGTAAAGGAAATGGTATGAATTTCAGTTGGCTAAATAAAATTTGGTTAAACTTGAATTAGAATCGAAAAAGAATTGAATTGAAAGAAAATTTAATTTAATTGAAATGATATTGAATGAAGTAAATGCTCACTCAACTAAATCCAAAGGAATTGTTTGAGGATGAATTTAGTATTGAGCTAAACCAAATGGAAATTGTATTTGAATGAATAAAATTTTGGTAGCTTGTTAAAAATTTTAAAAGCAAAATAAAACATAGTGCTGGTTTAGAATAATTGGAATGGTTATGTTATTAATAAATTCAGAAATGAATTGAGAAGATGAATAAATTTAAAATGGGTTGAGTAAGTAAACAAATTGAATTAAAAATCCGTAAATGGATTGGAATTTGATTGAATAATAATCAAATTAAAATGGAAATAAGATTAAAGTGAGAAGAAATGGAATTATTTTGTTATTGAAATAACTTAAGCAAATTGGAAAGTGATTGTGGTCGAGCTTTATAAGGGGTCTTAAAATGAAATTTGTTTAGATAATAAAATTTTAATGCAAGTGAAAGAATTTTAATTTCTTATCGTGATGAAATAAGAATGTATGAGTAGTAAATAATCCAGAATGGAATGATATTTGTAACAACCCGCATATTTTACGATTGTGTATTTAAATATTTTATTTAAATATAGCATTGTTAGTCACATTATAGTCCGAAGTGCTACTTTTTGCAAACGGTCGAATTAGGACTCGGGACCACTTCCATTGAGTTCAAAATGACGTCTGTGACCTTTTTCAGTGTAATCTTCGAGATGTTTGGTGCTAGCTCAAATTTGACCTTTGCACTTTTGACTTTGGGTTTGGGTTAGCCTAAACTATTAACTCTAGCTCCACCCCCATTTCTCTTCATTCACTTTCATTTCCTAACACTCCAAACTATAGATAAAAATGGGGGAAGAGAAAAAGAGTTAGAATTCCTAAGCCCTGGTTCCATTGCAAATCCAAATTCTAGCTCCAAATCCAAAGAGAAGCTATTGGTAAGCATCCTCTTCTTCTTCTCCAACTCATTCTCCCTTCAATTTCAGAAATTCCTAAGGCTTAACTTACGAAATGTTTTCTTTTATGCTTAGATTCAAGTTTCTTGGGTTGGAATTGAAGAGTAATTGTTCTTGCCTTGCTATATTGCTTCTCCATCCTTGTTTTGGTGAAAAATATGAGATTTTTATCTCACATCTAAGTCTATAATTATCTTTAATTGTTAGTATAAATTCCCAACATCTTTACGTATTCATTTGATTTTGATTTGGATTGATTTGGTGTATATTCCAATTTTATGTGTTTTGAAAGAAAATTCTATGAAAATTCTTATATGGATGATGGACATGTTGATCGGAGTAAATTGGTGAGCCTTTGAGGTTGGGTAGTCGTTTGGCATAAAGCCCTCGAAATCGTCACTCATCCGATCGCTACCGATATTATTTGGCCATCATTGGCCTTGGGAGAAAATTCCCAAAGCTCCAGTTTCAAATGTCTGGAACTGGAGATTCAAACGTCTGAATCTGTTCTGGGCAAAATTCATTCCCCAGGTCAGACGTCTGAATTTTAATTTCAAACGTCTGAAATTGCTCAAATCCAACCCGAGAGGAAATAGGCTAAAATTAGCCATTTTTCGGCATCTAAAATAAATGATTCAGACGTCTGAGTAGGGCTCTGAAAAATATTCATTTTCCAGATTCATATGTCTAAACCATTTATTTCAATCGTCTGAATCTGTTGTCTTTGCCCAATTTGCCTAATGTGTTTGGGTTTCCAGTTTTAAATAGATTTGTGCTTATCCGACTTATTGTTATCGTTTATTATTGACTTTGATAACCTTTCTTTTTTGGGTTATTTGGGAGTATCCGTTTGATGGATTCGATATCGATTTATATGGATTTGATTCGTGGCTTCGTATGTGAATTTTGGCGATTGATTGTTTCTACAATCATTTCTGTGATTTGTCACTTTAAAAATATACAGGTTTTCTATACTAGTAGTAAATATTGAAATTCTTGTGACAATTTTCGAGTGGAGATTTACAATTTTTGGTAAATACTTAAGTTAAGCAAATGTTTATGGGACATGAAGCTAAACTCATCTACTTAATAGCTTAGTGTGGTTGACACTTCTTGATGATCATTGATGATCATTTATGCGATTTAGACTAGCGATATGCTATGTTTCTTTGTCTACATTGTGGACGGTACATCGTTTTATTGGGCTCTCATTTCTTTTATAGGCTAACGACCTATGTGTTATTGGGAGTTTCGACTCAATTTTTGTGGGCTAGCGACCCATATTCTTTAATGGAGTTTGGTTCATCGGACGTACCTTTGTACTACGTCGTTGTTCCGGCTTATCAGGATCGGTGGGCATATCGTTGTACTACGTCGTTGTTTCGAATTATATGAGTTTCTGGTTCCTCGGGCGTACCTATATTGTACTATGTCATTGCACTGGCTCTATGGTTAGCAACCATAGGACAGCATCCCGTTTGTGATACACGTGTTGGTGAATTTTCATGCTCTCGTTTGTGATAGGCCTCCCCCTTTTGTATTTTTGGATTTCTAATTGATGATTTGTAGAATTTGTGTTTCACCAGGTTTTATGATTGGCACCGATATGATGTCAGTATTTATGGTTTGGTGAATAAAATAAAGAATATGACATTCTTTTTGGTGCTTGAGATTATTGAGATATTGTATGATATTTGTTGTTGTCAAATGTATACTTTTCACAGTATGGCATTATTGTTATCATACATTCTTGTCATATCTCTTATTCAATATCATTTTGATCTGATATTTATTGATAGACTGATCCGTTTATTATTTTCTTGTTAAATAATACTCGGGTGAGACCGAGATGTTGTAGGTGCTTCTGCTTGACTCCTCATCTGGGAGTATTATCTGACTTTTGGCTAACTACATTAGATTGGTAGTTTTTGTTGTTAATTACTCGAGACATAGACTCATGGATGTGTACATATTCTTTCGTGTAGCACCTGTATCTATTGTTTTGTGATACCATGGATCTCGTTGACCACTACTCTGACATACACTCCTGTGTGTTATATTCATATCCATTTTCGCCTTTAAGATATGAACTTATGTGACTGATTTATGTTATGCTTATTTCTATATTTGTTTCCGAAGATTATATAGCCACTGTGTAGTAGCTTTGAGTTTGTATCGATATGTCGGATCTCCTTTTGATTTTAAATGCATGTTATACTATCTGACATATCGGTGCTTGCACAAAGACATTACAGGATGGTCGCTATTCAACCGCCTTATTCTTCATGCTAGTTGACGGCATTACTTCGTAGTGTCCTTAGTTAGCATGAGTATAGAGGTGGGTCGTCACAGCTTGGTATCAAAGCCAACTTTGAAACAATGTAGAATAATCTAGCAAGGATCATTGTCTTAAGTTCTTCTTGAGAGTCGTGCCTTAGGAGTTTATCTGAGTAATAGGACCCGTTCTATCCTATTTTCTTTAATGACGTCTTATTTTATCAATCATGATTGTTTGAGATTCATTTTGTGAGTAACCTTTTTCTTCTTATTTCTTTCTTTATTAAAGAAGAGAAATGGTTAGACCTGACCGTCCCAACATCGGTCAATCCATTGCTACTCCCCAGGATGGAGTATTTATGTCTGCCCAACAGCTTCTTGACCTTGTAAAGAATGCTCAGGCTGTCGGACTCATTCCAAAGCCTACTCACCCTAAATCCGGGTTTGCACGTTTGTGCAGTGACTATACCAATTTGGGTGGAAAGCCGTTCAAGGGTTCCGAGGGCGTTATTGAAGTCCAAGCTTGGCTTAGAGCATGCGATTGCATCTTTTCTCACATGAATATTATTGATCTTTATCAAGTCCAAGTGGCTTCTAGTATGCTCCAAGAAAGAGCATTAGATTGGTATGAGCTTCTTATTTCTGAAATTATTGAAGCGGATCTTACTTGGGAGCAATTCCGGACAAGATTAGAATCAAAGTTTGTGCCGGAAGGTGAGAAATTGACTTTGGTCCGTCGTTTTATTGACCTTGTTCAAGGTGAATCTTCTGTGACGGAATACGTCGCCACTTTCGAATCTCTTTTAAAATACAGGGTTGAGTACATTAAAACCCATTGAAGAAAAATCAGTGATTTGTCTATGGCTTGAATAAGAATCTCAAGAAGCCATTACTTCTGAAATTGGAAGTTTCTTTCGATCAGCTTATTGATATCACTTTTCGACTTGAAGAGGCGGATAAGGAAAGTGGTGTTGAAGTTGTGGGTCCCAAACCAAACTTCAATAACAACAAGAAAAGGCCTTATTAAATTTAATGGCCCCAATCCCAACAAAAAAGGAAAATAAGCAGCTTCTGTAGCAAAGACTCCTACCCCAAGTAGTGGGCAATGCTATAATTGTGCTTTTAAGGACCATCATGCCAATAGGTGTCCGAAACCTCTCTTTTGTGGTTATTGCAAAAGTTCGGGTCATATTTTATCTTCATGTCCCAAACTTTAAGGCAAAAAGGAGGGAAAGCTTAATGTTGTTCAATCCCCCAGTAACACTTCTCGTAGTGAAGGTATTTCTCATTCTATCCTTGATGGCATTATTATGTTTAGTGATCAACCTATTCGAGTTCTTTTTGATACGGGTGCGTCCCATTCTTTTATATCAAAAGAACTTGTTGACACTTTTTCTTTAAGTGTTGTTGCTTTAATGACTTCTTTGAGAATTGCGAATTCGGTCGGTGGATGCGCAACACTCAGTTTGCGTTGTAGTGATGTCGAGATTATTTTATGTGATTTTTCTTTTCGAGCCAATTTGCATGTCATGCGTTACTTAGGTTTTGGAATGGTTTTGGGAATGGATTGGCTTAACCATTATGAAGCTCAATTCCTATGTCCTGGGCAGACTATTCATCTTCGACATCCTCAATCTGTTAAGCAGATTTCTATTGTTCTTAAAGATTCGGATTCCAACTTGGCAGCATCTTTATATACTTTAAATCCTCATGATGACGATAATGATGATGAGGAAGATGTCATTTCTATTATTCACGATGTTCATGAAATTTTCGACATATTTGAGCCTGTTTTAGGATTACCATCTAAGCGAGCAATTGAGTTCAGAATTAATCTAATTCCTGGAGCTTTACCTATTACTCGTCCTCCTTATCGTATGTCCAATAAGGAAAATGAAGAGATGCGCAAACAATTATCCGAATTGGAGATGAAGAAATTTATCCATTCTAGTTCCTCTCCTTGCGGAGCTTCTGCTATTTTTGTGAAGAAATCTGATGGTACTCTTAGGCTTTGCGTTGACTACCGTCAGCTTAACGATCTTACTATCAAGAATAAATATCATTTACCTAGGATTGATGATCTATTCGATCAACTTAGTGGCGCTAAAGACTTTTCATAGTTAGACTTAGCAACCGGTTTTCATCAGCTTCATATTGTAGGGGATAGTATTCCTTTTACGTCATTCCGTACTCATTATGGATCTTATGAGTGGCTTGTTATGCCATTTGGTTTAACGAATGCTCCGGCTTATTTCGTTGACCTTATGAATCGAGTTTTCAAAGACTTCCTCGATCGATTTATTCTCATCTTTATAGATGATATTCATGTTTATTCTAAAACCGAGGAAGAGCATGAAAAGCATCTTTGGATTGTATTGGAAATTCTTAGGAGCAATCAATTGAAAGAATATTTTTCTAAATGCCACTTTTGGCAATCTCGTATGAAGTTCTCGGTCATATTATTTCCGAATCCAGAATTTCCGTTGATACTTCAAAGATTGAAGTGATTCAAAATTGGAAGAGACCAGAGAGTGTGATGGAAATCCGTCGCTTTCTCGGATTGGCGGGTTATTACCGCCGATTCATAAAATACTTTTCTAACATTGCCATGCCTCTTACTAGCTTGACAAAGAACGGAGTTAAATACATTTGGTCGGACAAATGTGAAGCTTCTTTCAGAAATTAAAGGAACTCCTTTCCGATGCCCCCATTCTTGTGATTCCCGAATGGAACCAAGACTTTATTTTTTATACCGATGCTAGTCGTGTTGGTTTGGGAGCCGTACTTATGCAAAGAGAGCATGCTATTGCTTGTGCTTCTAGGAAATTGAAGCCAGTCGAGACTAGATATGCCACTCATGATTTAGAGCTCGTGGCTATTATTTTCTCCCTTCGAATTTGCCATCGTTATCGCTTGGCAGAGAAATTTGTTCTCTGTACCGATCATAAATCTTTGAAGTATTTATTTTCTCAAAAGGAATTTAATTTGCGTCAACAACGTCGGCTCGAGTTCCTTACATCTTATGATCTTGATATTTTTTATACTCCCGGAAAGGAAAATCGTGTTGCCGATGCCCTTAGTCGTAAGCAACAAGCGGTTGTTTCCATGATGATATTCGAATGGAATGATCTCGAGACTTTCTCCATTTATGTGCATCTCTTGTTTGATGTAGCCTTGAGGCTCATCCTTCTCTTTTAGACCGCATCCTTGATGCTCAAAGGTTAGATCCCGAATTGGCTCTTCATAGCCAAAATTGTAGGGATAAAAGTGATGTTTGATGGTATGAAAGACTTTGATATTGATTCTAGTGGTGGAATTCAAAAATTTCGTAGACTTATCGTGCCAAATGTTAGTAATCTTCGTAAAGATATTTTAGAAGATTCTCATCGTTCTAAATTTACCGTTCATCCCGGTGGTAGCAAAATGTACGCGGATATGAAGCGACTTTATTATTGGGATGGAATGAAATATGATATTGCTAACTTTGTCAAATGTTGCATGACTTGCCAACTCGTTAAGGCCGAGCATCGTAGACCCGGTGGGTTATTGCAACCTTTGGACATTCCAATTTGGAAGTGGAACCAAATTTCCATGGATTTTATTGACGTCCTTCCCCGTTCTCGTTCGGGTCATGATAACCTATGGGTGATAGTTGATAGAACTACTAAATCCGCCAATTTTACTCCTGTTCGGTCTAACTGGACCGTACCTCTTTTGGCCAAACACTTTATTAAAGAAACTGTTAAATTGCATGGAGTTCCTACTTCTATTGCTAGTGATCGTGATCCATTGTTTACTAGTGGATTTTAGAAGAGTGTTAAAAAATCTTTGGGAACAAAGCTTAATTTTAGCACTGCTTATCATCCTCGGTCCGATGGACAAACCGAGCGTGTGAATCAAACTCTTGAAGATCTTCTGCGTGCATGTGTTCTTGATTTTGGTGGAAGTTGGGAAGATTATATTTCTCTTGTTGAGTTTTCCTATAATAATAGCTTCCAATCTAGTATTGGTATGGTACCTTTTGAGGCACTCTATGGAAGGCAATGCCGATCTCCTTCTTGTTGGATTGAGGTTGGTGAGAAGCTGGTTTTAGGTCCAGACTTTATTCGTGATTCCATAGAAAAGATTGATCCTATCCTCCATAGGATCAAAGAAGCTCAAAGTAGGCAAAAATCCTATGCCGATAACCGAAGAAGGAAATTGGAATTTTATGTGGAAGACTTTGTGTTTATTCGTGTTTCATCTATGAAGGATGTTGAGCGTTTCAGTCGATCGGGAAAATTAGCACCTCGATATATTGGCCCATTTCCCATCACCGAATTTATTGGTTCCGTGGCTTATTGCCTTTTATTACCGGCTTAATTTTCTGCTATTCATGACGCGTTTCACGTTTCTCAATTAAAAAATTGTCTTCGAGATTTCGATTCTATACTTGAGCCCGGTGTTGTGGAAGAAATTGAAGCTTCGCCTAATTTGACTTGTGAGCAACATCCTATTCGTATCATTGCTAAGGAGGTTAAACGCCTTCGAAATAAAGATGTTCCTCTTGTGAAAGTCCAATGGTCCTCAAACCTTAAGGATTGTTCTTAGGAGTCCAGAGAATTCATTGAGCGAACACATCCGGACTTACTCGCTCATGCTCTTTGAGGTGAACTTATTATTTCAAATTTCTTTTGTGTTAATATGCTTTTATGGTTGTTACGTTTTATTTTCTTCGTAAATATTGCAAGGACACAATTTCTTTAAGGAGGGTAGTTTGTAACAACTCGCATATTTTACGATTGTGTATTTAAATATTTTATTTAAATATAGCATCATTAGTCGGATTATAGTCCGAAATGCCAATTTTCGCAAACATTCGAATTAGGACTCGGGACCACTTCCATTAAGTTCAAAATGACGTCCGCAGCCTTTTTGAGTTTAAACTTCGATATGTTTGGAGCTAGCTAAAATTTGACCTATGCAGTTTGGACTTTGGGTTTGGGTTAGCCTGAACTATTAACTCTAGCTCCGCCCCCATTTTTTTCATTCACTTTCATTTCCCAACACTCCAAGCTTTAGAAGAAAATGGGGGAAGAGAAAAAGAGTTAGAATTCCTAAGCCCTGGTTCCATTGCAAATCCAAATTCTAGCTCCAAATCCAAAGAGAAGCTATTGGTAAGCATCCTATTCTTCTTCTTCAACTCATTCTCCCTTCAATTTCAGAAATTCCTAAGGCCTATTTAGGAAATGTTTTCTTTTAAGCTTAGATTCAAGCCTCTTGGGTTGGAATTGAAGAGTGATTGTTCTTGCCTTGCTCTACAGCTTCTCCATCCTTGTTTTTGTGAAAAAGGTAAGATTTTTATCTCACATCTAATTCTATAATTTTCTTTGATTGTTAGGTATAAATTCCCAACATCTTTACGTGTTCACTTGATTTTGATTTGGATTGATTCGGTGAATATTCTATTTATATGCGTTTTGAAAGAAAAATCTATGAAAATCCTGATATGGATGATGGACATGTTGATCGGAGGGAATTGGTGAGTCTTTGAGGTTGGGTAGTCGTTTAGCGTAAACCCCTCAAAATCGTCACTCATCCGATTACTACCGATATTATTTGGCCATCATTGGCCTTGGGAGAAAATTCCCAAAGCTCCAGTTTCAGACATCTGAAACTATAGATTCAGACGTCTGAATCTGTTCTGGGCAAAATTTCATTCCCCAGGTTAGATGTCTGAATTATAATTTCAGACTTCTGAAATTGCTCAAATCCAACCCGAGAGGAAATAGGATAAAATTAGCTATTTTCAGGTGTTTCAAATAAATGATTCGGACGTCTGAATAGGGATGTGGAAAATATTCATTTTCCAGATTCATACATCTGAACCATTTATTTCAAACGTCGGAATCTATTGTCTTTGCCCAATTTTCCTAATGCGTTTGGGTTTCCAGTTTTAAATTGATTCGTGTTTATCCGACTTATTGTTATCATTTATTATTTACTTTGATAACCTTTTTTTCGATATTTGGGAGTATCCATTTGATGGATTCGATATTGATTTATATGGATTTGATTCATGGCTTCATATGTGAATTTTGGCGATTGGTTGTTTCTACAATCATTTCTGTGATTTGTCACTTTAAAAATATAAAGGTTTTCTATACTAATAGTAAATATTGAAACTCTTGTGACAATTTTCGAGTGGAGATTTACAATTTGTTTGTAAATACTTAAGTTAGGCAAATGGTTATGGGACATGAAGCTAAACTCATCCATTTGCTAGCATAGTGTGGTTGACACTTCTTGATGATCATTGATTTATGCGATTTAGACTAGCGATATGCTATATTTCTTTGTCCACGTAGGGGACAGTACCTCGTTTTATTGAGTTTCGTCTCATTTCTTTTATAGGCTAACGACCTATGTATGATTTGGAGTTTCGACTCAATTTTTGTGGGCTAGCGACCCATAATCTTTTATGGAATTTGGTTCAACGGACGTACCTTTGTACTGCGTCGTTGTTCCGGCTTATCAGGATCAGCGGGCGTACCATTGTACTGTGTTAACTCCTCTTTTTCACGACTCAGCGACCTAATGAGCTAAAGGACTTGGCGACCTAAGAACTTAAAGGTCTCAGCGACCTAACAAGTGAAGCGTCGAGCGACCTAACGAGTTAAAAGGTCTCGGCGACCTACAGGGATCCAACGACCTCAACGTACAAGCGAGCTAACGTAGATATAAGACCTACAGCGAGTTAGCGTGGCAATAACTTAGCGACATACTTGACCTAACGAGTTAACGGCCTAAGCTGCTCAACAGGTTACGACCTAGTGACTCAATGAAAAGCAACGACCTAACGAGCTAAGGGAAAAGCGACCTAGCGACTTAACAATCTAACGATCTAAGCATTCTATGACCTAGCATAAGAGCAACTCAGCGACTTAATGGCCTAGCAAGTGAAAGACCTAGCGACCTAGAAAGTGAATGACTTAGTGACCTAGTAGATTAACGACCTAGCAAGTCGCAAGCCTTATATCCTTACATCGCTTGGTTATAAGTCGAATCAACATTAGGTCGCTACGACCAACCAACAGAAGCAGTTGATCAAGCACAACCATTTTAAGCCATAGCCTGTGTCCCTTAGGTCATTCACTACCTACGACCTAACCTTAGGTCGCCCACGACGTACGACATACCTCCATATTTTCCCTATAAATATCCTTCCTACTCCACCAGAAAGTGGACTTTTGGATCATTTCTGGAATGCCAATACTTTGCTGTTTTCTCGACTCTTTCAACACCTCAAACACCGAAGACGCTTCAATGAACTTTCAGAAAGACCTAACTCATTCGACATGAATTCAAAGACTTTTCTTCATTGAAGTTCTAGCTACTCGTCCTAATCGTGTTGTAATTGAAGAATCATTGAATAAGTTGTAATCAAATCAGCAATAAAAGAGATTAAGTGGACGTAGGCTTGACTTTAAGCCGAACCACTACAAAAACTGTTGTCTCTTTACTGTTTCTCAGCTATTTTCTGCTTATTTTCAGTTCCCGTACCAACGGGTGGTGCCTTCATTATACTATAACTTACACCGGGGTGTTAACGTAAATTTTTAGCGTTAACATTTTTGGTGCTTTCACTGAGAATTGAACTTAGGGTGCCCTCATCATTGCTCCGCGAAGATTTGTGGAACGACTTTCTTTAAAAACCAGAAGTTTATTTAAAATTATGGCTCTTAGAAGAAAACGTAGATCTGCTAGATCCGGAGATACTTGTGATAACACCGCCAACCTTCCCATGTCAAATGAAGCGGCTGCTAGTGTTGGAGTCACAACGGCAGAGTTGGATGCTGTAGTGTCTGGGTTATATCAACAAATGGAAGCCCAGAACGCTTTAATGTTGGACAGGTTAAACACTCTGCTTGGAGTTAACCGTCAACAGGAAAACAATGAAGAAACCATTGTCGAAGATGTTCATGATTCTCAAGGAAAGAGTATTCCTCAAAGGGCAGCTTGCACCGCCGAAGGGGCACCTCCCCAAGCCGGAGGTTCAAGGCCGTAGCCAACTTTTCACGAACGTTTGTCTAGGCAAACTTCCGAAAAAATAGCTGATGTATGTCACGCGGGGCCTCTAAACAATGAGAAGTACCTCTCGGGAATAGTTCGAGAAATTATGAAAGAAAGTATGCAAAGGGAAGAAGATGAAAAAGACTAGGGGTTTTCTCTAAGCAAGACTCCCTTTACTGAGAGGATCCTAAAAGCTGAATTTCCAAAGAAGTTTGTTCCCCCCACTATTCCATCTTATCGGGGAACAAGTGATCCAAACCAGTTCTTGTACAAATATGACTGTCATATGATAGGTGCCAAGGCAACGGATGAGATCAAATGCAGATACTTTCCGGTACATTTGGAGGGTCTATGGTTCACAAAATTGCCACTTCGATCGGTGGATCAATTTTCAGATCTAACTCGAAACTTCAAAGACTAGTTCAGGTTATATGCTTCGAAGGCTAAAGATATAATGTCACTTTCCAGCCTTGAACAAAACCCTGAGAGTCTATCAGATCTTTCTTGAACAGCTTTAATATAGCCTTCTCCGAGGTTGATAATGCAGAGCATCGAATGATTCCGACCTACCTAATGCGAGCTATTGATAAATCCAGTGAATTTGGGAAATGGCTAAAGATGAAAGAGCCAAATTCACTTGAAAAGTTCTACAAAAAGGCCGATGAATTCATGCGCCTAGAAAGCCTTCTTGTGCCAGCAAAAGTAGTTGCGACCGAGGTTGAGAATAACACTATTACTTCTAAAGGAAAGAATCTCATGGCTAGAAGAGGGAGAATAACGGCGGGAAAAAGCCGAAGGATGCAAAGAAAGCTCGCCACTTCAGATCTTCAGATTTCACTCCCTTAACTGACACCCTAGAAAATATCTTCTTTGGAACCAAGGATACTGTTGAATATCCCAAACCCCTAAGATAAAGCTTGGGAAAGATGCAGCTCATAATGGGAGATTCTGCTGGTTTCATAATCAACCTGGCCATGACACTAACGAATGTCGCCACTTAAAGAACTTGATTGAAGAGCTGCTGCGACAGAATAAATTACAACAATATGTGAAGAGAAATATAAATGACCCGAGCTCATCTACTTAGGGGCAACAAGTTCCTGCTCATCATTTTGGTTCAGGCGAGAGGGCTACGACGCATGAATCTGAGAGGTCTATCATTAATGTGATTATAGGGGGTCCTCACCCAGTAGGCAGAAGTTGGGGTGAGATGGAAAGATATGCTCATGTTTTGAGATATGCTCCAGCTGAAGAAAGTGTTTTTGTTTTGGAAGATGCTACACCATTAAAACAGCAGATAACTTTTAATGATGACATCATTTTCCTGGCCAGGGATTCTGTTGGTGTTGAGGCTCCTACCATAGATACCTTAGTGATTTCTGCTGGCATCGGACCAGCCATTGTAAGAAGGGTGCTTGTGGAGTGCAGCGCTTCTTGCAACGTCGTCTTCAAAAAGACTTTTGGCCAGATGAAGATTCCCATGACTGATGTCCAGGCTTCTTCACAAAAAATGTTGGGTTCACTGGGGAACCAAAACAGCCTGTTGGGACGATCGACCTATTTGTAGAACATGGAGAAGGGGAAAAGAAGGTGGTCCGAAAACAAACTTTTGTGATTGTTGACGAACTCTCTGCTTATAATGCCTTCTTGGGCCGACCGGCTCTTGCCACATTCAAGGCCTTTTTTGCCCCCCGGTGCCTTACTATGAAATTCCCCCACTGATAATGGAGTTGGTGTTGTGAAAGGGGACCAAAACGCCGGGCGAGAATGCTATGTCACAGAGCTACGAGATGCCAAGAAAAGAGAGATGGGTAAGGGTGCGGCAGCTCCGCTCCGCATCAAAGAACCCACCTTGTAGCAATTACTGGGTGGACCCTGCATTGGTGAACATAGTAGTGCGCGAAAAGAGATTGATCTCAGAAAAAACAGTGCAGGGGAGAATAGAGTGGTGCCGGTGGAAGTGACGGTGCCAATACCTGTTGACCTAAAAGATCCAAACAAGGTGCTGAATGTGGGTTCACAAATCTTTTATGACAGTTCAGAATATGTTATCTTTCTTGAAAGCAAACCTGGATGTATTCGCTTGGAGTCATGCCGACATGTGTGGAATATCTCCAGAAATTGCAGTGCATGCTTTGAATATTGATCCGAAATTCACACTCGTCAAGTAGAACAGAAGAACCCAGGGTCCTAAAAGGTCAGCAGCACTGAAAGAAGAAGTAGATCGGCTCATGGAAAATGGCTTTATCAGAGAATCCAATTATCCAAATTGGGTTTCTAATCCGGTGTTGGTCAGAAAAGCAAATGGAAAGTGGAGAGTATGCATCGACTTTTCAGACTTGAACAAAGCATGCCCCAAAGAATGTTTCCCGTTACCCAGGATTGATCAGTTGGTGGATGGAACAGCCGGGCATGAACTATTGTCTTTTATGGATGCTTACTCAGGATGCAACCAAATCATGATGCATGAGCCATATCAGGAGGACACGAGCTTCATCACTGATGTTGGTCTTTAATGCTATAAAGTCATGCCTTTCGGACTGAAGAACGCAGGGGCAACTGATCAGAGACTTGTCAATGCCATGTTTAAGCCCCAGATTGGCAAGACTATGGAAGTATATGTTGATGATATGCTGGTAAAATCGAAGAAAGCAGTAGACCATATGGATCATTTGGCAGAAATGTTCGCGATCCTCCAAACGTACGGGATGAAGCTAAACCCTCTAAAATGTTCACTCAGGGTAGAGTCCGGAAAATTCTTGGGTTTCATTGTGAGTGTTAGTGGCATTGAAGCCAATCCTGCTAAGATTACTGCCTTAAGAGAAGTCAAAGCCCCTAGGAAAAAGAAGGAATTGCAAAGCCTCAACGGGAAAGTCGCTGCTTTGAGTCGGTTTATGTCCAAAGCCATTGATAAATGCATTCCCTTTTTTGACGCTTTGAAGAAAGGAAAGAAAAACTTTCTATGGACTCCTGAATGTCAGAAAGCTTTTTATGAACTGATTCGTCACATGGAAACGCATCCAATACTTTCTAAGCCCAGCAACGGTGAAGATCTTTTCATATTTTTAGCAGTTTCATCTCATGCTCTCAGTGCAGCACTGGTACGTGAAAATGTAAAAGTTCAACGCACGGTTTGTTATATCACCAAGAGATTCACTGGACAGAGATGAACTATTCAAAGCTGGAAAAGCATGCCTATTGTCTGCTGATTGCATCCTGAAAGTTGAGGCCATAATTCCAAGCTCATCCTATTAATGTCCTCACTGATCAGCCGCTCAAGCAAGTCCTATTTCGCCCTGACACTTCGGGTCGCCTTCTGATGTGGAATATTGAACTCAACCAGTATGATATCACCTACCATCCCCCAAAAGCAATCAATGGACAAGCTTTAGCAGACTCCATTGCCGAATACACAGATAAAGGTGACAGTCAGGAAGATGTGACTAATGACATCCCGATCCAATGGAAGTTATATGTTGATGGTGCAAGAAATGATTGTTGTTCCGGAGCTGGGGTTGTGCTTGAAACCCCCGAAGGGCGAACATTGTGCTATGCATTGAGATTAGAATTCCATTTGACAAATAATGAAGTAGAATATGAAGCTCTTATCGTCGGAATAAGGATTGCTAAAGAACTGAACATCAGAGTGTTGTAGATCTTTAGTGATTCCCATCTTATTGTGTGACAAGTCAAGAAAGAGTTTCAAACTAAAGGAGGAAATCTGCCAGCATACTTGTCAAAGGCCTAGGAGCTTCTTCATGATTTTGATCATTATACAATAGGCCATATACCCTGGGAAGAGAACATGAAGGTTGATTCTCTCGCAAAGTATTCAAGTTCTTGCAAAGCTCAATTATTGGGTTGGTCCCTGTGGAAGTCTTGTCAGTTCCAAGTACTGATGAGATGGATATTGACTGGATCATGATTGTATCTCAAGAGCAGGAGCCATGGATGACTCCGATCAAGGAATATTTACTCAACGGCTCCCTTCAAGAAAATTGAAAAGCGCGCCAGAGATTGTTGTGAAAATCCTCGATATATATAATCTAAGACGGCCGGTTGTACAGACGGGGATTCTCGATGCCATTACTCCGATGTGTAACCAGGGAAGAGGCTAAGACAATTTTAGCTGAAGTGCACGGAGGAGAGTGTGGGGATCATTCAGGTGGTCAAACTCTAGCAAAAAAATCTTCGTTATGGGTATTTTTGGCCAGACATTAATCGAGATGCTGCTACCTACTCCCGAAAGTGTGATAGATGTCAAAGATTTGCAAAAATCCCAAGAGCACCTTCCACTGAGCTAACAAAGATGGTCAGTCCATGGCCATTTGTCATTTGGGGAATAGATCTCATCGGGCCTTTGCCAACTGCCAAGTCCGGAATCAGATATGCTATTGTTGCTGTTGATTATTTCACTAAATGGGCAGAGTCTAAATCGTTGGCTACTATTACCTCTAAAAAGGTGATAAACTTTGTGACTAAGAATATCATGTGCAGATATGGTGTGCCTCAAAAGATAATCACATACAATGGTACCCAATTCTAAAGCGAAGAGTTCCAGGACTTTTGCAAGCGATTCAAGATCCAAAAAAGCTTCTCAGCAGTGGCTCACCCGCAGGAAAACAAGAAAGTGGAAGCAGTAAGCAAAATTATCAAATCAACCGTTAAAAAACAGCTGGAAAAAGCAAAAGGTGGTTGGGTCGATAAGCTGCCACTAGCATTATGGGCATACAGAACTACTCACAAAACTGCGACCGGGCACACTCCGTTCTCGATGGCATATGGATCAAAAGCAATGATTCTGGTGGAAATAGAAGTCCCCTCACACAGGAGAATTCATTTCAACCAAGTTGAAAATGAAAAGCTGCAACTTGAAGCATTTGATTTGCTTAATGAAAGAAGGAAAGAAGCTGAGCTCAGAATTACAGCCCATCAGTAAAGAATAGCCAGGCACTTCAATTCTAAAGTTCGCCAATGCCGCTTTGAAGTTGGGGATCTAGTCTTGATAAAGGTCATCACAGCAACAGGAGTGTTTGGGCCAAACTGGGAAGGGCCGTATGTCATAGGCAAAAAACTTCTCGATGGCACTTGCAAGCTCACAACTGTCGAAGGAGATCAAATTCCGAGCGCTTGGAACAGCAATCACTTGCGTCCATATTTTACTTGGAAGCGATGCTTAAATTTGTAAAATGATTGTGGATTTATCATTCTTGTATTGTAAACCACTATAAAAGCAATGTAAATCAATAATAAGAACTATAAAGTGGATGTAGACCCAGTTCTTGGCCGAACCACTATAAATCTTGTGTTCTTTATTACTATAAAATGCCTGTCTCATTTCGATGTGCATGTATCTTAAATATATTGCTAAAATGTCGATTTAATAATGCAGGCTATCAAAGCAAAGCTTACCGATTCAACACATCACAAGGCCAAGCGATTCCTACAAATCACCAACAATTAAATGTCAAGCCACAAAAGTTCCACATTCAATTCCTACATCAAAAGTGCTTCTCACAAATAGTTGGTGATTCTACCGGAGGGGCACCTTCCCAACGTGAAGGTTCCAGGTCCTTGCTAACTGATTGCGATCGTTTGTGCAAACGGACATTCGGTCAGGTAGCTTGCGCCTGTCCCGTGGATTCACTTAACAATGAAATGCACTTCTTCGGAAAAAAGCAAACACCTTGCAAAGGAAGGGAACATGTGCTTGGAAACAATAACAAGGAATCGCTGAGTGGCAGATGGTGGAAAGACTTGGGCAAGCAGACAAAGAACAGTTAGAATGGAATCTTGTGCTTCAACCAAAAAGGTTGGTGGAACCACCGGAGGGGCACCTTCCTAACGTGAAGGTTCCAGGCCCTTGCTAGTTAATTGCGATCGTTTGTGCAAACTAACATCCAGTTAGGTAGCTTGTGTCTGCCCCGTGGATCCACTCAAATATGAGATGCAACCTTCAAGGCGACCAACAAAGCCCTCTTCGGAGGCACACTTCACCAAGTTGGAGTGCCAAAGCACTTTTCGGAGGCAAAAGCCCTCTTCGGAGGCAAAAGCCCTCTTTGGAGGCACACTTCACCAAGTTGAAGTGCCAAAGCCCTCTTCGGAGGCACACTTCACCACGCTGGGGTGCAAAAGCCCTCTTCGGAGGCACGCTTCCCCACGTAAAGGGAAAAAATAAAGCCCTCTTCGGAGGCATGCTTCCCCGCGTAGAGGGAAGCAACAAAAAGCCCTCTCCAGAGGCACAAACAGAAAACCCTCTTCGAAGGCCCAAACAAACAAAAGCCCTCTCCAGAGGCACAAACATAAAGCCCTCTTCGAAGGCACAAACAGAAAGCCCTCTTCAGAGGCATAAACAAATCAAAGCCCTTTCGGAGGCCCACTTTACCGCGCAGAGGAATCCACTTGTCAAAAATAAAAGTGACCATCTCCGAAAGCGAAGCGTAAAAACTTTCTCAAAAAAAAAACTTCTCCAAAACAAAGCACACTCTACTAGAGTAGAATAATATTTCCACAAAATGGAAGAAGTAATCTCCAGAGTAAGAGTACAAGTCTTCTCAAAATTGAAAAATTATTCTCCAAAGTAAGAGTACAAGTCTTCTCAAAGTGGAAGAATTGTTCTCCAAAGTAAGAGTATAAGTTTTCTCAAAATGGAGAAGATTGCAATAAGCCGTGGTATGTGGGCAATATAATATATCCGCATTAATAAAAGAAACGCTCAAGCAACATACCACGAGCTCACTGCAATATCATACAAGGAAAATAATGAAACTTGTGTGATAAAAAGGAATAAATACATTTATACATACAGACAAAAGTTTGTACAAGTAAAAAGAATCATTTTATTCCATACTATAAAAAATCTGTGTACTTGTGCAGGCTCCAAAAAAGCGGGGTCCGGTACCCGCACAATCTCCAATCAATACAAGCAAAAAGCAAAACAAGGAGAGTAAAGCCGGACCCATCACTTCTTCTTCCCTCCGCCTTTGGAGCCTTCACCTGGCCTAATGGTTAACTTTTTAAGTCGGCTTGGATGGGTCGGGGAAAGAGGAGAAAGAGGCACAATTGGGTCCTCTTCTGCCTTCTCATCACCAGCAAAAGTCTCCTTCCTTTTCTTCGAGACTCACGCTTCTCTCTCTTCTTTGAAGAAGATTCGCTGCCCAGAGTCATGAGATCAATCAACTTTGTATCATCGGCAGTGAATTCCTCCGGGGTCCTTTCACCCTCCTCAAGCCCTTCTATTTTCTGCTCTTGCAAAGCGGCCAGGTCATCCAAGCCTTGAAGAGCTTCTATTTGTTCTTCTTGAGACCCCGGTTGAGAAGCAAGAGAAGGAGTAACTTGGAGAGATGAAGGAGCAACAGTTGGAAGAGGCGAAGCTTGTGCAGTACTTGTGGTTTTCACTACAGAAGAAGAAGAATTAAGCGTCAGTATTTTCCACGAAAAGAGGAGATAGTGGTGCGTCCAGGTTTAGGTAATAACCAAGAAGTTCATCAAACTCATGTGAATCAAACAAGTAGTCCACTTGAGCTAGATCAGTGTTTAAGTTACCTGGAGGAGTTGACTTTATCACGTCGATTTCAAAATCGTGGGTTTCGATGTCTTCCTGGGCCTCAGTATGGGCAGTCATAATTTCGGTCTCAGCTTTAGTAGGAGGCGGAGAAAGAGAACTAGATCCAATAATGTCGACGTCAACCGAAGCCGAAGGATGAGTCGGGTTGGTCAAAGGTGCCTTCCCTGAATGCTCTCTTTCCACTGCTTCGGCTCGTTCTTTGGGGAATTGTTCTTTTCCTCTGACAAGGGCGGCTTGACCTTCATCGTCCAAAAAATGAGCCTCGAGACCCTCTTCGGCATAGCCGGCACCTTTAGGCATTTCAACCGCTGCTTCCCACACTTCCGCCAGGGTAATTTCATACTTTGGCCGCAAAATTGAGAGACTGCCGTGCCCTAAGACGCTGTGAATGTAAAACTCAAATAAAGTAGAACTGACGTTGGCCTTTCTCTTCATGAGATTGTTCAGCTTCTGCTTTTCCAGCAATATCCTCGTCCCGCTCTTTTTCAACTTTAGAAAGCTGAGCTTTTAACATTTCAATCTCCAAGTCTTTGGAGCTAGTCTTTTGCCGTAGTCGAACAACATCACTGTGGTATCCTTCCATAATTCTCTGTTGTGCCTCAAGTCTAGCCTCAGCATCTCGTTGACTAGCATGGGCATCTCTTGCTTGCTTCTGAAGCACCTCTTCCTTTTGAGTAAAAGAAGTGGAAGAGGTAGCAAGTTCAGCTTTAAGTTGCTCGACTTCAGCTTCGAGTTTCTCATTATATGCAGTGATATTCTTCATCTCTGTGTCGTGCTGGTCGATAACTTTTTCCCATTCAGATTGTCACTCTCCATGGTTAGCATAGCTTCGAGATTTAAACGATTCACTCGTTGAAGCTCATCGACTAGCTTTTGCCACCCAGACATTCTTTCGATGTCAAGCCTAACAGCATCAAGATTTCTTAACATAGCCTGTTTATCAATAGGGACCAAGTCCAAGTCAAAGCGCACTCCTTTTAAACACCAGTTTGGAAACCGGCTTTGGAGTGTAGGCGAGACATTCTTAACTTGATATGCTGGCCTATCAATGATTGTCTGAATCTTAGTTCTTTTGAGGGCAGGGGAACTAGAAGGGATGTCCAGAGAAATAGAAGTAGCAGGCACTTTGGAAATTTCAGATGAAGATTTTCGCTAGGCTTGGCCCGCTTGCTGACCCTTCAGCTTCAAAATTCTTCCCCTTGTCATCGTGTGACTTTCTTTTATGGGATTCATCGTCCCTTTGGGGAGAGTCATGGCGGTCAACTCTTCTTCCATATCGCTCCTCGTAAGCCTGCCTCTCGCGAGCTTTTCTGGCAGCTCTTTCCTCATCAGTTTCTCTGGGGGCAGGAAAGTAACGACTGGGGCCGTAAGAATCAATCCTCCCATAGCATTGAAAGTCGTTGTAATATGAACCACTGCGTCCCATTGGTGAACCTGAAAGTGAAAAAGAGACAATTTTAAAAATCTTCAAAGTAAAGAAGCTAAGTACACATAATTGCCAAAATCCTAAGTGTGGTGTGTGAACTACGCGCGTTAAGCTTCAAACCACTCGTCGGCTTAGGAGTCAATTCTTGGATTGATAGAGTTGACCGCAAAACAGATGTCGCTTCAATTGATGGAGAAACGAGCTTAGAGGTGATTGTGTCGTCTTTAAAAAGCTCTTGGGAAGTCACCATAAGGTCACTCGGTCCCCCAAAGACATCATCACCATTGTGCCCAACGGAACTCTCTTTCCCAATTCCCTCGTCGGTTTCTCCAGTGGCCTTCCCAGAACGTTGAGGAAGTTCCTCTTCTTTAATGACTGGGAGAAGTTCAGATTTGCCAGATAATCCCGCATCGTCAACGGAACTTGAGCATTTCACTAACGAAGCCTCAGCAATATATTCCTTCGGTGCGGATTCCTTCACGGAGACTGGGGCATCTGATACTTCTACCTGAGAACTGGGGGCATCACGGGGTTGAATAGATCGAGAAGGGTGCAAAAGTCTGAATTGGTGCAAAAAATCGTCCTTCAGCAGAAATTTAATACTTCTCTCCTCAGCAGTTACAACACTCAATCTATCAAAAGTCGGTTTATGGCTAGAATCTCTTAATGGAGGAGGAATTGCTGCAAAAGTAAAAAGTGAAGTTAGCACTTAACGACTTGAATTTTGAAAGGCTCACAAATCAAGTAAACGAAGATAAGCAGTCTTAATTCCTACTCTCCAGATGCCATAGAATCCCGTGGGGGCAGCGAACAAAGAAGAACTGATTCAAAAACCGTGAGCACTCTCAGAAAGATCAGTAATCAGTTTATGGTTTCTTGCGCCCCTCACGAGTATAATAGAAGGATGATCTTTGTTCCTCACAAATGTGCACAAATAGCAAATCTCTTCAAAGCTCGGAAGACGGTCAAGCATCCTCCTGAATAGTACGCACAATCCCATCAAAATGGCATAACCATTAGGGTGTAACTGGAAAGGAGAGATAGTCAATCGAAGGAGGAGCACTCTAAGAAAATCAATGGGGGGATAGCTCTGTTCAAGCACATTTGACGGTTGACGGTGACGAAGCCAGGAGGTGGCCTATCGGTAGTGTCGTTTACCCCTGGAAGCAAAGCATCCGCTTCAGCGATGCTGAATTGAGTGCATAGCTGATTGAAAACCCATTGGCTCAATGAAGTAGTAACTCTCTCTGGAGGATTATCTAAAGGGCTATTGGAAAGACTACTTCAGTCCTCTCTATCATCTCTTCTTGTATTTGTTGGGAAGTAATTCTACACAAGGAACTGGATATTCAAATATGAAGGTGCACATTTCCTAAAAGTGTGAAGTGTTGTGCAAAACTAATAAAAAGAAAAGCATATATAACTGGAATTAAACTAATTGGCATTTGTCAATTATAAAGTTCCAGGGCTTGTTATTTTAAGTTCAAGTACAACATCGATGCAAGCAGATCAGCTTTAGTTGGTTAATTTAGCTTTGCTTTAATGCTTCACTTGAACTTGTTAATTCGCAGCACTTCATTCATGTAAATTCCATTAAGTTGATTATTCTTTATCGACTAATCTTTCATTCGATGTGGGCAGTCAATGGCAGTACATTTGTCCTATTTTTCTGCAAATGTTGTGTTTGACAGGTTATTAGCTTAAAAGTTAATTCAATCTGTGGGAAAATGCAACATGTTCAAGCAGTTTATCCTGGTTGTTCAAGTTAGAAATTCAGTCAAGTTCTTTTACAAGTGTTCAAGTCATGTTCACTTCTTAGGTCATAGGAACGACTTAAGTTAACTCGGGGCTCTTTAGGTCGTCCAGATTGTGCTCAAACGACTTATCATAGGTCGGGCTTTCCTTAAGTCATTCTGTTTGGAATTCATATGCTATTCTGGCAAAATTAAGTCACTACAAGGCATATTTGTTCAAGTGTTAGCTCGTTCGAATACACTAGCGACCTAAAGGTTATGACGTAGGAAGTTAAGTCGCAAGTTCGAAGGTTGTTTAGTTTCCTTTAAGTCGTAAGGCTCTTAGGTCGTTCGATTCATTAGGTCGCTCTTGAAGTAGCTCGGAAGTACCAAACTTTCGCCCATCAAAAACCCTAAGGCCTGTTCTCGACTCACGCTTTGCCACGCTCCACTGCCCTTGCATCACCAGAAGCACCACGGTTTGACTTAAAATCCACTAACCCGTTAACCAAATATCCCTACATCTCTTCCAAGCACCTAAAGCCTCATCATCTCCTCCAAATCTCCGGAAACCATCCACAAATTCATTCATTTTTTAAAGCGATTACCAACGATTCAACGGTGATTGGAGGGCGAATCAGAATATAGTCTTACAACATGGCAACGAAAATTGTATGAAGTTGATTATGGAGGAATCGATGGTAAACGTGATGGATAGATGATCAGAATTACCTAAATTTGCTGTTGAAATCAACAATTAGGGAAGAAAGGAGAAGATTTCGTGTTAATTCCTGAGCTCGAATGCAACAATGGAGGCAAAATTTAAGCAATAAAGTGAAGAGGAAGGAGTGGTTTAGCGGCTTACATGGGAGAAAGAAGAGAAGACAGATAGGAACGCGAGTTAATAAGCTATTTAGGTCGCTCACAACCTAGCGGAGTTTGATCGAAGCACACAACCTATAACCTAGGCATATGCTTCGAGGGGCAAGTGTTAACTCCTCTTTTTCACGACTCAGTGACCTAATGAGCTAAAGGACTCGACGACCTAACAACTTAAAGGTCTCAAAGACCTAATGAATTAAGCATAGAGCGACCTAACGAGTTAAAAGGTCTCAGCGACCTACAGGGATCCAACGACCTCAACGTCCAAGCGAGCTAACATAGATATAAGACCTATAGCGAGTTAGCGTGGCAACAGCTTAGCGACATACTCGACCTAACGAGTTAGCGACCTAAGCTGCTCAACAAGTTACGACCTAGTGACTCAATGAAAAGCAACGACCTAATGAGCTAAGGGAAGAGCGACCTAGCGACTTAACGATCTAACGATCTAAGCATTCAGCGACCTAGCATAAGAGCAACTCAGCGACTTAACGGCCTAGAAAGTGAACGATCTAGCAGCCTAGCAAGTGAACGACCTAGCGACCTAACAGTTTAACGACCTAGCAAGTCGCAAGCCTTATACCCTTACGTTGCTTGGTTATAGGTCGAACCAACATTAGGTCGCTACGACCAACCAGTAGAAGCAGTTGATCAATCACAACCATTTTAAGCCATATCCTGTGTCCCTTAGGTCGTTCACGACCTACGACCTAACCTTAGGTCGCCTATGACCTACGACCTACCTCTAGATTTTCCCTATAAATACCCTGCCTACTCCACCAGGAAGAGGAGTTTTGGATCATTTTTGGAATGCCAATACTTTGTTGTTTCTCGACTCCTTCAATACTTCAAACACCGAAGAACGCTTCAACGAACTTTGAGAAAGATCTAACTCATTCGACATGAATTCAAAGATCTTTTCTACATTGAAGTTCTAGCTACTCATCTTAATCATGTTGTAAATGAAGAATCATTGAATAAGTTGTAAACAAATCAGCAATATAAGAGATTAAGTGGATGTAGGCTTGACTTTAAGCCGAACCACTATAAAAACTATTGTCTCTTTATTGTTTCTCTGCTATTTTCTGCTTCTTTTCAGTTTTCGTACCAACGGGTGGTGCTTTCACTATACGACAACTTACACTGGGGTGTTAGCGTACATTTTTAACGTTAACATATTGCGTCGTTGTGACGACCCGCCTTTTTCTCCACAAAAAGTCGTATCATCTTTAAGAAAGAAAGGGATAGAAAAGAGAAAAGAAAGAAGAGAAAGAAGAAACAACACTAGAATCTCAAACAGCGTAACAAACAAATTATATTAATAACATAAGTATTACATAGTATACAACAATTATCAGAGTTACAAAGACAATACAACACATACTAGACAGCTATAAACACCTGTCTAGTTATTACAACTCAATACAATACAAAGAAACCACTCAGAGATACCAACACAGCGGAACACTATATAACTACAACGCAGAAGCCTCCTGCTCCATTGCTCCTCCACAATTCGTCAAAGCTAACCTGAATCCCTTGACTACTCGTAAAAATTTGAGTACCTAAGTGTTTAAGAAAAACAGAAATAAACTTCGGGCCAGACATGGGTCTGGTGTGAGTAACAGGCTAAAGTTGCTTACTTTTGAAAAACCTTTGAAAACAAAAGGTATCACGTAAGACTTCCCACACATAAACATGGAAAAGTTTTTACCTTACGCTAACCAAAACATTTGATAGGAAATCCAGTGATATTATAATAGGTCTAGGGTTTTCAAGTAAATATGAAATAGGCGAAATTGTTACATCTATTAAATTCCAGCTACTAGCCACAAAAGTGGGTAATACAATCAAAACCGAGGGCACTTATTGAATTTTAGATTCCACGCAATGGCAGGGCTACCGAGGTAACGCCCGTCACAGTACGTGGCCTAGATCACCGTACCGAGGATCACTCCCAATCCCCTACAACACAAAGCTGGAACCACTCCTTACTGAACAGTTCCGAACAGAACCACCCCGCAGTTGTGATCAGCAACCGCACCACATAGCTGAAATAAAGGGACATCTAGACAGGGGTAAATCTCGTCCTACTTGGGCATGACCCACTTAGCGTTGTCACACCTCACCTGTTGGGAGTGACCGTACCGAGGATCACTCCCAATCCCCTACAACACAAAGCTGGAACCACTCCTTACTGAACAGTTCCGAACAGAACCACCCCGCAGTTGTGATCAGCAACTGCACCACATAGCTGAAATAAAGGGACATCTAGACAGGGGTAAATCTCGTCCTACTTGGGCATGACCCACTTAGCGTTGTCACACCTCACCTGTTTTGGCCATTCCCGGTTGATGAGGCTTGAGGCTACGATTACCTTTATAGGACACATCACTTAGAATGCTCATCGTCCACCTCACGATGTTCTGAAAGCATTCAATCCATACAAGTTCATTCCGGGCTCGAATGAAACTGAAGGCATTATCTCGTTACACTCATTTTGGAATCATCCTCAGAGTTAACGACGATAACCCTTGCACTCTGAATCTTCATCCTTACTTCAGATTCACGACCTAACATTAATTTGGATCGATGTGGTTTTCGGATATCCAAATATAGAAACCCGATCCCGGTCTCATCGAATCCGTAACGTTTCTTTTAAGGCCAAATCGTTTTAGAGTTTCAAAAAATTCAATTCATTATCTATATACACACAGATAGATAATTCACAACATAACAATGGATAATCAACATTATCATCATCAACAGATAATCCATATCAGCATTATAAAGAGATAATCCATATCATCATCGCGATGCAACCAATGCATCCACATCATATAACATTACTCATCTCATAATTGAGATTACAAACTATATAAGGCAATCAATATCAATCATTCATACATAAGCAATAATTTAATTATCACACCATCTATAATTAATTTAATGTGAATTAAATTAATTACATTATCTCTAATTAATTTAAAATGAATTAAATTAATTACTTCATCATTATAATCCTGCTTAACTTGACCATTAATTGATTACAAATCAATTAATTAATCACCATCCTAGTATTCATTTCAGATAATCATTCCTGATTAACAATTTTCTCATTAGAATAAATAATTAGCTTTTAAATTAATTACACAAGTTAATTATACTTAACACTTTGCAATAATTAACTTTTAATTACTTAATCAATTAATTAACTAAAGTTAAGTACATTAATCCTTTATTAATTACTTCATTTATCAATTATTCCTTAATTAATAAATTCTAAATTTACATCATTAATTTTATTTATTAATGATTTCTAATTACATTTAGTCAATCTCTCTATATAAATTAATTACATTAAGTAATTAATCTGCAATTAAACCACACATATATTAATCACCCTTGATTAATAATAATGCAGCAATTAACTACCCTTAATTACTCATTCCATAAATTAATTACTCTTAATTAATTATCTCAATTAGTACCTTGATTAATTTCAAAGTAATTTAATCCAAATTACTTTCATCATTAACACCTTTAATTACATTCAGTAATTATCAATTAGTTACTTCCCTAAGTAATTACAATCCCATTAATTACATTAAGTAATTATTCATCAATCATCAAGTGTTTAACTAATCACGTTAACCCAATTAATTACATTAGGTAATTAATTCATTAATTACTTCCATTAAGTAATTAAACATAAAACAATACATAAATGATTATTATTAATTAATCTAATTAATTAATTAAAATGAATCACATTAATTAATCGTAAAAAAATCTTAAGTTAACGACCTTCATTAACTATTCTTTAATTACATTATTAAGAAATTAACTTAGATTAACCATTATTAATTACAATTTAATTAATATGTATTTACTAATTAAATAATTACTAATTATTAAATTAATTAAGTGTTAACTAAAACTTAATTAATTCTTAATTACTTGATTAGTTAATATTTAATCATTTATTAAAATTTAATTAATAATCCCTAATTATAGATTAATTAACCATAATTAATTAATCTTAAGACTTAATGAATCAATATAAAAATTCATAATTACATAATTAATCATCCATATTATTAATTAATTAATTAATTATTCATTTTAGTTAACTTAATTATTTAATGAATCCAAATTCTTAAATTAAAATTTAATTTAAGAAAACATTTCTTACTTAATCAAAGTATTTGTAAACAAATTTTTCTAAATTTATTTTGAATTTCACTTTAAATTTCATTTTAAAGTTTTAAGATTTTAAAATGAATACAATTTATTTAAACAAGGTTTAAAAACAATTCAAACCTTTTTATCTCATATGTTAAAGAAACATCCATTTTAGAAAGAAGTTTTTAAAAGAATTTAAACCAAATTCATCTTTAAATTCAAATTAGTTTAAAATACACTTTAAACATTCCAAATTTATTTTAAAAACAAATTCAATTTAGAAATTCCTTTTAATTTCAAATCTGAATTACAAATTTTAAGTCTTCATTCCAGATTTAACTTAAATTTTCAAAAACTTTTCTTGCATTACAAATCTTCATTTTAAAATTTAAATCATTCAACCATATTTTTAAAGCAATTAAAAGATTTAAATTGAAAACTTAATTTCTTTTAAAAACTGAAGTTTAAACCCAATTCCAGATTTTAAAATCTCAGATTCAAACTGATTTTAAATTTCTAATTTACCTATTTAAAACTTACACTTTAAATTCAAACCCATATACATTTATACTAAAAGTTTTAAAACCAAATTTAAATTTAAAAATTTAAATTAATTCAAAACTCAGATTCAACTATTTTGAATTCAGATTCAAATTTAGTTTAAACTTATTTTAAAATTTTAGTTTACATTTTTAAACTTGCTTTTAATTTTTAAATCAGAAACAGGTTTTCTGTTTGTTTTTGTAAAACCAGAAACAATTCATTAACTCGAGTCTCCCCTAGATTAACTTCGAGTCACAACCCTAGCTGCTTCGAGTCATTCACTCGAATCACCCGAGATAAACATGAGTATGCTACAGCTGCAACAATTTCCAACTTCATCAGAAAATAACATGTCGCTGTGCACATGTACAACGACATCGGCCATCGCTGATCATCATTTCGACCTCCCCACAGTCGACAACCATCAACACAGATCATCAAAACATCAACCCAAACATATTACGCTCGAAATCAAAATCGAGACCAAATCTCCAAACCAGGAACAAACACAGTGACCTAACATTCCAACCTGTCAACGCCACGTTCACGCGCCTCCGGCCACTGTTTCCCTTGAAACTCCAGCGATGACTTTGACAAACCACCATCTTCCAGTACCCAAGACCCCAAGCAACTCGATCCACTATACTTGCCAAAATGTTCGATTCTTCCAAGCCACAGAAAAACTAGGGTTCTAATCTTCAATCACAAATCCATCATCACCAAATTGCAGCGCAACCCAAACGAATAATTTTCCTACCATCTCCAATAACTCCTCCTCCTCCAGGAACAATCTCGTCACCTCAAAACACTCGTGGCAACAGAGATGCCCCAAAACTCATACCACAGTCAAAAGAAAACTGCTATCTGAATATAGTATTAAAAATTGTAATTCTTGGTTTAAAAATCATGTTTTTGTATGATGTTTTGATTCATAATCCTGAAACTTCAATTTATTGAAAATTTCATAAATTAAAGTTTGTTCATCTGTTTATAACTTTAAAGATGATACAGGATTGTTTAATCTTAAATAAAATATTTAAACCATAGTTTATGGCGAAATAAACATATCTTGTTAAACCCTTAAATCTAAACCAAGTTTTTAATCAAGAGATAATGGATTTTATAATCAAACAGAATTTTGAAATTTAGGAGCAGAAATGTAACTGTTAACAACATGCACACATAAATATATTCACATGTATATATATTCACAGCCAATTCATATATATACTCATTTCTAATGTAAAAGCGTGAAAACAACCTTTACCTACTTGATTTTTTTTTTTTAAAGTTGAGTTACTCACCTGATTTTAAACATGTAGTGCAGAGTACAGTCCAGATTTGAAAAGTTCTTGAATTTTTTTGAAATATTGCCTGAATGCTTTTAAAAATTTAGTGCTTTGATCTTTGAAACTTGAGTTGCAGATGTTTTCATTTGCTTTAATTGTTGCATACAGGGCCAATTTCCCAGGTTTTGAATGAATTGAATGCATGCTTTCATGATGAAAAGATTGAGTTGCTAGTGTTTTAAATTTGCTTCCAGCTTTGAAAAATTTCATGCGTGTAGAAAAATGTTTCAGGGATTTCAGGTTTGCATGTTGGTTTACAGGGATCGAAGAATGCAGTTTGAATTTGAACAAGGAATGATTATGAAGAGTGATTTGTATTTTTGAACATATGAAAATGGTTTTGTAGATTTTTGAAAATAGAACGGGGATTTGATTTGAAGATGGTTTAAAGTGGAATGTTTTTCTCAGCTGAAAATTTCTCTTAGTTTAGGAATTGAAATGAGGAAAGAAAAAAGAAATGGAAGATGGCATGAGTTTATATAACTATATTTATGATAAACTAAAAATCAAAGAAAAATTAAAATTAAAATTTGACACATTTCTTATGTGTTAACACTTGTTAACTTTCTTATTTAAACAACTAACACATGTTATATTATGCTTTTATATACTTACTGACGCAGCTTATAGTAGGCTCGAACAGTTTAGATTCAAACTTTCGCAACCTATCAGGATCTTCCCACGAAATGATGATTTCGTGTCAAATAAACCGATAGAATGATAAATGCTTAATTTCGTTGACCGTGAAGATGCCGAAATCTAGCTATCTCCGACCCATTGATCTTGCAAGATACCATGTTGAAAGATCTACAATTCGATCTTGATCACTCGCAAGTGATACCGAGAATTGGCTTCAACTTCGTTGATTCGCGCACGAATAGCCCAAAGAAGGAAAGAAGAAGGAGATCACACTCAACTTAAACAATGGTAGCAAAAGCTCACACACAAAATTTTATTCAAAATAAACTCCTTTACAATGACATCACGCCCCTATTTATAGGAAATTACAACACACACACACACACACATGCGACTCAACCAGCAACATCACACGACCTAACATCACACATCCTAACATTCCATGAGTTACAACACACATGACCTAACTCATGCGACATAAGGAAATTATAACATGACACAGCAACACAATACAAGTTACAACACCCTGCGACATAACATCAGCGACTTAACAAATCTTTCTAGCATCATCAACGACATAACATTGATCACGGCTTCAGGAACGACTTAGTGACATAAGGAATCAAAAGGAATCAGCGACTTAAGAAGAATGCGACTTAAGAAATGAGGCTTCAGGGAACGGCTTAAGCAGATAAATAGCTTCATGCGACATAAGATACCATGCGACCTAGCGACTTTGCGACATAAGAGAATGCGGCCTTGTTTTCTTGAGCCGTTATCTTTAAGGTAGGTCGTTGAGCGACTTATGGATTGAGCGACTTATGGTATGAGCGACTTATGGCAGTTGCGACTTAAGGAAATCATGATGTGCTGATGGTGGGGCGGCTTAAGGTCGTTGAGCGCCTTATGTGGTTGCGATTTAAGGAAATGCAACTCATAGCAGGCCGAGCGACTCATAGCAAAGTACTTATCATGGTGCACTGCATCATCCTCCCCTGGTTGAAAAGAATTTGACCCCGAATTCACAGTGTCCTCTTCTTCGACAGACTTATTCTCATGATACGGAATCAGTGTTTGATGTTGAAAACGTCGGCAGTGTGGATATGATCCGACAATCTTAACCGATAAGCATTTTCATTAATCTTCTTTATGGTTTCCAAAGGACCAATCTTTCTAGCAGCTAGCTTGTTGTAAGAACCAATAGGAAATCGATACTTAGTCAATACTGCATATACAAAATCTCCTTCTTTGAATTCAACATTTGATCGTTTAATATCTGCGGATTGATTAAATTTCTCATTCGCCTTAAGCAATCGTTCTTGCACGACCTTGTGGCACTCTTGCAATTCATTCACAAAATCACTAGCTCGTTTGATCACTCCTTTCTACTGTGGTACTATAGATAAATCCAATGGTCCCTTTGGAATTGTCGAGTAAACAACCTGGAATGGACTGAACCCAGTGCTACAATTAACTACATGGTTGTTTGCAAACTCAGCTTGACACAACTTGGAATCCCAACTCTTCAAATGGTCATTCACAAGGCATCTCAATAGATTACCTAGGGATCTATTCACAACTTCTGTTTGTCCATCTATTTGTGGATGATAAGCGCTACTAAATTTCAGATTTGTCCCGACCATTCTACATAGACTCATCCAAAAATGACTCAGTAAACAAGTATCTCTATCCGATACAATAGATTCAGGCAACCCATGAAGAAGATAGATCTCTCTGAAGTATAACTGTGCGACATTAACTGCATCTGCCGTCTTTTTGCATGCGATAAAATGTACCATTTCTAAAAATCGATCAACCACTACGTAGATATAATCATTGCCACATTGCGCCCTCGGCAAACCCAATATAAAGTCCATACTAACATCCACCCATGGTTTAGTAGGTATAGGCAATTCGTATATAAACCTGCATTTGTTGCGGTCCCCTTTGAAACTTGACAAATATGGCACCTCTGAACAAACTTTTCAACCTCCTTCCTCATTGACGGTCAAAAATAAGACTTTGAGATCAACTGCATAGTACGGTCGCGACCTACGTGTCCTTCTTCATGTAATTCTTTGATAATTTTCATTCGTAGACTTCAATCTAGAATACACAACTGATTCCCCTTGAATAGAAAACCTTCAACCATCATATATCCATCCATGCTTCCCTGCTTGACTTTGTCTAGTTTTCGAAAAAATATGAATATGAAATAAGAAGATCTGGAAGTAAGTCAAAACCCATCACCTCTACTCGCATGGTTGTTAGTAAATTCTCCCTCCGACTCAATGCATTGGCGACGCAATTAGTTACTCCAGACTTGTGCTTAACGACGAATGTAAATTGTTACAGATAAGCTATCCACGATGCATGCCTAGCTGCAATTTTATTCTGCCCTTGTAAATGTTTCAACGCTTCATGGTCCGTATATAAAACAAGCTCATTGTGGAACAAGTAATGTCTTTAATGCTTCACAGCCTGCACAATAGCATAAAACTCCACATCATAAGTATTGTATCTCATCTTTGCTCTAGAAAGTTTTTCACTGAAATATGTGATTGGACGACCTTTCTGACTCAACACTCCTCCAATTCCAACTTTCGATGCATCCGTATGTAACTCAAATAGCAACTGAGAGTTTTTGCATTTCATCTCCTTAGGTCGTTCGGCCTGCATACAAATCCCTCGGCCTGTAGTTAGCTCGCGCGTAGTTAGGTCGCGTGCAGTTAGGTCGCTCATAGTTGGGAAGCACCATGCTTTGGTCGCGCCGTGCTAGGTTGTCCCCATTGAGTCGCTCGGCCTTCTTCACCCCTTAGGTCGCACCATCGTTAGGTCGCTCGGCTTTGTACCCTTTAGGTCGGTTTGTCCCTAGGTCTCTCAACCATATATATGTTAGGTCGCTGGGCTAGGTCGCGTTTCTTGGGTCGTGCCGTGCTAGGTCGCTCCTTGTATAACTCTCACCACCTAGGCCGCATGCGTACTCCTTTGGCCACTACCTCTTAAGTCGTGTACTCCTTAGGTCGCGTGCTCCTTAGGTCGCGTACCCCTTTGGTCGTGCAACATTGGCCGCATCCATTAGGTCGTTTCACCCTATAGCTCAACCATGTGAGGTCGTTTGCACTGTTGAGTTGCGCCATCCCTTAGGTCGCTCGCCCCTGCACTTATGCCACTACCTCTTTAGGTCGCTCATCTACTAGGTCGCGTCATGTCGTGTGGCAAGGGTATTTCCACTTTGATGAATTTCGAATCTGAATTCTTTGGATTGTATTCATATATTCGAATGTGAATTTTTGGTGATTTATTGTTTCCACAATCATCTTTGTGATTTGTCACTTCATCTCACTCGTACGAGAAATCTTATTAAACGGCTTAGTAAAACAAATGGTATGAAACGCTTGTGTTTACTTCGCTGGTTAATTCTTGGACTTGTTCGATTGAATCTCTTGTGATAATTTTCGAGTGGAGATCTACAATTTGTTCGTAAATATTTATGTTAAGCTAGTGGTTATGGGACGTGAAGCTAAGCTTATATATTTACTAGCTTACTGTAATTCACAATTCTTGATGATCGTTGATCATCATTTTTGTGATTTAGACTACCAAATGTGCGATGTCTCTTTGTCTACGAGGGAGACTAAACCCTGTTTCTACGGAGCTTTGGCTCAATTTGGTGGGGTAGCGACCAATGGTCTTCGGGATGTTTTGTGGAGCTTCGGCTCAAAAATTAATGGTTAGCAACCATGGAATAGCGTTCCATTTTGTGATACACGTGTTGGTGAGTTTTCAGCTCCCATTATTTGATAGGCCTTCCTCTTTTTGTGATTTATGGATTTCCATTGATGATTTCTGGAATTTGTGTTTTCACCAATTTTCGTGATTTACATTGATAAGTTTTATCAATATTTGTGCATTGGTGAATTTGTGTGTTATTAAGTACCAAAACTTAGATTAAACAGTCAAATTCACTTAAATCATTCCATTCCAGCCTATTGATTTCACATATCAATCTATAAAAAATCGAAGTGGTTTCAGATATTAACTAATACCCAACTCCGGTCTCTTCGAATTCAATACTATCTTAACCCAAGTTATTCAAGTGAATTACAGTCAACTTTAAATACAAGATGTCACTTTTACCCAGCAATTCATCATCAATAGATAACCACATTATCATTGTCTACCCAAACATATCATATCAAAAAACATTTCATATCAGAGATGTTAATTCCTCTTCATTAGCGACCTAAAACCTAAAGACATGGAGCGACCTAACTACAGGAATGGCATGGCAACTTAACTCATCAAGCGACCTAAAAGTATCCGCGACCTAAGGGAAGCACCGACTTACAGAGCTCTGCGACCTAAGGGAAGCACCGACATATAGAATTCTGCGACCTATAGCACTCAAACGACCTAACTGTGTGCTCAGACCTAAGGAAGGTCGCGACCTAGCGAAACCCAGCGACCTAAGAGTAGCTGCGACCTAAAGTGTTGCGACCTAAGATTGTCTCGACCTAAAGGCAGCAGCGACCCAAAAAGGCCGCGACTTAAAAGTGAGTGCGACCTGAAGATGGACTCGACCTATGGAACTCCGCGACCTAACTATCCACCGACCTAAGAAGCTCCGCAACCTAAGGAAGGTCGCGACCTAAGGGACTTAACGACTTAAGATTAACTATGGCTGCAGGAAAGTACTCACGACCTAGGTTAGGTCGCTAACGACCTAAATACCAGAATACAGAAGGCTATGCAATGCCACAAGGGGATAGGTCGCTCACGACCTAGGACTTGGGCAAATCAGCATGCGTGAGGAAGGAAGGGCCAATACTCTTCAGGTCGACTACAACCTTACTTAGGTCGGTCACGACCTACGACCTTACTTAGGTCGGTCACGACCTACGACCTTATTCTGAAAAATGCCTATAAATATGATCCTAACTCCAACTAGAGGGGGACTTTTGGCTCATTCTCCTCAAGCGCCGTTACTCTGCTGCATTCCAAACCAATCCAACACTTAAAGCTCCCAAGACATGAAGAACGCTACAAACAACTTCGAGAAAAGATCAAACACATCCAACATGGATTTGAAGACTCTAATCTCCATTGTAGTTTAGGCTACTTGTTCTAAGTGACTTGTAATTCAAACTGTATTGTACTTGAAAAGAATTGTATCAGCTTGTAACGAGATCATCAATAAAAGTACTTAAAGTGGACGTAGGCTATACCCTTAAGCCGAACCACTATAAAATTGTTGTTGTTTACTGCTTTTCCTCTATTATCTGCTTGTAATCTTCTCCCGAGTTATCGGGTGGTGCTTTCACAACTATAACTCATACACCGGGGTGTTAGCGTTCAAATTTTAGCGTTAACATTTTTGGTGCTTTCACTGAGAACTGAACTCAGGCGAGTTATCATCATTGCTTCACAGAGGTTTGTAGAGAGAATTTCCTTGAAAACCAGAAGTCTATCCGAGATTATGGCTCCTGGAAGGAAGAGTAGATCTGTCAGATCGGGGAATATTCAAGAGGGAACCTCCGCTTCCCCTATGTCGAATCAAGCCACTCCAGCTGTCGGAGTTACAAAGGCAGAGCTGGATGCTGCAATTTTAGGGCTGAACCAACAAATCAATGCCCAAAATGCACAATTTGAGGCTCAGAATGCCCAGAATGCCCTAATTCTGAATAGGTTGAACGATTTGCTTGGGGCAAACCGCCAACCGGCAGATAATGAAAGGAATTTGGCTGGCAACATTCGAGATGCTGAAGAAAGGAATGCTCCTGAAAGAGCTGCTAGCCCCTTTGAACGAACACTTCCAGAGGTTGGTGGATCTAGAACTCGACATGATGAGGAGTATCTTTCTGGAATGGTCCGACAAATTATGAAAGAAAGTATGCAGAGGGTTGAAGACGAGAAAGAATGGGGTTTCGCCCCAAGTAAAACTCCTTTTACCGAGAAAATCTTAAAGGCTGAATTCCCAAGGAAGTTTGTCCCACCAACCATTCCAGCTTACAAGGGGACGAGTGATCCGAACGAATTCTTATACAAGTATGATTGGCACATGACTGGTGCCAGAGCCTCTGATGAAATAAAGTGCTGATATTTTCCTATGTATCTCGAAGGTGTAGCTCTGCTTTGGTTCACCAAACTTCCAGTCCGATCTATCGATCAGTTTTCTGACTTAACCTGGAAGTTCAAGGAGCAGTTCAGACTATACGCCTCAAAAGCTAAGGATATCATGTCACTGTCAAGTTTGGAACAGAATCCAGGGGAAACTATCAGATCTTTCTTAAACCGCTTTAATATAGCGCTAGCTGAGGTGGACAATGCAGAACCGCGAATGATATTGACTTATCTGATGAAGGGTATTGACAAGTCGAGCGAATTTGGGAAATGGCTAAACATGAAGGAACCAAATTCCCTTGAAAAATTCTACAAAAAAGCAGATGAATTCATATGCTTAGAAAGCCGTCCTGTACCGGTAAAGGCAGTGTTGGAAAAAGCTGAAGATAACACTGTTGCTCCACGCAAGAATGAATCTGTAGGGCAAAAAAGGGAAAATAACAATGGGAAGAAGCAGAGTAATCTGAAGAAGCCCCGATCCTTCAAGCCATCAGAGTATACTCCTTTATCAGATACGCCGGAGCGTATCTACCTTGCCGTTAAAGATTCTGTTGACTTTCCTAAACCTCCTCCTCTAAGGACCGGGAAAAAAGCTATACAGAGTGGGAAGTTCTGCCGCTTCCATAATCAACCCGGTCACGAAACCGACGAATGCCGCCAGTTGAAAAATCTGATTGAAGAGTTGCTAAGGGAAAACAAACTGCAGCAATTTGTAAAAAAGAATAGCAACAATCCTGCTTCATCTAGTCAGGGGCAACAGGCTCCTACTCAACAGCCTAGGACGATTGAGAAGGCTGCAGGGCATGAATTTGGAAGGCCCATTATTAATGTCATTACAGAAGGACCTCACCCAGCAGGCAGAAGCTGGGGCGAGATGGAAAGGTATACCCGAGCTTTAAAGTATGTACCGACCGAGGAAGATGTATTTGTTTTGGAAGGTGCTACGCCCTTGAAACAACAAAGAACTTTCGATGATGATATTGTGTTCAGAGCTAGGGATTCCGCAGGTATTGAAGCTCCTACTTTGGATCCTCTAGTCATCTCAGCTGGTATCGGTCCAGCTATTGTCAGAAGAGTTCTCATTGATTGTGGCGCATCCTGCAATATTCTCTTTAAGAAAACATTCGACCAAATGAAGATCCCTATGGCTGATGTGCAAGCCTCATCGCAGAAAATTGCTGGTTTCACTGGGGAGCCAAAGCAGCCGGTAGGGACCATTGATTTGTTTGTGGAACTTGGAGAAGGAGAGAGAAATGTGGTCCGCAAGCAAACTTTTGTGATTGTCGACGAATTTTCTGCTTACAATGCTTTCCTTGGTCGTTCAACTCTGGCAGCGTTCAAAGCTGTCCTTGCCCCGTAGTGCCTCACTATTAAATTCCCTACAGACAATGGAGTAGGAGTTATAAAAGGTGATCAAAATGCTGGGCGAGAGTGCTATCTAACAGAGCTACGAGAAACCAGAAAAAGAGAAATGGGAAAGAATGCAGCATCCCCAGTCCGCATCAAAGAACCAGCCTTATAGCAATTACAGGGCGGACCCTGCACTGGCGAGCACAGCGGAGCAAGGAAAGAGATGGACCCTAGAAAAGTCAGTGCATGGGAAAATATAGTGGTACCGGTGGAAACGACAATACCAATACCTGTTGACCCAAAGGACCCAAACAAAGTGTTGAATGTGGGTTCACAACTTAATGCGTCAATTCAAAATATCTTAATATCTTTTTTAAAGGCAAATCTGGATGTTTTTGCTTGGACTCATGCCGATATGTGTGGAATATCCCCAGAAGTTGCAGTGCATGCTCTAAATATTGATCCAAAATTTACGCCTGTGAAGCAGAAAAGGAGAACTCAAGGTCCAGAAAGGTCGGCGGCATTAAAAGAAGAGGTTGATCGGCTCATGGAGAATAATTTTATCAAAGAATCTACTTATCCGAATTGGGTTTCAAATCCAGTGCTAGTTAAGAAAGCCAACGGAAAATGGAGAGTATGCATCGATTTTTCAGATCTAAACAAGGCCTGCCCCAAAGACTGCTTCCCATTACCCAGAATCGACCAACTGGTAGATGGAACAGCGGGACACGAATTGTTATCTTTTATGGATGCTTACCCGGATATAACCAGATCATGATGCATGAGCCAGATCAGGAGGACACGAGCTTTATCACCGACACTGGTCTTTACTGCTACAGAGTTATGCCCTTCGGGTTGAAGAATGCAAGGGCAACATACCAAAGACTTGTTAATGCTATGTTCAAACCGCAACTGGGCAAGACTATGGAAGTCTACGTCGATGACATGTTAGTAAAGCCTAAGAAAGCAGTGGATCACATAGAACACTTAGCAGACATGTTCGCAGTCCTCCGAAGATACGGAATGAAGCTCAATCCTTTAAAATGTTCATTTGGAGTGGAATCCGACAAGTTTTTAGGTTTCATCGTGAGCGCTAGGGGCATTGAGGCCAGTCCATCTCAAATTACTGCGTTAAAAGAAGTCAAAGCTCCTAGAACAAAGAAGGAATTGCAAAGTCTCAATGGAAAAGTCGCTGCCTTGAGTCGGTTCATTTCCAAAGCCACAGATAAATGCATCCCATTCTTTGACGCTCTAAAGAAAGGAAAGAAAAACTTCGATTGGACTCCCGAATGCCAAAAAGCCTTTGATGAATTGATTCGCCATATGGAGACGCCTCCAATACTTTCTAGACCCGGCGATGGCGAGGATCTTCTTATATACTTGGCAGTATCATCTCATGCTTTAAGTGCAGCGCTGATGCGGGAAGACAAAAGGATTCAACATCCAGTTTACTATATCAGCAAAAGACTCACTGGGGCAGAGATGAATTACTCTAAGTTGGAAAAACTCGCCTATTGCTTACTAATTGCATCTAGGAAGTTGAGGCAATATTTTCAAGCTCATCCCATCAGGGTCCTCACTAATCAACCTTTAAAGCAAGTCCTGTTTCGCCCTGAAACTTCGGGTCGTCTTCTAAAATGGAATATTGAACTCAGTCAGTATGACATCACTTATCATCCCCGAAAAGCAATCAATGGACAAGCTTTAGCAGATTTCATTGCAGAATTCACAGATAAGGGTAACAGTGAGGAGGAAACAGTCGACGATTCCCCAATCCAATGGAAGTTATATGTCAATGGTGCGAAAAACGACTACTGTTCTGGAGCCGGAGTCGTACTTGAGACCCCAGAAGGCCGATCATTATGCTATGCACTAAGATTGGAATTTCCTTCAACAAACAATGAAGCAGAATACGAAGCCCTTATCGCTGGTTTAAGGATTGCTAAAGAATTAAACATCCGAGCGTTATAGATATTCAGTGATTCTCAGCTTATTGTATGTCAAGTCAAAAAGGAATTCCAAGCAAAAGGGGGGAATCTGCCCGCCTACTTGTCAAAGGCTTGGGAGCTCCTGGGTGATTTCGATCATTACATGATAAGTCACATTCCTCGAGAGGAAAACACGAAAGCAGATTCTCTTGCAAAGTATTCTAGCACAGGTGAAGCTCAATTTCTGGGGCTAACTCCAGTAGAGGTCCTGTCGACTCCTAGCATTGATGAGATGGACATTGATTGGATCATGAGAATGTCTCAAGAGCAAGAATCATTGATGGCTCCGATAACAGAATACCTGCTCAATGGATCCTTACCAGGGAACTCAAAAGAATGACCAAAGCTACTGAGAAAAGCCTCTCGATACATAATCCAGGATGGCCGATTATACAGACGGGGATTTTCAATGCCATTACTTCGATGTGTATCCAGGGAAGAGGCTAAAGCAATCCTAGCAGAGGTACACGGAGGAGAATGTGGTGATCATTCAGGTGGCCAAACATTAGCAAAGAAAATTCTCCGATACGGATATTTTTGGCTAGAAATTAATCGAGATGCAGCAGAATATTCCCGAAAATGTGACAGATGCCAAAGATTCGCCAAAATTCCTAGAGCTCCTTCCACTGAACTCACACAGATGGTCAGTCCATGGCCGTTTGCAATATGGGGAATAGACCTTGTAGGACCGTTGCTAACTGCCAAATCTGGAATTAAATACGCCATTGTTGCTGTAGATTATTTTACTAAGTGGGCAGAAGCTGAACCACTGGCCACTATCACCTCAAAGAAGATGATAAGTTTTGTGACTAAAAACATCATTTGCAGATACGGTGTGCCTCAAAAAATAATTACAGACAATGGAACTCAGTTTGAAAGTGAAGAATTCCAAGATTTTTGCAAGCGACTCAAAATCCGGAAAAGCTTCTCAGCAGTGGCTCATCCGCAGGTAAACGGGCAAGTGGAAGCCGTGAACAAAATTATTAAGTCAACCATCAAGAAGCAACTTGAAAGAGCAAAAGGTGGTTGGGTCGATATGCTACTACTGGCACTATGGGCATACAGAACCACTCACAAAACTGCGACTGGGCACACCCCGTTTTCATTGGCATACGGGTCAGAGGCAATGATTCCGGTAGAAATAGAGGTCCCTTCACACAGAAGAATCCATTTCAATCAAACAGAAAACGAAAAACTACAGCTTGAAGCGCTAGATCTCCTTGATGAAAAAAGAGATGAGGCTAATCTCAGAATTGCGGCTCATCAGCAAAGAATAGCCAGACATTTCAATTCCAAAGTTCGCCAACGCAGCTTTGATATTGGAGACCTAGTCCTGAAGAGAATTATGACAACGACAGGTGTGTTTGGGCCAAATTGGGAAGGACCATATGTCATAGGTCAGAAGCTTCTTGACGGCACATTCAAACTCACCACTGTTGAAGGAGATCAAATTCCAAGGGCATGGAACAGCAACCATTTGCGTCCATACTATACTTGAAAATTCTGTTGAAATATTGTAAAAAGAATTATGAATGTATGATTCTTGTAATTGAAGGCAATTGTAAAACTGATGCAAGTAAATAATGAAAGAATATAAAGTGGATGTAGGCCCAATTTCCTGGCCGAACCACTATAAATCTTGTGTTCCTTATTATTATTACATGTTTGCTTTATTTTCGATATAAAAAGTACATAGAATGTATTACTGAAATGTCGATTTAAATTTTTGCAGACAATGGAAGTGAAACTTGCAAATAAAAAGACCAAGTGATCCTCGCCAAATTTTTTTTTAAAAAAAAAAGCCCCGAATTCAAATCCTAGATAGGAAGTACTTCAATTGAACGGCCTATGATTTCGACAGAAACGGGTCTTTGCTAATAAATTGAGATCGTTTGAACAAACAAACATCCAATTAAGAAGCTAATGCTCGTTCTCACGAAATTGCCTGACAATGAAGCACACTTCCTTGGATTAAACAAGTTACTTGTGAGAAAAGGGAATGAAAGATAAAAAAAAAAGAGGAAGTAGAGGATCATTGAAAAAGTCATAAGCAAGTGGACAGAGGAACAACCAAAGCCATCATTGGCAGCACAAGTCCTCTTCGGAGGCACAACTCTTAGGAGGATAAAGACCTCTAATGGGTCATACGCCACAAAAAAGAAAGTTCTCTACTCAACAAAAAAGATTGGAGGAGTCATGACCCTCCAACCATGAGAGAGTAACTTCCAGGCGATGAAAACCCTCTCTGAGGCACATTTCACCAGGAGTTGAAGTGTTACGACCGCTCTTCGGAATTTCACTTCACCAAAGTTGAAATGCAAACAAAATAAAGACCTCTTCGGAGGCACATTTCACCAGGAGTTGAAGTGTTACGACCGCTCTTCGGAATTTCACTTCACTAGAGTTGAAATGCAAACAAAATAAAGACCTCTTCGGAGGCACATTTCACCAGGAGTTGAAGTGTAACAACCGCTCTTCGGAATTTCACTTCACCAAAGTTGAAATGCAAAACAAAATAAAGACCTTCCTGGAAGCCCACGTTTCACCGAGATCGAAATAAAACTTCCAAGTGTTGAAACGTGAAAGGGCTTTCTTCGAAGGCACAACTCTTTGGAGGTACACGTTTCACCGAGATTGAAATAAAACTTCCAAGTGTTGAAACGTGAAAAATCCCTCCTCAAAGGTACAACCCCCTCCCGGGGACACAATTAAAAAGAAAGACCTCTTCAGAAGCCCACGTTTCACCGAGATCGAAATAAAACTTCCAAGTGTTGAAACGTGAAAAGGCTTTCTTCGAAGGCACAACTCTTTGGAGGTACACGTTTCACCGAGATTGAAATAAAACTTCCAAGTGTTGAAACGTGAAAAATCCCTCCTCAGAGGTACAACCCCCTCCCGGGGACACAATTAAAAAGAAAGACCTCTTCAGAAGCCCACGTTTCACCGAGATCGAAATAAAACTTTCAAGTGTTGAAACGTGAAAAGGCTTTCTTCAAAGGCACAACTCTTTGGAGGTACACGTTTCACCAAGATTGAAATAAAACTTCCAAGTGTTGAAACGTGAAAAAATCCCTCCTCAGAGGTACAAATTTCTATTTAAAAGAAAAATCCTCATCAAGAAGCATACTTTAACTTTCAAAGGAAGAGTAATTTACCTATTCTAAAACAAAAAAGAGGGAAGAAAGTTAAAGTACATTCAGAGGTCCGCTTTACCACATAGAAGAATTCACTTGGCAAAATGTGTACATACGCAAAAGGAAAAAGTGATTTCTTCGAAGGACAAAGCGTAAAAACTTATATGAAAGGAGTTGTACTCTATGAAAAATTTCTTCACGAATGAAATAGTCATTCTACAGAAAATAAGAGTACAAGTCTCCTCAAAGTATAAAATATTGCAGCAAGCTTATGGTATGGGGGCAACACGGTATAGTTACAAACAACATACCATAAGCTCACTGCAATGTCATATAAATAAACTTGTGCAAAAATGGATAATAAATGCATTCTCAAATTCAAACAGGAGTTTATACGAAGAAAGAGGAATCATTTTATTCAACATTACTTTATATACAGGTACAAGTTTCAACAAAAGAAAAGCAGGGGGGCCGATACCCGCACAATTCTCGACCAATACATGCAAAAGACAAGAAGCTAAAAGCTGAAGTCTTCATTTCTTCTTGCCACCCTTGGACCCTTTGCCTGGCCGAATGATTAGTTTTTCAGGTCTATCTATAGGCATAAGGGAAGAAGGAGAGGGAGGTGCAACCAGTGCGACTTTCGGTTCCTCTTCAGTAATGATGATTTTCTTCCCCCTCCTCTTCGATGTTTCGTGCTTCTTTCTTCTCTTCGAAGAAGACTCACTCTCTGGAGTAACAAGAGCGGACAAAACTACGTCATCAGAGGGAGTCCGCTCCGGAGAGATCTCGCCTCCTTCAAGTCCCTCGTCCTTCTGCTCTTGCGAATCGATAGGGTCATCCAAGCCATGAAGAGCCTCAATCTGTTCCTCTTGTGACCCGGGTTGCGAAGTAGAAGGAGGAGTCACCTGAAGAGATGGAGGAGGGATAACCGGAGGAAGTGAAGTCTGCACAGCACTTGGCGTCTCAACTGCAGAAGAAGAGAAATTAAAAATATTAGTATCTCCCCGAAAGAAGTGAGATATGGGTTCGTCGAGATTCAAGAAGTAATCGAGAAGCTCATCAAACTTTTGAGGAGTAAGCAAGCGATCCACCTGAATCGAACCAATATCAAAATTACCTGAAGATGTTTGCTTCGTCAGCTCAATCTCATAATTCTGAGCCCCGATATCCTCTAAAGCCTCATCATCAGTAGGGGTGATTACCCCGGTTCTTATAGGAGGCGGCGAATGAGCACTAGAGCCTGTAATGTCCACTTCAGGAGAAACTAAAGACGTTCAGAAGTGGTAGGCAGTATTTCTTTCTCAGAACGTTCCACTTCCGCTATTCCGGCCCGTACCTTGGCGAGTTGCTCTTTTCCCTTGGCAAGAGCGGCGCGGGCGTCATCGTCGAGATAATGCTCTTCAAGAGCTGTCTCAGCGTAGCCAGCACCTTTGCCACCTAGCATATCAAGTGCTGCCTCCCAAACTTCAGCTAATGTAATTTCGTATTTAGGGCCTAGAAAGGCAAGGCTGCCACGCTCCAAAATGCTATGCAGATAGAAATAAAATAATGTGGAGCTAATATCAGCTTTGGTTGCTTGATGGGCCTCTTCTGCCGCGAGTTTACCAGCAACAGCCTCGTCACGCTCCGTTTCGGCTATAGCAAGTCGAGCTTTTAGCATCTCTATCTCCAAGCTTTGAGAGCCGGCCTGTTCTCGCAGCTGTAAAGTTTCAGCACGATATTCTTCTATGACCTTCTCTCGGTGTGTAAGCTTATCTTCGACTGCCCTTTGACTGGCATGCGCATCTCGTACTTGTTGCTAAAGCATGCTCTCCTTTTGAGAATGGAAAGTAGATGAAGTAGCTAATTCTTCCTTAAACTTTTCTACTTCCGCTTCCAGCTTTTCATTATAGGAAGCAATACTTCTCATTTCGGCGTCATGCTGTTCGAGAGTCTTCTGCCACTCAGCCTTATCGTTCTCCATTGTGAGCATGGCCTCGAGGTTGGCTCGGTTAACCCTCTGAAGCTCGTCGACAAGTTTTTGCCAGTTCGACATTCTTTCAATATCGGTCCTGACAGTATCAAGATTTCGCAGCATAGCCGGTTTGTCAAGAGGAACCAAGTCGAGATCAAATCGAACCCCTCTCAAGCACCACTGAGGAAATCGACTTTGAAGAGTGGGAGGACCTTGCCCGACTTGGTATGCGGGCCAGTTGATGATTGCTTGAATGTCGGAGCGAACGGGAGCAGGAGATTGAGCAAGAACATGTTCAGAAGCTGTCGGCATTGTTTCTTCGGTAAGTCTAGCCCGCTTGCTAGAAGAATCGTCTATGTGACCTTTACCTCTCTCATCGTGAGCTTTTCTCTTTTGAGTATCATCATCTCTTTGGGGAGGGTCATGTCTTTCTAGTTCCCTTCGGCGACGTTCTTCATATGCTCGTCTCTCGTCGGCTTTCCTGATGGCCCTCTCTTCATCCGATTCTCTGTAAGAAGGGAGGTAACGCCTGTAATCATACTGGCTATGCCTCCCGTAGCGCTGGAAATCATCATAGTACGAGCCGCTGCGCCCCATAGGAGAATCTGGAATAAAAATAATAAGCTTTAGAAATCTTTAAAGTACAAGAAGATAAGTGCGTAGAGGTGATGAGAAATCCGAAGTGTCGTGTAACGTGTAAACTACACGCATCGAGTTACAAACCACTCTGTGGAATAGAGGTAGTGATAACTTGGGTAGGAGTAGTTGACATTTGTTGTAAAGAAGTTGTCGCCTCGATTACAGAAGAGATAGTTTTGGAGACATCATCTTTGAAAAGTTCTTGAGAAGTCACAATTAAATCACTCAACCCCCCGAAAACATCATCACCATCATGTTTTTTGGGACTTGCTTTCTTGACTCCTTCGTTAGTAGATTTTTCGGAAGATCGTGGAGGTTCTTCCTCCTCGATAACTGGGGCAAGTACAGACTCGTCAGATGGCCCTGCAACATCTTTCGGATTTGAACACTTTACTAGTGAAGTTTCTGTAAAGGCTCCTCCCTGCAAGTGCTCTTTAGTGCGGACCGGGGCATCAGAAGTGTTCGTCGGAGAATCAGGGACCTCCGTTGGAACTTCATGAATTTGAGTGGAACGAGAAGGATGTAGAAGCTCAAACTGATGAAGAAGTTCTTCTGTCAATAGAAATTTTGCGCTTCTTTCTTCAGCAGCCACAGTGCTTAGCCTTTCAAAAACTGACTTATGACTGGAATCTCTAGAAGGAGGAGGAAGTGCTGTAAAAATAAGGAATGGAATCAGCATCTAGCAATACGAACCAGGTAAAACTTAGAATAAAATTAAAGAAAGAAGAGAAAAAAAGATCTCACTTCCTACTCTCCAGTCCGCGTAAAATTCTGCGGGGCAACGAATGTAGAAGTATTGATTCAAAAAACCATGTGCACTCTCCGGCAAATCCAAAATTAGTTTACGGTTTCTCGCACCTCTTACAAGTACAATCGAAGGGTGGTCCTTGTTCTTCGCAAAAGTGCACAGGTAATAGATTTCCTCAAAACTCGGAAGACGGTCAAGAGTTCTCCTGAACAGAACGCACAATCCCATCAAAATGGCGTAGCCATTGGGATGCAGTTGGAAAGGAGAGATCGTCAGTCGAAGAAGGATTTGTTGAAGAAATTCATTAAAGGGAGGAATTGCTCCACTTAAGCACATTTGGCGATTAATGGCAACAAAACCGGAAGGTGGTCTATCAGCAAAATCATTTGGTCCAGGGAGTAAAACTTCTGCCTCGGCAATGCCAAATTGAATGCATAATTGATTAAGCACCCGCTGTTTCAGAAGGGTAGGAGTTCTTTCCGGAGGGTTCTCTAGTGGAATAGCAACCGGGAAAGCCCCTTCGACGTGTTCTATCATCTCTTCTTGTTGAGACGTCATTCTACATGAGTAACTGGATGTTCAGGTGTGAAGGTGCACGTTTCCTAAAAGTGTGAAGTGTTGTGCGAAACTAATAAAAATAACAAGCGAAATAACTGAAATTAAACTAATTGACAACTGGTCGATTGTGAGATTTCAGGACTTGTTAATTTAAAACTCAAGCGCAGTGTTAATTCAAAACAAAATTTTAGCTTTGCTTTAACACTTCATTTGAGTCGGTTGATTCACAGCATTTCACTCACACAGTTCATTTAAGTTGATTATTCTTTATCGACTAATCTGTCATTCGATGTGGGCGGTCAATGACAGTATATTCGTCCCATTTTTCTGCAAATATTATGTTTAAATAGGTTGTTAGCATTAGAGATAATCTGCAAAGAAATACGACAAAATTCAAGTCCATATAGTTCAAAGTTCAAACAGTTCAATCAAAGTCGTCTCAGGATTTCACAAGTCCTAGGTCGTCCAGCGACCTAGCATAGGTCGGAGCCTTCGTAGGTCGCGCTGTGCAAAGTAAAGGATAAGGCTTTACAAATTCGTCCTAGTGTTAGCTCGGCCGCGACCTAAAGCCTATGTCGCAAGGAAGTTAGGTTGCGCAGTTCTTAGCTCGAGTAACTCTTAACTCATGCAAAGTCTTAGGTCACATGAATATTAGGTCGTTCAGCGACCTAGTATAGGTCGAAACTATTCCTTAGGTCGCAAGGATCATTAGATCGCAAATTATTTTAAGTCGTTCAAATCCGCTAGGTCACTAACTTCCTCTCCACGCAATGCTTCACCAGACCCAATAACCCGCCATCAACTACTCGAAGAGATTCATCATCCTCTCCATGAAATTTACCATCTCTTCATACCACCAGATCATTCCAAAAACTAACCAGAAAATCCTCAATCCATCATAAATTCAACGCATTGCCATGACTTCCTAAATCAACCAAATAACGACCGAAAAAAATCGATCGCAACAATCACTCGAGATAAAGCGTGATACATGGAGTTGAGCTAAGGTCAGAAAGTGAGAATTCATGATTTAACGGCGATTATGATGGGATGAAGACCAGGTTTACTTACGAGACGTAATGATGAAAGTGAATCAGTGACTGGATGGGTCGAATTCGCCTTTGGAAGCTCAGAGAATTGTTAATGGCAGTAGGAGGTTAGAGCAATGGAATGAGGAAGAAGTAGCGACCTAACAGTTTTATATGAGGCAAATATGGGAAAACAAATAGACACGCGTATTGGCACAAGTGTTAGGTCGCTCACGACCTAGCTAAGTCAGGTCGAAGCACGCGACCTACGACCTAGGCACGTACTTCGAGGGGCAAGTGTTAATTCCTCTTCATTAGCGACCTAAAACCTAAAGACATGGAGCGACCTAACTACAGGAATGGCATGGCAACTTAACTCATCAAGCGACCTAAAAGTATCTGCGACCTAAGGGAAGCACCGACTTACAGTGCTCTGCGACCTAAGGGAAGCACCGACCTATAGAATTCTGCGACCTATAGCACTCAAACGACCTAACTGTGTGCTCAGACCTAAGGAAGGCCGCGACCTAGCGAAACCCAGCGACCTAAGAGTAGCTGTGACCTAAAGTGTTGCGACCTAAGATTGTCTCGACCTAAAGGCAGCAGCGACCCAAAAAGGCCGCGACTTAAAAGTGAGTGCGACCTGAAGATGGACTCGACCTATGGAACTCCGCGACCTAACTATCCACCGACCTAAGAAGCTCCGCAACCTAAGGAAGGTCGCGACCTAAGGGACTCAGCGACTTAAGATTAACTATGGCTGCAGGAAAGTACTCACGACCTAGGTTAGGTCGCTAACGACCTAAATACCAGAATACAGAAGGCTATGCAATGCCACAAGGGGATAGGTCGCTCACGACCTAGGACTTGGGAAATCAGCATGCGTGAGGAAGGAAGGGCCAATACTCTTCAAGTCGACTACAACCTTACTTAGGTCGGTCACGACCTACGACCTTACTTAGGTCGGTCACGACCTACGACCTTATTCTGAAAAATGCCTATAAATATGATCCTAACTCCAACTAGAGGGGGACTTTTGGCTCATTCTCCTCAAGCGCCGTTACTCTGCTGCATTCCAAACCAATCCAACACTTAAAGCTCTCAAGACACGAAGAACGCTACAAACAACTTCGAGAAAAGATCACACACATCCAACATGGATTTGAAGACTCTAATCTCCATTGTAGTTTAGGCTACTTGTTCTAAGTGACTTGTAATTCAAAGTGTATTGTACTTGAAAAGAATTGTATCAGCTTGTAACGAGATCATCAATAAAAGTACTTAAAGTGGACGTAGGCTATACCCTTAAGCCGAACCACTATAAAATTGTTGTTGTTTACTGCTTTTCCGCTATTATCTGCTTGTAATCTGTTCCCGAGTTATCGGGTGGTGCTTTCACAACTATAACTCATACACCGGGGTGTTAGCGTTCAAATTTTAGCGTTAACAAGAGATATCAATCAATTCAAGGCATTTAATCATCATTTAATCATTCATAAGCAAGATGGATCATTTCCGAAATTAATTCAATTTATCTCTAGTTAAATTAAATACTAATCTTTTAATCACTTAGATTATCTTTACTTAATCATTAATTAATTACAAATCAATTAATTAATCATCTTTAATTATCCATCTTAATTAATCATCCTTGATTAATTATATTCAATTATGTAAAGTAATTATCCTTTTATTAATTACACAAATTAATCATCCTTAACAATTTACAGTAATGAATCTTTAATTACTTTCATTAATTTCATTAATTAATTACATTAGTTAATGATCCTTAATTAACTACTTCTATTATTCAGCCTTAATGAATCATAAAGAGTAATTGACCATCGTGTAATTACTTACCTTAATTAATTAACTCCTTAATTAATTATATTAATCCTTTAATTAATTCACTAAGTAATTAATTATTAATTACTTCTCCTAAGTAATTTACCTTTAATTACTTCCCATTAAGTAATTTCACTTCATTAATGACATTAAGTAGTTATGCTTTACCCATCATCAAGTAATTCTCTTTAATTAGTTAAAATTAATTAATTAGTTAAAATTAGCCACATTAACTTAATTAATTACACTGAGTAATTAATTACATTAATTACTTTATTAAGTAATTACACTTAATAATCCTCTTACTATTCAGTAATTAATCTCTAATTTCATTCATTACTTAATTATTCCTTAATTAATCTTTGATTATTTAGGTTAATCAGTCTTAAATTAAGTAATCAACTACCTTTAATTAATTAATCAGCCTTAAATTAAGTTATCCTAATTTAATTTCCTAAATTATTTATGTCAGTTAATTAAGTAATTATACTTTAATTACTTTTGTAAATAAAAAACTTGATTGAATTAAGATAAATCATTTACTACATTAAATTATTACCTACCATATATATTTAATTCTAGAACTTGAATTTGGTTTATTCAAAATCAATAAGCTTGGATTACTTAAAGTTAAATACGTTACACTTTATTCACATTTAAATTTCAATAATTACCTTGTATTTGAACACATTTATGAACCAAATACATGAATTAACTAAAACAATAGTTATATAAACCAAACCATTCTTTTCTAAATCAAAATTTAAAACTTTGAAAATCCAAACTGTTAAAACTTAAATTTGTTTAAAACACCATTCTCAAATTCAACATTCAAACAACTTCAAAACTGGATAAAAACTTTGTTTTAATTTAGTTTACTTTAAATTTTGAAATCCATTTTAGTTTAAAAAAGGACAAGATTTAAATCCTGGAAACAATGTTTACTCGAGACAACATAGCAAACCGGAGACAACGCGATCACATCTTCGAGACATACCCAAAAACACGAGAACTAAACCGAGTCCACACTCCTTCTCTACCAAACAACCCAGATATACCCATCACCTCTGTGCACGTGCACGTCGCTTCGGTCAACCCTGACCTCTTGTCGAGCCTACCCACCTATCGACGATCGCCACGTCGATCTACTTAGCCTCCAGTTCCGGCGAAATTGAGACTAACACGAAAACGAGTCCCTCAAATAAAACTGGACTGATCACCAGTCGACCAAAACTCCTTGCCGTTGACAAACTACGCCACGAGCAATCACGTCGATCATCTACAACCATGCCACGACATCCAGCTCCTATTTCCCCCTCATGCAAACCATCCCGGTCTACCACCCTCGCCGTTCCAGACTCACAAACGCCGACGACTACAACTCCTCACAAAACCCTATTACCAACTTTTCTGGCCACCACGACCAACAGAAAAATCATACTCCATTTTCTTGTGAACCCCGACACTACGACCACCTTCAAGCCAAACTTCGCCACACACTTCATCTTCGATCGACAATAGATGAAAAAAATCCCAAAATCAAACAATATAGAATATCTCCCTAAATTCCAAACTAGAAATTCCAATTTATATACCTCAATTCATGATTTGATACAACGGTTCGGCTTGCATAATCAAACATTAAAATTAACAAGTTTGATTTTGACCCATTTCTTGATTTTCACTGCAAATTTTAAAATTTTGAGTTAAATACTAATTGCATACCCTTGAATCTATTTTAAAATTTGAATTACATTATTAGAAACTTTTCCAGTTACATGCTCAAGCCTAAAATTAAATGAAAATGAAGATAAGAATTTTTTTTCCTCCCAAAACTGAAGCCTGAACAAGAGCAGAGGCTTTTCTATGCTTATCTACTAGCATATATAGGTATACAACTACCTTTGCATATTTTCATACACAGTTCATACATGAAAACATTGTTCATCAGGTTATTACACATCCATCACTCGGGCAATATATATAAATGAATAAGTTCAAACTGTTTTTAAAAGGAACAGTTTTACTCATCTGAACTTTGTACAGAGGAGATGTGGAAGTTGACTTTGGTTTTGAAAGCTGGGAAACTATCCTGGTTTTTGAATTAAATCTTGATCTAGAAATGCTTTAGTTTTCTGAAACTTGATTTGATAACTGATTCAATCTTGCTTTGATTTGTCGAATTTCAGCAGAAACTGATCTCCACGTTTTTTTTTAAAAAAAGTTGATGATTATAGTTGATTTCTTGAAATGATTTTGCTGTTAGAATTTACTTTCAAGCTTCAGAAATTCGATTTCAGGCTTTATTTTTGATTTGTATAATTTGTGTTACAGACTTGAAATGAAGATAACGGAAAAAAATGATAGAGAGGTATGGAGATATGTTATATAACTTAGCTTAATTTTTTTAAAATAATGAAAAAATAAAGGACACTTGTTCAATTGTCTTACAAATGTCATTAGCATGTTATAATCACTTTACACTTGTTAATTAATATGTCATTAACCTTACATGTGTCTTTGCATGAGAAAAATGATTTTTATATATATTTGTATTTAATTTCCTAATTTATAAACACATTTCTTAATCTATATATATATATAAAACCATTTAAAAGGAAACAATATAAAAAAACTATAAAAATCATATATAATATATTTAAAAATCCAAAATATATTTAAGATATATATACATATATCTCTTTTGAATTCCAAATTTAAATTCAAATTAAAATCCAATTGGAAATCAACTCACACAAATATATCTACTTAAACAAACACAAATTCAATTTGTTTGAAAATAATAATAATTCTATTTAAAATCTTCTTATACCCATATATATATATATAAATATAAACAACCATTATTATTTTTTCAAAAGATAGCTTGTCAAATTTTAAGTAATTATATTAGGAGATTATCAAATATATATGCAGAGATTTAAAATCCAATTTTTATTATATTTTCAAATTCACTTACATGACCAGATATCTTTCATTATCAGAATTTTAATATGTTCAATTGAATAAACTAGTTAATTATCCAATTACCGGATGTCCCAAAATCCGGGTTATTACATTCCTCCCCCTTTAAATCTTTTCGTCCTTGAAAAGGAACGAAGATAGAATTTATTTAATAACTTAAAACCAGATAATTTATTCGTTGATCATTTTTAAAATAATTTAAAATCTATATAATATTATATAAACTAGTTTTTATAAAAATAATTTTTATAACTCGATGTCTCAAGCAGTCCATCCTTATTCTCGTAGAAATTCAGTCATGTGTTGATCAGACGTACGACTGAAAATCTATAAGTACTTAGCAGACTCATTTTCAACACCTAGTGAAAATACTTAAAAAAACATTTTTACTAAAAAATATAGAAAACATTTTTGAAACTGAGGAAACATCTTTGGTGAGAATGCTTTGGAAATCATCACCCCCATCCATGGCGTAGTTAACCCGATGGTTACGTTGCCATCTCGGCAAAATCCATAGATAACTATAGGCACTCCACGCCCATCGATTATGCCATGGAACCCGCTACAGATCGCAGTTACATCAAAGGTTGTGTTGCCATCACAGCAAAAGTCCATGTAACTGTAGGCATCGACGCCCTCGAATTTCGTTGCCAAAAAACTAAAAATTCTCCACTCCCACTTAGGTCACATACTACATCAGCCATGTCCCAATGTAGCCTTAGGCACTCATAGCCTCTTAACTTCCGCTATGTCTTTATAGGTCGTAGTCTATTGATATAAAATCAAACATAGATTGTTGGCTCTCAGCAGCACACACGACTTTCGCTATATTACCATATATCGCAGTCTACCAATATAAAATCAAACGTAGACTGTTGGCTCTCAACGGCACACACAACTTTTGCTATGGTCTGCGGTAGATCGTAGTGACATCGAGTTAAAATGTCATCACGGCATTACCCAAATGCCTCTGTAGGCATCAACGCCCTTGACTTTTGTTACACACTACACACAATCCTCAAGAATAAGTTTGTCCGAACTCCACATAGGATCAACTTTAGAACCCCACTTAGGGTTCAAGGCAGTAACACCGTGTGGCACTCCTGAGAAGTTCGTTTCAAGGGAGCGCCTTTTCCCCTAGAGCAAATCTCAAAAAACTTTATACTATACTATAGTATCTTCCAAATCATACACCTAGTATGAATCTCATAAAAATCTCCTTTCTCAAAATCGATTATCCCAAAATCGATGATTCTCCAACTGGGCTTTTCCAATTTCCAAAATTGATTTTTCCCAACAATCAAAAGCCTTTCCAAATCCATAGGTTCCCAAAACCTTTTCCCAATATCATTCTCACAAGATCCTTTATATATATAGATATATATAACTTTGAAAACCCTTGGATCACTTCATACTTGTGTAAATTCCATTTTTTACACTTCAAATACTTTCAAAAACCTTTTTCTTCTTGCAATAGATTCAACAAGGGGAGTTTTATCTCATACAACGAAGATATATAACTTTATTTATTCCAAATCAAATATTAAATTTTGCTTACTCTTAGAAAGTTATTAACCATAACACTTACATATATAAAGTAATTTTCTATTACAGAAATATCCAATTTCCACTTTATTTCTTTATATATTTCACAAAATATGCTTTTCATTTCGAAAACCATTTTACAATTCTTATCCATAAATTCCCCAATATCAATTTCATTCAAATCCGTACGATGTACACATATCATCCGTACGCTATATCAATCTGATCGCTCACTCTCACACAATTTCACTTCCGAACTAGTAATGTCCACCGACTTTCTAGTGTGGACTCTGATATGGTTTTTTGATCATAAACCATCGTTCTCTTTTCTAAGGCTAACTATGATAAAGAATATCCAGAATCAATCAACAGTCCATATCCAGGTTTGCCGTCGAAAATCGAGTGAAAAATCCCAACTCGGATCGACGTACTATCTCGAAATTCTGTGCTCAGTCTGGATCAAATCACTATGCGAATAGAATAACTTACGTACACCCTACATATTTATCCTTATTAGTTATTGGCTAAATCAATTCCCATTCTATTCACATTCACTTTGATTTTCATTCACTTACTCACAACTGCCTAAATCCTTATTTGGACTATAACCTCAATTCCTATCTCAAATGGATATTTAATCATAATCAGTTTGAACTCTGTCTAGCTTAAATTTAGAAAATAGCTTGAATTTTTTTAAAGTAGATAAGTAGTTGAAATATAATTATTAGTTTGTAAACTAGCTTTAAAATAGTTAAGTATTGATAAAATAGTTAAATAATTTTAAAATAGTTATAAATAGTAATTAGTTATTGAAAAGTTAGAAAACAGTAATTAATTTACAAAACAATTGTAAAATAGTTAAATAATTTCAAAAATAATTATTAAAATAAGTGTAAAATAGTTTGGGGTTTAAAAAGAAAGGTTGTATATATAAATAGCTTGGAAAACCGGCTTATATTAAAACAATTTATATTGAAAATAGTCCAGTGCCAAACTATTCAATTCCCAATCTCCAGATCTCAAACCCATTTTGTGATCACACAAATTCTCAATTTATATCAACCATTTTAACTTCCCAAGTTATATCTCAATTTCGTCTTGAAATTTCCAATTCAGGTTGCTTACCCTAACTTATTTAACTTTCTCTTAAGTTAAATTCAATTTACTTAATCCAGCCAACCTTACCCAATTTGAATTTCCACTTCAAATTTTAAACTTCACATTAATAATCTTCACACTTATGAGTTCAGAAACTTTTTACTTTAGGTATCACATCTCATTCCAAATTTAAAACTCAAGATTTAGAGTTTATTTCAAACATCTTTGATATTATATGTGTTCCTAATATGTATGTATTATTTCCTTTACACACCAGGTTATCTTTAAATTTTGGACCACCTTTGGTTTTTAATTTAAAACAAATTTATTTAAATTTTCAAACAATTCTTGTTTGAAATCGGACCCTTTCATTCAAATACATTAAATAATATTATTTATTTCTTCTTTATCACTTTGAAACAATTTTCAAATTTCTGGTCCTAGATTTAAATCTTCACAATTTAGATCATCTTTGGTTCTAATTTATAAGTCATACTTACATAAATATTTTGCTTCTTTAAAACATTTAATTATTAAACGCAACAACCATTTACGATAATAACCATGATTATCATAACTGAAAACCAATTTATTACTATCTTATTCTGAAAATACTTCTATAAATTCAGAATTTTAATTTCAGTTTGGATCCAGTTCAAACTTATCTTTATTTAATTTTAATTTGGTTGTATTTCTATTACCACTTAATTCAATTCCAATAATTTAACAACCAATCACCTTAATATCTATTAGAAAGAAATATTGCTATATATATATATATATATGTATGTATGTATATCAAAATATACTCTCAAATAAAATCATTTAAAATCTTTATATAAGAAAATAACAAGTACGCTGTTAACTCCCCACTGCTAGCGACCTAACTAATGAAGCGACCTAGAAGTAGTTGCGACCTAAGGAGGCCACGACCTAAAAAAAATAGCGGCGACCTAATGATTATAACGACCTAAGAAAACTCCGCGACCTAAGGAAGGCTGTGACCTAAGAGATTCAGCGACCTATAGAACTCACACGACCTAACAGAGTGCTTCGACCTAAGGAAGGCCGCGACCTAAGGGATTCAGCGACCTAAGATCTCGAGCTATGATAACAGGAAGATACTCACGACCTAAGATAGGTCGCTCACGACCTGAGGACATTGCATTAGAAGGCCGCCTTTTCTATGTCGCTATTAGTAAGGTCGCTTACGACCTAGAACTTGTTGAAACGAGCTTGCATGTTCTCATGGAAGGGGGGCCAGTGCTTCTTAGGTCGGCTACGACCTACGACCTTACTTAGGTCGGTCACGACCTACGACCTAACTCCGAGCAAAGCCTATAAATACACCCCGAGCTCCAACTAGAGGGGGACTTTTGGCTCATTCATTTCAAGCGCCGTTACTCTGCTGCATTCTGAACTACTTTAGCACCTTCAAGGAACTTCACGAAAAAATCAAACATGTCCAATATGAGTTCAAAGATTTGGATCGATATTGAAGTTTAGGCTACTTGTTCTAAGTCACTTGTAACTCAAAGTGTGTTGTAATCAAAGTGTAACTGCATTGACTTGTAATCAAATCGTCAATAAAGATATTCAAAGTGGACGTAGGCTCTCTCTTAAGCCGAACCACTATAAGATTGCTATTGTTTACTGTTTTTTCACTATTATCTGCTTATAATCTGTTCCCGAGCTATCAGGTGGTGCTTTCACAATCTCACTTCATACACCGGGGTGTTAGCGTTCAAATTTTAGCGTTAACATTTTTTGGTGCTTTCACTGAGAACTGAACTCCGGTGAATTATCATCATTGCTTCACAGAGGTTTGTAGAGAGAATTTCCTTGAAAACCAGAAGTCTATCCGAGATTATGGCTCCTGGAAGGAAAAGTAGATCTGTCAGATCTGGGAATATTCAAGAGGGAACCTCCACTTCCCCTATATCGAATCAAGCCACTCCAGCTGTCGGAGTTACAAAGGCAGAGCTGGATGCTGCAATCTTAGGGCTGAACCAACAGATAAATGCCCAAAATGCACAATTCGAGGCTCAGAATGCCAAGAATGCCCTAATTCTGAATAGGTTGAACGATTTGCTTGGGGCAAACCGTCAACCGGCAGGTAATGAAAGGAATTTTGCTGGCAATATTCATGATGCTGAAGAAAGGAATGCTCCTGAAAGGGCTGCTAGTCCCTTTGAACAAACACTTCCTGAAGTTGGTGGATCTAGAACTCGACATGATGAGGAGTATCTTTCTGGGATGGTCCGACAAATCATGAAAGAGAGTATGCAGAGGGTTGAGAACGAGAAAGAATGGGGTTTTTCCCCAAGTAAAACTCCATTTACTGAGAAAATCTTAAAGGCTGAATTCCCAAGGAAGTTTGTCCCTCCAACCATTCCAGCTTACAAAGGAACAAGTGATCCGAATGAATTCTTGTATAAGTATGATTGGCACATGACAGGTGCCAGGGCTTCTGATGAAGTAAAGTGTCGATATTTTCCTGTATACCTGGAAGGTGTAGCTCTGCTTTGGTTCACCAAGCTGCCAGTCCGATCTATCGATCAGTTTTCTGACTTGACCCGGAAGTTCAAGGAGCAGTTCAGGCTATATGCTTCAAAAGCCAAGGATATCATGTCACTTTCGAGTTTGGAACAAAATCCAGGTGAATCTATCAGATCTTTCTTGAATCGCTTTAACATAGCACTGGCTGAGGTAGACAATGCAGAGCCAAGAATGATATTGATTTATCTGATGAGGGCTATTGACAAATCGAGCGAATTTGGAAAGTGGCTAAACATGAAGGAACCAAATTCCCTTGAAAATTTTTATAAAAAAGCGGATGAATTTATACGCTTGGAGAGCTGTCCTGTACCGGTAAAGGCAGTACTGGAAAAAGCTGAAGATAGCACTGTTGCTCCACGCAAGAATGAATCTGTAGGGCAAAAAAGGGAAAATAACAATGGGAAGAAACAGAGTAATCTGAAGAAGCCCCGATCCTTCAAGCCATCAGAGTATACTCCTTTATCAGACACGCCGGAGCGTATCTACCTTGCCACTAAAGATTCTGTTGATTTTCCTAAACCTCTTCCTCTGAGAACTGGGAAAAAGGCTATACAGAGTGGCAAGTTCTGCCGCTTTCATAATCAACCCGGTCATGAGACCGACGAATGCCGCCAGTTGAAAAATCTAATTGAAGAGTTGCTAAGGGAAAACAAGCTGCAGCAATTTGTGAAAAGGAATAGCAACAATCCTGCTTCGCCTAGTCAGGGGCAACAAGCTCCTGCTCATCAGCCTAGGACAGGTGAGAAGGCTGCAGGGCATGAATCTGGAAGGCCCATTATCAATGTCATTACAGGAGGACCTCACCCAGCAGGCAGAAGCTGGGGTGAGATGGAAAGGTATACCCGAGCTTTGAAGTATGTACCGACCGAGGAAGATGTATTCGTTTTGGAAGGTGCTATGCCCATGAAGTAACAAAGAACTTTCGATGATGATATTGTGTTCAAAGCTAGGGATTCCGCAGGTATTGAAGCTCCTACCTTGGATCCCTTAGTCATCTCGGCTGGTATCGGGCCAACTATTGTCAAAAGAGTTCTCATTGATTGTGGCGCATCCTGCAATATCCTCTTCAAGAAAACGTTAGACCAAATGAAGATCGCTATGGCTGATGTGCAAGCCTCATCGCATAAAATCGCTGGTTTCACTGGGGAGCCAAAGCAGCCGGTAGGAACCATTGACTTGTTTGTGGAACTTGGAGAAGGAGAGAGAAAAGTGGTCCGCAAGCAAACTTTTGTGATTGTCGACGAATTTTCTGCTCACAATGCTTTCCTTGGCCGTCCAACTCTCGCAGCATTCAAAATTGTCCTGGCCCCGTGGTGCCTCACCATTAAATTTCCCACAGATAAAGGAATGGGAGTCATAAAAGGGGATCAAAATGCGGGGCGGGAATGTTATCTAACAGAGCTACGAGAAACCAGAAAAGGAGAAATGGGAAAGAATGCGGCAGCCCCAGTCCGCATCAAAGAACCAGCCTTGTAGCAATTACAGGGCGGACCCTGCACTGGCGAACACAGCGGAGCAAGGAAAGAGATGGATCCTAGAAAAGTCAGTGCAGGGGAAAATAGAGTGGTACCAGTGGAAACAACAATACCAATACCTGTTGACCTAAAGGACCCAAACAAGGTGTTGAATGTGGGTTCACAACTTAATGCGTCAATTCAGAATATCTTAATATCTTTTTTAAAGGCAAATTTGGATGTTTTTGCTTGGACTCATGCCGATATGTGCGGAATATCCCCAGAAGTTGCAGTACACGCTCTAAATATTGATCCAAAATTTACACCTGTGAAGCAGAAAAGGAGAACTCAAGGTCCAGAAAGGTCCGCAGCATTAAAAGAAGAAGTTGATCGGCTCATGGAGAATAATTTTATCAAAGAATCTACCTATCCGAATTGGGTTTCGAATCCAGTGCTGGTTAAGAAAGGCAACGGAAAATGGAGAGTATGCATCGATTTTTCAGATCTAAACAAGGCCTGCCCCAAAGACTACTTCCCATTACCCAGAATCGATCAACTGGTAGACGGAATAGCGGGACACGAATTGTTATCTTTCATGGATGCTTACTCCGGATACAACCAGATCCCGATGCATGAGCCAGATCAGGAGGACACAAGCTTTATCACTGACATTGGTCTTTACTGCTACAGAGTTATGCCCTTCGGGTTGAAGAATGCAGGGGCAACATACGAAAGACTTGTTAATGCTATGTTCAAACCGCAATTAGGCAAGACTATGGAAGTCTACGTCCACGACATGTTAGTAAAGTCTAAGAAAGCAGTGGATCACATAGAATACTTAGCGGACATGTTCGCATATAATGACCCACAATATTCACACAACTATAATATTGTGATTCAAACAAGTATAAAGTATTGAAGTATATTTGTGCACATTTGGACTTGGGGGTAAATTTGTAATTCCCCAATGGTTAAAACCCTAGCCGTGAATGGATTAAAAAAAATAAAAATAAAAAAAAGAGAAGAAAAGAAAAGAAAGATGTGGCCGGCTGTTTTTCATTTTAACTTTCTCGTTTCAAAACAAAAATAAAATGGCCGAAGCCCTAGAAATCAGATTGGGGGGAAAATTATTTTTGCCGTATCAAATGGCGCTGGATTCGTGAGAAAAAGGGGGAAAGCTAAGGCAATATCTAGGGGATCGACATCTCATATAGCTACGTGAGTGTTCTTAATCATGATTTGGCAATAAGACCTATCTCAGGCAGCCGTGGTTATATTTTCGTAAATTAATTTGTGTGTATGGATGCTTTGCGTGTATTGATGCTTGTTAATGATTGTTTGATCTTGGTTGCTTGCGTGTTCATATATTGGTGATGATTAAGTCTGATTATGATCATATCTGTACTGAGATGATATTTATTCACTATTAAGTCACGGTACACTGATTTAACACTTGTATTACTGCCAAATGAATTGCTTAAGCACACTCATACCAGACGTATTATGTCTGACCCTGTTGATTGTCTCGACAATCTCCTGGGGTGTCTCATTCAACGAGGCAGTTCGGGATGATGTTTTTACAGGTTGCTATGCACATATTGATGAGATGATGACTTAAGAGATGGAGTTAGAACGATTTATACTGCATATAGATGATATGAAGAAAGTATTTAAGTATTTTCATTGTCACTTCATATGTATTGCTGAACTAAAATATGTATGTAATGCCATGAACAGCGAACCATTATGTGTTAGATTGATTTGTATATAATCTTGAAAACTGTATTGTCTTATGTGTAATTGCAAGTTGAAACTGAAACACTTGGATTATTCAGTTCTTTATATTATTTTTTCCTGAAATCTGTATTTGGAGAAATACTGGTGTCAAGGCAGTATACACAAGTGTTTACACTTGTGTATATGTGCAGACCCATAGATCTGCTGAGTTTTGTGATTTAAAGGATTTTTATGGATTTTGTTCAAGTTTCCTTTCAGAAGTTTTGGGAAAAACTTTTATAAACTTATCTTGATGGATTATTTCCATATTTATGCACAAGCATATATGGGTCTGGAGTTTGATTTTTGTATGTAATTTATCACATCTGAGAACGTATATATATATTTATTTGTTTTGGCAAGTTGAATGCCTTGAATGTGAAAAGCAAAGATGAGATATATATACATTTTTCCTCTATGTTATGGTCTTTTCTGAGTTCAAGTTACTTAGTCCTGTGATATTTGATTTTTGATGAGATATTTTATATTTGATATTTGCTATTTGATATTTGATATTTGATCTGTGAAAAGCAAAGATGAGATATTTGATGCCGCAAATCTTTGAAGGAAAGGTGGATTGTTTTGATGCTTTCAAATGCATTATGATTTTTGGGAAATGAAATTTTTATGCTAAGTGGCTGTTGCTATTCGAATCTGTATATAGCATATAGCTAATATATGTTCATGTGATAGATTCTTGAATTATATTGAGCACTTGCCATATAAATTAAAATACGTGCATGCCTTCACTTTACATTTCTAAAATGAATAAACACAGTTTTGGATAAGTTTTGCAAAAGAAAGTAAACTATTTCATATTCATAAGTATTCTAGAAATGGATTACAAGTCTATGTATTATCTTGAGATTTTTATAATAGGAACTTGTTAGTTTCCAATTGTTTGTGTTAAAAATATTGGTATGATGCAGAATAGCTTTTGTTCTTGCATCAGTGACATGTTTTGTTTTAAAGAAGGATAGTTGATGTAAATTCATCTTTTATGTCGGAATATAACTTGCATAAATGAGAAAGAGGAAACTCGATGACCTCATTTTTATATAGTTGGATTGGTGATCTTTTGTTTATACATATAATTATTAATATTTTGTTGGTGCCAAGGCTTCATTGCCTATTCATTAATACCATTGCTTGAGCTTGTGTGTTGGCGAGGCCGTGCACACATGTATTTATATGTGTGTGTACGCGCAGCCACACCTATAATTGTGTTATAGCAAGAGTTGAGTCAAGTAAAGGATCTCTATGATTTTTATGATATAATCAGGAATTCTGATGTTTCCTGTCTGCTTGTGTATCTTTTGTGCCATATTGCAAATAATTTTCATAAGAAGGAAATGGGTTTATCTTTATATGAAAATGCTATGTGTGAATGCTTTAGCTAATTCTTCTTAACTCTGATTTAATAACTAAAGAGATTGGTATATCTTCATATATACTAATCTATGTTTTCAGAATACACCAATATTTCTATATTGGTAATAGTGGATCCTGGTTTTGGTTTTGAAGGTAGATGACCATGTGTTTTCATTTAGCATATATTTCTTTATGCAAAATAAAAAAAAACAAATTAGCCCATGATTTGGCCACTAGAAAAGTAGGGTCTTCTCATTTGGTATCAGAGCTATGTTGGTAGAGAACATAGCAAAAAAAAAAAAATTCATTTGTGTGAATTTATTTGTATTGACTGCTTTGGTTGCATTGTTTGAATTGATTACTTTGGATGATTTATTTGGATTACATCAATGTTAATGATGTTTCTCCTTTCTACTACTTTGTTTTGAAAATTGTTTAATCAATCAAATAACCTGATTACAGAAATGAGTTTATGACTCAGTTTTTATAAGGAAATAATTTGATTAATTTACTGAGAAGTAGGGTATTGAATAATAATGGATTAGGCAGTATGAACAGAGAGGTTTATGCTCATGTCTAGTTCATTTAAATTTGCTATGAACAAAGAAGTATTATGAAAATTATTTAAATTTCTGAAGTGGTTATTATGGATGAGATGGATGTTTGTTTGTGCATTTCTATTTGGAGTTTTGTATGTCAGATTTCCAAGTTAAAATGGTTTGAGCATTTTTATTATTCTATTCTTATTATTGTCAAGTATGGATTTAAATTATTTAGAACATAGGCAGCAAGATAGAAATCTGGCTCATGCTTATTTTCTAAATAATAAGTTATGAGGTTTTATGGGTTTTTGGTGAAATTTTCTTAACAAACACCTCTGTCCATATCTTTACAATAATACAGTAGAATCATGAATGCCTAAATTATTTTGGAAAGCCCACAAACCTATTGTAAATCTCTGTAGTAAGAAATTTAAAATGAGGGAATTTGAATTTATAAATGTTTTCTAATATAAGAAAAGTTGGATTAAGACACCTATGTTTATATCTGATCTAAAAGATGGCTAAAATTACAGTTTTACTTCTTTGTGGACTTAATGGATGTTTCTTTGTTTCAATATAGATGGTGTATTTATTTACTTTGATTTAAATCTGAAATCACCACTGTTACACCATAACTAATAAGTATATGTTTGAGAACTTGATAAACACCATAATGAGCTGATGCAAGTGATGTTGATATTTGGTAAAATTTCAAATAATAAAAAATATAAATATCAAATGCCAGTATCAATTGCAATAGGTCATTATATGAATAAACATTGAAAAGTGAATTGTCTGATTTGGATGCATAATTGTTAAGCTGCATTTCTTGAATATGTTTGATAACTGCATATAACTTTGTGATGGAAGTTTATAAAATAGGTCCCTTAGAGGAAGATAAAAATTTCTTATGAATATAACCTAAAAAAAAATGGATTATATAATAATTACAGTCAAGTGTGATCTAAGATTGGTTAAGTACAAGGCAGTAAAAGGAGGGAAGTTCTTTTGCTTATGTCTTGTATTTAATAAGGGGATAAGAGTGCAATGGTTTGACCATGTGCTGAGCTCTAGTTGCCTAAGTATTTCCTCAAAAAAAAAAATATATACACATATAAACATCTCTGGTCACATGTTGATTGTAATATAAAATATGAAAAACATAAGAATTCTCTGATATGCAAAATCCTTGTGCTTTACCTGCAAGTTCATATAGCCCAATGACATAAGTGAAGACAAAAGGAACACTTATAGCTACTTATGATTAGGTGTATGTTAGTTTTATATGAATGAAAATAAGTTTTGTTAACCACATATGTGTTGGATGAGTTTCTTTGTGGTGATATAATCTATGTGAAATGTTTTGATGCCTTGCTGGTTGTTAGATTTGGTTCTTATGACCTCCATGTTCACTATTTTAATGCCAGTAACAATAACCTGAACAGTTTATATTGCTTTAAATAATATGGATGTGAAACCTTTGTGGACAAGATTCACTGGAAAAAAATATATATAAGTTGACTGCAAGTATCTTGTTACTGGGAACCCCAGTGATATTTTATCTCCTAAAATATTTGATCTATGTTTTAGTCAAAGGCCTGTCTCTGAACAAAAAAAAATTGACTTGAAATGATATACAGATGTGATTAATTGATTGTTGAAATGTATGAATGGATGACTGTTTCATGGATGCATGAAAACTGTTTGCATTTACTGGTTATGTACATAAAGATTTTTGAACATGAGACAGTATAGTTGAGACCTGCACACATGAAAGGAAAACTTAGTAATTAAACTAAGGAATTGGGTCACCTCTATCAGGTTGGGTATGAGGGAAGTGGGTATGACATAGTGGTTGGCTTGCATCAAGGGTGGGGTGTGAGTTTGCACATGGCATGTTCATGTCCAAATAGCTTGTAGTGTGCTGGAAATCAAACAGATGTTCCAGGCAGTGTGCACCAGTGCAACCATGAATGTGATATTGGAGCTTAAAAAAAAATAATAATAAAAAATAATAATATTAATAATAATAATATGAAATGAACCTACAAGCAGAAGTGATTAGGCTAGGGGTATGGTGAGTTCTGGTATGCAGGCTCAGTTTTGATGCCTTAGCTCTATGTTGTGGGTTTTGCTTGTTCATATTTATGAGATGTTTGTGTGATTTGGGTGATGGTTGTTATGAATTCTTGAAATAAGAATTTCTGCTAAGATACTTGTTGGATGATTTCTGATGGCAAGCAATTAGTTGATGTTTTTATAGATGTCTGGTTTTCTTTTTGGAACCAAAAAAAAAAAAAAAATATACCAGTATTAAGTGGTTGTTTGTTGTTTGTATTGATTGAGTATTATTTGTATAAACTTAATTCATACATATGTTTATGATATTTTACTTTGATTGCCAAGAATGGGGTCTGTTTTGGATTAAAAATTCATTTAAATAAAGACAGATTGTATAAGGGTATTGATCTCTATTTTGATTTGCATATAGATGATATGTTTTGCCTGAAGATGGTGTGTATAGCCATGGATGAATGAGCATTACATTTAAAATGACTTCAATATGAATCATGTGAAGGAATGCATTTGTAAGCAATATATAACTTGATGACAAAACCTATAAACTGTTACTGAATTAATAATTGTTTAGTTCTGGTTGAGTAAGCTTGGTGTATAAATATGTTTGAGACATTAGAAATGCTTTGAAAAGCAGAAAGTAAATTCTGTATTGATTCTAAAATGTACTAAACCAATTTTCCAATAGGGTTTAGTTTAAAACTGAATGTGAACACTATTATGATGAATGCAATGGCACTGTTTCCTTCTCTCATTTGTACACTGCCATATGTATGCATATTCACTTCATCCTATGTGCACCCCTGAGTTACACTGTATGCATAGATTTAGTCCAAACACTGTTGCATCTGAAATATGCTGTTGCACTTGAGATTTTAGACTTGATTTTGCTGTTTGCATGCAGTGGCAGTTCTATATACATATATGTCCATGTACTTGAAATAACTTGATGCTGTACACTTGTGCTTTGTGTTGATCACTTCTGTTGTTGTCATTTTGTGTTGTTGCCTTGCATTTGCCAAGTCTATGTGTAAGTTCCACACATCCATCTGAAGTTGCTGTTTTCAAATGCACTGAGTTGTGGAATATGTTGCTTTCTTATTTATGTGCTGTCTGTATGACAGTTGCAGTTACCCTTGTGCTGGTTCATTTGATGATGAAACATGTTGATTGAAATTTGCTGGTGCACTCGAGTTGGCAAGGCAGTGCACACGTGTATATTTATACATGTGTGTATTGCAGCCACTCCGCAAAAATCTAATGAATATTTGGGATGCTAAAACGAGTAAGAGTGAATTGTGAGGACACAATTCCAAAAAGGTGGGGTATTTGTAATGACCCACAATATTCACACAACTATAATATTGTGATTCAAACAAGTATAAAGTATTGAAGTATATTTGTGCACATTTGGACTTGGGGGTAAATTTGTAATTCCCCAATGGTTAAAACCCTAGCCGTGAATGGATTAAAAAAAATAAAAAATAAAAAAAAGAGAAGAAAAGAAAGATGTGGCCGGCTGTTTTTCATTTTAACTTTCTCGTTTCAAAACAAAAATAAAATGGCCGAAGCCCTAGAAATCAGATTGGGGGGAAAATTATTTTTGCCGTATCAAATGGCGCTGGATTCGTGAGAAAAAGGGGGAAAGCTACGGCAATATCTAGGGGATCGACATATCATATAGCTACGTGAGTGTTCTTAATCATGATTTGGCAATAAGACCTATCTCAGGCAGCCGTGGTTATATTTTCCGTAAATTAATTTGTGTGTATGGATGCTTTGCGTGTATTGATGCTTGTTAATGATTGTTTGATCTTGGTTGCTTGCGTGTTCATATATTGGTGATGATTAAGTCTGATTATGATCATATCTGTACTGAGATGATATTTATTCACTATTAAGTCACGGTACACTGATTTAACACTTGTATTACTGCCAAATGAATTGCTTAAGCACACTCATACCAGACGTATTATGTCTGACCCTGTTGATTATCTCGACAATCTCCTGGGGTGTCTCATTCAACGAGGCAGTTCGGGATGATGTTTTTACAGGTTGCTATGCACATATTGATGAGATGATGACTTAAGAGATGGAGTTAGAACAATTTATACTGCATATAGATGATATGAAGAAAGTATTTAAGTATTTTCATTGTCACTTCGTATGTATTGCTGAACTAAAATATGTATGTAATGCCATGAACAGTGAACCATTATGTGTTAGATTGATTTGTATATAATCTTGAAAACTGTATTGTCTTATGTGTAATTGCAAGTTGAAACTGAAACACTTGGATTATTCAGTTCTTTATATTTTTTTTCCTGAAATCTGTATTCGGAGAAATACTGGTGTCAAGGCAGTATACACAAGTGTTTACACTTGTGTATAGGTGCAGACCCATAGATCTGCTGAGTTTTGTGATTTAAAGGATTTTTATGGATTTTGTTCAAGTTTCCTTTCAGATGTTTTGGAAAAAACTTTTATAAACTTATCTTGATGGATTATTTCCATATTTATGCACAAGCATATATGGATCTGGAGTTTGATTTTTGTATGTAATTTATCATATCTGAGAACGTATATATATATATATATATATATTTATTTATTTGTTTGTTTTGGCAAGTTGAATGCCTTGAATGTGAAAAGCAAAGATGAGATATATATATATTTTTCCTCTATGTTATGGTCTTTTCTGAGTTCAAGTTACTTAGTCCTGTGATATTTGATTTTTGATGAGATATTTTAAATTTGATATTTGCTATTTGATATTTGATATTTGATCTGTGAAAAGCAAAGATGAGATATTTGATGCCGCAAATCTTTGAAGGAAAGATGGATTGTTTTGATGCTTTCAAATGCATTATGATTTTTGGGAAATGAAATTTTTATGCTAAGTGGCTGTTCCTATTCGAATCTGTATATAACATATAGCTAATATATGTTCATGTGATAGATTCTTGAATTATATTGAGCACTTACCATATAAATTAAAATACGTGCATGCCTTCACTTTACATTTCTAAAATGAATAAACACAGTTTTGGATAAGTTTTGCAAAAGAAAGTAAACTGTTTCATATTCATAAGTATTCTAGAAATGGATTACAAGTCTATGTATTATCTTGAGATTTTTATAAAAGGAAATTGTTAGTTTCCAATTGTTTGTGTTAAAAATATTGGTATGATGCAGAATAGCTTTTGTTCTTGCATCAGTGACATGTTTTGTTTTAAAGAAGGATAGTTGATGTAAATTCATCTTTTATGTCGGAATATAACTTGCATAAATGAGAAAGAGGAAACTCGATGACCTCATTTTTATATAGTTGGATTGGTGATCTTTTGTTTATACATATAATTATTAATATTTTGTTGGTGCCAAGGCTTCATTGCCTATTCATTAATACCATTGCTTGAGCTTGTGTGTTGGCGAGGCCGTGCACACATGTATTTATATGTGTGTGTACGCGCAGCCACACCTATAATTGTGTTATAGCAAGAGTTGAGTCAAGTAAAGGATCTCTATGATTTTTATGATATAATCAGGAATTCTGATGTTTCATGTCTGCTTGTGTATCTTTTGTGCCATATTGCAAATAATTTTCATAAGAAGGAAATGGGTTTATCTTTATATGAAAATGCTATGTGTGAATGCTTTAGCTAATTCTTCTTAACTCTGATTTAATAACTAAAGAGATTGGTATATCTTCATATATACTAATGTATGTTTTCAGAATACACCAATATTTCTATATTGGTAATAGTGGATCCTGGTTTTGGTTTTGAAGGTAGATGACCCTGTGTTTTCATTTAGCATATATTTCTTTATGCAAAATAAAAAAAACAAATTAGCCCATGATTTGGCCACTAGAAAAATAGGGTCTTCTCATCGCAGTCCTCCGAAAATACGGAATGAAGCTCAATCCTTTGAAATGTTCCTTTGGAGTGGAATCCGGCAAGTTTTTAGGTTTCATCGTGAGCGCAAGGGGCATCGAGGCTAGTCCATCTCAAATTACCGCCTTAAAGAAAATCAAAGCTCCTAGAACAAAGAAGGAATTGCAAAGTCTTAATGGAAAAGTCGCCGCCTTGAGTCGGTTCATTTCCAAAGCCACAGATAAATGCATCCCATTCTTTGATGCCCTAAAGAAAGGAAAGAAAAACTTCGATTGGACTCCCGAATGCCAAAAAGCCTTTGATGAATTGATTCGCCATATGGAAACGCCTCCAATACTTTCTAGGCCTGGCGATGGCGAGGATCTTCTTATATACTTAGCAGTATCATCTCATGCTTTAAGTGCAGCGCTGACACGGGAAGACAAGAGGATTCAACATCCAGTTTACTATATCAGCAAAAGACTCACTGGGGCAGAGATGAATTACTCTAAGTTGGAAAAACTCGCCTATTGCCTACTAATTGCATCTAGAAAGTTGAGGCAATATTTCCAAGCTCATCCTATCAGAGTCCTCACTGATCAACCTTTAAAGCAAGTCCTGTTTCGCCCTGAGGCTTCGGGTCGTCTTCTAAAGTGGAATATTGAACTCAGTCAATATGACATCACTTATCATCCCCGAAAAGCAATCAATGGACAGGCTTTAGCGGATTTCATCGCAGAATTCACGGATAAGGGTAATGGTGAGGAGGAAACGATCAACGATTCCCCAATACAATGGAAGTTATATGTCGATGGCGCGAGAAACGACTACTGTTCTAGAGTCGGAGTTGTACTTGAGACCCCTGAAGGTCGATCATTATGCTATGCACTAAGATTGGAATTTCCTTCAACAAACAATGAAGCAGAATACGAAGCCCTTATCGCTGGCTTAAGGATTGCTAAAGAATTAAACATCCGAGCGTTACAGATCTTCAGTGATTCTCAGCTTATTGTATGCCAAGTCAAAAAGGAATTCCAAGCGAAAGGGGGAAATCTGCCTGCCTACTTGTCAAAGGCTTGGGAACTTCTATGTGACTTCGATCACCACACGATAAACCATATTCCTCGAGAACAAAACATCAAAGCAGATTCTCTCGCAAAGTACTCTAGCACCGACGAAGCTCAATTTCTGGGGTTAGTCCCAGTAGAAGTTCTGTCGGCACCGAGCATTAATGAGATGGACATTGATTGGATCATGAGTATGTCTCAAGAGCAAGAATCATGGATGACTCCAATAACAGAATATCTGCTCAATGGCTCTCTACCAGGGAACTCAAAAGAACGACAAAAGCTACTGAGAAAAGCCTCTCGATATATAATCCAGGATGGCCGATTATACAGACGGGGATTCTCAATGCTATTACTTCGATGTGTATCCAGGGAAGAGTCCAAAACAATCCTAGCGGAGGTACATGGAGGAGAATGTGGTGATCATTCAGGAGGCCAAACATTAGCAAAGAAAATTCTCCGATACGGATATTTTTGGCCAGAAATTAATCGAGATGCTGCAAGCTATTCCCGAACGTGTGACAGATGCCAAAGATTCGCTAAAATTCCTAGAACACCTTCTACTGAACTCACACAGATGGTCAGTCCATGACCATTTGCAATTTGGGGAGTGGATCTCATTGGACCACTACCAATTGCCAAATCTGGAATCAAATATGCCATTGTTGCTGTAGATTATTTCACTAAATGGGCTGAAGCTGAACCATTGGCTACTATCACCTCTAAAAAGATTATAAACTTTGTGACTAAAAATATCATTTGCAGATATGGTGTGCCTCAAAAAATAATTACAGATAATGGTACTCAATTTGAAAGTGAAGAATTTCAAGATTTTTGCAAGCGATTCAAAATCCGGAAAAGCTTCTCAGCAGTGGCTCATCCGCAGGCAAACGGGCAAGTGGAAGCCGTGAACAAAATTATTAAGTCAACCATCAAGAAGCAACTTGAAAGAGCAAAAGGTGGTTGGGTCGATAAGCTACTACTGGCACTATGGGCATACAGAACCACTCACAAAACTGCGACTGGACACACCCCGTTTTCATTGGCATACGGGTCAGAGGCAATGATTCCGGTAGAAATAGAGGTCCCTTCACATAGAAGAATCCATTTCAATCAAGCATAAAATGAAAAGCTACAGCTTGAAGCGCTAGATCTCCTTGATGAAAAAAGAGATGAGGCTAATCTCAGAATTGCAGCTCATCAGCAAAGGACAGCCAGACATTTCAATTCCAAAGTTCTCCAATGCAGCTTTGAGATTGGAGACCTAGTCCTGAAGAGAATTATGACAGCGACAGGTGTGTTTGGGCCAAATTGGGAAGGACCATATGTCATAGGTCAGAAGCTTCTTGACGGCACATTCAAACTCACTACTGTTGAAGGAGATCAAATTCCAAGGGCATGGAATAGCAATCACTTGCGTCCATACTTTACTTGAAAATTTTGTTGAAATATTGTAAAAAGAGTCATGAATGTATGATTCTTGTAATTAAAGGCAATTGTAAAACTGATGCAAGTAAATAATGAAAGAATATAAAGTGGATGTAGGCCCAATTTCCTGGCCGAACCACTATAAATCTTGTGTTCCTTATTATTATTACATGTTTGCTTTATTTTCGATATAAAAAGTACATAGAATGTATTGCTGAAATGTCGATTTAAATTTTTGCAGACAATGGAAGTGAAACTTGCACATAATAAGACCAAGCGATTCTCGCCAAATTTAGAGTCACAAAAGCCCCGAATTCAAATCCTAGATAGGAAGTACTTCAATTGAACGGCCTATGATTTCGACAGAAACGGGCCTTTGCTAATAAGTTGAGATCGTTTAAACAAACAAACATCCAATTAAGAAGCTAATGCCCGTTCTCACGAACTTGCCTGACAATGAAGTACACTTCCTTGGATTAAACAAATTACTTGTAAGAAAAGGGAATGAAAGCTTTAAAAAAAAAACAGAGGATCGCTGAAAAGGCATAAGCAAGTGGACAAGGGCAACCAAAGCCATCATCGGCAGCACAAGTACTCTTCGGAGGCACAACTCTTCGGAGGATAAAGACCTCTAATGCGTCATACGCCACAAAAAAGAAAGTTCTCTACTCAACAAAAAAGATTGGAGGAGTCATGACCCTCCAACCATGAGAGAGTAACTTCCAGGCGATGAAAACCCTCTCTGAGGCACATTTCACCAGGAGTTGAAGTGTAACAACCGCTCTTCGGAATTTCACTTCACCAGAGTTGAAATGCAAACAAAATAAAAGCCCTCTTCGGAGGCCCATTTTCACCAGGAGTTGAAGTGTCACGACCGCACTTCGGAATTTCACTTCACCAGAGTTGAAATGCAAACAAAATAAAGACCTCTTCGGAGGCACATTTCACCAGGAGTTGAAGTGTAACAACCGCTCTTCGGAATTTCACTTCACCAAAGTTGAAATGCAAAACAAAATAAAGACCTTTCTGGAAGTCCACGTTTCACCGAGATTGAAATAAAACTTCCAAGTGTTGAAACGTGAAAAGGCTTTCTTCGAAGGCACAACTCTTTGGAGGTACACGTTTCACCAAGATTGAAATAAAACTTCCAAGTGTTGAAACGTGAAAAATCACTCCTCAGAGGTACAACCCCCTCCCGGAGACACAATCAAGAAGAAAGACCTCTTCGGAAGCCCACGTTTCACCGAGATTGAAATAAAACTTCCAAGTGTTGAAACGTGAAAAGGCTTTCTTCAAAGGCACAACTCTTTGGAGGTACACGTTTCACCAAGATTGAAATAAAACTTCCAAGTGTTGAAACGTGAAAAATCCCTCCTCAGAGGTACAAATTTCTATTTAAAAAAAAAAAATCCTCATCATGAGCGTACTTTAACTTTCAAAGGAAGAGTGATTTACCTATTCTAGAAAATAACCTTCCTCAAAAAAAAGGAAGAAAGTTAAAGTACCCTTCAGAGGCCCGCTTTACCACATAGAAGAATTCACTTGGCAAAATGCGTACATAAGCAAAAGAAAAAAGTGATTTCTTCGAAGGACAAAGCGTAAAAACTTATATGAAGGAAGTTGTACTCTACGAAAAATTTCTTCAAGAATGAAGTAATTATTCTTCAGAAAATAAGAGTGCAAATCCCCTCAAAGTATAAAATATTGCAGCAAGCTTATGGTATGGGGGCAACATGGTATAGTTACATACAAAATGGTATAGCTACATCGGTAAAGTACGCTCAAACAACATACCACAAGCTCACCGCAATATCATATAAATAAACTTGTGCAAAAATGAATAATAAATGCATTCTCAAATTCAAACAAGAGTCTGTACAAATAAAGGATCATTTTATTCAATTGTATTGCAGATACAAGTTTCAAAACAAAAAGCAGGGGCCGATACCCGCACAATTCTCGACCAGTACATGCAAAAGACAAGAAGCTAAAAGCTGAAATCTTCATTTCCTCTTGCCACCTTTGGACCCTTTACCCGGCCGAATGATTAGCTTTTCAGGTCGGTCTGTAGGCATAAGGGAAGAAGGGGAGGGAGGTGCAACCGTTGCAACTTCCGGTTCCTCTTCAGTAGCAATGATTTTCTTCCCCCTCCTCTTCGACGTTTCGTGCTTCTTTCTCTTCTTCGAAGAAGACTCACTCCCTGGAGTAGCAAGAGCAGACAAAATTATGTCATCAGAAGGAGTCCGCTCCAGAGATATCTCACCTCTCTCAAGTCCTTTGTCTTTCTGCTCTTGCGAAGCGATAGGGTCATCTAAGCCATGAAGAGCCTCTATTTGCTCCTCTTGTGACCCGGGCTGTGAAGCAGAAGGAGGGGCCACCTGAAGAGACGGTGGAAGGATAACCGGAGGAGGCAAAGTTTGCACAGCACTCGATGTTTCAACTGCAGAAGAAGAGAAATTAAAAATATTAGTATCTCCCGAAAAGAAGGGAGATATGGGTTCATCAAGATTCAAGAAGTAATCGAGAAGCTCATCAAACTTTTGAGGAACAAGCAGGCAATCCACCTGAATCGGACCATTGTCAAAGTTACCTGAAGATATTTGCTTCGTTAGTTCAATCTCATAATCCAGGGCTTCGGTGCTCTCCTGAGGCTTCTCTACAGCATGGGGAGTTGTAACTCCGAGATTAGTTTTATCTTGAGGAATAGAAGATGAGCTAGGGCCAGCTATATCAACATCAGCTGAAACCGAAGGAGGAACAAGGGCATTTACAAGCGTTTCCTTCTCTGAGCACCCCTCCCCTGTCGTTTCAGCTCGAAATTTAGCAAGCTGCTCTTTTCCCCTAGCTAGTGCTTCCCGAGTTGCCTCATCAAAATAATATTCTTGAAGATGATCTTCGGAGTAACCAGCGCCTCCAAACATATCTACGGCAGCCTCCCATACTTCAGCCAATGTAATCTCATATTTGGGACCCAGAAATGAAAGGCTGCCGCGCCCCAAGATACATTGAAGATAAAAATCAAATAATGTGGAGCCAATTTCAGCTTTGGTTGCTTGATGGGCCTCTTCGGCCGCGAGTTTACCGGCAACAGCCTCGTCACGCTCCTTTTCGGCCATAGGAAGTCGAGTTTTTAACAACTCTATCTCCAAGCTTTGAGAGCCGGTCTGTTCTCGCAACTGTAAAGTTTTAGCGCGATATTCTTCTATGACCTTCTCTTTGTATGCAAGCTTATCTTCGACTGCCCTTTGACTGGCATGCGCATCTCGTACTTGTTGCTGAAGCATGCTCTCCTTTTGAGAATAGGAAGTAGATGAAGTAGCTAATTCTTCCTTAAGCTTTTCTACTTCCGCTTCCAGCTTTTCGTTATAGGAAGCAATACTTCTCATTTCGGCTTCATGCTGCTCGAGAGTCTTCTGCCACTCAGTCTTATCGTTCTCCATTGTGAGCATGGCCTCGAGATTGGCTCGGTTAACCCTCTGAAGTTCGTCGACAAGTTTTTGCCAGTTCGACATTCTTTCAATATCGGTCCTGACAGTATCAAGATTTCGCAGCATAGCCAATTTGTCGAGAGGAACCAAGTCGAGATCAAATCGAACCCCTTTCAGGCACCACTGAGGGAATCGACTTTGAAGAGTGGGAGGACCTTGCCCAACTTGGTATGCGGGCCGGTTGATGATTGTTTGAATGTCGGAACGAACGGGGGCAGGAGATTGAGCAGGAACATTTTCAGAAACTGTCGGCATTGTTTCTTCAGTAAGTTTAGCCCGCTTGCTAGAAGAATCGTCCATGTGACCTTTACCTCTCTCATCGTGAGTCTTTCGTTTTTGGATATCATCATCTCTGTGAGGAGGGTCATGTCTTTCTTGTTCTCTTCGGTGACGTTCTTCATATGCTCGTCTCTCATTTTCTTTTCTGATGGCCCTCTCTTCATCGGTTTCTCTTCGAGTGGGGAGATGACGTCTATAGTCGAATTGGCTGCGTCTCCCGTATTGTTTAAAGTCGTCATAATAAGAGCCGCTCCGCCCCATTGGAGAACCTGAAATTAAAAACAAGGTTTGAGAATCTACCAGGAATAAGAAGGTCAAGTGCATCCTAAGTGCGTGTGAAGTGTAAAACTACTCGCGGCAAACTATACTACAAACCAGTCATCGACTGAGGGGTAGTGGTAGTTATTGTGGAAAATTGCACTTCCGGGGCGGTGGAAGTGTGCTTGAGAGTAGAAGTTGCTTCAATAGCTGGAAATGTGACTTTGGTAATGGCCGGATCATCCCTAAAAAGTTCTTGAGAAGTGACTATTATGTCACTTAAACTCCCAAAAATATCAACTCCAAGATCAACGTTCTTATCAGTATGAGGAAAGGGCTCCTCTTCTTCAGTTATGGGGGCAAGTGCAGGCTTTTCGAACGGCTCCGCATCATCCCTTGGAGTGGAACATTTTACTAGTGAAGTTTCTATAGTGGTTCCTCCCCGCATGTGCTCTTTAATAGAGATCGGGGCATCAGGAGTTTTCATCGGAGAATCGGGAATTTCAGTCGGAACTTCATGAAGTTGAGTAGAACGAGAAGAATGTAAAAGCTCAAACCGATGAAGAAGTTTATCTGTCAATAGAAATTTCGCGCTCCTCTCTTCAGCAGCCACAATGCTTAGCCTTTCAAAGACTGGCTTATGACTGGAATCTCTAGAAGGAGGAGGAAGTGCTGTAAAAATAAGGAATGGAATCAGCACCTAGCAATATGAACCATGAAAAACTTAGAATGAAATTGAAGAAAGAAGGGAAAGAAGATCTCACTTCCTATTCTCCAGTCTACGTAAAATCCTGCGGGGCAACGAATATAGAAGAATTGATTCAAAAAACCATGTGCACTCTCCGGCAAATCCAAAATTAGTTTACGATTCCTCGCACCTCTTACAAGTACAATTAAAGGGTGGTCCTTGTTCTTCGCAAAAGTGCACAGGTAACAGATTTCCTCAAAACTCGGAAGACGGTCAAGAGTTCTCCTGAATAGAACGCACAATCCCATCAAAATGGCATAGCCATTGGGATGCAGTTGGAAAGGAGAGATCGTCAGTCGAAGAAGGATTTGTTGAAGAAATTCATTAAAGGGAGGAATTACTCCACTTAAGCACATTTGGCGATTAATGGCAACAAAACCGGAAGGTGGTCTATCAGCAAAATCATTTGGTCCAGGGAGTAAAACTTCTGCCTCGGCAATGCCAAATTGAACGCATAATTGATTAAGCACCCGCTGTTTCAGAAGGGTAGGAGTTCTTTCCGGAGGGTTCTCTAGTGGAATAGCAATCGGGAAAGCCCCTTCGACGTGTTCTATCATCTCTTCTTGTTGAGACGTCATTCTACATGAGTAACTGGATGTTCAGATGTGAAGGTGCACGTTTCCTAAAAGTGTGAAGTGTTGTGCAAAACTAATAAAAATAACAAGCAAAATAACTAGAATTAAACTAGTTAGCAACTGATCGATTGTGAGATTTCAGGACTTGTTAATTTAAAACTCAAGTGCAGTGTTAATTCAAACAAAATTCTAGCTTTGCTTTAACACCTCATTTGAGTCGGTTGAGTTACAGCATTTCACTCACACAATTCATTTAAGTTGATTATTCCTTATCGACTAATCTGTCATTCGATGTGGGCGATCGGTGACAGTATATTCGTCCCATTTTTCTACAAATGTCATATTTAGCAGGTTGACAACTTTAAAGGGATCTACAAAGAAGTGCAAATTAAAAAGGTCCAAAGCAATGCAGATTTGTTCAAGTCCTAGCTCGGCCGCGACCTAAAGCCTATGCCGCAAAAGAGTTAGGTCGTTAATTTGTTAAGTCGTGCTGCTTGGAATTCATGTGCAAATTTGTCAAGTCCTAGGTCGTCTGGTGACCTAACCTAGGTCGGGGTTAACTTAAGTCGCTCAATGCAAATCTGTTCATGTCCTAACTCAGCGGCGACCTAATTTCTATGCCACAGGGATTTAGGTCAACAAGTTCTTAAGTCGCACCTTGGTTCAGATTAAGATGGTCCAGATTTGTTAAAGTATAAGGTCGGCCGCGACCTAAGATTTCAATCATCACTAAACTTAGGTCGTTACTTTCTTATGTCGTCTTTAGGTCGCTCTGCTTTAAGTCTTATCTCATTCAAGAGAAAGTTAGATCGCTAGTATTAGGTCGCATGGTTCACATTCAAACAGACACCCCTAAGGTCAATTCCCCACTCACACGCTGCCACATCATCTCCTCCATCAACTCGTTAACCCATTAGAGCCTTCCTCATCTCTTCCAAATTTACAAACCAGCTAATTCGAATCACCCGAAAATCCAATTCAAATTGCCTCAAATCCACCATACATCTGATGTATTTCCATATTCACAAGAATCACCACGATAACTCAATCAAAAGGTTAATTGAATCGTGACTTATGGGAAAACGCAGCATACGAAAATGTATTAAGAACGACAAGTGGAATATTCGCGGTTTGATGATGGATGTAGTCGAATGTTGATAGAATTCACTTACGCAATCTGATGATGGAAAAGATTAAAGATTGAGCTGATCGGAATCGTCCTCGAGAAGTTCAAACGCTTGTTAATGGTAGAATGGATGCTGAAGCAGATGAAGAAGGGAAGGAGCGACCTACGTTATTTATATTCAGGGGCAGTGGAACACGAATCGACAGCATGCAACCTAATCCTCTCTCTAAATCGTCTACGACCTAACAACCCTCCGGAGCACGAGTAAATGAAATCGAAGCACGCAACCTATAGCTTGGTCACATACTTCGAGGGGCAAATGTTAACTCCCCACTGCTAGCGACCTAACTAATGAAGCGACCTAGAAGTAGTTGCGACCTAAGGAGGCCACGACCTAAAAAAAATAGCGGCGACCTAAAGATTATAACGACCTAAGAAAACTCCGCGACCTAAGGAAGGCTGTGAGCTAAGAGATTCAGCAACCTATAGAACTCACACGACCTAACAGAATGCTTCGACCTAAGGAAGGCCACGACCTAAGGGATTCAGCGACCTAAGATCTCGAGCTATGATAACAGGAAGATACTCACGACCTAAGATAGGTCGCTCACGACCTAAGATAGGTCGCTCACGACCTAAGGACATTGCATTAGAAGGCCGCCTTTTCTATGCCGCTACTAGTAAGGTCGCTTACGAACTAGAACTTGTTGAAATGAGCTTGCATGTTCTCATGGAAGGGGGGCCAGTGCTTCTTAGGTCGGCTACGACCTACGACCTTACTTAGGTCGGTCACGACCTACGACCTAACTCCGAGCAAAGCCTATAAATACACCCCGAGCTCCAACTAGAGGGGGACTTTTGGCTCATTCATTTCAAGCGTCGTTACTCTGCTGCATTCTGAACTACTTTAACACCTTCAAGGAACTTCACGAAGAAATCAAACATGTCCAATATGAGTTCAAAGATTTGGATCGATATTGAAGTTTAGGCTACTTGTTCTAAGTCACTTGTAACTCAAAGTGTGTTGTAATCAAAGTGTAACTGCATTGACTTGTAATCAAATCGTCAATAAAGATATTCAAAGTGGACGTATGCTCTCTCTTAAGTCGAACCACTATAAGATTGCTGTTGTTTACTGTTTTTTCACTATTATCTGCTTATAATCTGTTCCCGAGCTATCGGGTGGTGCTTTCACAATCTCACTTCATACACCGGGGTGTTAGCGTTCAAATTTTAGCGTTAACATACGCTCTCATACATATATACATTCAACTCATTCTAGGGTACCATTAACACTATCCTTAATGAGTAAACCCACCAGAGCCAAGGTTCTCACTAACCTTCAGCTCTGTTACGAAATGTAACGAACCAGTCGATCCCGAAAATTCCAGATAGTTAGGGAAAGAAGAAAAGGAGATAGAAGAAGAACAGAAAACCAAACTCAAAATCTCATATTCGCAGGGGATAAAATATAATATCAATTAATATTCTTTACGCAAAGGAAATTATATCGGTCAATTACATTTTATTACATCAGAGTTACCACATTTCACAATCACTGGACAGTTAAAATAACCTGTCCCGGATAAATAACAATATATCATAGCGGAATACTCTCCATACTGCCGTCCATGTAACGACCCGCAAATCTGTACCCCTTGAGTCGACACTATTCTACATCAATCAACTCAAGTTGAACAGAAATACGAACTATTTGGGTTAAAGAAGAAGAGGTAGAAGAAGTTGAAACAGAAAACAACAACATAATCTAACCAACACAAAGGAATAAAATATAATATATAATAATAGATCTTTACACAAAGAAAACTATATCTGTTTTGTACATACATCATCAGAGTATATCGTAAGAGTTCAACAACATCAATAATATACAACTAGATACACAACGAAATAGTAACCAAATACGGAAGTACGTATTGCCATCCAGCTTATCTCCTGAGCTCTACAACATCCTTTCCTGTATTCTATAATACTCGGTCTGACCCGAGCATTACAGTTAAATAACACCCGAGTCATTCTAGATATACCAGCATGATAAAATCACACTCAAATTGATTATTAAAGTTTCAAAAATCCTTTGAAAACAAAAGCATCTCGTAAGACCACGCCACAAATAAACATGTCGTATTTTTACCTTACGATAGCTAAAACGGTTCTATAATAAAATCCTCTGATATTATAATAGGGTCTATATACAAATACTTATTAAAATAGCCGAAATTGTTACATCTATTAAATTCCAGCTACTAGCCACAGAGTGGGTAATACAAACAAAACTCGTATAAGGCTCGTAGGAAGAATGGATTTCCAACTAATGACTAGGCACTGGGGTACCACCTGTCATGGTATCTGGTCTAGATCAGCATACCGAGGATCACTTCCGACCCTATGCAACACAAGACCCGGACTATCCCATACTAGATAATCCCAAGTAAGATCACCCCACTGTTGGGATCAGCAACCGCACCACCAAGCCGAACTAAAAAAGGACATCTAGACAGGGATGACCTTACCCGGAAATGGGTGCTGCTCACTAAGCCATGTTGCGTAACCCATGACTTTCAGTCATTCCTGGTTGATGAGGATTGAGGCTAAGCGTTACCATTTAGAACATAACCCTTAGAATGCCCATCGTCCACCTGACGATGTTCCAAAAGCATTCATCCATACAAGTCTGTCCCGGGTTCGAACAGAACCGAAGGCACTACTCCTACTACATCCTTTTCGAAATATCCTCAAGATTAGTAGCGACTAGCCCTTGCACCTCACTACTCCATCTTCGACTCCAAACTCATTTTCCTACGAAAACGTACAAACCAGATCGAAGTAGTTTTCGAGAAATAAATCCCGATCCCGGTCTGTTCGAAATGATCGGCGCACTGTACAATATTGATAATCGGTTATTTAGCTATCAATTAATATTCACAAACATCAATCAAACAATAAATAATTTCCCAAATTATTCATTAATCCCAAAAATATCTTCACAAGATATATTTCCACTTTTCAAACCCTTTTGAAAACAGTTTCAAACTATCTTCCATTCATCGAATAAAATTTCCATGTATTTTCTATTCCCACTGAAATTACCAAGCACAAAACTTAAGATTTTTAAAATAATTTAAAACGCTTTTCTTTGAAATATACTTTAAAACATTTAAGTTAAAAACTACTTCAATAATTTGTTAAAAATTCATACTATATGAAAATTTGAAAATAAGGTTACTTTGTAAAATATAAAACTAGGTTTTCACTATTTAAAACAAAATACTAAGTCACCTTTTAAATAATTACCACGATAATAGATTTGAAAAGTATTTACTTTAGAATTTAGATATTTAGAAATAATAAATTCCTAAAAAATGCTTTTTTTAAAACAGCATTAAAACTTTTAACTTATATTTAAAGTTTTTTTGAAAACATACTTGGCTATCTAGGGAAATATACTTCTCTTCACATTCTTCTTTAAATTTCCAATTTCAAACACTTGAATCAAATTCAAAATTTATTTCCTATTTAATTCCTTTTATTCCAAAATCCATTAATTTCAGATTTTATTCCTTAATTATGATTTAAAATACTTTTGACTAAAAAAACCAATTTTAGATTTCTCAAATTACTTCTTAAACCTTTTAAATAAATTTAAACTTTAAATTTTAAAATAATTCTTTAAAATAATATCAATAAAATTTTCAATTCATTAATTTCTGTTTATTCAAAATCTTGATTCTTTTAATACTCGAAGTTATTTATTAGTATTTTAATATCACTTCCATTTCCTTTTCAATTCATTCTTAATTTATTCAAATTTTCTATAATTATTTCGCTTACAAATTCACTTCTTTATTTTCTTTCCAAAATCCAATTTATATATATTTGGTAGCTCATTATACCCAAATATATTTAGTCAAACCATAGCACTCAATATTCCAATATGATTCATCATAGAATACCAAATAATCACAATAGAGAATATTAAATAATTTAAATAAATGTTGAGGGATCCAGTTGGGTCCCTCCAACCTGTTTTACCTACATCCATAGATGTTAGCACAATATAAAATACCAATTCCACTTCGAGGTGGAATATCCGGGTATATGGGATTAAATATAATATTATCCGCTATTATGCGGCGCATAGGGTCTCATCCGCTATATAATGCGGGAAACCAAACATTCCAAGATGTAGTATATACTATAATATAGAACATCAATCAATTCAACCATTCAGCCAAATATATAAATTTAATCATTTAAATTAAAATTAAAATTCAGCTGAGTGAGATTAACTCACCTTTGATTCCTGTTTTGCAACCCATTTCATTCTCGATTTGATTCCAGGATTTTTAGACCTTGTATAACATTAGGTGTTTTATTAATATTCGAGTCAATTGAACAATTAAATTCCATTTTGAAAATTTAAATTTGGTTTTAAATTGAAATTGGAATGGTTGGGTATATGATATTGGTGGGAACCTAATGGGAGAAGTTTGGAAAGTTAGGAACAGTGGTAGGATGTTCTTAATAAAAAGTTGTTTTGGGAAGTTGTTAGAAGCTGTTTGGTTTTGGGAAAATGGTAAACGGGTATTGGACCATTCTTCCTAACTAGTAATTTTGGGGACGAAATTCTTTTAAGGGGGGAGGAATGTGAGGACCCGGAATTTTCGAGCATTTAAAATCAGAATATTTAATTGATTTTAAATATTTAAAAGTTAATTTTTAACTTGAATCCAAATATCACCATTTATTCGGTAATTTAATTATTAAATTAAATAAGTTGAAGTTGGATAAAATGTTGAATTTTCAGTTTTAAGCTTGTTAAAAAAAATTAAAGGCTTGCAAAATTTATATTGATAGTGCGGAGGATAATAAAAGTTTGGAATTAAATTTAACACTGATTTATTCAGTTTTAAAAATATATCGTTTAAATTGCATTTAAGAATAGCCTTCCGAGGCAAAGTCTCAGATTTCAATGAAACCAATTCCATTGGATCCGTAATATTGAATTATTATCGGATTTCAATTTTCGTAGCATTTGAAGTTGTCATGTGAGCATACTGTAACGACCCGTAAATTTTCGATAATTAAAATAGCTAATTTAATAAGATTTCGTGATTTAATGTTAGAAAAAATTTTGTAATTCATTTGGAATAATAATAACTAGAATGAATTGCAACGATAATTATCCAAGTAATGAAAAAAAAAGCTACTTAGTGAATGCCTTTGCAATCAATAGTCGAATAGGGTGATAAATGTTGAATTCATTTGGTATAAGAAAGTAGTTGATTGATAAGTAAAATCTATTTGAAATCAAATATTGAATATTGAACACGTAAATTGTTTAAATTAAATATTTAAAACTTATTGAATAATTGAATAACTGTAAAATGAAAATAGTGTTCTAAATTTTGAAATGGTTTTAAAAGTTGAATCTTATAAGTTCAATTTCAATATTTCAAAAGATAATGAATTATTGGATAAGCGAAATTGTCTAAATTAAATATTTGGAATTTATTGGATGAATAAAATAATGGGTTTAATATGATTAAAAATGATTTGTAAAATTTTATTTTATCATATTGAAGTTATAGTGATGTTATAGAACTTTTAAAACTGAATTTAAAATTTATTTGTGAAAATTGAATATTTTAATATTTAATTTTCGACTGGAAAATAGCCAATTTTTAAACAGTCTCAGAATTGAACGAAACTAGTTCCATTGGATCCGTAATAGTTAGTTATTATCGGATTTAAATTTTCGTAGCAATCGGAGTTGTCGTTTGACCGTGGCAGCTCGAAACGCGTTGAAATTGTTTTAATATTAATTTGGCGAGTTAAAATAGTCATTTTTCAAACGGTCTCGGATTTCGACGAAACTAGTTTCATTGGATCCGCAATGTGATATTATTGTAAGGTTTCAAATTTCAAGTCAAACGGATTTACCGTTTGTCCGGGGCAAGCCAAAACGCATAGAAAATCGTTTAATCGGTTTAATTTTAAATTGATCGTTTATTGCCGTAACTCACGCATACGATCGAATTAGCTTCCAAAACATGTTCCATTGCGTCCGAAATGGGGGTAAAACCTTATAAACGCCTGGCGGCACGTCTCGATTGGAGTTCGGATGATTTTAGACCTACCTATATAAATACGCACGCAAACCGAGACAGTTTTATTATTATTTTAATCCAGAAACCCTAATTCTAAATCATGGCCGCCACCTATTTCATGGCCAGAAATTGCCGATCTTCTTTCCTTAATATCTTTCAATCCGTTCAACGAAATCAAAAAATTCCAAAAGCAAAAGTGTAGATCTCGACGAGCTCTTCAAATCCATACGGAGATGATCGAAAACGGAGCTTCGAATCAACGGGAAATCGTGTAGGAAGGGGCTGCGTTTTTCACGTTTTTCGAGGTGATAAGGGAGGCCGAGTTCAACATGGTGGCAGCCGATGGTGGCTCTCGAGCGGGGCTTCGCAACGATGGTCTCTGATCAACTTCCTGATGCTTGTGGTGGTCGCAAAATGGAACCCTAGTTTGAAGCTTGATGGGTTCTCATGCGTGCGTTTCCTGTAGAAGTAACGTGAGGAAGGAGGAAGAACGCGCACGGCTTGGATTTGCAGGCTTTGAGATGGATGGCCCAGATCTGTTAGGGTTAGTAATAAAATAAAAGTTGTATATTATTTATTTTTCAATTTGTGTAAACTTCTAAAATGCATAACTTTTTCATACGAGGTCGAAAACGCGCGAAACTTTTTGCGTTGGAATCGTATGGATGAGCTCTACGCGATGCAACTGGATTGGAATCATTTGGAGCTAGAGAAAATTTTGAGTTAAATCGAACGTCGTTCGATTTGATTTAAAATTTTAAAATCAAGGTGAGTGTTTTATAACGCTCACACCGTACTAAATATCTTTATGCTAGTTAAATTTGATATTATGCATAGTTATGATTTTTATTTGTTGTTGTTTGATAAAATTTAATTATCATATTGATTGTCATTTGAATTCACCGTTAAAAAAATTAAATTGACAGTTAAATTAAAATTAAAATTGAATTGCGATTAAATTACCTGACATTGATAAATATGAAATTGCCGTGAATTGTATTGCCTATTGGATGATGTATTTCGATGGATGTTATTGGTTGATATTTAAATGTTTGGATGTTTATTTGTTTATATATATCATGCTATGCATACATATGACACTGTGATTGATTTAAATGATATATTCATCCCTGACATTTAATTATAATAACTAATCACTTGGCCATAGGTTAGAAAATTATATACGGACACCGAGTTGGTTAAATTAAATGATTTTAAAAGTTGTTTTGAAATTATTTAAATGAATTGATTTTAAGAATAAAATCCAATTTATGGAAATTGAATTATTTTGAATTGGAGCTCGAAATGTTAGAATTTAAACTTGGTAAACGAAATTATTAAATAAAATCGAAGTTTAGATTTAAATTGAAAATTGAAATACGGTGTAAATTTTTGAAAGTTGATTTGTTTTGAAAGATTGGACTTTTAATCGAACTCTGAATATTTCTAAGAAAATTGATATGGAATGATATTTCAAGTTTGAGTTTGGAATTGAAAATTTATTTGAAATTTAGATTTAAATTAATTTGGAATATATGATGATTTTGAAATGATTTGATTTTAAAGCGAATATGATATTTTGTTATCAATCATGAATCAATTTGAAATATAAAAGAGCCAACGGTGTAATAATACGTAGTTATTAAAGAGACCGGGATCGGATATGGACATACTCTCTGTCGATACCGAAAACCACTTTAATAACTATTATACGCGGAGTGTTGATCCAGAATGAAGTGGATGGTTTGGTGAACGCGTTGACTGAAGAAAGAGAACGATATTGGATGACCCCTGACATGACTAAAACAGGAGCCGCGCCGGGCCATTGAGGTTCGCCACCTCTAGCGGACACACTTCTTCGATACCATATCTATTACATTTGTGATTTGATTTGGGTGCACCCCTTGATTTGGGAGTGTTGTTTCGCGGTGTTGGGGTAGCTGCTGGCTATGCCCAACATCAGTCCAGATCACGCAACTACTAGTATCCTAGTTGGTATCGCCTCATGTACCTTGTCATACTGATTATCCTATTCGCGACCACTACGTTTTGATTTGTACCTTGAGTATATGGATTGCCCTCTGGTGACTTCCGGTTTTGGGGAAACTACGGTCTTGTATATGCTTTTGGGAATATAAAATGTGTTAAGGGGGATTATGGTAACGCCTTAACGCTATTTTGATACTTTATATTACTGATAGGCATTATCTACTTAGCGTATATTACTACATAGTAGATAGTTTCACGGATCCTTGAGAGATGGAAAATCCCGTAACATCTCTTGAGTTATTGCACGCACGTTGACACTGGATATGAGATGTCAAACCCCGTAAACATCTCTGATGCCGTTACACTCATATTTTTTTACGATTGACTTAACTTACATGAGGATATTTAGTCCTGACTCGAGTGTTTGTCTTTTCATTACGCTCGGGTCAGTCCTGAGTTTTCAGTTTAGGTTGAAGATCATTTCCTTGGAGGACGGAGACGAAGATTTGGTATATTATCTACTACTATTATATTCATTCCATTCCGCTGCATTGTTGTATGATATTTGCTGTGTATGTAACTCTGATAAATGTTGTATAATAATAATCAAATGTATTCATTTCAAATGTATTCATTTAATTAACAGCTTCATGAACTGTTATTTTATTATTATACTTTAGCCTTCCGCTGTGAGATTCTGTGTTGTTTCATTTCCTTTATTTCCCTTCCTTTTCTTTTCTTAATTACCCCAATAACTATCTGCCCTTTTAATGGTTTGGAATCGACATGTGTATTTGATCGTCGGTTTAAACTGTCCAAAAGGGCGGGTCGTTACAGTTGGTATCAGAGCTTTGGTTTAGCGATAAACCTTGGCTCTAGTGGGGAATAACTCATTGAAATAGAGGTAAACTATATGAATGAGTTGAGTGTATATGAGAGAGCGTACTTGTTATTTGATATAAAATGGTTTTATATTGTGTTAATTTGTTCCGTTGAGTATTTATGAATTCTGGTCGATACTTGGGACGCCAAGGCGTCGATAGGAATTTCTAAACACTCGAATAGGACAAACCAACACAATATCGTTTTGGAATATATTTTTATATAAAGAATTATTTGAATATTTATTCATTTTGATTGTATTGATTGTTAGGAGATGATAATATTAGATTATTATCGTTATTGTTTGATCAGTCAATATTTACAACAATTGATTAAATAACAATGGATTTAGGAAAATGAAATCTTGTAAACACAATTGATAATGAATATAAATGAATTTTAACTTGGATTTGGGAATTTAAATTCCGGTGTTTGAAATTGACTTACAAGAATTTGAGAAAATATAATATGGGTATTATATGATAGTATAATTGAGTTGAAATTGTTTTCGAGGTTTTTTTTTATGATAAGTGTTATATTCCCTTCTCTTGACGGTAGAAAATGATTTCGATGATGTGTGCACGCATCATTGGCGTTTATTTTCGAGAGTCCGAGTGGGGGAGACCACTTAATAGCTTGTTTAAACCTTGTTTTGACTCAAATTTTATTTTGTTTTGCATTCTCTATAGTATGATTTGATATATAAATTATATAAGTATATATTATTTCAAACCTTGATTTGAAATGAAACCGGGATTGGAATTCTTAAGTTCTTTAATAATTAATGATTTTTTTTTATGATTGAAATGAATTTAGACTTGAATCATTAAGGAACTTCTGAATTGTGAAATGAGAAATGAACCTAAGAGCTAAGTGAAAATATCAATTGAAGTAGAAATCCTTAGAATTAGGAAATTATGAACTTAAAATAAAATTGAAACTGTAAAACTCGCGTAGTATTAAATTTCATTCTATAGCATAGATATCACTTACCAAAATATTTAAGAAGTTCAAAAATGTTATATGAATTGTTAATTGGATAATATACAAGTATAGGTTTGAATAATGAAATATGCATTTAATTAATGGTTGCAAATATAAATAAAAATGTTAGTAAATAATTGGAATTTAAATTAACATTTAAAGGTGATTCACAATTATGTTAATATAAAATGGAAATACTATACGTGAATGTAAATGTGAAATTAAATTATAGTGAAATTTAAGTAATGACTTAAGAATTAATTAATTGAAAATTCAACTTTAAATGAAAAGAAGTTGTATGTTGTTTAACTACATTCTATTTGCATAACTATAACTTACCAAATACTTAAAAAGGTTTAAATTGCTAATAAGGATAAGTAGAGAAATAATATACCAGTGTGAGAGTGAATAATAAAATGTGAAGATCTAATTGATAGTTGTAAATATAAAAGAAATTTAAGCGGTAAAATGAATGATATATATAAGTGAATGAATAAAATTTAAAATTTATGAAATATAGATTTGGTAAATGGAAACTGATTAAATTTGAATATAACTAAATGTTTATAAGCTTGGAAGTGTATGAAATTAAAGTTGACTTGGTAATGTATAATTGATTTCGTGTAGATTCTGGATGGTTGTTAATGTTTGATATGCATTGGTTGTTAGATGGATGAAAATTGATTAAGTAGAATTCATTAGTGTTAATGGAATTGAATAAACGGAATAAAATAAAAAAATAAAATAAAAAATAAAAAAAATTAAATTCAAGTTTGAAGCAAAGTGAAATTAAATATAATTGAATTCAATTTAAATTGAAGCAAATTGACTTGAATTTAAAATGTGAATGAAACAAACTTGAATAAATCGGAAACAAATTGAATGTAAACCTATTGCATGGATGAATAAGAAAATAAATGACTTTGTGTTTTGATGGTTTGTACTTTGAAATAATAAAAGCAAAATTTTGGAAGAAAAAAAAAAATCCAAAATGGTCCAATACATGCTGAAATGAAAACAACCATAACTTTTAAATGGCTGAACGGAATTCGACGATTTTGGACTCTCCGAAAAGCTTAGAAACTATAGCACAACTTTTATTTAGAGTGTTTTGAGAAATTCCTTCGTCTACTAGGTTAAAAACTTGAATGTTACTCGCTGTCCTGTGCAAAAAAAAAATAAGAAAAATCTGAAGCATACAACCTTAGTATTTTCGCCATATCTTTTGACTGGTTTATCGGATTTTGATGATCTTTCCCTTTATGAAAAGCTAAGAACATAAGCTAAAACTTTTGTTTTAAGTGTTTTGTGTTTTGATGTGGTTTAGAAGGTCGGAAATGTGGGTGAACGTCGCGGACCTGCGCAAACACTGCCCAGGCTGAAGCGTATCCCCTAAGTAAAACGGCCATAACTTTTGAACGGATGATCCGAATTCGATGATTTTGGACATTCCGGAAAACCTGAAATGAATGCAACAACTTTTGTTTAGATTCTGTTGTCAAATTTTACAGTTTAGGTGACCTAAAGCTAAGATTTGTTTTCTGTCCAGAAATTGAAATCTCAGTCTTGAAGCTAAATATGTTATATATATGTTGTGTAGGCTAAATATATCGATCTATCTTTATATGCATGGTTCTAACTTAGTTATTGAGCATTTTAGTAGGTAGCAAAGGGGTTGCGCTTCGTTGTGGAGCTCGCTTCTACGCTAAACGCATAATGTAAGTAAACTGCTAATAAATGCTAAATAAAAGGTACGCTTATGGTTTTATATGGTATTGGTGATATATATATGTTGTTTCCCCAGATATGGGATGCCTCATCATTGAGATGAGATGTATATTTGATATATATTGGTTATATTTGTGTTATATATTGAATTGTAAAATTTTTCGATCGAGCCGCGCAAAGGAGACCCTGCCGAAATTTTCCGTGAATCCGGGTGTTAGAAATTTTTCAAGTTTTTAAATTTTATAACTTGTTTTGATAACTAACTTTTAAATTTAGAAAGCCGTTCGGAGTAACATTGTGGAAGCGTAGTTATGACTTTATAAATGGAATTTCATTGTTTTATAAGTTGGTAACTTTGAATAAAATATATCTAATGTTGAATTCTATACTTGGTTCCTTTTCCCTTCTTTTCCTTTTCGGGGACGAAAAGTTTTGAGTGGGGGAGAGTGTAACGACCCGTAAATTTTCGATAATTAAAATAGCTAATTTAATAAAATTTCGTGATTTAATGTTAGAAAAAATTTTGTAATTCATTTGGAATAATAATAACTAGAATGAATTGCAACGATAATTATCCAAGTAATGAAAAAAAAAGCTACTTAGTGAATGCCTTTGCAATCAATAGTCGAATAGGGTGATAAATGTTGAATTCATTTGGTATAAGAAAGTAGTTGATTGATAAGTAAAATCTATTTGAAATCAAATATTGAATATTGAACACGTAAATTGTTTAAATTAAATATTTAAAACTTATTGAATAATTGAATAACTGTAAAATGAAAATAGTGTTCTAAATTTTGAAATGGTTTTAAAAGTTGAATCTTATAAGTTCAATTTCAATATTTCAAAAGATAATGAATTATTGGATAAGCGAAATTGTCTAAATTAAATATTTGGAATTTATTGGATGAATAAAATAATGGGTTTAATATGATTAAAAATGATTTGTAAAATTTTATTTTATCATATTGAAGTTATAGTGATGTTATAGAACATTTAAAACTGAATTTAAAATTTATTTGTGAAAATTGAATATTTTAATATTTAATTTTCGACTGGAAAATAGCCAATTTTTAAACAGTCTCAGAATTGAACGAAACTAGTTCCATTGGATCCGTAATAGTTAGTTATTATCGGATTTAAATTTTCGTAGCAATCGGAGTTGTCGTTTGACCGTGGCAGCTCGAAACGCGTTGAAATTGTTTTAATATTAATTTGGCGAGCTAAAATAGTCATTTTTCAAACGGTCTCGGATTTCGACGAAACTAGTTTCATTGGATCCGCAATGTGATATTATTGTAAGGTTTCAAATTTCAAGTCAAACGGATTTACCGTTTGTCCGGGGCAAGCCAAAACGCATAGAAAATCGTTTAATCGGTTTAATTTTAAATTGATCGTTTATTGCCGTAACTCACGCATACGATCGAATTAGCTTCCAAAACATGTTCCATTGCGTCCGAAATGGGGGTAAAACCTTATAAACGCCTGGCGGCACGTCACGATTGGAGTTCGGATGATTTTAGACCTACCTATATAAATACGCACGCAAACCGAGACAGTTTTATTATTATTTTAATCCAGAAACCGTAATTCTAAATCATGGCCGCCACCTATTTCATGGCCAGAAATTGCCGATCTTCTTTCCTTAATATCTTTCAATCCGTTCAACGAAATCAAAAAATTCCAAAAGCAAAAGTGTAGATCTCGACGAGCTCTTCAAATCCATACGGAGATGATCGAAAACGGAGCTTCGAATCAACGGGAAATCGTGTAGGAAGGGGCTGCATTTTTCACGTTTTTCGAGGTGATAAGGGAGGCCGAGTTCAACATGGTGGCAGCCGATGGTGGCTCTCGAGCGGGGATCCGCAACGATGGTCTCTGATCAACTTCCCGATGCTTGTGGTGGTCGCAAAATGGAACCCTAGTTTGAAGCTTGATGGGTTCTCATGCGTGCGTTTCCTGTAGAAGTAACGTGAGGAAGGAGGAAGAACGCGCACGGCTTGGATTTGCAGACTTTGAGATGGATGGCCCAGATCTGTTAGGGTTAGTAATAAAATAAAAGTTGTATATTATTTATTTTTCAATTTGTGTAAACTTCTAAAATGCATAACTTTTTCATACGAGGTCGAAAACGCGCGAAACTTTTTGCGTTGGAATCGTATGGACGAGCTCTACGCGATGCAACTGGATTGGAATCATTTGGAGCTAGAGAAAATTTTGAGTTAAATCGAACGTCGTTCGATTTGATTTAAAATTTTAAAATCAAGGTGAGTGTTTTATAACGCTCACACCGTACTAAATATCTTTATGCTAGTTAAATTTGACATTATGCATAGTTATGATTTTTATTTGTTGTTGTTTGATAAAATTTAATTATCATATTGATTGTCATTTGAATTCACCGTTAAAAAAATTAAATTGACAGTTAAATTAAAATTAAAATTGAATTGCGATTAAATTACCTGACATTGATAAATATGAAATTGCCGTGAATTGTATTGCCTATTGGATGATGTATTTCGATGGATGTTATTGGTTGATATTTAAATGTTTGGATGTTTATTTGTTTATATATATCATGCTATGCATACATATGACACTGTGATTGATTTAAATGATATATTCATCCCTGACATTTAATTATAATAACTAATCACTTGGCCATAGGTTAGAAAATTATATACGGACACCGAGTTGGTTAAATTAAATGATTTTAAAAGTTGTTTTGAAATTATTTAAATGAATTGATTTTAAGAATAAAATCCAATTTATGGAAATTGAATTATTTTGAATTGGAGCTCGAAATGTTAGAATTTAAACTTGGTAAACGAAATTATTAAATAAAATCGAAGTTTAGATTTAAATTGAAAATTGAAATACGGTGTAAATTTTTGAAAGTTGATTTGTTTTGAAAGATTGGACTTTTAATCGAACTCTGAATATTTCTAAGAAAATTGATATGGAATGATATTTCAAGTTTGAGTTTGGAATTGAAAATTTATTTGAAATTTAGATTTAAATTAATTTGGAATATATGATGATTTTGAAATGATTTGATTTTAAAGCGAATATGATATTTTGTTATCAATCATGAATCAATTTGAAATATAAAAGAGCCAACGGTGTAATAATACGTAGTTATTAAAGAGACCGGGATCGGATATGGACATACTCTCTGTCGATACCGAAAACCACTTTAATAACTATTATACGCGGAGTGTTGATCCAGAATGAAGTGGATGGTTTGGTGAACGCGTTGACTGAAGAAAGAGAACGATATTGGATGACCCCTGACATGACTAAAACAGGAGCCGCGCCGGGCCATTGAGGTTCGCCACCTCTAGCGGACACACTTCTTCGATACCATATCTATTACATTTGTGATTTGATTTTGGTGCACCCCTTGATTTGGGAGTGTTGTTTCGCGGTGTTGGGGTAGCTGCTGGCTATGCCCAACATCAGTCCGGATCACGCAACTACTAGTATCCTAATTGGTATCGCCTCATGTACCTTGTCATACTGATTATCCTATTCGCGACCACTACGTTTTGATTTGTACCTTGAGTATATGGATTGCCCTCTGGTGACTTCCGGTTTTGGGGAAACTACGGTCTTGTATATGCTTTTGGGAATATAAAATGTGTTAAGGGGGATTATGGTAACGCCTTAACGCTATTTTGATACTTTATATTACTGATAGGCATTATCTACTTAGCGTATATTACTACATAGTAGATAGTTTCACGGATCCTTGAGAGATGGAAAATCTCGTAACATCTCTTGAGTTATTGCACGCACGTTGACACTGGATATGAGATGTCAAACCCCGTAAACATCTCTGACGCCGTTACACTCATATTTATTTACGATTGACTTAACTTACATGAGGATATTTAGTCCTGACTCGAGTGTTTGTCTTTTCATTACGCTCGGGTCAGTCCTGAGTTTTCAGTTTAGGTTGAAGATCATTTCCTTGGAGGACGGAGACGAAGATTTGGTATATTATCTACTACTATTATATTCATTCCATTCCGCTGCATTGTTGTATGATATTTGCTGTGTATGTAACTCTGATAAATGTTGTATAATAATAATCAAATGTATTCATTTCAAATGTATTCATTTAATTAACAGCTTCATGAACTGTTATTTTATTATTATACTTTAGCCTTCCGCTGTGAGATTCTGTGTTGTTTCATTTCCTTTATTTCCCTTCCTTTTCTTTTCTTAATTACCCCAATAACTATCTGCCCTTTTAATGGTTTGGAATCGACATGTGTATTTGATCGTCGGTTTAAACTGTCCAAAAGGGCGGGTCGTTACACATACGATATATAAACGCGTTGGAATCTATATCAAAATTTAATATTATAACTGAACCCAAAAAGCTGTCTACTCCATACGATCAAATTAGGGCCCGAAACCTTTTTCATTACGTTCGAAATAGGGGTAAAACATTATAAACGCCTAGCGGCATGCCTAAATATGAGTTCAAATTTTTACAGTATATAATTTGAGATTTTTTATAAAAACTAAAATAAAATATATACATATAAAAGAATAAATGAAATCAATAGTCAAACCTTCCCTTATACGTCACTCCCCTCCACCTAAGTTCGTTCATCCTTATCTTCCTTTGGACGATAAAAATAAAAAAATATCAAAGTTAAGAAAAAATGGCCGAGCATTCAAATCGATCGTTTTAGCTGTGAACTCAAGCTCGAGCTCGAGTCGAAGTCGCGAAGGAGGAAGCTCTCGCGACGAGGTGGCTTTGTATGGCGACATGTGCTCGTGGATCTCGTGCTCGAGTGGAGAGGGTCGACTTCGAATCGAAATCGAAGTCCAGGGTTTCGAGTTATTCGCCTAATCTTCGTTGATTCGCGTTGGATTCACGATGGTAGGACTGCAGCTTGAAGGAGGAATTCACGATGGTCATTTAGGGCTTGCGTAAGATGGTCTCGTGAAGGGTGACGCCGCGATTGAGGGTTGCTCGAGGTCTGCAGTTCGTCGATTATTGGTTGTTAAGGTTCGTAGTTTGGGGCGTGATGTTGTGGAATGGGCAGCTAAGGCTTCGTTTCGATAAGTAGGCAAGGTATTACTTTATTTAATTATTTGTTAATATATGTAAATATGTATATACAGATACAGGAAGTTTTTTAAAAAATAATAATTAATTAATTATCCTCGATTTAGAGATTTATATTTGTAAATGTATGTTTATACAGTGAAGTAAATTACCTCTGATATTTGCTGAAACAGAAAATTAAGTTATAAGGTTCGAAAAAGTAAATAGAAATTTTAAAAATAAAATAAAATACTTTATAAAAGGGAAACTAGTTTAAATAAAATTGTTGGATTAATTTGAATTATCAAATTGAATTTAATTGTTCAATTGACTCGAATATTAATAAAACACCTAATGTTATACAAGGTCTGAAAATCCTAGAATCAAATCGAGAATGAAGTGGGTTGTAAAACAGGAGTCAAAGGTGAGTTAATCTCACTCAGCTGAATTTATATTTAAATCTAAATGAATAAATTTAAATAATTGGTTGAATTGTTGAATTGATTGATGTGCTATATTATAGTACATACTACATCTTGGAATGTTTGATTTCCCGCATTACATAGCGGATGAGATCCTATGTGCCGCATAATAGCGGATAATATTATATTTAATCCCATATACCGCGGTATTCCACCTCGAAGTGGAATTGGTATTTTATATTGCGCTAACATCTGTGGATGCAGGTAAAACAGGTTGGAGGGATCCAACTAAACCCCTCAACATTTAAATTATTTAATATTCTCTGTTGGGATTATTTGATATTCTATGATGAATTATATTGGAATATTGAATGCTATATTTTGATTGAATATATTTGGGTATAATGAGCTATCAAATATATATAAATTCTATTTCGGAAAGAAAATGAAGAAGTGAATTTGTAAGCGAAATAATTGTAGAAAATTTGAATAAATTAAGAATGAATTAGAAAGGAAATGGAAGTGATCTTAAAATACTAATAAATAACTTCAAGTATGAAAATAAACAAGATTTTGAATAAACAGAAATTAATGAATTGAAAATTTTAGTGATATTATTTTAAAGGAATAAAAAATTATTTTAAAATTTAAAGTTTAAATTTATTTAAAAGGTTTAAGAAGTAATTTGAGAAATGTAAAATTGGTACTTTCAGTCAAAAGTATTCTAAATCATAATTAAGGAATAAAATCTGAAATTAATGGATTTTGGAATAAAAGGAAGTAAATTGGAAATCAATTTGGAATTTGATTCAAGTGTTTGAAACTAGAAATTTAAAGAAGAATGTGAAGAGAAGTATATTTCCCTGGATAGCCAAGTACGTTTTCAAAATAAACTTTTAAATATAAGTTAAAAGTATTAATGTTGTTTTTAAAGAAGCATGCTTTTGGAATTTATTATTCCTAAATATCTAAAATCTAAAGTAAATATTTTTCAAATCTATTATCGTAGTAATTATTTAAAAGGCGACTTAGTATTTTGTTTTAAAAAGTGAAAACCTAGTTTTATATTTTATAAAGTAACCTTATTTTCAAATATTCATATAGTATGTATTTTTACAAATTATTGAAGTAGTTTTTAAATTAAATGTTTTAAATTATATTTCAAAGAAAAGCGTTTTAAATTATTTTAAAAATCTTATGTTTTGTGCTTGGTAATTTCAGTGGAAATAGAAAATACTTGGAAATTTTATTCTGAGAAAGGAAGATAGTTTAAAACTATTTTCAAAAGGGTTTGAAAAGTGAAAATATATCTTGTGAAGTTATTTTTTGGATTAACAAATAATTTGGGAAATTTTTTATTGTTTGATGGATGTTTGTGAATATTAATTGATAGTTAAATAACCGACTATCAATATTGGACAATGCGCTGATCGTTTTGAAGAGACCGAGTTCGAGATTTATTTCTCGAAAACCACTTACATCCGGTTTGTACGTTTTCGTGGGAAAACGAGTTTGGAGTCGAAGATGGAGTAGTGAAGTGCAAGGCCAGTCGCTACTAATCCTGAGGATATTTCCAAAATGGATGTAGTAGGAGTAGTGTCTTTGGTTTCGTTCGAACCCGGGACGGACTTGTATGGATGAATGCTTTCGGAATATCGTCGGTTGGACGATGGGCATTCTAAGGGATATGTTCTAAAAGGTAACGCTAAGCCTCAAGCCCCATCAACCGGGAACGACTGAAAGTCAGGGGCTATGCAGCAAGGCTTGATGGGCAGCACCCATTTCCGGGTAAGATCATCCTTGTCTAGATGTCCCTTTTTATTTTGGCTTGGTGATACGGTTGCTGATCCCAACAGTGGGGTGATCTTACTCGGGATTATCCAGTAAGGGATAGTCCGGGTCTTGTGTTGCAGAGGGTCGGGAGTGATCCTCGGTATGCTGATCTAGACCAGGTACCGTGACAGGTGGTACCCCAGTGCCTAGTCATTAGTTCGAAATCCATTCCCCTTACGAGCCTTATACGAGTTTTGTTTGTGTTACCCACTCTGTGGCTAGTAGCCGAAATTTCATAGATGTAACTATTTCGGCTATTTTAATAAGTATTTGTACATAGACCCTATTATAATATCAGAGGATTTTATTATAAAACCGTTTTAGCTATTGTAAGGTAAAAATCCGACATGTTTATTTGTGGCATGGCCTTACGAGATGCTTTTGTTTTCAAAGGATTTTTGAAACTTTAATAATCAATTTGAGTGTGATTTTATCATGCTGGTATATCCAAACTGACTCGGGTGTTATTTAACTGTAATGCTCGGGTCAGACCGAGTATTATAGAATACAGGAAATGTAACGACCCCAATTTTGAATTTAATTTAAATTGATAGTTAATGTAGATTTTGAACAAATTTTGAAATAAAATTTGATTTTTGACTTTGGAATCTGAATTTGAAATATTGAATTTGTATTGAATTGGGATTTATAACAAAGTTATAGAATAAATAAAAAGCAAAAGAAGATAATAAAAATTTACTTGGAAATAAATAAGAAATGCACTCCAATACACTCAAATAAAATAAATTACAAACAAATGTATGCATACAAACATAATTAAAATAGAAAATTATTTGCAATACAAAGTAAACTAAGCAAAAGAAAAAAAATACAAACAAATACAAATACAAGCTAGGCAATGCAAATAAAAGTATTCAAACAAAGAAACAAGCAAAGTATAAGTAAGTATGTAAGGCAAAGTAAAAAAAAAACAAAAAAAAAACAAATATATTAGCATATGAACAAGGATGGGTAGGTAGGGGATGAAGTAAGGCAAAAAGCAATATGTATACAAGTATGTTAAAGCAAGATATCAGAGAGTTATCTTCAGCCATGAACTGATACTGTACAAAGTAACATCACTTAGTTGTACAAAATAAAAATAATAATCACCCTATAGTACAAGATAAAATATATCACCTGTACAAAATGAAAACACCCTGTATGCTTCTTCTTATATATCCATCCTCATCACATTCGATCAGTTCAGGGCTGTAAGAAAAAAAAATTGAAAACAAAAATAGCAACATGAAAACAACGGCAGCTAAAACCATTCAAACAAGGAGATCAACAAAAAAACAGGATTTAAAAAGGGAATCATCTGCATTTTTCAAACAACAAATGTCCTCTGTTCTTCAAAAGTTTCAGTATGTTTCAAGATGGAAACAGCTCTGTTCTTTCTTACCAAAGTGAGTAAACTCCTGCCAGAATTTTTATTTTTATTTTATCTATTTTTTTATTGATGCTGTGGGTAAACACATTTTTATCATGGTTAACATGGTGCTTGCCTATGTACTTTTTTTTTGTATAGTTATGTGTTTATATATATATGAGTGTGCTGTAACTTTTGAAGATGCTATTGATTTCCTGGTTGTAGTTGCAGAGTTAAGGGGTTAATCAAAACATACAAAACATCTTCTTCCAATCATTTATAGGCTTACATTTTAAAACAAAATAGGTTGTAAAACATAAATCAATGCTTTAAAAATTTGTTTTGGGCCTGTTGTTGAAGTATCATCACCAGAAACTCTGTTCTACAGGCAATATGTATTATTATGATAAAATTCGAAAGTGATGAATTGTTGATTCGATTACATAATCGGAATCTACATTCGAAAATAAGATTTTCGAAACAAAAATGGAAGCTTTTAGTTAAGTATGTTTCGAACAGTTCAAAAATGAATTGAGATGGTATTTTTATCAGTTTCTGATGATCGGAGTAATGATAATTCACGTGATCGAGGAGGAAGCTTCGTTGGAAGTCGCCGAGGTTGGGAAAAATAGTCGGAGTGGTCCCTGATCATCAGGGCGGCGGCACTTGGTGGAACTAGGGTTAATATCCAGTTTATTGTCGTTGTCAGAAATCGACGAACCGCCGCGTCGTGGATGCGCCAGTAACGATCGCACCCAAGGGAAAGGCCGCGTATGTCAATTAGGAAGCCGTAGTGGTGGTGGCATGGATGCTGAAGGTCTGGGTTGTCAACGGTGAGGAGTTTTATGGATTGGGTTTTGGGTTCTAGGGTCATCCTGAAGCTCGATTTTGATTCTAGTCGATGTTGAGTATTTTGGGTAGTGGGATTCTGGTGCGAGATTGAATGTCGTCACGTGAGGATTATCAACGATGGTCAGAGTGGCGTTGGGTGGTCGTGCAAGTGCACGTGCACGTTTGGGTGCCATGGGTTGTTTTCCCGGTGAAGTTCTAGTTTGGGGAAAGAAGGGTAATCTCTAAGTCGTACACGAGAAAATGAAGCTCGAGCTCGAAGTTGATCTCGAGTTATTTTGGCATGATACCGGGTAAATTTTTAACACTTAAACAAAAATTTGAAATTTATAAGGCTCGAGTATGTTTGGGGAAAGACTCGAAGTCGTCTTCGGGTAGAACGAGGTTTGGCTCGAAGCAGGGCCCCGGTAGTATAAAAACAGTTTTCAAAATTTTAAAACAAAATTCAGGTTTTAAACAATTTTAACTTATTCTTTTAAATAATTGTTTTATTTAAGTATGGGATCGGTTTAAGGTTTAAAAGTAAATTATTTCAATTAAATTAAGTTTTAATTAAAGATTTAATTAAAAGGGTTAATTTATTAAAGATTTAATTTTTGTAATTGAATAAATTAATGTGATAAATTAAAAGATTCTTTAATAAATAAAGGTTAATTAAGTACTGATTAAAAAAATTAATTAATTTGTCAAGAGCTAATTTATTAATGATGAATAATTAAAGGATAATTATTTAATTAAATATTAACAAATGATAAAAATTGATTTAATCAAGTGATTAATCAATATTTAATACAAAGCATAACGTGACTAATTCAAAATGGTAATTAATTTGAGATTAATTAATTAAAGGTTAAATTTAATTTAATGAAGTTGATTAAGGAATGATAATTAATCAAGGAAAAATTAATTAGAGTAATTAATTAAAGATAATTAATTAAATGGTGAATTAGATAATTAAAGATTAATTGTTTAATAATTAAATGTTGATAATAAAAGGTTAATTAATTTATTATTAATGGATAATTAGTAAAAGATTAAAGAATAATAAATCAAAATGATTTGTAAATTATCAATGTTGATTAACCAGGATTTATAATTCATAAGAAATTAATTTGATTTAAATTAATCAGATAATTAACTGATCTTACTTACGAATATTTGGAGTCTATTGGATGACTTGATTGTTGATATCCCTGATTTATGACGCTTTGTATATATCCTGATTTATGTTGTGATCTGTGATAAATTATCTGTGATGTAATTTACTACCCGTGGCATATATATTTGTGATCTGTATATAACAGATAAGCGTTGCAGTTTATATCGCTTATCAATTATATTCATGTATTCTGATCTGTGATAATTATATGATGTTGCACTACTGTGTATAACCCCTGGACTACACCATACACACACAAATATGGATTTCACGAGGAAATCGGTTAAGTCACAGATAATTTAAATTTAATGTTTTTGAAATTAAAGTTTTAATTTCAAATTGATTTTGAAAATGGATTTGGGTTAAACGGTAAAGCTTTTGAAAAAGGTTTTCACAGATAAAAGCTATTTTGAATAACTCGGTAAAATCTCCAATTTAAATAATGCAATTTGACTTTGAATTCGATATTTGGAATTGAATTCGATGATTGGAAATTATGGTTAAAGATACTATAAACATGTTTGTATGATTTTAAACCATTTTAAAGGTATGGTTTTGGGAATTTGAATTTAACCCAAGGATTTCAACTCGTATAAATGAATCAGATTTCCAAAATGAAAACTGTTGTTTTCAAATGATAAACACTTTTAGATAAGAACTGAGATTCCAGTTAATTAGGGGAATTTCAAGATTGAATAGAGAGATGATTTTCCTAAGTTATGAATGAATTCTTTTTAGCTGTGAATTAAATCTGTTTATTTTTAACAGATTTAAATTGATGATTTGTTTAAATCAAATTGAAATGAAATTGTTTTGAAGGCTATAAGTTAAATCTTTGATTTAAAGATTTAACGAGTTAATCAAATTGAAATGAAAATTGATTTGGAAAATCTGTGAATGAATCTTTTGTTTAAAAGATTAAAATGTGAAAATTGTTTAAATCGTTAAAGGTTGTGAAAATGAATCTTTTTGTTTAAAGATTGAAAATGGTAATTTGTTAAGCCATTTGAAGAAAAGTTTTGGGTAATAAGTTGTGACTTAATTGAAATCCCATTATCCATTTGTTTTGGAAATATCGTTCTCACTATTCGGGTTAGCTGGGAAAGGACCTTTGGGTCGTATAACCCATTCCGAATATGTGATACGTCGTTATGGAGAGCATTTGAAGACCGGTGATGAAGACCGGGTATTTACGAAAGCGATACACACTATCGATTGTTTTTGCACCGAGTCGCGCCTGTATACAGACTCCCTAAGTGATGGGAAATCCGATCGGGATTGTGAATATCCGGATTGCTAGGACTTCTTTGAAAGTGCCTTCGGTTCTGTTCAAATCCAGAACAGACTTGTATGGATTGTTATGTCTGACATTACAATTTGAGATATAAAGCTGATTTCTTTCAAATATATTTCTGTTGGTGGCGGAGAATTTATTCTCTTAGCTTAACACCCTTCTCTGAGACGTACGAGCTCGGAGGTTATGTAGTTGAAGGTTATTAGCAATATATTCCCAATTTGGTAATGTGACATGCTGAGTGTTGCTGTGAAATGATCATTGTGCTGATCATTTGTGATAGGATCACTTGTTTGATCGTTTATCTTTGTGATCGTTTCTATGATCATTTGTTGACCCAAAGCATGGCTTTTGTATAAAGCATGGCTTTGTGGACGTGACTTCGTCGAGCCTCACACCCCGGAAATGGTCAAAACTGGAAAGATGTAGCACGGTTATGAGGGGTAGCTCCCTTTAGGGTATGTGCATTTCCTTCTGGAAAAGGGTGGTATCATGGTATGGAGCCCAGATACTTACTCATGTTGAAACACTTTATTTATGATTGTGTGATGTTGATTAGAGAGCTCTCGGTTAAAGGTCCCAAAGGACCGGGGGATGGCATACTCGTATCAGTAGTTACCCAGTTTGGGGTAACCCGGCCTTGTGTTGGCAGAGATCCGGTTTGGTTCTCGGAGACGTCCTTCCAGAGGCGTTCTCATGTGGCAATGGGAAGTTCCTTAGCCTGACCATTCGTTGGAAATCCAAAGAAACAATACAATCTTGTACGGTATTAGTTGTAGAACCTATCATTCACTTATGGTGGCGCCCCACTGTTTGGATGTTAGCTATAGTAGGCATAGTTCGAAATGTCTATGCTGGCTAAGATTTATATCTTTATTTTCTAAATGATTTTCTCTACACTATGCACTAGTAATAATATCAAATGTTTCTTTTTAATGCGTATTAAGCATCTTTGACTATCATAAGGAGAAATCTCCTCCGATTCTGCGTTTGCATTGTGTGTGTGTGCGGGAGGCCTTAAGGTAGTCTCATTTTTAAAAAGCATTGCGAATTGACTTTGAAAATCTTTTGTTGAATGTTTTTAAAGATAAACTGTTTTTGTTGCTCACACCAGTCCCACGACTGATCCGGAGTTTATTGTTTCTTTCCTAAACTCGGGGTGCTCATTATTTTCTACACGAGCAGTCTAGAGTTGGGTTTTTCAGATAACTATGTTTAGTAGATTATCTGGAGTTAGTTCAGTCTTTGGACCACACCAGTCTTGCTCAGCTTGGTGCATCGTTATTGGGGGTTCGAGCTATTGCTGGATTGATTCTTGGAGATGGAGTTGCAGTTCTCGGAGTTCTTCCTTGAAGACTATCTTAGAGTTATATTGTTCCGCTGCTAGATGTCATCTATTTTCTTTTCCGCTGCTATTTTATTGTATCATATCTCTGATGTATATTGATATCTATTGGATCATCTGTTGTATCAGATATTGTATCAAATCTGTATATCAATGTATTATTCTTTTATTCCGCAGTGTTATTTATTTAATGTTGTTATAAGCTCCGGCGAATCGGATTTGAACAGTCGAATCTATGGCATTCGAATACAATTTTAAGTATGGATGTCGATTTTCGAGCGGGAAAAATCCGAAACGTTACATTTGCTATCAGAGCTAAGGGTTGAACTTTAGCTCAGGAGTGTAACACATTAGGTAACTCATTAAAGATAGGGTGAAGTATCCCTAGAATGAGTAATCCCTAAGATATCCGTTTGAACGTCTTAGTAAATTCTCTTACTATTCACTGATAGTAAGTATGTGTGCAAGACGAGAACGAGATAGGGGACAGGGGAATACGACTATAATTAGTCAAAACTCTGTAACAACAGTGGAAACATCTTTCTTATCAATTTCTTTGATTCGATTCTAAACTTCTTTTTTGATTGCTTCGTGACAGCTCCAGAAAAAAGAAAAAAAGTTTCGGTGTGATGATGTGTGATGATGGCCTGCGAATCGTTGTAGGAAATCCTTACTTCGTATCTTCATCGGTTTCTTATCAGCTTTTTGATTTAAACTTTAATGAATATGAATTTGAAAATTGAAATTGGAAATTTTAAATGAATTAAATTTTTTAAATTGAGTTAAATTGATTAATAGAATATGAAGCTAATTTTGAATTGTATCGATAAAACGATTTCGTTTAAAACTGAATTTGAAATTCTAATATAATTTCTTGTAAATACCAAAGTCCGAAGAGGGACAAATTAGTATGTATTCTGAGATATTCCGACTTGAGTTTGGAATTCATATCTTAAGTTTGAGGAATTATAGGAGATCGAATCTGTCTATCTCTGTGTTGTTTTCGTGCCTGCGAATTTCGAGGATGAAATTCTTTTAAGGGGGGAAGTCTGTAACGACCCCAATTTTGAATTTAATTTAAATTGATAGTTAATGTAGATTTTGAACAAATTTTGAAATAAAATTTGATTTTTGATTTTGGAATCTGAATTTGAATTATTGAATTTGTATTGAATTGGGATTTATAACAAAGTTATAGAATAAATAAAAAGAAAAAGAAGATAATAAAAATTTACTTGGAAATAAATAAGAAATACACTCAAATACACTCAAATAAAATAAATTACAAACAAATGTATGCATACAAACATAATTAAAATCGAAAATTATTTGCAATACAAAGTAAACTAAACAAAAGAAAAAAAATACAAACAAATACAAATACAAGCTAGGCAATGCAAATAAAAGTATTCAAACAAAGAAACAAGCAAAGTATAAGTAAGTATGTAAGGCAAAGTAAAAAAACAAAAAAAAACAAATATATTAGCATATGAACAAGGATAGGTAGGTAGGGGATGAAGTAAGGCAAAAAGCAATATGTATACAAGTATGTTAGAGCAAGATATCAGAGAGTTATCTTCAGCCATGAACTGATATTGTACAATGTAACATCACTTAGTTGTACAAAATAAAAATAATAATCACCCTATAGTACAAGATAAAATATATCACCTGTACAAAATAAAAACACCCTGTATACTTCTTCTTATATATCCATCCTCATCACATTCGATCAGTTCAGGGCTGTAAGAAAAAAAAGAAAGAAAAAAAAATGAAAAAAAAATAGCAACTTGGAAACAACAGCAAATAAAACCATTCAAACAAGGAGATCAACAACAAAACAGGATTTAAAAAGGGAATCATCTGCATTTTTCAAACAATAAATGTCCTCTGTTCTTCAAAAGTTTCAGTATGTTTCAAGATGGAAACAGTTCTGTTCTTTCCTACAAAAGTGAGTAAACTCCTACCAGAATTTTTATTTTTATTTTAGCTATTTGTTTATTGATGTTGTGGGTAAACACATTTTTATCATGGTTAACATGGTGCTTGCCTATGTATTTTTTTTTTTTTTTGTATAGTTCTGTGTTTATATATATATGAGTGTGCTGTAACTTTTGAAGATGCTGTTGATTTCCTGGTTGTAGTTGCAGAGTTAAGGAGTTAATCAAAACATACAAAACATCTTCTTCCAATCATTTATAGGCTTACATTTTAAAACAAAATAGGTTGTTAAACATAAATCAAAGCTTTAAAAATTTGTTTTGAGCCTGTTGTTGAAGTATCATCACCAGAAACTCTGTTCCATAGGCAATACGTATTATTATGATAAAATTCGAAAGTGATGAATTGTTGATTCGATTACATAATCGGAATCTACATTCGAAAATATGATTTTCGAAAAAAAATGGAAGCTTTTAGTTAAGTATGTTTCGAACAGTTCAAAAATGAATTGAGATGGTATTTTTATCAGTTTCTGATGATCGGAGTAATGATAATTCACGTGATCGAGGAGGAAGCTTCGTTGGAAGTCGCCGAGGTTGGGAAAAATAGTCGGAGTGGTCCCTGATCATCAGGGCGGCGGCACTTGGTGGAACTAGGGTTAATATCCAGTTTATTGTCGTTGTCAGAAATCGACGGACCGCCGCGTCGTGGGTGCGCCAGTGACGATCGCACCCAAGGGAAAGGCCACGTATGTCAATGAGAAAGCCGTAGTGGTGGTGGCATGGATGCTGAAGTTCTGGGTTGTCAACGGTGAGGAGTTTTATGGATCGGGTTTTGGGTTCTAGGGTCATCCTGAACCTCGATTTTGATTCTAGTTGATGTTGAGTATTTTGGGTAGTGGGATTCTGGTGCGAGATTGAATGTCGTCATGTGAGGATTATCAACGATGGTCGGAGCGGCGTTGGGTAGTCGTGTAAGTGCACGTGCACGTGCACGTTTGGGTGCCATGGGTTGTTTTCCTGGTGAAGTTCTAGTTTGGGGAAAGAAAGGGTAATCTCGAAGTCATACACGAGAAAATGAAGCTCGAGCTCGAAGTTGAACTCGAGTTATTTTGGCATGATACCGGGTAAATTTTTAACACTTAAACAAAAATTTGAAATTTATAAGGCTCAGGTAAGTTTGGGGAAAGACTCGAAGTCGTCTTTGGGTAGAACGAGGTTTGGCTCGAAGCAGGGCCCGGGTAGTATAAAAAAAGTTTTCAAAATTTTAAAACAAAATTCAAGTTTTAAACAATTTTAACTCATTCTTTTAAATAATTGTTTTATTTAAGTATGGGATCGGTTTAAGGTTTAAAAGGAAATTATTTCAATTAAATTAAGTTTTAATTAAAGATTTAATTAAAAGGGTTAATTTATTAAAGATTTAATTTATGTAATTGAATAAATTAATGTGATAAACTAAAGGATTCTTTAATAATTAAAGGTTAATTAAGTACTGATTAAAAAAATTAATTTATTTGTTAAGAGCTAATTTATTAATGATGAATAATTAAAGGATAATTATTTAATTAAATATTAATAAATGATAAAAATTGATTTAATCAAGTGATTAATCAATATTTAATACAAAGCATAATGTGATTAATTCAAAATGGTAATTAATTTGAGATTAATTAATTAAAGGTTAAATTTAATTCAATGAAGTTGATTAAGGAATGATAATTAATCAAGGAAAAATTAATTAGAGTAATTAATTAAAGATAATTAATTAAATGGTGAATTAGATAATTAATGTTTAATTTTTTAATAATTAAAGGTTGATAATAAAAGGTTAATTAATTTATTATTAATGGATAATTAGTAAAAGATTAAAGAATAATAAATCAAAATGATTTGTAAATTATCAATGTTGATTAACCAGGATTTATAATTCATAAGAAATTAATTAGATTTAAATTAATCAGATAATTAACTGATCTTACTTACGAATATTTGGATTCTATTGGATGACTTGATTGTTGATATCCCTGATTTATGATGCTTTGTATATATCCTGATTTATGTTGTGATCTGTGATAAATTATCTGTGATGTAATTTACTAGCCGTGGCATATATATTTGTGATCTGTATATAACAGATAAGCGTTATAGTTTATATCGCTTATCAATTATATTCCTGTATTCTGATCTGTGATAATTATATGATGTTGCACTACTATGTATAACCCCTGGACTACACCATACACACACAAATATGGATTTCACGAGGAAATCGGTTAAGTCACAGATAATTTAAATTTAATATTTTTGAAATTAAAGTTTTAATTTCAAATTGATTTTGAAAATGGATTTGGGTTAAACGGTAAAGCTTTTGAAAAAGGTTTTCACAGATAAAAGCTATTTTGAATAACTCGGTAAAATCTCCAATTTAAATAATTCAATTTGAATTTGAATTCGATATTTGGAATTGAATTCGATGATTGGAAATTATGGTTAAAGATGTTATAAACATGTTTGTATGAATTTAAACCATTTTAAAGGTATGGTTTTGGGAATTTGAATTTGACCCAAGGATTTCAACTTGTATAAATGAATCAGATTTCCAACATGAAAACTGTTGTTTTCAAATGATAAACACTTTTAGATAAGAACTAAGATTTCAGTTAATTAGGGGAATATCAAGATTGAATAGAGAAATGATTTTCCTAAGTTATGAATGAATTCTTTTTATCTATGAATTAAATCTATTTATTTTTAACAGATTTAAATTGATGAGTTGTTTAAATCAAATTGAAATGAAATTCTTCTGGAGGCTATAAGTTAAATCTTTGATTTAAAGATTTAACGAGTTAATCAAATTGAAATGAAAATTGATTTGGAAAATCTGTGAATGAATCTTTTGTTTAAAAGATTAAAATGTGAAAATTGTTTAAACCGTTAAAGGCTATGAAAATGAATCTTTTTGTTTAAAGATTGAAAATGGTAATTTGTTAAGCCATTTGAAGAAAAGTTTTGGGTAATAAGTTGTGACTTAATTGAAATCCCATTATCCATTTGTTTTTGAAATATCGTGCTCACTATTCGGGTTACCCGGGAAAGGGCCTTTGGGTCGTATAACCCATTCCGAATATGTGATACGTCGTTATGGATAACATTTGAAGACCGGGTATTTGCGAAAGCGATAGGATGACCTATCGATTGTTTCTGCACCGAGTCGCGCCGGCATAGAGACTCCCTAAGTGATGGGAAATCCGATCGGGATTGCGAATATCCGGATTGCAAGGACTTCTTTGAAAGTGCCTTCGGTTCTGTTCAAACCCAGAACAGACTTGTATGGATTGTTATGTCTGACATTACAATTTGAGATATAAAGCTGATTTCTTTCAAATATATTTCTGTTGGTGGTGGAGAATTTATTCTCTTAGCTTAACACCCTTCTCTGAGACGTACGAGCTCAGAGGTTATGTAGTTGAAGGTTATTAGCAATATATTCCCAATTTGGTAATGTGACATGCTGAGTGTTGCTGTGAAATGATCATTGTGTTGATCATTTGTGATAGGATCACTTGTTTGATCGTTTATCTTTATGATCATTTCTATGATCATTTGTTGACCCAAAGCATGGCTTTTGTATAAAGCATGGCTTTGTGGACGTGACTTCGTCGAGCCTCACACCCCGGAAATGGTCAAAACAGGAAAGATGCAGCAAGGTTATGAGGGGTAGCTCCCTTTAGGGTATGTGCTTTTCCTTCTGGAAAAGGGTGGTATCATGGTATGGAGCCCAGATACTTACTCATGTTGAAACACTTTATTTATGATTGTGTGATGTTGATTAGAGAGCTCTCGGTTAAAGGTCCCAAAGGACCGGGGGATGGCATACTCGTGTCAGTAGTTACCCAGTTAGGGGTAACCCGGCCTTGTGTTGGCAGAGATCCGGTTTGGTTCTCGGGGACGTCCTTCCAGAGGCGTTCTCATGTGGAAATGGGAAGTTCCTTGGCCTGACCATTCGTTGGAAATCCAAAGAAACAATACGATCTTGTACAGTATTAGTTGTAGAACCTATCATTCACTTATGGTGGCGCCCCACTGTTTGGATGTTAGCTATAGTAGGCATAGTTCGAAATGTCTATGCTGGCTAAGATTTATATCTTTAGTTTCTAAATGATTTTCTCTACACTATGCACTAGTAATAATATCAAATGTTTCTTTTTAATGCGTATCAAGCATCTTTGACTATCATAAGGAGAAATCTCCTCCGATTCTGCGTTTGCATTGTATGTGTGTGCGGGAGGCCTTATGGTAGTCTCATTTTTAAAAAGCATAGCGAATTGACTTTGAAAATCTTTTGTTGAATGTTTTTAAAGATAAACTGTTTTTGTTGCTCACACCAGTCCCACGACTGATCCGGAGTTTATTGTTTCTTTCCTAAACTCTAGGTGCTCATTATTTTCTACACGAGCAGTCTAGAGTTGGGTTTTTCAGATAGCTAGGTTTAGTAGATTATCTGGAGTTAGTTCAGTCTTTGGACCACGCCAGTCTTGCTCAGCTTGGTGCATCGTTATTAGGGGTTCGAGCTATTGCTGGATTGATTCTTGGAGATGGAGTTGCAGTTCTCGGAGTTCTTCCTTGAAGACTATCTTAGAGTTATATGGTTCCGCTGCTAGATGTCATCTATTTTCTTTTCCGCTGCTATTTTATTGTATCATATCTCTGATGTATATTGATATCTATTGGATCATCTATTGTATCAAATCTGTATATCAATGTATTATTCTTTTATTCCGCTGTGTTATTTACTTAATGTTGTTATAAGCTCTGGCGAATTGGATTTGAACGGTCGAATCAATGGCATTCGAATACAATTTGAAGTATGGATGTCGATTTTCGAGCGGGCAAAATCCAAAACGTTACAGGAAAGGATGCTGTGGAGCTCAGGAGATGAGCTGGATGGCGATACGTACTTCCGTATTTGGTTACTATTCTGCTGTGTATCTAGTTGTATGTTATTGATGTTGTTGAACTCTGATGATATACTCTGATTATAAAACTAATATTGTTTTCTTTTTGTAAAGATATGTTATTGTATATTATATTTTTTTCTGTTGCATTGGTTAGATTCTGTTGTTGTTTTCAGTTTCCTCTTCTTCTACCTCTTCTTCTTTAACTGAAATGGTTCATATTTCTGTTCAACTTGAGTTGATTGACGTAGAATAGTTTCGACTCAAGGGGTACGGATTTGTGGGTCATTACAATCCATCTCGCCTCCTTAGCTCGAGAATGTCCTTACGTGGAAATCTGTAATACTCGGTCGGACCCGAGCATTACACAAAAGTAACACCTGGGTCAGGCTGGAAACCAGCTTGAGTAAACCCATCTAACATGGAATACAACAGCATAAAACTTACATAAAACCCGAGGTAACTCGTATCAATTTACAAATACACAATTTTTTATAGACATCACTTATTTCACACATCAATTTCTAAGTACCAAAACTTAGATTAAACGGTCCAATTAACTTAAATCATTCCATTCCAGCCAATTGATTTCACATATCAATCTATAAAAAATCGAAGTGGTTTTAGGTATTAACTAATACCCAACTCCGGTCTCTTCGAATTCAATTCCATCTTAACCCAAGTTATTCCAGTGAATTACAATCAATTGTAAATACAAGAGTCACTTTTTACCCAACAATTCATCATCGATAGATAACCACATTATCATTGTCTACCCAAACATATCATATCACAAAACATTTCATATCAAAGATATCAATCAATTCAAGGCATTTAATCATTCATAAGAAAGATGGATCATTTCCAAAATTAATTTAATTTATCTCTAATTAAATTAATTACTAATCTTTTAATCACTTAGATTACCTTTACTTAATCATTAATTAATTACAAATCAATTAATTAATAATCTTTTGATTATTTATCTTAATTAATCGCCCTTGATTAATTATCTTCAATTACGTAAAGTAATTATCCTTTAATTAATTGCACAAATTAATTATCCTTAACCATTTACAGTAATAAATATTTAATTACTTTCATTAATTACATTAATTAATTACATTAACTAATGATCCTTAATTAACTACTTCCATTATTCAGCCTTAATCAATCATGAATAGTTATTAACCATCATGTAATTACTTACCTTAATTAATTAACTCCTTAATTAATTATATTAATCCTATAATTAATTACACCAAGTAATTAATTCTTAATTACCTCTCCTAAGTAATTAACCTTTAATTACTTCCCATTAAGTAATTTCCCTTATATTAATTGCATCCAGTAATTTATCCATCAATTCTTCACTAAGCAATTACATTTATCAATCTCATTATGTAATTATACTAAATCAATTACCAAGTGACTATCTTTAATTAATTAATCACATTCATCTCATTAATTACTTCATTAAGTAATTTCACTTCATTAATTACATCAAGTAATAATGCTTAACCCATCATCAAGTAATTCTCTTTAATTAATTAAACTTAATTAATTAATTAAAATTAACCACATTAACTTAATTAATTACACTGAGTAATTAATTACTTTAATTACTTCATTAAGTAATTACCCTAAATAACCCTCTTACTATTCATTAATTAACCTCTAATTTCACTCATTACTTAATTATTCCTTAATTAATCTTTGATTTCTTAGGTTAATCAATTTTAAATTAAGTATCAACTACCTTTAATTAATTAATTTATCTTAATTTAGAATCCTAAATTACTTATCTTAGTTAACTAAGTAATTATACTTTAATTAATTTTGTTAATAAAAAATTGATTAAATTAAGTTAAATCATTTACTACATTAAATTCTTACCAACCATTTATATTTAATTTAAAAACTTGAATTTGGTTTATTCAAAATCATCAACCCTTGATTACTTAAAGTTAAATACCTTACACATTATTCACATTTAAATTTCAACAATTACCTTGTATTTGAACACATTTATGGACCAAATACATGATTCAACTAAAACAATATTTATATAAACCAAACCATTTTCCTAAATCAAAATTTAAAATTTTGTAAACCCAAACAATTAAGACTTAAATTTGTTTAAAACACCATTCTCTAATTCAACTTTCAAACAATTTTAAAACTGGATAAAAACTTTGTTTTAATTTAGTTTACTTTAAATTTTGAAATCCATTTTAGTTTAATAACATGACAGGATTTAAATCCTGGAAACAATGTTTACTTGAGACAACATAGCAAACCCGAGACATCGCGATCACAACTTCGAGACAGACACCCAAAAACACAAGAACTAACCCGAGCCTAGACTCTTCTTCTTCACCAAACAACCAAGATATACCCATCACCTCCGTGCACGTGCACATCGCTCCGGTCAACCCCAACCTCTCGCTGAGCCTACCCACCTATCGACGATTACCACGTCGATCTAACCAGCCTCCAGTTTCGACGAAACCGAAACATACACGAAAGCAAGTCGCTCAAATAAAACTGGAACAATCACCAGTCGACCAAAACTCCTTGCTGCTGACGAACTACGCCACAAGCAAACTCGTCAATCATCTACAACCATGCCACGACATCCAGATCCTATTTCCCCTCATGCGAACCATCCTGGTCCACCACCCTTGTCGTTCCAGACTCACGAACGCCGACGACTACAACTCCTCACAAAACCCTATTTCCCCTTTTCGGCCAATAGTAAAATCATAATCCATTTTTCTAGTGATCCCTGACACTACGACCACCTTCAAGACAAACTTCACGGTACACTTCATCCCCGATCGATGGTAGATGATAGAAATCCCAAAATCAAACAACCCAGAATATCTCCCTGAATTCCAAACCAGAAATTTCAATTTTTATACCTAAATTCGTGATTTGATACAACAATTCGGCTTGCATAATCAAACATTAAAATTAACTAGTTTGATTTTGACCTATTTCTTGATTTTCACTGTAAATTTTAAAATTTTGAGTTAAATACAAATTGCGTACCATTGAATCTATTACTAAAATTTGAATTACATCGTTAAATACAAATTGCGTACCCTTGTTCAATTGTCTTACAAATGTCATTAGCATGTTATAATCACTTTACACATGTTATTTAATATGTTATTAACCTTAAATGTGTCTTTGCATGAGAAAAATGATTTATATATATATTTATATTTAATTTCCTAATTTATAAACACATTTCTTAATTTATATATATAAAACCCTTTAAAAGGAAATAATATAACACAAACTATAAAAATCATATATAATTTATTTAAAAATCCAAAATATATTTAAGATATATATATATATATATATTTAATTCCAAATTAAAATTCAAATTAAAATCCAATTTGAAATCAACTCACACAAATATATTTACATAAATAAACACTGATTCAACTTGTTTGAAAGTAATAATATTTCTATTTAAAATCTTCTTATACCCATATATATATATATATATATATATAAACCATTATTATTTGTTTCGAAAGATAACCTGTCAAATTTTAAGTAATTATATTAGGAGATTATCAAATATTTATCAAGAGATTTAAAATCCAATTTTTATTATATTTTCTAATTCCCTTTGTAACGACCCAGAATTTCTGTCATTTGAAATTTGTATATTTAATTGGTTTTAAATATTATAAATTAGAATTTGTAAGTCGAATAAATTTTATTTCGAATATAGTGATTTAATTGGATAATTAAATCGATGATTTAATATTTGAAATTACAGAGATAACTGGAAATTGGGTTTAATGTGATTTAAAATTGATTTGTAAAGTTGTGTTAAATCATATTGGAGTTAGAATGACTTTATAGAACTTTCAAATTTGAATTAAAAGTTAATTTGTGGATATTTAATATTTTAATATTTAATTGACGAGAAAAAATAGTCATTTTTCAAACAGTCTCAGATTTCGATGAAACTATTTCATCGGATCCGTAATGTTATATTATTATAAGATTTCAAATTTTGTGTCAATCGATTTTACGGTTTGTCCGGGGCAAGCTAAAACGCACTGAAATCGGTTTAAGTGAATTTTTAATTTAAAATAGTCGATTTGAAAACCTATCTTCCAAATATGATCGAATTGGATCCCGATATATATTCCATTGCGTTTGGAATGGGGGTTAAACATTATAAATGCAAGGCGGCATGCTTCGTTTGGAGTTCGGAAAATTTCAGGATGAATAGCGTTTCGATATCTTATATAAAACCACCTCTATCATTTCATTTTACACAAACCCTAACCCTAGAAGCTTCAGCCGCCACCTCCCATTTCTATGGCCGAAAATTCATCTCCTTCTCCCTTATTTTTTTTCAAATCCATAAATCTATTCGAAAAGTTATCAACTACAAGGTTGAAGAGCGTATTGAGCTCTACATATTCAATGGCTACGATCGAATTGGGAGCAGCAGATCATTGGAAAATCGTGTTCGAATGCGTGGAAGTCGTGCATGTTTTTCGAGATGCGTGGGGGGCTGAGCTCGACCGGAATTGGGGCGTTGATGGAATAGGCGAAGGGCTTTCAAACTATGGTGTCTGATCATCGTGTAGTTGCTTGGGGTAGTGGCGATAATTGGTTGTTGAACGGCGGCCATGGGTTTATCACGTACGTGATTTTCACGATGGGGAAGAAAGCAAAATGCGGCCAGGATTGCAAGGGCTTGAAACGCGCGTCCTAGATTTGAAAAAGTTATAAAATATAAAAAGGAATTGAAAATTAATTTATATAAATTCGTATAAACTTTGTAACACTATAACTTTTTCATACGAGGTCTGTTTTGGACGAAACGAATTGCATTGGATTCCTATTGAAGAGCACTACGCAATGGAGCTGGATTGGACTTGATTTAAGCTAGCATGAGTTTTGGGTAAAATTAAACGCGTGTTTAATTTTGTTCGGAATAAAACACTGCAACTGTATTTGAAGCAATCTGAGAACTTCTCACTCAATCGAATTTGTTTCGATTTAAATTTCATATATTTAAATTTAAAATTGCTTGATTGTGTGATTAAATGATAAATTGCTATCTGTTGTACTGAAATGGACCCTGTACGCCATATATTAAGAAGAGGTTAATGTATTAAACACATATACTGCGATATTCCACCTCGAAGTGGAGTTGGTATTATATATATACTCGGAGTTGATTTTCCCACATTATATAGCGGATGAGACCCTATTGCGCCGCATAATAGTGGATAATATTTTTATATAAACCCATGTGCCGCGATATTCCTTCTTGAAACGGGATTGGTATTGTGCTAACATCTGTGGATGCATGGAAACAGGTTGTAGGGATCGAATTAGATTCCTCAACAGTATTGATTTATTTGCAGATATTTGCGATATATTTTGTTATCATATTGATATATGATGTTTGGATACCATGGTTGATGTATTAGTGCTGTTGCAGCATTGGGCTTATTTTTGGAATTTTATAAATGTTAAAGTAACGATTTCGAATTTAAAAGGAATTTCAAGTGATTTTTGAAAGTATACATTTTATTGAATTTAGGAATTGATTCATTTTAAATAAATAAACGTTATAATTTTTATGCTATAAAAATTATGATTTTATGAAATATAACCGGAATATGATTTTTGAAATAAGTAGTTGATTAATTTGTAAAATGGTTTAAATTGGCATTTTTGAATTATTGTAAACGGTTTATATAAAAGATTTATAAAATTGATATTTATAAATTAAAATATTGGATTATAAAATGAGTTTTTATAAGTGTTAAAATGAATTATAAATGGATTTCATAAGGGAATGAAATTATAGGGTTATAAATTGTGAAGTTATAAAATGAATAGATTTTGTAAAATAAAAGATTTATAAGTAATTAACTTATACATTGGATTTTGGCATTTAAATGAGATATAAATAGAATTTGTTAATTAAGGGATTTATAAGCTGAAATTTTTATATAATATATATGAATGCGAATTTATAAATGTTTTTATAAATTCGAAACCAATTGAATTTGATAAGTAAATATGAAAGCTTATTGTTAACGCTAAAAATTGAACGCTAACACCCCGGTGTGTGGAGTGTAGTTGTGAAAGCACCACCCGATGGTACGGGAACCAGAAAAAGTAAGAATCATAGAAAAGTATTAAAAGACACGATATTTATAGTGGTTCGGCTTAAGAGAGAGCCTACGTCCACTTTAAACTCCTTTATTGCTGATATTATTACAACCCTTTACAAGATTCATCGATTACAACACCCTTTGAGTTTAAAGTCATTTAGAACAAGTAGCTTCAACTTCAATGTCGATCAAAATCTTTGAATTCATGTTGAACATGTATGATTTCTTCGTGAAGTTCCTTGAAGCGTTCTTTGTATCTTGAAAGCTTTAAGTGTTGAAGTAGTTCGGAATGCAGCAGAGTAACGACGCTTGAAATGAATGAGCCAAAAGTCCCTTTCTAGTTGGAACTCGGGGTGTATTTATAGGCTTTGCTCGGAGTTAGGTCGTAGGTTGATACCGACCTAACTTAGGTCGCAGGTCGTCCCTGACCTAGGATGCATTGTCCTCCCTCTGCAAGAATACACATGCTGATTTGTACAAGTCCTAGGTCGCGAGCGACCTATCCCCCTGCGGCACAGTATGGGTAACTTCTTTACTCAGGCATTTTGGTCGTTAGTGACCTATCCTAGGTCGTGAGTACTTTTCTTATAGTTATAACTGGAGTCTTTAGGTCGCGACTTCCCTTAGGTCGCGAAGTATTCCTAGGTCGCGGAGTTCCATAGGTCGAGAACGTTTTTAGGTCGCATTCACTCTTAGGTCGTCCTACTTCTTAGGTCGCAGCTCTCTGTTAGGTCGCGAAGCTTGATAGGTCGAAACATCTTCTGAGTCGCAGCCTTCCTTAAGTCGCAGCTCTCTGTTAGGTCGCGGAGCTTCATAGGTCGCGGCCTCCTTTAGGTCGCGAAGCATTTTTAGGTCGTTCTCCTTTTTAGGTCGAGCCATTTTTAAGTCGTAGCCTTTTAGGTCGCTAGGTTCTCGAATTGGTTAGGTCGTTACATTTTCCTTAAGTCTCTTACAGAAGGGAGTTAACATTTGCCCCTCGAAGTATATGACTTAGCCATAGGTCGTGTGCTTCGACTTTCTTAACTCGCGTTCTGAAGGATTGTTAGGTCGCAAACGACCTAAGGAGAAAGTTAGGTCGCGTAGTGTCGGTTTGTATTCTATTACCCTGGAATATAAATAACTTAGGTTGTTCCTTCTTCTCCTTATCTGCTTCAGCCTCCATTCCGCCATTAACAAACTTTTGAGCCCTCAAAGACAACTCCAACAACTTAACCGTCAATTATCCCATCATCAGACTACGTAAGTGAACTTTACCAACATTTGATTACATCTATCATCAAATCGCAAATGTTTCACTTGTCGCCCCTAATGTAATTTCATGTGCTATGTTCGCTCAACAAGTCACGATTCAATTAACTTTTGACTGAGTCTTTGTCGCGATTCCTGTGAACATGGCAGTATATCGGATTTGTGATGAATTTGAGACGATTTGGATTGGATTCTTGGGTAATTCGTGACGATGTAGGAGGAAGATGGTGAATTATGGTGTTTCGAACCAGTTGGCTTGCAAATTTGGAGGAGACGAGGAGGGTTCCGATGGGTTAACGGGTTAATGGATTCTTAGCTACACGGGTAATGGAGGAGATGATGTGGCAGCGTGTGAGTGGAGGATCGACCTTAGGGTTGTCTGCTTGAATACTAACCATATGACCTAACTTCTTAGCGATCTAACTTTGTAATGACCTAAGTTCTTGCGGCATTGGTTTTAGGTTGCGGCCGACCTTAGACTTAAATTCCTGTGGCACAGAAGTTAGGTCGCTGCCGACCTAGGACTTGGATGGTTTGCACATGAACTTTAAACCGAACGACCTAACAGCTTAGCAACTTATCACCTTTGAATGACTGCGTAGGGACTTAACACATCAACGACCCATCTTTTGCGACATAAGCTTTAGGTCGCGGCCGAGTTAGGACTTGACCAATTCGCATTATTTTGACATAAAGCCTTGAACTCTTTGATTTGCACAGTGCGACCTAAAGGGGCTTCGACCTATGTTAACCTCGTTTTACCCAACGACTCATCTACTTAAGGACTGGACCGACTCATCTACTTAAGGACTGGACCGACTCATTTACTTAAGGACTGGATCGATTTATCTACTCAAGGACTGGACCGACTCATCTACTCAAGGGAAGGACCGACTCATCTACTTAGAGGGATAGGACGACTCAATGAGTTAACGGTTCACAAGGTATGCAGCGACTCAGAGTTGACAACGACTCAACGAGTTAACGACTTCAAGGAGCAGAGTGGCTTAACTAGTTAACGGCTCACAAGGCAGACCGACTCAATGCATTACTGACTCATCAAAGCTATCGCCTCAGCGACTCAACAAGTCCACGACTCATCGTAAGAAACGACTCAAGAGGATTGACGACCTAAGAAATGACTTAACGACTCATAACTCAGGATGACTCGTCCGCGACTTAAAGCCACTAAGTCGTATTCCATTGCCATAATGCCTGTCCCAATGAGAATTGACTCGCCAACGACTCAGGACTTGGCTTAGAATCCAGCAAAAGAATGGGCTAGTGAGAAGATCAAATGCTTAATCAGATAAGCCGGCCACGACTCAACTTGACTCGGCCACGGCTTAGCTTGAGTCGGTCACGACTCAGGACTTGGGCGAAAAATTCCTATCCAGATTTGCCTATAAATACATGGCCACCCCCAACATTCAAGGGACTTTTTTTGGCTCATTCATTTCAAGCGCTGTTACTCTGCTGCGTTCTGAACCACTTCAACACGTTCAAGGAACTTCACGAAGAAATCAAACATGTCTAACATGTGTTCAAAGATTTGGATCGATATTGAGGTTTAGGCTACTTGTTCTAAGTCACTTGAAACTCAAAGTGTGTTGTAATCAAAGTGTAACTACATTGACTTGTAATCAAATCGTCAATAAAGATATTCAAAGTGGACGTAGGCTCTCTCTTAAGCCGAACCACTATAAAATTGCTGTTGTTTACTGCTTTTTCACTATTATCTGCTTATAATCTGTTCCCGTGCTATCGGGTGGTGCTTTCACAATCTCACTTCATACACCGGGGTGTTAGCGTTCAAATTTTAGCGTTAACATTTTTGGTGCTTTCACTGAGAATTGAACTCAGGTGAGTTATCATCATTGCTTCACAGAGGTTTGTAGAGAGAATTTCCTTGAAAACCAGAAGTCTATCCGAGATTATGGCTCCTGCAAGGAAAAGTAGATCTGTCAGATCTGGGAATATTCAAGAGGGAACCTCCGCCTCCCCTATATCGAATCAAGCCACTCCAACTATCGGAGTTACAAAGGCAGAGCTGGATGCTGCAATCTTAGGGCTGAACCAACAGATAAATGCCCAAAATGCACAATTCGAGGCTCAGAATGCCCAAAATGCCCTAATTCTGAATAGGTTGAACGATTTGCTTGGGGAAAACCGCCAACCGACAGGTAATGAAAGGAACTTTGTTGGCAACATTCATGATGCTAAAGAAAGGAATGCTCGTGAAAGGGCTGCTAGCCCCTTTGAACAAACACTTCCTGAAGTTGGCGGATCTAGAACTCGACATGATGAGGAGTATCTTTCTGGGATGGTCCGACAAATCATGGAAGAGAGTATGCAGAGGGTTGAGGACGAGAAAGAATGGGGTTTTGCCCCAAGTAAAACTCCATTTACTGAGAAAATCTTAAAGGCTGAATTCCCAAGGAAGTTTGTCCCTCCAACCATTCCAGCTTACAAAGGAACAAGTGATCCGAACGAATTTTTGTATAAGTATGATTGGCACATGACAGGTGTCAGGGCTTCTGATGAAATAAAGTGCCGATATTTTCCTGTATACCTGGAAGGTGTAGCTCTGCTTTGGTTCACCAAGCTGCCGGTCCGATCTATCGATCAGTTTTCTGACTTAACCCGGAAGTTCAAGGAGCAGTTCAGACTATACGCTTCAAAAGCCAAAGATATTATGTCGTTGTCAAGTTTAGAACAGAATCCGGGTGAAACTATCAGATCTTTCTTGAATCGCTTTAATATAGCGCTGGCCGAGGTAGACAATGCAGAACCACGGATGATCTTGACCTATCTAATGAGGGCCATCGACAAGTCGAGCGAATTTGGGAAATGGCTAAACATGAAGGAACCAAATTCCCTTGAAAAATTCTATAAAAAAGCAGATGAATTCATACGCTTGGAAAGCCGTCCCGTACCGGTAAAGGCAGTGCTGGAAAAAGCTGAAGATAACACTGTTGCTCCACGCAAGAATGAATCTGTAGGGCAAAAAAGGGAAAATAACAATGGGAAGCGGCAGAGTAATCTGAAGAAGCCCCGATCCTTCAAGCCATTAGAGTATACTCCTTTATCAGATACGCCGGAGCGTATCTACCTTGCCACTAAAGATTCTGTTGACTTTCCTAAACCTCCTCCTCTAAGGACCGGGAAAAAGGCTATACAGAGTGGGAAGTTCTACATCTTCCATAATCAACCCGGTCACGAGACCGACGAATGCCGCCAGTTGAAAAATATGATTGAAGAGTTGCTAAGGGAAAACAAACTGCAGCAATTTGTGAAAAAGAATAGCAACAATCCTGCTTCGTCTAGTCAGGGGCAACAGGCTCCTACTCATCAGCCTAGGACGAGTGAGAAGGCTGCAGGGCATGAATCTGGAAGGCCCATTATCAATGTCATTACAGGAGGACCTCACCCAGCAGGCAGAAGCTGGGGTGAGATGGAAATGTATACCCGAGCTTTGAAATATGTACCGACCGAGGAAGATGTATTCGTTTTGGAAGGTGCTATGCCCCTGAAGCAACAAAGAACTTTTGATGATGATATTGTGTTCAAAGCTAGGGATTCCGCAGATCCCTTAGTCATCTCGGCTGGTATCGGGCCAGCTATTGTCAAAAGAGTTCTCATTGATTGTGGCGCATCCTGCAATATCCTCTTCAAGAAAACATTTGACCAAATGAAGATCCCTATGGCTGATGTGCAAGCCTCATCGCAGAAAATTGCTGGTTTCACTGGGGAGCCAAAGCAGCCGGTAGGAACCATTGTTTTGTTTGTGGAACTTGGAGAAGGAGAGAGAAAAGTGGTCCGCAAGCAAACTTTTGTGATTGTCGACGAATTTTCTGCTTACAATGCTTTCCTTGGTCGTCCAACTCTGGCAGCGTTCAAAGCTGTTCTTGCCCCGTGGTGCCTCACTATTAAATTCCCTACAGACAATGGAGTAGGAGTTATAAAAGGGGATCAAAATGCTGGGCGAGAATGTTATCTAACAGAGCTACGAGAAACCAGAAAAAGAGAAATGGGAAAGAATGCGGCAGCCCCAGTCCGCATCAAAGAACCAGCCTTATAGCAATTACAGGGCGGACCCTGCACTGGCGAGCACAGCGGAGCAAGGAAAGAGATGGATCCTAGAAAAGTCAGTGCAGGGGAAAATAGAGTGGTACCAGTGGAAACGACAATACCAATACCTGTTGACCCAAAGGACCCAAACAAGGTGTTGAATGTGGGTTCACAACTTAATGCGTCAATTCAGAATATCTTAATATCTTTTTTAAAGGCAAATTTGGATGTTTTTGCTTGGACTCATACCGATATGTGCGGAATATCCCCAGAAGTCGCAGTACACGCTCTAAATATTGATCCACAATTTACACCTGTGAAGCAGAAAAGGAGAACCCAAGGTCCAGAAAGGTCGGCAGCATTAAAAGAAGAAGTTGATCGGCTCATGGAGAATAACTTTATCAAAGAATCTACCTATCCGAATTGGGTTTCAAATCCAGTGCTGGTTAAGAAAGCCAACGGAAAATGGAGAGTATGCATCGATTTTTCAGATCTAAACAAGGCCTGCCCCAAAGACTGCTTCCCATTACCCAGAATCGATCAACTGGTAGACGGAACAGCGGGACACGAATTGTTATCTTTTATGGATGATTACTCCGGATATAACCAGATCATGATGCATGGGCCAGATCAGGAGGACACGAGCTTTATCACCGACACCGGTCTTTACTGCTACAGAGTTATGCCCTTCGGGCTGAAGAATGCAGGGGCAACATACCAAAGACTTGTTAATGCTATGTTCAAACCGCAATTGGGCAAGACTATGGAAGTCTACGTCGATGACATGTTAGTAAAGTCTAAAAAAGCAGTGGATCACATAGAACACTTAGCAGACATGTTCGCAGTCCTCCGAAAATACAGAATGAAGCTCAGTCCTTTAAAATGTTCATTTGGAGTGGAATCCGGCAAGTTTTTAGGTTTTATCGTGAGCGCTAGGGGCATTGAGGCTAGTCTAGCTCAAATTACTGCATTAAAGGAAGTCAAAGCTCCTAGAACAAAGAAGGAATTGCAAAGTCTCAATGGAAAAGTCGCCGCCTTGAGTCGGTTCATTTCCAAAGCCACAGATAAATGCATCCCATTCTTTGACGCCCTAAAGAAAGGAAAGAAAAACTTCGATTGGAGTCCCAAATTCCAAAAAGCCTTTGATGAATTGATTCGCCATATGGAAATGCCTCCAATACTTTCTAGGCCTGGCGATGGCGAGGATCTTCTCATATACTTGGCAGTATCATCTCATGCTTTAAGTGCAGCGCTGATACGAGAAGACAAGAGGATTCAACATCCAGTTTACTATATCAGCAAAAGACTCACTGGGGCAGAGATGAATTACTCTAAGTTGGAAAAACTCGCCTATTGCCTACTAATTGCATCTAGGAAGTTGAGGCAATATTTTCAAGCTCATCCTATCAGAGTCCTCACTGATCAACCTTTAAAGCAAGTCCTGTTTCGCCGTGAGACTTCGGGTCATCTTCTAAAGTGGAATATTGAACTCAGTCAATATGACATCACTTATCATCCCCGAAAAGCAATCAATGGACAAGCTTTAGCGGATTTCATCGCAGAATTCACAGATAAGGGTAACAGTGAGGAGGAAACGGTCGACGATTCCCCAATCCAATGGAAGTTATATGTCGATGGTGCGAGAAACGACTACTGTTTTGGAGCCGGGGTTGTACTTGAGACCCCTGAAGGCCGATCATTATGCTATGCACTAAGATTGGAATTTACTTCAACAAACAATGAAGCAGAATATGAAGCCCTTATCGCTGGCTTAAGGATTGCTAAAGTATTAAACATCCGAGCGTTACAGATATTCAGTGATTCTCAGCTTATTGTATGCCAAGTCAAAAAAGAATTCCAAGCAAAAGGTGGAAATCTGCCCGCCTACTTGTCAAAGGCTTGGAAAATCCTGAGTGATTTCGATCGTTACATGATAAGTCACATTCCTCGAGAAGAAAACATGAAAGCAGATTCTCTCGCAAAGTACTCTAGCACAGGCGAAGCTCAATTTCTGGGGTTAACTCCAGTGGAGGCCCTGTCGTCTCCAAGCATTGATGAGATGGATATTGATTGGATCATGAGCATGTATCAAGAGCAAGAATCATGGATGACTCCGATAACAGAATATCTGCTCAATGGATCTTTACCAGGGAACTCAAAAGAACGACAAAAGCTACTAAGAAAAGCTTCTCGATATATAATCCAAGATGGCCGATTATACAGACGGGGGTTCTCAATGCCATTACTTCGATGTGTATCCAGGGAAGAGTCCAAAACAATCCTAGCGGAGGTACATGGAGGAGAATGTGGTGATCATTCAGGTGGCCAAACATTAGCAAAGAAAATTCTCCGATACGGATATTTTTGGCCAGAAATTAATCGAGACGCAGCAGAGTATTCCCGAAAATGTGACAGATGCCAAAGATTCGCCAAAATTCCTAGAGCTCCTTCCACTGAGCTCACACAGATGGTCAGTCCATGGCCGTTTGCAATATGGGGGATAGACCTTGTAGGACCGTTACCAATTGCCAAATCTGGAATCAAATATGCCATTGTCGCTGTAGATTATTTCACTAAATGGGATGAAGCTGAACCACTGGCTACTATCACCTCAAAGAAGATGATAAGTTTTGTGACTAAAAACATCATTTGCAGATACGGTGTGCCTCAAAAAATAATTACAGAAAATGGTACTCAGTTTGAAAGTGAAGAATTCAAAGATTTTTGCAAGCGATTCAAAATCCGGAAAAGCTTCTCAACAGTGGCCCATCCGCAGGTAAACGGGCAAGTGGAAGCCGTGAATAAAATTATTAAGTCAACCATCAAAAAGAAACTTGAAAGAGCAAAAGGTGGTTGGGTTGATAAGCTACCACTGGCACTATGGGCATACAGAACCACTCACAAAACTGCGACTGGGCACATCCCGTTTTCATTGGCATACGGGTCAGAGGCAATGATTCCGGTAGAAATAGAGGTCCCTTCACATAGAAGAATCCATTTCAATCAAGCAGAAAACGAAAAGCTACAGCTTGAAGCGCTAGATCTCCTTGATGAAAAAAGAGATGAGGCTAATCTCAGAATTGCAGCTCATCAGCAAAGGATAGCCAGACATTTCAATTCCAAAGTTCGTCAACGCAGCTTTGAGATTGGAGACCTAGTCCTGAAGAGAATTATGACAGCAACAGGTGTGTTTGGGCCAAATTGGGAAGGACCATATGTCATAGGTCAGAAGCTTCTTGACGGCACATTCAAACTCACTACTATTGAAGGAGATCAAATTCCAAGGGCATGGAACAGCAATCACTTGCGTCCATACTTTACTTGAAAATTTTGTTGAAATATTGTAAAAAGAGTTATGAATGTATGATTCTTGTAATTAAAGGCAATTGTAAAACTGATGCAAGTAAATAATGAAAGAATATAAAGTGGATGTAGGCCCAATTTCCTGGCCGAACCACTATAAATCTTGTGTTCCTTATTATTATTACATGTTTGCTTTATTTTCGATATAAAAAGTACATAGAATGTATTGCTGAAATGTCGATTTAAATTTTTGCAGACAATGGAAGTGAAACTTGCACATAATAAGACCAAGCGATTCTCGCCAAATTTCGAGTCACAAAAGCCCCGAATTCAAATCCTAGATAGGAAGTACTTCAATCGAACGGCCTATGATTTCGACAGAAACGGGCCTTTGCTAATAAGTTGAGATCGTTTAAACAAACAAACATCCAATTAAGAAGCTAATGCCCGTTCTCACGAACTTGCCTGACAATGAAGTACACTTCCTGGGATTAAACAAATTACTTGTAAGAAAAGGGAATGAAAGCTTAAAAAAAAAAAAAAGAGGATCGCTGAAAAGGCATAAGCAAGTGGACAAGGGAACAACCAAAGCCATCATCGGCAGCACGAGTCCTTTTCGGAGGCACAACTCTTCGGAGGATAAAGACCTCTAATGGGTCATACGCCACAAAAAAGAAAGTTCTCTACTCAACAAAAAAGATTGGAGGAGTCATGACCCTCCAACCATGAGAGAGTAACTTCCAGGCGATGAAAACCCTCTCTGAGGCACATTTCACCAGGAGTTGAAGTGTAACAACCGCTCTTCGGAATTTCACTTCACCAGAGTTGAAATGCAAACAAAATAAAAGCCCTCTTCGGAGGCCCATTTCACCAGGAGTTGAAGTGTTACGACCGCTCTTCGGAATTTCACTTCACCAGAGTTGAAATGCAAACAAAATAAAGACCTCTTCGGAGGCACATTTCACTAGGAGTTGAAGTGTAACAGCCGCTCTTCGGAATTTCACTTCACAAAAGTTTAAATGCAAAACAAAATAATGACCTTTCTGGAAGTCCACGTTTCACCGAGATTGAAATAAAACTTCCAAGTGTTGAAACGTGAAAAGGCTTTCTTCAAAGGCACAACTCTATGGAGGTACACGTTTCACCAAGATTGAAATAAATCTTCCAAGTGTTGAAACGTGAAAAATCCCTCCTCAGAGGTACAACCTCCTCCCGGAGACACAATCAAGAAGAAAGACCTCTTCGGAAGCCCACGTTTCACCGAGATTGAAATAAAACTTCCAAGTGTTGAAACGTGAAAAGGCTTTCTTCAAAGGCACAACTCTTTGGAGGTACACGTTTCACCAAGATTGAAATAAAACTTCCAAGTGTTGAAACGTGAAAAATCCCTCCTCAGAGGTACAAATTTCTATTTTTTTTTTAAAAAAAAATAGGGAAAATCCTTCAGAGGTACAAACTTCCAAGTACCCTTCAGAGGCCCGCTTTACCACATAGAAGAATTCACTTGGCAAAATGCGTACATAAGCAAAAGAAAAAAGTGATTTCTTCGAAGGACAAAGCGTAAAAACTTATATGAAGGAAGTTGTACTCTACGAAAAATTTCTTCAAGAATGAAGTAGTTATTCTTCAAAAAATAAGAGTGCAAGTCCCCTCAAAGTATAAAAGATTGCAGCAAGCCTATGGTATGGGGGCAACATGGTATAGTTACATACAAAATGGTATAACTACATCGGTAAAGTACGCTCAAACAACATACCACAAGCTCACTGCAATATCATATAAATAAACTTGTGCAAAAATGAATAATAAATGCATTCTCAAATTCAAACAGGAGTTTATACAAAGGAAGAAGAATCATTTTATTCAACATTATTTTATATACAGGTACAAGTTCCAACAAAAGAAAAGCGGGGGGCCGATACCCGCACAATTCTCGACCAGTACATGCAAAAGACAAGAAGCTAAAAGCTGGAGTCTTCATTTCTTCTTGCCACCTTTAGACCCTTTACCCGGCCGAATGGTTAGCTTTTTAGGTCGGTCTGAGGGCATAAGGGAAGAAGGAGAGGGAGGTGCAACTGGTGCAATTTCCGGTTCCTCTTCAGTAGCAATGATTTTCTTCCCCCTCCTCTTCGATGTTCCGTGCTTCTTTCTTCTCTTCGAAGAAGACTCACTCCCTGGAGTAACAAGAGCGGACAAAACTACGTCATCAGAAGGAGTCCGCTCCGGAGAGATCTCGCCTCCTTCAAGTCCCTCGTCTTTCTGCTCTTGCGAAGCGATAGGGTCATCCAAGCCATGAAGAGGCTCAATTTGCTCCTCTTGTGATCCGGGCTGTGAAGCAGAAGGAGGAGTCACCTGAAGAGACGGAGGAGGGATAACCGGAGGAGGCGAAGTCTGCACAGCACTTGGTGTTTCAACTATAGAAGAAGAGAAATTAAAAATATTAGTATCTCCCCAAAAGAAGGGAGATATGGGTTCGTCGAGATTCAAGAAGTAATCGAGAATCTCATCAAACTTTTGAGGAGCAAGCAGGCGATCCACCTGAATCGGACCAATGTCAAAATTACCTGAAGATGTTTGCTTCGTTAGTTCAATCTCCTAATTTTGAGCCCCGATATCCTCCAAAGCCTCATCATCAGTAGGGGTAATTACACCGGTTCTTGTAGGAGGCAGCGAATGAGCACTGGAACCTGTGATGTCAACTTCAGAAGAAACTAAAAGACGTTCAGAGGTGGTAGGTGGTATTTCTTTTTCAGAACGTTCCCCTTCCGCCATTCCGGCCCGCACTCTGGCAAGTAGCTCTTTTCCCTTGGCAAGAGCGGCGCGGGCATCATCATCAAGATAATGCTCTTCAAGTGCTGACTCAGCATAGCCAGCACCTTTACCACCGAGCATATCGAGTGTTGCCTCCCAAACTTTAGCTAGTGTAATTTCATACTTAGGGCATAGAAAGGCAAGGCTGCCACGCCCCAAAATGCTGTGCAGATAAAAATCAAATAGTGTGGAGCCAATGTCAGCTTTGGTTGCTTGATGGGCCTCTTCGGCCGCGAGTTTACCAGCAACAGCCTCGTCACGCTCCTTTTCGGCCATAGCAAGTCGAGCTTTTAACATCTCTGTTAACGCTCAAATTTAAACGCTAACACCCTGGTGTATAAGATGTGATTGTGAAAGCACCACCCGTTCGTACGGGAAACAGAAATAGGCAGAAAGTATGCAGAAAAACAGTAAGAGACACAGTATTTATAGTGGTTCGGCTTATAATCCAGCCTACGTCCACTTTAATCTTTTTATCACTAGTTTGATTACAATTCTTTACAAGATCTTTCAATTACAACACACTTCAAGTGATAGGATATGTGAAACAAGTAGCTCAAGCTTTGATGTTGACAATCATCTTCAAATCCATGGCGAATGTGGATGATTCCTTCATGGAGTTCCTTTAGAAGTTTGTTGGATCTAAAAAGCTTTGAAGTAGTCTGGAATTCGGCAGAGTAATGGCGCTTGAAGAGAATGAGCCCCCAAAAGTCCTTTGCATGTTGGAGATGGTTTCATATTTATAGAGAGTTCTGGGCGGAAAAAGTGCTAAGTCCTAACTCGTGGCCGACTTAAGATAAGTCGTGTTCGACTTAAGGTAAGTCGTCCCCGGGTCACTGAGCCGAGTCTATGGCAGTTCCCCTTTTTTGAACCCATCCCTAAGTTCTAAGTCGTGTGCGAGTTATCTGGCTGCAATTGCTAATTTCCTTTCTTAAGTCGTATACGACTCTTTTTATGTCGTAAGTCGTAGTCGACTTAACTAATTGCAACTGGTTTAAAGCAAGTCTTAACTCGTAGACGAGTTAAGAGGTGTGTGTCTTTAGGTCGTATCCTCCTTAAGTCGTATAACTTCTTTAAGTCGTAAGGGTCTTAAGTCGTACAAACTGCAGTTATCATTAAGTCGTAGGCCATCAATTTCCTTAAGTCGTAAAGACCTTAAGTCGTTAGCTTTTCTTAACTCGTATGCCTGCTAACTCGTAGAAGATCTTAACTCGCAGAGGATTAACTCGTAGAGGCTTAACTTGTGGAAGATCTTAACTCGTACACTTGCTAATTTGTAGATATGCTAACTCGTAAAGGCTTATCTCGCAAGTAGCTTAACTCGGGTACTCCTTAACTCGTAGGCTGCTTATCTCGTAAGCTTGCTAACTCGTAGAGGTCTTTAAGTTGTAGGAAGTTGCTGACTCATGTATCCTTTAACTCGTACATGCCTTGAGTCGTACATGCCTTGAGTCGTGGACCTGTTAACTTGTGAACGAGTTAGGGTTAACATTTGCCCCTCGAAGCACACGCTTAAATCGTAAGTCGTGTGCTTCGACTTATCATAACTCGGTCATGTCGTTTCAAATCCCAACCTTTCCAGATATAAAAGCCTGAGTCGTCCTTCTTCTCATCACTTAACCTTTTAAACTGCTTTCTGCCATTAACGCATCTTCAAGCTCTCCGAGGCGATTTCGACCCGATTCATCTCTGATTCTTTCTAGCATCAAACAATCGTAAGAGATCTTGCTTCAAACTTCAACCGTTAACCATTGTTACTTTATGTATTCAGTTCATCATCTTTGGTTTGCCCCATTCAAACCCTGCGAATTCTATTCGAATTGATTACCGATGAACTAAAATTCATCTGATTTGGCCTATGGTGATTCGCGCTTTGGGGCGATTCATAGTGTAACGGGTTAAGGTTGTCGCTGCTGAAGAAGCCAAGGATGAACAGGTTAAGAGATTTGAAAGGGAGGCGAGTTGGTCGAATAGGTTGATTGAAAATAACAAGGGATCGTCTCATATATGACTCGGCTTCTTCCATGTGACTTAGCGATTTCCATGAGCCGTAGCCGGGTTAAGACTTGGAGGATTTCTAGTTGTTTTGGATCAGAGCCTTTCTCCTGTTCCCCGAGTTACGACTTAGGACTTAGAGGATAAGCAGCTTGATGTGTTTGATGGCTGAGGATAGGAACGACTCATCCCTTGAGTCGGTTGCGACTTAGTACTTGAGTCGGTTTTGACTTAGCACTTGAGTCCGATACGACTTAGCACTTGTGTTCGATACGACTTAGCACTTGTGTTTTTTTTGGATCTGCTTAAACCTTGAATTGTTGCAGTGATGTTGAACTGTTGAACTTTGATGCCTTCTTTTACAAATTACTTTGACTCGCAAGTTAACAACCTGTCCAATACAACATTTACAGAAAAACCGGGGCGAATATACTGCCATTGATCGCCCTCTTCGAATGACAGATTAGCTAATAACAGTCATTAAACTTAAACAGATTGTGTGAATGAAGTGCTCAACTTATTAACTTCAAGTAAAATACTAAAGCAATACTGAAATAGTCAATTAAAATTGACCAGCTCGCATTAATATTATACTTGAACTAAAGACTAACAAGTTCTGAAATTTTTGTAATCGATCAATCGTCGACTAGTCTTATTTCAGTTATATTTACTTGTTATTTTTTTTTTATTAGTTTTTTGCACAACACTTCACACTTTTTTAGGAAACGTGCACCTTCATATTTGAATATCCAGTTGTTTGTGTAGAATGACTTCTCAGGAAGGTGATGCAACAGTTCGGACTGGAGAGGTAACTGTTCTTCCGGCTCCACTGGTTAATCCTCCCGAAAGAGCTCCTACTTCACTATCATACAAAGTTTTTCGCCAGTTGTGTGCTCAGTTTGGTATCGTTGAATCAGATGCCATTCTTCCCGAAAGAAATAACACTGCCGATATAGCTCCTTCTGGCTTTGTGACAATTAACCGGCAAATGTGCCTAAGTGGAGGCATTCCTCCTTTCAACGACTTTTTCCAACAACTTCTCCGTCAACTGGCCATTGCTCCATCCCAGCTACACCCCAATGGCTATGCCATTCTAATGGGGTTGTGTGTGCTTTTTAGGAGAACACTTGATCGACTTCCAAGCTTTGGTGAAGTTTGTTATCTATGCTCTTTTACTCGGACTAAGGATCATCCTTCCATTACTGTTGTGAGGAGCGCCCGAAACCGCAAACTGATTGTTGGCCTCCCTGATACTGCTCACGGGTTTTTAACCCAATTCTTCTATGTTCGTTGCCCTCCGGGGTTTTATGGTGTGTGGAGAGTTGGAAGTAAGGGCGTTCAGCTTTATTCCTGACACATGTTTTCCTTATAAAATCTTTTCATAGCCTGAGTAGTTAGATGTTAATTTCCCTTTTTACTTTTCAGCGCTTCCACCTCCTTCTAGAGACCCAGGCTATAAGCAAATTTTTGAAAGATTGAATGCTGTGCCAGTAGAAGAGAGGAGTATAAAGTTTTTGCTGAGAGATGACTTTTTACATCAATACGGGCTTCTTCACTCTTCTCGCTATACTCAGCCTCATGAAGCCCCGACTGAAGTTCCCGATTCCCCGACTGAAGCATCGGATGCCCCCGTTACTATCGAACAATCTTCGTCAAAAGAGTCTAACATCGAAGCTTCATTGGTGAAATGTTCCACCCCTACCGACATTATGGGGTCATCTAGTAAGACGGCACTTGCCCCGATTGAGGAAGAAGAAGAACCTTCACAGCCTCTCGGGGGATTAGCTGATGTAGGAACTGAGAAAACAAGTCTCACCGAGCATGATGGTGACGATGTTTATGATGGGTTGAGCGACATAATAGTGACCTCACAGGAGCTTTTTAGAGATGACGTGTCTAAAACTATCTCTCCTATAATTGAGGCGACGTCCCTTCTTCGACTAACACCAACACAAACACCAACTCCTCATACCCAAGCTATCATCACCTCTACACCAATGAGTGGTTTGTAGCTTAATGCGCGTAGCTTGCACATCACACAACACTTAGGATTTTTTGGCATTTGTTCATATTTAACTTCTTTTCTCCGGAAGTTTCTAAGACTTGCTATTTTTGCCTTTTCAGATTCCTCTATGGGGCGCAGCGGCAGCGGTTCTTATTACAAGGACTTTCGACGCTATGGAGGGCGTGGCAGCTATGACTACAAGCAATACTATGCCGATCCCAGAGAAACCAATGAGCAGAGAGCTGCGCGAAAAGCTGAAGAGAGGAGAAGGTATGAAGAACGTCATGAGGGAGCGGGCACGCGACATGAATCCTTCCCAAGGGATGATGACTCCCATAAACGTAAAACGCACGATGATAGGGGGAAGAGCCATATTGAGGATTCGAGAAAGCGGACCAAACTTGGCGAGGAGCACGTGCCCGTGACATCTGAGAGACCTGGTGCCTCAGTTTCTATTGACATCCCTTCCAAATCTCCTGCTCTTGAAGGAAGTGCCATCCAAACACTTCTCAACAGGCCTTCATACCATGTTGAAAGGGGCCCCCCGACTTTGCAGAGCCGATTCCCGAACTGGTGTTTGAGGGGGGTACGCTTCGACCTTGATTTGGTCCCCATCGACAAAGAAGCTATGTACAGAAATCTCGATGCTGTCAAGCTTGATATCGATAGAATGTCTGGATGGCAAAAGCTGGTTGATGAACTTCAAAGAGTTAATCGGGCTAACATCGAAGCAATGCTGACCATGGAAAATGACAAATCAGAATGGCAGAAGATTCTTGATCAACACAACGCTGAGATGAAGGAGATAGCCGAATACAATGAAAAACTCGAAGCTGAAGTAAAGCAGCTCAAAGATGATCTTGCCTCTTCTACTAATACTTACACCCAAAGAGAAGAGGTATTGCAAAAACAAGTGCGAGATGCGCACGCCAGCCAGAGGGACGCTGAAGCTAAAGCTGAGAGGTTGGAACAAGCTGTAGAGAACCACCGCACTGATGTCACCCAGCTGCAGAATAAACTGAGCGCCCGGGACATGGAGATTGAAGCGCTAAAAGCCCAACTTGCTCAGACCGAAAAAGATCGAGATGAGGCCATGGCTGGCAAAATTGCAGCCGAAGAAACTGCTCAGACCATGGAAAACGATATCAATTCGACTTTATTCGATTTTTATTTACATTGTGTCTTGGGACGCGGCAGCCTCTCTTTTCTTGGTCCTAAGTATGAAATCACCCTGGCCGAGGTGTGGGAAGCTGCTCTTAACATGTTTAAAGACGCCGGGTATGGCGATGAAGATTTTGAGGCGCGTTACCTGGATGAGGGAGCTCGCGCTGCTCTTGCGAAGGGGCGAGAACAACTTGCCAGGATGAGAACTGGAATGGCGGAAGAGGAACGTTCTGGAAAGGAATTAACGCTTACTTCCTCTGTCCAACCTCCAGTTTCTCCTGTGGTTGACATCACGGGTTCTAGCTCCTCTACTCCGCCTGCAACTAAGACAGTAACTGAAACTACAAGTGCACAAGGCGGGGATGAAGGTGGTGAAAGCAACGAAGCACAGCGATATGAAATCAGCCTCAGAGATCCAACTACCCCAGGTAAACTTGACACCGGACCAGCCCAAGTGGTGAACTGCTCGTTCGCTCCTTGTGAACTTGACGATCTTCTTGATTATTTTTCAAATGTCAATGAATTCCCGACTTTTGATTATTCCTCAAATGTTAATGAATTCCCGACTTTTGACGAGCCGTCATCCCCTCTCTTTTCGAAAGATACTGATATTTTAAGTTTTTTCTCCTTTGTAGAGAAAGCACCGAGTCAAACTCAAGCTTCTTCTCCCCCGGTGATCCTTCCTCCATCTCTTCAAGTGGCGCCTCCTTCTGCCTCGCAACCTGGGTCACAAGAAGAACAAATAGAAGCTCTCCATGGCCTGGATGATCCCATTGCTTCGCAAGAGCAAAAAGATGAGGGACTTGAGGGAGGTGACATATCTCCGGAGCGGACTCCTTCTGACGATATAACTTTATCTAAACTTGTCACTCCAGGAAGTGAGTCTTCCTCAAAGAGGGGAAGGAAGCAAGGAGCATCAAGGAGGAGAGGGAAGATAATCACTGCCACTGAAGAGGAGCCAGAAGTTGGGCCAGCTGCGCCTACCTCTCCTTCCTCCCTTATACCCACTGGCCGACCTGAAAAGCTGGTCATTCGGTCGGGTAAAGGGTCCAAAGGCAGTAAAAAGAAGTGAAGACTTTAGCTTTTTGTCTTTTGTATGAACTGGCCGAGAGTTGTGCGGGTATCGGCCCCCGCTTTTATTTTGAGAACCTGTATCTGCATTATAGTTGAATAAAATGATTCTTCGTTTGTACAAACTTCTGTTTGAATTTGAGAATGCATTTACTATTTATTTTTGCACAAGTTTGTTTATATAGTGTTGCAGCGGGCTTATGGTATGTTGCTTGAGTATTACTCTGCTGATGCATCTATACTACTATACCATGTTGCCCCCATACCTTAAGCTTGCTGCAATATTTTATACTTCGAGGGGACTTGCACTCTTATTTGCTAAAGAATAATTATTTTATTCTTTAAAGAAAATTTTTATAGAGTACAACTCCCTTCGTATAAGTTTTTACGCTTGGTCGTTCGAAGAAATCACTTTTTTCTTTTGCTTATGTGCATATCTCATCAAGTGAATTCCTCTATGTGGTAAAGCGGACCTCTGAAGGGTACTTTAACTTCTTTTCTTTTTACGATCATTTCCCATAGTAGGCAAATTACTTTTCCTTTGAAAGTTAAAGTACGCTTTTGATGAGGATTTTTTTTTATAGAAAGTTGTACCTCTGAGGAGGGATTTTTTCACGTTTCAACACTTGGAAGTTTTATTTCAATCTCGGTGAAACGTGTACCTCCAAAGAGTTATGCTTTAGAAATCCTTTTCACGTTTCAACACTTGGAAGTTTTATTTCAATCTCGGTGAAACGTGGGTTTCCAAAGAGGTCTTTCTTCTTAATTGTGTTCCCGGGAGGGGGTTGTACCTCTGAGGAGGGATTTCTCACGTTCCAACACTTGGAAGTTTTATTTCAATCTTGGTGAAACGTGTACCCCCAAAGAGTTGTGCCTTTGAAGAAAGCCTTTTCACGTTTCAACACTTGGAAGTTTTATTTCAATCTCGGTGAAACGTGTGCTTTCAAGAAGGTCTTTGTTTTTGCATTTCAACTTTAGTGAAGTGAAATTCCGAAGAGCGGTTGCTACACTTCAACTCCTGGCGAAATGGGCCTCCGAAGAGGGCTTTTATTTTGTTTACATTTCAACTCTGGTGAAGTGAAATCCCGAAGAGCGGTTATAACACTTCAACTCCTGGCGAAATGGGCCTCCGAAGAGGGCTTTTATTTTGTTTACATTTCAACTCTGGTGAAGTGAAATCCCGAAGAGCGGTTATAACACTTCAACTCCTGGTGAAATGGGCCTCCGAAGAGGGCTTTTATTTTGTTTACATTTCAACTCTGGTGAAGTGAAATCCCGAAGAGCGGTTATAACACTTCAACTCCTGGTGAAATGTGCCTCAGAGAGGGTTTTCATCGCCTGGAAGTTACTCTCTCATGGTTGGAGGGTCATGACTCCTCCAATCTTTTTTTGTTGAGTAGAGAACTTTCTTTTTTGTGGCATATGACCCATTAGAGGTCTTTTATTATCCGAAGAGTTGCGCCTCCGAAGAGGACTTGTGGCGCTGATGGTAGCTTTGGTTGTTCCTCTGTTCACTTGCTTATGCCTTTTCAGCGATCCCTCTTTTTTTTTTTTTTTTTTTTTTCTTTTCAAGTTTTCATCCCCCTTTTTCTCACAAGTGGCTTGTTTAATCCAAGGAAGTGTACTTCATTGCCAGGCAAGTTCGTGAGAACGGGCACTAGCTTCCTAATTGGATGTTTGTTTGTTTAAACAATCTCAATTTATCAGCAAGGGCTCGTTCCTATCGAAATCATTAGCCGTTCAATTGAAGTATTTCTTATCTAGGATTTGAATTCGGGGTCTTTGTGACTTGAAATTTGTTTGTTGAATGATGGTGAGAATCGCTCGGTCTTATTATGCGCAAGTTTTATCTCCACTGTCTGCAAAAATTTAAATCGATATTTCAGCAATACATTTTGTGTATTTTTATATCGAAAACAAAGCAAACATATAATGATAATAAGGAACACAAGATTTATAGTGGTTCGGCCATGAAATTGGGCCTACATCCACTTTATATTCTTTCATTATTTACTTGCATCAGTTTCACAATTGCTTTCAATTACAGGAATCATACATTCATAATTCTTTTTACAATGTTTCAACAAAATTTTCAAGTAAAGTATGGACGCAAGTGATTGCTGTTCCATGCCCTTGGAATTTGATCTCCATCAACTGTGGTGAGCTTGAATGTGCCGTCAAGAAGTTTCTGACCTATTACATACGGTCCTTCCCAATTTGGCCCAAACACACCTGTCGCAGTCATAATTCTTTTTAGGACTAGATCTCCAATTTCAAAGCTGCGTTGACGAACTTTGGAATTGAAATGTCTGGCTATCCTTTGCTGATGAGCTGCAACTCTGAGGTTAGCTTCATCTCTTTTTTCATCAAGGAGATCCAGCGCTTCAAGTTGCAGCTTTTCATTTTCTGCTTGATTGAAATGGATTCTTCTGTGTGAAGGGACCTCTGTTTCAACCGGGATCATTGCTTCCGATCCGTATGCTAACGAAAAAGGAGTATGCCCAGTTGCAGTTTTGTGAGTAGTTCTGTATGCCCATAGTGCAAGTGGTAGTTTATCGACCCAACCACCTTTTGCTCTTTCGAGTTGCTTTTTGATGGTTGATTTGATGATCTTGTTCACTGCTTCCACTTGCCCGTTTGCCTGCGGATGAGCTACTGCCGAAAAGCTTTTCTGGATTTTGAATCGCTTGCAAAAATCCTGGAATTCCTCGCTTTCAAACTGAGTACCATTGTCTGTGATTATTTTCTGAGGCACACCGTATCTGCAAATGATATTCTTAGTCACAAAATTTATCATCTTTTTGGAGGTGATAGTTGCCAATGGTTCAGCTTCAGCCCATTTAGTGAAATAATCTACAGCAACAATGGCATATTTGATTCCAGATTTGGCGGTTGGTAAAGGTCCGATCAAATCTATTCCCCAAATCGCAAACGGCCACGGACTGGTCATTTGTGTGAGCTCAGTAGAAGGTGCTCTAGGAATTTTGGCAAATCTTTGACATCTGTCACATTTTCGAGAGTAATCTGCAGCATCTCGATTAATTTCTGGCCAAAAATATCCATATCGGAGAATTTTCTTTGCTAAAGTTTGACCACCTGAATGATCCCCACATTCTCCTCCATGTACCTCTGATAGGATTATTTTGGCTTCTTCTTTGGATACACATCGAAGCAATGGCATTGAGAATCCTCGTCTGTATAATTGACCATCCTGGATTATATATCGAGAAGCTTTTCTCAGTAGCTTTTGTCGTTCTTTAGAGTTTTCTGGTAAAGAGCCATTGAGTAGATACTTTGTTATTGGAGTCATCCATGATTCTTGCTCTTGCGACATACTCATAACCCAATCGATATCCATTTCATCAATGCTCGGATTTGACAAAACTTCCACTGGAACTAACCCTAAGGATTGGGCTTCGCCAGAACTTGAGTATTTTGTGAGAGAATCTGCTTTCATGTTTTCTTCTCGAGGAATATGACTTATCGTGTAATGGTCGAATTCACATAAAAGTTCCCAAGCCTTTGACACATAAGCGGGCAGATTTCCTCCTTTCGTTTGAAACTCCTTCTTGACTTGGCATACTATAAGCTGCGAATCACTGAAGATCTGTAACGCTCGAATGTTTAGTTCTTTAGCAATTTTCAAACCAGCAATCAGAGCTTCATATTCTGCTTCATTGTTTGTTGAAGGAAATTCTAATCTTAGCGCATAGCATAATGACCGGCCTTCAGGAGTTTCAAGAACAATTCCAGCACCTGAACAGTAATCATTTCTTGCGCCATCTACAAATAACTTCCATTGGATTGGGGGGTTCTCGATTGTTTTTTCCTCGCTGTTACCCTTGTCTGTAAATTCTGCAATAAAATCTGCCAAAGCTTGTCCGTTGATCGCTTTTCTAGGATGATAAGTGATGTCATATTGGCTCAATTCAATATTCCACTTTAAAAGGCGGCCCGAAGTCTCAGGGCGAAACAAGACTTGCTTTAAAGGTTGATCAGTGAGGACTTTGATAGGATGAGCCTGGAAATATTGCCTCAACTTTCTTGAGGCAATCAATAGACAATAGGCGAGTTTTTCCAACTTGGAGTAATTCATTTCTGCCCCAGTGAGTCTTTTGCTGATATAGTAAACTGGATGTTGAATCCTTTTGTCTTCCCGTACCAGCGCTGCACTTAAAGCATGAGATGAAACTGCCAAGTATATAAGAAGATCCTCGCCATCGCCGGGCCTAGAAAGTATTGGAGGCGTTTCCATATGTTGAATCAATTCTTCAAAAGCTTTCTGGCATTCGGGAGTCCAGTCAAAGTTTTTCTTTCCTTTCTTTAGAGCGTCGAAGAATGGAATGCATTTATCAGTAGCTTTGGATATGAACCGACTTAAGGCGGCAATTTTTCCATTGAGACTTTGCAATTCCCTCTTTGTTTTAGGAGCTTTGACTTCTTTTAGAGCAGTGATTTGAGCTGGACTAGCTTCAATGCCCCTAGCGCTCACGATGAAACCCAAGAACTTCCCAGATTCTACCCCGAAAGAACATTTTAAAGGGTTAAGCTTCATTCCGTATCTTCGGAGAATTGCGAACATTTCTGCTAAGTGTTCGATGTGATCCACTGCTTTCTTAGATTTTACTAGCATGTCATCAACGTAAACTTCCATAGTCTTTCCCAACTGCGGTTTGAACATAGCATTGACCAGTCTTTGGTATGTTGCCCCCGCATTCTTCAACCCAAAGGGCATAACTCTGTAACAGTAAAGACCGACATCGGTGATAAAGCTTGTGTCCTCCTGATCTGGCTCATGCATCATGATCTGATTATATCCGGAGTAGGCATCCATAAAAGACAACAATTCATGACCCGCTGTTCCATCTACCAGTTGATCGATCCTGGGTAATGGGAAGCAGTCTTTGGGACAGGCCTTGTTTAGATCTGAAAAGTCGATGCACACTCTCCATTTACCATTGGCTTTCTTAACTAGCACTGGATTTGAAACCCAATTTGGATAGGTAGATTCTCTGATGAAATTATTCTCCATGAGCCGGTCAACTTCCTCTTTCAATGCTGTCGACCTTTCTAGACCTTGGATTCTTCTTTTCTGCTTTACTGGCGTGAACTTTGGGTCAATATTCAGAGCATGTACCGCAACTTCTGGGGATATTCCGCACATATCGGCATGGGTCCAAGCGAAAACATCCAGGTTTGCTTTCAAAAAAGATATCAAGGCATTCTGAACTGACACATTAAGTTGTGAACCCACATTCAGCACCTTGTTTGGGTCCTTCAGATCAACGGGCACCGGTATCGTTGTTTCTGCTGGTACCACCCTACTCTCCCCCGCACTGGCCTTTCTAGGATCCATCACTTTTCGTGCCCCGCTATGCTCGCCAGTGCAGGGTCCGCCCTGTAGTTGCTATAGGGTTGGTGTTTTGATGCGGATTGGGGTTGCCGCATCTTTTCCCATTTCTCTCTTCCTTGTTTCTCGCAGCTCTGTCATATAACATTCTCGCCCAGCGTTCTGGTCTCCTTTAATAACTCCTACCCCATTGTCTGTAGGGAATTTAATAGTAAGACACCATGGGGCAAGGACAGCTTTGAATGCAGCAAGAATAGGTCGACCAAAGAAAGCATTATAAGCAGAAAATTCATCTACTATCACAAAAGTCTGCTTGCGAACTACTTTTCTTTCTCCTTCTCCGAGTTCCACAAGCAAGTCAATGGTTCCTACTGGTTGCTTTGGCTCCCCAGTGAAGCCAACAATCTTCTGAGATGAGGCTTGCACATCCGCCATCGGGATTTTCATCTGGTCAAACGTTTTCTTGAAGAGGATGTTGCAAGATGCGCCGCAATCAATAAGAACTCTTCTGACAATAGCCGGTCCAATACCGGCCGAGATGACTAACGGGTCCAAAGTAGGGGCCTCAATGCCCGTGGAATCTCTAGCCCTGAACACAATATCATCATTAAAAGTCCTTTGTTGTTTCAGGGGTGTAGAGTCCTCTAAAACAAAGACATTCTCTTCAGTTGGCACATGTTTCAGAGCTCGAGTGTACCTCTCCATTTCACCCCAGCTTCTGCCTGCTGGGTGGGGTCCTCCTGTGATGACATTAATAACTGGCCTTCCAGATTCATGTCCTGCGGCCTTCTCATTTGTCCTGGGCTGATGAGCAAGAGCTTGTTGCCCCTGACTTGACGAAGCAGGATCATTACCACTCTTCTTCACAAATTGCTGCAGCTTATTTTCTCTTAGCAATTCTTCGATTATATTTTTCAATTGACGGCAGTCGTCTGTGTCATGACCAGGCTGATTATGGAAGCGACAGAACTTCCCACTTTGCACAGCTTTTCTTCCGGTTCTGAGAACAGGAGGTTTGGGATACTCAAAAGAATCTTTTGTAGCCAGGTAGATGCGCTCTGGTGTCTCTAACAAAGGAGTATATTCTGATGGCTTGAAGGATCGAGGCTTCTTTGAATTGTGTTGTTTCCTTCCATCATTATTTTCTCTTTTCTGTCCCACAGATCCATTCTTACGTGGCGCAGCAGTGTTGTCTTCAGCTTTCTCTACTGTTGCCTTTGCCGGGACAGGACGGCTTTCCAAACGCATGAATTCATCCGCCTTTTTGTAGAACTTTTCCAGAGAATTTGGCTCCTTCATGTTCAGCCACTTTCCGAATTCACTTGACTTATCAATAGCTCTCATCAAATAGGTCAAGACCATGCGGGGTTCTGCATTATCCACCTCAGCTAACGCTATATTAAAGCGATTTAAAAAAGACTTGATAGTTTCCCCCGGATTCTGTTCCAAACCGGATAACGACATGATGTCTTTTGCCTTTGAAGCATATAGCCTAAATTGCTCTTTAAATTTCCTGGTTAGGTCTGAAAACTGATCGATGGACCGGACAGGCAGTTTTGTGAACCAAAGCAGAGCTACCCCTTCCAAATACACAGGAAAATAGCGGCATTTTATCTCGTCAGAAGCTCTGGCACCTGTCATGTGCCAATCATATTTGTACAGGAACTCATTTGGATCACTTGTCCCTTTGTAAGCTGGAATGGTCGGAGGGACGAACTTCCTTGGGAATTCAGCTTTTAGGATCTTTTCAGTAAACGGAGTCTTGCTCGGAGCGAAACCCCACTCTTTCTCATCTTCGACCCTTTGCATACTTTCTTTCATAATCTGTCGAACCATACCAGAAAGATATTCTTCGTCATTCCTATTTCTGGATCCTCCAGCCTCAGGCAATGTCTGTTCAAAGGGGCTAGCAGCCCTTTCGGGAATGTTTCTAGTTTCAGCATCATGGACATTACCGACAAAGTTCCTTTCATTATTCGCAGGTTGACGGTTTGCCCCGAGCAAATCGTTTAACCTATTCAGAATCAGAGCATTCTGAGCATTCTGAGCTTCCAATTGCGCGTTCTGGGCATTTATTTGCTGATTCAACCCAAAGATAGCAGCGTCCAATTCCGCTTTTGAAACTCCAACAGCTGGAGTGGCTTGATTTGGTGTTGGGGAAGCGGAGGTTCCCTCTTGAATGTTTGCAGATCTCACAGATTTACTTTTCCTTCCAGGAGCCATGATTTCGGATAGACTTCTGGTTCTTAAAGAAACTTTATCTACAAATCTTTCTGAAGCAATGATGATAGATGTCCTGAGTTCAATTCTCAGTGAAAGCACCAAAATGTTAACGCTCAAATTTAAACGCTAACACCCTGGTGTATAAGATGTGATTGTGAAAGCACCACCCGTTCGTACGGGAAACAGAAATAGGCAGAAAGTATGCAGAAAAACAGTAAGAGACACAGTATTTATAGTGGTTCGGCTTATAATCCAGCCTACGTCCACTTTAATCTTTTTATCACTAGTTTGATTACAATTCTTTACAAGATCTTTCAATTACAACACACTTCAAGTGATAGGATATGTGAAACAAGTAGCTCAAGCTTTGATGTTGACAATCATCTTCAAATCCATGGCGAATGTGGATGATTCCTTCATGGAGTTTCTTTAGAAGTTTGTTGGATCTAAAAAGCTTTGAAGTAGTCTGGAATTCGGCAGAGTAATGGCGCTTGAAGAGAATGAGCCCCCAAAAGTCCTTTGCATGTTGGAGATGGTTTCATATTTATAGAGAGTTCTGGGCGGAAAAAGTGCTAAGTCCTAACTCGTGGCCGACTTAAGATAAGTCGTGTTCGACTTAAGGTAAGTCGTCCCCGGGTCACTGAGCCGAGTCTATGGCAGTTCCCCTTTTTTGAACCCATCCCTAAGTTCTAAGTCGTGTGCGAGTTATCTGGCTGCAATTGCTAATTTCCTTTCTTAAGTCGTATACGACTCTTTTTATGTCGTAAGTCGTAGTCGACTTAACTAATTGCAACTGGTTTAAAGCAAGTCTTAACTCGTAGACGAGTTAAGAGGTGTGTCTTTAGGTCGTATCCTCCTTAAGTCGTATAACTTCTTTAAGTCGTAAGGGTCTTAAGTCGTACAAACTGCAGTTATCATTAAGTCGTAGGCCATCAATTTCCTTAAGTCGTAAAGACCTTAAGTCGTTAGCTTTTCTTAACTCGTATGCCTGCTAACTCGTAGAAGATCTTAACTCGCAGAGGATTAACTCGTAGAGGCTTAACTTGTGGAAGATCTTAACTCGTACACTTGCTAATTTGTAGATATGCTAACTCGTAAAGGCTTATCTCGCAAGTAGCTTAACTCGGGTACTCCTTAACTCGTAGGCTGCTTATCTCGTAAGCTTGCTAACTCGTAGAGGTCTTTAAGTTGTAGGAAGTTGCTGACTCATGTATCCTTTAACTCGTACATGCCTTGAGTCGTACATGCCTTGAGTCGTGGACCTGTTAACTTGTGAACGAGTTAGGGTTAACAATCTCTATCTCCAAGCTTTGAGAGTCGGTCTGTTCTCGCAGCTGTAAAGTTTCAGCGCGATATTCTTCTATGACCTTCTCCTTGTGTGTAAGCTTATCTTCGACTGCCCTTTGACTGGCATGCGCATCTCGTACTTGTTGCTGAAGCATGCTCTCCTTTTGAGAATAGAAAGTAGATGAAGTAGCTAATTCTTCCTTAAGCTTTTCTACTTCCGCTTCCAGCTTTTCATTATAGGTATCAATACTTCTCATTTCGGCGTCATGCTGTTCGAGAGTCTTCTGCCACTCAGCCTTATCGTTCTCCATTGTGAGCATGGCCTCGAGATTGGCTCGGTTAACCCTCTGAAGCTCGTCGACGAGTTTTTGCCAGTTCGACATTCTTTCAATATCGGTCCTGATAGTATCAAGATTTCGCAGCATAGCCGATTTGTCGAGAGGAACCAAGTCGAGATCAAATCGAACCCCTCTCAGGCACCACTGAGGGAATCGACTTTGAAGAGTGGGAGGACCTTGCCCAACTTGGTATGCGGGCCGGTTGATGATTGTTTGAATGTCGGAACGAACGGGGGCGGGAGATTGAGCAGGAACATTTTGAGAAACTGTCGGCATTGTTTCTTCAGTAAGTTTAGCCCGCTTGCTAGAAGAATCGTCCATGTGACCTTTACCTCTCTCATCGTGAGTCTTTCTTTTTTGAATATCATCATCTCTGTGGGGAGGGTCATGTCTTTCTTGTTCTCTTCGGTGACGTTCTTCATATGCTCGTCTCTCGTCTGCTTTCCTGATGGCCCTCTCTTCATCAGATTCTCTGTAAGAAGGGAGGAAACGCCTATAATCATATTGGCTACGCCTCCCGTAGCGCTGGAAATCATCGTAGTATGAGCTGCTGCGCCCCATTGGAGAATCTGGAATAAAAATAATAAGCTTTAGAAATCTTTAAAGTATAAGAAGATGAATGCATAGAATTGCTGAAAAATCCTAAGTGTTGTGTAACGTGTAAACTACACGCATCAAGTTACAGACCACTCTGTGGAGTAGAGGTAGTGATAACTTGAGTAGAAGGAGTTGACATTTGTTGTAGAGAAGATGTCGCCTCAATTACAGAAGAGATAGTTTTGGAAACATCATCTTTGAAAAGTTCTTGAGAAGTCACAATTAAATCGCTCAACCCCTCGAAAACATCATCACCATCATGTTTTTTGGGACTGGCTTTCTCAACACCTTCGTCAGCAGATCTTCCGGAAGATCGTGGAGGTTCTTCCTCTTCGATAGCTGGGGCAAGTACAGACTTGTCAGACGGCCCCGCAGCATCCTTCGGAATTGAACACTTCACTAGTGGAGTTTCTATAGAGGTTCCTCCCTGCATGTGCTCTTTAATATGGACCGGGGCATCAGGAGTTTCCGTCGGAGAATCGGGAATTTCAATGGGGACTTCACGAGGCTGAGTGAAGCGAGAGGAATGAAGAAGCCCATATTGATGTAAAAATCCATCATTTAACAAAAACTTTATACTCCTCTCTTCTGCCGCCACGGCGTTCAATCTCTCAAAAATTTGCTTATAGCATGGGTCTCTAGAGGGAGGAGGAAGTGCTAAAACAGGAAAAAAGAAGCGAAGTTAGCATTTAGCAACTCAGATTTCGAAAAGCCCAAGAATGGAGAAATAAAAACAGGAATATCTTACTTCCTACTCTCCAGATGGCATAGAACCCTGGAGGGCAGCGAACAAAGAAATACTGATTTAGAAATCCATGAACGCTTTCAGGAAGATCGGTGATGAGTTTGCGGTTTCGAGCACTCCTTATAACTACGATAGAGGGATGATCTTTAATTTTTGTGAATGAGCAGAAGTAGCAGATTTCCTCAAAGCTCGGTAATCGGTCCAGAACTCTACTAAATAGCACACATAACCCCATCAGAATGGCATGGCCATTGGGGTGCAATTGGAATGGAGAGATAGATAATCGAAGCAGGAACTGCTGAAGGAAGTCATTAAAAGGTGATATGGCACCACTCAAGCACATTTGGGGATTGACAGCAATAAAGCCAGAAGGGGGCCTATCTGCAGTATCATTTGGCCCCGGCAGTAAGGCATCAGCTTCGGCAATGCCAAACTGAATGTGCAATTGGTTAAACACCCGCTGGTTCAGAGTTGTGGAAGTTCTCTCCGGAGGGTTATCCAACAGGTTGGCTACTGGGAAGACATCTTCAGCCTGGCCCATCGGTTCTTCTTGTTGAGATGTCATTCTACACAAGCATCTGGATGTTCAAATGCGAAGGTGCACGTTTCCTAAAAGTGTGAAGTGTTGTGCAGAACTAATGAAAATAAACAAGTAAATATAACTGAAGTTAAGCTAGTTGGCAATTGATCAATTACTAAATTTCAGGACTTGTTAATTTAAAGTTTCAGGTATAGTGTTATTGCAAACTGGTCAATTTCAGTTGACTATTTCAACATTGTTTTAGCACTCTACTTGGATTCGTTGGTTTAAAGTACTTCATTCACGCAATCTATTTAACATTTATCCTCTATTGACTAATCTGTCATTGGATGTGGGCAATCGATGGCAGTATATTCGTCCTGATTTTCTGTGATTGTTGTATTAAACAGGTTGTATACTTGCAAATTGACGCAATCTGTAAAACTAAAATACGTAACAAAGTTTAGCAGGTTAAAGTCCAAACAATTCAATATTAAGGCAGTTTATTTCAGCAATTCAAGACAAAGATCGAGCCAGAATTATGCTTCAAAGCAGTATAATGTGATAACTCGTCCACATTTTAAAGATCATGAAGCAAGTTAAGCTAGGTTATTTATGCTCCAAGACATTGAGTCACTGGTTCTCTAAGTCGTAAGGCATAGTAATGGGAAAGATTTTAGTTCGAGGCAGTGTGAAATTCTCCAAGTCCTGTCTCGGCTGCGACTCAAATCCTAGGTTACATCCAATTGAGCCGGTCATAGGTTCAAACCACAAGGAGCAACTCGGTGTGAAAAATAGTTCAAGTGCTGAGTCGTTCACGACTTATGACTTGAGTCGTTCATGGCCTATGGCTTAAGTCGTTCACGGTAGATGATCTGAGTCGTTCGCGGTTCAAAGGATGAGTCGTGGTGAAGATCTAAGGGGCTGAGTCGCTCGTGCAATCAAAAAACCAATTAGGCCGTATGAATCCAAAATCATTTCCTCAACCGGTCGTCTACTCTCCAACCCATTAACCCATTAAGGGTCATTTCGTCTCTTCCAAATCCACCACTTTCTCAGTAAAACATATTATTTCTCTACACCAACAAATCGCCCAAGACAGATTCGAATCGCCTCGGGTCCATCGTACATCCAATACATAGCTGAGCTCTCGTAAGCCGCAACAACATAGCTAATGACGATTGGAAATCAATCGCAGCTTGGCTCGAGGATGCAACGCCACGCATGACGTTGGATTAGAATCAGAGGATGGGGATTCACGATTTAACGGCAAACATGGTTGGACAAATATTGAATTCACTTACGCAATGTAATAGCGAGGATAAGTCGTCAACTGATTAGCTCGAAAACGCCTTCGAAGGTTCGAAGAAGTATTAATGGCAGATGCGACTTAAGAGATAGGTATTGGGAAGAAGGAGGTAAGAGTGACGACTCAAGCCTTTTATAGCTATGAGCAGTGAAAGTTGAATCGGCACACGAGATAGGATGAGTCGAAGCACACGACCTACGACTTAGGCGTGTACTTCGAGGGGCAAGTGTTAACCTCGTTTTACCCAACGACTCATCTACTTAAGGACTGGACCGACTCATCTACTTAAGGACTGGACCGACTCATCTACTTAAGGACTGGACCGACTTATCTACTCAAGGACTGGACCGACTCATCTACTCAAGGGAAGGACCGACTCATCTACTTAGAGGGATAGGACGACTCAAGGAGTTAACGGATCACAAGGTAAGCAGCGACTCAGAGTTGACAACGACTCAACGAGTTAACGACTTGAAGGAGCAGAGTGGCTTAACTAGTTAACGGCTCACAAGGCAGACCGACTCAATGCATTACCGACTCATCAAAGCTATCGCCTCAGCGACTCAACAAGTCCACGACTCATCGTAAGAAACGACTTAAGAGGATTGACGACCTAAGAAATGACTTAACGACTCATAACTCAGGATGACTCGTCCGCAACTTAAAGCCACTGAGTCGTATTCCATTGCCACAATGCCTGTCCCAATGAGAATTGACTCGCCAACGACTCAGGACTTGGCTTAGAATCCAGCAAAAGAATGGGCTAGTGAGAAGATCAAATGCTTAATCAGACAAGCCGGCCACGACTCAACTTGACTCGGCCACGACTTAGCCTGAGTCGGTCACGACTCAGGACTTGGGCGAAAAATTCCTATCCAGATTTGCCTATAAATACATGGCCACCCCCAACATTCAAGGGACTTTTTTTGGCTCATTCTTTTAAAGCGCTGTTACTCTGCTGCGTTCTGAACCACTTCAACACCTTCAAGGAACTTCACGAAGAAATCAAACATGTCTAACATGTGTTCAAAGATTTGGATCGATATTGAGGTTTAGGCTACTTGTTCTAAGTCACTTGAAACTCAAAGTGTGTTGTAATCAAAGTGTAACTGCATTGACTTGTAATCAAATCGTCAATAAAGATATTCAAAGTGGACGTAGGCTCTCTCTTAAGCCGAACCACTATAAAATTGCTGTTGTTTACTGCTTTTTCACTATTATCTGCTTATAATCTGTTCCCGAGCTATCGGGTGGTGCTTTCACAATCTCACTTCATACACCGGGGTGTTAGCGTTCAAATTTTAGCGTTAACAACCTATACTAGGTCGTTGGACGACCTAGGACCTGTGAAATTTTTTCTGAAAAAATTCGATTGAGTTGTTTGGACTTAAATTCTGCTGCACTTCTTTGTAGATCCCTTTAAAGTTGTCAACCTGCTAAATATGACATTTGTAGAAAAATGGGACGAATATACTGTCACTGACCGCCCACATCGAATGACAGATTAGTCGATAAAGAATAATCAACTTAAATGAATTGTGTGAGTGAAATGCTGTAGCTCAACCGACTCAAATGAAGTGTTAAAGGAAAGCTAGAATTTTGTTTGAATTAACACTACACTTGAGTTTTAAATTAACAAGTCCTGAAATCTCACAATCGATCAGTTGCTAACTAGTTTAATTCCAGTTATTTTGCTTGTTATTTTTATTAGTTTTGCACAACACTTCACACTTTTAGGAAACGTGCACCTTCACATCTGAACATCCAGTTGCTCATGTAGAATGACGTCTCAACAAGAAGAGATGATAGAACATGTCGAAGGGGCTTTCCCGATTGCTATTCCACTAGAGAACCCTCCGGAAAGAACTGCTACCCTTCTGAAATAGCGGGTGCTTAATCAATTATGCGTTCAATTTGGCATTGCCGAGGCAGAAGTTTTACTCCCTGGACCAAATGATTTTGCTGATAGACCACCTTACGGTTTTGTTGCCATTAATCGCCAAATGTGCTTAAGTGGAGTAATTCCTCCCTTTAATGAATTTCTTCAACAAATCCTTCTTCGACTAACGATCTCTCCTTTCCAACTGCATCCCAATGGCTATGCCATTTTGATGGGATTGTGCATTCTGTTCAGGAGAACTCTTGACCGTCTTTCGAGTTTTGAGGAAATCTGTTACTTGTGCACTTTTGCGAAAAACAAGGACCACCCTTCAATTGTACTTGTAAGAGGTGCGAGAAACCGCAAACTAATTTTGGTTTTGCCGGAGAGTGCACATGGTTTTTTGAATCAATTCTTCTACATTCGTTGCCCCGCAGGATTTTACGCAGACTGGAGAGTAGGAAGTGAGATCTTCTTTCCTTTCTTTCTTCAATTTTTTCTAAGTTTCTCATGGTTCGTATTGCTAGATGCTGATTCCATTCCTTGTTTTTACAGCACTTCCTCCTCCTTCTAGAGATTCCAGTCATAAGCCAGTCTTTGAAAGGCTAAGCACTGTGGCTGCTGAAGAAAGAAGCGCAAAATTTCTATTGATAGAAGAACTTCTTCATCGGTTTGAGCTTCTACATTCTTCTCGTTCCACTCAAATTCATGAAGTCCCCGATTCTCCAGCGGAAGCTGAAAAGTTTATGCCAAAAGATCTTTCCACTGAAACTTCACTGGTGAAGTGCCCCACTCTCACTGATGTTGCGGGGCCGTCTAGCAATTTGACACTTGCCCAGTTATCGAAGAGGAAGAACCTCCACGATCTTCTGGGAGATCAGCTGACGAAGGAGTTGAGAAAGCAAGTCCCAAAAAGCATGATGGTGATGATGTTTTTGGGGGGTTGAGCGACCTAATTGTGACTTCACAAGAACTTTTTAAAGAAGATGTTTCCAAAACTATCTCTTCTGTAATCGAGGCGACATCTTCTCTCCAACAAATGCCAACTCCTCCTACTCAAGTTATCACCACCTCTACTCCATAGAGTGGTCTGTAGCTTGATGCGTGTAGCTTACACATTACACAACACTTAGGATTTTTCAGCACTTGTTTGTGTTTGACTTCTTTTCTCTAAAGACTTTTAAGACTTGTATTTTTGCCTTTCAGATCCTTCAATGGGGCGTAGCAGCAGCGGTTCTTACTATAAAGACTTTCAGCGCTATGGAGGGCGTGGCAACTACGATTATAGACGCTACCTTACTGGTCCCAGAGAAACCTATGAGCAGAGAGCTGCTCGAAAAGCTAGAGAAAGGAGAGAATACGAAGAGCGTCATGAGAGGATAGATGTGCGACATGAGTCTTCTTCAAGAGGCGATGACTCTCACAAACGTAAAACACATGATGGTCGGGGGAAGAGCCACATTGTTGAGGACCCGAGCAAGCGGGCCAAACCTAGTGAGAAGCACGCATCTGCAACATCTGAAAAGTTTGACGCTCCCATCTCTATCGACATTCCTTCCAAATCCCCTGCTCTTGAAGGAAGCGCTATTCAAACACTTCTAAATAGGCCTTCATATCATGTTGAAAGGGGCCCACCGACCTTACAGAGCCGATTCCCGAATTGGTGCTTAAAGGGGGTTCGTTTCGATCTTGATTTAGTTCCCATTGATAAAGAAGCCATGTACCAAAATCTTGACGCCAACAGACTTGACATTGAAAGAATGTCTGGATGGCAAAAGCTTGTTGATGAACTCCAACGGGTCAATCGGGCCAATATCGAGGCGATGCTGACTATGGAGAACGATAAGTCGGAATGGCAGAAGATTCTTGACCAGCACAACATCGAGATGAAAAACATCACCGAGTATAATGAGAAACTTGAAGCTGAAGTCAAGCAGCTTAAAGACGATCTTACCACCTCTTCTAACACTTACACTCAAAGAGAAGAGGTACTACAAAAACAAGTTCGGGATGCACATGCCAGCCAGAGAGATGCCGAAGCTAAAGTTGAGAGGCTAGAAGAGGCCGTAGAGAATTACCGCACTGATGCCGCTCAGTTGCGGAATAAAATGAGCGCCCAAGACATGGAGATTGAGGCGTTAATAGCTCAACTTGCTAAAACCGAAAAAGAACGAGGTGAGGCCATGGCTGGTAAAATCGCAGCTGAAGAATCTATTCAAGCCATGGAAGCCAATGTCAGTTCAACTCTATTCGACTTTTACTTGCACAGCGTCTTAGGGCATGGCAGTCTCTCTTTTCTCGGTCCTAAGTACGAAATCACCTTGGCTGAAGTGTGGGAAGCTGCTCTCGACATGTTCAAAGGTGTCGGGTATACCGAGGAAGAGCTTGAGGAGCGCTACTTAGATGAGGAAACTCGCGCTGCTCTTGCGAAGGGAAAAGAGCAACTTGCCAGAGAGAGGACTGGGATGGCAAAAGAGGAACGTTCTGAAAAAGAATTACCACCTACTACCTTTGAACGTCCGTTAATTTCTCCTGAAGTTGACATCACAGGTTCTAGTGCTCATTCCCCGCCTCCTACAAGAACTGGGGTAATTACCCCTACTGATGATGAGGCCTTGGAGGATATTGGAGCTCAAAATTATGAGATTGAACTAACGAAGCAAATATCTTCAGGTAACTTTGACATTGGTCCGATTCAGGTGGATTGCCTGCTTGTTCCTGAAAAGTTTGATGAGCTTCTCGATTACTTCTTGAATCTTGGTGAACCCATATCTCCCTTCTTTTCGGGAGATACTAATATTTTTAATTTCTCTTCTTCTGCAGTTGAAACATCAAGTGCTGTGCAAACTTCGCCTCCTCCGGTTATCCTTCCACCGTCTCTTCAGGTGGCTCCTCCTTCTGCTTCATAGCCCGGGTCACAAGAGGAGCAAATAGAGGCTCTTCATGGCTTAGATGACCCTATTGCTTCGCAAGAGCAGAAAGACGAGGGACTTGAGGGAGGTGAGATATCTCCGGAGCGGACTCCTTCTGATGACATAATTTTGTCTGCTCTTGCTACTCCAGGGAGTGAGTCTTCTTCGAAGAGGAGAAAGAAGCACGGAACGTCGAAGAGGAGGGGGAAGAAAATCATTGCTACTGAAGAGGAACCGGAAGTTGCACCGGTTGCACCTCCCTCCCCTTCTTCCCTAATGCCTATAGACCGACCTGAAAATCTAACCATTCGGCCGGGTAAAGGGTCCAAAGGTGGCAAGAAGAAATGAAGATTTCAGCTTTTAGCTTCTTGTCTTTTGCATGTACTGGTCGAGAATTGTGCGGGTATCGGCCCCTGCTTTTTATTTTGAAACTTGTATCTGCAATACAATTGAATAAAATGGTCCTTTATTTGCACAAACTTCTGTTTGAATTTGAGAATGCATTTATTATTCATTTTTGCACAAGTTTATTTATATGATATTGCAGCGGGCTTATGGTATGTTGTTTGAGCATTACTTTTGCCGATGTGGCTATACCATATTGTATGTAACTATACCATGCTGCCCCCATACCATAAGCTTACTGCAATATTTTATACTTCGAGGGGACTTGCACTCTTATTTTCTGAAGAATAATTATTTCATTCTTGAAGAAATTTTTCGTAGAGTACAACTCCCTTCATATAAGTTTTTACGCTTTGTCCTTCGAAGAAATCACTTTTTTCTTCTGCGTATGTACGCATTTTACCAAGTGAATTCTTCTATGTGGTAAAGCGGACCTCTGAAGGGTACTTTAACCTTTTTTTTTTACATAGAAATTTGTACCTCTGAGGAGGGATTTTTCACGTTTCAACACTTGGAAGTTTTATTTCAATCTTGGTGAAACGTGTACCTCCCAAGAGTTGTGCCTTTGAAGAAAGCCTTTTCACGTTTCAACACTTGGAAGTTTTATTTCAATCTCGGTGAAACGTGGGCTTCCGAAGAGGTCTTTCTTCTTGATTGTGTCTCCGGGAGGAGTTTGTACCTCTGAGGAGGGATTTTTCACGTTTCAACACTTGGAAGTTTTATTTTAATCTTGATGAAACGCGTACCTCCAAAGAGTTGTGCCTTCGAAGAAAGCCTTTTCACGTTTCAACACTTGGAAGTTTTATTTCAATCTCGGTGAAACGTGGACTTCCAGAAAGGTCTTTATTTTGTTTTGCATTTCAACTTTGGTGAAGTGAAATTCCGAAGAGCGGCTGTTACACTTCAACTCCTGGTGAAATGTGCCTCCGAAGGGGTCTTTATTTTGTTTGCATTTCAACTCTGGTGAAGTGAAATTCCGAAGAGCGGTCGTAACACTTCAACTCCTGGTGAAATGGGCCTCCGAAGAGGGCTTTTATTTTGTTTTACATTTCAACTCTGGTGAAGTGAAATTCCAAAGAGCGGTTGTTACACTTCAACTCCTGGTGAAATGTGCCTCAGAGAGGGTTTTCATCGCCTGGAAGTTACTCTCTCATGGTTGGAGGGTCATGACTCCTCCAATCTTTTTTGTTGAGTAGAGAACTTTCTTTTTTGTGGCGTATGACCCATTAGAGGTCTTTATCTTCCGAAGAGTTGTGCCTCCGAAGAGGACTTGTGCTGCCGATGATGGCTTTGGTTGTTCCCTTGTCCACTTGCTTATGCCTTTTCAGCGATCCTCTGTTTTTTTTTTAAGCTTTCATTCCCTTTTCTTACAAGTAATTTGTTTAATCCAAGGAAGTGTACTTCGTTGTCAGGCAAGTTCGTGAGAATGGGCATTAGCTTCTTAATTGGATGTTTGTTTGTTCAAACGATCTCAATTTATTAGCAAAGGCCCATTTCTGTCGAAATCATAGGCCGTTCAATTGAAGTACTTCCTATCTAGGATTTGAATTCGGGGCTTTTGTGACTCGAAATTTGGCGAGAATCACTTGGTCTTATTATGTGCAAGTTTCACTTCCATTGTCTGCAAAAATTTAAATCGACATTTCAGCAATACATTCTATGTACTTTTTATACCGAAAATAAAGCAAACATGTAATAATAATAAGGAACACAAGATTTATAGTGGTTCGGCCAGGAAATTGGGCCTACATCCACTTTATATTCTTTCATTATTTACTTGCATCAGTTTTACAATTTCCTTTAATTACAAGAATCATACATTCATAACTCTTTTTACAATATTTCAACAAAATTTTCAAGTAAAGTATGGACGCAAGTGATTGCTGTTCCATGCCCTTGGAATTTGATCTCCTTCAACAGTAGTGAGTTTGAATGTGCCGTCAAGAAGCTTCTGACCTATGACATATGGTCCTTCCCAATTTGGCCCAAACACACCTGTCGCTGTCATAATTCTCTTCAGGACTAGATCTCCAATCTCAAAGCTGCGTTGGTGAACTTTGGAATTGAAATGTCTGGCTATCCTTTGCTGATGAGCTGCAATTCTGAGATTAGCCTCATCTCTTTTTTCATCAAGGATATCTAGCGCTTCAAGCTGTAGCTTTTCGTTTTCTGCTTGATTGAAATGGATTCTTCTATGTGAAGGGACCTCTATTTCTACCGGAATCATTGCCTCTGACCCGTATGCCAATGAAAACAGGGTGTGCCCAGTCGCAGTTTTGTGAGTGGTTCTGTATGCCCATAGTGCCAGTGGTAGCTTATCGACCCAACCACCTTTTGCTCTTTCAAGTTGCTTCTTGATGGTTGACTTAATAATTTTGTTCACGGCTTCCACTTGCCCATTTGCCTATGGATGAGCCACTGCTGAGAAGCTTTTCCGGATTTTGAATCGCTTGCAAAAATCTTGGAATTCTTCACTTTCAAATTGAGTACCATTATCTGTAATTATTTTTTGAGGCACACCATATCTGCAAATGATATTTTTAGTCACAAAGTTTATCATCTTTTTAGAGGTGATAGTAGCCAATGGTTCAGCTTCAGCCCATTTAGTAAAATAATCTACAGCAACAATGGCATATTTGATTCCAGATTTGGCAATTGGTAGCGGCCCAATGAGATCCATTCCCCAAATTGCAAATGGCCATGGACTGACCATCTGTGTGAGTTCAGTAGAAGGTGCTCTAGGAATTTTAGCAAATCTTTGGCATCTGTCACACTTTCGGGAATAGCTTGCAGCATCTCGATTAATTTCTGGCCAAAAATATCCGTATCGAAGAATTTTCTTTGCTAATGTTTGGCCACCTGAATGATCACCACATTCTCCTCCATGTACCTCCGCTAGGATTATTTTGGACTCTTCCCTGGATACACATCGAAGTAATGGCATTGAGAATCCCCGTCTGTATAATCGGCCATCCTGGATTATATATCGAGAGGCTTTTTTCAGTAGCTTTTGTCGTTCTTTTGAGTTCCCTGGTAGAGAGCCATTGAGCAGATATTCTGTTATTGGAGTCATCCATGATTCTTGCTCTTGAGATATACTCATGATCCAATCAATGTCCATCTCATTAATGCTCGGTGCCGACAGAACTTCTACTGGGACTAACCCCAGAAATTGACCTTCGCCGGTGCTAGAGTACTTTGCGAGAGAATCTGCTTTCATGTTTTGTTCTCGAGGAATATGGTTTATCGTGTGGTGATCGAAGTCACACAGAAGTTCCCAAGCCTTTGACAAGTAGGCGGGCAGATTTCCTCCTTTCGCTTGGAATTCCTTCTTGACTTGGCATACAATAAGTTGAGAATCATTGAAGATCTGTAATGCTCGGATGTTTAGTTCTTTAGCAATCCTTAGGCCAGCGATAAGGGCTTCGTATTCTGCTTCATTGTTTCTTGAAGGAAATTCCAATCTTAGTGCATAGCATAATGATCGACCTTCAGGGGTCTCGAGTACAACTCCGGCTCCAGAACAGTAGTCGTTTCTCGCCCCATTGACATATAACTTCCATTGGATCGGGGAATCGTCGATTGTTTCCTCCTCATTGTTACCCTTATCTGTGAATTCTGCGATGAAATCCGCTAAAGCTTGTCCATTGATTGCTTTTCGGGGATGATAAGTGATGTCATATTGACTGAGTTCAATATTCCACTTTAGAAGATGACCCGAAGCCTCAGGGCGAAACAGGACTTGCTTTAAAGGTTGATCAGTGAGGACTCTGATAGGATAAGCTTGGAAATATTGCCTCAACTTTCTAGATGCAATTATTAGGCAATAGGCGAGTTTTTCCAACTTAGAGTAATTCATCTCTGCCCCAGTGAGTCTTTTGCTGATATAGTAAACTGGATGTTGAATCCTCTTGTCTTCCCGTATCAGCGCTGCACTTAAAGCATGAGATGATACTGCTAAGTATATAAGAACATCCTCGCCATCGCCAGGCCTAGAAAGTATTGGAGGCGTTTCCATATGGAGAATCAATTCATCAAAGGCTTTTTGGCATTCGGGAGTCCAATCGAAGTTTTTCTTTCCTTTCTTTAGGGCGTCAAAGAATGGGATGCATTTATCTGTGGCTTTGGAAATGAACCGACTCAAGGCGGCGATTTTTCCATTGAGACTTTGCAATTCCTTCTTTGTTCTAGGAGCTTTGATTTCCTTCAAGGCGGTAATTTGAGCTAGACTAGCCTCGATGCCCCTTGCGCTCACGATGAAACCTAAAAGCTTGCCGGATTCCACTCCAAATGAAAATTTCAAAGGATTGAGCTTCATTCCGTATTTTCGGAGGACCGCGAACATGTCCGCTAGTGTTCTATGTGATCCACTGCTTTCTTAGACTTTACTAACATGTCATCGACGTAGACTTCCACAGTCTTGCCTAATTGCGGTTTGAACATAGCATTAACAGGTCTTTGGTATGTTTCCCCTGCATTCTTCAACCCGAAGGGCATAACTCTGTAGCAGTAAAGACCAATGTCAGTGATAAAGCTTGTGTCCTCCTGATCTGACTCATGCATCATGATCTGGTTGTATCCGGAGTAAGCATCCATGAAAGATAACAATTCGTGTCCCGCTGTTCCGTCTACGAGTTGATCGATTCTGGGTAATGGGAAGCAGTCTTTGGGGCAGGCCTTGTTTAGATCTGAAAAATCGATGCATACTCTCCATTTTCCGTTGGCTTTCTTAACCAGCACTGGATTCGAAACCCAATTCGGATAGGTAGATTCTTTAATAAAATTATTCTCCATGAGCCGATCAACTTCTTCTTTTAATGCTGCTGACCTTTCTGGACCTTGAGTTCTCCTTTTCTGCTTCACAGGTGTGAATTTTGGATCAATATTTAGAGCGTGTACTGCAACTTATGGGGATATTCCGCACATATCGGCATGAGTCCAAGCAAAAACATCCAAATTTGCCTTTAAAAAAGATATTAAGATATTCTGAATTGACACATTAAGTTGTGAACCCACATTCAACACCTTGTTTGGGTCCTTTGGGTCAACAGGTACTGGTATTGTCGTTTCCACTGGTACCACTCTATTCTCCCCTGCACTGATTTTTCTAGGATCCATTTGTTTCCTTGCTCCGCTGTGCTCCCCAGTGCAGGGTCCGCCCTGTAATTGCTACAAGGCTGGTTCTTTGATGCGGACTGGGGCTGCCGCATCCTTTCCCATTTCTCTTTTTCTGGTTTCTCGTAGCTCTGTTAGATAACATTCCCGCCCCGCATTTTGATCCCCTTTTATAACTCCCACTCCATTATCTGTGGGAAATTAAATGGTAAGGCACCATGGGGCCAGAACAACTTTGAATGCTGCGAGAGTTGGACGGCCAAGGAAAGCATTGTAAGCAGAAAATTCGTCGACAATCACAAAAGTTTGCTTGCGGACTACTTTTCTCTCTCCTTCTCCAAGTTCCACAAACAAATCAACGGTTCCTATCGGCTGTTTTGGCTCCCCAGTGAAGCCAGCGATTTTCTTGGATGAGGCTTGCACATCAGCCATAGGGATCCTCATCTGGTCGAATGTTTTCTTGAAGAGGATATTGCAGGATGCGCCACAATCAATGAGAACTCTTCTCACAATAGCTGGCCCGATACCAGCCGAGATGACTAAGGGATCCAAGGTAGGTGCTTCAATACCTGCGGAATCCCTGGCTCTGAGCACAATATCATCATTGAAGGTTCTTTGCTGCTTCAGGGGCATAGCACCTTCCAAAACGAATACATCTTCTTCGGTCGGTACGTATTTCAAAGCTCGGGTATACCTTTCCATCTCACCCCAGCTTCTGCCTGCTGGGTGAGGTCCTCCTGTAATGACATTGATAATGGGCCTTCCAGATTCATGCCCTGTTGCCTTCTCACCTATCCTAGGCTGATGAGCAGGAGCTTGCTGCCCCTGACTAGACGAAGCAGGATTGTTGCTATTCTTTTTCACAAATTGCTGCAGCTTGTTTTCCCTTAGCAACTCTTCAATCAGATTTTTCAATTGGCGGAATTCGTCGGTATCATGACCATGTTGATTATGAAAACGACAGAATTTCCCACTTTGCACGGCTTTCCTCCCGGTTCTCAGAATAGGAGGTTTAGGATATTCAACAGAATCTTTAGTGGCAAGGTATATATGCTCTGGTGTATCTGATAAAGGAGTATATTCCGATGGTTTGAAGGAACGAGGCCACTTCAGATTTTTCTGTTTCTTTCCATCGTTATTTTCCCTTTTCTGTCCAGCAGATTCACTCTTGCGTGGAGCAGCAATGTTATCTTCAGCTTTTTCTAACACTGCCTTTACCGGTACAGGACGGCTTTCCAGGCGTATGAACTCATCTGCTTTCTTGTAGAATTTTTCAAGGGAATTTGGTTCCTTCATGTTAAGCCATTTTCCAAATTCGCTCGACTTGTCGATGGCCCTCATCAGATAGGTCAAGATCATCCGTGGTTCTGCATTGTCTACCTCGGCCAGCGCTATATTAAAGCGATACAAGAAAGATCTGATAGTTACACCAGGATTCTGTTCTAAACTTGACAACGACATAATATCCTTGGCTTTTGAAGCGTATAGTCTGAACTGCTCCTTGAACTTCCGGGTTAAGTCAGAAAACTGATCGATAGATCGGACTGGTAGCTTGGTGAACCAAAGCATAGCTACACCTTCCAGGTATATATGAAAATATCGGCACTTTATTTCATCAGAAGCCCTGGCACCTGTCATGTGCCAATCATACTTATACAAGAATTCGTTCGGATCACTTGTTGCTTTGTAAGCTGGAATGGTTGGAGGGACAAACTTCCTTGGGAATTCAGCCTGGAGTTTTACATGGGGCAAAACCCATTCTTTCTCGTCTTCAACCCTCTGCATACTCTCTTTCATGATTTGTCAGACCATCCCAGAAAGATACTCCTCATCATGTCGAGTTCTAGATCCACCAACCTCAGGAAGTGTTTGTTCAAAGGGGCTAGCAGCCCTTTCAGGAGCATTCCTTTCTTCAGCATCATGAATGTTGCCAGCAAAGTTCCTTTCATTACCTGCCGGTTGATGGTTTGCCCCAAGCAAATCGTTCAACCTATTCAGAATTAGGGCATTTTGGGCATTCTGAGCCTCGAATTGTGCATTTTGGGCATTTATCTACTGGTTCAGCCCTAAGATTGCAGCATCCAGCTCTGCCTTTGTAACTCCGACAGCTGGAGTTGCTTGATTCGATACAGGGGAAGCGGAGGTTCCCTCTTGAGCATTTCCAGATCTTACAGATCTACTCTTTCTACCCGGAGCCATGATTTCGGATAAACTTCTAGTCTTCAGAGAGGTTACTTCAACAAACTTTCATGGAGCAATGATGACGATTTGCCTGAGTTCGGTTCTCAGTGAAAGCACCAAAAATGTTATAGCTAAAAATTGAACGCTAACACCCCGGTGTGTAGAGTGTAGTTGTGAAAGCACCACCCGTTGGTACGGGAACCAGAAAAAAGTAAGAATCACAGAAAAGTATTAAAAGACACGATATTTATAGTGGTACGGCTTAAGAGAGAGCCTACGTCCACTTTAAACTCCTTTATTGCTGATATTATTACAACCCCTTACAAGATTCATCGATTACAACACCCTTTGAGTTTACAGTCATTTAGAACAAGTAGCCTCAACTTCAATGTCGATCAAAATCTTTGAATTCATATTGAACATGTATGATTTCTTCGTGAAGTTCCTTGAAGCCTTCTTTGTATCTTAAAAGCTTTAAGTGTTGAAGTAGTTCGGAATGCACCAGAGTAACGACGCTTGAAATGAATGAGACAAAAGTCCCTTTCTAGTTGGAACTCGGGGTGTATTTATAGGCTTTGCTCGGAGTTAGGTCGTAGGTTGAGACCGACCTAACTTAGGTCGCAGGTCATCCCTGACCTAGGATGCATTGTCCTCCCTCTGCAAGAATACACATGCTGATTTGTACAAGTCCTAGGTCGCGAGCGACCTATCCCCCTGCGGCACAGTATAGGTAACTTCTTTACTCAGGCATTTAGGTCGTTAGCGACCTATCCTAGGTCGTGAGTACTTTTCTTATAGTTATAACTGGAGTCTTTAGGTCGCGACTTCCCTTAGGTCGCGAAGTATTCCTAGGTCGCGGAGTTCCATAGGTCGAGACCGTTTTTAGGTCGCATTCACTCTTAGGTCGTCCTACTTCTTAGGTCGCAGCTCTCTGTTAGGTCGCGAAGCTTGATAGATCGAAACATCTTCTGAGTCGCAGCCTTCCTTAAGTCGTAGCTCTCTGTTAGGTCGCGGAGCTTCATAGGTCGCGGCCTCCTTTAGGTCGCGAAGCATTTTTAGGTCGTTCTCCTTTTTAGGTCGAGCCATTTTTAAGTCGTAGCCTTTTAGGTCGCTAGGTTCTCGAATTGGTTAGGTCGTTACATTTTCCTTAAGTCTCTTACAGAAGGGAGTTAACACTTATTAAAGGAGATATCTCCACGATTTTGGACAGTGGATAATCCTTCAAATTAAATATCTAGTAGTGTTGAATTTGGTAAACGATTTATATTCACGATTTTGGACAGTGAATAATATATTAAAGAAATGTTTTAGGAAGTGATCTTTTAAATAGAATTAAAACGATTTGAAGTTGTTTTAAAATGTGTTAAGGATCGAAACCTTAGATTTCAACATTCATTGTTGAAATAGACGTTTTCGAGAAATAAGGAAATGATGGACTATAACACTGTTGTTATAGTAAATGATTTTCGAAAGGAATGTTTTTGTATAGTATTGTGATTTATATATCTATTTTAATTTCGAATCTCTATACTAGTGATTTTGGGTTGTCGTAACTGTTTTTTACGCAATATTCGTTTTGACTCAAATGAATGTGTTTAAGAGAATGTTTTCCTTAAAGAATAAATTATATACTTAATTGTAATTTAAGTATGTTGAATATTTTCCAAATGTTGAAAATAAATAGATTTGTGAATTACTTATTATTAAATAAGTATGGAAATTTTTTCCAATATTAAGTGAAATGTTTTGAGATTATATCTTTTAAAGATAAATTGAAAGTGAATATTTGAAATCGATTTGGGAATCGTATATTAACAGATATTTTTGGAAAATAAATAATTTGGTAAATTATTTCGAATCTGGTGATGTTATGCATATCTATTGATCGTTAAATAACTGACTATCAATATTTACCTTTAAATGTGTATTTGTTGTGATTAGCTTGAATTTGAATGCTACACTTATTTTAGAATAAGCGCTCGTTATTCGGTTTAGCTGGGAGAGGACCTTTGGGTCATGAATCGCATTTCGAATAGTGATACGTCGTAATGGATAGTATTTGAAGACTGGCGTTGAAGACCAGATATTTTCGAAAATGGAAGGATTACCGTCGAATGTATCTGCATCGGCTGATCTCGGATATAGAGATTTTATCACCCTTTGTGATGGGAAGTCCGATCGTGATTACTAAATATCCGGATTGCAAGGGTTTTTTTGGTAGTGCCTTCAGTTCGTTCGATCCTAGAAAGGACTTGTACGGATGTGTGTCAGATGTAGTTGATGGTTACTAGTGATACATTCCCGATTTGGTGGTGGAGAATTTATTCTCTTAGCTTAACACCCTTCTCTGAGACGTACGAGCTCAAAGGTTATGTAGTTGATGGTTACTAGTGATACATTCCCGATTTGGTAATGTGGCATACGAAGTGCTACTGATCATTTTTCATCAAAGCATTGCTTCTGTGAAAAGCGTATCTTTATGGACGAGACTTCGTCGGACCTCACACCCCGGAAATGGTCAAAACAGGAAGAATGCAGCAAGGTTATTTGGGAATAGAGCCCCCATAGGGTATACACATTTCCTTCTGGATAGAGGTGGAATTATGGTATGGAGCCCAAATACTTAACCTATGTGGTTGCTGCAAATTTATTTCTTTGTGGTTGTTAGTGAATCCCGGGATTTAGGTCGGTTATGACCGGGGAAAGGCATACTCGTGTCAGTAGTTACCTAACTAGAGGTAACCCGGCCTTGTGTTGGCAGAGATCCGGTTAGGTTCTCGGGGTGTCTTTCCAAAGGCGTACCCATGTGGAAATGGGACGTTCCTTGGCCAGACCATTCGTTGGAAAATCCAAAGAAACAATACGAGCCTTGTACGGTTTTAGTTGCAGAACCTACCATTTAATATGGCAGCTATAGTAGGCATACTATAATGGTACCTATGCTGGCTAAGATTAATATTGTACTTTCGAAATGTTTTCTTGCACTTTGCACTTATAGTAATAATATCAAATAAATTTGCGTATCAAGCATGTTTGACTACCATAAGGAGAAATCTCCTTCGATTCTGCGTTTGCATTGTGTGTGTGTGCAGGAGGCCTTATGGTAGTTACATTTTATAAAAGCATTGCGGATTTATTTTAAAACATTTCTTTGTTTGTTTTTAAAGATAAACTGTTTAAGTTCTCACACCAGTCCCATGACTGACCTAGAGTTTATTATTCCCTTCCTAAACTCTAGATGCCCACCAATTTCCACACGGGCAGTCTAGAGTCAGGCTATTAGGATATTCTGGAATTCAGGAGGTGCTGTGGAGCTCAAGAGGTGAGCTGGATGGCGAAACATATCACTTGCATATGATATTGTCTTTTCCATTGTGTATTCAGTTGTGGGGACAGATTTATATAACTATCCATTTGTGATGACCGCCCATGACTTTCGCACGAAAACAAGGGAATGGAGCGCTAAAAAGTGTGCCAGGCAGCCATGGACGATAGTCAGGGTAAGATAAAACAGAATAGTCTATCGTATTACTCACAGCGCAAGGATAAAATACAATAGAAAGTATACATAGTGAAGCTCTATAGAACAGAAGTCTCATCATATAAACTAATAATAGTTTTATACAATCATCTGAATAGTCAATACATCAAGCCTCACTACATAATGTTAAACTCCTATTTCTACCGTGACCTAAAACTCCGCGACCTATAACTCAGCAGCCCAACGACCTAAGAGTACTTGACGACCTAATAGTCTCAACGACCTAATGACATAATTATCTTAGCGACCTAACGACCTAAAGGTGGGACGACCTAACTACAGAAAGTTCAACACGACCTAAGGATATGTACCGATCTAAAGTATGGAGCGACTTAAAAAGGATAACGACTTAACGACCTAAAAGGTGGGACGACCTAACTACAGAAAGTTCAACACGACCTAAGGATATGTACCGATCTAAAGTATGGAACGACTTAAAAAGGATAACGACTTAACGACCTATAATAGGTCGCTTGCGACCTAAGCAGATGAAGTAAAATCCCTATGCCGCTTCACTTATACCATGATCTGCTAAGTCGACCACGACCTACTGCTTACTAGATCGTTCCAGAGTTAAGTGCAATGCTATCCAACCATCTTCAGGAAAAAGCTTGCGACCTACGACCTATGATAGGTCGCTCGCGACGTATCACTACGAAGATAAATCTCAATACTGCTTCGTTTATGCAGCCACCAGTTGGGTCGTTCACGACCAAGGACTTGCTTGCCAGTGTGTCCAAACGAACAAGCGCACCCCTATTGAGTCGCAACCCATGTCTTGTAGGTCGGCCACGACTTGCGACCTAGCTTAGGTCAGTCACGACCTACGACCCAGCATGGGAATTCACTATAAATACAGCGGCACCTCCAACATTCAAAGGTCTTTTGGATCATTTTCTTCAAGGTATTGAGACTTCACTATCTTCAAAGCAATCTACACTCCATCGCTTCAAGCACACGCAAGACGCTTAGATCAACTTCGCACAGGAATTTAACACATTCAATCATGGATTCGAAGAACTCTGTCACGACGAAGTTTTCCTTAGCTACTTGTTTTCTAAATTGAATTGGATTGTAATTGAAAGAGATTGTAGTAAGTTGTAATCCGATCAGCAATAAAAAGGATTGAAGTGGACGTAGGCTTGATCATAAGCCGAACCACTATAGACCCTATGCACTTTTGCTGCATTTTCTATTACTTACTGTTATTTCTTGATTCCTGTATTACGGGTGGTGCTTTCACATTGTTTTTACACACACCGGGGTGTTAGCGTCAGATTTTCACGTTAACATTTTTGGTGCTTTCACTGAGAATTGAACTCAGGAGAATTATCATCATTGCTCCACGAAAATTTGTTGAAGTAATCTCTCTGAAGACTAGAAGTTTATCTGAAATCATGGCTCCAGGGAGAAGAAGTAGATCTGGAAATGTTCAAGAGGGAACCTCTGCTTCCCCAGTACCTAATCAAGCCACTCCACCTATTGGGGTTACAAAAGCAGAGTTGGATGCTGTAATCTTAGGGCTGAACCAGCAGATAAATGCCCAAAATGCACAATTGGAGGTTCAGAATGCCCCAAATGCTCTAATTTTGAATAGGTTGAACGATTTGCTTGGGGAAAACCGTCAACCAACGAGTAATGAAAGGAACTTTGCTGGCAATGTTCATGATGCTGAAGAAAGGAACGTTCCTGAGAGGGCCGCCAGCCCCTTTGAGCAGACACTTCCTGAAGTTGGTGGATCTAAAGCTCGAAATGATGAGGGGTATCTTTCTGAAATGGTTCAACAAATCAAGAAAGAGAGCATGCAAAGGGACGAAGACGAGAAAGAGTGGGGTTTCGCTCCAAGTAAAACCCCGTTTACCGAAAGGATCTTAAAGGCTGGGTTTCCGAAGATGTTCGTCCCTCCAACCATTCCAGCTTACAAGGGGACAAGCGATCCGAACGAATTCTTGTATAAGTATGATTGACACATGAGAGGTGCCAGAGCTTCTGATGAAATAAAGTGCCGATATTTTCCTGTATATCTGGAAGGTGTAGCTCTGCTTTGGTTCACCAAGCTACCAATCCGGTCTATAGATCAGTTTTCTGACCTAACCCGGAAATTCAAGGAGCAGTTCAGGCTATATGCTTCAAAAGCCAAAGATATCATGTCGTTGTCAAGTTTAGAACAAAATCCAGGGGAAACTATCAGATCTTTCTTGAATCGCTTTAATATAGCGCTGGCCGAGGTAGACAACGCAAAACCACGGATGATCTTGACTTATCTGATGAGGGCCATTGACAAGTCGAGCGAATTTGGAAAATGGCTAAACATGAAGGAACCGAATTCCCTTGAGAAATTCTACAAGAAAGCAGATGAGTTCATACGCCTGGAAAGCCGCCCTGTATCGATAAAGGCAGTATTGGAAAAAGCTGAAGATAACATTGCTGCTCCACGCGAGAATGAATCTGTAGGACAGAAAAGGGAAAACAACGATGGGAAGAAACAGAAAAATCTGAAGAAGCCTCTTTCCTTCAAGCCATCGGAATATACTCCTTTATCAGATACGCCGGAGCATATTTACCTTGCCACTAAGGATTCTGTTGACTATCCTAAACCTCCTGTTCTGACAACCGGGAAAAGAGCTATACAAAGCGGGAAGTTCTGCCGCTTTCATAATCAACCCGGTCATGATACCGACGAATGCCGCCAATTGAAGAATTTGATTGAAGAGTTGATAAGGGAAAACAAGCTGCAGCAATTTGTGGAAAAGAATAGCAGCAATCCTGCTTCGTCTAGTCAGGGGCAACAAGCTCCAGCTCATCAACCTAGGACAAGTGAGAAGGCTGCAGGGAATGAATCCGGAAGGCCTGTAATCAATGTCATTACGGGAGGACCTCACCAGCAGGCAGGAGCTGGGGTGAGATGGAAAGGTATACCCGGGCTTTGAAATATGTACCGACCGAAGAAGATGTCTTTGTTTTGGAAGACGCTACGCCCCTGAAACAACAAAGAACTTCCAATAATGATATTGTGTTCAGAGCCAGGGATTCCACAGGTGTTGAAGCTCCTACCTTGGATCCCTTAGTCATCTCGGCTGGTATCGGGCCAGCTATTGTCAGAAGAGTTCTCATTGATTGTGGCGCATCCTGCAATATCCTCTTCGAGAAAACATTCGACCAAATGAAAATCCTTATGGCTGATGTGCAAGCCTCGTCGCAGAAAATGGCTGGCTTCACTGGGGAGCCAAAGCAGCCGATAGGAACCATTGATTTGCTTGTAGAACTCGGAGAGGGAGAAAGAAAAGTAGTCCGCAAGCAAACTTTTGTGATTGTCGACGAATTTTCTGCTTATAATGCTTTCCTTGGCTGTCCAACTCTTGCAGCGTTCAAAGCTGTTCTGGCCCAATGGCGCCTTACCATTAAATTCCCCACAGACAATGGAGTAGGAGTTATAAAAGGGGATCAAAATGCTGGGCGGGAGCGTTATCTGACAGAGCTGCGAGAGGCAAGGAAAAGAGAAATGGGAAAGGATGCGGCTTCCCCGGTCCGCATCAAAGAACCAACCTTGTAGCAATTACAGGGCGGACCCTGTACTGGCGAGCATAGCGGAGCACGAAAAGAGATGGATCCTAGAAAATCCAGTGCAGGGGAGAATAAAGTGGTACCGGTGGAAACGACGGTACCGGTACCTATTGACCCGAAGGACCCAAATAAGGTGTTGAATGTGGGTTCACAACTTAATGTGTCGATTCAGAATATCTTAATATCTTTTTTGAAAGCAAATTTGGATGTTTTCGCTTGGACTCATGCCGATATGTGCGGAATATCCCCAGAAGTTGCAGTACACGCTCTGAATATTGATCCAAAGTTTACGCCTGTGAAACAGAAAAGAAGAACCCAAGGTCCAGAAAGGTCAGCAGCATTAAAAGAAGAAGTTAATCGGCTCATGGAGAATGACTTTATCAAAGAATCTACCTATCCGAATTGGGTTTCAAATCCAGTGCTGGTTAAGAAAGCCAACGGAAAATGGAGAATGTGCATCGATTTTTCAGATCTAAACAAGGCCTGCCCCAAAGACTGCTTCCCATTACCCAGGATCGATCAACTGGTAGATGGGACAGCGGGATATGAATTGTTATCTTTTATTGATGCCTACTCCGGATATAACCAGATCATGATGCATGAGCCAGATCAGGAGGACACGAGCTTTATCACCGATGTTGGTCTTTACTGCTACAGAGTTATGCCCTTCGAGCTGAAGAATGCGGGGGCAACCTACCAAAGACTTGTTAATGCTATGTTCAAACCGCAATTGGGCAAGACTATGGAAGTCTACGTCGACGATATGTTAGTAAAGTCTAAGAAAGCAGTGGATCACATAGAACACTTATCAGAAATGTTCGCAGTCCTCCGGAAATACGGAATGAAGCTTAACCCTTTAAAATGTTCATTTGGGGTGGAGTTCAGAAAGTTCTTTGGTTTCATCGTAAGCGCTAGGGGCATTGAAGCTAGTCCAGCTCAAATTACCGCCTTAAAAGAAGTCAAGGCTCCTAGAACGAAGAAGGAATTGCAAAGTCTCAACGGAAAAGTCGCCGCCTTGAGTCGGTTCATTTCCAAGGCTACTGATAAATGCACCCCATTCTTTGACGCTCTAAAGAAAGGAAAGAAAAACTTTGATTGGACTCCCGAATGCCAAAAAGCCTTTGATGAATTGATTCGTCATATGGAAACGCCTCCAATACTTTCTAGGCCCGGCGATGGTGAGGATCTTCTTATATACTTGGCAGTATCATCTCATGCTCTAAGTGCAGCGCTGATACGAGAAGACAGTGGGATTCAACATCCGGTTTACTATATCAGCAAAAGACTCACTGGGGCAGAGATGAATTACTCCAAGTTGGAAAAACTCACCTATTGTCTACTGATTGCATCGAGGAAGTTGAGGCAATATTTCCAAGCTCGTCCTATCAGAGTCCTTACTGATCAACCTCTAAAGCAAGTCCTGTTTCGCCCTGAGACTTCGGGTCGTCTTCTAAAGTGGAACATTAAACTCAGTCAATATGACATCACTTATCACCCCCGAAAAGCAATCAACGGACAAGCTTTAGCGGATTTCATTGCAGAATTCACAGATAAGGGTAACGGTGGGGAAGAAACGATCGATGATTCCCCAATCCAGTGGAAGTTATATGTTGATGGCGCGAGAAATGACTACTGTTCTGGAGCCGGGGTTGTACTTGAAACCCCTGAAGGTCGGTCATTATGCTATGCGCTAAGATTGGAATTTCCTTCAACGAACAATGAAGCAGAATACGAAGCTCTTATCGCTGGCTTGAGAATTGCTAAAGAACTAAACATCCGAGCATTACAGATCTTCAGTGATTCTCAGCTTATTGTATGCCAAGTCAAGAGGGAATTTCAAGCGAAAAGGGGAAATCTGCCTGCCTACTTGTCAAAGGCCTGGGAACTTCTATGTGACTTCGATCACTACACGATAAGCCATATTCCTCGAGAAGAAAACACGAAAGCAGATTCTCTCGCAAAGTACTCTAGCACAGGCGAAGCTCAATTTCTGGGGTTAGCTCCAGTGGAAGTCCTGTCAGCTCCAAGCATTAATGAGATGGATATTGATTGGATCATGAGTGTGTCTCAAGAGCAAGAATCATGGATGACTCCAATAACAGAATATCTGCTCAATGGCTCTTTACCGGATAATTCAAAAGAACGATAGAAGCTATTGAGGAAAGCCTCTCGCTATATAGTCCAGGATGGCCAATTATACAGACGGGGATTCTCAATGGCATTACTTCGATGTGTATCCAGGGAAGAGTCCAAAACAATCCTAGCTGAAGTATATGGAGGAGAATGTGGTGATCATTTAGGTGGTCAAACTTTAGCAAAGAAGGTTCTCCGATACAGATATTTTTGGCCAGAAATTAATCGAGATGCTGTAGACTATTCCCGAAAATGTGACAGATGCCAAAGATTTGCTAAAATTCCTAGAGCACCTTCTACTGAACTCACACAGATGGTCAGTCCATGACCATTTGCAATCTGGGGGATAGACCTTATAGGACCTTTACCAACTGCCAAATCTGGAATCAAATATGCCGTTGTTGCTGTAGATTATTTTACTAAATGGGCTGAAGTTGAACCATTGGCTACTATCACCTCTAAAAAGATGATAAATTTTGTGACTAAAAGTATCATTTGCAGATATGGTGTGCCTCAAAAGATAATTACAGACAATAGTACTCAATTCGAAAGTGAAGAATTCCAAGATTTTTGCAACCGATTCAAAATCCGAAAAAGCTTCTCAGCAGTGGCTCAACCGCAGGCAAACGGGCAGGTGGAAGCAGTAAACAAAATTATCAAGTCAACCATCAAGAAGCAACTCGGAAGAGCAAAAGGTGGTTGGATCGATAAGCTACCACTAGCACTATGGGCGTACAGAACTACCCACAAAACTGCGACTGGGTATACTCCGTTTTCATTAGCATATGGGTCAGAAGCAATGATTCCGGTAGAAACAGAGGTCCCTTCACATAGAAGAATCCATTTCAATCAAGCGGAGAATGAAAAACTACAGCTTGAGGCACTAGATCTCGTTGATGAAAAAAGAGAAGAGGCTAAGCTCAGAATTGCAGCTCATCAGCAAAGGATAGCCAGACATTTCAATTCCAAAGTTCGCCAACGCAGCTTTGAGATTGGAGATCTAGTCCTGAAGAGAATTATGACGGCAACAGGTGTGTTTGGGCCAAATTGGGAAGGACCATATGTCATAGGGCAGAAGCTTCTTGACGGCACATTCAAACTCACTACTGTCGAAGGAGATCAAATTCCAAGGGCTTGGAACAGCAATCACTTGCGTCCATACTTTACTTGAAAGCTTTGTTGAAATATTGTAAAAAAAAAATTTATGAATGTATGATTCTTGTAATTGAAAGAAATTGCAAAGCCGATGCAAGTGAATAATGAAAGACTATAAAGTGGATGTAGGCCCAAATTCTTGGCCGAACCACTATAAATCTTGTGTTCCTTATTTTTATTACATGTTTGCTTTATTTTCGATATGAAAAGTACATTAAATGTATTGCTGAAATGTCGATTTAAATTTTTGCAGGCAACGAAAATAAAACTTGCACATTACAAGACCAAGTGATTCTTGTTATCATTCAACAAACAAATTCGAGACACAAAAGCCCCGAATTCAAATCCTAGATAGGAAGTGCTTCAATTGAATGGCCAATGATTTCGCCGAAAACGGGCCCTTGCTAATAAATTGAGATCGTTTGAACAAACAAACATCCAATTAAGAAGTTTATGCCCGTTCTCGCGAACTTGCCTAGCAATGAAGTACACTTCTTTGGATTAAACAAACTACTTGTAAGAGAAGGGAGTGTGAGCTTGAAAAGAAAAATAGAGGATCGCTGAAAAGGCATAAGCAAGTGGACAAGGAACAACTAAAGCCCTCTTCGGAGGCACAAGCCCTCTTCGGAGGCACAACTCTTTGGAGGATAAAGACCTCTAACGAGGCATATGCCGCAAAAAAGAAAGTTCTCTACTCAACAAAAAAGATTAGAGGAGTCATGACCCTCCAACCATGAGAGAGTAACTTCCAGGCAATCAAAGCCCACTTTGGAGGCACATTTCACCAGGAGTTGAAGTGTAAGAGCCCCTCTTCGGAGGCCCACTTCACCAAAGTTGAAATGCCAAACAAAAAAAGCCCTCTTCGGAGGCACATTTCACAAGGAGTTGAAGTGTAAGAGCCGCTCTTCGGAGGTCCACTTTACCAGAGTTGAAATGAAAAACAAAGCAAAGCCCTCTTCGGAGGCACATTTCACCAAGAGTTGAAGTGCAACAGCCGCTCTTCGGTGTTTCACTTCACCAAAGCTGAAATACAAAACAAAAAATAAATAAATAAAAGACCTGTTCCCAGAAGCAGAAATGAAAAGGCCTCCTCCCGGAGGCACAATCAAGCAGAAAGACCTCTTCGGAGGCACACGTTTCACCAAGATTGAAATAAAACTTCCAGGTGTTGAAACGTGAAAAAGCCTTCCTCAGAGGTGCAACTTTTCGAAGAAACAAAAATCAAAAAGCCCTTTACTATGGCATATATAAAAAAAATCCTCATCAAAGGCACACTTTAACTTCCAAAGGAAGAATGAATTACCTATTCTGGAAAATTCTCTTCTTCAAAAAGAAGTTAAAGTACCTTTCAAATACCCGCTTTACCACATAGAAGAATTCATTCAGTAAAATGTGTATATGCACAAAAGAAAAAGTGATATCTTTGAAGGATGAAGCGTAAAAACTTATTTGTACTCTGTTTTTTAACGAAATAATATTCTTACAAATATGGAATAATTATTCTTTAAAAAATAAAAGTACAAGTTCCTCATAAAATAAAATATTACAATGAGCTTATGGTATAGGGGCAACATGGTATAACTACATCGGTAAAATTGCGCTCGAACAGTATACCACAAGCTCACTGCAATATCATGCAAAGAAACTTGTATAAAAGTGAATAATAACTGCATTCTCAAATTCAAACAAGAAGTTTGTACAAATAAAGAATCATTTTATTTAATTCTGTTACAATTTCTTACAGATACAAGTTTCGAAATAAAGAAAATGGGGGCCGGTACCCGCACAATTTCCGGTCAGTACATGCAAAAAAGGCAAAAAAGCGATATGAAAGCCACAGAACTAGAGCCATCATTTCTTCTTCCGTCCACCTTTTGAGCCCGCACCCGGCCGGATAACCAACTTCTTAGGCCGGCTTGTAAGAGTAGGGGATGAAGGAGAAAGGGGCTCAGTCGGACTTTCTTCCGTTTTTTCTTCGCCAGTTAAGGATCCCTTCTTCTTCTTCTTGGAAACTCCCTGCTTTCCTCTCTTCTTGGAGGAAGACCCACTCCCTGGAGAAAGAAGTTTAGCTAATGGTTCATCATCGGAACCAGTTGCTTCTGGAGTCTTCTCACTCCCTTCAGTTTCTTCTCCCTTGTGTTCTTATGAAGTAATGGGATCGTCCAAGTCTTGAAGAGCTTCTATTTGCTCCTCTTGTGATCCCGGTTGCGAGGCAGAAGGATGAGTCACCTGAATAGATGGAGGAGGAATAATTGGAGGTGGGGAAGTTTGAACGATGCTCGATGTTTTCTCTACAGAAGGAAAAAAGTTCAAGTCAGTAAAAACGGAGATAAAGGTTCGCTGAGGTTCAAGAAGTAGTCAAGAAGCTCATCAAGCTCGTAAGAAACAGATGAGCAGTCTACTTGGGCAAGATTAACAGTAGGGTTACCTGCAGAAGCCAGTTTCCTGACATCAACTTCGTAAGCCTGTGCCTCGGCACTCTCGTCGCCTTCATCCCCACCTTGTATGCTTGTGATCTTAGCAGTAACTTTGGTAGGAGATAGAGAATGAGAACTGGAACCGATAATGTCAATCTCGGCCGAAGGAGAAGGCTGAATTGGAACAGTTGAGACAGTTTTTCCTGAATATTCTCCTGCCGCTGTTTCGGCCCTTAATTTTGCAAGCTGTTCTCTCCCCCTGGCGAGAGCGATGCGAGCATCATCATCAAGATAATGTTCCTCAAGAGCTGACTCAGCATAGCCAGCACCTTTACCGCCAAGCATATCGAGTGCGGCCTCCCAAACTTCAGCCAGAGTAATTTCATACTTGGGGCCTAGAAAGGCGAAGCTACCGTGCCCCAAGATGTTATGCAGGCAGAAGTCAAATAATTTTAAGCTGATGTTGGTCCTCGTTGCCTCATGAGATTCTTCAGCTACAATTTTGCCGGCAACGGCCTCATCACGCTCCCTTTCAGCTTTGGAAAGTTGAAGCTTAAGCATTTGTATCTCCGCCTCTTGGGAGCTGTTTTTCTTCCGAATCTCTTCAATATCAGCAATATAGCCCTCACTAATTCTTTTTTGCACTTCAAGCCTGTCTTCGGCATCTCTTTGGCTGGCATGAGCATCTCTCACTTGTTTTAGGAGCACTTCTTATTTTTGAGAATAGGAAGTAGAGGAAGTAGCAAGCTCTTGTTTCAGTTCCTCAACTTTTGCTTCAAGCTCTTCATTGTAAGAAGCGATGCTCCTCATTTCAGTATCATGTTGCTCATGAACCTTTTGCCATTCGGCTTTATCATTTTCCATAGTGAGCATGGCCTCTATGTTTGCACGATTAACCCTTTGGAGCTCGTCAACAAGTTTTTGCCAGTTCGACATCCTCTCAATATCAAGCTTGACGGCATCGAGGTTTCGTAACATGGCAGACTTGTCAATGGGGACCAAGTCAAGGTCGAACCTTACTCCCTTCAGACACCACTGTGGAAACCGACTTTGCAAAGTGGCCGGGCCCGGTCCAACTTGGAATTTGGGCCTGCTAATTATTGTTTGGATGTCTGTCTTCCAGAGAGCGGGAGAGCCGGAAGGAATGTCAAGCGAGACGGGGACAGTAACCTTTTCAGGAGTTGTAGTGGTATGCTTCTCACCATGTCGGGCTCGCTTGCTTGAATCCTCAACCATATGACTTTTTCCTCGGTCATCATGGGATTTTCTTTTGTGGGAATCATCTCCTCTCTGCGAAGAATCGTGGCACTCCTCCCTCTCTCTTCTTTCATAACGCTCCTCTTGAGCCCTCTTCTCTTGAGCCTTTCGGGCGGCTCTTTCTTCATCGGATTCTCTGTAAGAGGGGAGGTAACGCCTATAATCATATTGGCTACGCCTCCCGTAGCGCTGGAAGTCATCATAGTAGGATCCGCTGCGTCCCATCGGAGGATCTGAAATAAAAAGTGCTAAGTTTTAGAATTCTTCAAAGTACAAAAAGTCAGAAGCATAAAAGTGCTGAAAGATTCTAAGTGAGTGTAATGTGCAAACTACGCGCATCAAACTACGAACCACTCTTTAATTGTGGAGTAGTTATGGGTGTAGAAGTTAACATCAACTCTTGAGTTGACGGAGTCTGTTGCTGAATAGTAGTCGCCTCGAGCACTGAAGAAGAAACCCCGGTAGTAATAGGATCATCTTTAAAGATCTCTTGCGAGGTGGCAAAGAGGTCACTCAGTCCTTCGAAAGTGTCGTCCCTGCTCTGCTTAACAGGGCTGGTTTTCTCGACTTCTTCGTCACCAGACTTCTTTGAATGCAGAGGAGAATCCTGAGGCTCTTCTTCTTCGGTGACCGGGGCAAGTTTGCCAGATGACCCCGCGACATCAACAGAAGTGGAGCACTTCACTAGAGAAGCCTCAGAAGCAGATTCTTTCGTTATGGATGTATCAATAGAAACGGGAACATCCGACGCTCTAGCCGGAGAGTCTGGGACTTCGTGGGGGTGTGTAGAGCGAGAGGTATGAAAAAGCCCGTATTGGTGCAGAAATTCATCCCTCAACAAGAATTTTACACTTCTTTCTTCCGCGGCCATGACACTCAGTCTCTCAAAAACTTGCTTATGGCCTGGATCTCTGGATAGGGAAGGAAGCGCTGAAAATAAAAAAGAAGCGGAGTTAACACTTAACAATTCAATCTCGCAAAAGTCGGATAACAAGCGTAGTAAGAATGGTTAATCTTACTTCCTTCCCTCCATACAGCGTAAAACCCCGGGGGACAACGAACATAGAAAAATCGAGTCAAAAACCCATGAGCGCTGTCAGGAAGACCGATGATCAATCTACGATTTCGAGCACTTCTTACGATAGTAATAGAGGGGTGATCTTTAGTCCTGGTGAAAGTGCATAGGAAGCAAATCTCGTCAAAGCTTGGGAATCGATCAAGCGTTCTCCTAAACAATACACACAACCCCATTACAATGGCATAGCCATTGGGGTGTAATTGGGATGGGGCGATGGCCAATTGACGAAGAAGTTGTTGGAAAAAGTCATTGAAAGGAGGAACGGCCCCACTCAGGCACATTTGTCGATTGACCGTCACAAAGCCAGGGGGTGCTATGTCAGCAGTGTTACTTCTCTCGGGAAGAATGGCATCTGATTCAGCAATGCCAAACTGAGCACACAACTCGCGAAAAACTTTGTATGATAGCGTGGTAGGGGCTCTTTTGGGAGGATTGACTAGTGGAGCCGGAATAACAATTGCCTCTCCAGTCTGAACTGTTGTATCTTCTTCCTGAGAAGTCATTCTACACAAGCAACTGGATATTCAAATGTGAAGGTGCACGTTTTGTAAAAGTGTGAAGTGTCATGAAGAACTAATAAAAATAACAAATAAATATAACTGGAATTAAACTAGTCGACGATTGATCGACTACAAAATTTCAGAACTTGTTAATCTAAAGTTCAAGCACAATATTAGTGCAGGCTGGTCAGTTTCAATTGACTATTTCAGTGTTGCTTTAGTATTTTACTTGAAATTGATGAGTTGAAAGCACTTCGTTCACACAATTTATTTAAGTTAATTATCTGTTATTAACTAATCCGTCATTTGATGTGGGCAGTCAATGGCAGTATATTCGTCCCAATTTTCTGCAAATATTGTGTTTAACAGGTAATTAGCGTTAGAGATAATCTGCAAAGAAATACAAAAAAATTCAAGTCCAAATAGTTCAAAGTTCAAACAGCTCAATCAAAGTTGTCTCAGGATTTCACAAGTCCTAGGTCGTCCAGCGACCTAGCATAGGTCGGAACCTTCTTAGGTCGCGCTGTGCAAAGTAAAGGATAAGGCATTTCAAACTCGTCCTGATGTTAACTCGGCCGCGACCTAATGCCTATGTCGCAAGAAAGATTAGGTCATGCAGTTCTTAGCTCGAGTAATTCCTAGCTCATGCAAAGTCCTAAGACGCGCGAATATTAGGTCGTTCAGCGACCTAGTGTAGGTCGAAACCATTCCTTAAGTCGCAAGGGTCCTTAGATCGCGAATTATCTTAAGTTGCTCAAATTCACCAGGTCGCTAACTTCCTCTCCACGCAATGCTTCACCAGACCCGATGTTAACCCCGTTAAGACAACGAGTTAAGGCCTGGGACGTTTTACAACATAAGATACTTAACGGATCAAGGGAAATCTACGGCTTAGCAAACCTCACGACTTAAGATGCGTGACGATTTTACAAGACAAAGCATGAACGACTTATGAATGGTACGACCTAACAGTTTAACGTGTTAAAGAAATGGCCAACTCAACGACTCAAGGGAGACAGCGACTCAATGGATGAAGGAGGGTGCACGACTTAGGGTCTCCACGACCTAACGAGCTAAGGTCCAGACGACTTAAGGAAGTCTACGGCTTAAGAGATGGAACGACTCAAGAAGGAAATAAGTTAACGACCTAAAGCTGTCTATGACTTACGACCTAGCATGAGTCGTAAACGACTTAGGAAAACAAAGCGACTCACATCTCAGAGAAACCCGCGACTTAAAGCCTCTGCGACATAAGATATGTCATGTCTCAGGGAAAGCTTACGGGTTAAGGAGCTAACGACCTAACAGGATTAAGACCTAAGCGACTTAGGGAATGTCACGACTTAAGAAAGTGCACGACTTAAAGACGTTATGACCTAAAACCGCGGAACCAAGATTTAAGTGCTGCCTCACTTTAAACCGTGACATCTTAACTCGCGAACGAGTTAGGACTTATATCCAGATGAACGAAGAAAAGCTCAGAACCACTTCACCTACCCCACTGCCTGCTGACTCTTGGACCTTGAGTCGAGCGCGACTTACGACTCTACATGAGTCGTGCACGATTCATGACTTGAAAGAAAAATTACTGCCCAGGATCACACCTATAAATACGCAACCACCTCCAACGTTCAAGGGACTTTGGATCATTCTCTTAGGGACATCACGGCTCTACTATCTTCAAGACAATCTAAACTCCATCACTTCAAACTCACGCAAGATTTTTAGACCATACTTCGCACAAAGATTCGACATATCCAATCATGGATTCAAAGAACTCTGCCACGACGAAGTCTTCCCTAGCTACTTGTCTTTTTGAATTGAGTTGGATTGTAATTGAAAGATATTGTCATAAGTTGTAATCCAGTCGGCAATAAAAAGGATTGAAGTGGACGTAGGCTTGATCATAAGCCGAACCACTATAAAACTGTTGTTGTTTACTGTTTTTTCTACAGTTTTCTGCTTATACCCTGTTCCCGAATCATCGGGTGGTGCTTTCACAACTACACTTTACACACCGGGGTGTTAGCGTTCAAATTTTGGCGTTAACATTTTTGGTGCTTTCACTGAGAGTTGAACTCGGGCGAATTATCATCATTGCTCCACGAAAGTTTGCTGAAGTAATCTCTCTGAAGACTAGAAGTTTATCTGAAATCATGGCTCCGGGGAGAAGGAGTAGATCTGTTAGATCTAGAAATGTTCAGGAGGGAACCTCCGCTTCCCCGGTACCTAATCAAGCCACTCCACCTGTTGGGGTTACAAAAGCGGAGTTGGATGCTGTAATCTTAGGGCTGAACCAGCAGATAAATGCCCAAAGTGCACAATTGGAGGCTCAGAATGCCCAAAATGCCCTAATTTTGAATACGTTGAACGATTTGCTTGGGGTAAACCGTCAACCAACGGGTAATGAAAGGAACTTCGCTGGCAACATTCATGAAGCTGAAGAAAGAAACATTCCTGAGAGGGCCGCCAGCCCCTTTGAGCGGACATTTCCTGAAGTTGGTGGATCTAAAGCTCGAAATGATGAGGGGTATCTTTCTGAAATGGTTCAACAAATCATGAAAGAAAGCATGCAAAGGAATGAAGACGAGAAGGAATGGGGTTTCGCTCCAAGTAAAACCCCATTTACCGAAAGGATCTTAAAGGCTAAATTCCCGAGGAAGTTCGTCCCTCCAACTATCCCAGCTTACAAGGGAACAAGTGATCCGAACGAATTCTTGTATAAGTATGATTGGCACATGACAGGTGCCAGAGCTTCTGATGAAATAAAGTGTCGATATTTTCCTGTATATTTGGAAGGTGTAGCTCTGCTTTGGTTCACCAAGCTACCAATTCGGTCTATAGATCAGTTTTCTGACCTAACCCGGAAATTCAAGGAGCAGTTCAGACTATATGCTTCAAAAGCCAAAGATATCATGTCGTTGTCAAGTTTAGAACAGAATCCAGGGGAAACTATCAGATCTTTCTTGAATCGCTTTAATATAGCACTGGCCGAGGTAGACAATGCAGAACCGCGAATGATCTTGACCTATCTGATGAGTGCCATCGACAAGACGAGTGAATTTGGAAAATGGCTTAACATGAAGGAACCAAATTCCCGTGAAAAATTCTACAAGAAAGCAGATGAGTTCATACGCCTGGAAAGCCGCCCTGTACCGGTAAAGGCAATATTGGAAAAAGATGAAGATAACATTGTTGCTCCACGCAAGAATGAATCTGTAGGACAGAAAAGGGAAAATAACGATGGGAAGAAACAGAAAAATCTGAAGAAGCTCGTTCCTTCAAGTCATCAGAATATACTCCTTTATCAGATACGCCAGAGCGCATTTACCTTGCCACTAAAGATTCTGTCGATTATCCTAAACCTCTCGTTTTGAGAACCGCGAAAAAAGCTGTACAAAGCGGAAAGTTTTGCCGCTTCCATAATCAACTCGGTCATGATACCGATGAATGCCGCCAATTGAAAATATTGATTGAAGAATTGATAAGGGAAAACAAGCTGCAGCAATTTGTGGAAAAGAATAGCAGCAATCCCGCTTCGTCTAGTCAGGGGCAACGAGCTCCTGCTTATCAACCCAGGACAAGTGAGAAGACTGCAGGGCGTGAATCCAGAAGGCCTGTTATCAATGTCATTACGGGAGGACCTCACCCAGCAGGCAGGAGTTGGGGTGAGATGGAAAGGTATACCCGAGCTTTGAAGTATGTACCGACCGAGGAAGATGTATTTGTTTTGGAAGGTGCTACGCCCCTGAAGCAACAAAGAACTTTCAATGATGATATTCTGTTCAGAGCCAGGGATTCCACAGGTATTGATGCTCCTACCTTGGATCCCTTAGTCATCTCGGCTGGTATCGGGCCAGCTATTGTCAGAAGAGTTCTCATTGATTGTGGCGCATCCTGCAATATCCTCTTCAAGAAAACATTCGACCAAATGAAGATCCCTATGGCTGATGTGCAAGCCTCATCGCAGAAAATCGCTGGCTTCGCTGGGGAGCCAAAAAAGCCGATAGGAACCGTTGATTTTCTTGTAGAACTTGGAGAGGGAGAAAGAAAAGTAGTCCGCAAGCAAACTTTTGTGATTGTCGACGAATTTTCTGCTTATAATGCTATCCTTGGCCGTCCAACTCTCGTAGCATTCAAAGCTATTCTGGCCCCATGGTGCCTCACCATTAAATTCCCCACAGATAATGGAGTGGGAGTTATAAAAGGGGATCAAAATGCTGGGCGGGAGTGTTATCTGACAGAGCTACGAGAAACAAGGAAAAGAGAAATAGGAAAGGATGCGGCAACCCCAGTCCGCATCAAAGAACCAGCCTTGTAGCAATTACAGGGCGGACCCTGCACTGGCGAGCGCAGCGGAGCACGGAAAGAGATGGATCCTAGAAAAGCCAGTGCAGGGGAGAATAGAGTGGTACCAGTGGAAACGACAATACCAGTACCTGTTGACCCAAAGGACCCAAACAAGGTGTTGAATGTGGGTTCACAACTTAATGTGTCAATTCAGAATATCTTAATATCTGTTTTAAAGGCAAGTTTGGATGTTTTTGCTTGGACTCATGCCGATATGTGCGGAATATCCCCAGAAGTTGCAGTACACGCTCTGAATATTGATCCAAAATTTACACGTGTGAAACAGAAAAGGAGGACTCAAGGTCCAGAAAGGTCAGTAGCATTAAAAGAAGAAGTTGATCGGCTCATGGAGAATAACTTTATCAAAGAATCTGCCTATCCGAATTGGGTTTCGAATCCAGTGCTGATTAAGAAAGCCAACGCAAAATGGAGAGTGTGCATCGATTTTTCAGATCTAAACAAGGCCTGCCCCAAAGACTGCTTCCCGTTACCCAGGATCGATCAACTGGTAGATGGAACAGCGGGACACGAATTGTTATCATTTATGGATGCCTACTCCGGATATAACCAGATCATGATGCATGAGCCAGATTAGGAGGACACGAGCTTTATCACCGATGTTGGTCTTTACTGCTATAGAGTTATGCCCTTCGGGCTGAAGAATGCGGGGGCAACCTACCAAAGACTTGTTAATGCTATGTTCAAACCGCAATTGGGTAAGACTATGGAAGTCTACGTCGATGACATGTTAGTAAAGTCTAAGAAAGCAGTGGATCACATAGAACACTTAGCAGACATGTTCGCAGTCCTTCGAAAATACGGAATGAAGCTTAACCCTTTAAAATGTTCATTTGGAGTGGAATCCGGAAAGTTCTTAGGTTTCATCGTGAGCGCTAAGGGCATTGAGGCTAGTCCAGCTCAAATTACCGCCTTAAAGGAAGTCAAAGCTCCTAGAACGAAGAAGGAATTGCAGAGTCTCAATGGAAAAGTCGCCGCCTTGAGTCGGTTCATTTCCAAAGCCACTGATAAATGCATCCCATTCTTTGATGCCCTAAAGAAAGGAAAGAAAAACTTTGATTGGACTCCCGAATGCCAAAAAGCCTTTGATGAATTGATTCGCCACATGGAAACGCCTCCAATACTTTCTAGGCCTGGCGATGGTGGGGATCTTCTTACATACTTGGCAGTATCATCTCATGCTTTAAGTGCAGCGCTGATACGAGAAGACAAGAGGATTCAACATCCAGTTTACTATATCAGCAAAAGACTCACTGGGGCAGAGATGAATTACTCCAAGTTGGAAAAACTCGTCTATTGCCTACTGATTGCATCAAGGAAGTTGAGGCAATATTTCCAAGCTCATCATATCAGAGTCCTCGCCGATCAACCTTTATAGCAAGTCCTGTTTCGTCCTGAGACTTCGGGTCGTCTTCTAAAGTGGAATATTGAACTCAGTCAATATGACATCACTTATCATCCCCGAAAAGCAATCAACGGACAAGCTTTAGCGGATTTCATCGCAGAATTCATAGATAAGGGTAACAGTGAGGAGGAAACGATCGATGATTCCCCAATCCAATGGAAGTTATATGTTGATGGCGCGAGAAATGACTACTGTTCTGGAGCCGGAGTTGTACTTGAGACCCCTGAAGGTCGGTCATTATGCTATGCACTAAGATTGGAATTTCCTTCAACGAACAATGAAGCAGAATACGAAGCTCTTATCGCTGGCTTAAGAATTGCTAAAGAACTAAACATCCAAGCATTACAGATCTTCAATGATTCTCAGCTTATTGTATGCCAAGTCAAGAAGGAATTCCAAGCGAAAGGGGGAAATCTGCCTGCCTACTTGTTAAAGGCTTGGGAACTCCTGGGTGATTTTGACCATTACATGATAAGTCATATTCCTCGAGAAGAAAACACGAAAGCAGATTCTCTCGCAAAGTACTCTAGCACAGGCGAAGCTCAATTTCTGGGGTTGACTCCAGTGGAGGTCCTGTCGGCTCCAAGCATTGATGAGATGGATATTGATTGGATCATGAGCGTGTCTCAAGAGCAAGACTCATGGATGATTCCAATAACAGAATATCTGCTCAAGGCTCTTTACCGAAAAATTCAAAAGAACGAAAGAAGCTACTGAGGAAAGCCTCTCGCTATAAAGTCCAGGATGGCCAATTATACAGATAGGGATTCTCAATGCCGTTACTTCGATGTGTATCCAGGGAAGAGTCCAAAACAATCCTAGCTGAGGTACATGGGGGAGAATGTGGTGATCATTTAGGTGGTCAAACTTTAGCAAAGAAGATTCTCCGATACGGATATTTTTGGCCAGAAATTAATCGAGATGCAGCAGACTATTCCCGAAAATGTGACAGTTGCCAAAGATTCGCAAAAATTCCTAGAGCACCTTCCACTGAACTCACACAGATGGTTAGTCCATGACCGTTTGCAATATAGGGGATAGACCTTGTAGGACCGTTACCAACTGCCAAATCTGGAATTAAATATGCCATTGTGGTTGTAGATTATTTTACTAAATGGGCAGAAGCTGAACCACTGGCTACTATCACCTCTAAAAAGATGATAAGTTTTGTGACTAAAAATATCATTTGCAGGTATGGTGTGCCTCAAAAGATAATTACAGACAATGGTACTCAGTTCGAAAGTGAAGAATTCCAAGATTTTTGCAAACGATTCAAAATCCGAAAAAGCTTCTCAGCAGTAGCTCATCCGCAGGCAAACGGGCAGGTGGAAGTAGTAAATAAAATTATCAAGTTAACCATCAAGAAGCAACTTGAAAGAGCAAAAGGTGGTTGGGTCGATAAGCTACCACTAGCACTATGGGCGTACAGAACTACCCACAAGACTGCGACTGGGCATACTCCGTTTTCATTGGCATACGGATCAGAGGCAATGATTCCGGTAGAAACAAAGGACCCTTCACGTAGAAGAATCCATTTCAATCAAGCGGAGAATGAAAAACTACAGCTTGAGGCACTAGATCTCCTTGATGAAAAAAGAGAAGAGGCTGAGCTCAGAATCGCAGCTCATCAGCAAAGGATAGCCGGACATTTCAATTCCAAAGTTCGCCAACGCAGCTTTGAGATTGGAGATCTAGTCCTAAAGAGAATTATGACAGCGACAGGTGTGTTTGGGCCAAATTGGGAAGGACCATATGTCATAGGTCAGAAGCTTCTTGACGGCACATTCAAACTCACTACTGTCGAAGGAGATCAAATTCCAAGAGCCTGGAACAGCAATCACTTGCGCCCATACTTTACTTGATAGCTTTGTTGAAATATTGTAAAAAGAATTATGAATGTATGATTCTTGTAATTGAAAGCGATTGTAAAACCGATGCAAGTGAATAATGAAAGACTATAAAGTGGATGTAGGCCCAAATTCTTGGCCGAACCACTATAAATCTTGTGTTCCTTATTATTATTACATGTTTGCTTTATTTTTGATATGAAAAGTACATTAAATGTATTGCTGAAATGTCGATTTAAATTTTTGCAGGCAACGAAAATAAAACTTGCACATTACAAGACCAAGTGATTCTTGTTATCATTCAACAAACAAATTCCAAGTCACAAAATTCCCGAATTTAAATCCTAGATAAGAAGTGCTTCAATTGAACGGCCAATGATTTCGCCGAAAATGGGCTCTAGCTAATAAATTGAGAAGCTTGAACAAACAAACATTCAATTAAGAAGCTTATGCCCGTTCTCGCGAACTGGCCTAGCAATGAAGTACACTTCTTTGGATTAAACAAACTACTTGTAAGAGAAGGGAGTGCGAGCTTGAAAAGAAAAAATAGAGGGTCGCTAAAAAGGCATAAGCAAGTGGACAAGGAACAACTAAAGCCCTCTTCGGAGGCACAAGTCCTTTTTAAAGGCACAACTCTTCGGAGGATAAAGACCTCTAACAAGGCATATGCCGCAAAAAAGAAAGTTCTCTACTCAACCGAAAAAGATTGGAGGAGTCATGACCCTCCAACCATGAGAGAGTAACTTCCAGGCAATCCTCGGAGGCACATTTCACCAGGAGTTGAAGTGTGACAGCCGCTCTTCGGAGTTTCACTTCACCGGAGTTGAAATGTAAAACAAAATAAAAGCCCTCTTCGGAGGCACATTTCACCAGGAGTTGAAGTGTGACAGCCGCTCTTCGGATTTTCACTTCACCGGAGTTGAAATGTGAAACAAAATAAAAGCCCTCTTCGGAGGCCCATTTCACCAGGAGTTGAAGTGCGACAGCCCCTCTTCGGAGTTTCACTTCACCGGAGTTGAAATGTAAAACAAAATAAAACCCTCTTCGGAGGCCCATTTCCCCAGGAGTTGAAGTGCAATAGCCGCTCTTTGGAGTTTCACTTCACCAGAGATCAAATGCAAAAAAAAAAGAGCCTCTCCCAAGGGGCAGAAACAGAAAGACCTCTTCCCAGAGGCACAATAAGACAAAAAGACCTCTTCCCAGAGGCAGAAATGAAAAGACCTCCTCCCGGAGGCACAATCAAGCAGAAAGACCTCTTCGGAGGCACACGTTTCACCAAGATTGAAATAAAACTTCCAGGTATTGAAACGTGAAAAAGTCTTCCTCAGAGGTGCAACTTTTCAAAGAAACAAAAATCAAGAAGCCCTTTACTATGGCAAGTTAAAAAAAAAAAAATCCTCATCAAAAGCACACTTTAACTTTCAAAGGAAGAATGAATTACTTGTTCTAGAAAATTCTCTTCCTCAAAAAGAAGTTGAAGTACCTTACAAATACCCACTTTACCACATAGAAGATTTCATTCAGTAAAATGTGTATATGCACAAAATAAAAAGTGATATCTTCGAAGGTTGAAGCGTAGAAACTTATTTGTGCTCTATTTTTTTAATGAAATCATATTCCTCCAAATGTGGAATAATTATTCTCTAAAAAATAAAAGCACAAGTTCCTCATAAAATAAAATATTACAATGGGCTTATGGTATAGGGGCAGCATGACATAACTACATCGGTAAAATTGCGCTCGAACAATATATACCACAAGCTCACTGCAATATCGTACAAAGAAACTTGTACAAAAATGAATAGTAAATGCATTCTCAGATACAGACAGAAGTTTGTACAAAGCAAAAGAATCATTTTATTCAACACTATTTTATATACGGGTAAAGGTTCCAAAGTAAAAAACAAAAGAAAAGCGGGGGGCCGGTACCCGCACAATTTCCGGTCAGTACATGCAAAAAAGGCAAAAAGCGATATGAAAGCCACAAAACCAGAGCCATCATTTCTTCTTCCGCCCACCTTTTGAGCCCGCACCTGGCCGAATGACCAACTTTTTAGGCCGGCTTGTGAGGGTAGGGGATGAAGGAGAAAGGGGCTCGGTCGGACTTTCTTCCGTCTCTTCTTCGCCAGTTAAAGATCTCTTCTTCTTCTTCTTCTTGGAAACTCCCTGCTTTCCTCTCTTCTTGGAGGAAGACCCACTCCCTGGAGAAAGAAGTTTGGATAACGGTTCAGCGTCGGAGCCAGTTGGTTCTGGAGTGCTCTCGCTTCCTTCAGTTTCTTCTCCTTTCGGATCTTGAGAAGCAACGGGATCATCTAAGCCGTGAAGAGCTTCTATTTGCTCCTGTTGTGACCCGGGTTGCGAGGCAGAAGGAGGAGTGACCTTAAGAGGCGGGGAAGGAATAATTGGAGGAGGAGAAGCCTGAACAATGCCCGACGTTTTCTCTGCAGAAGGAAAAAAGTTCAAGTCAGTAAAAAGAGGAGACAATGGCTCGCTGAAATTCAAGAAGTAGTCAAAAAGCTCATCAAGTTCGTAAGAAACAGATGAGCAGTCTACTTGGGCAAGATTGTCAGTAGGGTTACCTGCAGAAGTCGGTTCCCTGATGTCAACTTCGTAAGCCTGTGCCTCGGCACTCTCGCCGCCTTCATCTCCACCTTGTATGCTTGTGATATCAGTGGTAACTTTAGTAGGAGATGGGGAATGAGAACTAGAACCGATAATGTCAATTTGGCTGAAGGAGAAGGTTGAATTGTAGCAGTTGAGATGATTTTTCCTGAATATTCTCCTGCCGTTGTTTCGGCCCTTAATTTTGCAAGCTGTTCTCTCCCCCTAGCGTGAGCGGCACGAGCATCATCATCAAGATAGTGCTCCTCAAGAGTTGACTCAGCATAGCCAGCGTCGCTGCCACCGAGCATATCGAGTGCGGCCTCCCAAACTTCAGCCAGTGTAATTTCATACTTGGGGCCTAGAAAGGCGAGGCTACCGCACCCCAAAATGCTGTGCAGATAGAAATCAAATAATGTTGAGCTGATGTTGGCCCTCGTTGCCTCGTGAGATTCTTCAGCTGCAATTTTGCCGGCAACGGCCTCATCACGCCCCATTTCAGCTTTAGAAAGTTGAAGCTTAAGCATTTGAATCTCCGCTTCTTGGGAGCTGGTTTTCTTCTAAAGCTCTGCAACATCAGTAATATAGCCCTCACTAATTATTTTCTGCACTTCAAGCCTGTCTTTGACATCCCTTTGGCTGGCATGAGCATCTCTCACTTGTTTTAGGAGCACTTCTTCTTTTTGAGAATAGGAAGTAGAGGAAGCAGCAAGCTCTTGTTTCAATTCTTCAACTTTTGCTTCAAGCTCTTCATTATAAGAAGCAATGCTCCTCATCTCAGTGTCATGTTGCTCAAGAACTTTTTGCCACTCGTCTTTATCATTTTCGATGGTGACCATGGCCTCTATGTTCGCACGATTAACCCTTTGGAGCTCGTCAACAAGTTTTTGCCAGTTCGACATCCTCTCAATATCAAGCTTGACGGCATCGAGGTTTCGTAACATAGCAGACTTGTCAATGGGAACCAAGTCAAGATCAAACCTTACTCCCTTCAGACACCACTATGGAAACCGACTCTGCAAAGTGGCCGGACCCGATCCGACTTGGAATTTGGGCCTGCTAATTATTGTTTGGATGTCTGCCTTCCCGAGAGCAGGAGAGCCGGAAGGAATGTCGAGCGAGGCAGGATCAGTAACCTTTTCAGGAGTTGTAAAGGTGTGCTTCTCACCATGTCGGGCTCGCTTGCTCGAATCTTCAAACATATGACTTTTTCCTCTGTCATCATGGGATTTTCTTTTATGGGAATCGTCGCCTCTCTGCGAAGAGTCGTGGCGCTCCTCCCTCTCTCTTCTCTCGTAACGCTCCTCTTGAGTCTTCTTCTCTTGAGCCTTTTGAGTGGCTCTTTCTTCATCAGATTCTCTGTAAGAGGGAAGGTAACGCCTGTAGTCATATTGGCTACGCCTCCCGTAGCGCTGGAAATCATCATAGTAGGATCCGCTGCGCCCCATCGGAGGATCTAAAATAAAAAAGAGCTAAATCTTAGAATTCTTCAACGCACAAAAAACCAGAAGCATAAAAGTGCCAAAAAAGAAATTCTAAGTGTGTGTGACGTGCAAACTACGCGCATCAAACTACGAACCACTCTTTAATTGAGGAGTGGTTGTGGGTGTAATAGTTAGCGTCAACTCTTGAGTCGACGGAGTCTGTTGCAGGACAGAAGTCACTTCAACTACTGAAGAAGAAACCCCGGTAGTGATAGGATCATCTTTGAAGATCTCTTGCGAAGTGGCAAAGAGGTCGCTCAGCCCTTCTAAAGTATCGTCCCTGCTCTGCTTGGCAAGGCTAGTTTTTTCGGCTTCTTCGCCAGGTTTCTGTCACAGTTGGGGAGATCCCTGGGGCTCTTCTTCCTCAATAACCGGGGCAAGCTCGACAGATGGCCCCGCAACATCAACCGAAGTGGAGCACTTCACTAGCGAAGCCTCGGGAGCAGGACCTTTTGGTATGGATGTGTCTGTAGAAACCAGAGCATCTGATGCTTTAGGTGGGGAGTCCGGAACCTCGCAGGGGTGTGTGGAGCGAGAAGGATGAAGAAGTCCGAACTGGTGAAGGAATTCGTCATTCAGCAAAAATTTCACGTCCCGTTCTTCAACCGGTACTGCTACAAGCCTCTCCAGGGTTGGCTTGTGACTGGGATCTCTACAAGGAGGGGGAAGTACTGAAATAAAAGAAAAGAAATGATGAAGAAGTTAAAACTTGGCAATTCGAACTTCAAAAGACTCAGAATATAAAAGAGGTAAAGGTAGATGATCTTACTTCCTTCTCTCCACACAGCGTAAAACCCCTGAGGGCAACGGACATAGAAAAATTGAGTCAAAAACCCATGAGCGCTGTCAGGAAGACCGATGATCAATTTACGATTTCGAGCACTTCTCACGACAGTAATAGAGGGGTGATCTTTAGTCCTGATGAAAGAGCATAGGAAGCAAATCTCGTTAAAGCTTGGGAATCGATCAAGCGTCCTCCTAAACAGTACACACAACCCCATTAAAATGGCATAACCATTGGGGTGTAATTGCGACGGGGCGATGGCCAATTGACGAAGAAGTTGTTGGAGAAAGTCATTGAAAGGAGGAACGCCCCCACTCAGGCACATTTGTCGATTGACCGTTACAAAGCCGGGGGTGCTCTGTCAGCAGTGTTACTTCTCTCGGGAAGAATGGCATCTGATTCAGCAATGCCAAACTTAGCGCACAATTGGCGGAAAACTCTGTACGATAAAGTAGAAGAGGCTCTTTCGGGAGGATTGACCAGAGGAGCCGGAATTACAGTTGCCTCTCCAGTCTGAATCGTTGTATCTTCTTCCTGAGAAGTCATTCTACACAAGCAACTGTATATTCAAATGTGAAGGTGCACGTTTCCTAAAAGTGTGAAGTGTCGTGCAAAACTAATAAAAATAGCAAGTAAACATAACTGGAATTAAGCTAGTCAATGATTGATCGATTACAAAATTTCAGAACTAGTTAATATAAGGTTCAAGCATAATATTAGTGCAGGCTGGTCAGTTTCAATTGACTATTTCAGTGTTGCTTTAATATTTTACTTGAAATTGATGAAAGCACTTCGTTCACACAATTTATTTGAGTTAATTATCTGTTATTAACTAATCTGTCATTTGACGTGGGCAGTCGATGGCAGTATATTTGTCCCATTTTTCTGCAAGTGTTGTGTTCAACAGGTTGATAGCATTAAAGTTAGAATAATCTATAAATAAACGCAACAAAGTTCGAGCAGTATATTCTGGCAATTCAAATTGGAAGTACAATCTAGTTTTGTCGACATCATGAAGTTTACAAATTTTTGTTCAAGCCATTTAGTCACAGTCCAAAAATTCATTAAACCCTAAGTCGTTCACAACCTAACAGAGGTATGAAATTTGCTTAGGAAACAATTCGGCAGTAAAAGATTGTCCATGTGCTGAGTCGTCCACGACCTAAGGGATAAGTCGTCCACGACCTAAAGGTTAAGTCCCCCATGACTTAAAGATTTCCTGCAAGTTAAGTCGTCGGCTCCTTAAAATCATTGGTCCTATAAGTCGTAAAGCATGGTAAGGAGGAAGGGATTCGGTTCAAAGAAATGGGAATTTCTCTAAGTCCTAGATCGGCCGCAACTCAAAGCTCATGTCGTATCTCGTTAATTCGCGGAAGATTATAACTTGCCCAAAAATGCTGGGTCGTATCTAATTTAGTATCTTCAACAGACCCCCCATCCAATCAGAAACTCCGCATCCTCTTGACCCGTTTGCCCAATAAACTCTCAATCAACAACAACCCCAGTTCTGCCACACCACCGAATCGCCACAAATCACGAGTCGTCTTAAGTCAAATCAAACAAACTTTGAGTTCTTTGATGATCAATGCAACAATACTCGCACGGTTAAAGGGGGGAATCAGAGACGGAAGACAGAGCTCAAAAATTGACAATGATGATCAGCAATTAGAAAATGGGAAAATTGCTTACGTGATGTGAAGCTAAAGGTGGTTGAAAGAGAATCAAGTCAGGATCGCCGCAGGAAGCTCGGAGATATGCTAATGGCGGATACGACTTAGGAGATTGATAATGACCAGAAAGAAATGAGAGAAAAGACCCAAGTCTTTTATACACCAAGACAGCGGAACTTGAAGCGGCACAAGCGAGTTAAGGTAAGTCGAAGCACACGACCTACGACTTAGGCGTGTGCTTCGAGGGGCAAATGTTAACCCCGTTAAGACAACGAGTTAAGGCCTGGGACGATTTACAACATAAGATACTTAACGGATCAAGGGAAATCTACGGCTTAGCAAACCTCACGACTTAAGATGCGTGACGATTTAACAAGACAAAGCATGAACGACTTATGAATGGTACGACCTAACAGATTAACGTGTTAAAGAAATGGCCAACTCAACGACTCAAGGGAGACAGCGACTCAATGGATCAAGGAGGGTACACGACTTAGGGTCTCCACGACCTAACGAGCTAAGGTCCAGACGACTTAAGGAAGTCTACGGCTTAAGACATGGCACGACTCAAGAAGGAAATAAGTTAACGACCTAAAGTTGTCAATGACTTACGACCTAGCATGAGTCGTAAACGACTTAGGAAAACAAAGCGACTCACATCTCAGAGAAACCCGCGACTTAAAGCCTCTACGACTTAACATATGTTATGTCTCAGGGAAAGCTTACGGGTTAAGGAGCTAACGACCTAACAGGATTAAGACCTAAACGACTTAGGGAATGTCATGACTTAAGAAAGTCCACGACTTAAAGACGTTACGACCTAAAACCGCGGAACCAAGATTTAAGTGCTGCCTCACTTTAAACTGTGACCTCTTAACTCGCGAACGAGTTAGGACTTATATCCAGATGAATGAAGAAAAACTCAGAACCACTTCACCTACCCCACTGCCTGCTGACTCTTGGACCTTGAGTCGAGCGCGACTTACGACTCTACATGAGTCGTGCACGACTCATGACTTGAAAGAAAAATTACTGCCCAGGATCACACCTATAAATACGCAACCACCTCCAACGTTCAAGGGACTTTGGATCATTCTCTTAGGGACATCAAGGTTCTACTATCTTCAAGACAATCTAAACTCCATCACTTCAAACTCACGCAAGATTTTTAGACCATACTTCACACAAAGATTCGACATATCCAATCATGGATTCAAAGAACTCTGCCACGACGAAGTCTTCCCTAGCTACTTGTCTTTTTGAATTGAGTTGGATTGTAATTGAAAGAGATTGCAATAAGTTGTAATCCAATCGGCAATAAAAAGGATTGAAGTGGACGTAGGCTTGATCATAAGCCGAACCACTATAAAACTGCTGTTGTTTACTGTTTTTTCTGCAATTTTCTGCTTATACTCTGTTCCCGAATCATCGGGTGGTGCTTTCACAACTACACTTTACATACCGGGGTGTTAGCGTTCAAATTTTGGCGTTAACACCCGATAACCCGCTATCAACTACACAGAAGTCCATCATCCTATTCATGAAGTTCTTCATCTTCTCATACCACCAAATCACTCGGAAACCAATTCAACATATCTCCGATCTATCATAAATCTAACTCACTACTGTGCGTTCGTGAATCACAACAACAACAGTAACCAAAGACGATCAAAAATCGATCACAACATGACTTAAAGTGAAGCACGACGCACAAAATTGCTCTAGGGTTCGGAGGTTAGAGTTCGTGGTTCGATGGTGATCATGGAATGGATAAAGATCGAAGATACTTACGTAATTTGATAGTAAGGACGAACCGCGAGTAGAAGCGCGAGTTAGTATATGTTTTAGGTCGCTCACGACCTAGCAAAATTAGGTTGAAGCACACGACCTATGACATAGGCCTGTACTTCAAGGGGCAAATGTTTAACTCCTATTTCTGCCGCGACCTAAAACTTCACGACCTATAACTCAGCAGCCCAACGACCTAAGAGTACTTGACGACCTAATAGTCTCAACGACCTAATGACATAATTTTCTTAGCGACCTAACGACCTAAAGGTGGGACAACCTAACTACAGAAAGTTCAACACGACCTAAGGATATGTACCGATCTAAAGTATGGAGCGACTTAAAAAGGATAACGACTTAACGACCTAAAAGGTGGGACGACCTAACTACAGAAAGTTCAACACGACCTAAGGATATGTACCGATCTAAAGTATGGAACGACTTAAAAAGGATAACGACTTAACGACCTATAATAGGTCGCTTGCGACCTAAGCAGATGAAGTAAAATCCCTATGCCGCTTCACTTATACCATGATCTGCTAAGTCGACCACGACCTACTGCTTACTAGATCGTTCCAGAGTTAAGTGCAATGCTATCCAACCATCTTCAGGAAAAAGCTTGCGACCTACGACCTATGATAGGTCGCTCGCGACTTATCACTACGAAGATAAATCTCAATACTGCTTCGTTTATGCAGCCACCAGTTGGGTCGTTCACGACCAAGGACTTGCTTGCCAGTGTGTCCAAACGAACAAGCGCACCCCTATTGAGTCGCAACCCATGTCTTGTAGGTCGGCCACGACTTGCGACCTAGCTTAGGTCAGTCACGACCTACGACCCAGCATGGGAATTCACTATAAATACAGCGGCACCTCCAACATTCAAAGGTCTTTTGGATCATTTTCTTCAAGGTATTGAGACTTCACTATCTTCAAAGCAATCTACACTCCATCGCTTCAAGCACACGCAAGACGCTTAGATCAACTTCGCACAGGAATTTAACACATTCAATCATGGATTCGAAGAACTCTGTCACGACGAAGTTTTCCTTAGCTACTTGTTTTCTAAATTGAATTGGATTGTAATTGAAAGAGATTGTAGTAAGTTGTAATCCGATCAGCAATAAAAAGGATTGAAGTGGACGTAGGCTTGATCATAAGCCGAACCACTATAGACCCTATGCACTTTTGCTGCATTTTCTATTACTTACTGTTATTTCTTGATTCTTGTATTACAGGTGGTGCTTTCACATCGGTTTTACACACACCGGGGTGTTAGCGTCAGATTTTCACGTTAACACATAACACTCAGAGTATCAAACAAACAGCAGAACATCCAGTACATATAGTAAGAAAACAATATGCAAAAGCCTCCAGCTCGTCCTCGTCATCAACAGCGCTGGTTACGATGTACAGCACCTGTCACCTGCTACCTAGTCTGCCCATCCCAACATGGATGAACAACCCAAGATAATAACAGTTGAACATAAAACCTTGAGTCAGACAACAGTCTTAATGAGCAGTAAATCAACTATCAAACATACCAAAAGAGCATAAAGGGTAAAAGGAATAGGAGCTCAACCATCCCACTCCACCTCAATCCACGGTGATAGCCCCAGACCCTCTAAGCATAAACAAACATAGCAAAGAAGACAATTTAAGTAAAGCAATTGTCACTCGAGTCAAGGTCGATGTTTTCCAAGTACGAACCCCCAAAGCTTAAACCAAGATCAGATAAGCAGCGAGAAAGCATCGCTCTTGAGGTCGAATGATGGTGCAACCAAACATCCATGACTCTGGCTATCACTGTTATCATTACTTTGATGTCACCGTTAATTGAATGACCGGCACCATCTTTCAGCCGTCCGTCAAGGGCTAATGGCAACCCCGGTTCTAGACATAACTCCGCACGTCGTCATGACCCGTGCCTAGGACTATCGCATCTGCCCAGAGTACTAGCACGTCATCGTGACCCGTGCTTGGAACGTCATCGTGACCCGTCCCAACGTACTCTTGCTTTGAGCATGCTAGAACCTTCAATAACGATAAGATCCAAGCCTCCTATTCATCCTCCTCGACGACTATTCTCATACTAGCTCAAGCGCCTCTCGAGCCCACAAATATCCACAAACCCGGACCGCATCACCGAGTTATCAACATGCTTCGGATGATCCCGTCTGGATTAAACCAAGGCTTTTCACACATCATGCTTTGCTTTAACGCATTGTAGCAAAGTCCCATCTCAACATCTTGGTTTGCCTCATCGCATCATGGCAAAGTCCATCATCATCAAATCTATCAATATGAGCTTCAACATCCGCTTCATATGCCACAGGCAGCTTTCACTATTCAAGAGCCTTTCCACTTAGCTTTTGAATCATCTTTGACCAACTTGTCCAATTCAAGTTATCAATCAACTAATCAATCAAATCAAACATTAATCCAAGTAATCAATCATTCAAACAAGATCTAAATAAACAAATATAACAAAAATGGCAATTTCGTAAATAAAGAGCCCAAATCTAACATGCAATCTAAGAAGCATGAATCATGAATAATATCTCTACAACTTGATGAATAAACTTGCATAAGTGGACACGTAGTAAAATAGGTGATGAATCATCATTAACCATAGATCTACATGCAGACTTAAGAAAAATGCACAAAATCACTCTCTTTAACACATAAACAAGTCACCGATCCAATATACTCCTTTGGGTCCGTGTGAGAGATAACCACCACTCACCGAAGCACCTAAACACCTCAAAAGATAACAACTTCAGATCTGGACAGCGAAGAACTAAGCTTGATCTGGCAAAATCTCGCTTCAATCGATGAAATCTCTCTTTGTTGGATGAAGATCTTCAATTTTGGCTCTTGAATCTTTGATTTGATCTTCAATTTTGATGAAAGGAATCACTAGATTAGAGGGGAGAAAAGAAGTGAAGAAGTTTTGTAGTCGAGCTCTCAAAATGGCAGCACTTCGTCGCTTCAAAATCCGGTGCCAAAAAGTGAACCAAACCCCTCTATTTATAGGCTGAAAAACCCATGAGTCGCCGCCCCCCTTAAGTCGCCGCCGACCTATCCCATGAGTCGTCCACGACTCAACATACCACAACCCACGACTCAATACACATGCCGACCTAACGTCTCTAGTTCCCACACGACACAACGGCTCATGCGTTAACACGGCTCAACACAAACACATCTCAACACGGCTCACAGCTCACGACTTAACCCTTGCCGACCCAACCAACTCAACTACCTACGACTCAGCGACTTAGCAATCCTACGACCCAACGTCCTTACCTTATACACGATCTAACACCCACACACGACCTAAGCCTTAACTCCTTAAGTCGCTATCCACTAGGTCGGTCCAATCCAATAACTCGCTAACCCCTAAGTCGTTAGCTCCACTAAGTTGGTCAATTCCTTAAGCCGTCCAAATCCTTAAGTCGTTAACCCCTTAACTCGGCAATCATCCTTAAACCGATAACTCCTATAAGTCGCTACCTACCTTAAGTCGGCCACACCTTAACTCGGCCAAACCCTTAACTCGGCAACACCTTAAGTCATCTATGCTCCTTAAGTCGGCCAAGAAATAAGCTTCCAAACGACTCAACCTCAACACGACTTATCTCCTACACGACTCAAGCTCCAAATGACTTAAACTCTGAACGACTTAACAATACTAATAACCCAATGCCAACAGTTCCACGATCTTTTGATCCATAAAAATACGGGTCGTTACATTCTCTCCCCCTTAGGAATTTCGTCCCCGAAATTCCAAACAAACAAGAGCAATCAAAACGATTCTGCATGCCTACCATCCTTAGAAATCAACAAACCATGCATCCAATTCTAGCCTAGCATGCAGAATACTAAGACTAGAACAAGTTACAAGTTCATGAGACGTCACGACACCTTAGGGCCATACCTCGAAGAGTTCAGGATGAGTTGCCTTCATCCTCTCTTCCTCCTCCCATGTACAGTCGTTAACATCATCACTCCATTGTACCTTGAGCAACGCAATCGCCTTCCTCCTAAGCTGTTTCGTGTCAGTTTCAACAACACGAAGTGGTTTACGAGGTCTCGCAACAACTGGATCAACCTCTAAATCTTCACAGCTATCAGCAGAAACTACCTTATTCGAGTCAGGCACATACTTTCGTAGATAAGATACATGAAAAACATTGTGCACACTCGCCATCTTTTCTGGTAACTCCAATTTATATGCGAGCTTTCCAATTCGCTCGATGATCGGGAATGGTCCAACAAATCTCGGAGTCAATTTTCCTTTCTTCCAGAATCGAATAATATTCTTCAATGGAGAAATCCTCACAAAAACCATATCGCCTACGTCGAATTCCAAATCCTTAAGGCGCTTATCGGCATAACTTTTCTGACGATCTTGGGCTGCCTTCATTCGTCGCCGAATGATCTCTATACAATCCGTAGTCTGTCGAATCATTTCTGGCCCAAGTATCATCTTTTCTCCAGTTTCCAACCAGCATGTCGGAGAGTTACACGGTCTTCCATATAATGCTTCATATGGTGCCATACCAATACTTGTCTGATAAATGTTATTATACGCAAATTCCACCAAATGAAGATGATCTTCCCATGATCCTCCAAAATCCAAAACACATGCTCTCAGGAGATCTTCCAAAACTCGGTTGACTCTCTCGGTCTGACCATCTGTTTGGGGATGATAAGCTGTACTCAAACACAACTCGGTTCGCAAAACTTTCTGGAAGCTCTTCCAAAATCCACTAGTGAACAATGGATCTCGATCACTCACTATACTCTTCGGAATACCATGGAATCGAACTATCCACTTAATATAAAGCTCAGCCAACTTCGATGCAGTCCTAGTTGATCGAACAGGAATGAATCTTGCACTCTTAGTCAAACGATCTACAATGACCCAAATCCCTTCATTTCCTGCCCTGGTTCTAGGTAGACCATCGATAAAATCCATCGATATCTGCTCCCACTTCCATGTAGGAACTTCTAACGGCTGAAGCAACCCACTTGGCTTCTTTTGCTCGGCTTTTACCAACTAGCAATTCATGCACTTGGAAATAAAATTTCCAACATCCTTCTTCATACCTTCCCAGTAATAGGTTCTCTTCATATCCCGATACATCTTATTTCCACCTCGATGAATTGTCAACTTCGAGTGATGACTTTCCCTCAGAACTTCATCTCTCAATTCATCTATATCGAGAACAACCAGTCGTCCTTGCTTCCGAAGCCAACCCTCTCGATCGACTTCAAATCCCTTATCCATTTCTGGATTCAATCCAGATTCCAAATCGCGAATAATCTTGGCAAGCTTATCGTCTCGCTTTTGGCTCTCGCCAATTCTTTCCACAAGAGTAGGTCTTATTGATAAGTTTGCCAACATCTCAGGTTCCAATTCACATCTGGGCCTGAAGTCAAATCCAGCCAAATACTCGAGACTCTTCCATTGTGAAACATGGCTCCCAATCCTGCATAACTTCGACTTAACGCATCAGCCACTGCGTTACCTTTTCCCGGAGTATAGGCTATACCAAAATCATATGATGCTAAAAACTCTAGCCATCGTTGCTGTCGAAGATTCAAATCCTTTTGGGAGAACAGATACTTCAACGACTTATGATCTGTAAACAACTCGAATCGAGCTCCCAATAGTTAGTGTCTCCACATCTTCAAAGCAAATACAATCGCCGCTAACTCCAAATCATGAGTCGGATAATTCCTTTCATGTGGCTTCAGTTGTCGACTTGCATACGCAACAACTTTATCCTTCTGCATCAGTACTGCTCCAAGTCCAGTACCACATGCATCGGTGTAAACCACCATCTCATCATTCCCACTCGGAATAGTCAAAATAGGAGCACTTGTCAGTCGCTCTTTCAGGATTCCGAAAGCTTGCTCACACTTATCATCACATTTGAACACTTGGTTCTTTTTCGTCAATCCTGTTAACGGTGCAGCTATCTTGGAAAAGCCTGTGATAAAACGACGATAATATCCTGCTAATCCAAGAAAACTTCTCACATCAGATGCATTCTTAGGTCTAACCCAATCCTGGATTGCTGCCACCTTAGCGGGATCAACCGCTATTCCATTTCCAGAGATAACATGGCCTAAGAACCTCACTTCACTTTTCCAGAAGTGACACTTCGAAAACTTAGCCTTTAGATGATGTTTCCACAAGATTTCCAAAACAATACGCAAGTACGTCTTGTGCTCTTCTTCAGTTCTGGAATAAATCAAAAAACCATCCACGAACACAAGTACAAACTTATTCATCTGATCCCTGAATACTCTATTCATAAGATACACAAAATATGCTGGTGCATTGGTCAATCCAAACGGCATTACCAGCGACTCATAAAAACCGGATGGTGTCCTAAAAGCAGTCTTTGGCACACTATCCTTAGCCACTCTCAACTAGTGAAATCCCGTTGCCAAATCCATCTTAGAAAACACCTTAGCTTCGTGAAGCTGATCTAACAAGTCATCTATTCTCAGCAATGGATACTTGTTCTTCTTAGTCACTTTATTCAGATCACGATAATCCACACACAACCTTAACGATCCGTCTGCTTTGGTTGCGAACACAACTGGTGCACCCCATTCGGACACGCTACGCCGAATGAATCCTTTCCGTAAAAGGTCATCAACTTGCACCTTCAACTCTTGCTGCTCCCAAGGCGCCATCTGCCTAAGAGGCATCACAACAGGTCTGGCTCCCTCAACTAGATCGATACGAAACTCGATCTCCCTATGCGGCGGTAACCCTTTGACCTCGTCAAAGACGTCCTCAAATCCATTCACAATAGGCACCGATGACAGTCCATCCCGTGGAACAACCAGCGAATACATGATGCTCATGAAGACGCCTTCTTCATGCTTACATCGTATCACAACCTTTCGCCCCTCCACATTCTCGACTGTCACCTCCAGCCTCTCACAATCAACCCTTGCTGCATATTTCCTAAGCCAGTCCATACCCAAAATAATTCCGAACCCCGCAAAGTTCAGAACAAAACAATCACAAACAAAAGAGCAATCATGACTCGACACAACTAGACCACGGCATACCATACACAAACAAGACGAACCCCCAACTGGATTAGTCACAACCAATGGTCTATCAACAATATCCGGTTCCAAACCCAACCGGCCTACAAGATCATTACAAACAAAGGAATGCGACGCCCCAGTATCAAACAACACTCTAATTGGAACACCACTCATGGAAAGAGTACCTTGAACCACCACACTCTTCCCCTTTTCTTCAGCAGTAGGAGTTTCCAAAGATGATGGAACAGCTCCCAAAGCATAAGCTTGCACAATCTTCTTATCTTTCCTCGGTTCTGGACAGTCCTTCCTGATATGCCCCAGCTTATCACAGTTGTGGCACTTCAACTGCACCTTTCGATTCTTGCAATCCCTAGAGAAATGGCCCTTCTGCCGACAATTGTAGCAGATCACTTCACCCTTTGGCTTTTTCTGGCCATCCCTACCCTTCTGCTGCTGCTGCTTCCTCTTCTTGTTTCCATTTTGCTCCTTGGTCACAGCAACAACAGATCCTTCCTTAGGAAACAGGTTCTCATGCCTGAGAGCTTTCTCCACAAGCTTCTCAAATGGATCGTCCAGATGATCCATCAACTGTCTCCCAAGATAACTATCCAAGCCTGTCACAAACTTCTCGTTCTTCTGATATGAAGATTCAATATACGACCGAGCATACTTGGACAAAGCTTCAAACTCAGAAACATACTCAAGAACTGGTCTCCCACCTTGCTTGAGCTCCACAAACTTCTTAAACAGAAAAGATTTCTGAGCTGTAGAAATGAACTTAGCTTCAAATCTAACTTGGAATTGCTCCCAAGTAATCTCTTCTTCTGGAGTATCAATGGTGAAAGAGTTCCACCAATCCGAAGCTCTCCCTTGAAGCTGTCGTGATGCAAGCTTCCTCTTAGTTGCATCTTCAATTCCCAAATCACCAAAGATCCTTTTACAAGCATCTATCCATCTTTGGACTTCAATGGTTGATTCTGTTCCCAAGAAAACCTTTCCTCCAAGAGCAGTATAGTCCTTGCACAGCTTAGCAAAATCTACTGGTTTTGGAGCTTGAACTTGAACTCCAACATCTACTGACGGTCCTGAAGTTGGTATCCTTCTCATGATCGAAGTCATCATAGCTTCGAACATAGGAGCACAATCAGCAGCCCCCTCAACAGCACGGCCTTCCCTAGCAGCTGGTCTCCCTCTTCGAATCATTCCTAATATCTACAAAAAGAAATGATTTAAAACACCTTGAGAAACAACTACATAAGGAGTTCAAATCCTTCTAAGCTACTATATTATATATAGTAATCATCCATCAAAATTACAATTACGTCTCTCATACGTAGGTATGTCAGCGAGCATTGGCTAAAATCGATTAACCAAAGCTCTGATACCAGATGTGACGACACCCATGACTTCCGCACGAAAACAAGGGAATGGAGCGTTGAAAAGTGTGCCAGGCAGCCATGGACGATAGTCAAGGTAAGATAAAACAGAATAGTCTATCGCATTACACACAGCGCAAGGATAAAATACAATAGAAAGTATACATAGTGAAGCTCTATAGAACAGAAGTCTCATCATATAAACTCATAATAGTTTTATACAATCATCTGAATAGTCAATACATCAAGCCTCACTACATAACACTCAGAGTATCAAACAAACAGCGGAACATCCAGTACATATAGTAAGAAAACAATATGCAAAAGCCTCTAGCTCGTCCTCGTCATCAACAGTGCTGGTTACTAAGAACAGCACCTGTCACCTGCTACCTAGTCTGCCCATCCCAACATGGATGAACAGCCCAAGGTAATAAGAGTTGAACATAAAACCTTGAGTTAGACAACAGTCTTAGTGAGCAGTAAATCAACTATCAAACATACCAAAAGAGCATAAAGGGTAAAAGGAATAGGAGCTCAACCATCCCACTCCACCTCATTCCACAGTGATAGCCCCAGAACCTCTAAGCATAAACAAACATAGCAAAGCAGACAATTTAAGTAAAGCAATTGTCACTCGAGTCAAGGTCGATGTTTTCCAAGTACGAACCCCCAAGGCCTAAACCAAGATCAGATAAGCACCCAGAAAGCATCGCTCTTGAGGTCGAATGATGGCGCAACCAAACATCCATGACTCTGGCTATCACTGTTATCATTGCTTTGATATCACCGTTAATTGAATGACCGGCACCTTCTTTCAGCCGTCCGTCAAGAGCTAATGGCAACCCCGGTTCTAGACATAACTCCGCACGTCGTCATGACCCGTGCCTAGGACTATCGCATCTGCCCAAAGTACTAGCACGTCATCGTGACCCGTGCTTGGAACGTCATCGTGACCCGTCCCAACGTACTCTTGCTTTGAGCTTGCTAGAACCTTCAATAACGATAAGATCCAAGCCTCCTAGTCATCCTCCTCGACGACTATTCTCATACTAGCTCAAGCGCCTCTCGAGCCCACCATTATCCACAAACCCGGACCGCATCACCGAGTTATCAACATGCTTGGGATGATCCCGTCTGGATTAAACCAAGGCTTTTCACACATCATGCTTTGCTTTAACGCATCATAGCAAAGTCCCATCTCAACATCATGGTTTGCCTCATCGCATCATGGCAAAGTTCATCATCATCAAATCTATCCACATGAGCTTCAACATCCGCTTCATATGCCACAGGCAGCTTTCACTATTCAAGAGCCTTTCCACTTAGCTTTTGAATCATCTTTGACCAACTTGTCCAAATCAAGTTATCAATCAACTAATCAATCAAATCAAACATTAATCCAAGTAACCAATCATTCAAACAAGATCTAAATAAACAATTATAACAAAAATGGCAATTTCGTAAATAAAGAGTCCAAATCTAACATGCAATCTAACAAGCATGAATCATGAATAATATCTCTACAACTTGATGAATAAACTTGCATAAGTGAACATGTAGTAAAATTTGTGTTGAATCATCATTAACCATAGATCTACATGCAGACTTAAGAAAAATGCACAAAATCACTCTCTTTAACACATAAACAAGTCACCGATCCAATATACTCCCTTGGGTCCGTGTGAGAGATAACCACCACTCACCGAAGCACCTAAACACCTCAAAAGATAACAACTTCAGATCTGGACAGTGAAGAACTAAGCTTGATCCGGCAAAATCTCGCTTCAATCGATGAAATCTCTCTTTGTTGGAAGAAGAACATCAATTTTGGCTCTTGAATCTTTGATTTGATCTTCAATTTAGATGAAAGGAATCATTAGATTAGAGGGGAGAAAAGAAGTGAAGAAGTGTTGTAGTCGAGCTCTCAAAATGGCAGCACTTCGTCGCTTCAAAATCCGGTGCCAAAAAGTGAACCAAACCCCTCTATTTATAGGCTGAAAAACCCATGAGTCGCCGCCCCCCTTAAGTCGCCGCCGACCTATCCCATGAGTCGTCCACGACTCAACAGACCACAACCCACGACTCAATACACATGCCGACCTAACGTCTCCAGTTCCCACGCGACTCAACGGCTCATGCTTTAACACGGCTCAACACAAACACAGCTCAACACGGCTCACAGCTCACGACTTAACCCTTGCCGACCCAGCCAACTCAACTACCTACGACTCAGCGACTTAGCAATCCTACGACCCAACGTCCTAACCTTATACACGACCTAACACCCACACACAACCTAAGCCTTAACTCCTTAAGTCACTATCCACTAGGTCGGTCCAATCCAATAACTCGCTAACCCCTAAGTCGTTAGCTCCACTAAGTTGGTCAATTCTTTAAGCCGTCCAAATCCTTAAGTCGTTAACCCCTTAACTCGGCAATCATCCTTAAACCGATAACTCCTATAAGTCGCTACCTACCTTAAGTCGGCCACACCTTAACTCGGCCAAACCCTTAACTCGGCAACACCTTAAGTCATCTATGCTCCTTAAGTCGGCCAAGAAATAAGCTTCCAAACGACTCAACCTCAACACGACTTATCTCCTACACGAATCAAGCTCCAAATGACTTAAACTCTGAACGACTTAACAATACTAACAACCCAATGCCAACAGTTCCACGATCTTTCGATCCATAAAAATACGGGTCGTTACACCATTATTGTGTGGTGTTGTATATTGACTCTGATAATGTAATGTGATGTAATGTAATAAATTGATACGGTTCTTTTGATTTAAAGATTATTCATTTATCTATTACATGTGTTCCGCTGCGATTGTGAGATTTTGATATTGTTTCTGTTGCTTCTTCTTTCTTTCTTCTTCTACCTCTTCTTCTTTAACCCTAACGATTCGGTTTTCCGACGTTCGATTGCTCGACAGTTGATAAAGTGGACGTATTAATGTCGATTTTCGGAAGTCGAAAATCCTATACGTCACATTTGGTATCGGAGCATTTGGCTAAGCGACAACCTTGGCTCTGTTGGGAAATACTCATTAGAGATAGAGTCAGCAGTACTCTAGAATGAGTATGGGCGTAATAATAGATATGAGTGCGTATTTGTTAGTGAATATAAAAATTGTTTTATATTTTATTGACTGGTTTGTTGAGTGGTTTATGGATTTTGGTCAATATGAGTAATTACCGTTATTGATAGGAATTTCTAAACACTTGTACATAACAAATTCAACACGATATCGTTTTAAAATACGGTAAACGAAATAATTTTACCTAAAATTATTTTCGTATATAAAAGAGAAAAATTTTCTGTAATTATTATAATATATGATTGCTTGGTTACTAGAAAGTGATGATATTACATTGTTATCATTAATGTTGAAAAAGAAATTGAAATCGTAACTCCAAAATTAAGAAATAAATTCACATACAAATTGAATTGGAGAATATAAATTGTAAATATGATTTGTAATTTGATGTAAAATTCCAGAATAATATTTGGAAATGTTTTGAAAGGGTTTGCAATTTGGAAAAGATTAAATTCCTTTCTCAGTTTGAAAATGGTTTTCAAGGGTTTGTAAAAATGTTTATAGAGGGATAAAAGCTCTAAACTCTTTTCGGTCGTTGGAAAATAATTCCGAAGATGATCGGTACATCATCGGCGTTCATTTCGGGTTTCCAAAAGAGGGATTGCTGCCAAGTTGTTTTAAATAGACGTTATTTGGAAAATTTAGGTTTGGGTTTTGAAATTCAAAGAATAATTTGAATTGGTTTCAAAAAAATGATTTTGAAAGGTTGAAAAGACTCTGGAATCCTATTTAAAATATTTATGGGAATAATAAATAGGTCGATAACCTATACAATTTGAATTTTGATAGAATAAATTTAACTTAAAGGACGGAGTTAAATTAAAGCAAGTATAAGTGAATCAATTAAATAAAGTGAATTTGAAGAAATGTCTAAGGAGGCTAAGTGAAATAATTATTAAAGAAAATTTATTAAGGTAAAAATAAATTTGGGGTAGTAACAAATGAATTTGTGTTGTGTGAAATAAAATGAAATTGTAAAATTAGTTTGAAGTGAACTAAAGGTAATAAAGGGTGGAATTATAAGAATTGGGTTGAGATAAAATAAAATGAATTGGAATTTGTAATGAATTAGCAAATAAAACTAATTTAAAATAATGCTATGAATCAGTTGTGAATGAAAGATAATTGATAAAATTCAATATTCAGAAGGTAAATTGAATTCAAATGAAATTGATAATGTGAGATTGAATGAAAATAGATATTATGGTTAGCAGGATATACAGGTGGATTAAAGAAAATTGGGATTCTGATTTCGAAGATAAAAAAATTGAATTGCTCGACAAAAGGTATGTATTTGAATTTCAGTATGAAATTTGATGATTTCCTTGTCCAGCCACTTGGCCTTTTCTTTTCTTTTTTAAATATGGGGGTCGTGGTGCCATTTTTATAGTCGTACCGAGCTAGCCACGCAAAGGAGACGCTGGCAAAAAATTTCGAAAATTTAAGGCGTTAGAATATTTTTGAGAAAACTGGAAAATTTTGAAAACTATAACGTTGATTTTGGAGTGAAAAGTTAAACGATATAGTTGGTTTTGAAAAGATAACTAAGCATGATTTGAAAACTTAGTAAAGTTATTGTAAGAAGTTAACTATGGATTTTGGAAAAGTTAAAATGTTTAAATGAACTTGAAATTTTATTTGTTCAAATGGCTTTGAAAAGTAAATGGATTCTGTAACTTTTTCTTACTTGGTAATTTCGAGGACGAAATTCTTTTGAGGTGGAAAATTTGTAACGACCCAGAATTCCGGTCATTTGAAATTCATATATTTATTTGGTTTTAAATATTAGAAAGTAAAATTTGTAAGTCGAATAAATTTTATTTCGAATATAATGATTTAATTGGATAATTAAGTCGATGATTTAATATTTGAAATTACAGAGATAATGGGAAATTGGGTTTAATGTGATTTAAAATTGATTTGTAGAGTTGTATTAAATCATATTGGAGTTAGAATGATGTTATAGAACTTTTAAATTTGAATTAAAAGTTAATTTGTGGAAATTGAATATTTTAATATTTAATTGACGAGTAAAAATAGTCATTTTTCAAACAGTCTCGGATTTCGACGAAACTAGTTTCATCGGAACCGTAATGTCATATTATTGTAAGATTTCAAATTTCGTGTCAGTCGGACTTACGGTTTGTCCGGGGCAAGCTAAAACGCACTGAAATCGGTTTAAGTGAATTTTTAATTTAAAATAGTCGATTTGAAAACCTATCTTCCAAAATGATCGAATTGGCTCCCGATATATATTTCATTACGTTTGGAATGGGGGTAAAACATTATGAACGCCAGGCGGCACGCTTCGTTTGGAGTTCGGAAAATTTCGAGATGAATAGTGTTTCGATATCTTCTATAAAAGCACCTCTATCATTTCATTTTACACAAACCCTAACCCTAGAAGCTTCAGCCGCCACCTCCCATTTCTATGGCCGAAAATTCGTCTCCTTATCCCTCAATTTTCTTCAAATCCATAAATCTATTCGAAAAGTTATCTACTACAAGGTTGAAGAGCGTATTGAGCTCAACATATTCAATGGCTACGATCGAATTTTGAGCAGTGGATCATTGTCAAATCGTGTTCGAACGCGTGGAAGTCGTGCATGTTTTTCGAGATGCGTGGGGGGCCGCGCTCGACCGTAATTGGGGCGTTGATGGAATAGGCGAAGGGCTTTCAGACTATGGTGTTTGATCGTCATGTAGTTGCTTGGGGTAGTGGCGATAATTGGTTGTTGAACGGCGGCCATGGGTTTATCACATACGTGATTTTCACGACGGGGAAGAAAGAAAAACGCCGCCCGGTTTGCAAGGGCTTGAAACGCGCGGCCTATATTTGAAAAAGTTATAAAATATAAAAAGGAATTTAAAATTAATTTATATAAATTCGTATAAAATTTGTAACACTATAACTTTTTCATACGAGGTCCGTTTTGGACTAAACGAATTGCGTCGGGTTCGTATTGACGAGCACTACTCGATGGAGCTGTATTGGAGTTGATTGTAGCTAGTGTGAATTTTGGGTGAAATTAAACACGCGTTTAATTTTATTCGGAATAAAACACTACAACTGTATTTGAAGCAAGGTGAGAATTTCTCACTCATTCGAATTTGTTTCGATTTAAATTTCAAATAGTAAAATTTAAAATTGCTTGATTGTGTGATTGAATGATAAATTTCTAGCTGTTGTATTGAAATAGACATTATAAGCCATATATTAATCGGAGGTTATTATATTAAACACATATACCGTGATATTCCACCTTGAAGTGGAATTGGTATTATATATGTACTTGGAGTTGATTTTCCCGTATTATATAGCGGATGAGACCCTATTGCGCCGCATAATAGCGGATAATATTTTTATATAAACCCATGTACCGCGATATTCAGCCTTGAAACGAGATTGGTATTGTGCTAACATCTATGGATGCAGGGAAACAGGTTGGAGGGATCCAACTAGATTCCTCAACAGTATTGATTTATTTATAGATATTTGTGATATATTCTGTTATCATATTGATATATGATGTTTGGATGCCGTGGTTGATGTAATGGTGCTGTTGCAGCATTGGGCCTATTTTTGGAGTTTTAAAAATGTTAAAGTAACGATTTCGAATTTAAAAGGATTTTCAAGTGATTTTTGAAAGTATACATTTTATTGAATTTGGGAATTAATTCATTTTAAATAAATAAATGTTATAATTTTTATGTTATAAAAATTATGATTTTTGTGAAATATAACCAAAATATGATTTTTTAAATAAGCAGTTGATTAACTTGTAAAATGGTTTAAATTGGGATTTTTGAATTATTGTAAACGGTTTATATAATAGATTTATAAAATTGATATTTATAAATTAAAATATTTGAATTATAAAACGAGTTTTTATAAGTGTTAAAATGAAGTATAAATGGATTTCATAAGTGAATGAAATTTATAGATTTATAAATTGTGAAGTCATAAAATGAACAGATTTTGTAAAATAAAAGATTTATAAGTAATTAACTTATAAATTGGATTTTGGCATTTAAATGAGATATAAATAGAACTTGTTAATTAAGGGATTTTATGAATTGAAGTTCTTATAAAATATATATGAATGTGAATTTATAAACGTTGTTTTATAAATCCGAAACCAATTGAATTTGATAAGTAAATATGAAAGCTTATTAAAGGAGATATATCCACGATTTTGGACAGTGGATAATCCTTTAAATTAAATATGTAGAAGTGTTGAATTTGGTAAACAATTTATATTCACGATTTTGGACAGTGCATAATATATTAAAGAAATGCTTTGGGAAGTGATCTTTTAAATAGAATTAAAACGATTTGAAGTTGTTTTAAAATGTGTTAAGGATTGAAACCATAGATTTCCACATTCATTATCGAAATAGACGTTTTCGCGAAATAAGGAGATGATGGACTATAACACTGTTGTTATAGTAAATGATTTTCGAAAGGAAATGTTTTTGTATAGTATCGGGATTTATATATCTATTTTAATTTCGAATCCCTATACTAGTGATTTTGGGTTGTTGTAACGATGTTTTACGCAACATTCGTTTTGACACAAGTGAATGTGTTTAAGAGAATGTTTTCCTTAATGAATAAATTATATATTTAATTGTAATTTAAGTATATTGAATATTTTCCAAATGTTGAAAATAAATTAATTTGTGAATTACTTATTATTAAATAAGTATGGAAATGTTTTCCGATATGAAGTGAAATGTTTTGAGATTATATCTTTTAAAGATAAACTGAAAGTGAATATTTGAAATCGATTTTGAGAATCGAATATTAATAGATATTTTTGGAAAGTAAATAATTTGGGAAATTATTTGGAATCTGGTGATGTTGTGCGTATCTATTTATAGTTAAATAACCGACTATCAATATTTAACTTTAAATGGGTATTTGTTGTGATTTGCTTGAATTTGAAAGCTACATTTATTTTAAAATAAGTGCTCGTTATTCGGTTTAGCCGGGAGAGGACCTTTGGGTCATGAATCCCATTCCGAATAGTCATACATCGTAATGGATAGCATTTCAAGGCTGTTGTTGAAGGCCGGATATTTTCGAAAACGGAAGGATTACCGTCGAATGTCTCTGGATCGGCTGATCTCCGATATAGAGATTTTATCACCCTTTGTGATGGGAAGTCCGATCGTGATTAGTGAATATCTGGATTGCAAGGGCTTTTTTGGAAGTTCCTTCGGCTCCGTTCGATCCCAGAACGGACTTGTATGGATGTGTGTCTAACGTTACAATTTGAGATGTAAAGCTTTTTTCTATCATATACATTTCTATTTGTGGCGGAGAATTTATTATCTTAGCTTAACACCCTTCTCTGGGACGTACGAGCTCAGAGGTTATGTAGTTGATGGTTACTAGAGATACATTCCCAATTTGGTAATGAGGCATACGAAGTGCTGCTGATCATTTGTTGATCAAAGCATAGCTTTTGTGAAAAGCGTAGATTTGTGGACGAGACTTCGTCGGACCTCACACCCCGGAAATGGTCAAAACAGGAAGAATGCAGCAAGGTTATTTAGGGATGGTGCCCCCATAGGGTATGTACATTTCCTTCTGAATAGAGGTGGTATTATGGTATGGAGCCCAAATACTTAACCTATGTGGTTGCTCCAAATTTATTTCTTTATATTTGTTGGTGAATCCCGAGATTTAGGTCGGTTACGATCGGGGAATAGCATACTCGTGTCAGTAGTTACCTAGCTAGAGGTAAACCGGCCTTGTGTTGGCAGAGATCCAGTTAGGTTCTCGGGGCGTCTTTCCAGAGGCGTACCCATGTGGCAATGGGAAGTTCCTTGGCCTGACCATTTGTTGGAAAATCCAAAGAAACAATACTAGCCTTGTACGGTTTTAGTTGTAGAACCTGCCATTTAATATGGTAGCTATAGTAGGCATACTATAATGGTACCTATGCTGGTAATATTGTACTTTCGAAATGTTTTCCTGCACTTTGCACTTATAGTAATAATATCAAAGAAATTTTTGTATCAAGCATGTTTGATTATCATAAGGAGAAATATCCTCCAATTTTGTGTTTGCATTGTGTGTATGCGGGAGGCCTTATGGCAGTTACATTTTCTAAAAGCATTGCAGATCTATTTTAAAATATTTCTTTGTTTGATTTTAAAGATAAACTGTTTAAGTTCTCACACGAGTCTCGTGACTGACCTGGAGTTTATTGTTCCCTTCCTAAACTCTGGGTGCCCACAAATTTGCACATAGGCAGTCCAGAGTCAAGTTATCAGGATATTCTGGAATTCAGGAGATGCTGTGGAGCTCAAGAGGCGAGTTGGATGGCGAAATGTATCACTTGTATATGATATTATCTTTTCCGTTGTGTATTCAGTTGTGGGGACACATTTGTATAACTGTCCATTATTGTGTGGTGTTGTATATTGACTCTGATAATGTAATGTAATGTGATGTAATATAATAAATTGATAAAGTTCTTTTGATTTAAATATTATTCATTTATCGATTATATGTGTTCCGCTGCGATTGTGAGATTCTGATATTGTTTCTATTGCTTCTTCTTTCTTTCTTCTTCTACCTCTTCTTCTTTAACCCTAACGATTCGGTTTTCTGGCCTTCGATTGCTCGGCAGTTGATACAGTGGACGTATTAATGTCGATTTTTGAAAGTCAAAAATCCTGAACGTCACAACTTACATAACGAGATATCTTTCACTATCAGAATTTTTATATGTTCAATAGAATATACGGTTAATTATCCAGTTACCGGATGTCAAAAAATCCGAATTATTGCAGAAAATCTCTAATTTAACAGCGTATGTAAAACTGACGAAATGGGACAAATTTTGGTTATTTTTGTAGAACGATTATTAAAATGTTTTTAAATCTTTTAATATACTTTTATTGTTTTTATTAGATGTTTTAAATAAGATTTAACTTATCAAATAAATATTTAAACTTATTTATTTAAGCCTTTATTTACTATTAACATAACTTAAGTTTTGTCGATTTGTTCTAAAATCCAAATTTATACTTTTAAATTTATTACCTATAAGAATCGACAATTATTTATTATATATAACTTATTTATTTAAGTTTTAAATTTCTTTAAAATTTAAATATAAACAAAATCTCTCATTCTCGAAGTAGCTAAATTACGGGTCGTTACATTCTCCCTTACTTAAAAGCATTTCGTCCTCGAAGCGAAAGTTAGATAAAGCAAACTGTCACATACTCGTATCCTCAAATATTTTGGCTTAGTTATTCTAATGATAGAAGAAGGTCGATAACATAACAACACTAAAAAAAATGATGCTAAACAAACATGCAGTGATTCCCCACTCTAACTAGAGTACTTATCACGTACTTAAGGTGATATATACATACATCAAGTCAGAGTTCTATCCTATCCATCCTAGTGCATACTACACACTTAAGATAGAATATACAACAACCAAATAAGACTATGCATTCAAAAAAATCAAACTGATACTATATCAATATAATGGAATACATCCATATAACTCATACCTTGACCTGACCATGTACCACACCTGAGGTCTATATATATACATATATATCAAAACATAATTGTAACCCTTATCTCGTAGTGTCTATTATTTAAGATAACTATTCAACTACTATGTGGATATACCAAAAAATCATAATATATGTGATATTTGATTCGATCTATTATTTGAATCCACAAATTACTTTCGAACTAGTATCGATTCTCTGATTTTGTAGTGCTGACTTTGATCAGACTTCTAGATCACAAACTCTTGCTTTCCTTGCATAGCTCTCAACTATGATAGAAAACTCATGTACATAATCATAATCTCTCATCAATGTTTGCCGTCAAGAATCGAGTGATAAATATTTTTTCGGACCAGTGTAAACAACTCAAAGTTCTGTACTCAAATCTTAGATCAAAATTTATGTGCCGAAATGATCTACATTTAATTTATGTACTTATTCACATTCATCTTTACCAAATACATTTTTGTAAAATTTCTACTAATCTATTTTGGTTCACGGCTACTTACTTCTACTAAATCCATTATTACTTAAGCTTACAAATATGACTTAAACTTATGTAATATACCTTTGCTTCCTAAGATTATATATACATATCCCCAAACTTTAAATTGTTATTACCCCAATTAGGGTGTTTAACCAATGTTGAATTCTATTATTATCTAAAATTAATAATTTATGAAACTAACCCTTAGTTTTATTTAACTAAGGTCTTATTTTAGCTAATTTTATTCATCTAATCCATATATTAATAAGACAACTTTACTAAGTGTACATCTTTTCCTTACTAATTCTATGATTATTTCTTAACTTATTTACCTATCTATTTTCTAAATCAAATTTCTTAATCTTAAATCCTTCAAATACCTTATAGTCAGCTATGAAACTTAATTCATATGGCATTTGTTATTTAAACATTTTCATCCAACAATCAACCTGTTAACCATATTATTGAAAACTATCCACTTCTAATCCTACGTCATTTTGATTTACAAATGTTACCCTAAATGTATCTCGAATTCAAATTTTTATATTACGCTGATATTTCTTATATCTCCTATTCCTAAATTTCACCTTGATTTAACCTAATCAAAGTGTCTAAATATCAAATTACCTTATCTCCTTTATAAGTTGTAGAACTTACCCTTTTATAATATATTTAAAAAAATTCTTAATTTAGGTTTACCTTTTTCCTATTGTGTTGATTAGAATTTTTCTAAGATTGCATTTTCTTTTTACTTTCTCCAATTACAACTTTTAGCTTCAATATTATCATCAAATATCTTGCAGTCAAATTGTGAATTTTACTTCACGAGATTTTTATACTTAGCTTTTAAATCCATCCATTATGATAATCACTTAATCATCTTAATACTAAATACATAAGAGTGTATGATTAAAGTTCTAAATTCTAGTGCTCAACCAATTTATTCTACATGAAATATCTTATAGTCAAATCGTGCAATTCTAATCACAAGATATTCATACTTTTGTTTTACTAAGAAAAATTACAATCAATCCTTAATTTCTAACAAAACTAATAATATCCCATTTGATGTTTAAAATATAAACTCAAGGTAAAATTATTTTATTTACCAATTTCTTTAAAACAAAATCATTTCTATAAAATTAACAAATACGCACTCATATATATAATACTCTCATAACTCATCTAGGGTGTTACTAACCATATTTCTAATGAGTTACTCATCCTAGGTTATTACTATTCCTATCTTTGATGAGACTTACCCCTATCAGGCTTCGGTGTTCGCTCAGTCAAAAGCTCTGACACCAAATGTCAAGGCTCTTTTTTATACCCTTTGAATCGACAATAAACCAAACATGTCCTACTCAAATTGCATGAAAATACAGAACACGAAGGTTAATAAAGAAAATAAGATAGAACAAAATTTCTCGCGAATGGAATAACATATGATATCGAACAGTTATCTTTATAGCGGGAAACTTAAATACATATATCAGAGTCTAACCTAAATTCAGCTTGGACAGTTATAAACATATGTCCTTACAATTGCTGACAAACATCAACTAAAACAAACTACGCACAGTGGATGATAGAATATGTCCATACGCAGATGAATATCTCCAACTCTCCTCTGGAAACTCCAAGTGTTTTCGATTAACCTGAAACTACTCGGGTCTGACCCGAATATTGAAAATACCTAGATCAGGCTTGATAAACCAGCGTGAGAAAAACTCAATAATAAATGACATTGTCATATACCAGCATTTGAATAAAATCCTTTGAAAATAAAAAGTATCTCATAAGACCATGCCCACACATAAACACGGACAGGTTTTTACCTTATGATAACTAAAACACTTCTATATCAAAAAATTTGATATTATTTGTAATGACATTCTTTGAAATTTTCTACAAATAAACTTATTAATCTTAGCCTAAATTGTTGCCATTATTAAATTCCAACATACTAGGATCTACAAACAAAACCATAGGTTCTTATTGGAGAATGGATTTTCGTACAAATGACCAGGTGAAGGATCTATCATCCAAAATTGGTACACCTCTAGATGGATGTCCCAAGGCATAGAGCATCTGCCCTCTACCAACACAAGACTGCCCTTCCTCTGTAACTAGATAGTACCGATATGTCATCCCACGGCCGTTACTGACCTTTAAACCAGGAGCCCGAGCCTACAAACCACATTAGTTTACATCCCGAACGTCATACGAGGAAGAAATATATTCATAAGGGGATGATCATACTCTAATTAGAAATGCCCCACTTGGCCTTGCTGCATCTAATCCAATTTCTGCCATTTCCGGTTTGATGAAGCTTGAGGCTACGATTACTTTTTCACAAAGCACATATCACTTCTTTGAATACGACATTGCCATTTCCGTTAACTACTAATTGCCTTCAAAAAATACAACCCTTAAGCTCATATGTCTCATGGAGGGTGTTACGCTAGGAGAAGTTGCCTTCTCCGCCATCACTGATGTACGTTTTTAAAAAACCAATGTGCGTAATCATTAGAAATGCAATGTTAGACAAGCATCTATACAAGTTGTCCAGGAACAGGACAAACCGAAGGCACTCTCCTACTACCACTACTAGCGAGTAGTCCTTGCAATCCGAAAATCTCCATCACAAGGAGAACACTACTATTAATAACTCTATAATTGGAGCTACCCAGAGCATGTTCAACAAGCAGTCTTCACGGTATGAAGATCCATGGTCTTCAATAATCATCAACTTCAACAAGTCTTTATGTCCGAACGTATACATTGGTTCGAATTGGTTTTTGGACAGGAATTACCCAAATCCGACCCCGGTTCCTTCGAAATCCAATCAACGACACAAAGTGAATATGAGTATACAGGATTTATTAAGTCTCTTTTTACTTTAATTCTTTTCGACTAGTTTTGAAATCTCTTTATTTTTGACTTAGGTTAATTGTAAGTAATTCATTATTTTTCTTTGGAAAATATCTCAATTTTTCATACTTAACTCTCGATCCAAATTCCTTAACTTTTAGGCTAGTCAAAAACAATGTTATTTCAGACATCGTTTATGATAAACCATAAAATCAATCTTTGCAAGCATTTTTGAATAATTAGAAATCATTCATTCTTGAGATTGCTTAAATTTTGGATAAAACTAATCTTCTTTTATTTTGGAAAACTTAACAGAATCTTTTTATTTAAGAGCATCCGGGCTTTCCATTCGATCTTTCCACCCCTCGCTTAAGAAAAGAAAACATAGGCCAGATAAGTTTAAGGCACTGGTTGCTCCATCCCTAACCTTAGTCAAACACCTTGTTTTGTCTTCCAAGATCTCATAGGCGGGACAAATGTAGTAGTCGTTTCGGTATATTTAGTTATCAACTTTATTTTGGAATTGCTTATAAAGATTCCGAACTTTCTTATAAATGCTTGATTTTCCTTTTAAAACCATTCATAAATGATTCTGGGAAAAATCGTTATATTAAAACTCATATTCCGAAAGTTATAGAATTCGTAGCATAAAAGTGCTGTAGAAAGTGCTATGTAAGCTTATTTGATTTAAACAAAATTTAAACATTCAATTATTCATATTTTCCAATCCAAATCTCTTTTAAGTAATTTAAGTATATTTATCAAATTTATTTCATATTTTTCCATAATTAAAAACGTTCATTTAAATAAATTTCCTGTTATGGTCACTTAACTGCCCTAGCATGATTTTTTCTAGAAAATTGATTTGGACTTAATTCAAAATCTACTCACCTAAACTTTGATTTTCTTTCTTCATTTCGAAGATATGCATATAATACGCCGGAATTGTCTTATCTCAAAGAATTCTAAGCTATGTTTCTCTTTATACACTCATTTGAACTTTTTGGCGTGAAATCGCGAACTGCCGTTGCGCGATGCATCTAGTTTTAACTTATTTTTCAATATTTGAAATAATTTATTCAATATGGATTTTAACACTAATAAAATCATGTAACAACCCGCATATTTATCGATTTTATATTTAAATATTTTATTTAAATATTTTATCAATACTCGGAATTTAGTCCGAAAAGCTACTTTTTGCATACGGTCGAATTAGGACTCGGTACCACTCCCATTGAGTTTAAAATGCCGTTTGCGACCTTTTTGAGTATAAGCTTCGATATGTTTGGAGAAAGTTGATTTTTGCTACTTTCACTTTGGGTTTGGGTTTGGGTTCAGCCCTATGTTTGGACTTATACTCAAAAACCGAGCCACTCCTCCCCATTCACCATCATTATCTTCTCTTTTCAGTTCTAAGGCAATAATGGTGGGAGAGATTGGAAATTAAAACTCCAAAACCCTATTTCCTCTTTCAACCTCAAATTTGTAGCTCCAAATTCAAGAGAACCCATTGGTAAGCATTCTCTTCTTCTTCTCCAACTTATTCTCTTACCAATTTCAGAAATTTCTAAACCTAATTTTGGGAATGTTCTTGTTTTGAGCATAGATTCAAGCTCATTTGGGTTGTGTTGAAGAGAGGTTGATTCTCCATTTGCTTTCAAGCTTCTTCTTGTTTGATTTTGTAAAAAGGTGAGATTTTTATCTCACATCTATGCTTATATTTATCTTCGATTGTTAGGTATGAATTCCTAACACTTATTCGTGTGCAATATTTTTTGGTTTGGATTGATTTGGTGAATATTCCAATTTTTTGAAGTTTTGGGTTCAATCCTTTAAAAATCATAACTTTGATGTTTGAACATGTGTTTAGTGATGCATCGAGGAGCATATAGGGCCGGGTAGTTGATTGGCATAATCCCTTAGTGCCGTTGCTCGAGAGAATGCAATTTGGTGGAGGTTGGACCTCAATTGGATGAACTGGGAGGGGACTGGCAACAGGTCCGGTCGACCGAGCACTGTAGCCGGCCGACCGACCTGCTGCCAAGTGCATAAGCACTTCCCTGTTTAAGGTTCGATCGACCGAGTACAATGTTCGGCCGACCGACCTGCTTTCCGAGGAATTTTGAGAACAGGGTTCGTTCCACCGAGCCCTGTAGCCGGCCGACCGACCTGCTGCATTTTTGCCTATTTCGCCTAGTTGTTTGAATTTCCAACTTTAATCGATTCGTGTTGTTTCCTATGTGTTGTTATCATTTGTTATGACTTTGATGACTCCTTTTTAGGGATTTTTGAATATCCATTTCGATGGATTCTTTATCGGTTTCGTTGGATTTTTATTCACATCTTCGTATGTGAATTTTAGTGATTGATTGTTCCTACAATCTTCTTTGTGTTTTGTCTCTTTAAAAATATAAAGGTTTTCTATACTAGTAGTAAATATCAAAACTCTTTCCTCAAACAATTTCAATACTACTTTAATACCAAATTCGTTTATAAAACCGTTTTCCAATCTATTAGTATATATAAACCTTTACCTCACTCGTATGAGAAATCTAATTAAACGACTTAGTAAAACAAGTGGTATGAAACGCTTGCGTTCACTTTGTCGGTTAATTCTTGGACTTGTTCGATTGAATCCCTTGTGACAATTTTATAGTGGAGATCTACAGTTTGTTCGTAAATATTTAAGCTAAGCAAGTGGTTATGGGACATTAAGCTAAACTCATATATTTACTAGCTTAGTGTAATTGACACTTCTCGTTGATCATGACGATCATCTTTGTGATTTAGACTAGCAATGTGCGATGTCTCTTTGTCTGCGAGGGAGACAAAACCCCGTTTTGTGGAGTTTCGACTCAAATTGGTGGGGTAGCAACCCATGGTCTTCGGGCCGTTTTTGGAGCTTCGGCTCAATTTGTGATGGCTAGCAACCATGGAATTAGCGTTCCGTTTGTGATACACGTGTTGGCGTGCTTTATGCTCCCGTTTGTGATAGGCCTCCCACTCTTTGTGATTTCTGGATTTCTTGGGATGATTTCTAGAATTTGTGTTTCACCAATTTTCGTGATTTCCATCGATAAGCTTTATCGATATTTGTGTATTGGTGAATTTGTGCGTCATTGACTTTTGTGATTTCTGGATTTCGTGTGTTGAATTCTGGAATTTGTGTGTCATTGACTTTTGTGATTGACATTGATATTATTGTCAATATTTATGGTTTGGTGAACTAAATTAGGAGTATGACGTTTCTGTGATTCTTGTGTAGATTTTGTGACATTGAATAATCCCTTGATGATATTCAACTGCTTATATATATCACAGCTTGGCATTGTGATTATTATGTGCTTAGTCATATCTCTTATTCTATATCGTTTCATCCGATATTTATAGTTAGACTGATCCGTTTATTATTTTCTTATTAAATAATACTCGGGTCAGACCGAGATGTTACAGGTGCTTCTGCTTGACTTCTCTCCAGGGATCCATTACTCCGACCTTTTGCTTACTACTTAGATTAGTAGTTTTTGTTGTATACTCTTGAGATGTTGACTCATAGATGTATTCTTTTGTATAGCACGTGTTGCTATTCTTTTGTTTTATTGTGGATCTTTTTGACCACTACTCTGATAGACACTTCCATGTGCTAATTATATATTCATATCTTCTTTCGCCTTTGTGATATGAATTATCTGTGACTGATTTATGTTATGTTTATTTATGTATTTGTTTCCGAACATATTATAGCCACTGTGTAGTAGTCTTGAGTTTGTGTCGGTATGTCGGATTTCCTCTTGATAAAATATTGCATGTTATACTATCTGACATATCGATGCTCGCACAAAGCAATTACACGGATGGTCGCTCCTCAACAACCTTATTCTCCGTGCTAGCTGACAGCATTACACCGTAGTGTTCTTGACTAGCGTGGGTATAGAGGTGGGGCGTCACAGCTTGGTATCAGAGCCAAACTTTGGAACAATATGGAATATTATAACAAGGATCATCGTCCTAAGTCTTTCTTAGGGGTCGTGCTTTAGGATTTAATTCGAGTCTTCGTACCGATTCATCCTATTTTCCTTATGATTCCTTGTTTTATCTATGAAGATTGCTTGATATTCATTTCGTGAATAACCTTTTTCTTCTTCTTCTTTCTTTCTAAAGGAAGAGAAATGTCTAGACCAGGCTGCTCCAGAGCCGTGCCATCTAGCACTCCACCCCAGGATGGAGTTTTTATGACTGCTCAAAAGCTTCTTGATTTAGGGACGAATGCTCAAACAGCTGGAGCTAACCCGAAACCTACTCACCCAAAGTCGGGGTTTGCACGCTTGTGCAGCGATTACACTAATTTGGGTGGGGAGCCATTCAAAGGTTCCGAAACTGTTATTGAAGTACAGGCTTGGCTAAGGTCATGCGATCGAATCTTTTCTCGCATGAATCTTATTGACCTTCACCGAGTTCAGGTGGCCTCTAGTATGCTCCAAGAAAGAGCATTGGACTGGTACGATTTTCTTATTTCTGAGATTAATGAAGCGGATCTCACCTAGGGGCAATTCCGAGAACGCTTCAAGTTGAAATTTATACCAGAAGCAGAGAAAGTGACATTGGCTCGACGATTTATAGACCTTGTTCAAGGTGAGTCCTCCGTGATTGATTACGTCGCCTCCTTCGAGTCACTTTCCAAATATGGGGTTGAATACATCAATACCCCTTTAAAGAAGAACCAGAGGTTCGTCTATGGCTTAAACAGAAATCTCAAAAAGCCATTACTTCTAAAGTTAGAAGTTTCTTTCGACCAACTCATTGTTATCGCTCTTCGCCTTGAAGAGGCGGATAGGGAGAATGATGTTGAAGTGGTGTGTTCCAAACCAAACTTCAACAACAAGAAAAGGCCAAACAAATTCGAAGGCCCTTATCCCAATAAGAAAGGGAAGCAAGCAACCCCTGTGGCAAAGACTTCTTCCTTTGGTCGTGGGGAATGCTATAATTGTGGTTCGAAGGACCATTACGCGAACAAGTGTCCAAAGTCTCTCTCTTGTCGCTAACGCAAAAGTCCCAGTCATGTTATATCCTCATGCCCCAAGCTTCAGGGTAGGAAAGAGGGAAAGTTTAATGTTGCTCAAGCCCCTGGCAACACATCTCGTGGCCAAGGTATTTCTCATTCTATTCTGGATGGAATTATTTTATTTCGTGATCATCCTATTCGAGTTCTTTTTGATACGGGTGCGTCCCATTCTTTTATATCAAAAGAACTTGTTGATACTTTTTCTTTGGATGTTTTGTGTTTAATGACTTCTTTGAGAATTGCGAATCAGGTTGATGGATCCGCGACAATCAGTTTATTTTGTAAATATGTCGAGATTATTTTGTGTGATTTTTCTTTCCGAGCCGATTTGCATGTCATGCGTTATTTAGGATTTGGAATGATTTTGGGAATGGATTGGCTTAACCGTTATGAAGCCTATATCCTATGTCCTGAGCGGACTATTCATCTTCGACATCCTCAATCTGTTAAGCAGATTTCTATTAATCTTAAAGATTCAGATTCCAGCTTGGTTACATCTTTATATTCTTTAAATCCTCATGATGACGATGATGACGATGAGGGTGATATTATTTCTCTTATTCACGTCGTTTGTGAATTTTCCGACTTATTCGAGCCCGTTTTAGGATTACCACCTAAGCGAGCAATTGAGTTCAGAATTAATCTTATTCCTGGAGCTCAACCTATCACTCGTCCTCCGTATCGTATGTCCAATAAAGAAAACGAGGAGATGCGTAAACAATTATCCGAATTGGAGACGAAGCAATTTATTCGCTCTAGTTCCTCGCCTTGGGGAGCTTCAGCTATTTTTGTGAAGAAATCCGATGGAACACTTAGGCTTTGCGTTGATTACCACAAGCTTAATGATCTTACTATAAAAAATAAATATCCTTTACCTCGGATTGTTGATCTATTCGATCAGCTTTGTGGTGCTAGAGTCTTTTCACAATTAGACTTAGCTACTGGATTTCATCAGCTTCGTATTGCAAAGGATAGCATTCCTTTGACGTCATTCCGAACTCGTTATGGATCTTATGAATGGCTTGTTATGCCATTTTGTTTAACGAATGCTCCGGCTTATTTCGTTGACCTTATGAATAGAGTTTTCAAAAACTTCCTCGATCGATTTGTTCTCATCTTTATTGATGATATTCTTGTGTATTCTAAAACCGAGGAGGAGCATGAAAAACATCTTCGGATTGTGTTGGAAACTCTTAGGAGTAATCAACTGAAAGCAAAATTTTCTAAATGCCACTTTTGGCAATCTCGTGTGAAGTTTCTCGGTCATATTATTTCCGAATCCGGAATTTCCGTGGATCCTTCAAAGATCGAAGCGATTCAAGATTGGAAGAGACCGGAGAGTGTGATGGGGATTCGTAGTTTTCTTGGATTGGAGGGTTATTACCGCCGTTCTATCAAAGACTTTTCTAAGATTGTCGTACCTCTCACCAGCTTAACGAAGAAAGGTGTTAAATACATTTGGTCGGACAAATGTGAAACTTCTTTTCAGAAACTAAAGGAACTTCTTTCTGATGCTCCTATTCTTGTTATTCCCGAGGGGAATCAAGATTTCGTTGTTTATACCAATGTTAGTCGCGTTGGTTTGGGTGCCGTTCTTATGCAAAGAGAACGTGTTATTGCTTATGCTTCTCGGCAATTGAAGCCTGCTGAGACTAGATATGCCACTCATGATTTAGAGCTCACGGTTATTGTTTTTGCTCTTCTGATTTGGCGTCATTATCTTTTAGGAGAGAAATTTGTTCTTTATACCGATCATAAATCCTTGAAGTATTTATTCTCTCAAAAGGTACTTAATTTGCGCCAACAGCGTTGGCTCGAATTTCTTGCACCATATGATCTCGATATCCTTTATACTCCCGGAAAGGGAAATCGTGTTGCCGATGCAATTAGTCGCAAGCAACAAGCGGTTGTTTCTATGACGATATTCGAATGGAATGATCTCGAGATATTATCCTCTTATGAGATTCGAGACCGTTTCTCTGATTTATGTTCATCACTTGTGTTATGTAGCCTTGAGGCTTATCCTTCTCTTGTAGACCGCATTCTTGAAGCTCAAAGGCTAGATCCCGAAATGGCTCTTCTTGACCAAAATATTAGGGATAAAATTGATATTGAAGGATTGAAAGAATTTATATCGATTCTCGTGGCGGCATTCGAAAATTTGGTACACTTGTCGTGCCAAATATTGGTGATCTTCGTAAAGATATTTTAGAAGATTCTCATCGTTCTAAATTTACCATTCATCCCGGTAGTAGTAAAATGTACGTGGATATGAAGCGACTTTATTATTTGGAGGGAATGAAACTTGACATCGCTAACTTCGTTAAGCGTTGCATGACTTGCCAACTCGTTAAGGCCGAGCATCAAAGGCCTGGTGGGTTATTGCAACCTTTAGAAATTCCAATTTGGAAGTTGGACCAGATTTCCATGGATTTTATAGATGGCCTTCCCCGTTCTCGTTCGGGTCATGATAGCTTATGGGTGGTTGTTGATAGACTTACTAAATCTGCCCATTTTATTCCCGTTCGGTCTAACCGAACCGTACCTCTTTTGGCCAAACTTTTTATTAAAGAGATTGTTAAATTGCATGGAGTCCCTACTTCTATATTTAGTGATCGTGATCCATTGTTTACTAGTGGATTTTGGAAGAGTCTTCAAAAAGCTTTGGGAACGAAGCTTAATTTTAGCACCGCTTATCATCCTCAGTCCGATGGACAAACCGAGCGTGTGAATCAAACTCTTGAAGATCTTCTTCGTGCATGTGTTCTTGATTTTGGTGGAAGTTGGGAAGATCATATTTCTCTTGTTGAATTTTCCTATAATAATAGCTTCCAATCTAGTATTGGTATGGCACCTTTCGAGGCACTCTATGGAAGGCCATGCCGATCTCCTTCTTGTTGGCTTAAGGCCGGTGAGAAGCTAGTTTTAGGTCCAGATTTAATTCGTGATTCCACAGAAAAGATTGATCTTATTCGTCATAGGTTGAAAGAAGCCCAGAGTAGACAAAAATCCTATGCCGATAACCGGAGAAGGAAGTTAGAATTTTCTGTGGGAGATCTTGTGTTCATTCATGTTTCACCTATGAAAGGTGTTGTACGTTTCAGTCGATCGGGAAAATTGGCGCCTCGATATGTTGGGCCATTTCCTATCACTGAACGTGTTGGTTCCATGGCTTATCACCTTTTATTACCGGCTCAATTTTCTGCTATCCATGACGTGTTTCACGTTTCTCAACTTCGTAAGTGTCTTCGAGATTCCGATTCTATTCTTGAGCCCGGTGTTGTGGAAGAGATTGAAGTTTCGCCTAATTTAACTTATGAGCAACATCCTATTCGAATTGTTGCTTCGGAGGTCAAACGCCTTTGAAATAAAGATGTCCCGCTTGTTAAAGTCCAATGGTCTTCAAATCATAAGGATTGTTCTTGGGAATCTAGAGAGTACATCAAGCGAACACAACCGGACTTACTTTCTCATGCTCTTTGAGGTGAACTTCTTATTTCAAATTTCTTTTGTGTTGAATATGCTTTAATGGTCGTTACTACATATCTTCTTCTTAAATATTGCGACGACGCAATTTCTTTAAGGAGGGGAGTCTGTAACAACCCGCATATTTATCGATTTTATATTTAAATATTTTATTTAAATATTTTATCAATACTCGGAATTTAGTCCGAAAAGCTACTTTTTGCATACGGTCGAATTAGGACTCGGGACCACTCCCATTGAGTTTAAAATTCCGTTTGCGACCTTTTTGAGTGCAAGCTTCGATATGTTTGGAGAAAGTTGATTTTTGCTACTTTCACTTTGGGTTTGGGTTTGGGTTCAGCCCTACGTTTGGACTTATACTCAAAAACTGAGCCGCTCCTCCCCATTCACCCTCATTATCTTCTCTTTTCAGTTCTAAGGCAATAATGGTGGGAGAGATTGGAAATTGAAACTCCAAAACCCTAGTTCCTCTTTCAACCTCAAATTCCTAGCTCCAAGTTCAAGAGAACCCATTGGTAAGCATTCTCTTCTTCTTCTCCAACTTATTCTCTTACCAATTTCAGAAATTCCTAAACCTAATTTTGGGAATGTTCTTGTTTTGAGCATAGATTCAAGCTCATTTGGGTTGTGTTGAAGAGAGGTTGATTCTACATTTGCTTTCAAGCTTCTTCTTGTTTGATGTTGTAAAAAGGTGAGATTTTTATCTCACATCTATGCTTATATTTATCTTCGATTGTTAGGTATGAATTCCTAACACTTACTCGTGTGCAATTGCTTTTGGTTTGGATTGATTTGGTGAATATTCCAATTTTTTGGAGTTTTGGGTTCAATCCTTTAAAAATCATAACTTTGATGTTTGAACATGTGTTTGGGGATGCATCGAGGAGCATATAGGGTCGGGTAGTTGATTGGCATAATCCCTTAATGCCGTTGCTCGAGAGAATGCAACTTGGTGGAGGTTGGACCTCAATTGGATGGACTGGGAGGGGACTGGCAACAGGTCCGGTCGACCGAGCACTGTAGCCGGCCGACCGACCTGCTGCCAAGTGCATAAGCACTTCCCTTTTAAAGGTTCGGTCGACCGAGTACAGTGTTCGGCCGACCGACCTGCTTCCCGAGGAATTTTGAGAACAGGGTCGATCGACCGAGCCCTGTAGCCGGCCGACCGACCTGCTGCATTTTTGCCTATTTCGCCTAGTTGTATGAATTTCCAACTTTAATCGATCCGTGTTGTTTCCTATGTGTTGTTATCATTTGTTATGACTTTGATGACTGCTTTTTAGGGATTTTTGAATATCCATTTTGATGGATTCTTTATCGGTTTCGTTGGATTTTTATTCACATCTTCGTATGTGAATTTTAGTGATTGATTGTTCCTACAATCTTCTTTGTGTTTTGTCACTTTAAAAATATAAAGGTTTTCTATACTAGTAGTAAATATCAAAACTCTTTCCTCAAACGATTTCAATACTATTTTAATACCAAATACGTTTATAAAACCGTTTTCCAATCAATTAGTATATATAAACCTTTACCTCACTCGTATGAGAAATCTAATTAAACGACTTAGTAAAACAAGTGGTATGAAACTCTTTGTCGGTTAATTCTTGGACTTGTTCGATTGAATCCCTTGTGACAATTTTATAGTGGAGATCTACAGTTTGTTCGTAAATATTTAAGTTAAGCAAGTGGTTATGGGACATTAAGCTAAACTCGTATATATACTTGCTTAGTGTAATTGACACTTCTCGTTGATCATGACGATCATCTTTGTGATTTAGACTAGCAATGTGCGATGTCTCTTTGTCTGCGAGGGAGACAAAACCCCGTTTTGTGGAGTTTCGACTCAAATTGGTGGGGTAGCAACCCATGGTCTTCGGGCCGTTTGTGGAGCTTCGGCTCAATTTTTGATGGTTAGCAACCATGGAATTAGCGTTCCGTTTGTGATACACGTGTTGGCGAGCTTTATGCTCCCGTTTGTGATAGGCCTCCCCCTCTTTGTGATTTCTGGATTTCTTGAGATGATTTCTAGAATTTATGTTTCACCAATTTTCGTGATTTCCATCGATAAGCTTTATCGATATTTGTGTATTGGTGAATTTGTGCGTCATTGACTTTTGTGATTTCTGGATTTCGTGTGTTGAATTCTGGAATTTGTGTGTCATTGACTTTTGTATTGACATTGATATTATTGTCAATATTTATGGTTTGGTGAACTAAATTAGGAGTATGACGTTTCTGTGATTCTTGTGTAGATTTTGTGACCTTGAATAATCCCTCGATGATTTTCAACTGCTTATATATATCACATCTTGGCATTGTGATTATTATGTGCTTAGTCATATCTCTTATTCTTTATCTTTTCATCTGATATTTATAGTTAGACTAATCCGTTTATTATTTTCTTATTAAATAATACTCGGGTCAGACCGAGATGTTACAGGTGCTTCTGCTTGACTTCTCTCCAGGGATCCATTACTCTGACCTTTTGCTTACTACTTAGATTAGTAGTTTTTGTTGTATACTATTGAGATGTTGACTCATAGATGTATTCTTTTGTATAGTACGTGTTACTATTCTTTTGTATTATTGTGGATCTTTTGGACCACTACTCTGATAGACACTTCCATGTGTTAATTATATATTCATATCTTCTTCCGCCTTTGTGATATGAATTATCTGTGACTGATTTATGTTATGTTTATTTCTGTATTTGTTTCCGAAGATATTATAGCCAATGTGTAGCAGTCTTGAGTTTGTGTCGGTATGTCGGATTTCCTCTTGATAAAGTATTGCATGTTATACTATCTGACATATCGATGCTCGCACAAAGCAATTACACGGATGGTCGCTCCTCAACAGCCTTATTCTCCGTGCTAGTTGACAGCATTACACCGTAGTGTTCTTGACTAGCGTGGGTATAGAGGTGGGGCGTCACAAATCATTACAAATCATTTTAAATTATTATTTTCACTTTTTAAATTATTTAAAATATATTTTCACTATTGCCATATTAATAGTATTTTATTCCTATTATTTTAATAATAATTTTTAATTTCCAATTTCATCTCAATTTCAATTCTAACTTCAAAATAAACTCATTTAAAACTATGATTTCAAAACTAATTTCAACTTAAACTTCAATTCAACCTCAATCTCAAATTCAATTTTCAAAATTGATTTTAATTTCAATTTCACTTTAACTATCCATTTTAAATCCGTTTCACTTCAAATTTCAAATTATCTTTTGTCTCTACTTTAATTTCACTTTTAATCGAAAAGAGACTTATTTTTTTAAAATATCTCATGTTACTAAAATAGGGTCTTATTTAACAAAGTGATCACTTGATCAAAATGAATGTAACCAATATCCATATTCATCGCTAATATAACATCCATTCAACCAATCACATAACATATGATTTCAAATCCAAATTCACTATTTATACCATAACGAAATACATTATCACAATTCAATTATGTAACCAACAATCAAACATCCATATTAACAATCAAATAAACATTCATATGTCATAAGGGTATAAATATGATTGTTTTAACATAACAAAAATATAAATTCAAAAGCGATGAGAATTTCTCACCTCCACATCCACTCCGTCAAACTTTAACATGAGATACGCGTCTCTCGAGCTAAAATTCTATTTTCAAATGTCTCGACTTTTGCCGTTTCCTTTTCTTCTTTTTTTCTTTCCATCTTTTCTTTTTCTTTCTTTCTTTTTTAAAGAGAGGAGGGTATATGTCTCGGCTAGGGGGTACATGGCTGACGCAGCTACTTCTAGGCTCGATCAGTTAGATGCGAAACTGTCGCAACCAATCCAGGATCTTCCTCACGAAATAAAGATTTCGTGTCAAATAAACAGATAGAACGATAAATGCTTCATTCTGTTGATCGTACTGATACCGGAAACTAGTTATCTCCAACCCATTTATCTCGCAAGATATCGTATTGAATGTCTTCAATTCGATCGTTGATCACTCGCAAGTGATACCGAGAATTGACTTCAACTTCGTTGATTCGCGCACGAATAACCCGAAGATGGGAAGTAGAAGGAGATCACAGTCAACTTCCAACAATGGTGGCAAAAGCTCACACACAATTTTATTTCAAAAATCAACCACCTTTACAAATGACAACACATCCCTATCTTTAGGAATTACAACACACATGACTCAAACTTGCGACTCACGACATACGACTCACAATACATCACACGACTTAACACATTACACGACTTAACATATTACACGACTTAACATATGCGACATAAGAAAATACAACACGAGTTACAACATCACACGTTCTAACAACACACGAGATAAGAAAATTAAACAATATACGACTTAACGATACAACCCACACATGCGACATAACATCAGCGACTTAACAACATAGCACAGCTTTAGGCACGACTTAAGCAACTTAAGGAATCAACGACTTAAGGAAGCAGCATAGGAGATGAGCAACTTACAGAAAGCGACATAGGTGAGCGACTTATAGAAAGCGGCATATGCGAGCGACTTAAGAGAAACAACTTACGACATAAAAGACTTAAGGCATAACTCGCTATGTCGTTCAAGGCAGGCAACTTAAGGAAATTAGCGACTTAAGGTCGTTGAGCGACTTAAGGTCGTTGAGCGTCTCTTGAGCCGCTATCTGTAAGGCATGCGACTTATATTGGTTGCGACTTAAGGAAATGCACGAATTAAGGGTGGCGAACGACATAAGATGGTTGAGCGAATCATCATGGTGCGCTGCATCATCCTCCCCTAGTTGAAAAGAATTCGACGCTGAATTTACACTTTCCTCTCCTTGACATACTTATTTTCATGGTATGGAATCATATGTTTGACATTGAAAACGTCGGCAGTCTGGATATGATCTGGCAATCTTAACTGATAAGCATTCTCATTAAACATTTTCACGATTTTCAAAGGACCAATCTTTCTAGCAGCTAGCTTGTTGTAAGTACCAATAGGAAATCGATCCTTAGTCAATACTGCATAAACAAAATCTCCTTCTTTGAACTCAACATTTCGTCGTTTAATATCTGTGGATTGCTTATATTTCTCATTCGCCTTAAGCAATCGTTCCCACACAACCTTATGGCACTCTTGCAATTCATTCACAAAATCACTAGCTCGTTTGATTACTCCTTTCTGCTATGGTACTATAGATAAATCCAATGGTCCCTTAGGAATTGTTGAGTAAATGACTTGGAATGGACTGAACCCAGTGCTACGATTAACTGCATGGTTGTCTGCAAAGTCAGCTTGACACAGCTTGGAATCCCAACTCTTCAAATTGCCATTCACAAGGCATCTCAATAGATTACCTAGGGATCTATTCACAACTTCTGTCTGTCCATCCGTCTGTGGATGATAAGCACTACTAAATTTCAGCTTTGTCCTGACCATTCTCCATAGACTCATCCAAAAATGACTCAGAAAACGAGTGTCTCTATCTGATGCAATAGGTTCAGGCAACCCGTAAAGTCGATAGATCTCTCTGAAGTATAACTGTGCGACATTAACTGCATCTACCGTCTTCTTGCATGCGATAAAATGTACCATTTTTGAAAAATGATCGACCACTACATAGATAGAATCATTGCCACGTTGCGTCCTCGGCAAACCCAATATAAAGTCCATACTAACATCCACCCATGGTTTAGTAGGTATAGGCAACGACATATATAAACCTGCATTTGTGGCGGTTCCCTTTGAAACTTGAAAAATATGGCACCTCTGAACAAACTTTTCAACCTCCTTCCTCATTGACGGCCAAAAATAAGACTCTGAGATTAACCGCATAGTACGATCGCGGCCCACATGTCCTTCTTCATGTAATTCTTTGATAATTTCCATTCGTAGAGTGCAATCTGGAATACACAACTGATTTCCTTTGAATAGAAAACCTCAAACCAGCATATACCCATCCATGCTTTCCCGCTTGACTTTGTCTAGGATTTTGGAAAAATATGAATCTAAAGTAAGAAGATCTGGAAGTAACTCAAAACCCATCACCTCTACTCGCACGGTTGTTAGTAAATTATTCCTCCGACTCAATGCATCGGTGACGTGATTAGTTACTCCAGACTTGTGCTTTACGACAAATGTAAATTGTTCTAAATAAGCAATCCACGATGCATGCCTAGCTGCAATTTTATTCTTCCCTTGTAAATGCTTCAAAGCTTCATGGTCTGCATAAAAAACAAATTCTTTATGGAATAAGTAATGTCTCCAATGCTTCACAGCCAGCACAATAGCATAAAACTCCACATCATAAGTGTTGTACCTCATCTTTGCTCTAAAAAGTTTTTCACTGAAATAGGCGATTGGACGACCCTTCTGACTCAACACTCCTCCAATTCCAATTTTGGATGCATCTGTATGTAACCCAAATAGTAACTGAAAATCCAGCAATACTAGAATCGGTGTTGAGGTTAAAAGTTCCTTGATTTTCTCAAAAGCATATTCTGCCTCTTTCGTCCATGAAAATTGCTTTCCTTTCATACAATCAGTAATAGGAGCCATTACGCTACTAAAGTGCGGCATAAATCTTCGATAAAATGAAGCTAACCCATGGAAACTTCTGACTTCCGTTATAGTTTTAAGCTGTGGCCAATTTCTGATTGCGGCTATTTTACTCTGGTCTACTTGTATCCCTTCCTTAGACACGACATAACCCAGAAATAAAACACATGGCGTCATGAACACGCATTTCTTCATCGCTGCATAGAACTGTTCTTGACGAAGAATAGTTAACACCTTTCGCGAGTGTTGAATGTGCTCTTCTATGCTAGCACTATATATCAAGATATCGTCAAAGTAGACTACAACAAACTTCCCGATGTAAGGTCTGAAAATTTGATTCATCACCCTCATAAATGTACTTGGTGCATTAGATAGACAAAATGGCATGACCAACCATTCATTTAATCCTTCCTGAGTCTTGAATGCTGTTTTCCATTCATCACCTGGTCCTATGCGAATCTGATGGTAACCACTCTTAAGATCGACCTTAGAAAAAATTACAGACCTTCTGAGTTGATCCAATACATCATCAAGTCTAGGCATAGGAAAACTGTATCTGATAGTTGTTTTGTTGAGTGTCCTGCTTTCGGTACACATTCTCCATGAACCATCTTTCTTCGGTACCAATAGAGCTGGTACAACACAAGGACTGACGCTCTCCCGAACACGCCCTTGCTGAAGCAACTCCTCAACCTGTCTCCTCAACTCTTCATGCTCTTTTGGACTCATACAATAATGCGGCCTATGTGGTAAAACAGAACCTGGCACTAGATCAATTTGATGTTGTATATCCCTTAGTGACGGTAATTCCTTAGGTAATTCCGTAGAAAAGACATCTTCAAATTCATTCAACACCGGTCTAATCTCCACAGGAATTTCAACATCTTTACTTGTTTCATACCCAATCAACATAAACAATTCAGCACTATCTTTCATTCTTCAACAAATTCTCTTATAGATAATAGACTAGTTGATTCCACTTTCTTCTCTGACTTGCTTTCACTTTGTTCATGCTTCTTAGGAACTAAGGTAATTTGAGTCCCTTTGAACATGAACTGTAGCTGTTGGTGCGACCATTATGTTGTACAGCTTTATCATATTGCCATGGTCTTCCCAATAGTAGATGACACACAGCCATATCGACACCATCACACCATATATCAGCTTTGTACTTCTTCCCAATAGAAAATGTAACAAATGCTCGTCTTCCCACCGTTACTTCTCCACCTTTCTTTAGGCATGCCAGTTTATAAGGTTTAGGGTGTTTTTCAGTCTTCAACCCAAACTTTGTGACGGCTTCTTCAGAGATAATGTTGTTGCAGCTTCTCGCATCAATAACAAATCAATAAACCTTTCCCAAGATAGTACATGTAGAATAAATGATATTGCTTCTCAGCCAACTAGAATCATTCTCATGCTTTGCCACTAAACAAGACCTCCTCATCATCAAATTACACCATTCGTCTCCTGAAACAACTTCTTCATCTTCATTAAACTTCGATGGTTGAGAATAATCAATTTCAGCTTCCACATTGTCATACTCACATTCCTCTGCAACTAATGCTCTCTTCTTTGGCTTTGTACATTCATTACTTTTATGGCCAAACTTCTGACAATTATAGCACTTGATACTATTATTGACCTTTCCTTTAGCGGCTTCATTGACCACTAGTTTATTGACTGCCTTGGAAACATTAGCACACCTACTAGCACCCTTATTTTGGTTGTTGGAACCCGCAAACACACCAACTCCTCGTCTCCCTTGTTTCTCCCAAGCTAGAGCTTTCTGATGTGCTTCAGCAACAGACATTGGATTAAACATATTAACCATGTCTTGAATTCGTATTCGTAACCTTCCAATATATCTAGCCGTTAGCTGTCCTCGGTTTCCATAATATCATTCCTTCCAATCAATTGATAGAATTCATCTGCATAGTCATTCACTGACTTCGTGCCTTGTCTCAAATTCTGCAAACGTTGATACATAAGAGATTGATAATTATACGACAAGAAAATCCCTTTCATCGCCTTACTTATCTTCTCCCAAGTGACCACTTTTGATTTTCCCATTCTCTCCCGAGTTAGTTTAGTTTGTTGCCACCAAGCCATAGCTCTTCCCCTTAGTCTTGCAGCAACTAATTGGACTTTGCGATTCTCAGGCACCTCCTTGAATTTCAAAATTTCTTCAACACTTGTCAACCAATCAATAAATTCTTCTGCTTGCATACCACCTTTGAATTCTGGAATTTCCATCCTCGTACCTAACTCCCATTTACGATCATTTTCTGAATCTAGATATTGATTTCGCACTTGGCCTTGATTTCGATAATGAATACTTCCTCCATCACCATCCTCCTCAAAATCAGATGTACCTCGATATCGATCCTGACCATATACGTCCCTACGACCACGCATGTCCCTTCTACCCTGTCTTTCAACATCACGATATGATTCATTTTCAAACCCGCGTTGAGTTCTTCCCTCTTCATTTCGACACTCATGGTGGTTTCTCATCGTTGAAACTGATGATTCTCTCCTATCTCGATAAGACTGGGGTGACATCCTCCTTTCTCCCGAAGCCAAGGGTGAAACCCTGTTTCCACTCTAGTTCAAAATTGGTGACGTTCTCCTTTGACTTTGATTCATGCCTTTCATCAATTTCTCCAACTTTTCAATACCCTCATTGAACTTTTCATTGATACGCTGCTCCATCTGCTCAGCTTCTTGTCTTCTATACAAATCTTCAACATTATGGAAGCGATTAGCATGTCTCGAAGGTGTGATCATTAAACACTCTCGTTTCCGACTCTAATCTAGCTCTGATACCAATCGACGTAGCTTCTTCTAGGCTCGATCAGTTAGTGCCAAACTGTCGCAACATATCCAGGATCTTCCTCACGCAATGAAGATTTCGTGTCAAATAAACCGATAGAACAGTAAATGCTTAATTCCGTTGATCGTGATGATACTGTAATCAAGCTATCTCCAACCCATTGATCTCGCAAGATATCGTGTTGAAAGATCTATAATTCGATCGTTGATCACTCGCAAGTGATACCGAGAATTGGCTTAAACTTCGTTGATTCACGCACGAATAACCCGAAGATGGAAAGTAGAGGGAGATCACACTCAACTTCCAACAATGGTGGAAAAATCTCACACACAATTTTATTTCAAAAATCAACCACCTTTACAAATGACAACGCACTGCTATTTATATGAATTACAACACACACGACTCAAACTTGCGACTCACGACATACGACTCACAATACAACATCTCACGACTTAACACATTACACGACTTAACATATTACATGACTTAACATATGCGGCATAAGAAAATACAACACGAGTTACAACATCACATGATCTAACAACACATAAGATAAGAAAATTACAGCTATATATGACTTAATGACACAGCCCACACATGGGATATAACATCAGCGACTTAACAACATCGCACAGTTTCAGGCACGGCTTGAGCGACTTAAGGAATCAACGACTTAAGGAAGCAGCATAGGAGATGAGCGACTTATAGAAAGCGGCATAGGTGAGAGACTTATAGAAAGTGGCATAGGTGAGTGACTTAAGAGAAATGACTTACGACATAAACGACTTAAGGCATAACTCGATATGTCGTTCAAGGCAGGCGACTTAAGGAAATGAGCAACTTAAGGTCGTTGAGTGACTTAAGGTCGTTGAGCGTCTCTTGAGCCCCTATCTATAAGGCATGCGACTTATGTTGGTTGCGACTTAAGGAAATGCACGACTTAAGGGTGGCGAGCGACATAAGATGGTTGAGCGAATCATCATGGTGCACTGCATCAATGGCCTAGGAAGGACAGCACGTCCTAGGTGGTGGTGGATAGGTTGTTTGGCGGGCTCGGCCTTGTTGGTAAGGAGGGGGTACGACCTTGTAGGATGGAGGTGGAACTCGGCCTTCGTGATAAGGAGGAGGAGCATAGGTGGTAAAAGGTGAATGGATTAAAGGTCGAAGGAAAAAGGAGGTGGGAAACCCCGGAAAAGGAGGTGAAGAAGAAGGAAAAGTGAAGAAGAATGGAGCAATGAAATGTGAAAAAGTGGAAGGTATGGATGTTTACAATACCCTTCTCTACTTTTTGACTTTTAATTTACCCTTTTTTCCCTTCATTTGAACATTGCGTAGTGGAGAAGAAATGGTTTGATTTGAATTTGTACTTCAAAGTTGATGTTCGCCTCTTTTCCTTACACTTTAAAATGTTAAAATAACATTTTCTCCTTTTCCATGTAAGATAAGTCTTATGCATTAATGAGAAAAGATGGTTTAGTAATAATGTTGTTTTTATGTCAAATCACGTCCTTTTAAATTTATTTACTTTAATTTAACTTTTCAAAAGTAAACTCTTTTTGTCTTTTAGTGCTAAATGTAAAGTGTTTTAATAGTTTGCAAACTTGTTTTTATGTGTTAGAAAATGCATCAAGTTGCAACAACTGGTCGATAACTTGTTTTGGTTGAATACGGTGTTTTTATCGATAAATATTACAGTCAAAATTTGATGTTTTTGTTGAGCTATATATTAAAGTAAACCAATCATTAAAATGAACTTTTTACTTCCTTAAATAAATTAAAACATGTCTCTTTATATTCAAAAATCTCTAATTACATTGTATGTAAAACTGATAAAAGGCAAATTTTTGTTATTTTTGTAAAACAATTATTAATATGTTTTTGAATCTTTAATGTACTTTTATTATCTTTATTAGATGTTTTCAAATAAGATTTAACTGATCAAATGAATATTTAAACTTATTTTATTTAAGCCTTTATTTATTATTAACAAAACTTAACTTTTGTCGATTTATTCTGAAATCCAAATTTATACTTTTTAATTTATTAACTACAAGAATAGATAATTATTTATTATATATAAAATACTTATTTATGTTTTAAATTCCTTTTAAATCTAAATATAAACACAATCTCTCATTTTTGAAGTAGCGAAATTACGGGTCGTTATAGGAGGTGTGGACGCAGAGGTGGAGGTGGCGGTCATGTAGCTCATGCTTAGAGGAGGCCGTCAAGGGTGCTTGTGCTGCCATAATTAGTAGAAAATTGTTGAGAAAGGAATGAGGTTGGGTGGCGGACGCCTTATGTGAGTGACGATGCGAATGAGGAAGGAGGAGGTATGTCGGAGTGGTGGCGGAAAGAGGGGAGTAGTGTACGACAACTGTTGCAGAGGGCGTTGGTGGATTGTTGTCACGGAGGAGATGACGTAGCAGGCAGATCCCGATGATTGGTTGAGGTTGTTCATTGGTAGTCACGTGGTGTGGAGGAGGTCAGCAAAGGTGGGGTTGGCTATTGCTTCTAAAGTGGTGGCACTTGTGGGTGGAAAGGTGTTAGGCTGAGGGAGCAAGGGACGTGGACGAATAAGGAAGGAGGTCATGGGGTCGGGTAGTCAGGTGATCTCTGGGTATGGTGGAAGTTCGGATGGAGGTGAAAGGAACGGTGATGCGAGGAGAAAAAGGCCAGCACATGGATTGGCTAAGGTGATATGGGAAGAGTGTGGCCAAAGCAAGGAAGGGAAGTGAATGACTGTAAGTTAGGGGAGGATGAGTGTGGCAAAAACAAGCAGGCTTTAAAACGAAGGGGCGATCTTTTTACATGCTGACGTAGTGATGAGGATTGGGTCGATGGGAATGAAGGGGATCTAAAAAGCTGAGAGAGGCCATGAATACGCAGTAGCAGGTTCCAAACAAAAATAAGGCATGCAAGCTTCAGAATACAACATGCTTTTCTCTACCTGATTTTCTTTCATATTTTTAATAATAAAGTAAGCACGTCATGAATGAAAAAGGGAAGACAAAGAAACCATCCAGAAGTAGAAATGAATCAGCAGAAATAAATACCAACCCATGGGAATAGTGAAGCTCATGGGTTGATTTCAAGGAAAATTAATAGCGAATGGCTAATGGTTTCAATCAAGAATAAATTAATAGACATGGGAAACCCAAAAGCCCAAATGCGGAACCGTTATAGAAATCGTTTCGCAGATTGAAGCGCATAACGGACACTGAAATGCACAAATGAATATACAACGAAGATCAATACGACGAGACGAACAAAATTGTACACTTATATCAGTGATACTAACAACCTATCAAAGTCTATATTCGCTACCAAAACTACTGCTAAAACACCAAAAATAAGATGAACGGTGCTATAGCGATCCAATTTTGATGAAACGAAATATGATGTCTCACTCAGAAAATGATTTACGTTTTTATTGTATAAAAAATATTAAGATTTCGAAAACATTTTATTTTCATCTATCAATTGATTTTAAATTGAAATTGAAAATTACAGAACAGAACAAACTTTCATATTTTCTCATGGAAATCTGCCATTTGCTATGTTTAAATAGACGTATTCAAAATGTCAAATTTTCATTTCAAAAATTTATTATTCATTTTTCATAAAAAATCACGTTATAAAAATCGTTAAAATTTACGAGTCATTACACTTTATTTGCATCTAATGAATTCAACATTTATTATTCAATTCAACTATTGATTATAACACATTCAATACATATCATTTCCTTTCAATACTTATTATTACTTAAATCTTCGAAATTTGTTTATATCAAAATCTTGTTCAAGTTCATATTTAATAACTATATTAATAAATCATTAAAAAAATTATTTTTAACAATTTTTGTTCTACAATTACATTAATTTAAAACTTTAAAATAGCTAATAATACGGGTCATTACAAATTACCGAAATCTGACCGTGGTTCCTTTACACCAATCGACGATTAAAAATATGTTAAGTTTATATGTGATTATCAATCATCAATCAATTCACTTCATATTTTTATTCATTCATAAATATCTCTTAGATATATTTTCATTAAATTTTCCTTTTATCTTCTTAACAGTTGTTAACGTTAAAATTGGACGCTAACACCCCGGTGTAAGTAGTGAAAATGTGAAAGCACCACCCGTTGGTACGGGAACTAGAGATAAGCAGAAAATAACGGGGAAGAAGCAAAGAGACAATAGTTTTTATAGTGGTTCGGCTTAATGTCAAGCCTACGTCCATTTTAATCCTCTTTATTGCTGATTCGATTACAACTTTTACAACAATCCTTGATTACAACACAACTAAGACGAGTAGCTAGAACTTCAATGCAGAAGAGCTCTTCGAATTCATGTTGAATATGCTAGATCTCTTCCCAAAGTTCGTTGAAGCATCTTCGGTGTTTGAAGTGTTGGATGAGTTGAGGAAACAACAAAGTATCGACGTTCTAGAAATGATCCAAAAGTCCCCTTTTCAGTTGGAGCAGGCAGGTTATTTATAGGAAGAACCTGAAGATAGGTCATAGGTCGTGAGCGACCTAGGGACAGGTCGTAGGTTGTGAGTGACCTACGGAGCACGGGTTATGGCTTATCACATTTGCGCTTGATTACCTGCTTTGGCTGGTAGGTCGAAGGTTGTAGGGGAAATAGGTCGTAGGTCGCAGGCGACCTAACAGGGACGGGTCAAGGTTTATGTTTGATCAACTACTTCGGTTGGTAGGTCGTAGCGACCTATGAGAGTGGGGAGCGACCTATATAGAGCGAATTAGAAGAGGTAGAGACTTAAGGTTGGGAGAGACCTATATGGTGCGGCTTTATTCTGTTTTAACTCGCTAGGTCGCTGGACCTTTTAGGTCGTTAGGTCATGGCTTTCCATTGAGTCATTAGGTCGTTAACTCACTGAGTAGCTTAGGTCGTTAACTCGTTGAGTAGCTTAGGTTTTACATCTATGTTAGCTAGCCTGGACATTTAGGTCGCTGATCCATGTAGATCGTTAGGTCGCTGAGTCATTAAAAAGCGGAGTTAACACTTGCCCCTCGAAGCATATGCCTAGGTTATAGGTCGTGTGCTTCGATCTAACTCCGCTAGGTCGTGAGCGAACTAAATAGCTCGTTAACTCGCATGCCGATTCGTTTTCTCCACTTTCTCCTATAAAAGCCATTAACTCTCCTCATCCTCCTCATTCAACTGTTCACACTCTGCCGCCATTTCCGTACATGAGCTCAAGAATTTCAAAGCGAAACCCCCTTCCTTCTTGCTTCGATCATCTTTCCCAACAACAAATCTAGGTAAATTGATCATCTATCCATTGTGCCTGCCATCGATTTCTCCATAACCAATTTCGCACGGTTTGCATTACCCTGCTATAAGATTACCTCTTGATTCGTCCTCCGATTACCATTGAATTGCTAGAAATCGTTTTAAAACTGAATAGCTTAATGATGGTTTCTGGAGATTCGGAGGAGACGATGAGGCTTTAGGTGATTGGAGGAGACGAAGGGATATTTAGTTAACGGGTTAGCAGTTTTTAGGTTAAGCCGTGATGTTTCTGGTGATGCTAATGGCGATGGACGCGTGGCAAAGTGTGAGTGGAGAGCAGGCCTTAGGGTTTTTTATAGTTTGGTGGAAGAAAACCCAGTATTCCCGTGTTACTTTTAGAGCGATCTAGTGAGCTGAGCGACCCAATGATTCGAACGACCCAATGAATCGAACTACCTAATGAATCGAACGACCTAATGAATCAAACGACCTAACAACCCTTGCGACATAACTCTTTGCGACTTAAGCACTCTGCGACTTAAGCTCTTTGCGACTTAAGCATTCTACGACTTAAGCTCTTTGCAACTTAAACTTTAGGTTGCGACCACATCTGAACGAGCTAATACTTAGAAAAAAATGCACTGCCTTGACTTGAAGTTTCATGCCTTGAACTATTTGACTTGAACACTTTTTAATTCGTAGGAACATGACATTGCTGAACTATCTGACTTGAACAATGCGACTTAAGAAAGCTTTGACCTATGGTAAGCCGCTTGAGCTTGACCGCTTGCAAAAATGTGACAGCACTTAACTTGAATTCTCAACCTGAGCTGTCGAGATAACTTGCCTGAACTTGTTGCACTTCTTTATAGATTATATTGACTTTAACGCTAACGACCTGTTAAACACAACATTTGTAGAAAAATAGGACGAATATGCTCATCATCGACTGCCCACATCGGGAGATGGTTGATAAAAGAAATGATATTTTACTTAAGTAAAATAATATGATTCTTATTACAGATGAAGTGATGTGAATCAACTGATTTAAATGAAGCATCAACGCAAAATGCACACAATTATAAGTGCTTATTGCAAAATATCATTTGCATTGACGCTACACTTTACTTTGGTTTAATAACAAGCTTCGAAACTTTCTGAATTGACATGCGTCAATCAGTACTATTTCAAACTTTATTTCATTTATTTGTCATTTCAGTAGTTTTGCACAAAACTTCACACACTTTTAGAAAACGTGCACCTACATATTTGAATATCCAGTTCCTTGTGTAGAATGACGTCTCAACCAGAAGAGATAGTAAGGCAAGCTGAAGAGGTCTACCCAATATCTAACCCCTTAGATAATCCTCCGGAAAGAACTTCAACCACTCTGAATCAATGGGTTTTCAGTCAGTTATGCATTCAGTTCGGCATTGCTGAAGCGGACGCCTTGCTTCCTGGGGTTAATGACACTGCTGACAGGCCACCTCTTGGCTTTATTGCTGTTAACCGTCAGATGGGCTTGAGTGGAGCTATTCCTCCCTTCAACGATTTCTTCCAATGCTCCTTCTTCGATTAACCATCTCTCCTTTCCAGTTACACCCTAATGGCTATGCCATCTTGATAGGATTGTGTGAACTGTTCAGGAGGACGCTCGACCATCTCCCAAGCTTTGAAGAGATTTGCTACTTGTGTACATTTGCGAAGAACAAAGATCATCCTTCTATTACACTTGTGAGGAGCGCTAGAAATCGTAAATTGATTACCGATCTTCCTGAAAGCGCCCATGGGTTTTTGAACCAATTTTTCTTTGTTCGCTGCCCCCCTGGATTTTACGACATTTGGTGAGTAGGAAGTGAGATTTCTTATCTTCGATCTTTCCTTTTCCAAGCTTTTCAAAATTCTAGTTGTCAAGTGTTAACTTCATTCTTTACTTTTGCAGCAATTCCTCCTCCATCAAGAGATTCTAGCCATAAACAGACTTTTGATAGATTGAGTGTTGTAGCTGCTGAAGAGAGAAGTATCAAGTTTCTGCTGAAGGATGAGTTTTTACACCAATTCGGACTTTTGAACCCTTCTCGATCTATTCAACTCCATGATGCCCCCGGTTCTCAAGCAGAGATGTCAGATGCCCCAGTTTCCGCAAAGGAACTTGCACCGAAGGAACCTATTACAGAGGCCTAACTGATGAAATGTTTTGCTCGTATTGATGGTGCGGGGTCGTCTGGAAAGTTTACACTTCCCCCGGTTATCGAAGAAGAAGAATTTCCTCAACATTCCGGGAAGGCTGCTGATGAGGGAACTGAGAAAAAGAATTCCATTGGGCATGATGGTGATAACAATTTCGGAGGGCTGAGCGACCTAGTGGTGACTTCGCATGAGCTATTCAAAGATGATACCACTGCTTCTAAACCTGTTTCTCCAGCAGTCAAAGTGACATCCACCTTACGACCAACTTTGTCGACCCAAGAGTTGACGCCTATTGCAAAAGTCGACATTACTCCCAAGCCGAAGAGTGTTTTATAGCTCGACGCGTGCAGTCCGCACATCACACACGCACTTAGTTTTTTTGGCAATTATATGCACTTAGTTTCTTTACTTCAAAGATTTCTAAACTTGTCTCTTTTTCACTTTCAGGTTCTCTAATGGGACACAGTTGTTCGTACTACGATGACTTTCAACGCTATGGGAGGCATGATTCCTACGATCCCAAGCGTTATTTTCCTGCCCCCAGAGAAACCGATGAGGAGAGAGCTTCCAGAAAAGCTCGCGAGAGGCAGGCTTACAAGGAGCGATATGGAAGAAGAGATGAACGCCATGATTCTCCCCAAAGGGAAGATGACTCCCATAAAAGAAAGTCACTTGGCACGGGGAAGATTTTTGAAGCTGAAGGGTCCAGCAAGCGGGCCAAGTCTAGCGAAAAATCTTCATCTGAAATTTCCAAAGTGCCTGCTACTTCTATTTCTCTAGACATCCCTTCTAGTTCCCCTGCCCTCAAAAGAACTGAGATTCAAACAATCATTGATAGGCCTGCATATCAAGTTGAGAATGCCCCGCCTACACTCTAATGCTGGTTTCCAAACTGGTGTTTAAAAGGAGTACGCTTTGATTTGGACTTGGTGCCCATCGATAAACGGGCTATGTTAAGAAATCTTGATGCTGTCAGGCTTGACATCGAAAGAATGTCCGGGTGGCAAAAGCTAGTCGATGAGCTTCAACGAGTGAACCGCTAAAATCTCGAAGCTATGCTAACCATGGAGAGTGACAAGTCTGAATGGAAAAAAGTTCTCGACCAGCATGACATGGAGATGAAGAATATCACGACATATAATGAGAAACTCGAAGCTGAAGTAAGTTGAACGTGCTACTTCTTCCACCTCTTTTACTCAAAAGGAAGAGGTGCTTCAAAAGCAAGTTAGAGATGCCCATGCTAGTCAACGAGATGCTGAGGCTAGACTTCAGGCACGACAGAGACTTGTGGAAAGCTACCGCACTGATGTTACTGAGTTGCGGGAAAAGACTAGCTCTTAGGACATGGAGATTGAAATGTTAAAAGCTCAACTTTCTAAAGTTGAAAAAGAGCGCGACGAGGCCATTGCTGCAAAAATAGCAGCTGAACAGCCTCATGAGGAGATGAAGGCCAACGTCGTTTCTACTTTATTTGCGTTCTACATTCACAGTGTCCTGGGGCATGCCAGTCTCTCATTCTTGGGGCCAAAGTATGAAATTACCCTGGCGGAATTGTGGGAAGCAGCGGTCGAAATGCTTGGAGGCGCCGGCTATGCTGAGTCGGATCTTGAGGCGTATTATCTGGATGATTAAGTTCGAGCCACCCTTGCCAAAGGGAAAGAACAGCGCCCAAGCACGAGCCGAAGCGACGGAAGGAGTGCATTCAGGGAAGGCGCTTTTGACCGACCTGACTCGTCCTTCGGCTTCGGTTGACGTCGATATTACTGGCTCTAGCTCTCATTCTCTGCCTCCAGCCAAAGCCGAGACCGGAATTACAACCGTCCACACCGATTCCCAGTAAAACATTGAAGCCCAAGATTTCAAAATTGACGTGATAGATACCACTTCCCCAGGTAACTTCAACAATGATCTAGCTCAAGAGGACTACTTGTTCGCTTCAAATGAGCTTGATGAACTTTTTGATTATTACTTAAGCCTTGACGTGCCACTATCTCCTCTCTTTACGAGGTATACTGATTTTAACTTCTCTTCTACTGTAGTGAAAACACCAAGTGCTGCACAGACTTCTCCTCTTCCGGCTGTTCCGCCTCCATCTCTTCAAATTACTCCTCCTATTGCTTCTCAACCGGGGTCGCAAGAAGAACTAATATAAGCTCTTCAAGGCTTGGATTACCCGGCCGCTTCACAAGAGCAGAAGCCTGAGGAACTTGAAGATGGTGAAAGGACTCCGGAGAAATTTCATGATGACACAAAGCTGTCTGAACTTATCACTCCGGGCAACGAGTCTTCTTCAAGGAAGAAGGGGAAGCTCACAACTTCGAAGAAGAAAAAGAAAAGCACTTCTGCTAGTGAAGAGAAAACGGAAGTAGACCTAGTTGTACCTCTTTCTCCTTCTTCCCCGACTCGTTCAAGACGGCTCCCAAAGTTAACCATTAGGCCGGGCAAGGGCTCTAAAGGTGGCAGGAAGAAGAAATAACGAGTCTCGCTTTACCCTTGTTGTTTTGCTTTTTGCTTGTACATAAGGGCTTGTATTGACCGTAGATTGTGCGGGTACCGGCCCCCGCTTTTTGAAACCCGCACATGTATAAAATTTTCATATAGTATGGAATAAAATGATTCTTTTTACTTGTACAATCTTTTGACTGTATTTGTGAATGCATCTATTCCTTATTTTCGCACAAGTTTCTCCATTTTCATTGTGTGATATTGCAATAAGCTTGTGGTTTGTTGCTTGAGCATTGCTTTTATTAATGTACCTATATTGTATTGCCCCCATAACATGGCTTATTGCAACTTCTTTCACTTGGTAAGACTTTGGAGAACAATTCTTCTGTTTCGAGAAGACTTGTACTCTTAAGTTGGGGAACAACTCTTCCATTTAGAGAAGGCTTGCACTCTTACTTTAGAGAATAATTCTTCCATTTTGAGGAAATATTATTCTGCTCTAGTAGAGTGTGCGTTGTATTGGAGAAGTCTTCTCTCTTTTTTAGAGAAAATTTGTAAACTTCAACTTTCGAAGATGATCACTTTTTTGAGTATGGATTCTCTTACGTGGTGAAGTGGGTTTCCAAAGAAGGCTTTGAATTGGCACTCCAACTTCTGGGGAAGAATATTTTCGAGATGGGGAAATTGATCTTCCCTTGAGAGCTGCAGTGTGCCTCCGAAGAGGGCTTTTTTTTATGTGCCTCGTTGGAGGGCTTTTTTGTTTTGTTCGCTTGAAAGAGCTTTCTCGCAGTTAAATAGATCCAAGAGGCGGACGCAAGTTACTTAGTTGGATGTCCGTTTGCACAAACGATCGCAGCCAGTTAACAAGGGCCATGTGCTTCTATCTTGGGAAGGTGGCCCTCCGGTGGTTCCATCAACCTTGTTGGTTGAGAAAAGCATCTCTTCTTTGGATGTGCCTCCGAAGAGGGCTTGTGCCTCCGAAGAGGTCTTGTGCCTCTGAAGAGGTCTTGTGGTGGCTCGGGAGAGGTCTTCTGCCTCAGAAGAGGGCAGGTGTGCCTTTGGAGAAGGCTCGTGCCTCTGAAGAGGGCTTGTGGTGCCTCGGGAGAGGGCTTTTGCCTCCGAAGAGGTCATATGCCTCCGAAGAGGGCTTGTGCCTTTGAAGAGGTCTTTATTTGATTGCCTAGAATTTACTTTCTCACAGTTAAATTGATCCACGGGGCGGATGCAAGCTACTTAATTGGATGTTCGTTTGCACAAACGAGCACAACCAGTTAACAAGGGCCCTGTGCCTTCCACTTAGGAAGGTGCCCCTCCGGTGATTCCACCAAGCTTATTGGTTGAGAAGAGCACTTTCATTTTTCGGCGTGCCTCGTCAGAGGGCTTTATCCTTCAAAGAGTTGTGCCTCCGAAGAGGGCTTTGGATGGTTGGCTCGCTAGGAAGGTTGCGTCTCACGGTTAAGTGGATCCACGGGGCAGACGCAAGCTATCCCACCGGATGTTTGTTTGCACAAACGATCGCAATCAGTTAGCAAGGGCCTGGTGCCTTCGCTTTGGGAAGTGCCCCTCCGGTGGTTCTACCAACCTTTTTGTTGAGAGGCAAGACTCCTTTTTGGCCATTTTTTGTCTGCTCGCCCTTGTCTGCTCGTCATTTGCTCATCAGCGATTCCCGGTTATCATTTCCAAGCACATGTTCCTTTCTTTTGCAAGTAGTTCATTTAATCCAAAGAAGTGTACTTCATTATTAAGCGAGTCCACGGGGCAGACGCAAGCTATCTAACCGGATGTCCGTTTTCACAAACGATTGCGATCAGTTAGCAAGGGCTTGGAACCTCCACGTTAGGGAGGTGCCCCTCCGACGGAATCACTGACTGTTTGCATGAAGCACTTCTTACGTGGGATTTGAATCTGGAATTTTTGTGGCTTGACATTTATTTATTGAGTGATTTAGTGATCTCTTGGCCTTGTGATAGGTAAGCTTTGTTTTAATGGCTACAATATTAAATCGACATTTTAGCAATACATTTAAGGTATTTACACATCGAAATAAAACAGGCATTTTATAATAGTAGAGAACACAAGATTTATAGTGGTTCGGCCAAGTACTGGGCCTACATCCACTTTATAGTTCTTATTATTTATTTTTACTGATTTTACAATGGGTTACAATACAAGAATCATACATCCGTGATCATTTTACAAATTTAAGCAAAGCTTTTAAGTAAAATATGGCCGTAAGCGATTGTTGTTCCAAGCCCTTGGAATTGGATCTCCTTCGACGGTTGTCAGTTTGAAAGTGCCATCAAGAAGTTTTTTGCCTATGACATACGACCATTCCCAGTTTGGCGCAAACACTCATGTTGCTGTCATGAACCTTTTCAAGACTAGATCCCCAATTTCAAAGCTGCATTGGCGAAATTGGGAATTGAAGTGCCTGGCAATCCTTTGATGATGGGTTGCAATTCTGAGCTGAGCCTCTTCCCTTCTTTCATCAAGGAGTTCAAGTGCTTCAAGTTGCAGCTTTCCATTTTCAGCTTGGTTGAAATGAATTCTTCTGCGTGAAGGGACCTCTATTTCCACTGGAATCATTGCTTCTAATCCATATGCTAATGAGAATGGAGTGTGCCCAGTCGCAGTTTTGTGGGTAGTTCTGTATGCCCATAGTGTTAGTGGTAGCTTATCGACCCAACCACATTTTGCCTTTTCTAGCTAATTTTTTATGGTTTATTTGATAATTTTGTTTACCACTTCCACTTGCCCGTTTGGCTGAGGATGAGCCACTGCTGAGAAGCTTTCTTGGTTCTTGAATCGCTTGCAAAAGTCCAAGTCCTGGAACTCTTCGCTTCCGAATTGGGTACCATTGTCCGTGATTATCTTTTGAGGCACACCATACCTACAAATGATATTCTTAGTCACAAAGTTTATCATCTTTTTAGAGGTAATAGTAGCTAATGGTTCAGATTCAGCCATTTAGTGAAATAATCAACAGCAACAATAGCATATCTGATTCTGGACTTAGCGGTTGGCAAAGGACCGATGAGATCTATTCCCCAAATGGAAAATGGCAATGGGCTGACCATCAGTGTTAGCTCGGTGGACGGTGCTCTTGGCATTTTTGCAAATCTCTGGCATCTGTCACACTTTCGGGAGTAGCTAGCAGCATCTCGATTAATGTCTGACCAAAAATACCCATAGTGGAAAATTTTCTTTGCTCGAGTTTGACCTCCTGAATGATCCCCACACTCTTGAGGTTTTCCTTAACAATTTCTGACGCTCCTTTGAACTTTCTGGAAGGAAGCAGTTAAGTAGATATTCCCTGATCGGGGTCATCCACGATTCCTGCTCTTGAGCATAGCCATAATCCAGTCAATATCCATCTCGTCAGTACTTGGAGCTGACAAGACTTCCACAGGTACCAATCCCAATAATTGAGCTTCCCCAGAGCTTGAATACTTTGCGAGAGAATCTGCCTTCATGTTCTCTTCCCGGGTTATATGGCTTATTCTTTAATGATCAAAATCATTAAGAAGCTCCGAGGCCTTTGACAAGTAAGCAGGCATATTTCCTCCTTTAGTTTGAAACTCTTTCTTAACTTGGCACACAATAAGCTGGGAATCACTGAAGATCTTCAAGCCGGCAATAAGAGCATCATATTCTGCTTTATTATTTGTCGAAGGAAATTCCAATCTCAATGCGTAGCACAATGATCGCCCTTCGGGGGTTTCAAGCACGACCCCGGCTCAATAACAATAGTCGTTTCTTACGCCATCAACATATAATTTCCATCGAGTCGGGATGTCATTAGTAACTTCTTCCTCGCTGTCACCATTATCTGTGTATTCTGCAATGAAATCTACTAAATCTTGTCCGTTGACTGCTCTTCGGGGATGGTAAGTGATATCATATTGGCTGAGTTCAATATTCCACTTCAGAAGAACGTCCAAAGTCTTAGGGCGAAATAGGACTTGCTTTAGAGGCTGATCAGTGAGGATTTTGATAGGATAAGGTTGAAAATTGGCCTCAACTTTCTGGAAGCTATCAGTAGGCAATAGGCGAGCTTTTCCAGCTTTGAATAATTCATCTCTACCCCAGTGAATCTTTTGCCGATGTAACAGACCGGGCGCTGAACTTTTGCATCTTCCCGTACCAATGCTGCACCGAGAGCGTGAGATGAACAGCTAAATATATGAAAAGATCTTCACCATTGCCGGGCTTAGAAAGTATTGGAGGCGCTTCCATGTGAAAAATTAGTTCATCGAAAGCTTTCTGACATTCCGGAGTCCATTCAAAGTTTTTCTTTCCTTTCTTTAGAGCGTCAAAGAATGGAATGCATTTATCTGTGGCCTTGGAAATAAACCGACTCAAAGCGGCGACTTTCCCATTGAGGCTCTACAATTCCTTCTTTGTCCTAGGGGCTTTGACTTCTCTCAGAGCAGTAATTTGAGCAGGATTAGCTTCGATGCCCCTAGCACTCATAATGAAACCCAAGAATTTCCCGGACTCTACCCCGAATGAACATTTCAAAGGATTAAGCTTTATTCCATACTTTCGGAGGACCGCGGACATTTCCGCCAAGTGATCCATATGACCCACTGCCTTCTTTGATTTCAACAACATGTCATCAACATAAACTTCCATAGTCTTGCCAATCTGTGGCTTGAACATAGCATTAACAAATCTTTGGTAAGTTGCCCCCGCATTCTTCAGTCCGAAGGGCATGATTCTATTGCAGTAAAGACCAGCATCGGTGATGAAGCTCGTGTCCTCCTGATCTGGCTCATGCATCATGATTTGTTTATACCCGGAGTAAGCATCCATAAAAGACAACAATTCATGCCCGGCTGTTCCATCCATGAACTGATCAATCCTGGGTAACGGGAAGCAGTCTTTGGGGCAGGCTTTGTTTAAATCTGAAAAGTCGATGCATACTCTCCACTTTCCATTTTCTTTTTTAACCTGCACCGGATTAGAAACCCAATTTGGATAAGTGGACTCTCTGATGAAGCCATTCTCCATGAGCTGATCTACTTATTCTTTTAATGTTGCAAACCTTTCTGCACCCTGGACTTTTTTTTCTTTCTTCACGGGCGTAAATTTCGGATCAATATTCAGAGTATGTACTGTGATTTCTGGAGATATTCCACACATATCAGCATGACTCCAAGCGAATACATCTAGATTTTCTTTTAAGAATGATATCAATGTATTTTGAACCGTCACACTAAGTTGCGAACCCACATTCAGCATCTTGTTTGGATCTTTCAGGTCAACAAGTACTGGCACCGTTACTTCCACCGGAACCACTTTATTCTCCCATGTACTGGCTTTTCTGGGATCTATTTCTTTTCATGCACCACTATGCTCGCCAATGCAAGGTCTACCCTGTAATTGCTAAAAGGTTGGTTCTTTGATGCGGAGTGGAGCTGCCGCATCCTTTCCCATCTCTCTCTTCCTTGCTTCCCGCAACTCTATAAGATAACATTCTCGCCCAGCATTCTGATCCCCTTTAATAACACCGACACCATTATCTATGGGGAACTTTATAGCAAGGCACCATGGGGCGAGAATTGCCTTGAATGCTGCAAGAGTTGGCCGGGCCAGGAAGGCACTGTAAGCAGAAAATCCGTCAACAATCACAAAAGTCTGCTTTCGAACCACCTTTTTACGCCCACTCTCCAAGCACCACGAATAAGTCAATAGTCCCAATTGGCTGCTTTGGTTCCCCTGTAAACCCAACAATCTTCTGCGATGAAGCTTGAAATCATCCATAGGAATCTTCATTTGATCGAATGTCTTTTTTAAGAGGATATTGCAAGAGGCGCCGCAGTCAACAAGCACCCTTCTTACAATAGCAGGCCCGATACTTGTAGAGATGACCAAGGGATCCTTGGTGGGAGCTTCAACAGCCATAGAGTCCCTGGCCCTCAACAAAATGTCATCATTAAAAGTTCTTTACTGCTTCAAAGGTGCAGCGTCTTCCAACAAAAAAACATTTTCTTCCGCTGGGGCATATTTCATAGCACGAGAATATCTTTCCATCTCACCCCAGCTTCTGCCTGTTGGGTGAGGACCTGCCGTGATTACATTAATAACAGGCCTTTATGATTCATGCGCGGTAGTCCTCTCCCCTAAGCCAGATGGATGGGCAGGAAGTTGCTGGCCCTCAGTGAATGGAGTTGGGTATTCCTATTTCTCTTAACATATTGTTGCATCTTATTCTATCTCAGCAATTCTACAGTCGAACTCTTCAAATGGCGACATTCGTTAGTATCATGGCCAGGTTGATTATGAAATCGACAAAATCTCCCATTTCGAACAGCATTTTTCCCATGCTTCAACACAGGTGTTTTAGGATATTCAACGACATCTTTGGTAGCGAAAAAGATATTCTCCGGAGTATCAGTTAAAGGAGTGAAATCTGACTGTTTGAAGAAGCGAGGTTTCTTCACATCCTTTTGCTTCTTCCCACCGTTATTCTCCCTCTTCCGACCACCGGATTCCATTTTGGTAGGAGCAGCAATGTTATTCTCAACCTCCGTTAATACCATTTTTGCCAGCATAGGAAGGCTTTCCAAGCGCATGAACTCGTCAGCTTTCTTGTAGAATTTCTCAAGCGAATTTGGCTCCTTCATCTTAGCCATTTCCCAAACTCACTCGATTTGTCGATAGCCCTCATCAAGTGGGTCAAAATCATTTGTGGCTCTGCATTGTCGACTTCAGCCAAGTCTATGTTGAAGCGGTTTAAGAAAGATCTAATAGATTCTCCGGGATTCGGTTCCAGGCCGGACAGTGACTTTATGTCCTTCGCGTTTGAAGCATACAACCTGAATTGTTCTTTAAACTTCCAAGTTAAATCGGAGAACTGGTCTACAGATCGGACCGGTAGCTTTGTAAAACAGAGTAGAGCCACTCCTTTCGAGTATACCGGAAAGTACCGACATTTGATCTCAACTGATGCTCTGGCACCAGTCATATGCCAGTCATACTTATATAAGAATTGGTTAGGGTCGCTCGTTCCCGGATACGCCGGAATGGTGGGGGGAAAAAACTTCCTTGGAAATTCCGCCTTCAGAATTCTTTCGGTGAACGGAGTCTTGATTGGAGCGAACCCCTATTCATTTTCATCTTCTTCCCTTTGCATACTTTCTTTCATAATTTCTCGAGCCATTCCCGACAACCACTCCTCATCGTTCATAGGCCCCGCGGGACAGACGTCAGCTATTTTTTCGGAAGTGTGCCTAGATAAACGTTCGTGAAAAGTTGGCTGCGGCCTTGAACCTCCGGCTTGGGGAGGTGCCCCTTCGGCGGTGCCAGCTTCCCTTTGAGGAATACTCTTTCCTTGAGAATCATGAACATCTTCGGCAAAGGTTTCTTCATTGTTTTCCAGTTGACGGTTAACCCCAAGCAAAGCATTTAACCTATCCAACATTAAAGCGTTCCGGGCTTCCATTTGTTGATATAACCCAGACACTGTGGCATCCAACTTTGCCATTGTGACGCCAACACTAGGAGCCACTTCATTCGATGCGGGAGAAGTAGCAGTGTTGTCATAAGCACTTCCAGATCTAGCAGATTTACCTTTCCTTCTAGGAGCCATGTTCTCGGATAAACTTCTGGTTCTTAAAGAAAGTCTTTCAACAAATCTATGCAGAGCGATGATGAGAGCTTCCTGAGTTTGATTTTTTCAGTGAGAGCACGAAAAATCTTAACGCTAAAATTGGACGCTAACACCCCGGTGTAAGTAGTGAAAATGTGAAAGCACCACCCGTTGGTACGGGAACTAGAGATAAGCAGAAAATAACGGAGAAAAAGTAAAGAGACAACAGTTTTTATAGTGCTCCAGCTTAATGTCAAGCCTACGTCCACTTTAATCCTCTTTATTGCTGATTCGATTACAACTTTTACAATGATCCTTAATTACAACACAACTAAGACGAGTAGCTAGAACTTCAATGCAGAAGAGCTCTTCGAATTCATGTTGAATTTGCTAGATAACTTCCCAAAGTTCATTGAAGCGTCTACAGTGTTTGAAGTGTTGGATGAGCTAAGAAAACAATAAAGTGTCGACGTTCTAGAAATGATCCAAAAGTCCCCTTTTCAGTTGGAGCAGGCATGGTATTTATAGGGAGAACCTGAAGATAGGTCATAGGTCGTGAACGACCTAGGGATAGGTCGTAGGTCGTGAGTGACCTAGGGAGCACGGGTTATGGCTTATCACATTTGTGCTTGATTATCTTCTTTGGCTGGTAGGTCGTAGGTCGCAGGGGAAATAGGTCGTAGGTCGCAGGCGACCTAACAGGGATGGGTTAAGGTTTATGTTTGATCAACTACTTCGGTTGGTAGGTCGTAGCGACCTATGAGAGTGGGGAGCGACCTATATGGATCGACTTAGAAGAGGTAGCGACTTAAGGTTGGTAGTGACCTATATGGTGTGGCTTTGTTCTGTTTTAACTCGCTAGGTCGCTGGACCTTTTAGGTCATTAGGTCGTGGCTTTCCATTGAGTCATTGGATCGCTAACTCGTGAGTAGCTTAGGTCATTAACTCGTTGAGTAGCTTAGGTCGTTAACTCGTTGAGTAGCTTAGGTATCGCATCTATGTTAGCTAGCCTGGACATTTAGGTCGCTGATCCATGTAGATCGTTAGGTCGCTGGGTCATGAAAAAGTGGAGTTAACAACAGTATATGGAATCATTAAGCCACACTTGTCAAATCGTTTTGGTTAATTAAACTTTTTGATTCTTGGAATAATTCAAACCCGTTTCACATTTTACTTGGGAAAACATTTCTAAATCATTTATCTAAATCTCATATTGGAAAACATTATTTTAGGGCATCAGAGATTTTGTTTCGATCTGTTCCACCCCTCGTATAAGAAGAGAAACAGATGCTAGGTAAATTCAGGGCATTGTTTGCTCCATCTCGAACCTTAGTTACATACCTCGTTTTACCTTTCAAAGGCGGGACAAATGTACAAGTCGTTTCCGCATAGTCCTTTCATTTTTAGAAATGATTTATAAAACTTCGAAATCATTATTTAAAACATTTAATTATTATTTTAGAAACGATTTATAAAAGATATGAAAAAGCATGGTCAAGTTTAAAATCATATTTCACAAGTTATAAAATTCTGCGAAAAGTGCTCGAAAATGTGATGCAAATAGTGTGTGAAAGTTTCTTTGATTAAAACAACATTTTTACTTCACATATGTTCATTTTTTAACTCAAAACACTCTAAAACGCTTCAAACGATTTATAAGATTTATTTCATATTTTTAAACATTATATATATATATATATATAGAACATTTGCTATTTTTGGGCCAACGAACTGCCAAATCGCGATTTTATCGAAAACTTGATTTGCCCGTATTTAAACGAAATCTCGATCTTTTTTTGTTTGAAAATTATAGTCATAAGAGTTCGTAAAATTTCGCAAAGAAATCCGACTTTGATTTAACCTTATTGAAGGATTTAACTTTTAAGGTGCGAAATCATGAGCTACCATTACGCGACACATTTATTTTTGGCTCCAAATTCATTATTTGACAAAACTTCTCCAAATTGAATTTTAATGTTTATAAAACATTTACAAACCGTTTTCGAACATTTAAGCCAATATTTTCCATATTTATTCTCTTTTTCGCTTTTATGTCATCTCCTAATATTAGATTTTGTTATGATATTTCTTTTCAACCCTTTTATATTTTCGAAAGAATTAAGGGGCTAAATAACTTCATATAGACATCCACATGGATTTATTTTTCATCAATTACTGTTAATTACTCAAGTATTTTTATTTTGATTTCTCATAATTCATCACAACCATTTTATCAACCATATAACAACATCCATATAATCACCAAGTTATCAACCAAGCATTCACTATAAGAAAACTGATTTTTTGTAGCGCCCAAAAACCGCCTCTAAGTATTTTCAGTGGCGTTTCGATAATCGTTACGAAAAAACATGCCACTAAAAATCCTCGAGTATTAGTTGCACTTTTGTAAACGCTACCATTTTTTTTTTGATAGCGTTTTTATAACGCCATAGAATTCCTTTTTTGTAGCGCCTATTTGCCGCCACCGAAAAGGTTTTCTCATCCATGATACTTTTTAATGGCGTTATCTAAATTTTTTGTAGCGCCTGTTTAACGCCACCGAAAGGGTTTTCTCCTCCACGTTACCTTTTCATGGCGTTATATACATTTTTTGTAGCGCTTAATAAACGCCAGCATAAGTGTGCTTGAGTTTTAATCACTATTTTATAGCGCTTAATAAACGCCAGCATAAGTGTACTTGAGTTTTTAATCACTCTTTTGTAGCGAAATTTTAACGCTACCAAAATAAATAATATCCAGTAGCGTATGTTTCCCTCCACCTGCTACTCCAGATTTACCATTGATCTAGCATGCGATTATATAATAACAGAATACGCAAGCACATACACTTTTGAACACAATATATTAAACAACTACAAAATACGTATACACATTGAAGATCCACAAGATACATAGACATTCATACATCCACATACATAGGTGTCGACAAAAGCTACCCGTACACATACACAACCAAACTACCATAAGTGTTATAACCAAACTACCATAAGTGTCATAACCGTACATATACATCTGAAGTAAACGTCTGAAATAACCAAAGTACCGAGCAAAACCTGAACCACCATAAAAACCTGAACTACCTGTCATTGCTGATGTCTTCAAAACCTGAACTACCTGTAAACAAAGAACGGAACAAAAGAGTGAGAAAACAAAACCTAAACTTAAAACTGCATCACTAACGTTCCACCACAATCCATACATAACTCCTCACCATCAATTATACTAAAGTAATATCTGAATAAATATACAGACATATGTATTTTAAAAATATAAATTACTAAAACTTGCATAGATAAATAGGGATGTACCTACGCATAAAAGAAATGAAATCAATTCTACAAAATGGACAAGATATGATATAGTAAGAGTATTGTAACAGTGTAACGGTCCATTAAACAAGTCTAAAACACCAAAAAGCACAATAATACACCCCATGCACGTGAGATACACAACAAAAAAACTGAAACTCAAATATATGAAGACAACACACAAACACACACAACATCCATTCAATATAAACACAACAGTTCTTACAATACATAACACTATATATATAGACACACAGACACAAATGCACTCACGCATAAACATATAGCATTTGAATGCACACACACAACACGATGCAGAACACACATTGCTTAATCATGGTTACATGGCCTTCAATGATAGTTAACCGCTTAAGACAAGGTTTGTATATATAAAAAATTAATTAGTGAATAATATGGCACATCCAACACTTCTAGTTATAACTAGGAATTTACTTGCTATAAGTTTCTCGCTATTTATGCTAATGTACCGTAATAAAATTATTCGTGCTAGATACTGTGTTAAAATTATCATCTGTTTACTCAGTAGTACGATATTGAGTAAACAGATGATAATTTGAACACGAACACACTCACACACACACAGTTGGGTAAGCACACATCGTCATAAACACACTAGCGCATATATACAAAATCGCGCACGCACCTACAGGTTACCACATACAAATTAATCAACACACACGCTCATATGTACACACAAAAACACAGATCGTACGTAAGAACACATATACTCCAGGCAACACACACCTATATGCACACCAATACAAAACACTAAAAAACATACATACTCTCTTCATGCACATAGAAATTCAAGGCAGTAGCAACACATATACCTAGCAGGCTAGCATGCACACACTCTCAAACACCATAGTACTTGGGAAAACACAAAACAAAAGTAGCTTGCCATAGGTTTGTGAGTGGTAACACTCACCTGTAAATCACGTTCCACTATCTCCTCCCACTGTTTTTCTTATCTTAGATTACGCACGTGACACAGGGCCCAAAACCTAGTAATGCGATAGATGGACTTGTGACAGAAAAGCCTAAGAGGGTCTTAATGAACATGCTCGAATATCAGAATTTATAATAATTTCTTGGATTTTATTTTTAATTTAGAAAATGACAATAATAGGTTTTAATTAATTCCAGAAGAAGAATGAGTGAATCCTGTTAAAGTGAATATGCGTGAGATATTTTATATGATAGAGAAAGTTCTTAAGTAGATACGATATTGCATCACTAACATTCCACCACAATCCATACATAACTCCTCATCAATCACAATCATTCAATCACAATTCGAATATAACACCCCTACTTATGTACTTTGATCAGTTTACCAAAAATCTATCTGCACTTTAGCTGCTAGCATTCCTAATGTATATATAAAAAAAATTTATATACCTTTCATTTTGACTAAATAATGATTTCTTCCATTGGCCAAGCTATGGGAACGCCAAAGCAATCATCCATGCACGTCAGACCCGATGTTGGTCTCCATATCTCTACATCTGGAACTATCACCAGTTCAATCCAAACTTTTACAGCATTACGTCCCAGTGGACGACAATGGACCATCGTTATTGGATCAGTTGATGCAATACTTCCTTCCGCCACTACGTCTGCTCCACCCAAATCGATCAACTGGCATTTGGCATCCTTTTGCATGGTTGCAATTAGCTGAAAGAAATGAGATTATTATGCACAACGTATACATGCACAATAAATAAACTTTCATACACAGTTAACTTCTTCAAATTTGAAAATTAATACTTACATTTTGCGATTTATTCATGACCATATGTGCGGATTTCATGGGAGAATTCACAACATTTTCAGTATCATCACGAATCTCATCTAGTTTTTCTTAATCAGCTTCTACTTTTGAACTTGGCCATGCTATTTTCATACCAACTGCATCTCCAATGCACGACATATCAGATGTGGGTCGCCACAAATAAGCATCTTTATTTACTACTTTGTCCACCCAAATCACAACAGCAGACGGACCGAGTGGAATACCATTAACAGTATATTTTGGATCAGTGGCATGGATTCTTCATTCGGCAATTACACCTTCACCCTCAATCCAACCGTAAATCTTGCAAGTGTCTTCGATGATGCTGGTACTCTAAAAATGAGAAGTGAAATTCAAGACTTTAGTATGCTATACAAAAACAAAGAATATGTGTTAAATTTTTGTTCAGATGGGGGGTGTGCTCGCTGCATTTTAGACATCAATAAGCTCGCAGCATATTACACTAATATACTTAACGTGAAAAAAATTACCGTACTGGCTGCACTACAGTTCAACCGTGTTCGCAGCGAGACCTTGATGCAAACTGATGGCCAAGCAACTACCTTATTCTTAGCGTCTGTTAAGACTGCCATTTCAGGTGTAGACCTCCATAAATAAGTATCTGCTTTATCCACTGAATATATAACAACGCTCCCGGCATTTGGTCCCAGACGAATGCCATTGACAACGTCATCTGGGTCCATGGACAACAGCCTCCCATGGGCAACAACTCCAGAGGTTCCATCCCAATTCAACAGCAAACATACTTCGTCGTCGCTCTACAATTAATCAACCGAAAATTAAATCAATTACTGGATTAAAAAATTAAAATATAAATTTCATTTATTAAGTAATATAAATATTATTTTTACCGAATCAGGTGAGTTCCTTCTCGAACTTTCTTTACCCTGCAGCAAAGCACGAATATAAATTAATATTTTACGAATATAAATTAATTTCCAAAAATTTACCTTCTGGTCCATCAGAGTCTGCATCATTCCCTTCAATTCTGCTATTTCCTCTCGACACCGAGATACTTGTTTATCTTTGGACTGGGCCAAAGCTAGCTTGGTTAAAGTGCAACCCCTACCTAATGCCCTTAACCGTCCCGGTTTATCTTGTCCCAGTACATGTACAAGAGCATCTTTTCCAATATCAGTCTGTGACGAGCCGGATTGGGATATCCTACCATATTTTTTGAACTCCACCTATATAAATAAATACACATAGATAATGTACAATGGTAAAAATATCATAGTTTCAAAAAAAATATCAATAAAATTAAAAACAATTTTACAATAGTATTCCTAGCTTCCATGTTCACTGGTTCACCAGTTTTTTTAATATGAGATCTAATCCACACATCAGCTCTACTTATGCACGATGGATCTGCACTTTCTTTTTTCTAAAAATAGAATAACATTAAATTAATAAACTAACAGGTATAAAATAATGTTAAATAATGCTATAGTTAATTAACTTACCATGTCTTCGGTCTTTCTAGCCATTCCCCTACGACCGGTTGTATGCGGAATTTGTGTGTACCTAAGGGCTGAATATTTCTCACTTTTTTTGCTGAAAATGTTGAAAGATGCTAGAATTATCCCTTTCCATGAGCGAATTATCGCTTTTCTTGCCTTCTTCGCCACGAACCCTCTCGATGCTACTGGCAATAAATGTTGCATTAATACATGGTAATCATGTGACTTCAATCCACTAATTTTGCAACCCGACAACGAAATCCGATTTTTTAAATTTGAACAGTAGTCATCCGGTCCTTTGAAATCATACAGTCTTTTGCAAAATATTTTTCTCTCGGATTTTGACAAAATATATGGAGCCGGTGGAAGATATGTTTTATTCCCACGAGGTTGTGTATGAAGCTCACTTCGAATTCCCCAATCCTCTAAATCCTTTCTACAGCTGGTTCCATCTTTGGATTTATTTCCATGCAACATTGTGCCCAATAGGCTTTCACCAATGTTCTTCTCCACAGGCATCACATCTAAATTGTGACGTAATGGAAGTTCCTATGAAAACCAAAACAATAATGCATTATTGTTTTTTTCTTGTATTAAAACAATGAAAAATAAATAAATTAACCACTAACCTCCCAATAAGGCAAATCAAAGAAAATTAATCGTTTTTTCCACCTTGATAGCTCTACTTCTGTAGAACTGTTAGTATCATCATATTCATCTTCTTTATCATAGACATACTTTCTCTTCTTACTTTTCTCCTCTATTCCTTTTCCAAAATCATTTGGATAATCCTTCAATAATGCATAGATGTTTCTCCCAGAAAGCATTCTAGGAGCACCATCTGTCTCTACGGTATTATCAAACAATGCCTTTTGTTTCCTCCGTGAATCTGAAGGAGGTAGAAATCTTCTATGACCCACGTAGGCGAACTTTCGACTATGTTTCAACCAACGAGAATGGGTGTTGACACCACATAATGGGCAAGCTTTTTGCCCTTTCACACGACAACCAGCAAGATTTCCATAAGCCGGAAAATCATTAATTGTCCATAACAAAATTGCATTCAGTTTAAATAAAGTTTTACTAAATGCATCATAAGCAGTAACTCCATTAGACCACAAGTGATGCAAGTCTTCCACCAAAGGAGCCAAATATACATCAATATCATTCTCGGGTTGCTTCGGGCCTGGAATAAGTAAAGTTAACATAATATTTTCTTTCTTCATACACAACATAGGCGAGAGATTGTATGTCACAAGCATTACTGGCCAACAACTATATTTCGAACTCAACATGGAAAATGGATTGAATCCATCTATAGCAAGACCGAGCCTAAGATTGCGTGGATCAGATGAAAAAGATTTATACTTTTCATCCACCATTTTCCATGTCATAGAATCCACGGGATGAGGCATTTTTCCATCGTTACTTTTATTATTAAAATGCCATCTTAATTCTTCAGCCATCTTTTGAGATCTATACATTCGTCTAAACCTCGGAATAATTGGGAAATATCTCAATACTTTAACTGGAACACCTTGTATAACCTCTTCAATATCTTGATTTTTCTTCCATCTCGAGGAACCACATTTTGGACAACTTTCTAAATTTTTGTATTCTTTTCTGAAAAGGCAACAATCATTCTCACAAGCATGTATCTTTTCAAAACCCATGTCGAATGCTTTAAGAAATTTCTTGACTTCATATAAGGTTTTGGGAAGCACGTTATCCTACGGCAGAAATAGATGTTGCACAGTTAAAAGCTTATCAAAACCACTATCGGACAAGCCAGTCTCGCATTTAAGATTATACAAGACGGTGATGGCAGATAATTTTGTGTGATCTGTGCAACCAGGATATAATGGAGTTTCTGCATCTTCTAAGTTCTTGACTAACTCATCCTCTTTTCTTCGAGAATCAACATCATCTTTATCATCATCAAAAAAATCTTGATCCAAAAAATCTTCATCTTTATAGTTAATCATCTTGAATAGTTCATATACGTCAAACGTATTTGTTTTATTCTCTACATTTATCTCTTCACTGTGGTTAAACCATACACCGTCAATGTATTTAGGATCCATTCCTTTTATAATTAAATGTTCAACGATGATTTGGTCATCATGACGACTAAGATTCCGACAATCCTTGCAAGGGCATAAAAAAAATTCTACACTTCTTACATTCCTCTTTGCAGCATGCACGAAATTCTTTGCTCCTTGTCGGTATTCTATACTAGTTCTATGAAAAAAGTAAAAAACAAAAAAGTGAGCTTTAGTATTAGATTATATGTTCTAATTCTCAAAATACATATTAAGTTAATCATGGTTTTAGCACCTGTTTAAAAAAACCCAGCCTTTTTCCATTATCGACATTTGAAGGCAAATAAGTTTCCAATCTTTGACGTATAAATTGGTTATCTGTTGTAATCAAAAAAATAACTAGACGTTGAAGTACAAATACTTGTAGCACTACTGCATATAACCATGGTGGTTTAGTAGACAAAGGCAGAGAATACTTTTCCAAAAATATAAATTTTACACTTATATTTTGCATTTAACCTCAGATTTACATGTATTTATAATTAATCCATGCATAACACCACACTCCTACCCACACATAACTGACCAAGTCACAACCCTCCAAACTGCTGCATAACGGTTACAGCTATCTGCCCCTCCTTTGTCAATCCATCCACAAACGCTCCACTTCAACAAACAACATTCCAGTCACTCCACTTCAACAAAACTTTTGCAAATCTCTGCACTTCACCATTACACACAGACCACTGACCAAACTTCCTCCCACCTATCACTAACAAATGCCGGTGCATTTCCGCTGCCACACATTGCTGCAACTTTCAAAAAACGCAGCAACCTCTCATCACCATACTACTCAATCCTCCTAGTTTACCACTTCTCACAACATTGTTTAATTTAACCACTTCCATAAATATACTTCAACACTGCAATCACTCCCCCACTCCACTGTTAAACAATTCATTTACTCCTCACAACAACACAGTTTCATACCAGCCTATAACAATACCCACTTTCATCTCATACACACCACATTCATTCATATCACCAAAGACAATATCCACTTGCCTACACTCCTGTAGCCTGCTTCAATAACCATTCTACAACCTACTGACTACTGCACTGATACAACCAACTGCACCATATTCACACACTACAACAGTGACCACTCCAACTAAAAACCCCAAGCAACCACAGACCATCCTCCTTCCCATTTCTCCAACCTGCAACCTGTTCGCAACCGCACTTCATACTACAACTCAACAAAACATCAACAACCCAGCCTCCGCAGCAAACTACCATAGACTCACGCAACATTCATCAACTTGCCCTCTGACATTCTAGCACTCCTTATGAACACATACTCACATCCTTCCCCCACCCTCGCCCCCTCTTACCAAACCAACCGTCAACTTCACTGCCTCCTCTTCACTGCCTCACATCCACACAACTGACATATTTCCAGTGCCTGCCACTCCAGAAAAGACTATTTATGCTCCAACATTTGCCACTCTCAACCATCCAGCCAGCCAATACACAATCGCAAACAAAACCGCGACCTCCATCAATGCTACTTGAACCCACCAAATTCCCGAAACACGCAACCTCAACCTCCTCTCAGCAAGCAACCATTGATTCACTGAACCACTTCAACAGAACATTCATGCACTCAAAGAAATCAAAGCAGATATCCCAATCGATCATTGCAATTAGGGTTAAATCAACCATTTCAGTAATAGTTTAGGAAAAAATACGAAAATAAGATGCATTCAAATTCATATAAAAGCCAAATAGAATCACAAAGTCGATTTAACAGATTCATACCTAAATGTACCTAATCGATTTAAAAGATTCATACCTAATTATACCTAGATCTGCTGGCTGCCGCGACTCGATGTTGAGTAAGGGGGAAACGACGGAGTTGACGATGATACTTGAGTGCGATGAAAATTTAACACGATTAAAAGGGGAATTTTTTTCTAAAGAAGAAAGCAAATTAGGGACAAGAATTTTGTTAAGTACGAGAGTAAAATGATAGGTTACGTTTATTTAGTTCGCGCGAACTCTTTTTTTTAGAAGCGGGAATCGTGAATTGTTTTTTGCCACGTTTATATTATTTGGTAATCTATTTTTTGTTGCATTTACAATAAAACACCACCGATTTTTGCAACTATAAATGGTTTTTCTTGTAGTGATTATAATTTATAGTTTAAACATTCATATAATTATTTTCTAAATATAAGTAAATCGAGTACTTACTTATGGCTCCACTTCCCTAATCTTTTCCGTAGTTTGACAAATTGATTCTGTCATCACTTTGGCAGCACCCTTTCTTCTTTTCCTTGCTATGGAGCTCCCCAGCATCCATCCTTTCTCCTAAATGGGCTCGGCGTCCACCTAGAATAGGTGATGGAATTCTTTCTTGATGGTGATGGTGATTGCCATGGGTTATGTTGAGGAGGAAGAGGTATTTTGCTTTGAACTGAAGGTGTAATACTATAGTGTGTGTGTCTATATATATATATATATATATATATATATATATAATTTTATTATTATTTCTTTATAATTTTTCTAAGGTGGAAGCCATTAAAGAAGAATTCTAAGTGCATTACGAAGAAGGAGGAAGGAGAAGCGAATGGTGTGCAAGAACGTGTGAATGTAGGTGGCTGTTTATAGGAAAAGGAGTTTACAAAATATCTTTAGGTAAAAAGACTGATGTACCCTTTCCTTAACCATTAAGTAAACTTCATTTTTTCAACCCTTAATATCATCTTTCACTACACAATTTTATGTCTTAGTCACTTAAGAAATTAAAATAAAATAATGATTTTGTTGCATTTGGATGTGATAGATTTAATGTTTGCTTTTCTGACTTTTGTTAATTACCTTACTTACTTTTACTAATGATATTCTAGATTTTCTAATAATCCTTAAAAAAGGTAAAAAAAAATTGTTATTAAAATGTGCAATATATATGTTAAAACATGCTAAAGAAGGTGCAACAACATTGCGATAACTTATGTTGAACAAAACATTGATTTTCGACAAAATGTTTTACGGTAACATTTTGACATTTTGGTAAACCTTATAGATTTGTAAAAAACTTTAAAATAAGTTATCATTTTTAAATAACTTAAAAAGGTTTATTTTATTTATAAATAATAATATTAACATTGAAATAAAAAATATGATGTCAATCTGCTGAAATGTGATAAATTTTGTAAATATTTATAAAACAAGTTTATAATTAATGGAACCATTATAAATCAAATTAATATCATTATATAACCATTTTATGAGGAATTATTTATTGTGAACAAAAATTATTCGAATGTGTATTAAATTTTATCGATAACCGGCTTTTGTCAATTTTACGAAAAAACTTCAAAAATCTCTACTTAATTATAAAAAAATAAGCTTATCACAGTCACATAAAACATGATTATTGAGTTTGAAAATTATATATTTGAATATTTAAAATTAATTGAATATTCCATTTAAAAGTTGTAAAATTATGGATCGTTAGAATTAATAAATGTGCTCTCGTATATATAATACTCTCAAACTCGTTCTAAGGTGTGGCTTACCCTATCTCTATTAAGCCAAATCATAACAAAGCCAAGGTTCTCACTTAAATTTTCGCTCTGATACCAAATGCAAAGATTTAGGATTTTCGATCATCGACAATGGGTACACCCCCACAGTAGCTCTTAGTTTTATCTCTCATTCGCTTTTACGGGCCAGCCTCTCGACTAGCCAATCTGCCAACCAATGCAAACGACATGTATGGGTAAGAGTCATTCATTTGCTACCTAACAAGAAGTGAGAACCCCTATCAAGCTTCACCATCTGTTCCTGAGCAGTTGGGTTTTGAAAATATCCTGATGGGAGCAACTCTACATAACTTGGCCTCCAAAAACACGCACTTTGGTTTAGTCGTTTTCGATAAAGGATAACAAACCTCAAAGAGTAGCAAATTGTTTTTATGGTGATGTATGCCATAAAGAAAGCTGAATCTGATAATTAATAAATACACTATCGGGGATAATAAAAAATGATCACATATGAAAATTAAATGTCATATATTTACCACTACTCGTTGGTTCCAAATAAGTGTTATCTCTTGCTTGAAGATGAAGCAAGGCACGTTGAGATAGTATACCTCTAGGCATCACCTTGACAATATTTTTAACCTTCGAGATAGAAACTGGCCCAAGCCCCAATGTTTAGGGTTAAAAGTATGACTAGATCTTTTCCATATAAGTGATATCGATTACAGAACTACTTTTCCATCATCGAAATCGAGCTTTAACTTCTAAAACATAACATATGCTTGATTTCTATAGTAATATATAGGTAAAACACTTTTAGAGATACTATTAAAAAAGTTGTTTTAAAAGAAAAGTTTTATGATACTAGTTTTTGAAAAAAATTCAGAAAAACAAATGTTGTTAAAATGTTCATCACTATAATCCCAAATAATTTACACTTAGCTTTACTTATAATTAATTCCTTTTAAAGGATTTTTTTCTCATTTATAAACCATTATTAATAAAATTAAAATAATATTTATTATCCGGAAAGAAGACAAATCAATTTAAATACCTTTATAAATTAAAATAATATTAATTATCTCAAAGGACAATTAATCGCATTTAAAAATACAAATCATCTATTTTAAATTAAATATTTGCTTTTTCCAACCATTTTTATATCATTAGTAAATTAACTATAAAACCATTACTTACTCAGTTTATTAACTTTAAAAACATTAAATAATTTAATTAACTTTAAAAGCTTTTATCGTATTAGTTATCGTACTTTAATCAATTTTATTAAATCAATAAATTAACTTTAAATATCATTAATTACAAAAATTAATTAAGTAAATTAATCACTAGTTAAAATGAATCTTTCATCTCCAACATCATTAATTAAAATGATTAAATAAATTTAAATGTTATTAATCAAACAATTAATTGAGTTCAAATAATCGTTAATAATTGGATTAATTAAATTCAAATCTCATTAGTTAAATGATTAATTAAAACATCATTCATTATAATGGTTTATTTATCTATATAACATCATTAGTTAGAATGATTTAGCTGAATTCCAAAGATCATTGGTTAAAACAAGTAGTTAAATTTAAAACAGCCACTGATTAAATGATTAACTAAATCTGAATATCTTCATTTAAAATGACTAGTTACTTTTAAATATCATTAATTACAATGGTTATTAATTTCCATTATCATTAATTAAAATAATTAATTAAGTCCAAGTAATCATTTGTTAAAATGTCAAATCAAATCCTATCTCATTTAAAACAAAGACAGACAAATTTTATACATAATTTATTAAATTGGTTAATCAATTTAATAATCATTTAAAATGATTAATTAATTTGAAATATTATTAATCAAAATAATTAATGAATGTTTAGCATTCTGTTTGGCGAAAACACAAGCTCAAGTTCAAAAAAAACATATGACCGGGTTTTTGGCGATGAATTATTGAATGACGATATAACGAAACTGCTATAATGCCACTAACAAGTTAAACCAAATATCAAAAATTATTTTCAATTTACCATTAATATAACAGCATAAGAATGTAAATAAACAATTATTGGCAAGAAATCTCTCAAGGTCTCTCTACAGATATTCCCTGCAAAACAAGGCTTATGGATAATACATACTTACGTATATATTTATATATAATCATATGGTTTCACAACGATCACATTAATATGTCATCGATTTTCCAAACGAAATTCAACTAAACAAACATTCAAATAATATAACTAACACCCAAGTAATCAATAAATTTTTATAAAATCATTGATATGATATAATATAATTGAATGCGAGTTAAACTCACACTAATTTTTTTTCCACCGAAACATTCTAATTAGGAGTAAAACTGAATGGCCATTCGATTTTAGCATAAACTCCAACAAACTCCAAATTTAGCCAAACCAATTTCAATGCGTAGGTGAGGCCCAAACGAGTGCAATGCAATGAACCGCATCCGAGTCCGATCTCATATGCAAAAGATATTCGATTTATTAGTTACAGCATTATTAAATTAAATTTAAATACTAATTATAAAAAATCTACGTCATCACCCTGAAGCTATTTCTTCCCGAACCTTACTGACGTGCATAGCAATGCATGAAACCCAAATAGACATGCACGGAGATGAGGTGACATGGATCTACGCTCCACTAAACTCGAATCCAACTTCGCCTTTAAGCTCCTCTTGATGAACTCCACTTGCAACACAACCAACGACATGCCAAAACTCCGCCTGAATCAAAGCCTAGACCAAGCCCTAGTTTACTGCCGAAATTTCGTCTAGCCAAATCAGTGACGCACTAGACCAAAATGATATGGGATCGAAGCGTATGGCCAAACGAATGTAGATATATTTTTTCACAATTTTTAGATAAGTATACTACCATAATTTGATTTCTGAATTCTTGGTTTTTAAACAGGATCTCTTTTTTGTTTATGGTAAGGATTATAAAAGGGAGATGAGGGTATGGGCCTACACACAAGGGTATGGGCACGGGTATGGTCTGAAATGCGGGGGTATGGCCAGTATATGGTATATGTATGTGTATTAATTTTAAAATATTCATCCTTAAATGTTCGAAAATCACGAACTACAAACGAGATGTACCACTTAGTATTCTATATGCTATACCCCTATTCTGAATGCAATGGAACTAGTCGAGGCTAAATCCGATTATATATAGGAGATAGCATTTCAAACCCAATTTTAGTATAAATTTCTGAAATTAATTTTAGTATAAATTTGACGACATATTATAATTCACCATTGTGGATCCAATTAAACTGGTTTCGCTGAAATGCGAGATAATGCCCCAGAATGACAATTTCATAGATATAAATATTGTTTTATATTTTCGATCCAATTATCGATATTCATCGGACCTATTTTGTAAATAAATTTTCCAAATTGAATATTATTTACTAGTTACAATGAGCTTAACAATATTATAAAATCAATTTAATTAATGATTTAATTTAAAATTCAAATATCTAAACATTCCCTATATTTGAATTATAAGCTTTTAAATTCGAAAAATCCAATTATTTAAATATTTAAAATTAATTAAACATTTAAAATTAAATGACTAGAATTTTGGGTTATTACAATATAACTCATTTTATAGGTGTTTATCCTTGTTCAGATTTTAATAATGACATCTTTTATTGGAACAACAAACAACAAACGTTCAAAATCAAATATTATCATTCACTACCATTCAAAACTACCATATAGAACTGTAATAATTTCTAGAAAATTATTATTTTACACATAATGTACTATTTTGGTAAAATTATTTCATATAACAATTCCCAAAACAATACTATGTCGGTTTGCCTTGTTTAAGCATTTAGAAACTCCTATCGATATCGCAGTTTCCACGTACCAACCAAAATTCATAAGCTACTCAACAGTTAAATTAGCACAACATAAAGTATTTTTATTTCACTAGCAAATAAGTGCCTATAAGACACTCAAAACTCATAATAAGGCTTTTCATTACCTTATCTATGTAAGGGCCCAAAATTTAGTCACCTCAAAATATAACATCTAAAGTGGTTTTAAATATAAATTATATAACATATGATAATTCAAACAATATTAGATAGGATTTGGAAATAGAAATATACATAAAAATAGCAACATTTGCTTTTATCAACAAAAATGATAAAATCCAAATTTCAAAAAAGTAAGTTCAAATGGTTTATTAAATTATTTTAATTAATTTATGAGTGTTTATATTTTTAATTAACATTAAAAAATTTATTTTTAAATTTTGTTTACATAGATAAATTGTTTAACTAAAACATCAAAATATGATAGTAGAACATTTTATCAAAAATCAACATTGTCGATTTAAAGTTGACGCAACGTTGTTGCACCTTTTTTTTGATATTCATGTACTTATACAAATGTAGTAAGTATAAATTAAGTTGCTAATTAGGTTTACTTTTTTTAAAACACAATTAGGAAATTCTAGAATATAATTAGGAAAAGTAAACCAATAAAGACAAAACGTGTCATTTCAAAAGTAAACAAAATCATTATATTCTTTCCTTACTTCTTAAGTAAAAGTGACTTAAAGTTGTGATGTGAAACAAGATGTTAAGGCCAAACCTCACTACCCTTTCCACCTCCACCTCCAAATGTCAAAGTCGAACCTCACTACCCCTTCCATGAGCAAGCCAAGCCATTTCGAAGATTTTAAAGTGAGCGTTTATGAGCATTCGACATTCGTTGGCAAGTTAGGAATGCGTTAAAGTTAGTTCATTTGCAACTTATATGTATATATTTGGTTTTGATGTTGTTTGTTTGGATGTTTGGTTATGATATTAATTCCCAAATGTTTTTTTTTTGCATGAAAATATTGAATCAAGTCACGATACACATGACATTGATTCACATGGAAAACACGTTCCAAAATATACTGAAAAGTGATGTGAAATCATTTTATAACTTTTAAAATGATTAAAAATGGTTTATAATTGTTTTATAAACATATAAACTTGTTTTAACAAAGTTTGAATGAAAAACTTGAAATATGTCAAAACTAGGCGCGTCGCGCAAAGGTTATTCGCGACTCCATGCCAAAAACTTTAAATAAGTATACGGAGTGGAATTTATCTCGGAATTCTTAAAGATAAGAATTTTCTGAACTATTATATCCATATCTTTCAAACAAAGAAAGAAAACAAAGATTTTACTAATTAGACTTTAAATTATGTCCAGAACAAATTTCCAAAAAAATCGCGCTTTTGTAGTAAAGTGACCAAAGTTTAAAATTAATATTTTAAATATGAAATAAATCCTAAAATTGTTTTAAAATGTTTTAAAAGTGATTTAAGTTGAAAAGATGGTTTTCGAATGATTTAAAGTCATTTTGAAGGATACAACTTTTAAAGCATTTTTTGTAACACTTTTTAAAATGCCTTTTCGCAACGCTTTCGACAACTTTAAAATAAACTTTGAAACTTAACAGTTCTTCCCCAAATTATTTGTAAATGTTTTATGTAAATAATAAAGTATTTTAAAAGAAATTCAAAAAATTTCAAGTTATTTTAAAGGTGGTTGAACAAATAATTAAGCGATTTAAAATTAGAAAATGAGTATGCAGAAACGACTAGTGCATTTGTCCCACCTATGAGAGATAAATGGTAAAACAAGGTCTGTAACTAATGTTAGGAATGGAGAACCAAGTGCACTGAACTTACGATGTCCTTCGCTTTATCTTTTAGACGAGGGGTGGCATAGATCGAAGGAAAAGCCCGGATGCTCAACATGGATTTTGTAGAAATGATCTTCTTATACTCGTTACTAAAATCCAAAGAGAGAACTCGTCCAATACATGGAATTTAAAAGGTGATCTCACCATTATTCCACCCATAGCACTTGTTGAATACGGAAGTTGATATTGAGTATAAGCAGAGTGATTTCGATGATCCTATTTTCTCAAAAGACACTCTTTAAAAATTATTAGAGGTTTAATGATTCCGTATTTAAAGAAGAAGATTTTAAAGACACAATGTCTTGAAGATATTTTTGATAAAGAGAAATGAATGAGTTGAAAAACAATCATCTAATCACAACATTTTTATCGATGATTGGATTTCGAAGTAACTATAGTCAGATTTGGGTGGTTCCTATCCAAAAACCACTTCGAACCAATTTACATTTCGAAGTAAAATATGTTGAGGACAATGATTTAAGATTTTCATAGTGAATAACTACTTATTCATCGTTTGGTGATAAACTCCCAATATACATATAGTAGCGCTAGTCTCTTCATTATGAAATATCCAATGCAAATACTATTGGCTAGTAATTTTAGGGATAATTCTTAAAATAGGATGTGTTAGTAAAGTACCCTATTTTTGTTCAGTCCCTGAATGAACTTGCATGGAAGAATGTTTGACAACTCTTTTTAAACCACATTTAATGATCTCTATGTAATGTATATTAGTGGATGGCGAAGAAGACACATTCTCTTAGCTCAACAACCTTTCAGGAGACATTCGAGCTCAGGAAGTTATACGTCTGTAGAAATCAATCATGTGAGTGTGGAATGACAATGTGTCATTCAAACTGAAAAGAACTTGTGCTATATGAAAAGGTAATCTGTAACAGCTCGCAAATCCGTACCCCTGAGTCAACACTATTCTACATCAATTTACTCAATTGGAACAGAAACACTAACCATTAGGGTTTAAGAAGAAGAGGTAGAAGAAAGAAGGAGCTAAACAATATTATAATCTTATAGTCGCAGCGGAATAAAGTATAATAGTCAATAATAGATCTTTACACAAAATGAAAACTATATCTGTTTCATACAATATATCATCAGAGTACCTCAAACAACAACATTTACCAGTCATACATTTTCATATAATCATAGCAGCGGATATATATATATATAGACACACACACGGATAATACGTCTCAGACTCGAGCTCCTCTCCTGCTCCAAGCATCATGTCCTGAACATATAGTACTCGGTCTGACCCAAGCATTATAATGAAATAACACACGAGCCAGTCTGGAATACCAGTTGATAATAATGCATCCAAATTGATTATTAAAGTTTCAAAAATCTTTTTGAAAACAAAAGCATCTCGTAAGACCACGCGACAAATAAACATGTCGGGTTTTTACCTTACGATAGCTAAAACACTTTTTGTAGAAATCTTCTAATATTATAAAAGGGTCTATATACAAATACCTATAAAAAGCCGAAATTGTTACATGATTAAATTCCAGCTACTAGCCACAGAGTGGGTTATACAAACAAAACTCGTAAAAGGCTCGTAGGGAGAATGGATTCCAACAATGACTAGGCACTGGGGTACCACCTGTCATAGTACCTGCTCTAGATCAGCGTACCGAGGACCACGCCCGATCCCTTGCAACACAAGGCCCGTACTAGCCCTTACTGGATAGTCCCGTGTAAGATCACCCCGTGGTTGGGATCAGCAACCGCACCACTAAGCTGGAAAAAAAGGGACATCTGGACAGGAATGACCTTACCCAAAAAAGGATGCTGCCCACCAAGCCATGGTGCATTTCCCTTGATTTTCACTCATTCCCGGTTGATGAGGCTTGAGGCAAAGCGTTACCTTTTAGAAAATTTCACTTAGAATGCCCATCGCCCACCTGACGATATTCCGAAAGCATTCGTCCATACAAGTCCGTCCCGGGTTCGAACGGAACCGAAGGCACTACTCCTACTACATCCATTTCGGAAATATCCTTAGGATTAGTAGCGACTAGCCCTTGCACTTCACTGCTCCATCTTCGACTCCGAACACGTTTTTCCACGAAATGTAAAAACCGGATCAAGTGATTTTCGAGAAATAAATCTCGATCCCAGTCTCTTCGAAACGATCAACGCATTTGTCCAATATTGATAGTCGGTGATTTAACTATCAATTAACATTCATAAACATCCATCACACGATAAATTATTTGTCCAATTATTTATTTCCTCAAAAATACTTTCACGAGATATAAATCCATTTCAAATTTCCTTTGAAACACATTTCAAATCCAATTCTTCTCATGGAATAGATTTCCAAATCTTTACTTCCTTTGAAACATCCAAGTACAAATATTTAAGGTTTAAAATAATTTAAATACTTTATTTCTTGAAAATGCATTAAAACATATATTAACACTACTTACATACTTAATTTAAAATATATATACACCTTTAAAAATGCTTCGAATAAAACTGCTTTATAAAACAAAAACTATTATCTTTAAAATAAGTTAACTCGTACTAGATTTAAAAATAATGTTATGAATCCTTATACAATTTCAAATAAAGCTTTAATTGATTTTCTTTAAGATAGATCCATTTATAAAGTATAAACGATATTAATATTCTTTAAAACATAATTCTAATTGCCCTTTAAAAATAATTACTTCTATAACTACTTTGATACATGTTCACATTAAAAATACTTACAATTTAAATAATTTTCTTGAAATCATTCTTTAATATAACTTCAAATTCTAACGTTTCAAAAATCTATTTTAAAAACTTACTTGGCTTTCCGGGAAATACACTTCCATCTTAGAATAACCCAAGAATTCTTTTTATCAATCCAACACGTTTTATCCCAATTCAATTTTACGTTCATCCCGTAAATTCCTTTCCAAACTTTAAAAATAGCTCCATTTATTTTAAACACATTGCCATTTCCTGTAAATCATTTCAAATATACGTTTAAAATATTTAAATAAAGCTTCTACAAATCATTTAATTAAAAATAATACTTTAGGAAATAAAGGGTTTTCCTAAGTATTTTAAATAAAATTTAAGTTTTAAAATAAGGTTATTAAATCAAATATTCATATTAAAATTTTCTTTTGAAAACTTAATACTACTTTACCTTTTTTAAAAAAATAATTAAATACCATAATTACTTAATAAAATGTTTGCTTTCTCTTAAAAACATTTAAAATAATATTTCTTTCTAAAAAATATTCTAGACATATTTAAACTGCAAATTTATATTTGAAAACCTTTCTTAAAAACATACTAAAGTTTCCAGGAGAAAGCACACTTCCCATTCTTTTAATAATAAATCTCACTATTCTTTAAACAATTCACATTTTCTTTATAGATCACATTTCAAATTATCAACCAATCTTCTTGAATTTGATTCCTTTAAAATTCTTTACATAGGAATTTCTTCTGCATCCTTTAAACCTAATTCATCTATCTATATTTAAAATTTTCAGGTTGTATTCACTCAATCACAGCACGACACAATTTAAACTTCAATTTAATTCATACAGCATATAAGTAAAACACGGCATAACAAGATCTAAACAATTTATCATAGGGAAATAAATAGGATATATCACAGAATATAAATTTAAATTTGTATTTGTGAGGGATCCAGTTGGATCCCTCCAACCTGTTTTCCCTGCATCCACAGATATTAGCACAACAATATTTATCGATTCAATTTGATAATAATTATCATATTCAACCAATCAAGCAATCATTCAATTATTGACTATTTAAATTAACTAATATTCCAGATGTGAGTGAGTTAAACTCACTTTGGTTTTCGACGAGCGTTCAAATTTAAATTAAATCGAACGGTGTTCGATTTAACCTAAATTTTTACTTGCTCGGAATGATTCCATAACTTCACCACTGCGTAGTACGCGTCTTTGCGATTCCGACGTCGCCAGTTTCGTCGAAATCTGATAACGTATGTACTAGACATGAATTTTCAAAGTTTAAATATAAAATTTATAAACGAATTTCCTTTAGTTTTAAATAAAATCTATCTACTCACAATCGTCACCGTACATTCAACCTAGGAAATCACGGTCGTCCCTCAATTTCTTCTCACGTGACGTCTCCAGGGTCTTCGAACCCATAGACGCGAACTAGGGTTAGGAATCGCGGCCCCTGCGACGCACTAATCGACGATCAAACTCCACCCCATCGCGCGCGCCTCTACTCCACCCACGACCCAAATCCGGTCGAGCTCGGCTATGGCTTTGCTTGGGAAATCGCGCGCGACGCCACCACGAAGGTAGAGCTATCTCTCCCTCCACGGTGCGTATAAATCGATCGTAGCCGTTCAACTTGAAGAACACGATGGCCTCTCCATCTTCGTAGTTGGAAGAATTCGACAATTCGCGACGGATTGTTGAAAATTTGAGGTGAAAGAATTTATTTTGTCGGCCATTAAAAGGGAAAATGATGGCTGCTGGAAAGACTTAGGGTTTCGGCCCTAATTTAATATTTGCATATAAATGTTTAATTATATTATTTTAATATTAAAACCGTTATAAAGCAACTTATTCTAACGATCTCCAAATCACACGTGCCGCCTGGCGTTTCTTAGGTTTTACCTACGTTCCGAACACAATGGAATGTGTTTCGGAGGCAAATTCGATCATATACGCGAGCTAAGGAAATAAACGATCAATTTTAAACTAAATCGATTAAAGTATTTTCTATGCGTTTTAAGCTACCGGGGTCAAACGAAAACTCCGATTGCTACGAAAAATGAAATTCGATAATAACTAACTATTACGGATCCATTGGAACTGGTTTCGTCGAATTCCGAGACTGTTCCCTGGAAAGCTATTTTAACTCGTCGATAAATTCGAGCGATTTTCAAAATCGTCGAAATCACTTAAAATTTCATTTTTAAAACATTACTGACTTAATAATAAATCATATAGGATTTATATTCACATTAGAGAACATTCTGATTCATTTTAAATCAAATTTGAATATTTGCATTATTATATTATTAAATTCCATTATAAACTAATATAAAATTACAAATTCAATCGACTATTAATTCCATCCAATGGTCCAATATTAAAAGTCAAACCCAAATAGACTTAAAATAAATTTTAGAATCTAATTTTATATCTATTTACACTCGGAATTACCAATTATCCCAATTCTAATGTTAAGCTATTTATTATTAAAATTTCAATTGAATTTCCCAAATTTGAAATTTAACTATTCTATTAATTTAATCTAAATCATTTTATTTCAAAGTCAAATTATAATCCGTATTCGACATTTAAAATGAATTAAATGTTCAAATTTGGCGACCCAAAATTCTGGGTCGTTACATTCCTCCCCCTTATAAAAATTTCGTCCTCGAAATTTGCTAAGGTAGAAAGAATGCTCCAAACTCAATAGCAAAACTTACTTAGTGAAAATCTCAAATTCTCCTTGTCTAAATTCATTAGTTTCAAATCGAAACTACTAGTTTCAATTCCTACCGCAAAATCCCTTTTAAATTAATTGCTATTTGAAATCAATTTGTCTTTAATGAAACATTTCAAAATTTTCAAAAAAATTTCTAACTCCCAAAATTTTCGACATTTTTTGGCAGTGTCTCCCTTGTACGGAGGACCTATTGCAATATCGCAATAGATATAAATATATATACATCGAGCCACACGGTCGGAAAAACCAAAACCAATTCATATTTCCTATTTTTATTGTGTAGGCGTACCTTTATTAACATTTTAAAAGCTTGCGGCTAATTTATATTGCATATGCGCGCCCCAACTCTATCTACTGCCTCCCGTACTTGTACTTACTTAGACAAACACATCAGTTTTCAATAATATGAGAATTTTAATAATATTTTTGGATATCACGAAAATTTGGCAATATAAATTTAATAATCCGTGTTAAAAATTAATTTGATTTGAGAAATTTTGATAATAAATTTTGAATTGATTTAATAATCTTCTTTAATAAATATTTAAATTCGTAGATTTTATCTTTTTAAAGCTAATATTTTTTTTCTTCTGTTTATAATATATATAATTGTATATGTTGTAAATTGATAAACTTTTATTTGGAATTTAGTATATGAATCAATTTTTAATTCTAATTTATATTTGTAAATTGGAAATTTGATTTAAATTTAACATTTAACTTTTCAAAGCAATTCAATAAATATCTATATGGTTTGTAAATGTTAAAGATATATCTTATTTGTTTAAATTATGCTTAATTAGCTTAATATGAATTTAAATTAGATTAACATCAAAATTTTGTTTTATTTTCTTTTTAATATTGCTTGAAAATTTTATATAAGAATTTAAATTACAATTTACAAATGATCTTAATATATTAGGTAACAGAAGTAAATTATAATCTATTTTATAAATCATTTTAAATTATGTTTAATTTGTTATTTTCAAATCATAATGATAATACTTAGTTCTTATGAACATAAAACGATTTTTATAAAAATAGGTTTTGTTATTTTTAAATTTATTGGTAGTTATATATGTATCTATATATAACTTGATTTTTAATTAGGTTTTATAATTAATTTAAATTTGAATTTAATGTTGTGAAATTTAAACGACTAAATACTTTAAAATATTTGAATAAGCTTATATTTATATTTGTTTTGTTTCATTTCTTTTTAAATTACAAAGGGAAGGAATTTATATATACATAAGAATAATAAATTAAGATTTAAAAGTTTTATAAACAATTTTAAATAAAAATAAAAATACTCTAATTACACGTGTTAATCTCTTAACACTTAAAAGACATGTGTTAAGCCATGAAGCTATCACTGCGACAAATGTTAGAAATTAAACCATGTGTCCTTTTTAGTTTTCTTTTTCTTTCTTTTATTAAAATCAAAATCTACTTACATAAATACATCTCCTCTAAAATAAGTTTTCCTTTCTATTCTTCTTTTTTTTTCAAAACTTAAGGTTTTCAGCTAAAATAAGAAAATCTGCAATCTTCCTCTTCAAATTAAAAAAATTCGAAAACAGAAAATCTTGTTCAAAAGATATTCCTGCCAATTTCCTCAAAATCAATCTTCTTCAAAAACCATCTGAAATTATCCTCAAGTCTGAAATGCAAATCATTCTGCAACTCAAAAGAATTACATGCAACTGAAACCTCAATTCAAATGCCTGCAATATCCTTCATTTCTGTTTTAAATCAATCCATGCCTACATTATTTTCTGGAAGCATGCATGTAGCTGTAATCAAGCTTGCATTTTCTTTTATCTCGGAACATGCAAATGAAATCAGAGATGATGAATTAAAAAAATAGGGGGCAAAACAAGAAGCAAGTTGGGATTTTCTGTTCAAAGCACATTCTGGTTCAAGATTGTCAAAATATGGGTGCGCTGCTTAAAAATTCTGGTGAGTAACAATTTATATTATATAAACTTAAGTATAAATTAGTTGATTGTTTACTCTAGAAATAAGTATGTTTGCATGCAATTTACAAGTTCATTTACTGGTAGATATATGAATATATGCCTCTTGATTGAAAATATGATCTTGCCTATTCTAAAATACAGATTTATATTCTAATCAAAAATCATGATATCATACTCAAATCCTTGTTATAGTTTAAAATTTAAACATAGTATGTTATGTAACATAAGTTAGAGTTTTAAACTTCATTAATATAAGAAGAAGAAAAAATCTCTGTAGTTGACTCTAGGAAACAAACATATAACAGAACAAATTATATGAAAGTAGTAACTTTATTTGCTAGATTCATTGATTAAACTTATAAACCAATTACATTATCAAAGAAATGAATTTTAAAACTAAAATTAGAGTTTTTAGTTTGTATTTGGCTAAGTAATTCTGGCTTAACCATAAATCATATTTTGGGGTGGTTATGTCAATCTTGATGTTCGGGGTGGCCAGTGTCTTTTCTGGTGATGGATTGGTGATTGAAGATTCAAGGAAAAATATTGGAGAAGTGATTAAAGAATTGAGGCAGTGGAAATTAGGAATTGAAATAATTAACCCTAGTTTTTCTGTGTTCAAGAAAATTGATCACCACAACCTCTATAGTGATCGAGTTCTTCCAGATTTAAGTTGATAATAGATGGGGTGTAGAGGAAGTAGTGGCCGGAGGCGTAGATTCTCTGATGATCAGAATTTTGAGTTTGAGATGAATTGTAGTTCGTCATTTTGTTCCTGTTTTCGAGCTCGAAGCTCGATTTCTATTTTTGATTTCTGCAGTTTCATTCATGATCGGAATAGTATGGGGTCATGACCGTCGACGTGCGCAAATGGTCGCGAATGGCCAGAATTGACGGCGAGGATGGTGCAGGTGCACGGAGATTATGGGTATCAGTGGTTTTGGGGAAAATGGTATTCGAGTGATGTTCGAGTAGAATTGAGTTTTGCCCGAAGTATTTGAATGTTGGACTCGAAGGGGTTGTTGTGAGGCTCGGGTAAACTGTTGTTACAGGGATGTGTAAACCTGTCAGTGCCTGTAAGATTTTAATGAATTTAAAATGGAAACTGTTACTCGAGTTTATTTTAGGGTTATTCGAGCTAGATTAGGTTAGACTCGAATAAATTGTAGCCGAGTTAGTTTTGTTCTTGGTTAGAAACGTGTTTTGTTTTCGAATTAAAACTGAATTTTAATAGTATAAAGCAAAGATTTAAATAAAGTTTTAAAACTAATTTTAAATTATGAATTCAAGTTTCAATTTGAATCATAAATGGAAATAAATAAGATTTTAAATTCAAATTTGTTTAAAATAACTTTAAAGGGTTTTAAATTTTAATTTAAATGTTTTGAATTTAAAAAGGGAATTTGATTTAAACTTTTGTAAAATTTCTTTTATAAGAAAAGTATTATTTATCATTTAAAGGTTTTAAATTGATTTTTAAAAACTTGTTAAAGTTAAATTAGAATTTGATAATTTGTTATGCATTTAATTATTATGGTAATTAAATGTATAATTAATTTATTTAATAAATTAATGAAATGAATAATTACTCAAAGTTATTAAGGGTTTTAAACTTAAAAGTTTAAGATTAATTAACTTGTAAGTTAAGAATCATTAATTAATAAGATTTGATTTTTAATTAATGATTAATAATTAATTAATCAAGTAATAAAGAACTAATTACGTTTTAGTTGACATTTTATTAATTAGTTAATTAATTAGGGGTTAATTAATGGATTATTGGTGATTAATTAATTTGTAATCAATAATAATTGAAATAAGTTAAAAAAATTTAGAAAAATAATTAATGAATTGTTAATAGTTAATGAAGGTCATTAACCAAGGTTTATTTAATAATTAATTAATGTAATTAATTTTTAAAAATTAATTACATTAATTAATTTAAGGACAATCATTTGTGTAAATTGTTATGTATAATTACTTATGGAAGTAATTAAGGAATTAATTACTTTTTGTAATTAATTGAGTTTAATTTGATTAGATTAAGTTAATTAATTCAGTTTAATTAATTTAAATAATGATTTGATGATTTTTTGAGTATAATTGCTTAATGTAATTAAATAAAGAGAAATTACTTAGAGAAGTAATTAATGGGTAATTACTGGATGTAATTAATTGAAATATTTTGATGACGAAAGTAATTTGAGTATAATTACTTTGTAAATTAATCAAGGGATTAATTTGAGATAATTAATTAATAAGTAATTAATTTATTTGGTAAAGTAATTAAGGGTAGTTAATTACTGAATGGAATTAATCAAGGGTGATTAACAGTTATGATTTAATTAAAATTAATTACTTATGTAATTAATTTAAATACGAAATTTAATTAGAAATCATTAATTATTATAATTAATGATATAATTAAGAATATATTTATTTAAAAATAATTAATAAATAAAGGAATTAATTAATGCAATTAATTAAGAAATAATGTAATTAATTATAGTTAATTAATAAAGGCAGTAATTAAAGATTAATTACTGTATTGTGTTAAGTATAATTAATTTGAGAAATTAATTGGTGAATAATTACGTTAATGTAATTAAAGGTTAATTAATCAGGGATGATTAATTAAAATGAATAATTGGTTGATGATTAATTAATTGATTAATAATTAATTAATGATAATGTAAGCAAGAATTATATTGATGAAGTTAAGAATCATTAATTAATAATTACGTTAATGTAATTAAAGGTTAATTAATCAGGGATGATTAATTAAAATGAATAATTGGTTGATGATTAATTAATTGATTAATAATTAATTAATGATAATGTAAGCAAGATTTATATTGATGAAGTTTAAGATTAATTAACTTGTAAGTTAAGAATCATTAATTAATAAGATTTGATTTTTAATTAATGATTAATAATTAATTAATCAAGTAATAAAGAACTAATTACGTTTTAGTTGACATTTTATTAATTAGTTAATTAATTAGGGGTTAATTAATGGATTATTGGTGATTAATTAATTTGTAATCAATAATAATTGAAATAAGCTAAAAAAATTTAGAAAAATAATTAATGAATTGTTAATAGTTAATGAAGGTCATTAACCAAGGTTTATTTAATAATTAATTAATGTAATTAATTTTTAAAAATTAATTACATTAATTAATTTAAGGACAATCATTTGTGTAAATTGTTATGTATAATTACTTATGGAAGTAATTAAGGAATTAATTACTTTTTGTAATTAATTGAGTTTAATTTGATTAGATTAAGTTAATTAATTCAGTTTAATTAATTTAAATAATGATTTGATGATTTTTTGAGTATAATTGCTTAATGTAATTAAATAAAGAGAAATTACTTAGAGAAGTAATTAATGGGTAATTACTGGATGTAATTAATTGAAATATTTTAATGACGAAAGTAATTTGAGTATAATTACTTTGTAAATTAATCAAGGGATTAATTTGAGATAATTAATTAATAAGTAATTAATTTATTTGGTAAAGTAATTAAGGGTAGTTAATTACTGAATGGAATTAATCAAGGGTGATTAACAGTTATGATTTAATTAAAATTAATTACTTATGTAATTAATTTAAATACGAAATTTAATTAGAAATCATTAATTATTATAATTAATGATATAATTAAGAATATATTTATTTAAAAATAATTAATAAATAAAGGAATTAATTAATGCAATTAATTAAGAAATAATGTAATTAATTATAGTTAATTAATAAAGGCAGTAATTAAAGATTAATTACTGTATTGTGTTAAGTATAATTAATTTGAGAAATTAATTGGTGAATAATTACGTTAATGTAATTAAAGGTTAATTAATCAGGGATGATTAATTAAAATGAATAATTGGTTGATGATTAATTAATTGATTAATAATTAATTAATGATAATGTAAGCAAGATTTATATTGATGAAGTAATTAATTTAATTTACTTTAAATTAATTAGAAATGATGTAATTAATTTAATTCATTTTAAATTAATTATATTTGGTGTGACTATTAATCGTTGCTTATATGGATGAATGATGTTGTTTGCCTTGAATGGTCTGGATCTCAGATATGAGATAAGTAATGTTGAGTGATATGGATGCATTAGTTGCATTGTAATGATTATTTGGATTAGCTTTTGATAATGATAATATGGATTATCTGCTGTGATGATAATGTGATTATCTATTGTGGTATGTGTATTATCTATCTGTGTATATAGATAATTGAATTGTTTTAAATCTTTAAAACAACTTGGCCTTAAAAGATACACTTTGGATTTCGATGAGACCGGGATTGGATTTTCATATTTGGATATCCGAAAACCACATCGATCCAAGTAAACGATAGGTCGTGAATCTTATGTGAAGAGTGAAGACTCGAGGTGTAAGAACTATTCGTCAATATAACTCTGAGGTTGATTCCGAGATGAGTTTGATGGGGTAGTACTTTCAGATTCGAGATTAAGATTCAGAGTGCATGGGTTATCGTCGTTAACTCTAAGGGTGATTCCAAAATGACTGTAACGAGGTAATGCCTTCGGTTTCGTTCGAACCCGAAAGGAACTTGTACGGATTGAATGCTTTCAGAACATCGTCAGGTGGACGATGATCATTCTAAGAGATGTGTTCTCTAAAGGTAATCGTATCCACAAGCCTCATCAACTGGGAATGGCTAAAATAGGGGAGGTGCAGCAAGGCTAAGTGGGTCATGCCCAAGTAGGATGAGATTTTCCCTTGTCTAGATGTCCCTTTTTATTTTGGCTTAGTGGGAGGTTGGAACGTAAGCCAACTGCGGGGTTGTCTTGTTCAGGACTGTCCAGTAAGGGATGGTTTCGGTCTTGTGTTGCAGGGGATTGGGAGTGATCCTCGGTACGTTGATCTAGGCCACGTACTGTGAGGGGCGGTACCTCGGTAGCCCTGCTATTGTATGGAATCCAAAACCCAATAAGTGGCAACGGTTTTGATTGTATTACCCACTTTTGTGGATAGTAGCTGGAATTTAATGAATTAACAATTTCGGCTATTTCATATTTACTTGAAAACCCTAGACCTATTATAATATCACTGGATTTCCTATCAAAATGTTTTTGTTTGCATAAGGTAAAACCTTTTCCATGTTTATGTGTGGTAAGTCTTACGTGATACCTTTCTTTTCAAAGATTTTTCAAAGTTAACCAACTTTAACCTGTTACTCACACCAGACCCATGTCTGACCCAGAGTTTATCTTCTGTTTTCTTAAACTCTCGGGTACTCAAATTTTTACGAGTAGCCAAGGGATTCAGGTTTGCTTTTGACGAATTATGGAGGAGCAATGGAGCAGGACGCTTCTGCGTTGTAGATATATAGTTTCCAATGTGTGTTCTTTGTGTTGGTATTTCTTTGTTTGAGTTGTATAATTGACAGGTGTTTATAACTGTCTAGTATGTGATGTATATTCTATGTAACTCTGAGTAGTGTTGTATACTATGTAATATTTATGTTATTAATATAATTTATTCGTTCCGCTGTTGAAATTCTAGTGTTGTTTCTTCTTTCTTCTCTTTCTTTTCTCTTTTCTATCCCTTTCTTTCTTAAGATGATGCGATTTTCTGTGGTGAGAAAGTCGAGTCGTCTCAATTGGTATCAGAGCGCTAGGTTGAGTGAATACCTTGGCTTTGAAGTAATTTCTTTCTTGAGAGAGCGTATTTGTAATTTTAAATACATATATTGATATATATATACTTACTTCTACCTATTTGTTGGGTCACCTGTTCGGGTTTTTCCAATATAAGTTATAAAGGTAGATAAGGTAGTGGGGTGTGTAACACAACTACAATCGATGGTTGGAGTTTGAGTGTTGAGGTTGGAAGTGTATCTGTCAAGACTGTAGACCTAATACCATTTCGAGTGAGTTGTGCAGAGTGTAGAGATTTCATAGATCTCTGAAGGTAAACTGTTAAGGTTCGGAGTTCATCTTTGAAGTTGGATGAGTTAAGTTTGGATCTGTCGGTTAGGCAGAAGAGAAAATGGTATCTTGATACCTCAGGAATTAGTAGCTGTGTGATGAGACGCAGTAACCATGGAGGTCTCCGAAGATTTTTCTTTGGAACAGTTTAAGAAGTATATCTGCTTCGATGTTGTGGCTGGGTTCAGCAGGATGTTTCTTTCTGGTTTGAGGTCCGAGTTTTCTCGAAGAGTTTTGGATTTGGAAGTCTTTGGTGTCAGTGTCAGCAGTGCAGCTCGGAGTATTCTAAGTGCTAGCAAGAAGGTCTTCTGGTTTGTAGTTTTTCCGGAGATGGAGTTCTGAAGTAGTAGAGTGGATTCATTTCTTCGATGAATTGGATAGACCAGCGTAAGCTGTTCTGATTGGTAAAGAGAGAACGGTTTTCTTTGGTTATTGGACTGGATAATCTCAAAAGTGACTTGTGGCAGTTTGAGTGTTCTCTTGAGATCCGGAGGTTTGGTGAAGCAGCTTAGGATCAGGTGGGACAACTGAGTTTCTTTTATGGATCGATTGGACCATATTTCTGAGATGTGTTGTCCAGTTTATGCTCGAGTTTTTCTTCTACTTCAGATCAGAGTTGTGCAGCGGAAGCAGTTTGGAAGTGCTTTTGTTTTATCTTTTCCGGATAAGAGAAGTAAGTTAGTCTTCTAATGTCTGTGGAGTAGAGTTGGAGTTCTTGGTTTAGGATTGATCCTGAGGAGATCATTCTGTTGGGTTGATTTGGTCCAGTTTGTTTCCGAAGGCATCAGCAAAGGTTGAGCTGATTGGGAGAGATGAAGACAGCCCAAGATCGTCAGAAGTATTTTGTGGATAAGAGATGAAGGAATTTGGATTCCGGAGTCGGAGATTTTATTTTGGATAAGCTTTCTCCGATCTAAGGAGCTATAAGATTGAGTAAGATTGGGCAAGTCAGCTCCGAAGTGTTTAGGATCTTTTTTGTGTTCTTGTGAGGATTGGTGTTTGATTTTCAAGGTTGAATTGCGAGTTTGGATAACTGGGTATCGATGTGTTTCACGTATCTCTAAGGGAGTACGTGTATGGTCTATCTCTGGTTGTGGAACCAGCATTTCCGGAGGATGTGATTGTTGAGTCAGGGTTATCTATAGTCTGATATCCGGTTTAGTTTTGTAGATCTAGCTGGATAGGAGCTATGTTGCCTAGTAATATAGATAGTTTGGATTTTGTAGGGTGAGTATCCCGATATTTTTATTCCGGAAAACTCATGGAAGTTTTATCCAAAATTTTCTGGATAATTAGATTTGTTTGCTTGAATGAATTGGTTGCTATGGTTGTTATCATATGATTAACATATGCTTGTGTTTTAAAATAAAATCTTAAGATAGATTATTAAATTACCTTTGCTTTTAAATTTCGGTGCCGAAATTATTCTAAGGGGGGAGGAACGTGATATCCCGAAAATTTGGCAATATAAATTTAATAATCTGTTTTAAAAATTAATTTGATTTGATAAAATTTGCTAATAAATTTTTAATTGATTTAATAATCTTCTTTAATAAATATTTAAAATTTGTGGATTTTATCTTCTCAAGGCTAATAATTTTTTTTTGTTTATAATATACATAATTGTATATATTGTAATTGATAAACTTTGATTTGGAATTTAGTATATGAATCAATTTTTAATTCTAATTTATATTTGTAAATTGGTAATTTGATTTAAATTTAACATTTAACTGTGCAAAGAAATTCAATAAATATCTATATGGTTTGTAAATATTAAAGATATATCTTATTTGTTTAAATTATATTTAATTAGCCTAATATGAATTTAAATTAGATTAACATCAAAATTTGTTTTATTTTCTTTTTAATATTGCTTGAAAATTTTATATTAGAAATTAAATTGCAATTTACAAATGATCTTAATATATTGAGTAAAAGATGTAAATTATAATCTCTTTTATAAATCATTTTAAATAGTGTTTAATTTGTTATTTTCAAATAGTAATGATAATACTTGGTTCTTATGAACGTAAATAGAATTTTATAAAAATAGGTTTTGTTATTTTTAAATTTAATCGTAGTTATATATGTATCTATATATAACTTGATTTTTAAATTAGGTTTTGTATTAATTTAAATTTGAATTTACTGTTGTGAAAATTAAAAGAATAAATACTTAAAAATATTAGAATAAGCTTATACTTATATTTGTTTTGTTTCATTTCTTTTTAAATTACAAAGGGAAGGAATTTATATATATAAGAATAATAAATTAAGATTTAAAAGTTTTATAAACAATTTTAAATTAAAATAAAAATACTCTTATTACCTGTGTTAATCTCTTAACACTTAAAAGACATGTGTTAAGCCATGAAGCTATTAATATGACAAATGTTAGAAATTAAACCAAGTGTCCTTTTTAGTTTTCTTTTTCTTTTATTTTTATTAAAATCAAAATCTACTTACATAAATACATCTCCTCTAAAATCATTTTTCCTTTCTATTCTTCTTTTTTTTTCAAAACTTAAGGTTTTCGGCTAAAATAAGAAAATCTGCAATCTTCTTCTTCAAATTTAAAGAAAAAATATCTGAAAACAGAAAATCTTGTTCAGAAGACATTCTTGCAAATTTCCTCAAAATCAATCTTCTTCAAAAACCATCTGAAGTTATCCTCAAGTCTGAAATTCAAATCATTCTACAACTCAAAAGGAATTACATGGAAGTGAAACCTCAATTCAAATGCCTGCACTATCCTTCATTTCTGTTTTAAATCAATCCATGCCTGTATTATTTTCTGGAAGCATGCATATAGGTGTAAATGAAGCTTGCATTTTCTTTTATCTAGGAACTTGCAAATGAAATTAGAGATGATGAATTTAAAAAAAAGGGAAAAACAAGAAGCAACTTGGGATTTTCTTTTCAAAGCACATTCTGGTTCAAGATTGTCAAAACATGGGTGCTCTTCTTAAAAATTCGGGTGAGTAACAATTTATATTAAATAAACTTAAGTATAAATTAGTTGCTTGTTTACTCTAGAAACAAGTGTGTTTGCATGCAATTTACAAGTTCATTTACTGGTAGATATATGAATATATGCCTGCTGATTGAAAATATGATCTTGCCTGTTCTAGAATACAGATTTAAATCCTGATCAAAAATCTTGATATCATACTCAAATCCTTGTTATATTTTAAGATTTAAACATAGTATGTTATGTAACATAAGTTAGGGTTTAAAACTTTATTAATATAAGAAGAAGAAGAAAATCTCTGTAGTTAACTCTGGGAAACAAACATATAACAAAATAAATTATATGAAAGTAGTAATTTTATTTGCCAGATTCATTGATTAAGCTTATAAACCAATTACATTATCAAAGACATGAATTTTAAAATTAAAATTAGAATTTGTAGTTTGTATTTGGTTAAGTAATTCTGGCTTAAGCGGAAATCATATTTTGGGGTGGTTATGTCAATCTTGATGTTCGGGGTGGCCAGTATCTTTTCTGGTGATGGATTGGTGATAGTAGATTCAAGGAAAAATATTGGAGAAGGGATTAAAGCATTGAGGAAGTGGAAATTAGGGATTGAAATAATTAACCCTAGTTTTTATGTGTTCAAGAAAATTGATCACCGCAACCCCTATAAGCGATCGAGTTCTTCCAGATTTAAGCTGATGATAGATGGGGTGTAGACGAAGTAATGGCCGGAGGTGTAGATCTCCGATGATCAGAATTTTGAGTTTAAGGTGAATTGCAGTTCGACATTTTGTTCCTGTTTTCGAGCTCGAAGCTTGATTTCTATTTTTGGTTTCTGCATTTTAATTGATGATCGGAATAGTATGGGGTGATGACCGTCGACGTGCGCAAATGGTCGCGAATGGCCGCAGGTGACGGTGGGGATGGTGCAGATGCACGGTGATTATGGGTATCAGCGACTTTAGGGAAGATGGTACTGGAGTGATGTTCGAGTAGAATTGAGTTTTGCCCGAAGTATTTGAATGTTGGACTCGAAGGGTTGTTGTGAGGCTCGGGTATACTGTTGTTACAGGGATGTGTAAACCTATCAGTGCCTATAAGTTTTTAACGAATTTAAAATGGAAATTGTTACTCGAGTTTATTTTAGGGTTGTTCGAGCTAGATTACGCTAGACTCGAATAAATTGTAGCTCGAGTTAGTTTTGTTCTTGGTTAGAAACGTGTTTTGTTTTCAAATTAAAACTGAATTTTAACAGTATAAAGCGAAGATTTAAATAAAGTTTTAAAACTAATTGTTAACTCCTATTTCTACCACGACCTAAAACTCCGCGACCTATAACTCAGCAGCCCAACGACCTAAGAGTACCTGACGACTTAATGGTCTCAACGACCTAATGGCATAATTGTATTAGCGACCTAACTCCATGAAGCAGCTATGCGACCTAAAGACTTAAGCATTGTCACGACCTACGACCTATGGGGAGTAGCGACCTAATTCCTGAAGATATGTAGCGACCTATCAAGCTTTGCGACCTAACAGAGAGCTGCGACCTAAAGGAGGCCGCGACCTACCAAGCTTCACGACCTAACCAGATAAGCAAGCAAGCAACCTAAAGACTTTATGCGACCTAACTGTCCACCGACCTATGAAGTTCCGCGACCTAAGGAAGACCGCGACCTATAGAATTCACACGACCTAGCGGAGTGCTTCGACCTAAGGAAGGTCGCGACCTAAGGGATTCAGCGACCTAAGATCAGCTATGGCTACAGGAAAGTACTCACGACCTAGGGTAGGTCGCTAACGACCTAAACACGTAAATAAAGAGGCCGCCTCTACTATGCCGCTGAGTGTTAGGTCGCGCACGACCTAGAACTTGTTGAAAAAAGCATGCGCCTACTCATGAAAAAGGAAAACCGAAGCTTCATAGGTCGGAGACGACCTACGACCTTGCTTAGGTCGGTCACGACCTACGACCTAAGTCCGAGCAAAGCCTATAAATACACCCCTAATTCCAACTAGAAAAGGACTTTGGGATCACTCTCTTCAAGCGCCGATACTCTGCTGCATTCCGAACCAATCTAACACTTGAAGCTCTCAAGACACTAAGAACGCTACAAACAACTTCAAGAAGAGATCACATACATCCAACATGGATTCGAAAACTCTCATCTTCATCGAAGTTTAGGCTACTTGTTCTAAGTCTCTTGTAATTCAAAGTGTATTGTACTTTGGAAGAATTGTACCAGCTTGTAACGAGATCATTAGTAAAAGTACTTAAAGTGGACGTAGGCTATACCCTTAAGCCGAACCACTATAAAATTGTTGTTGTTTACTGCTTTTCTGCTATTATCTGCTTGTAATCTGTTCCCGAGCTATCGGGTGGTGCTTTCACAACTACAACTCATACACCGGGGTGTTAGCGTTCAAATTTTAGCGTTAACATTTTTGGTGCTTTCACTGAGAATTGAACTCAGGTGAGTTATCATCGTTGCTTCACAGAGATTTGTAGAGAGAATTTCCTTGAAAACTAGAAGTCTGTCTGAGATTATGGCTCCTAGAAGGAAGAGTAGATCTGTCAGATCTGGGAACGTTCAAGAGGGAACATCCGCTTCCCCTGTACCTAATCAACCCACTACGTCTGCTGGGGTTACGAAAGCGGAGTTGGATGCTGTAATATTAGGGCTGAACCAGCAGATAAACGCCCAGAATGCACAATTAGAGGCTCAGAGTGCCCAAAATGCTCTAATTCTGAATAAGTTGAATGATTTGCTCGGGGCAAACAATCAACCGGCTGGTAATGGAAGGAATTATGCTGGCAACATTCATGATGCTAATGAAAGGAATGCTCCTGAAAGGGCTGCCAGTCCCTTTGAGCAAACGCTTCCTGAGGTTGGTGGATCTGGAACTCGACATGATGAGGAGTATCTTTCTGGATTGGTCCGGCAAATCATGAAAGAAAGTATGCAAAGGGTTGAAGATGAGAAAGAATGGGGTTTCGCCCCAAGTAAAACTCCATTTACTGAGAAAATCTTAAAGGCGGAATTTCCAAGGAAGTTTGTCCCTCCAACTATCCCAGCTTACAAAGGGACAAGTGATCCGAATGAATTCTTGTATAAATATGATTGGCACATGACAGGTGCCAGAGCCTCTGACGAGATAAAGTGCCGATATTTCCCCGTATACCTTGAGGGTGTGGCTCTACTGTGGTTCACCAAGTTGCTAGTCCGATCTATTGATCAGTTTTCAGACTTGACCCGAAAATTCAAGGAGCAGTTCAGACTATATGCTTCAAAGGCCAAGGACATCATGTCGTTGTCGAGTATAGAACAGAATCCTGGTGAATCTATCAGATCTTTCTTGAACCGCTTTAATATAGCGCTGGCAGAGGTGGACAATGCTGAACCGCGAATGATATTGACTTATCTGATGAGGGCTATTGATAAGTCGAGCGAATTTGGGAAATGGCTAAACATGAAGGAGCCAACCTCCCTCGAAAAGTTCTACAAAAAGGCAGATGAATTCATACGCCTGGAAAGCCGTCCTTTACCAGTAAAGGCAGTGTTGGAGAAAGTTGAAGATAACACTGTCGCTCCACGCAAGAATGAATCGGTGGGGCAAAAAAGGGAGAGTAATAATGGAAAGAAACAGGGTAATATGAAGAAGCCCCGATACTTCAAGCCATCAGAGTATACTCCATTATCACATACGTCGGAGCACATCTACCTTGCCACTAAAGATTCTGTTGATTTTCCTAAACCTATCCCTTTGAGGACCGGGAAAAAGGCTATACAGAGTGGGAAGTTCTGCCGCTTCCATAATCAACCCGGTCATGAGACCGATGAATGCCGCCAGTTGAAAAATCTGATTGAAGAGTTGCTAAGAGAAAACAAGCTGCAGCAATTCGTGAAAAAGAATAGCAACAATCCTGCATCGTCAAGTCAGGGGCAACAGGCTCCTGTTCATCAGCCTAGGATAGGTGAGAAAGCTACGGGGCATGAATCTGGAAGGCCCATTATCAATGTCATTACAGGAGGACCTCACCCAGCTGGCAAAAGCTGGGGTGAGATGGAGAGATATACCAGGGCTTTGAAATATGTTCCAGCCGAAGAAGACGTCTTTGTTTTAGAAGACACTACGCCCCTGAAACAACAGAAAACTTTCAGTGATGATATTATTTTCAGAGCCAGAGATTCCACAGGTATCGAAGCTCCTACCCTAGATCCCTTGGTCATCTCAGCCGGTATCGGACCGGCCATTGTCAGAAGAGTTCTCATTGACTGCGGAGCATCATGTAATATCCTCTTCAAGAAGACATTCGACCAAATGAAAATCCCTATGGTCGATGTGCAAGCCTCATCGCAGAAGATCGCTGGCTTCACTGGGGAGCCAAAGCAACCAATAGGAACCATCGATCTGCTCGTAGAACTTGGGGAAGGAGAAAGGAAAGTAGTCCGCAAGCAAACATTTGTGATTGTCGATGAATTTTCTGCTTATAATGCTTTCCTTGGCCGTCCAACGCTCGCAGCGTTCAAAGCTATCCTAGCCCCGTGGTGCCTCACTATTAAATTCCCTACAGACAATGGAGTAGGAGTTATAAAAGGGGATCAAAATGCTGCGCGAGAGTGCTATTTGACAGAGTCGCGAGAGTCAAGAAAAAGGGAAATGGGAAAGGATGCGGCCGCCCCGGTCCGCATCAAAGAGCCAGCCTTGTAGCATTACGGGGCGGACCCTGCACTGGCGAGCATAGCGGGGCACGGAAAGAGATGGATCCCAGAAAAGCCAGTGCAGGGGAGAATAGAGTAGTGCCGGTGGAAACGACAGTACCGGTACCTGTTGACCCGAAGGACCCAAATAAGGTGTTGAATGTGGGTTCACAGCTTAATGTGTCAATTCAGAATATCTTGATATCTTTCCTGAAAGCAAATCTGGATGTCTTCACTTGGACTCATGCTGATATGTGTGGAATATCTCCAGAAGTTGCAGTACACGCTCTGAATATTGACCCAAAGTTTACACCAGTAAAACAGAAAAGAAGAACCCAAGGTCCAGAAAGGTCAGCAGCATTAAAAGCGAAAATTGATCGACTCATGGAAAATAAATTCATCAAAGAATCTACATATCCGAATTGGGTTTCAAATCCTGTGCTGGTTAAGAAAGCTAATGGAAAATGGAGAGTGTGCATCGATTTTTCAGATCTGAACAAGGCCTGCCCCAAAGATTGCTTCCCTTTACCCAGGATCGATCAACTAGTAGATGGAACAGCGGGGCATGAATTGTTATCTTTCATGGATGCCTACTCCGGATATAACCAGATCATGATGCATGAACCGGATCAGGAGGACATGAGCTTTATCACCGATGTTGGTCTTTATTGCTACAGAGTTATGCCCTTCGGATTGAAAAATGCAGGGGCAACCTACCAAAGACTTGTTAATGCTATGTTCAAACCGCAATTGGGCAAAACTATGGAAGTCTACGTCGACGACATGTTAGTAAAGTCTAAGAAAGCAGCGGATCACATTGAACACTTAGCAGAAATGTTCGCAGTCCTCCGGAAAAACAGAATGAAGCTTAACCCTCTGAAATGCACGTTTGGGGTCGAGTCCGGAAAGTTCTTAGGGTATATCGTCAGCGCTAGGGGCATTAAGGCTAGTCCAGCTCAAATTACTGCCTTAAAAGAAGTTAAAGCTCCTAGAACGAAGAAGGAATTGCAAAGTCTGAACGGAAAGGTCGCCGCCCTGAGTCAGTTCATTTCCAAAGCTACTGATAAATGCATCCCATTCTTTGACGCTCTGAAGAAAGGAAAGAAGAACTTTGAATGGACTCCTGAATGCCAAAAAGCCTTTGATGAATTGATCCGTCATATGGAAACGCCTCCAATACTTTCTAGGCCAGGCAATGGTGAGGATCTTCTTATATACTTGGCAGTATCATCTCATGCTCTAAGTGCAGCGTTGATTCGGGAAGACAAAAGGATTCAACATCCGGTTTACTATATCAGCAAAAGACTCACTGGGGCAGAGCTGAATTACTCCAAGTTGGAAAAACTCGCCTATTGTCTACTAGTTGCATCAAGGAAGTTGAGGCAATATTTCCAAGCTCATCCTATCAGAGTACTCACCGATCAACCTCTAAAGCAAGTCCTGTTTCGCCCTGAAACTTCGGGTCGCCTTCTAAAGTGGAACATTGAACTCAGTCAATATGACATCACTTATCACCCCCGAAAAGCAATCAACGGACAAGCTTTAGCTGATTTCATTGCAGAATTCACAGAGAAAGGTAATGGTGAGGAAGAAGCGATCAATGATTCCCCAATCCAGTGGAAGTTATATGTTGATGGCGCAAGAAATGACTACTGTTCTGGAGCAGGGGTGGTACTTGAAACTCCTGAAGGTCGGTCATTATGCTATGCACTAAGATTGGAATTTCCTTCAACAAACAATGAAGCAGAATATGAAGCTCTTATCGCAGGACTGAAAATCGCTAAAGAACTAAACATCCGAGCATTACAGATCTTTAGTGATTCTCAGCTTATTGTATGCCAAGTCAAGAAGGAATTTCAAACGAAAGGGGGAAACCTGCCCGCTTACTTGTCAAAGGCTTGGGAACTTTTGTGTGAGCTCGATCACTATTCAATAAGCCACATTCCTTGGGAAGAGAATATGAAGGCAGATTCCCTCGCAAAGTATTCAAGTTCTGGTGAAGCTCAACTATTGGGATTAGTCCCCGTAGAAGTCCTTTCAGCACCAAGTATAGACGAGATGGATATTGACTGGATTATGAATGTATCTCAAGAACAAGAGTCATGGATGACTCCAATACTGGACTACCTACTTAGAGGTTCTCTGTCAGAAAATTCGAGAGAGAGATAGAAGCTACTAAGGAAAGCCTCTCGCTATGTAATTCAGGATGGCCGATTATACAGATGGGGATTCTCAATGCCATTGCTTCGATGTGTATCCAGGGAAGAGTCCAAAACAATCGTAGCTGAGGTACATGGAGGAGAATGTGGTGATCATTCAGGTGGCCAAACATTAGCAAAGAAAATTCTCCGATACGGATATTTTTGGCCAGAAATTAATCATGATGCTGCAAGCTATTCCCGAAAGTGTGACAGATGCCAAAGATTTGCCAAAATTCCTAGGGCGCCTTCAACTGAACTCACACAAATGGTCAGTCCATGGCTGTTTGCAATTTGGGGAATGGATCTCATTGGGCCGCTACCGACTGCCAAATCAGGGATTAAATATGCTATTGTTGCAGTTGATTATTTTACTAAATGGGCTGAAGCTGAACCATTGGCTACTATCACCTCTAAGAAGATGATAAGTTTCGTGACCAAGAATATCATTTGCAGGTATGGTGTGCCTCAGAAAATAATCACAGATAATGGTACTCAGTTTGAAAGCGAGGAATTCCAAGATTTTTGCAAGCAATTCAAAATCCAGAAAAGCTTTTCAGCAGTTGCTCATCTGCAGACAAACGGGCAAGTGGAAGCAGTAAACAAGATCATCAAATCAACCATCAAAAAGCACCTTGAAAGAGCAAAAGGTGGTTGGGTCGATAAGCTACCACTTGCACTATGGGCATACAGAACCACTCACAAAACTGCGACTGGGCACACTCCTTTCTCATTAGCATACGGATCGGAAGCAATGATCCCGGTCGAAACAGAGGTTCCTTCACACAGAAGGATCCATTTCAATCAAGCAGAAAATGAAAGGCTACAGCTTGAAGCGCTAGACTTCCTTGATGAAAAAAGAGATGAAGCTAATCTCAGAATTGCAGCTCATCAACAAAGGATAGCCAGACATTTCAATTCCAAAGTTCGCCAACGCAGCTTTGAGATTGGAGATCTAGTCCTGAAGAGAATTATGACAGCAACAGGTGTGTTTGGGCCAAATTGGGAAGGACCATATGTCATAGGTCAGAAGCTTCTTGACGGCACATTCAAATTCACTACTGTTGAAGGAGATCAAGTTCCAAGGGCATGGAACAGCAATCACTTGCGTCCATTCTTTACTCGAAAATTTTGTTGAAATATTGTAAAAAGAGTTGCGAATGTATGATTCTTGTAATTGAAAGAAATTGTAAAACTGATGCAAGTGAATAATGAAAAAATATAAAGTGGATGTAGGCCCAAATTCCTGGCCGAACCACTATAAATCTTGTGTTCCTTATTATTATTACATGTTTGCTTTACTTTCGATATAAAAGTACATAAAATGTATTGCTGAAATGTCGATTTGAATTTTTGCAGACAATGGAAGTGAAACTTGCACATAAAAAGACCAAGTGATTCTCGCCAAATTTTAAGTCACAGGAGCCCTGAATTCAAATCCTAGATAGGAAGTACTTCAATTGAACGGCCTATGATTTCGACAGAAACGGGTCTTTGCTAATAAATTAAGATCATTTGAACAAACAAACATCCAATTAAAAAGCTAGTGCTCGTTCTCACGAAATTGCCTGACAATGAAGCACACTTCCTTGGATTAAACAAGTTACTTGTAAAAAAAAAAAAGAAGAAAAAAAGGGGCAGAGGATCATTGAAAAGGCATAAGCAAGTGAACAGAGGAACAACCAAAGCCATCATCGGCAGCACAAGTCCTCTTCGGAGGCACAACTCTTCGGAGGATAAAGACCTCTAATGGGTCATACGCCACAAAAAAGAAAGTTCTCTACTCAACAAAAAAGATTGGAGGAGTCATGACCCTCCAACCATGAGAGAGTAACTTCCAGGCGATGAAAACCCTCTCTGAGGCGCATTTCACCAGGAGTTGAAGTGTCATGACCGCTCTTCGGGATTTCACTTCACCAAAGTTGAAATGCAAACAAAATAAAAGCCCTCTTCGGAGGCCCATTTCACCAGGAGTTGAAGTGTCATGACTGCTCTTCGGGATTTCACTTCACCAAAGTTGAAATGCAAACAAAATAAAAGCCCTCTTCGGAGGCACATTTCGCCAGGAGTTAAAGTGTAACAACCGCTCTTCGGAATTTCACTTCAACAAAGTTGAAATGCAAAACAAGATAAAGACCTTCCTGGAAGCCCATGTTTCACCGAGATTGAAATAAAACTTCCAAGTGTCGAAACGTGAAAAGGCTTTCCTCGAAGGCACAACTCTTTGGAGGTACACGTTTCACCAAGATTGAAATAAAACTTCCAAGTGTCGAAACGTGAAAAATCCCTCCTCAGAGGTACAACCCCCTCCCGGGGACACAATTAAAAAGAAAGACCTCTTCAGAAGCCCACGTTTCACTGAGATTGAAATAAAACTTCCAAGTGTTGAAACGTGAAAAAATCTCTCCTCAGAGGCACAAATTTTTATTAAAAAAAAAAGAGAAAAATCCTCATCAAGAGCGTACTTTAACTTTCAAAGGAAGAGCGATTTACCTATTCTTAAAAAAAAAAAGAAGGGGGAAGAAAGTTAAAGTACATTCAGAGGTCCGCTTTACCACATAGAAGAATTCACTTGGCAAAATATATACATACGCAAAAGGAAAAAGTGATTTCTTCGAAGGACAAAGCATAGAAACTTATATGAAGGAAGTTGCACTCTACGAAAATTCTCTTCGAGAATGAAGTAATTATTCTTTAGAAAACGAGAGTGCAAGTCCCCTCAAAGTATACGATATTGCAGTAAGCTCATGGTATAGGGGCAACATGGTATAGTTACATACAAAGTGGTATAACTATGTCGGTAAAGTACGCTCAAACAACATACCACAAGCTCACCGCAACATCGTATAAATAAACTTGTGCAAAAATGAATAATAAATGCATTCTCAAATTCAAACAAAAGTCTGTACAAATAAAGGATCATTTTATTCAATTGCAGATATTGCAGATACAGGTTTCAAAATAAAAAGCAGGGGCCGATGCCTGCACAACATCCGACCATTACACAAAAAAGGAATCAAAAAGCTCAACTCTTCATTTCTTCTTGCCCCCTTTAGACCCTTTACCCGGTCGAATGATTAACTTTTCAGGTCTTTCAGGTTGGTCTGAAGGCATAAGGGAAGAAGGGGAGGGAGGTGCAACTGGTGCAATTTCCGGTTCCTCTTCAGTGGTGATAATTTTCTTCCCCCTCCTCTTCGATGTCCCATGCTTCTTTCTTCTCTTCGAAGAAGACTCACTCCCCGGTGTAACGAGAGCGGACAAAACTACGTCGTCAGAAGGAGTCCGCTCCGGAGAGATCTCGCCTCCTTCGAGTCCCTCATCTTTTTGCTCCTGCGAAGCAATAGGGTCATCCAAGCCATGAAGAGCCTCAATTTTCTCCTCTTGTGACCCAGGTTGTGAAGCAGAAGGAGGAGTCACCTGAAGAGATGGAGGAGGAATAGCCAGAGAAGGCGAAGTCTGCACGGCACTTGTTGTTTCAACTGCAGAAGGAGAAAAATTGAAAATGTTAGTATTTTCCCGAAAGAAGGGAGATATGGGTTCATCGAGATTCAAGAGGTAATCGAGAAGCTCATCAAATTTTTGAGGAATAAGCAGGTAATCCACCTGAATCGGACCAATGTCGAAATTACCTGAAGATGTTGGCTTCGTCAGTTCAATCTCATAATTCTGAGCCCCAATGTCCTCCAAAGCCTCTTCATCAGTGGGGGTAATTACCCCGGTTCTTGTAGGAGGCGGCGAATGAGCACTAGAGCCTGTAATGTCCACCTCGGGAGAAACTAGAGGACGTTCAGAAGTAGTAGGCGGTACTTCTTTCTCAGAACGCTCCTCTTCCGCCGTCCCGGCCCGCGCTCTGGCAAGCCGCTCTTTTCCCTTGGCGAGAGCGGCGCGGGCTTCATCATCAAGATAATGCTCTTCAAGGGCAGACTCAGCATATCCAGCACCTTTACCACCGAGCATATCAAGTGCTGCCTCCCAAACTTCAGCCAGTGTGATTTCATACTTGGGGCCTAGAAAGGCAAGGCTGCCACGTCCCAAAATGCTGTGCAGATAAAAATCGAATAATGTGGAGCTAATATCAGCTTTGGTTGCTTGATGAGCCTCTTCGGCCGTAAGTTTACCAGCAACAGCCTCGTCGCGCTCCTTATCGGCCATAGCAAGTCGAGTTTTTAACAACTCTATCTCCAAGCTTTGAGAGCCGGTCTGTTCTCGCAGTTGTACAGTTTCAGCACGATATTCTTCCATGACCTTTTCCTTGTGTGCAAGCTTATCTTCGACTGCTCTTTGACTGGCATGCGCATCTCGTACTTGTTGCTGAAGCATGCTCTCCTTTTGAGAATGGAAAGTAGATGAAGTAGCTAATTCTTCCTTAAGTTTTTCTACTTCCGCTTCCAGCTTTTCATTGTAGGAAGCAATACTTCTCATTTCGGCGTCATGCTGTTCGAGAGTCTTCTTCCACTCAGCCTTATCATTCTCCATTGTTAGCATGGCCTCGAGATTGGCTCGGTTAACCCTCTGAAGTTCGTCGACGAGTTTTTGCCAGTTCGACATTCTTTCGATATCGGTCCTGACAGTATCAAGATTTCGCAGCATAGCCGGTTTGTCGAGAGGAACCAAGTCGAGATCAAATCGAACCCCTCTCAGGCACCACTGAGGAAATCGACTTTGAAGAGTGGGAGGACCTTGCCCGACTTGGTATGCGGGCCGGTTGATGATTGCTTGAATGTCGGAGCGAACGGGAGCAGGAGATTGAGCAGGGACATGTTCAGAAGCTGAAGGAGTTGTTTCTTCAGTAAGTCTAGCCCGCTTGCTAGAAGAATCGTCTATGTGACTCTTTCCTCTCTCATCATGAGCTTTTCTCTTTTGGGTATCATCATCTCTGTGGGGAAGATCATGTCTTTCTTGTTCCCTTCGGCGACGTTCTTCATATGCTCGTCTCTCGTCGGCTTTCCTGATGGCCCTCTCTTCATCCGACTCTCTGTAAGAAGGAAGGTAACGCCTGTAATCATACTGGCTACGCCTCCCGTAGCGCTGGAAATCATCATAATACGAGCCGCTGCACCCCAGAGGAGAATCTGGAATTAAAATAATAAGCTTTAGAAATCTTTAAAGTACAAGAAGATAAGTGCATAGAAGTGATGTGAAATCCAAAGTGTCGTGTAACGTGTAAACTACGCGCATCGAGTTACAAACCACTCTGTGGAATATAGGTAGTGATAACTTGAGTAGGAGGAGTTGACATTTGTTGAAAAGAAGATGTCGCCTCGATTACAGAAGAGACAGTTTTAGAAACATCATCTTTGAAAAGTTCTTTAGATGTCACAATTAAATCGCTCAACCCCTCAAAAACATCATCGCCATCTTGTTTTTTGGAGCTTGCTTTCTTAACTCCTTCACTAGTAGATCGAGGGGGTTCTTCCTCTTCAGTAACTGGAGCAAGTACAGACTTGTCAGATGGCCCCGCAACATCTTTCGGAATTGAACACTTAAACTAGTGAAGTTTCTATAGAGGTTCCTCCCTGCAAGTGCTCTTTAGTGGAGACTGGGGCATCAGGAGTGCTCGTCGGAGAATCAGGAACCTCCGTTGGAAGTTCATGTATTTGAGTGGAACGAGAAGGATGTAGAAGCTCAAACTGATGAAGAAGTTCTTCTGTCAATAGAAATTTTACGCTTCTTTCTTCAGCAGCCACAGTGCTTAGCCTTTCAAAAACTGACTTATGGCTGGAATCTCTAGAAGGAGGAGGAAGTGTTGGAAAGTTAAGGAATGGAATCAGCATATAGCAATACGAACCAGGTAAAACTTAGAATAAAATTAAAGAGAAAAAAGATCTCACTTCCTACTCTCCGGTCTGCGTAAAATTCTGCGGGGCAACGAATGTAGAAGTATTGATTCAGGAATCCATGTGCACTCTCCGGCAAATCCAAAATAAGTTTGCGGTTCCTCGCACCTCTTACAAGTACAATTGAAGGATGGTCCTTGTTCTTCGCAAAAGTGCACAAGTAACAGATTTCCTCAAAACTCGGAAGACGATCAAGAGTCCTCCTGAACAGAACACACAATCCCATCAAAATAGCAAAGCCATTGGGGTGCAGCTGAAAAGGAGAGATCGTCAGTCGAAGTAGGATTTGCCGGAGAAATTCATTAAAAGGAGGAATTGCTCCACTCAAGCACATTTGTCGATTAATGGAAACAAAACCGTAAGGTGGTCTGTCAGCAGAGTCATTTGGTCTAGGGAGTAAAACTTCTGCCTCGGCAATGCCAAATTGAACGCATAATTGATTAAGCGCCCGCTGTTTCAAAAGGGTAGGAGTTCTTTCCGGAGGATTCTCTAGTGGAATAGCAATCGGGAAAACCCCTTCAGCATGTTCTATCATCTCTTCTTGTTGAGACATCATTCTACATAAGCGACTGATATTCAGATGAGAAGGTGCACGTTTCCTAAAAAGTGTGAAGTGTTGTGCAGAACTTTAAAAAAAAAGAAAGCAAACATAACTGAAGTTAAACTAGTTGACAATTAGTCGACTATGAGATTTCAGGACTTGTTAATATAAAGCTCAAGTGAAGTGTTAATGCGAACGAATCAACTTTAACTGGATATTTTAGTTTTGCTTTAACACTTCACTTGAATTCATTGGTTCACAGCATTTCGTTCACACAATTCATTTAAGTTAATTACTCTTTATCGACTAATCTGTCATTCGATTTGGGCAGTTAATGGCAGTATATTCGTCCCAGTTTTCTGCAAATATTATGTTTAACAGGTTATTAGCATTAGAGATAATCTGCAAGGAAGTACAACAAAATCCAAGTTCAAACAGTTCAATCAAAGTTGTCTCAAAATGTCACAAGTCCTAGGTCGTCCGGCGACCTAGCATAGGTCGGAACCTTCTTAGGTCGCGCTGTGCAAAGTAAAGGATAAGGCATTTCAATCTCGTCATAGTGTTAGCTCGGCCGCGACCTAGAGTCTATGTCGCAAGAAAGTTAGGTCGTGCGGTTCCTAGCTCGAGTAACTCTTAGCTCATGAAAAGTCTTAGGTCGTGCAAATATTAGGTCGTTCAGCGACCTAGTATGGGTCGAAACTATTCCTTAGGTTGCAAGGGTTCTTAGATCACGAATTATCTGAAGTTGCTCAAATTCACTAGGTCGCTAGCTTCCTCTCCACGCAATGCTTCACCGGACCTGATAACCTGCTATCAACTAAACCGAAATCCATCATCCTATTCGTGAAGTTCATCATCTTTTCATACCACCAAACCATTCGAAAACCGATTCAAAGTATCTCCGATCTATCATAAATCTAACTCACTACTGTGCGTTCGTGAATCGCAACAACCACAATAACCAGTGACGATCAAAAATCGATCACAGCGCAACTCAAAGTGAAGCGCGACGCGCAAAATCGATTTAAGGTTCAGAGGTTGGAGTTCGTGGTTCAATGGTGATTATGGAATGAATAAAGATCGAAGATGCTTACGTAATTTGATAGCAAGAATGAATTGATGAATGATTTGGTTGAATTCGTCTTTAAAATCGCAGAATTCTGTTAATGGCAGAGCAAGAAATTGAAGCAGTTAGGTAATGGAGAAGAAACGACCTAGCAATTTATATGGAGCTGAAAGAAGAAGGTGAGTAGACACGCGAGTTAGCTTATGTTTTAGGTCGCTTACGACCTAGCAAAGTTAAGTCGAAGCACACGACCTATGACATAGGCCTGTACTTCGAGGGGCAAATGTTAACTCCTATTTCTACCACGACCTAAAACTCCGCGACCTATAACTCAGCAGCCCAACGACCTAAGAGTACCTGACGACTTAATGGTCTCAACGACCTAACAGCATAATTGTATTAGCGACCTAACTCCACGAAGCAGCTATGCGACCTAAAGACTTAAGCATTGTCACGACCTACGACCTATGGGGAGTAGCGACTTAATTCCTGAAGATATGGAGCGACCTATCAAGCTTTGCGACCTAACAGAGAGCTGCGACCTAAAGGAGGCCGCGACCTACCAAGCTTCACGACCTAACCAGATAAGCAAGCAAGCAACCTAAAGACTTTATGCGACCTAACTGTACACCGACCTATGAAGTTCCGCGACCTAAGGAAGACCGCGACCTATAGAATTCACACGACCTAGCGGAGTGCTTCGACCTAAGGAAGGTCGCGACCTAAGGGATTCAGCGACCTAATATCAGCTATGGCTACAGGAAAGTACTCACGACCTAGGGTAGGTCGCTAACGACCTAAACACGTAAATAAAGAGACCGCCTCTACTATGCCGCTGAGTGTTAGGTCGCGCACGACCTAGAACTTGTTGAAAAAAGCATGCGCCTACTCATGAAAAAGGAAAACCGGAGCTTCATAGGTCGGAGACGACCTACGACCTTGCTTAGGTCGGTCACGACCTACGACCTAAGTCGAGCAAAGCCTATAAATACACCCCTAATTCCAACTAGAAAAGGACTTTGGGCTCACTCTCTTCAAGCGCCGATACTCTGCTGCATTCCGAACCAATCTAACACTTGAAGCTCTCAAGACACTAAGAACGCTACAAACAACTTCAAGAAGAGATCACATACATCCAACATGGATTCGAAAACTCTCATCTTCATCGAAGTTTAGGCTACTTGTTCTAAGTCTCTTGTAATTCAAAGTGTATTGTACTTTGGAAGAATTGTATCAGCTTGTAACGAGATCATTAATAAAAGTACTTAAATTGGACATAGGCTATACCCTTAAGCCGAACCACTATAAAATTGTTGTTGTTTACTGCTTTTCTGCTATTATCTGCTTGTAATCTGTTCCCGAGCTATCGGGTGGTGCTTTCACAACTACAACTCATACACCGGGGTGTTAGCGTTCAAATTTTAGCGTTAACACTAATTTTAAATTATGAATTGAAGTTTTAATTTGAATCATAGCTGGAAATAAATAAGATTTTAAATTCAAATTTGTTTAAAATAACTTTAAAGGGTTTATTGTTAAAAAGGTTTTTAAAGAAATTTGAATTTAAAATTGGAATTTAAAATATAAAGAAATGTCTTAAACAAAGTTTAAATCTAATTCAAATCTGAATTTGAATCTTTGATTTAAAATAAATTAAAGTTTATAAATTTAATTATTTTAACAAATTTGAATGATAACGAAACATTATAATGTTTTGAATTTAAAAAGGGAATTTGAGTTAAACTTTTGTAAAATTTCTTTTATAAGAAAAGTATTATTTATCATTTAAAGGTTTTTAATTGATTTTTAAAAACTTGTTATAGTTAAATTAGAATTTGATAATTTGTTATGCATTTAATTATTAAGGTAATTAAATGTATAATTAATTTATTTAATAAATTAATGAAATGAATAATTACTCAAAGTAATTAAGGGTCTTATACTTAAAAGTTTAAGATTAATTAACTTGTAAGTGAATAATTAATAAGATTTAATTTTTAATTAATGATTAATAATTTATTAATCAAGTAATAAAGAATTAATTAAGTTATAGTTAACACTTAATTAATTAATTAATTAGGCGTTAATTAATGGATTATTAGTGATTAATTAATTTGTAATCAATAATGATTAAAATATGTTAATTTTTTAGAAAAATAGTTAATGAATTGTTAATAGTTAATGAAGGTCATTAACTAAGGATTATTTAATAATTAATTAATGTGATTAATTTTTAAAAATTAATTAGATTAATTAATTTAAGGATAATCATTTGTGCAAATTGTTATGTATAATTACTTATGGAAGCAATTGAGGAATTAATTACTCATTGTAATTAATTGAGTTTAATTTGATTAGATTAAGTTAATTAATTCAGTTTAATTAATTTAAACAATCATTTGATAATTTATGGAGTATGATTACTTAATGTAATTAAATAAAGAGATATTACTTAGAGAAGTAATTAATGGGTAATTACTGGATGTAATTAATTAAAGTAATTTGATGATGAAAGTAATTTGAGAATAATTACTTTGTAAATTAGTCAAGGGATTAATTTGAGATAATTAATTATTGAGTAATTAATTTATTTGGTAAAGTAATTAAGGGTAGTTAATTACTGAATGGAGTTAATCAAGGGTGATTAACAATTATGGTTTAATTAAGATTAATTAATTATGTAATTAATTTAAATAGAAAATGTAATTAGAAATCATTAATTATTATAATTAATGATATAATTAAGAATAGATTTATTTAAAAATAATTAATAAATAAATGAATTAATTAATTAATTTAATTAATTAAGAAGTAATGTAATTAATTATAGTTAATTAATAAAGGCAGTAATTAAAGATTAATTACTGTATTGGGTTAAGTATAATTAATTTGAGAAATTAATTGGTTAATAATTACTTGAATGTAGTTAAAGGTTAATTAATCAGGGATGATTAATTAAAATGAATAATTGGTTGATGATTAATTAATTGATTGATAATTAATTAATGATGATGTGAGCAAGATTTATATTGATGAAGTAATTAACTTAATTGACTTTAAATTAATTATAAATGATGTGATTAATTTACTTCTGTTTAAATTAATTATATTTGGTGTGACTATAAATCATTGCTTATATGGATGAATGATGTTGTTTTCCTTGAATGGTTTGAATCTCAGATATGAGATAAGTAATGTTGAGTGATATGGTTGCATTGGTTGCATTGTAATGATTATTTAGATTACCTTTTGATAATGATAATATGGATTATCTGTTGTGATGATAATGTGATTATCTATTGTGGTATGTGTATTATCTATCTGTGTATATAGATAATTGAATTGTTTTAAATCTTTAAAAAAACTTGGCCTTGAAAGACACACTTTGGATTTCAATGAGACCGGGATCGGGTTTCCATATTTGGATATTCGAAAACCACATCGATCCAAATTAACGATAGGTCGTGAATCTTATGTGAAGAGTGAAGACTCGAGGTGTAAGAACTATTCGTCAGTATAACTCTAAGGGTGATTCCGAAACGAGTTTGATTGTAACGTTTCGGATTTTTCACGCTTGAAAATCGACATCCATACTTCATATCATATTCGAATGCCATAGATTCGACCGTTCAAATCCGATTCGCCGGTGCTTATAACAACATTAAGTAAACAACACAGCAAAATAAAAGAATAATACAATGATATACAATATCTGATACAACAGAGTGATACAATGAATATCAATATACATCAGAGATATGATACAATAAAATAGCAGCGGAACAATATAACTCTAAGATAGTCTTCAAAAGAGAACTCCAGCAACAGCAGCTCGATCCAACATCATGACTCACCAAGACAAGCAAGTCTCGTCCACATCCAAAGACTGAACCAGCTCCAGATAACCTACTAAACCTGACTATCTGAAAAACCCAACTCTAGACTGCTCGTGTAGAAAATTTTGAGCATCCAGAGTTTAGGAAAGAAACAATAAACTCTGGATCAGTCATGGGACTGGTGTGAGCAAAAAAACAGTTTTATCTTTTAAAAACAAGCAACGAAATATTTTAAAATCAACTCGCAATGCTTTTTAGAAATGAGACTACCATAAGGCCTCCCGCACAGACACACAATCCAAACGCAGAATCGGAGGAGATTTCTCCTTATGATAGTCAAAGATGCTTGATACGCATTAAAAAGAAACATTTGATATTATTACTAGTGCATAGTGTAGTAAAAATCATTTCGAAAGTAAAGATATAAATCTTAGCCAACATAGACATTTCGAACTATGCCTACTATAGCTACCATCCAAACAATGGGGCGCCACCATAAGTGAATGATAGGTTCTACGACTAAAACCGTACAAGGTACGTATTTGAAGAATGGATTTCCAATAAATGGTCGGGCAAAGAAACTTACCAAACCCCGAAATGGAACGCCTCTGGAAGGACGTCCCCGAGCATCCCAAATGGATCTCTGCCAAACAAGGCCGGCTACCCCTTTCCCAGGGAGTAGGAAACCTCAGATATACCACCCCCGGTCCTTTTGGACCTTTGTACGAGGCCTCGATTCCAACAACACCACACAGTAATAGATATAGTGTATCCACATGAGTAAGTATCTGGGCTCCATACCATGATACTACCCCTTTCCAGAAGGAATGGTCCTACCCTAGGGAAGCTATGCCTGAAAACCTAGCCACACAGTTCCTGTTTTGACCATTTCCGGTTTGTGAGGCTCGACGAAGTCTCGTCCATAAAGCCACGCTTTATACAAAAGCTGTGCTTTGGGTCAACAAATGATCATAGAAATGATCACAAAGATAAACGATCAAACAAATGATCATATCACAAATGATCAACGCAACGATCATTTCACAGCAACACTCAGCATGCCACATTACCAAATTGGGAATATATCGCTGATAACCTTCAACTACATAACCTCCGAGCTCGTACGTCTCAGAGAAGGGTGTTAAGCTAAGAGAATAAATTCTCCGCCACCAACAGAAATATATTTGAAAGAAATCAGCTTTGTATCTCAAATTGTAATGTCAGACATAACAATCCATACATGTCTGTTCTGGATTTAGAATGGAACCGAAGGCACTTCCAATGAAGCCCTTGCAATCCGGGTATTCACAATCCTGATTGGACTTCCCATCACTTAGGGAGTCTCTATACCGTTGCAACTCAGTGTAGTGACAATCGATAGGTCATACTATCGTTCTTTCAAATACCCGGTCTTCACCACCGGTCTTCAAATGCTTTCCATAACGACGTATCACATATTCGGAATGGGTTATACGACCCAAAGGTCCTTTCCCGGCTAACCCGAATAGTAAGCGCAACATTTAAAACATATGGATAAGGAATTTCAATTAAGTCACAACTTAATAATCCAAAGTTTTTCCTTCAAATGGTTTAACAAATTACCATTTCCAATCTTTTAAAAACAAAAAGATTTATTTCATAAAGTTCACCTAGTTTCTCAAAGATTCATTCCTGGATTTCAAAACAATTCCAATTCAATTGGATTAACTCGTTAAATCTTTAAATCAAAGATTTAACTTATAGCTTCAAAAATCATTTCCAAAGATTCATTCATAGCCTTTCAAAAACAATTTCAATTCAAGTTGGATTAACTCATTCGGTCTTTGAATCAAAGATTTATTTCATAGCTTTCAAAACATTTCAATTCTATTTCAGCTTGAAACCTTTTCAACATAATTGGGAGATCCTTTCTTTAAAATGAAAGCTATTATTATTTGAAAACAAGTAGTTTTCATTTCGAAGAAATTCGATCTTATTTATACAAGTTAAATCTTTTGGGTTAATTCAAATTCCCAAAAACAACACTTCAAAAATGGTTTGACTCATATATAACTAGTATAATATCGTTAATCCCTAGTTTCAAATCATAGAATTCAATTTTAAGTATTGAATTCAAATTGAAATCAAAATATTTAAATTCCAAATCTTAATCAAGTTATTCAAAATAATTTTATCTTTGAAATTCTATTTCAATTGCTTTTCACTTTAAACCCAATCCATTTTCAAAACATTTGAATTCAAATATTCAATTTTATAAATCATTTCAAAATCTGTGACTTAATCGATTTCCTCGTGAAATCCATATTGGTGTGTGTATAAGTGTGGTCAAGGGGTTTAACATAATAGTGCAACATCATTCAATCATTACAGATCAAACACAGAAATATAGTTGATAAGCGATATAACTATAAAGCTTATCGTTCATTCACAGATCACAGATATATATATCACAGATAAGTAAATTACAGATCACAACCTATATCAGGATGTATCACAAAGCATCATATATCACGGATATCAAACAATCAAATCATCCAATAGAATCCAAATATTCATGAGTAAGATAAATTAATATCTAATTATAATTAATTTATACCATGTTAATTATTTATGAATAAACTACAAATCTTAGTTAATTAATAATAAATTAATTTTAAACCATTTTAATTAATTATCTTTTAAATCAATAATTAATTATTCCTAATTAATTATGTTAATAAATTAACCCTTAATTAATAAATCATCCCTTAATAACTTTCATTAATTAATTAACCTTTAATTAATTAATTATCCTCAAATTAATTACCTTAATTAATTTATCACATACATTAATTTTTCCTTTAATTAATTATTCTTTAATCATTTGATTTATCTATCTTTAATCATTAATAAATTATCCTTAATTAATTTAAGATAAACCATAATTTTCAACATATGAATTTTAAGTTTAAATAAACTTAAAAATTATCTTTTTATCACTTTTTATTAATTAATTGCTTCTTAATTAATTATCTTAATTAATTTATTAACTAACCTTTTATTTATAATTAATTAACACTTATTAATCCAATTTTTAAGCCAAAACAATTATCCTAAAACATGGGTTAAAAATATTTAAAATTTAAATCTGGTTTTAAAGTCAAAATCTGTTTTTATATCAAACCTGAGACCCACTTCGAGTCACACCTGAGAAAAATGCCTGAGTGCTTCGAGTTTTCCCCCAAACCAACCCGTGTGAGTATTTTTTTTTAAAAATTTTGTTTAAGTGTTGATCTAACCCGGCGCACAACTGAATGCACTCGAGTTAAGACTCGAGCCAAACCCAATATTACTCGATACTTCCTTCGAGTTATCTTCATCTTCCCAACTATAACCACCCAACCATAATCATTGACACACGCAAACACGTGTGCACCTGCACCATCCACCGCCGATGTCCTGGCCACCACTGCCGTCGCCATCTAGTCATCATTGACGCCCTCAACTCAATACTATCTCCAGTCCCACTCGATTCGATCAAGAAATGAAATCGACCTCACAACTCACACGGCCTGTACATTCCTTGTCGAAATTTGGCCACCACCGATGATCCCTGTCGCTAGAAACTCCACCACCTTTACCGTAGCTCCGCCATGTCTCCTAGCACCTGTAACGATTGCGGATTTTCGTTGCCGAAAAACCGAATAGTTATGGGTTTTTTTAAAAAAAGAAAAGAAAAGAGAGAAGAGAGAAAGAGAAGAAAGAAAAAGAAAAATAGAGGGAAAAGAAGATAGACAATTTTTTTTTTTTTTTGAAAATAGAAAAATAGAGAATTTGAAAACAGAACGGGACAGAAGAGGAAACAACAGAACTACAACTGAACAACATCAAAATCTCACAATTCGCAGCGGAACAACATATAATAATAAATGAATAATCTTTAAACAAAGAACTATATCAGTTATTACATTACATTTCATTACATCACATCATATCATCAGAGTGTACAACAACATACAACAATAAACAGTGCAGCGGAAAAAGAAATACTATATAAACTAGTAATACGCCATGCCATCCAGCTTGCCTCCAGTAACTCCAGAATATCCAGAATATCCTGATAAACCTAACTCTTAACTGCCCGTGTGGAAATTGGTGGGCACCCAGAGTTTAGGAAGGAAAACAATAAACTCCGAGTCAGTCATGTGACTGGTGTGAGAACTCAAAACAGTTTATTTACTTTAAAATCAAAATAGAGGAATATTTTTAAATCAATTCGCAATGCTTTTAAAAATGAGACTACCATAAGGCCTCCCGCACACACACACATGCAAACGCAGAATCGGAGGAGATTTCTCCTTATGATAGTCAAAGATGCTTGATACGCATTTAAAATAACATTTGATATTATTACTAGTGCATAATGTATAACAAATCATTTCGAAAATAAAGATATAAATCTTAGCCGACATAGACATTTCGAACTATGCCTACTATAGCTACTATCCAAACAGTGGTGACCACCATAAGTGAATAGCAGGTTCTACAACTAATACCGTACAAGTTTCGTATTGGGAATTGGATTTCCAACAAATGGTCAGGCCAAGGAACTTCCCATTGCCACATGAGAATGCCTCTGGATGGACATCCCCGAGAACCAAACCGGATCTCTACCAACACAAGGCCGGGTTACTCCTAACTGAGTAACAACTGACCGAATATGCCATCCCCCGGTCCTTTGGGACCTTTATCACCGAGCGCTCGTAATCAATTCACACAATCATAACAAAGTGTTTTCAACATGAGTAAGCATCTGGGCTCCATACCATGATACCACCCTTTTCCAGAAGGAAATGGACACATCCTAAAGGGTGCTACCCCTCATAACCTTGCTGCTTCTTTCCTGTTTTGACCATTCACGGGGTGTGAGGCTTGACGAATTCACGTCCACAAAAACATACTTTATACAAAAGCCATGCTTTGGGTCAACAAATGATCAACACAATGATCACTAAGATAGACGATCAAATAAATGATCCTATCACAATAATCAACACAATGATCATTTCAGCAACACTCAGCATGTCACATTACCAAACTGGGAATATATCGCTGATAACTTCAACTATATAACCTTTGAGCTCGTACGTCTCAAAGAAGGGTGTTAAGCAAAGAATAAATTCTCCGCCACCAACAGAAATATATTTGAAAGAAATCGGCTTTACATCTCAATTTGTAATGTCAGACATACAATCCATACAAGTCTGTTCCGGGCTCGAACAAAACCGAAGGCACTTCTTACGAAGCCCTTGCAATACGGGTATTCACAATCCCGATCGAATTTCCCATCACTTAGGAGATCTCTATACCAGGAGCTACCCAGTGCAGAGACAATCGATAGGTCATCCTATCGCTTTCACAAATACTCGGTCTTCAACACCGATCTTCAAATGCAATTCATAACGACGTATCACATATTCGGAATGGGTTATACGACCCCATGGTCCTTTCTCGGTTAACCCGAATAGTGAGCGCTTATTCAAAAATAAGTGTGCATTCACATTCAATCAATTCACATCAAATACCCATTCAAAGGGAAATACTGATAGTCGGTTATTGAACTATCACTGGATATGCACACATCACCAGATTCCAAATAATTTTCCAAATTATTTATTTTCCAAAATATCTTTACAAGATATATAATTTTCACACTTCAAAAATAAATCAATATTTATTTTCAAACAAATTCTACTTTCACATATAAATTCCATAATGAATTTATATTTCAAAATATTCATGCATATACGATTTCAATTATCCATTTCAATTTATCTTCAAAAAAATAAATTCTAATTATTCACTTCATATTGGAAAACATTTCCATACTTATTTATAAATAAGTAATTCACAATCTTTTATTTTCAACACTTAGAAAATATTCCATATACTTAAATCGAATTAAGTATATATTTCATTTTTTTAAGGAAATCATTCACTTAACATATTTATTTGGGCCAAAACGAATGTTGCATAAAACATCGTTACAACAACCCAAAATCACTAGTATAGGGATTCGAAATTAAAATAGATATATAAATCCCAATACTATACAAAACATTTCCTTTCGGAAATCATTTACTATAACAACAGTGTTATAGTCCACATTTCCTTTTATTTCTCGAAATCGTCTATTTCAACAATAAATGTTGAAATCTATGGTTTCGAATCTCAACACCTTTAAAACATCGTTAGATCGTTTTAATTCTATTTAAAACATCGTTAGATCGTTTTAATTCTATTTAAAACATCATATCTAAAACAATTTCTTTAACGTGTTATTCACTATTCAAAAACGTGAATATACTTCTTTAACAAATTCCATCCTTTTATTCATTTTAATTCAAAGGATTATTCACTATTCAAAATGTGAATATAACTCTATTTCTAAGTTATAACAATTAACTTATCAAAATAAGTCGTTTGCGAATTTATAAAACAACGTTCATAAATTCCATTTCTATTTATTTATAAAAACTTCCTTTTTATAAATTCCTTTATTAACCTATTCCAGTTTATAGCTAAATTATAAACTAAACGTTCATATTATAAGTTAAATACTTATAAAACGATTATTTTACAAAATCGTTCATTTAACTTCCCAAATTATTAATCTTAACTTATAAGATTGTTTATTTATCCAAAATTCATTCTTTCGATAACTTTATAAATTTTATAAACCTATTGCTTATAAAATTTCATTTATAACTTCACAGTTTATAATTTCATAAATTTCATTCATTTAGGAAATTCATTTTCACTACATTCAAACACTTATAAAAACTCGTTTTATAATGTCCATAATTCAATTTATAAATATCCATTTATAAATCTCTTAATATAAATTAATTTATATTATTCTTTTAAACGTCTTTAAATTCCTTTAAAATTTCACCGTTCTCTTGATTTATAAAATAATCAAATTTTATATATCTTATATTCAAACTTTTAATAATAAACTCAAAAATCCAGTTTAAACTATTTTATAAAATCATTGGTTCATATTTCTCAAAAATCGACTTTTAATCGTATTTCTAAAAATCAGCTTTTTAACTATATTTCACAAAAACCATAATTTTTATAACTTTAAAAATTATAACGTTTATTTATTTATAATGGATCAATTCTAAAAATATAGTATATTTTCAAAATCACTTTAAAAATCATTTTAAAATCCCAAAATCTGGGTCCAATGATGCTACACATCAAATAGTCAATCACGACTACAACGACATCATATATCGAAATGATAATCCATCAAATATCAAAATATCTGAAATCAAATAAAAACTGTTGAGGAATCCAGTTGGATCCCTCCAACCTGTTTTCCTGCATCCAAAAACATTAGCACAATACCAATTTCGCTCCAGTACGAAATTATCGCGGTATATGTTTTTATTAAATATTATCCGCTTAATAACGGCGTAATAGGGTCTCATCCGCTAAACAAAAATGCGGGAAATCAATCAACTGCAATATATACATATGCCAATATATATATATTGATATTATATATAATACCAATTTCACTGTTTATGAAATATTCGCGGTATATGTTTATAATAAATAACATCCGCTTACTAACGGCGTATAATGTCTATTTTAACAATCAATAATTTACAGTCATCATTCAAACATGCATTCAAATATTTTAAATCTAACTATTTAAAATAAAATCGAAATCTATTCGATTGAGTGAGAAATTCTCACCTTGGTTTTATTTTCCGTTTTAGCTTTTATTTCGAATAAAATTAAACGCGCGTTTAATTTTACTCGAAATTCTCACTAACTCCAAATGACTCCAAACTAACTCCATCGCGTAGTGCTCGTCCATACGATTCCAACGCAACTGAGTTTGCATTTTTTCGACCTCGTATGAAAAAGTTACGAATTTATGAAGTTCGTACACGATTTTATAACTAAATTTCAACAATAACTTTTATATTTTAAACCCAAACTCACACCAGCCCTTGGATCCAACTTGAGCAAATCTGGGCCGTGCTTTATCATCTTCCCAAATCACGTTTGCATCTCCAGGACACAAATCCAAGGCCGAACCCAAACATTAGAACTAGGGTTTGATTTTTCAACATCCATACACAACGAAACTCGATCACACAACCACCATCGCGAAGCTCTCGACAAGAGCTATGTTCGGCCCCCACCATGTCAAGCTCGGCCATGCCCTCCACCTGGGAATGCGTGCGCAGGTCGGCCCCTTTAAACCCCCCTATCTCCCACTACGATGCTCCATTTTAGATCATAGCCGTTCAACTTGTAGCTCTCACTCCCCTCTACAACATTCTATTTGAAATTTTCTTGAAACAATGCATGGATTAGAAGATAATTTGAGGAGAAAGAGGACATTTTCTGGCCATCCATCTATAGGTGGCGGCTGCAGTATATGAACTAGGGTTTTTTTTTTTTTTATAAAATTATGAAGAGAGAGGTGTATTTATAGAGAATCGAACGACACTATTCACCCGGAAATTCCGAACTCCGATTTAGACGCCGTAACCAGCGTTTCTAAGGTTTACCCCGTGTTCCGGACACAATGGAATAGGTTTCGGAAGCTAATTCGGAAGTATGTGCGAGTTATGGCTGAAAACGCTCAATTTAAATTAAACCGATTTAAGTCGATTTCTAGGCGTTTTAATTCGTACCGGACAAACGGTAAATCCGATTGACTTGAAATTTGAAACCTTACAATAATATCACATTACGGATCCGATGAAACTGGTTTCGTCGAAATCCGAAACTTTTTGAAAAATGGCTATTTCAACTCGCCAAATTTAAATTAAAAATAATTCGATGTGTTTCGAGCTGCCACGATCAAACGATAACTCCGATTGACACGAAAATTGAAATCCGGTAATAACTAACTATTACGGATCCAATGGAACTGGTTTCGTTCAATTCTGAGACTGTTCAAAAATTGGCTATTTTACAGTCGATTATTAAATATTAAAATATTCAATTTTCACAGATTAACTTTTAATTCGATTTTAAAAGTTCTAAAATATCATTCTAACTTCCATATGATAAAATAAAATTTTCCAAATTATTTACAATCATTTTTAACTAAATTTTCAATTATTTTCATAATTTAACGTATTAAATTATCGATTTAATTATTCAATTAAATCCAAAAATTCAAAATAAAATTTATTTGACTTATAAATTCATTTATAAATATTTAAAATTAATTAAATATTCAAATTTTAATAATTAAAAATTCTGGGTCGTTACAACCTTTCCCCCTTAAAAGAATTTCGTCCTCGAAATTATAAGTAAGAAAAGTTATAGAATCTATTAATTTTCCCAAACTTTATAATTAAACTTCTTACCATACTTTACTAAGTTTTCAAATCATACTTAGTTATCTTTTCAAAAACAACTACCTATTGTTTAACTTTCAACTTCCAAATCAAAGTTGAAGTTTCCAAAATTTTCCCATTTTCTCAAATTTTTTCTAACCCCTTAAATTTTCGGAAAAATTCGCCATAGTCTCCTTTGCGCGGCTCGATCCGAAAAAAAATGACAGTATATATATCACAAATATACATCTCATCAAGTAATGAGGCATCCCGCAGGGAAAAAAGTATAAAAGTACGATATTTAATCCGAGATATGTACCTTATATTTTTTTAGCGAGCATATACGGCTAATATAGCGCAAAAGCGAACTCCAAATGCGAAGCAAACGCGATCCGCACCTACTAAACTCAACAAACAACATGAGAACATGCACATATGCAAATAATCTCAATATACAACATATAGCAACATAATAACTATATATGTCACATAGAAAATGCAACCAGACAACATATGCAAACATCAACCAACTACCATCCAACTAACATCCATAACCAATAAATATTCATTTATATTCTCATTAATATTTAATGAAATGGTTTTCAATTTAAATCACATTTGATTTATTTACATTGGATTTTTTTTTATCAACATTCATTCTCAATTTAATTAGTTTACATTTACTAATTAAATCAAATTCACACTCAATTCTATTCAAATTTATTTACTTCTAATTTGAATTCAATTTCATAGCTTCCAATTTCATTAACACTTAATGAATTTTATACAATCAATCAACATCCATATAACAACCAAAGTATATTGATTACAACCAAATTTCTTCGCTTCACTTACATTCATTTTGGTTTAACATCATCACTTTCAATTGGTTTAATAAATTGATTTTTATTCAACTATTCAACTTTCTAATAACATTAGATTTTAATGAATTACACTTATAATCATTATTTCATATCAATTCTATTTTCCATTCAATTGATTCACAATTCAATTCATTTATTTAATTCAATTACCAAAGTTGAATTTCATTTATATAACTCTTAAGTCATATTCCATTTAACATTATTTTCACTTCTTATTTACAACTCATATTCATATAATTTTACTTCTTATATATATAAGTTCATTTCACAATTGTAAATCACTTTAATTATAATTTCAATTCTTATAATTCTTTTGCTTATACAATTATTCTTTTATTTAGATTATCCAAACAACCTAACAATCAACTTATATACACTTTAATAATTCTGAAAAATTATTCCTTTATATATAAAATATAATCAAGGTAAAATTATTTCATTTACCTAATTAAAACAATACTGTGCCGAATTGTTCTATTCAAGTGTTTAGAAACCCCTTCGGCATAGTCTTGCGGACCACGCTGACGAAAGTTCATATGCCACTCAATAAACCAATCATCACAATATAAAACAATTTCATATTCACTAACAAGTACGCACTCATAGCTATTATTACACTCAAACTCATTCTAGAGTACTGCTGACTCTATCTCTAATGAGTAATACCCTACAGAACCATGGTTGTCGCTTAACCATCAGCTCTGATACCAAATGTAACGATTGCGGATTTTCGTTGCCGAAAAACCGAATAGTTATGGGTTTTTTTAAAAAAAGAAAAGAAAAGAGAGAAGAGAGAAAGAGAAGAAAGAAAAAGAAAAATAGAGGGAAAAGAAGATAGACAATTTTTTTTTTTTGAAAATAGAAAAATAGAGAATTTGAAAACAGAACGGGACAGAAGAGGAAACAACAGAACTACAACTGAACAACATCAGAATCTCACAATTCGCAGCGGAACAACATATAATAATAAATGAATAATCTTTAAACAAAGAACTATATCAGTTATTACATTACATTTCATTACATCACATCATATCATCAGAGTGTACAACAACATACAACAATAAACAGTGCAGCGGAAAAAGAAATACTATATAAACTAGTAATACGCCATGCCATCCAGCTTGCCTCCAGCAACTCCAGAATATCCAGAATATCCTGATAAACCTAACTCTTAACTGCCCGTGTGGAAATTGGTGGGCACCCAGAGTTTAGGAAGGAAAACAATAAACTCCGAGTCAGTCATGTGACTGGTGTGAGAACTCAAAACAGTTTATTTACTTTAAAATCAAAATAGAGGAATATTTTTAAATCAATTCGCAATGCTTTTAAAAATGAGACTACCATAAGGCCTCCCGCACACACACACATGCAAACGCAGAATCGGAGGAGATTTCTCCTTATGATAGTCAAAGATGCTTGATACGCATTTAAAATAACATTTGATATTATTACTAGTGCATAATGTATAACAAATCATTTCGAAAATAAAGATATAAATCTTAGCCGACATAGACATTTCGAACTATGCCTACTATAGCTACTATCCAAACAGTGGTGACCACCATAAGTGAATAGCAGGTTCTACAACTAATACCGTACAAGTTTCGTATTGGGAATTGGATTTCCAACAAATGGTCAGGCCAAGGAACTTCCCATTGCCACATGAGAATGCCTCTGGATGGACATCCCCGAGAACCAAACCGGATCTCTACCAACACAAGGCCGGGTTACTCCTAACTGAGTAACAACTGACCGAATATGCCATCCCCCGGTCCTTTGGGACCTTTATCACCGAGCGCTCGTAATCAATTCACACAATCATAACAAAGTGTTTTCAACATGAGTAAGCATCTGGGCTCCATACCATGATACCACCCTTTTCCAGAAGGAAATGGACACATCCTAAAGGGTGCTACCCCTCATAACCTTGCTGCTTCTTTCCTGTTTTGACCATTCACGGGGTGTGAGGCTTGACGAATTCACGTCCACAAAAACATACTTTATACAAAAGCCATGCTTTGGGTCAACAAATGATCAACACAATGATCACTAAGATAGACGATCAAATAAATGATCCTATCACAATAATCAACACAATGATCATTTCAGCAACACTCAGCATGTCACATTACCAAACTGGGAATATATCGCTGATAACTTCAACTATATAACCTTTGAGCTCGTACGTCTCAAAGAAGGGTGTTAAGCAAAGAATAAATTCTCCGCCACCAACAGAAATATATTTGAAAGAAATCGGCTTTACATCTCAATTTGTAATGTCAGACATACAATCCATACAAGTCTGTTCCGGGCTCGAACAAAACCGAAGGCACTTCTTACGAAGCCCTTGCAATACGGGTATTCACAATCCCGATCGAATTTCCCATCACTTAGGAGATCTCTATACCAGGAGCTACCCAGTGCAGAGACAATCGATAGGTCATCCTATCGCTTTCACAAATACTCGGTCTTCAACACCGATCTTCAAATGCAATTCATAACGACGTATCACATATTCGGAATGGGTTATACGACCCCATGGTCCTTTCTCGGTTAACCCGAATAGTGAGCGCTTATTCAAAAATAAGTGTGCATTCACATTCAATCAATTCACATCAAATACCCATTCAAAGGGAAATACTGATAGTCGGTTATTGAACTATCACTGGATATGCACACATCACCAGATTCCAAATAATTTTCCAAATTATTTATTTTCCAAAATATCTTTACAAGATATATAATTTTCACACTTCAAAAATAAATCAATATTTATTTTCAAACAAATTCTACTTTCACATATAAATTCCATAATGAATTTATATTTCAAAATATTCATGCATATACGATTTCAATTATCCATTTCAATTTATCTTCAAAAAAATAAATTCTAATTATTCACTTCATATTGGAAAACATTTCCATACTTATTTATAAATAAGTAATTCACAATCTTTTATTTTCAACACTTAGAAAATATTCCATATACTTAAATCGAATTAAGTATATATTTCATTTTTTTAAGGAAATCATTCACTTAACATATTTATTTGGGCCAAAACGAATGTTGCATAAAACATCGTTACAACAACCCAAAATCACTAGTATAGGGATTCGAAATTAAAATAGATATATAAATCCCAATACTATACAAAACATTTCCTTTCGGAAATCATTTACTATAACAACAGTGTTATAGTCCACATTTCCTTTTATTTCTCGAAATCGTCTATTTCAACAATAAATGTTGAAATCTATGGTTTCGAATCTCAACACCTTTAAAACATCGTTAGATCGTTTTAATTCTATTTAAAACATCATATCTAAAACAATTTCTTTAACGTGTTATTCACTATTCAAAAACGTGAATATACTTCTTTAACAAATTCCATCCTTTTATTCATTTTAATTCAAAGGATTATTCACTATTCAAAATGTGAATATAACTCTATTTCTAAGTTATAACAATTAACTTATCAAAATAAGTCGTTTGCGAATTTATAAAACAACGTTCATAAATTCCATTTCTATTTATTTATAAAAACTTCCTTTTTATAAATTCCTTTATTAACCTATTCCAGTTTATAGCTAAATTATAAACTAAACGTTCATATTATAAGTTAAATACTTATAAAACGATTATTTTACAAAATCGTTCATTTAACTTCCCAAATTATTAATCTTAACTTATAAGATTGTTTATTTATCCAAAATTCATTCTTTCGATAACTTTATAAATTTTATAAACCTATTGCTTATAAAATTTCATTTATAACTTCACAGTTTATAATTTCATAAATTTCATTCATTTAGGAAATTCATTTTCACTACATTCAAACACTTATAAAAACTCGTTTTATAATGTCCATAATTCAATTTATAAATATCCATTTATAAATCTCTTAATATAAATTAATTTATATTATTCTTTTAAACGTCTTTAAATTCCTTTAAAATTTCACCGTTCTCTTGATTTATAAAATAATCAAATTTTATATATCTTATATTCAAACTTTTAATAATAAACTCAAAAATCCAGTTTAAACTATTTTATAAAATCATTGGTTCATATTTCTCAAAAATCGACTTTTAATCGTATTTCTAAAAATCAGCTTTTTAACTATATTTCACAAAAACCATAATTTTTATAACTTTAAAAATTATAACGTTTATTTATTTATAATGGATCAATTCCAAAAATATAGTATATTTTCAAAATCACTTTAAAAATCATTTTAAAATCCCAAAATCTGGGTCCAATGATGCTACACATCAAATAGTCAATCACGACTACAACGACATCATATATCGATATGATAATCCATCAAATATCAAAATATCTGAAATCAAATAAAAACTGTTGAGGAATCCAGTTGGATCCCTCCAACCTGTTTTCCTGCATCCAAAAACATTAGCACAATACCAATTTCGCTCCAGTACGAAATTATCGCGGTATATGTTTTTATTAAATATTATCCGCTTAATAACGGCGTAATAGGGTCTCATCCGCTAAACAAAAATGCGGGAAATCAATCAACTGCAATATATACATATGCCAATATATATATATTGATATTATATATAATACCAATTTCACTGTTTATGAAATATTCGCGGTATATGTTTATAATAAATAACATCCGCTTACTAACGGCGTATAATGTCTATTTTAACAATCAATAATTTACAGTCATCATTCAAACATGCATTCAAATATTTTAAATCTAACTATTTAAAATAAAATCGAAATCTATTCGATTGAGTGAGAAATTCTCACCTTGGTTTTATTTTCCGTTTTAGCTTTTATTTCGAATAAACTTAAACGCGCGTTTAATTTTACCCGAAATTCTCACTAACTCCAAATGACTCCAAACTAACTCCATCGCGTAGTGCTCGTCCATACGATTCCAACGCAACTGAGTTTGCATTTTTTCGACCTCGTATGAAAAAGTTACGAATTTATGAAGTTCGTACACGATTTTATAACTAAATTTCAACAATAACTTTTATATTTTAAACCCAAACTCACACCAGCCCTTGGATCCAACTTGAGCAAATCTGGGCCGTGCTTTATCATCTTCCCAAATCACGTTTGCATCTCCAGGACACAAATCCAAGGCCGAACCCAAACATTAGAACTAGGGTTTGATTTTTCAACATCCATACACAACGAAGCTCGATCACACAACCACCATCGCGAAGCTCTCGACAAGAGCTATGTTCGGCCCCCACCATGTCAAGCTCGGCCATGCCCTCCACCTGGGAATGCGTGCGCAGGTCGGCCCCTTTAAACCCCCCTATCTCCCACTACGATGCTCCATTTTAGATCATAGCCGTTCAACTTGTAGCTCTCACTCCCCTCTACAACATTCTAGTTGAAATTTTCTTGAAACAATGCATGGATTAGAAGATAATTTGAGGAGAAAGAGGACATTTTCTGGCCATCCATCTATAGGTGGCGGCTGCAGTATATGAACTAGGGTTTTTTTTTTTTTTTTATAAAATTATGAAGAGAGAGGTGTATTTATAGAGAATCGAACGACACTATTCACCCGGAAATTCCGAACTCCGATTTAGACGCCGTAACCAGCGTTTCTAAGGTTTACCCCGCGTTCCGGACACAATGGAACAGGTTTCGGAAGCTAATTCGGAAGTATGTGCGAGTTATGGCTGAAAACGCTCAATTTAAATTAAACCGATTTAAGTCGATTTCTAGGCGTTTTAATTCGTACCGGACAAACGGTAAATCCGATTGACTTGAAATTTGAAACCTTACAATAATATCACATTACGGATCCGATGAAACTGGTTTCGTCGAAATCCGAGACTTTTTGAAAAATGGCTATTTTGACTCGCCAAATTTAAATTAAAAATAATTCGATGCGTTTCGAGCTGCCACGATCAAACGATAACTCCGATTGACACGAAAATTGAAATCCGGTAATAACTAACTATTACGGATCCAATGGAACTGGTTTCGTTCAATTCTGAGACTGTTCAAAAATTGGCTATTTTACAGTCGATTATTAAATATTAAAATATTCAATTTTCACAGATTAACTTTTAATTCGATTTTAAAAGTTCTAAAATATCGTTCTAACTTCCATATGATAAAATAAAATTTTCCAAATTATTTACAATCATTTTTAACTAAATTTTCAATTATTTTCATAATTTAACGTATTAAATTATCGATTTAATTATTCAATTAAATCCAAAAATTCAAAATAAAATTTATTTGACTTATAAATTCATTTATAAATATTTAAAATTAATTAAATATTCAAATTTTAATAATTAAAAATTCTGGGTCGTTACAGCACCTCCAGCACTCCTCGCGTTCAACTTCGGTTTCGTCTCGACGTCGTAAAAACCCATTTGAAAACTCGGCCATAAAACAGGTTGTTAAACCCTAAACTGCTCTCGACTCAAAAATTCTTGCATTAAATAATTTTTCTAGCATTTTTCCTAACATTATTGAGTTCAAATCTAGCTCCACGCGAAGTTACAACACCCAAAATTTCTTTGATTTCCGGGGATTTATCAAAGTGCCAATTTTGTTCAATCTCGAACTGCCCTCGAGCTACTCAACTAAAAATCATCACTATTGTTTTAAAAATCCTATTTTCATATGTTTATTCAAAATATGAAATCAAATCAATGACTTAAAATAGTTGAAATTATCACAATTTTTTGTTTGTTTGTTTTAGCTGTAAAGCCAAGTTTACATGGTCGAACACTTCATGATCAAACTTAAACAAAATTATAAAACTGTGAGTTAAAGTTAAACAACTTATTTTGTTTAAGAATCCCAATCTTAACATGGTTGTAATGAAGGTTCATTTGATTTTTTTCCTAACTTACTTTACTCTGAGAACCAAAACAGGGAGAACAGGTTATAAAGAAATTTTCCTGAATCACATGAAACTTACAGAACTAACTTCTTCCATATGCGACTACAGCAAATTTCCTATGGACTAAATACTTAGTTTTCAATTTTAAAACAAAGCAAGTTTACTCACATTTTGGTTTGGAAGCAGGGAGTTTTTGCTAGATTTGCTGTTGAGATATTCTTTTTTTAAAATCTGGTTATAGCCTCATAATCATTCTTTGTTTATGAACCAAAATCTACTGTTGTTTACATAAGTAACAGCTGATTTTTTTTTCTTTTCTTTTGTAATGGGTTTATAATCTTGTAAATTTAACAAAGAGTATACATTTGTTAATATATAACATACACACAGACATGCATTCTCACAGAACATCATAGTTCAAAGCAACTTTCACAACAGCTAGAAGTATCACATATATAAAGAGATTCCATCATTAGAACAGGTCAGTTTGCTCACAGACATACCTATATATATATAAGCAACAGTTTTATACTTCAAAGTATCAAAAAAGAATAAGTTACTCACATTTTGCAGAGGGAGAACAGAGCCTTTGACACTGGCTTTGTAGTTGCAGCTTTTCTTTCTTTTTATTGATGATGATGTTTACATTCTTTTCAATCTGGTTTTTCTTAACTTTCTATAGCTATGAACCAGAACAAAGTTGATGTATATATGAAGAGGATAGTTGTACAAATAGGCGTTTGTACAATAGAAAGCATGCTGAAGACATTGCATTAAATGCATGAGGCATGTTACATTAAATGCTTGAGTACCTTATGTTTTTTTCCACCTTACTTATGTTTTTCTTTTGTTTTATATTTTTATGTGTACATACTTTTGCTTTACTTTATCTTTTTCTTTTACAAACCTGCAGGCTGCATTACTTTTATATGTATGTTATGTTTTAACACTAGTACGCTAAGTTGTTACTTATCAACATTTGTCAAGTATGATAAAAATTTGGGTTTAAACCCTTACTTCATTTTTAAAATTTATAAAACATGTTTCTCTATTTTGTACTTACATATATTTTTGTTTTCTTTCTTTGACTTATACTTATTATTTTGTAATATAAATAAATTTCTATTTTGTATAACATGATATTAGAATTTATTTAACATCTTTACTTTATATTTTATAATTCAAGATATTTATTTTATGCTTTGTATTCTTTGTTTCTTTATTTTGTTTTACAAGCCCAGTTACATATATTTATATTCTTGTTTGAACACACTTGCTTCATATTTGAATGCATTTAACTATCTACAGCTTTGTTTCATAGTTAAGTGTCGTTTCTTTTCTTTTCTTATGACTTACATATTAATTTTCAACTTAAATACTTATCGTTTTGTATTTTTGTTTGTTCATGCTTATGTAAATTATTATTATCTTCTTTTGCTTTTTATTTATTCTATAACTTTGTTTGTACATAGATGTTTAATATGTTTGTTTGGTTCCATATTTAACTTTTATTTATCTCTATTTATAACTCAAATATTTATTTTACTTCTATTTTTAGTTTAAATATTTATCATGAATTTTGCTTTAAAAACTATTGTTTTATATTTTTCTATATACACATACATATATAGTATTTAAATTCAAATCAAATATATATATCTATATATATATATAATTTTAAATTTACTCATATATGCTCAAATACATATACATACATATATATATATATATTCTTATATATATACATATATGCAAATTTTCAAATCAATTTGACTTAATATATTTTCTATTTGAATCGGGGAAACTCGCATCTCTTAAATCGATAAATTTTACAATTTTAATTCAAAAATTCATTTAAATTAAATTCATAAAAATCCGGGGTCGTTACAGACTTCCCCCCTTAAAAGAATTTCGTCCTCGAAATTCGCAGGCACGAAAACAACACAAAGATAGACTCAATCTCTACAATTTCTCAAACTTAAGATATGAATTCCAAACTCAAGTCGGAATATCTCAAAATATACATAACTGGTCCCTCTTCGGACTTTGGCATTTACAAGAAATTATAACAGAATTTCGAATTTGGTTTTAAACGAAACCATTTTATCGATTCAAATCAAATTTAGCTCTATATTTTATTAATCAATTTTAACTCAAATTAAAATTTCCAATTTATTCATTAAGGTTTAAACCAAAAATTGATAAGAAATCGATGAAGATACGAAGTAAATATTTCCTACAACGATTCGTAGAGCCATCATCACACCGAAACTTCTTCTTGCAACTCCCACGAGGCAAATCAAAAGAATTTGGAAAGATGAATCGAAAGAGATTGATAGAGAAAGTTTGTTTTCACTGTTGTAGGGCATCGACCATTTATAGTCATATTTCCCTGTCCCCTATCTCATTCTCTTCTTACACTCATACTCACTATCAGTGGTAGTAAGCGAATTTACTGAGACATTCGAACAGATATCTTAGGGATTATACTCATTCTAGGGTATACTTCACCCTATCTCTAATGAGCTACTTAATTCGTTATACTCCTAAGCTAAAGTTTAACCCTCAGCTCTGATACCAAATGTAACGTTTCAGATTTTTCGCGCTTGAAAATCGACATCCATACTTCATATCATATTCGAATGCCATAGATTCGACCGTTCAAATCCGGTACGCTTTTCAACCATCCCAGCCCCACCGTGGCTTACATTGATATCCCAAACTTGCTTTTACGGCCACCCTTTCGAATGTCACGGCTTCGCCTAACCAACCCCGTAAAGAGGACGTGTGGGGGTAAGAGTCTCCCGTTCGCCACCAAACCGCGAAGCGAGAACCCCCCATCACATATCACCTAGCATAAGCAAGACTAGTGTGAGCAACAAAAACAGTTTTATCTTTTAAAAACAAGCAACGAAATATTTTAAAATCAATTCGCAATGCTTTTTAGAAATGAGACTACCATAAGGCCTCCCGCACACATACACAATGCAAACGCAGAATCGGAGGAGATTTCTCCTTATGATAGTCAAAGATGCTTGATACGCATTAAAAAGAAACATTTGATATTATTACTAGTGCATAGTGTAGTAAAAATCATTTCGAAAGTAAAGATATAAATCTTAGCCAACATAGACATTTCAAATTATGCCTACTACAGCTACCATCGAAACAGTGGGGCGCCACCATAAGTGAATGATAGGTTCTACAAATAAAACCGTACAAGGTACGTATTTGAAGAATGGATTTCCAACAAATGGTCGGGCAAAGGAACTTCCCAAACCCCGAAATGGAACGCCACTGGAAGGATGTCCCCGAGCATCCCAAATGGATCTCTGCTAAACAAGGCCGGCTACCCCTTTCCCAGGGAGTAAGAAACCTCAGATATACCACCCCCGGTCCTTTTGGACATTTATACGAGGCCTCGATTCCAACAACACCACACATTAATAGATATAGTGTATCCACATGAGTAAGTATCTGGGCTCCATACCATGATACTACCCCTTTCCAGAAGGAATGGTCCTACCCTAGGGAAGCTATGCCTGAAAACCTAGCCGCACAATTCCTGTTTTGACCATTTCCGGTTTGTGAGGCTCGACGAAGTCTCGTCCACAAAGCCACGCTTTATACAAAAGCTGTGCTTTGGGTCAACAAATGATCATAGAAATGATCACAAAGATAAACGATCAAACAAATGATCATATCACAAATGATCAACGCAACGATCATTTCACAGCAACACTCAGCATGCCACATTACCAAATTGGGAATATATCGCTGATAACCTTCAACTACATAACCTCCGAGCTCGTACGTCTCAGAGAAGGGTGTTAAGCTAAGAGAATAAATTCTCCGCCACCAACAGAAATATATTTGAAAGAAATCAGCTTTGTATCTCAAATTGTAATGTCAGACATAACAATCCATACATGTCTGTTCTGGATTTAGAATGGAACCGAAGGCACTTCCAATGAAGCCCTTGCAATCCGGGTATTCACAATCCCGATTGGACTTCCCATCACTTAGGGAGTCTCTATACCGTTGCAACTCAGTGTAGTGACAATCGATAGGTCATACTATCGTTCTTTCAAATACCCGGTCTTCACCACCGGTCTTCAAATGCTTTCCATAACGACGTATCACATATTCGGAATGGGTTATACGACCCAAAGGTCCTTTCCCGGCTAACCCGAATAGTAAGCGCAACATTTAAAACATATGGATAAGGAATTTCAATTAAGTCACAACTTAATAATCCAAAGTTTTTCCTTCAAATGGTTTAACAAATTACCATTTCCAATCTTTTTAAAAAAAAAAGATTTATTTCATAAAGTTCACCTAGTTTCTCAAAGATTCATTCCTGGATTTCAAAACAATTCCAATTCAATTGGATTAACTCGTTAAATCTTTAAATCAAAGATTTAACTTATAGCTTCAAAAATCATTTCCAAAGATTCATTCATAGCCTTTCAAAAACAATTTCAATTCAAGTTGGATTAACTCATTCGGTCTTTGAATCAAAGATTTATTTCATAGCTTTCAAAACATTTCAATTCTATTTCAGCTTGAAACCTTTTCAACATAATTGGGAGATCCTTTCTTTAAAATGAAAGCTATTATTATTTGAAAACAAGTAGTTTTCATTTCGATGAAATTCGATCTTACTTATACAAGTTAAATCTTTTGGGTTAATTCAAATTCCCAAAAACAACACTTCAAAAATGGTTTGACTAATATATAACTAGTATAATATCGTTAATCCCTAGTTTCAAATCATAGAATTCAATTTTAAGTATTGAATTCAAATTGAAATCAAAATATTTAAATTCCAAATCTTAATCAAGTTATTCAAAATAATTTTATCTTTGAAATTCTATTTCAATTGCTTTTCACTTTAAACCCAATCCATTTTCAAAACATTTGAATTCAAATATTCAATTTTATAAATCATTCCAAAATCTGTGACTTAATCGATTTCCTCGTGAATTCCATATTGGTGTGTGTATAAGTGTGGTCAAGGGGTTTAACACAATAGTGCAACATCATTCAATCATTACAGATCAAACACAGAAATATAGTTGATAAGCGATATAACTATAAAGCTTATCGTTCATTCACAGATCACAGATATATATCACAGATAAGTAAATTACAGATCACAACCTACATCAGGATGTATCACAAAGCATCATATATCAGGGATATCAAACAATCAAATCATCTAATAGAATCCAAATATTCATAAGTAAGATAAATTAATATCTAATTATAATTAATTTATACCAGGTTAATTATTTATGAATAAACTACAAATCTTAGTTAATTAATAATAAATTAATTGTAAACCATTTTAATTAATTATCTTTTAAATCAATAATTAATTATTCCTAATTAATTATGTTAATAAATTAACCCTTAATTAATAAATCATCCCTTAATAACTTTCATTAATTAATTAACCTTTAATTAATTAATTATCCTCAAATTAATTACCTTAATTAAATCACATACATTAATTTTTCCTTTAATTAATTATTCTTTGATCATTTTATTTATCAATCTTTAATCATTAATAAATTATCCTTAATTAATTTAAGATAAACCATAATTTTCAACATATGAATTTTAAGTTTAAATAAACTTAAAAATTATCTTTTTATCACTTTTTATTAATTAATCGAATCTTAATTAATTATCTTAATTAATTTATTAACTAACCTTTTATTTATAATTAATTAACACTTATTAATCCAATTTTTAAGCCAAAACAATTATCCTAAAACATGGGTTAAAAATATTTAAAATTTAAATCTGGTTTTAAAGTCAAAAACTGTTTTTATATCAAACCTGAGACCCACTTCGAGTCACACCCGAGAAAAATGCCTGAGTGCTTCGAGTTTTCCCCCAAACCAAACCGTGTGAGTATTTTTTTTTTAAATTTTGTTTAAGTGTTGATCTAACCCGGCGCACAACTGAATGCACTCGAGTTAAGACTCGAGCCAAACCCAATATTACTCGATACTTCCTTCGAGTTATCTTCATCTTCCCAACTATAACCACCCAACCATAATCACTGACACACGCAAACACGTGTGCACCTGCACCATCCACCGCCGATGTCCTGGCCACCACTGCCGTCGCCATCTAGTCATCGTTGACCCCCTCAACTCAATACTATCACCAGTCCCACTCGATTCGATCGAGAAATGAAATTGACCTCACAACTCACACGGCCTGTACATGCCTTGTCGAAATTTGGCCACCACCGATGATCCCTGCCGCTAGAAACTCCACCACCTTTACTGTAGCTCCGCCACGTCTCCTAGCATTTCCAGCACTCCTCGCATTCAACTCCGGTTTCGTCTCGACGTCGTGAAACCCATTTGAAAACTTGGCGATAAAACAGGCTGTTAAACCCTAAACTGCTCTCGACTCAAAAATTCTTGCATTAAATAATTTTTCAAGCATATTTCGTAACATTATTGAGTTCAAATCTAGCTCCATGCGAAGTTACAACACCCAAAATTTCTTTGATTTCCGGGGATTTATCAAAGTGCCAATTTTGTTCAATCTCGAACTTCCCTTGAGTTACTCAACTAAAAATCATCACTATTGTTTTAAAAATCCTATTTTCATATGTTTATTCAAAATATGAAATCAAATCAATGACTTAAAATAGTTTAAATTATCACAATTTTTTTTTGTTTGTTTTAACTGTAAAGCCAAGTTTACATGGTCGAACACTTCATGATCAAACTTAAAAAAAATTATAAACTGTGAGTTAAAGTTAAACAACTTATTTTGTTTAAGAATCCCAATCTTAACATGGTTGTAATGTAGGTTCATTTGATTTTTTTCCAAACTTACTTTACTCTGAGAACCAAAACAGGGAGAACAGGTTATAAAGAAATTTTCCTTAATCACATGAAACTTACAGAACTAACTTCTTCCATATGCGACTACAAAAAATTTCCTATGGACTAAATACTCAGTTTTCACTTTTAAAACAAAGCAAGTTTACTCACATTTTGGTTTGGAAGCAGGGAGTTTTTGCTAGATTTGCTGCTGAGATATTCTTTTTTTAAAATCAGGTTATAGCCTCATAATCATTCTTTATTTATGAACCAAAATCTACTGTTGTTTATATAAGTAGCAATTGATTTTTCTTTTCTTTTCTTTTGTAATGGGTTTATAAGCTTGTAAATTTAACAAAGAGTATACATTTGTTAATATATAACATACACACAGACATGCATTCTCACAGAACATCATAGTTCAAAGCAACTTTCACAACAGCTAGAAGTATCACATATATAAAGAGATTCCATCATTAGAATAGGTCAGTTTGCTCACAGACATACCTATATATATATAAGCAACAGTTTTATACTTCAAAGTATCAAAAAAGAATAAGTTACTCACATTTTGCAGAGGGGGAACAGAGCGTTTGACACTGGCTTTGTAGTTGCAGCTTTTCTTTCTTTTTATTGATGATGATGTTTACATTCTTTTCAATCTAGTTTTTCTTAACTTTCTATAGCTATGAACCAGAACAAAGTTGATGTATATATGAAGAGGATTGTTGTACAAATAGGTGTTTGTACAATAGAAAATGTTAACCCCGTTCCAGCATACGAGCTAAAAGGCCTACGAGTTAGAGGCGTCAACGGGTTAAGACTTGAAACGACCTACGACTTAAGGTGCCTAACGACTTAGGAGACCTCACGACTTAAGGAAAGGACCGACTCAAAGAATCCCCGACTCAACTAGTAGCGACTCAATGATACAGGCCGACTCATTAAGCTGCCGACTCAAGAAACCTCACGATTCATTCTATCACCGACTCATCTGACCTGGCTCCGACTCATCAAAGACCGACTCATTTGGTCGCGACTCATCCATTCGAGGCCCTTAAGTATTCCATTGGGTTTACGACTCAGGAGATGAACGGTTCATAAAACCTTACGACTCAAGTTCATTAACGACTCAACGACCCAAGGAGAGATCCGAGTCATAAAACCTTATGGCTCAAAAGACTTACGACTTAAGGAGTCTATGACCTAAGGCAGCTACGACTCAAAAGATAGGTCAATTCACGACACACGACTCAGAGACAAGCTCAGAATCATGCTGCAAGGGGATGACTCGTTGATGACTTACGACTTAAGATGAGTCGTACATGATGACTCATTGATGACTCAACCTGAAGCTGCTGTGTAGAAGACCAGGGTCGCCTCATCTTAGACGGCAACTTTTAACTCGCAGACGACTCACGATGAGTCGGCCACGACTCACGACTCATGATGAGTCGGTCACAACTCATGACTTGAAAGTTCCAGCCTAAAAATTTGCCTATAAATACATGGCCACATTCAATGTGGAGGGGACCCTTTTTGGCTAATTCTCGAAGCACCGTTACTCTGCCATTTTCTCAACTCAAGCAACACTCCAAGCACTCCAAACTCCAAGGACGCTATTACACACTTCAAAGAAGAATCACAATCATTCAAGATGAATTCGAAAGATTATTCTTCATGGGAGTTTGAACCATTTGTCTGAAGTTGATTGTAATTGAAGAAAGTGATATAAATTGTACTCATATCAGCAATAAAGAGAATCTAAGTGGACGTAGGCCTGATTTTGGGCCGAACCACTATAAAACTTGTGTTTTTACTACTTTTCTGCAATCTCCTTACTTATAATTCATTCCCGATCTATCGGGTGGTGCTTTCACAAATACACTTCACACACCGGGGTGTTAGCGTTCAAATTTAAGCGTTAACATTTTTGGTGCTTTCACTGAGAACTCGAACTCAGGACAGCTGTCATCATTGCTTCGCAAAGATTTGAAGAAAGAATTTCCTTAAAAACCAGAAGTATATCTGAGATTATGGCTCCTGGAAGGAAAAGCAGATCTATCAGATCTGGGAACATTCAAGAGGGAACCTCCGCTTCCCCTGTGCCTAATCTTCCCACTCCGTCTGTTGGAGTTACAAAAGCGGAATTGGATGCTGTGATTCTAGGGCTAAACCAGCAGATAAACGCCCAAAATGCACAACTAGAGGCTCAAAGTGCCCAGAATGCTCTGATTCTTAATAAGTTGAACGACTTACTTGGGGCAAACAATGAACCGGCTGGTAATGAAAGGAACTATGCTGGCAACATTCATGATGTTAATGAAAGGAATGCTCCTGAAAGGCCTACTAGTCCCTTTGAACAGGCAGTACCTGACACCGGTGGATCTAGAACTCGACATGATGAGGAATATCTTTCTGGAATGGTCCGGCAGATCATGAAAGAAAGTATGCAAAGGATTGAAGATGAGAAGGAATGGGGTTTCGCTCCAAGTAAAACTCCGTTCACTGAAAAAATCTTGAAGGCGGAATTTCCAAGGAAGTTTGTCCCTCCGACTATTCCAGCTTACAAAGGGACGAGTGATCCGAATGAGTTCCTGTATAAATATGACTGGCACATGACAGGTGCCAGGGCCTCCGACGAAATAAAGTGCCGATATTTCCCCGTATACCTGGAAGGCGTGGCTTTATTGTGGTTCACCAAGTTACCAGTCCGATCTATCGATCAGTTTTCAGACTTGACCAGAAAATTCAAGGAGCAGTTTAGACTATATGCTTCGAAGGCCAAGGATATTATGTCACTATCGAGTTTAGAGCAGAATCCTGGTGAATCTATCAGATCCTTCTTGAACCGCTTCAATATAGCACTGGCTGAGGTGGACAATGCTGAACCACGAATGATATTGACTTATCTGATGAGGGCTATCGATAAGGCAAGCGAATTTGGGAAATGGTTAAATATGAAGGAGCCAACCTCTCTCGAAAAGTTCTACAAAAAAGCAGACGAGTTCATTCGCTTGGAAAGCCGTCCTTTACCAGTAAAGACAGTGTTAGAAAAAGCAGAAGACAACACTGTCGCTCCACGCAAGAATGAATCGGTGGGGGAAAAAAGGGAGAATAGTAATGGGAAGAAACAGGGTAATCTGAAGAAGCCCCGATCCTTCAAGCCATCAGAATATACTCCATTATCACATACACCGGAGCACATCTACCTCGCCACTAAAGATTCCGTCGATTTCCCTAAGCCTATCCCGTTGAGAACTGGGAAAAAAGCCATACAAAGTGGGAAATTCTGCCGCTTCCACAATCAACCAGGTCATGAAACTGATGAATGCCGCCAGCTGAAAAATCTGATTGAAGAGTTGCTAAGAGAAAACAAGTTGCAGCAATTCGTAAAAAAGAATAGCAACAATCCTGCATCGTCGAGTCAGGGGCAGCGGGCCCCTGTTCATCAGCCTGGGGCAGGAGAGAAATCTACGGGGCACGAATCTGGAAGGCCCGTTATCAATGTCATTTCAGGAGGACCTCACCCAGCTGGTAAAAGTTGGGGTGAGATGGAAAGATATTCCAGGGCTTTGAAATATGCTCCAGCCGAAGAAAACGTCTTTGTTCTAGAAGACACTACGCCCCTTAAACAACAGAAAACTTTCAGTGACGATATTATTTTCAGAGCCAGAGATTCTACAGGTATTGAAGCTCCTACTTTAGATCCCTTGGTCATCTCGGCTGGTATTGGACCAGCCATTGTCAGAAGAGTCCTCATTGACTGCGGAGCATCATGCAATATTCTCTTCAAGAAGACATTTGACCAGATGAAAATCCCTATGATCGATGTGCAAGCCTCATCACAGAAAATCGTGGGCTTCACAGGGGAGCCAAAGCAACCAGTAGGAACCATCGATTTGTTTGTAGAACTTGGGGAAGGAGAAAGGAAAGTGGCCCGAAAGCAAACATTTGTGATTGTCGATGAGTTTTCTGCCTATAATGCTTTTCTTGGCCGTCCAACACTCGCAGCATTCAAAGCTATCCTAGCCCCGTGGTGCCTCACTATTAAATTCCCTACTGACAATGGAGTAGGAGTTATAAAAGGGGATCAAAACGCTGCGCGAGAATGTTATTGGACAGAGCTGCGAGAGTCAAGAAAAAGAGAAATGGGAAAGGATGCGGCAACTCCAGTCCGCATCAGGGAACCAGCTTTGTAGCAATTACAGAGCGGACCCTGCACTGGCGAGCACAGCGGGGCACGGAAAGAAATGGATCCCAGAAAAGCCAGTACAGGGGAGAATAGAGTAGTACCGGTGGAAACGACAATTCCGGTACCTGTTGACCCGAAGGACCCAAATAAGGTGTTGAATGTGGGTTCGCAGCTTAATGTGTCAATTCAGAATGTCTTGATATCTTTCCTGAAAGCAAATCTGGATGTCTTTGCTTGGACTCATGCCGATATGTGTGGGATATCCCCAGAAGTTGCAGTACACGCTCTGAATATTGACCCAAAGTTTACGCCAGTTAAACAGAAAAGAAGAACCCAAGGTCCAGAAAGGTCAGCAGCATTAAAAGAAGAAGTTGATCGACTCATGGAAAATAACTTCATCAAAGAATCTACGTATCCGAATTGGGTTTCAAATCCTGTGCTGGTCAAGAAAGCTAATGGAAAATGGAGAGTATGCATCGACTTTTCTGATCTAAACAAGGCTTGCCCCAAAGATTGCTTCCCATTACCCAGGATCGATCAACTGGTAGACGGAACTGCGGGACATGAATTGTTATCCTTCATGGATGCCTACTCCGGTTATAACCAAATCATGATGCATGAGCCGGATCAAGAGGATACAAGCTTTATCACAGATGCTGGACTTTATTGCTACAGAGTTATGCCCTTCGGATTGAAAAATGCAGGGGCAACCTACCAAAGACTTGTTAATGCTATGTTCAAACCGCAATTGGGCAAAACTATGGAAGTCTACGTCGACGACATGTTAGTGAAGTCTAGGAAAGCAGTGGATCACATTGAACACTTAGCAGAAATGTTCGCAGTCCTCCGGAAATACAGAATGAAACTTAACCCTCTGAAATGTACATTTGGGGTCGAATCCGGAAAGTTCTTAGGTTTTATTGTCAGTGCTAGGGGCATAGAGGCTAGCCCAGCTCAAATTACCGCCTTAAAAGAAGTTAAAGCTCCTAGAACGAAGAAGGAATTGCAAAGTCTCAACGGAAAGGTCGCCGCTTTGAATCGGTTCATTTCCAAAGCTACTGATAAATGCATCCCGTTCTTCGATGCCCTGAAAAAAGGAAAGAAGAACTTTGAATGGACTCCCGAATGCCAAAAAGCTTTTGAAGAGTTGATCCGTCATATGGAAACGCCTCCGATACTTTCTAGGCCAGGCAATGGTGAGGATCTTCTTATATACTTGGCAGTATCATCTCATGCTCTAAGTGCAGCGCTGATACGGGAAGACAAAAGGATTCAACATCCAGTTTACTATATCAGCAAAAGACTCACTGGGGCAGAGCTGAATTACTCCAAGTTGGAAAAACTCGCCTATTGCCTACTAGTTGCATCGAGGAAACTGAGGCAATATTTCCAAGCTCATCCTATCAAAGTACTCACTGATCAGCCTCTAAAGCAAGTCCTGTTTCGCCCTGAAACTTCGGGTCGTCTTCTAAAATGGAACATTGAACTTAGTCAATATGACATTACCTATCACCCCCGAAAAGCAATCAACGGACAAGCTTTAGCTGATTTCATTGCAGAATTCACAGAGAAAAATAATGGTGAGGAAAAAGCGATCAATGATTCTCCAATCCAGTGGAAGATGTATGTTGATGGCGCAAGAAATGACTACTGTTCAGGAGCCGGAGTGATACTTGAAACTCCTGAAGGTCGATCATTATGTTATGCACTAAGACTGGAATTTCCTTCAACAAACAATGAAGCAGAATATGAAGCTCTTATTGCAGGTCTGAAAATCGCTAAAGAGCTAAACATTCGAGCATTACAAATTTTCAGTGATTCTCAGCTTATTGTATGCCAAGTCAAGAAGGAATTTCAAGCGAAAGGTGGAAACCTGCCTTCCTACTTGTCAAAGGCTTGGGAACTCCTATATGAACTCGATCACTATTCAATAAGCCACATTCCTCGGGAAGAGAATATGAAGGCAGATTCCCTCGCAAAGTATTCAAGTTCTGGTGAAGCTCAACTATTGGGATTGGTCCCTGTAGAAGTCCTTTCAGCGCCAAGTATAGACGAGATGGATATAGACTGGATTATGAATGTATCTCAAGAACAAGAGTCATGGATGACTCCAATAATGGATTACCTACTCAGGGGTTCTCTGCCAGAAAATTCGATAGAAAGACGAAAGCTTCTAAGGAAGGCCTCTCGCTATGTAATTCAGGATGGTCGATTGTACAGACGGGGATTCTCAATGCCATTGCTTCGATGTGTATCCCGGGAAGAGTCCAAAATAATCCTAGCTGAAGTGCATGGAGGAGAATGCGGTGATCATTCAGGTGGTCAAACACTAGCAAAGAAAATTCTCCGATACGGATATTTTTGGCCAGAAATTAATCAGGATGATGCAGATTACTCCCGAAAATGTGACAAGTGCCAAAGATATGCCAAAATTCCTAGAGCACCTTCTACCGAACTCACACAGATGGTCAGTCCATGGCCATTTGCAATTTGGGGAATGGATCTCATTGGGCCGCTACCAACTGCTAAATCAGGGATTAAATATGCTATTGTTGCAGTTGATTATTTTACTAAGTGGGCTGAAGCTGAACCATTGGCTACTATCACTTCTAAGAAAGTGATAAGCTTCGTGACCAAGAATATCATTTGCAGATACGGTGTGCCTCAGAAAATAATCACAGACAATGGTACTCAGTTTGAAAGCGAGGAATTCCAGGATTTTTGCAAGCGATTCAAAATCCAGAAAAGCTTTTCGGCAGTAGCTCATCCGCAGGCAAACGGGCAAGTGGAAGCAGTGAACAAGATCATCAAATCAACCATCAAAAAGCAACTCGAAAGAGCAAAAGGTGGTTGGGTCGATAAACTACCACTTGCACTGTGGGCATACAGAACTACTCACAAAACTGCAACTGGGCATACTCCTTTTTCGTTAGCATACGGATCGGAAGCAGTGATCCCGGTTGAAACAGAGGTCCCTTCACACAGAAGAATTCATTTCAATCAAGCAGAAAATGAAAAGTTGCAACTTGAAGCGCTGGATCTCCTTGATGAAAAAAGAGATGAAGCTAACCTCAGAGTTGCAGCTCATCAGCAAAGGATAGCCAGACATTTCAATTCCAAAGTTCGTCAACGCAGCTTTGAAATTGGAGATCTAGTCCTGAAAAGAATTATGACCGCGACAGGTGTGTTTGGGCCAAACTGGGAAGGACCATATGTAATAGGTCAGAAGCTTCTTGACGGCACATTCAAGCTCACCACCGTTGATGGAGATCAAATTCCAAGGGCATGGAACAGCAACCACTTGCGTCCATACTTTACTTGAAAATTTTGTTGAAAAATTGTAAAAAGAATTATGAATGTATGATTCTTGTAATTGAAAGCAATTGTGAAACTGATGCAAATAAATAATGAAAGAATATAAAGTGGATGTAGGCCCAATTTCATGGCCGAACCACTATAAATCTTGCGTTCCTTATTATCATTATATGTTTGCTTTGTTTTCGATATAAAAATACATAAAATGTATTGCTAAAATGTCGATTTAAATTTTTGCAGACAATGGAAATAAAACTTGCGCATAATAAGACCGAGCGATTCTCACCATCATTCAACAAACAAATTTCAAGTCACAAAGACCCCGAATTCAAATCCTAGATAGGAAATACTTCAATTGAACGGCTAATGATTTCGATAGAAACGAGCCCTTGCTGATAAATTGAGATTGTTTGAACAAACAAACATCCAATTAGGAAGCTAGTGCCCGTTCTCACGAACTTGCCTGGCAATGAAGTACACTTCCTTGGATTAAACAAGCCACTTGTGAGAGAAAGGGGAATGAAAACTTGAAAAGAAAAAAAAAAAAAAAAAAGAGGATCGCTGAAAAGGCATAAGCAAGTGAACAGAGGAACAACCAAAGCTACCATCAGCGGCACAAGTCCTCTTCGGAGGCGCAACTCTTCGGAGGATAAAAGACCTCTAATGGGTCATACGCCACAAAAAAGAAAGTTCTCTACTCAACAAAAAAGATTGGAGGAGTCATGACCCTCCAACCATGAGAGAGTAACTTCCAGGCGATGAAAACCCTCTCTGAGGCACATTTCACCAGGAGTTGAAGTGTTATAACCGCTCTTCGGGATTTCACTTCACCAGAGTTGAAATGTAAACAAAATAAAAGCCCTCTTCGGAGGCCCATTTCACCAGGAGTTGAAGTGTTATAACCGCTCTTCGGGATTTCACTTCACCAGAGTTGAAATGTAAACAAAATAAAAGCCCTCTTCGGAGGCCCGTTTCACCAGGAGTTGAAGTGTTGTGACCGCTCTTCGGAATTTCACTTCACCAGAGTTGAAATGTAAACAAAATAAAAGCCCTCTTCGGAGGCACATTTCGCCAGGAGTTGAAGTGTAACAACCGCTCTTCGGAATTTCACTTCACCAAAGTTGAAATGCAAAAACAAAGACCTTCTTGAAAGCACACGTTTCACCGAGATTGAAATAAAACTTCCAAGTGTTGAAACGTGAAAAGGCTTTCTTCGAAGGCACAACTCTTTGGGGGTACACGTTTCACCGAGATTGAAATAAAACTTCCAAGTGTTGAAACGTAAAAAATCCCTCCTTAGAGGTACAACCCCCTCCCGGGGACACAATTAAGAAGAAAGACCTCTTCGGAAACCCACGTTTCACCGAGATTGAAATAAAGCTTCCAAGTGTTGAAACGTGAAAAGGATTTCTAAGGCATAACTCTTTGGAGGTACACGTTTCACCGAGATTGAAATAAAACTTCCAAGTGTTGAAACGTAAAAAAATCCCTCCTCAGAGGTACAACTTTCTATATATAAAAAAAAAAAATCCTCATCAAAAGCGTACTTTAACTTTCAAAGGAAAAGTAATTTGCCTACTATGGGAAATGATCGTAAAAAGAAAAGAAGTTAAAGTACCCTTCAGAGGTCCGCTTTACCACATAGAGGAATTCACTTGGTGAAATATGCACGTAAGCAAAAGAAAAAAGTGATTTCTTCGAACGACAAAGCGTAAAAACTTATACGAAGGGAGTTGTACTCTATAAAAATTTTTCTTTAAAGAATAAAATAATTATTCTTTAGCAAATAAGAGTGCAAGTCCCCTCGAAGTGTAAAATATTGCAGCAAGCTTAAGGTATGGGGGCAACATGGTATAGTAGTATAGATGCATCAGTAGAGTAATACTCAAGCAACATACCATAAGCCCGCTGCAACACTATATAAACAAACTTGTGCAAAAATAAATAGTAAATGCATTCTCAAATTCAAACAGAAATTTGTACAAACGAAGAATCATTTTATTCAACTATAATGCAGATACAGGTTTTCAAAATAAAAGCGGGCGCCGATACCCGCACAACTCTCGGCCAGTTCATACAAAAGGCAAAAAAAAACTAAAATCTTCACTTCTTCTTCCCTCCTTTGGACCCTTTGCTCGGTCGAATAACCAGCTTTTCAGGTCGGCCAGTGGGTATAAGGGAAGTAGGAGAGGCAGGTGTAACCGGTTCAACTTCCGGCTCCTCTTCAGTGGCGGTGATTTTCTTCCCCCTCCTTTTTGATGTCCCACGCTTCTCTCTCCTTTGCGAGGAAGACTCACTCCCCGGAGTGACAAGTTTTGATAGAACAATGTCGTCAGAAGGAGTCCGTTCCGGGGAAATGTCACCTCCCTCAGGTCTCTCATCTTTCTGCTCTTGCGAGGTGATGGGATCATCCAAGCCGTGAAGAGCCTCTATTTGTTCCTCCTGTGATCCAGGTTGCGAGGCAGAAGGAGGCACCGCCTGAAGAGATGAAGGAAGGATGACCGGAGGAGTAGAAGTTTGAGCAGTGCTTGGTACTTTCTCTACAGAAGAAAAAAGGTTAAAGTCAGTAAAGAGAGGAGATGAAGGCTCGTCAAGGTTGAGAAAATAGCCAAGGAGCTCGTGAAACTCATGAGAAATAAACGAGTAACCAGCTTGAGCAGAATTGACAGTAGCGAGATTAACAGTGAAGTTACCTGGAGAAGCTGGTTTCCTGATATCGACTTCATAAGCTTGCGCATCAGCGCTCTCTTCACCCTCGTCTCCACCTTGTGTGCTTGTAATATCAGCGGTAACTTTGGTGGGAGATGCGAGATGGGAACTGGAACCAATAATGTCGACTTCAGACGAAGAAGGTGGCTGGACTAGAGTAGTTGAAGTGGTTTTCCCCAGCTGGTCCCCTTCCGTCACTTCGGTTCTTAGTTTGGCAAGTTGTTCCTTTCCCCTGGCGAGAGCAGCGCGAGCGTCTTCATCAAAATAATGCCTTTCCAGGGTTGGCTCGTCATAACCAGCACCTTCAGCACCAAGCATATCGAGGGCGGCCTCCCACACTTCAGCTAAAGTGATCTCATACTTGGGACCAAGAAAGGCGAGGCTTCCACGCCCCAAGACGCTATGCAAGTAGAAGTCGAATAATGTTGAGCCGAAGCTGTTTTTGGTCGCCTCATGAGACTCTTCGGCTGCGATTTTGCCGGCGACAGCCTCATCGCGCTCCCTTTCAGTTCTGGCAAGCTGAAGCTTAAGCATTTGTATCTCCGCCTCCTGGGAGTTGTTTTTCTTTCGAAGCTCAGCAATATCAGAGGCATAGCCGTCACTGATTCTTTTTTGTACTTCAAGCCTGTCCTCAGCGTCTCTCTGACTGGCATGAGCATCTCTAACTTGTCTGAGAAGCACTTCTTCTTTTTGAGAGTATGAAGTAGAGGAAGCAGCAAGCTCATCTTTCAACTTCTCAACCTTTGCTTCGAGCTCCTCGTTGTAGGAAGTAATACTTCTCATCTCGGTATCATGCTGCTCAAGGACCTTTTGCCACTCAGCCTTATCGTTTTCCATGGTGAGCATAGCCTCTAAGTTGGCACGGTTAACTCGTTGAAGCTCATCAACAAGCTTCTGCCAGTTTGACATCCTCTCGATATCAAGTTTAACGGCGTCAAGATTTCGTAGCATAGCAGGCTTGTCAATAGGGATTAGGTCGAGATCGAACCTCACACCCTTTAAACACCACTGCGGAAAACGACTTTGTAAAGTGGCTGTGCCCGGTCCCACTTGAAATTTAGGCCTACTTATTATTGTCTGGATGTCCTCCTTCCCAAGAGCAGGAGAGTCAGAAGTAATGTCAAGAGGGGCATGGGCAGTAGGCTTTTCGGGAATAGTGGAAGTATGTCTCTCACCATGTCGGGCTCGTTTGCCTGAATCTTCAGTTACATGACCTTTTCCCCGGTCGTCGTAAGATTTCCTTTTGTGAGAGTCGTCACTCCTTTGCAGAGAATCATGGTAATCATCCCTATCCCTTCTGTCATAACGCTCTTCTGCGTCCCTCCTTTCACGAGCCTTTCGAGCAGCCCTCTCTTCGTCAGACTCTCTATAAGAGGGAAAGTAACGCCGATAATCATATTGACCACGCCCCCCGTAGCGTTGGAAATCCTGATAATACGATCCGCCGCGTGTCATTGAAGAATCTGAAATAAGAAAAGATAAGCTTTAGAAATCTCTAAAGTATAAGGAGATAAGTGCATAAATGTGCTGGAAAATCCTTAGTTGTGTGTGAAGTGCAAGCTACTCGCGTTGGACTAACGAACCACTCCTCTGTTGGGGGGAAGTGATAGATTTCACTGTTGATGACAATTCTTGAGATGAAGGAGTAAGGATCTGTTGGAGGGCAGATGTTGCTTCAATCGTCGGAGGTATAGCTTTACCATGAGCAGGGTCTTCTTTAAAGAGCTCTTGGGAAGTAATAATTATGTCACTTAAATCCCCAAAGACGTCATCACCGGCATGCCCAACCTGATTCCCTCCATCATCTCCTTTGTCAGCACTCTCCCTGGTTTGGGAAAGGGGCTCCTCTTCTTCTTCAATAATAGGAGCAAGTGCGGGCTTTTCGGTGGGTCCCGTATCGTCTCTGGGAGTAGAGCACTTTGCTAATAAGGTTTCTGCAGAAATTTCTCCTCGTATGTGCTCTTTAGTGGAGATCGGAAGATCAGGAGTTTTCACCGGAGAGTCAGGAACCTCCGTTGGAGCTTCACGAGGCCGAGTAAAGCGAGAGAGATGGAGGAGTCCGTATTGATGTAAAAGTTCATCGTTTAGCAGAAACTTTATGCTCCTCTCTTCTACCGGCACGGCATTTAATCTTTCAAAAATTTGCTTGAGACTTGGGTCCCTAGCAGGGGGTGGTAGTGCTAAAAACAGAAAAAGAATGAAATTAGCAGCTGAGAGTTCGGATCTCGAGAAAGTTTCAAAACGGAAAAAGTAGAGACAGGAAATCTTACTTCCCACTCTCCAGATGGCATAAAACCCTGGAGGGCAGCGAACGAAGAAAAACTGATTCAAAAATCCGTGAGCGCTTTCGGAGAGATCAGTAATAAGTTTGCGATTTCGAGCGCTTCTTACAACCACGATGGAGGGATGGTCTTTAGTTTTCGTGAATGAGCAAAAATAGCAGATCTCCTCGAAGCTTGGTAACCGATCCAAAACTCTCCTGAATAGAACACATAACCCCATCAAAATGGCGTAGCCATTGGGGTGTAATTGGAATGGAGAGATAGACAACCGAAGCAGAAGCTGTTGGAGAAAATCGTTAAAAGGAGGAATCGCCCCACTTAAGCACATTTGGCGATTGACTGCAACAAAGCCGTAGGGAGGATTGTCAGCAGTGTCATTTGGCCCCGGAAATAAGGTGTCAGCATCATCAATGCCAAACTGGATGCGCAGTTGGTTAAACACCCGCTGATTCAAAGTTGTGGGTGTTCTCTCCGGAGGGTTGTCTATAGGGATGGCTACTGGAAAGACATCTTCAGCCTGACCCATCGGCTCTTCTTGATGAGAGGTCATTCTACACAAGCAACTGGACGTTCAAATGCGAAGGTGCACGTTTCCTAAAAAGTGTGAAGTGTCGTGCAAAGCTAATAAAAATAATAATAATAACAAGTAAAGATAACTGGAATTAAACTGGTTGACGATTGATTGACTATGGTAATTTCGGAACTTGTTATTTAAAGCTCAAGCATAATATTAATGCGGGCTGGTCATTTTCAATTGACTAATCCAGTGCTGCTTTAATATTCCACTTGAAATTGGTAGCACTTCGTTCACACGATTTATTTAAGTTAATTATATATCATTAACTAATCTGTCGTTCGATGTGGACAATCAATGACAGTATATTCGTCCCAGTTTTCTGTGAATGTTGTATTAACAGATTATTAGCTTACAAGTTGAAGTAATCTGTAAAAGAATGCAGCAGTATAGCAGTTCAGAGTCCATGCAATAATTCGGAGTTCAAACAAAATTTACAAGTACTAAGTCGTAAACGACTCAAGGATTCTTTGTACGGGTTAAGCTAAGTCGTTGGCTATTTAGGTGGCTCGACTACGACCTAAGGAAAGTGAGGCGAGTTAAGTTAGGTTACTCCAACTCTAAACCGCTGATGTTATAAGTCGGCAGCACTATGAGTCGTAAGTCAAAGAACAGGAGGAAGGCTCCAGATCAAAGCAATAAGAAACCCTCTAAGTTCTAACCCGGTTACGACTCATGGATTTTGTCGCAAAATTTGCTAAGTCGGATTAAAGTCGATAGTAAAGGCTACTGGGTCGCATGGAAGGCACTGAGTCGTACACGGCTTATGGTTTAAGTCGTGCACGGTTTAAAGGATAAGTTACGGGAAAGTAGCAAGTACTGAGTCGTTGACAGCTCATGGTTTGAATCATTCACGGCCTATGACTTAAGTCGTTCACGACTTATAGCTTGAGTCGTTTGTGGTTTATGGCTAAAAGCATTAAGTCGTGTACGGTGGTGATTGCAAGGTATTTCAGAATCAGTGGCCGAAAAGCAAAACCAACTAAGTCGTGAGATCCTAAGTCGTTTCCTCAACCAGTCAACCCCTTTCTAACCCGTTAACCCGTTAAGAACTTCCTCATCTCCTCCGAACCCACGGGCCAGTCAAATCAAGATATTGTAATTCATCATCTTCTCCTCACATCATCAGAAAGCACCCAAAAAAACCAATTCGAATCGCTTCAAGTGTACGGCGAATCAAACGCGATGCTATAATCTAGAGGATCACAACAACAACGTAGCCAACAATGATCAGAATCGTTCACAACTCAAATCAAAGCCCAAGTGAGACATGCGGCGGTGATTTGGGAACAGGAAGCGAAAATTTGTGCCCTAGCAATGGACGTTGTTGGATTGAAGTTCGAAATCACTTACGCAATGTAGTGGAAAGGATGGATTGATGATCAGCTAACTTGGATTCGCCTTCGAAAGGTTGAAAGGTCTCTAATGGCAGATGCGGCTCTGGGATAAGTAATAAGAAGTGAGAAAGAGGAGAAGCGACTCAAGCATTTTTATACCTGGAAATGTTGGGACTCGATTCGGCACGGGTCATGATGAGTCGAAGCACACGACTTACGACTTAAGCATGTGCTTCGAGGGGCAAATGTTAACCCCGTTCCAGCATACGAGCTAAAAGGCCTACGAGTTAGAGGCGTCAACGGGTTAAGACTTGAAACGACCTACGACTTAAGGTGCCTAACGACTTAGGAGACCTCACGACTTAAGGAAAGGACCGACTCAAAGAATCCCCGACTCAACTAGTAGCGACTCAATGATACAGGCCGACTCATTAAGCTGCCGACTCAAGAAACCTCACGATTCATTCTATCACCGACTCATCTGACCTGGCTCCGACTCATCAAAGACCGACTCATTTGGTCGCGACTCATCCATTCGAGGCCCTTAAGTATTCCATTGGGTTTACGACTCAGGAGATGAACGGTTCATAAAACCTTACGACTCAAGTTCATTAACGACTCAACGACCCAAGGAGAGATCCGAGTCATAAAACCTTATGGCTCAAAAGACTTACGACTTAAGGAGTCTATGACCTAAGGCAGCTACGACTCAAAAGATAGGTCAATTCACGACACACGACTCAGAGACAAGCTCAGAATCATGCTGCAAGGGGATGACTCGTTGATGACTTACGACTTAAGATGAGTCGTACATGATGACTCATTGATGACTCAACCTGAAGCTGTTGTGTAGAAGACCAGGGTCGCCTCATCTTAGACGGCAACTTTTAACTCGCAGACGACTCACGATGAGTCGGCCACGACTCACGACTCATGATGAGTCGGTCACAACTCATGACTTGAAAGTTCCAGCCTAAAAATTTGCCTATAAATACATGGCCACATTCAATGTGGAGGGGACCCTTTTTGGCTAATTCTCGAAGCACCGTTACTCTGCCATTTTCTCAACTCAAGCAACACTCCAAGCACTCCAAACTCCAAGGACGCTATTACACACTTCAAAGAAGAATCACAATCATTCAAGATGAATTCGAAAGATTATTCTTCATGGGAGTTTGAACCATTTGTCTGAAGTTGATTGTAATTGAAGAAAGTGATATAAATTGTACTCATATCAGCAATAAAGAGAATCTAAGTGGACGTAGGCCTGATTTTGGGCCGAACCACTATAAAACTTGTGTTTTTACTACTTTTCTGCAATCTCCTTACTTATAATTCATTCCCGATCTATCGGGTGGTGCTTTCACAAATACACTTCACACACCGGGGTGTTAGCGTTCAAATTTAAGCGTTAACAGAAAGCATGCTGAAGACATTTGCATTAAATGCATGAGGTACGTTACATTAAATGCTTGAGTACCTTATGTTTTTTTCCACCTTACTTATTTTTTTCTTTTGTTTTATATTTTTATGTGTACATACTTTTGCTTTACTTTTTCTTTTTCTTTTACAAACTTGCAGGCTGCATTACTTTTATATGTATGTTATGTTCTAACACTAGTACGCTAAGTTGTTACTTATCAACATTTGTCAAGTACGATAAAAATTTGGGTTTAAACCCTTACTTCATTTTTAAAATTTATAAAACATGTTTCTCTATTTTATACTTACATATATTTTTGTTTTCTTTCTTTGACTTATACTTATTATTTTGTAATATAAATACATTTCTATTTTGTATAACATGATATTAGAATTTATCTAACATCTTTACTTTATATTTTATAATTCAAGATATTTATTTTATGCTTTGTATTCTTTGTTTCTTTATTTTGTTTTACAAGCCCAGTTACATATATTTATATTCTTGTTTGAACACACTTGCTTCATATTTGAATGCATTTAACTATCTACAACTTTGTTTCAGAGTTAAGTGTCGTTTCTTTTCTTTTCTTATGACTTACATATTAATTTTCAACTCAAATACTTATCGTTTTGTATTTTTGTTTGTTCATGCTTATGTAAATTATTATTATCTTCTTTTTCTTTTTATTTATTCTATAACTTTGTTTGTACATAGATGTTTAATATGTTTGTTTGGTTCCATACTTAACTTTTATTTATCTCTATTTATAACTCAAATATTTATTTTACTTCTATTTTTAGTTTAAATATTTATCATGAATTTTGCTTTAAAAATTATTGTTTTATATTTTTCTATATACACATACATATATAGTATTTAAATTCAAATCAAATATATATATCTATATATATATATATATATAATTTTAAATTTACTCATATATGCTCAAATACATACATACATACATATATATATATATATATTCTCACATATATATATATATATATGCAAATTTTCAAATCGATTTGACTTAATATATTTTCTACTTGAATCGGGGAAACTCGCATCTCTTAAATCGATAAATTTTAAAATTTTAATTCAAAAATTCATTTAAATTATCAATTTAAATTCATAAAAATCCGGGGTCGTTCATTGATGGGGTAGCACTTTCAGATTCGAGATTAAGATTCAGAGTGCAAGGGTTATCGTCGTTAAATCTGAGGGTGATTCCAAAGTGAGTGTAACGTGGTAATGCCTTCGATTTCGTTCGAACCCGGAACGAACTTGTATGGATTGAATGCTTTCAGAACATCGTCAGGTGGACGATGAGCATTCTAAGAGATGTGTTTTCTAAAGGTAATCGTAGCCTCAAGCCTCATCAACCGGGAATGGCTAAAATAGGGGAGGTGCAGCAAGGCTAAGTGGGTCATGCCCAAGTAGGACGAGATTTTCCCCTGTCTATAGGTCCCTTTTTATTTCGGCTTAGTGGGCGGTTGGAACATAAGACAACTGTGGGGTTGTCTTGTTCGGGACTGTCCAGTAAGGGTGGTTCCGGTCGTGTGTTGCAGGGGATTTGGAGTGATCCTCGGTACATTGATCCAGGCCACGTACTATGACGGGCGGTACCCCGGTACCCCTGCCATTGTATGAAATCCAAAACCCAATAAGTGCCAACGGTTTTGATTATATTACCCACTTTTGTGATTAGTGGCTGGAATTTAATGAATGTAACAATTTCGGCTATTTCATATTTACTTGAAAACCCTAGACCTATTATAATATCACTAGATTTCCTATCAAATATTTTGATTAGCGTAAGGTAAAAACTTTTCCATGTTTATGTGTGGGAAGTCTTACGTGATACCTTTCTTTTCAAAGATTTTTCAAAGTTAAGCAACTTTAACCTGTTACTCACACCAAACCCATGTCTGACCCAGAGCTTATCTTCTGTTTTCTTAAACTCTTGGGTACTCAAATTTTTACGAGTAGCCAAGGTATTCAGGTTAGCTTTTGACGAATTGTGGAGGAGCAATGGAGCAGGAGGCTTCTGCGTTGTAGATATATAGTTTCCGATGTGTGTTCTCTGCATTGGTATTTCTTTGTTTGAGTTGTATTAAGTTGTACAACCAGACAGGTGTTTATAACTGTCTAGTATGTGATGTATATTCTGTGTAACTCTGATTAGTGTTGTATACTATTTAATATTTATGTTATTAATATAATTTATTCATTCCGCCGTTGAGATTCTAGTGTTGTTTCTTCTTTCTTCTCTTTCTTTTCTCTTTTCTATCCCTTTCTTTCTTCACGATGATGCAATTTTCTGTGGTGAGAAAGTAGGGTCGTCTCAATTTTATTCATTAAACTAGCCAAACACATCAATTCCATGGTTTAAACAAGCAAACTTCGTAGTTTAAAAATGTTAACCATATTTTATCAGCAATTCAAAGATTTCAATCCTTCTTTAAATTTCTTATACAAGTCCAAACTTCATTTTATTTCACTTGAATGATTTACATTCAAGTTCACTATATATAATTCATATTTATTACAACCAATTTATTTTTGTACCAAATAAGCACATTGTTATCCCGCCTTTTTAGCAAGGCCGTGATACCAAAAGATCGACCGAGAAAAGCAAGATAGCTCGTCTCAAAGATTGGTCAACTCAGCATCTCGACAAAGCAAGTTCCGTTGAACGATTTCTCATCTAAGATCCCCTACGGAGGGGGAGTCCGGGGGGGTCCCAACCCCCCAAGGTGGGGGTGCGGGGGCAATGCCACCGCTACGGTGTTCGACCTGACCGGTCAGGCCGCAGGGGTCCAGGGGGCAGCGCCCCGTCCAAAACGGTATGCAACTTAGAGCATGGAGTATCCAACAACCTAGAGAATGTAGCGAGTTAGCGACCTAAAAAGTCCATGACCTAGCGACTTAGCCATGTATCCGACTTAATGAGTTAAGGTTTCCAGCGACCTAACATTCTCCAGGTCTCGGCGACCTACTTCCTGCCGACCTAAGCGGCTCAGCCACTTAAGGCGTACAGTAATCCAGTGGTCCAACGACCTAAAACTAAACGAGTTAACAACTCACAGGAGGTCGCGACCTAAGGCTGCAACGACCTAGGAGATATCACGACCTAAAAGTGGGACGACCTAAAGAGTTCGCGACCTAAAAACTTAGCGACCTAAGACTTCACGAGTTAGCAATCTATCCCCCCAAGTTAGGTCGCTCGCGACCTAACTCTAACCCGTAGCTCGCGACCTAACCTTAACCCGTAGCTCGCGGCCTAACCTTAACCCGTAGCTCGCGACCTAACTCTAACCCGTAGCTCGCAACCTAAAACTAACACGTAGCTCGTGACCTAACCTTAACCCGTAGCTCGCGACCTAAAGCATACCCCGCCATTTTAGGTCGCTCCAGGCCATACATTCTAATGTCGTTATCCCTTAGGTCGCCTTCCTTCTTCTGCCGCTCCACTAGGTCGCCAACGACCTACGACCCACCATAGGTCGCTCCAACCGACCAAGACCTGATTTTCACCTATAAATACTCCACCAACTCCACATTCGAGAGGGACTTTTTCTGGATTTCAAGGCGCCTGCACTCTGCTGATTTCTCGACTCTCCGCGCACCTCAACCATTGAAGATTCTTCATCAATGCATCTACTCCATCCAGCATGGATCCGAGGAACAATCTATGATCAAAGTTCTAATCTCCTTCTTCAATTGTGTTGAAAACTCGAAAGTGAATTGTAAAAGTGTTGTAATCAATCAATCGTGTTGTAAAGGTGTTGTAATCTTGTAAAAGTGTACTCGAAAAAGGTAATGAAGGATGTAAAGTGGATGTAGGCTTGCTAGAAGCCGAACCACTATAAAAATCTCCGTCTTTTTTACTTTTCTACTATTTTTTATTTACTTTGGTTCCTGTGCAAGCGGGTGGTGCTTTCACTTCATCACGATATACACCGGGTGTTAGCGTTAAAGATATTTTTACTGTTAACACACATATTCACATCATTTTTGTTTAACATGTGTATTACTTGCATCAATTTTCTTCAATTTAATACCACATTGATTTACAATTGAATTTTTATTTTTAAATTTGATACACTGCATTTCCTTCATAATTCACTTCCATTCATATGCAAAATCGCTTAATAAAATTTTAATCCATTCCAATTGATTAAAAAACCAATTCCATTTGCTTCTTTAAACCAACTAAATTCCGAATGCAACAAAACGACCAATTCCTATGCAAACTTTCATGTTATTCTGGCAAATAACCAGTACTTAAGCTTATGACCATTTAATATTAATTCCCACTTTGATCCACATTAATTTATTCCATTTGGAATTATTCACATCCCATAATTCTTATTTCCTTACAATTTTTAATTCAATTCCTTATTCTCACTTCAAATTTATCATTCAACTTAAGTTTAAATTAATATCATCCCATTCTATATTTTTTACAACTCACGCATCTTTAATTTACCATAATAATTAATTAAAATTCTCTTCACTTGCATTTAAATTTTTTATCTAAACAAATTTACCCCAGACCATACATAAAGCTCAACCACAATCATTTTTTTTCAATTTGCTTAAGTTGTTTCAATCACACAATATTTCCATTTCTTCTTATATTAATTTTATTTAATTTTATTTTCATTTGATGCTCATCCAACAAAATTCTAATTCATTTACAAATTTTAATTCAATTTGTTTATTTGTTCAATCCATTTGAAATTTTAGTTCATCTCCTTGATTCATTCTGAATTTTGTTGATAATATGACCACTTAAAATTATTCCCCTCATTTGAATTTATTTATAAGTCAAACCAACACAATTATAATTTAATTCCATTATTCATTCACACACTTAGCTTTTTATTGCCAAAACTAAATCCCATACTAGAAATAGGTTTTCATTTTTGTTTTCAAATTTTTTTTAACAAACCACCAAAATTTTATCCTTGCCAATACAAGTTCCATTTAATTTAGTTTACACTAAATTCATCTCCAAGCTTCTCTTTATTTAATTTAGCTTACGCTTAATTCATTCTCAAATAATTCCTTTAAATTTAGTTGAGTTAAAATTTTATTCATATAATATCCTTCCACTTAATTAAATTTTTTTCCAAATTTAATTCCTTTTCAATTCTAATTCAAGTTCAACCAAATTTATTTAGCCATCTTGAATTTATACCATTTCCTTTACTATCTTAAAAAAGAATTTAATTACATACATTTTTATTCATAACACAACTGAATTTTAATTTTAATTTATCCCAAATTCAACTCAATTTTATTTAATCGGAGTTAAATCCAATTTTCATTCTCCATATACAAGTTCAAAATTTATTTACTAACTTAGGTTCATTCACATCTTTTAAATCTTCTCCTTATTTCAATTTACATTTCATTTGAGATTAAGTTTGAATTCACCATACCATTCAACTATTTTCCATTTGTGATTATAATTCCGTTTTACTTGGTTTTACAATCTAATTTTCTATTCTTGGCTCACCAGCTTATTCACTTGAAAGCTTATATTGCTTATTTTAATCCATTTACATCTTATAATCACAATCCTAAATTTTCTATATATATGTATCATTGAATTCTTAAAAATACAAATCTTTTTTCTTCCAATTTAATTCTTTGCACAACTTAAATCCACAATTTCAGATTACAAGTATAACACTTAATTTTTTAAGGGTACAATTCATTACACAATGATCCATAATTACAAAGTCATTCTACATTTCAATTTAATTCAAATCAATTTTATTCTAAGTTCAATTTATTTAACTTATCCCAAGTTAAATTTGCTATTCACATCAATATATTTCATTCACTTCCATTTACTCAAGTTATATTTTAATTCCAAGATTAAGATTTTTATTTCTCCATTGTTAATATCAATTTCACTTAATAAGTTCGATAGTTGATCCATTTTAGCCTTTACATTATTTAAATAGAATTTTCCAGAATTCAATTTAAATAATGTGCCAATCATACTTATACAAGAATTCGTTCGGATCACTTGTTCCTTTGTAAGCTGGGATAGTTGGAGGGACGAACTTCCTTGGGAACTCAGCCTTTAAGATTCTTTCGGTAAACGGGGTTTTACTTGGAGCAAAACCCCATTCCTTCTCATCTTCATTCCTTTGCATGCTTTCCTTCATGATTTGTCGAACCATTTCAGAAAGATATCCCTCATCATTTCGAGCTCTAGATCCACCAATTTCAGGAAATATCCACTCAAAGGGGTTGGCAGCCCTCTCAGGAATGTTTCTTTCTTCATCCTCATGAATGTTGCCAGCAAAGTTCCTTTCATTACCCGTTGGTTGACGGTTTACCCCAAGCAAGTCATTCAACTTATTCAAAATTAGGGCATTTTGGGCGTTCTGAGCTTCCAATTGTGCACTTTGGGCATTTATCTGCTGGTTCAGCCCTAAGATTACAGCATCCAACTGCGCTTTTGTAACCCCAACAGGTGGAGTGGCTTGATTAGGTACTGGGGAAGCGGAGGTTCCCTCTTAAGCATTTCCAGATCTAACAGATCTACTCTTTCTCCCCGGAGCCATGATTTCGGATAAACTTCTAGTCTTCAGAGAGGTTACTTCAACAAACTTTCGTGGAGCAATGATGACGGTTTGCCTGAGTTCAGCTCTTAGTGAAAGCACCAAAAATGTTAACGCTAAAATTTGAACGCTAACACCCCGGTGTATGAAGTGTAATTGTGAAAGCACCACCCGATAGCTCGGGAACAGATTATAAGCAGATAATAGCGGAAAAGCAGTAAACAACAACAATTTTATAGTGGTTCGGCTTAAGAGAGAGCCTACGTCCACTTTGAATATCTTTATTGACGATTTGATTACAAGTCGATGCAATTACACTTTGATTACAACACACTTCGAGTTACAAGTGACTTAGAACAAGTAGCCTAAACTTCAATGTCGATCAAAATCTTTGAACTCATGTTAGACATGTATGATTTCTTCGTGAAGTTCCTTGAGGCGTTCTTTGTATCTCAAAAACTTTAAGTGTTGAAGTAGTTCAGAATGCAGCAGAGTAACGACGCTTGAAATGAATGAGCCAAAAGTCCTCCCAAATGTTGGAAGTGGTCATGTATTTATAGGAGTTTTCGGCCTTGAGTCGTGAGTCGTACCCGACTCATCGTTAACTCGTAGCCGAGTCAGGTTGGGTCGTGGACGACTCAACAGGTTGAACCCCAGCTTCGTACCAGAGCGCCTTCGATCCTCTGAATATAGCACAAGTCTTAAGTCGTATACGAGTCATTCCTCTTTGATATAAGTATAATGATAGTGGGCTGCGACTTAGTGACTTTAGGTCGTGGACGAGTCATGGTGAGTCGTCTCATGTTAACACACGGCCGACCTACTGGGTTAGGTCACGGCTTGGTCCAAAGCTATGCTCCCATTCAAATGAATAACACAAGTCCTGAGCCATTCACGAGTTAACCAGTGCAACTTTCCTTGATGTTAGTATGAGTCGTACACGACTCATCATAAGTCGTATGTCGTCAACGAGTTATCTCATTATAGCATGGTATTGAACTTGTCTCTGAAGACTTAGGTCGTATCACCTTTATGTCGCATTCCTCTTAAGTCGTAGACCTCCATAAGTCGTGACATTCCTCAGGTCATTAATGTCTTAACTCGCAAACCTTCCTTGACCCGTAAGATTCCTTAAGTCGTAAGGTTCCTTAACTCGTAAGGTTCCTTAAGTCGTAAGGTTCCTCAAGTCGTACAATCTCTCCTTGGGTTGTTGAGTCGTAACCCTTTAAGTCGCTTTGAGCTTTAGGTCGTTAACTTGTTGAGTCGGTGACTTGTTGAGTCGTGAGGCTTCATGAGTCGTAGATCCTTCCTGAACCGTTAAGCACCTTAAGTCGTGGCCCATCCCGGGCCTTAACTCGTTGACTCCTTTAACTCGTGGGCCTCTTAACTCGTAGGCTGGAACGGGGTTAACATTTGCCCCTCGAAGCACACGCTTAAGTCATAAGTCGTGTGCTTCAACTCATCATAACCCGGGTGTGCCGATTCGAGTTCCAGCTCTTCCAGATATAAAACGCTTGACTCGTTCCTCCTATCTCCCACTTCTCATTACCTATCCTTTAAACCGCATCCGCCATTAACGCATCTCCAAGTTCTCACAGGCGATTCCAACTTGATTCTCCTCCGATCATCTCTGACATCACACTACGTAAGCAATCTTGCTTCCCTTCCGATTGTCGATCATCATTAACCTATGCGCCCCGTCCTTACCTCCAATTTACTCCCTTGAGCCTTGCAAGTTTGGTCACTCTAACCATCAATGGATTTAAGGTTGTCTGGTCTGATGATTTGCGTCTTGAGGCGATTTAGTGGCGTGATAAGACTAGGGTTGTTGATTGAGAGTTTATTGGGTTAAAAGTTAGAAGGTAAACTGGTTAGGAGTTAGGTGGTGAGTTGGCCAAATAGAGTTGAATATTGCCTTAGGTATGACTCGGCCATTTTTGTATGATCCAGCAACCTTTGCGACTTAACCATGATCCGACCCAACATGCTTCACGACTTAAGCCTTGAGTCGTGGCCGAGATAGGACTTGGAGATTTTCTTACTACTTTGAACTAGAGCTTTTCCCTTTTTCCACAACTTACGACTCAGGGCACTGCCGACTCAAAACATCAACGACTCAAAATTGAAATGACCTGACCTAACTTGCTTCCCAATCCTTAGGTCATGGACGAGCTAGCCAGAGAACCAACGATTTATCTTAACCCGTAGGAAAATTTTTTGAGCCGTTGATGAGTTAGGACTTGTATGAATTCTGTTCAAACTTTGAACCATTGCATAAACTTTGAACTGTTGAATTTTATTGCATTCATTCACAGGTTACTTTGACTTGCAGGCTAACAATCTGTTCAATACAACATTTACAGAAAATTGGGACGAATATACTGCCATCGACCGCCCACATCAAATGACAGATTAGTTAATAACATATAATTAACTTAAATAAATTGTATGAACGAAGTGCTATCGATTTCAAGTAGAATGTTAAAGCAACACTGAAATAGTCAATTGAAACTGACCAGCCTGCACTAATATTATGCTTGAACTTTAAATTAACAAGTTCTGAAATTACCGTAGTCGATCAATCGTCGACCAGTTTAATTCCAGTTATATTTACTTGTTATTTTTATTAGTTTTGCACGACACTTCACACTTTTAGGAAACGTGCACCTTCATATTTGAATATCCAGTTCCTTGTGTAGAATGACTTCTCAGGAAGAAGATGCAACAGTTCAGACTGGAGAGGCAACTGTTCTTCCGGCTCCACTAGTTAATCCTCCCGAAAGAGCCCCTACCACACTATCATACAAAGTTTTTCGCCAGTTGTGTGGTCAGTTCGGCATTGCTGAATCAGATGCTATTCTTCCCGAAAGAAGTAATACTGCCGACGTAGCACCTCCCGGCTTTGTGACAGTTAATCGACAAATGTGCCTGAACGAGGCCATCCCTCCTTTCAACAACTTTCCCGAGCATCTTCTTCGTCGACTGGCCATTTCTCCATCCCAGCTACACCCCAATGGCTATGCCATCCTAATGGGGTTGTGCGTGTTGTTTGGGAGAACGTTTAATCGACTTCCGGACTTTGACGAAATCTGTTACTTATGCTCCTTTACCCGGACCAAAGATCATCCTTCCATTACCGTTGTGACAAGTGCCCGAAACCGCAAATTAATCGTTGGCCTTCCCGACACTGCTCAAGGGTTCCTGACCCAGTTCTTCTTTGTTCGATGCCCCCCGGGGTTCTATGCTGTGTGGAGGGAAGGAAGTGAGATCGTCTATCTCTACTTCTTCTATTCTTCGAGTTTTGCGAATTTTGAACTATCAAGTGCTAACTTTGTTTTTCCATTTCAGCGCTCCCCCTTTCATCTAAAGATCCCAGCCACAAGCCAAGTTTAGAGAGGCTCATGGCTATCCCAATTGAAGAGCGGGGCATAAAATTTCTGTTGAATGACGAATTCCTTCATCAGTTTGGACTCCTTCACCCTTCTCGTTCCACTCAGCTTTGTGAAGTTCCCGATTCTCCAGCGGAGGCTGAAAAGTTTATGCCAAAAGATCCCTCCACTGAAACTTTACTGGTGAAGTGCCCCACTCTCACTGATGTTGCGGGGCCGTCTAGCAATTTGACACTTGTCCCAGTTATCGAAGAGGAAGAACCTCCACGATCTTCCGGGAGATCTACTGACGAAGGAGTTGAGAAAGCAAGTCCCAAAAAGCATGATGGTGATGATGTTTTTGAGGGGTTAAGCGACCTAATTGTGACTTCACAAGAACTTTTTAAAGATGATGTTTCCAAAACTATCTCTTCTGTAATCGAGGCGAGATCTTCTCTACAACAAATGCCAACTCCTCCTACTCAAGCTATCACCACCTCTACTCCACAGAGTGGTCTGTAGCTTGATGCGTGTAGTTTACACATTACACAACACTTAGGATTTTTCAGCACTTGTTCGTGTTTGACTTCTTTTCTCTAAAGGCTTTTAAGACTTGTCTTTTTGCCTTTCAGATCCTTCAATGGGGCGTAGCGGCAGCGGCTCTTACTATAAAGACTTTCAGCGCAATGGAGGGCGTGACAACTATGATTATAGACGCTACCTTACTGGTCCCAGAGAAACCGATGAGCAGAGAGCTGCTCGAAAAGCTAGAGAGAGGAGAGAATATGAAGAGCGTCATGAGAGGATAGATGTGCGACATGAGTCTTCTTCAAGAGGCGATGACTCTCACAAACGTAAAACACATGATGGTCGGGGGAAGAGCCACATTGTTGAGGACCCGAGCAAGCGGGCCAAACCTAGTGAGAAGCACGCATCTACAATATCTGAAAAGTTTGACGCTCCCATCTCTATCGACATTCCTTCCAAATCCCCTGCTCTTGAAGGAAGCGCTATTCAAACACTTCTTAATAGGCCTTCATATCGTGTTGAAAGGGGCCCACCGACCCTACAGAGCCGATTCCCGAATTGGTGCTTAAAGGGGGTTCGCTTCGGTCTTGATTTAGTTCCCATTGATAAAGAAGCCATGTACCAAAATCTTGATGCCGTCAGACTTGATATTGAAAGAATGTCTGGATGGCAAAAGCTTGTTGATGAACTCCAAAGGGTCAATCGGGCCAATATCGAGGCGATGCTAACTATGGAGAACGATAAGTCGGAATGGCAGAAGATTCTTGACCAGCACAACATCGAGATAAAAAACATAACCGAGTATAACGAGAAACTTGAAGCTGAAGTCAAGCAGCTTAAAGACGATCTTACCACCTCTTCTAACACTTACACTCAAAGAGAAGTGGTGTTACAAAAACAAGTGCGGGACGCACATGCTGGCCAAAGAGATGCCGAAGCTAAAGTTGAGAGGCTAGAAGAGGTTGTAGAGAATTACCGCACTGATGTCGCCCAGTTGCGGAGTAAAATGAGCGCCCAAGACATGGAGATTGAAGCGTTAAAAGCTCAACTTGCTAAAACTGAAAAAGAACGAGATGAGGCCATGGCTGGTAAAATCGCAGTTGAAGAATCTATTCAAACCATAGAAGCCAACGTCAGTTCAAATCTATTCGACTTTTACTTGCACAGCGTCTTAGGGCATGGCAGTCTCTCTTTTCTTGGTCCTAAATACGAAATCACCTTGGCTGAAGTGTGGGAAGCTGCTCTCGACATGTTCAAAGGCGCCGGGTATACCGAGGAAGAGTTTGAGGCGCGCTACCTAGATGAGGAAACTCGCGCTGCTCTTGCGAAGGGAAAAGAGCAACTTGCCAAAGTGCGGACTGGGATGGCGGAAGAGGAACGTTCTGAAAAAGAATTACCACCTACTACCTCTGAACGTCCTTTAGTTTCTCCTGGAGTTGACATCACAGGTTCTAGTGCTCATTCCCCGCCTTCTACAAGAACCGGGGTAATTACCCCTACTGATGATGAGGCTTTGGAGGATATTGGAGCTCAAAATTATGAGATTGAACTAACGAAGCAAATATCTTTAGGTAATTTTGACATTGGTCCGATTCAGGTGGATTGCCTGCTTGCTCCTCAAAAGTTTGATGAGCTTCTCGATTACTTCTTGAATCTTGACGAACCCATATCTCCCTTCTTTTAGGGAGATACTAATATTTTTAACTTCTCTTCTTCTGCAATTGAAACACTAAGTGCTGTGCAAACTTCGCCTCCTCCGGTTATCCCTTCTCCGTCTCTTCAGGTGGCTCCTCCTTCTGCTTCACAGCCCGGATCACAAGAGGAGCAAATAGAGGCTCTTCATGGCTTAGATGACCCTATCGCTTCGCAAGAGCAGAAAGACGAGGGACTTGAGGGAGGTGAGATATCTCCGAAGCGGACTCCTTCTGATGACATAATTTTGTCTGCTCTTGTTACTCCAGGGAGTGAGTCTTCTTCGAAGAGGAGAAAGAAGCACGGAACATCGAAGAGGAGGGGGAAGAAAATCATTGCTACTGAAGAGGAACCGGAAGTTGCACCAGTTGCACCTCCCTCCCCTTCTTCCCTTATGCCTACAGACTGACCCGAAAAGCTAACCATTCGGCCGGGTAAAGGGTCCAAAGGTGGCAAGAAGAAATGAAGATTCCAGCTTTTAGCTTCTTGTCTTTTGCATGTACTGGTCGAGAATTGTGCGGGTACCGGCCCCTGCTTTTTATTTTGAAACTTGTATCTGCAATACAATTGAATAAAATGATCCTTTATTTGTACAAACTCCTGTTTGAATTTGAGAATGCATTTATTATTCATTTTTGCACAAGTTTATTTATATGATATTGCAGCGGGCTTATGGCATGTTGTTTGAGCATTACTTTCGCCGGTGTGTCTATACTATATTGTATGTAACTATACCATGTTGCCCCCATACCATAAGCTTGCTGTAATATTTTATGCTTCGAGGGGACTTGCACTCTTATTTTCTGAAGAATAATTATTTCATTCTTGAAGAAATTTTCTGTAGAGTACAACTCCCTTCATATAAGTTTTTACGCTTTGTCCTTCGAAGAAATCACTTTTTCTTTTGCTTATGTACACATTTTACCAAGTGAATTCTTCTATAAGGTAAAGCGGGCCTTTGAAGGGTACTTTAACTTTTTTTTTTTTTTTTTTGAGGAAGATTATTTTCCAGAATAGGTAAATCACTCTTCCTTTGAAAGTTAAAGTGTGCTTTTAATGAGGATTTTTTTTTTGAAAACATAGAAAGTTGTACCTCTGAGGAGGGATTTTTCACGTTTCAACACTTGGAAGTTTTATTTCAATCTTGGTGAAACGTGTAGCTCCAAAGAGTTGTGCCTTTTAAGAAAGCCTTTTCACGTTTCAACACTTGGAAGTTTTATTTCAATCTCGGTGAAACGTGGGCTTCCGAAGAGGTCTTTCTTCTTGATTGTGTCTCCGGGAGGAGGTCTTTATTTTGTTTTGCATTTCAACTTTGGTGAAGTGAAACTCCGAAGAGCGGCTACTTTAACTCCTGGTGAAATGTGCCTTCGAAAAGGTCTTTATTTTGTTTGCATTTCAACTCTGGTGAAGTGAAACTCCGAAGAGCGGCTACTTCAACTCCTGGTGAAATGTGCCTCCGAAAAGGTCTTTATTTTGTTTGCGTTTCAACTCTGGTGAAGTGAAACTCCGAAGAGCGGCTGTTACACTTCAACTCCTGGTGAAATGTGCCTCCGAAAAGGTCTTTATTTTGTTTGCATTTCAACTCTGGTGAAGTGAAATTCCGAAGAGCGGTTGTAACACTTCAACTCCTGGTGAAATGGGCCTCCGAAGATTGCCTGGAAGTTACTCTCTCATGGTTGGAGGGTCATGACTCCTCCAATCTTTTTTGGTTGAGTAGAGAACTTTCTTTTTTACGGCATATGCTTCGTTAGAGGTCTTTATCCTCCGAAGAGTTGTGCCTCCAAAGAGGACTTTAGTTGTTCCTTGTCCACTTGCTTATGCCTTTTCAGTGATCCTCTATTATTTTTTTTAAGCTTGCACTCCCTTCTCTTACAAGTAGCTTGTTTAATCCAAAGAAGTGTACTTCATTGCTAGGCCAGTTCACGAGAACGGACATAAGCTTCTTAATTGGATGTTTGTTTGTTCAAACTTCTCAATTTATTAGCTAAAGCCCGTTTTCGGCGAAATCATTGACCGTTCAATTGAAGCACTTCTTATCTAGGATTTAAGCTCGGGAATTTTGCGACATGGAATTTGTTTGTTGAATGATAACAAGAATCACTTGGTCCTGTAATGTGCAAGTTTTGTTTTCGTTGCCTGCAAAAATTTAAATCGACATTTCAGTAATACATTTGATGTACTTTTCATATCGAAAATAAAGCAAACATGTAATAATAATAAGGAACACAAGATTTATAGTGGTTCGGCCAAGAATTTGGGCCTACATCCACATTATAGTCTTTCATTATTCACTTGCATCGGTTTTACAATCGCTTTCAATTACAGGAATCACACATTCATAATTCTTTTTACAATATTTCAACAAAGCTATCAAGTAAAGTATGGACGCAAGTGATTGCTGTTCCAAGCTCTTGGAATTTGATCTCCTTCGACAGTAGTGAGTTTGAATGTGCCATCCAGAAGCTTTTGACCTATGACATATGGTCCTTCCCAATTTGGCCCAAACACACCTGTCGCTGTCATAATTCTCTTTAGGACTAGATCTCCAATTTCAAAGCTGCGTTGGCGAACTTTGGAATTGAAATGTCTGGCTATCCTTTGCTGATGAGATGCGATTCTGATCTCAGCCTCTTCTCTTTTTTCATCAAGGAGATCTAGTGCCTCAAGCTGTAGTTTCTCATTCTCCGCTTGATTGAAATGGATTCTTCTATGTGAAGGGACCTCTGTTTCTACCGGAATCATTGCCTCTGATCCGTATGCCAATGAAAACGGAGTATGCCCAGTCGCAGTTTTGTGGATAGTTCTGTATGCCCATAGTGCTAGCGGTAGCTTATCGACCCAACCACCTTTTGCTCTTTCAAGTTGCTTCTTGATGGTTGACTTGATAATTTTATTTACTGCTTCCACTTGCCTATTTGCCTGCGGATGGGCTACTGCTGAGAAGCTTTTTCGGATTTTGAATCGTTTGCAAAAATCTTGGAATTCTTTACTTTCGAACTGAGTACCATTGTCTGTAATTATTTTTTGAGGCACACCGTATCTGCAAATGATACTTTTAGTCACAAAACTTATCATCTTTTTTGAGGTGATAGTAGCCAGTGGTTCAGCCTCTGCCCACTTAGTAAAATAATCTACAGCAACAATGGCATATTTAATTCCAGATTTGGCAGTTGGTAACGCTCCTACAAGGTCTATCCCCCATATTGCAAACGGCCATGGACTGACCATCTGTGTGAGTTCAGTGGAAGGAGCTCTAGGAATTTTGGCGAATCTTTGGCATCTGTCACATTTTCGAGAATAGTCTGCTGCATCTCGATTAATTTCTGGCCAAAAATATCCGTATCGGAGAATCGTTTTCGCTAAAGTTTGACCACCTAAATGATCACCACATTCTCCCCCATGCACCTCAGTTAGGATTGTTTTGGACTCTTCCCTGGATACACATCGAAGTAACGGCATTGAGAATCCCCTTCTGTATAACTGGCCATCCTGGACTATATAGCGAGAGGCTTTCCTCGGTAGCTTCTTTCGTTCTTTTGAATTTTCCGGTAAAGATCCATTGAGCAGATATTCTGTTATTGGAGTCATCCATGATTCTTGCTCTTGAGACACGCTCATGATCCAATCAATATCCATCTCATCAATGCTCCGAGTCGACAGGACCTCCACTGGAGTTAACCCCAGAAATTGAGCTTCGCCTGTGCTTGAGTACTTTGCGAGAGAATCTGCTTTCATGTTTTCTTCTCGAGGAATGTGACTTATCATGTAATGATCGAAATCACCCAGGAGTTCCAAGCCTTTGACAAGTAGGCGGGCAGATTCCCCCCTTTTGCTTGGAATTCCTTTTTGACTTGGCATACAATAAGCTGAGAATCACTGAAGATCTGTAACGCTCGGATGTTTAGTTCTTTAGCAATCCTTAAGCCAGCGATAAGGGCTTCGTATTCTGCTTCATTGTTTGTTGAAGGAAATTCCAATCTTAGTGCGTAGCATAATGATCGACCTTCAGGGGTCTCGAGTACAACTCCGGCTCCAGAACAGTAGTCGTTTCTCGCGCCATCGACATATAACTTCCATTGGATTGGGTAATCGTCGATCGTTTCCTCCTCACTGTTACCCTTATCTGTGAATTCTGCGATGAAATCTGCTAAAGCTTGTCCATTGATTGCTTTTCGGGGATGATAAGTGATGTCATATTGACTGAGTTCAATATTGCACTTTATAAGATGACCCGAAGTCTCAGGGCGAAACAGGACTTGCTTTAAAGGTTGATCAGTGAGGACTCTGATAGGATGAGCTTGGAAATATTGCCTCAACTTCCTAGATGCAATTAGTAGGCAATAGGCGAGTTTTTCCAACTTAGAGTAATTCATCTCTGCCCCAGTGAGTCTTTTGCTGATATAGTAAACTGGATGTTGAATCCTCTTGTCTTCTCGTATCAGCGCTGCACTTAAAGCATGAGATGATACTACCAAGTATATAAGAAGATCCTCGCCATCGCCAGGCCTAGAAAGTATTGGAGGCGTTTCCATATGGCGAATCAATTTATCAAAGGCTTTTTGGCATTCGGGAGTCCAATCGAAGTTTTTCTTTCCTTTCTTTAAGGCGTCAAAGAATGGGATGCATTTATCTGTGGCTTTGGAAATGAACCGACTCAAGGCGGCGACTTTTCCATTGAGACTTTGCAATTCCTTCTTTGTTCTATGAGCTTTGACTTCCTTTAAGGCGGTAATTTGAGCTGGACTAGCCTCAATGCCCCTAGCGCTCACGATGAAACCTAAAAACTTGCCGGATTCCACTCCAAATGAACATTTTAAAGGATTGAGCTTCATTCCGTATTTTCGGAGGACTGCGAACATGTCTGATAAGTGTTCTATGTGATCCACTGCTTTCTTAGACTTTACTAACATGTCATCGACGTAGGTCTCCACAGTCTTGCCCAATTGCGGTTTGAACATAGCATTAACAAGTCTTTGGTATGTTGCCCCTGCATTCTTCAGCCCGAAGGGCATAACTTTGTAGCAGTAAAGACCAACGTCGGTGATAAAGCTCGTGTCCTCCTGATCTGGCTCATGCATCATGATCTGGTTATATCCGGAGTAGGCATCCATAAAAGATAACAATTCGTGTCCCGCTGTTCCGTCTACCAGTTGATCGATCCTGGGTAATGGGAAGCAGTCTTTGGGGCAGGCCTTGTTTAGATCTGAAAAATCGATGCATACTCTCCATTTTCCGTTGGCTTTCTTAACTAGCACTGGATTTGAAACCCAATTCGGATAGGTAGATTCTTTGATAAAATTATTCTCCATGAGCCGATCAACTTCTTCTTTTAACGCTGCCGACCTTTCTGGACCTTGAGTTCTCCTTTTCTGCTTCACAGGTGTAAATTTTGGATCAATATTTAGAGCGTGTACTGCAATTTCTGGGGTTATTCTGCACATATCGGCATGAGTCCAAGCGAAAACATCCAAATTTGCCTTTAAAAAAGATATTAAGATATTCTGAATTGACACATTAAGTTGTGAACCCACATTCAACACCTTGTTTGGGTCCTTTGGGTCAACAGGTACTGGTATTGTCGTTTCCACTGGTACCACTCTATTTTCCCATGCACTGACTTTTCTAGGATCCATCTCTTTCCTTGCTCCGCTGTGCTCGCCAGTGCAGGGTCCGCCCTGTAATTGCTACAAGGCTAGTTCTTTGATGCGGACTGGGGCTGCCGCATCCTTTCCCATTTCTCTTTTTCTGGTTTCTCGTAGCTCTGTTAGATAACATTCCTGCCCCGCATTTTGATCCCCTTTTATAACTCCCACTCCATTATCTGTGGGAAATTTAATGGTGACGCACCATGGGGCCAGAACAACTTTGAATGCTGCGAGAGTTGGACGGCCAAGGGAAGCATTATAAGCAGAAAATTCGTCGACAATCACAAAAGTTTGCTTGCGGACCACTTTTCTCTCTCCTTCTCCAAGTTCCACAAACAAATCAACGGTTCCTATCGGCTGTTTTGGCTCCCAAGTGAAGCCAGCGATTTTCTGCGATGAAGCTTGCACATCAGCCATAGGGATCTTCATTTGGTCGAATGTTTTCTTGAAGAGGATATTGCAGGATGCGCCACAATCAATGAGAACTCTTCTAACAATAGCTGGCCCGATACCAGCCGAGATGACTAAGGGATCCAAGGTAGGAGCTTCAATACCTGCGGAATCCCTGGCTCTGAACACAATACCATCATTGAAAGTTCTTTGTTGCTTCAGGGGCATTGCACCTTCCAAAACGAATACATCTTCCTCGGTCGGTACATATTTCAAAGCTCGGGTATACCTTTCCATCTCACCCCAGCTCCTGCCTGCTGGGTGAGGTCCTCCCGTAATGACATTGATAACAGGCCTTCCGGATTCATGCCCTGCAGTCTTTTCACCTGTCCTGGGTTGATGAGCAGGAGCTCGTTGCCCCTGATTGGTCGAAGCGGGATTGCTGCTATTCTTTTCCACAAATTGCTGCAGCTTGTTTTCCCTTATCAATTCTTCAATCAAAATTTTCAATTGGCGGCATTCATCGGTATCATGACCGGGTTGATTATGGAAGCGGCAATACTTTCCGCTTTGTACTGCTTTTTTCCCGATTCTCAGAACGGGAGGTTTAGGATAATCAACAGAATCTTTAGTGGCAAGGTATATACGCTCCGGCGTATCTGATAAAGGAGTATATTCCGATGGTTTGAAGGAACGAGGCTTCTTCAGATTTTTCTGTTTCTTTCCATCGTTATTCTCCCTTTTCTATCCTACAGATTCACTCTTGCGTGGAGCAGCAATGTTATCTTCAGCTTTTTCTAACACTGCCTTTACCGGTACAGGACGGCTTTCCAGGCGTATGAACTCATCTGCTTTCTTGTAGAATTTTTCAAGGGAATTTGGTTCCTTCGTGTTAAGCCAATTTCCAAATTCGCTCGACTTGTCGATGGCCCTCATCAGATAGGTCAAGATCATCCGTGGTTCTGCATTGTCTACCTTGGCCAACGCTATATTAAAGAGATTCAAGAAAGATCTGATAGTTTCACCTGGATTCTGCTCTAAACTTGACAACGACATAATATCTTTGGCTTTTGAAGCGTATAGTCTGAGCTGCTCCTTGAATTTCCGGGTTAAGTCAGAAAACTGATCTATAGACCGGACTGGCGGCTTGGTGAACCAAAGCAGAGCTACACCTTCCAGGTATACAGGAAAATATCGGCACTTTATTTCATCAGAAGCTCTGGCACCTGTCATGTGCCAATCATACTTATACAAGAATTCGTTCGGATCACTTGTTCCTTTGTAAGCTGGGATAGTTGGAGGGACGAACTTCCTTGGGAACTCAGCCTTTAAGATTCTTTCGGTAAACGGGGTTTTACTTGGAGCAAAACCCCATTCCTTCTCATCTTCATTCCTTTGCATGCTTTACTTCATGATTTCTCGAACCATTTCAGAAAGATATCCCTCATCATTTCGAGCTCTAGATCCACCAATTTCAGGAAATGTCCGCTCAAAGGGGCTGGCAGCCCTCTCAGGAATGTTTCTTTCTTCATCCTCATGAATGTTGCCAGCAAAGTTCCTTTCATTACCCGTTGGTTGACGGTTTACCCCAAGCAAGTCATTCAACTTATTCAAAATTAGGGCATTTTGGGCGTTCTGAGCTTCCAATTGTGCACTTCGGGCATTTATCTGCTGGTTCAGCCCTAAGATTACAGCATCCAACTCCGCTTTCGTAACCCCAACAGGTGGAGTGGCTTGATTAGGTACTGGGGAAGCGGAGGTTCCCTCTTGAGAATTTCCAGATCTAACAGATCTACTCTCTCTCCCCGGAGCCATGATTTCGGATAAACTTCTAGTCTTCAGAGAGGTTACTTCAACAAACTTTCGTGGAGCGATGATGACGGTTTGCCTGAGTTCAGCTCTCAGTGAAAGCACCAAAAATGTTAACGATAAAATTTGAACGCTAACACCCGGTGTATGAATTGTAATTATGAAAGCACCACCCGATAGCTCGGGAACAGATTATAAGCAGATAATAGCGGAAAAGCAGTAAACAACAGCAATTTTATAGTGGTTCGGCTTAAGAGAGAGCCTACGTCCACTTTGAATATCTTTAATGACGATTTGATTACAAGTCGATGCAATTACACTTTGATTACAACACACTTCGAGTTACAAGTGACTTAGAACAAGTAGCCTAAACTTCAATGTCGATCAAAATCTTTGAACTCATGTTGGATATGTATGATTTCTTCGTGAAGTTCCTTGAGGCGTTCTTTGTATCTCAAAAGCTTTAAGTGTTGAAGTAGTTCGGAATGCAGCAGAGTAACGGCGCTTGAAATGAATGAGCCAAAACTCCTCCCAAATGTTGGAAGTGGTCATGTATTTTTAGGAGTTTTCGACCTTGAGTCGTGAGTCATACCCGACTCATCGTTAACTCGTAGCCGAGTCAGGTTGGGTCGTGGACGACTCAACAGGTTGAACCCCAGCTTCGTACCAGAGCGCCTTCGATCCTCTGAATATAGCACAAGTCTTAAGTCGTATACAAGTCATTCCTCTTTGATATAAGTATCATGATAGCGGGCTGCGACTTAGTGACTTTAGGTCGTGGACGAGTCATGGTGAGTCGTCTCATGTTAACACACGGCCGACCTACTGGGTTAGGTCACGGCTTGGTCCAAAGCTATGCTCCCATTCAAATGAATAACACAAGTCCTGAGCCATTCACGATTTAACCAGTGCAACTTTCCTTGATGTTAGTATGAGTCGTACACGACTCATCATAAGTCGTATGTCGTCAACGAGTTATCTCATTATAGCATGGTATTGAACTTGTCTCTGAAGACTTAGGTCGTATCACCTTTATGTCGCATTCCTCTTAAGTCGTAGACCTCCATAAGTCGTGACATTCCTCAGGTCGTTAATGTCTTAACTCGCAAACCTTCCTTGACCCGTAAGATTCCTTAAGTCGTAAGGTTCCTTTACTCGTAAGGTTCCTTAAGTCGTAAGGTTCCTCAAGTCGTACAATCTCTCCTTGGGTCGTTGAGTCGTAACCCTTTAAGTCGCTTTGAGCTTTAGGTCGTTAACTTGTTGAGTCGGTGACTTGTTGAGTCGTGAGGCTTCCTGAGTCGTAGATCCTTCCTGAACCGTTAAGCACCTTAAGTCGTGGCCCATCCCGGGCCTTAACTCGTTGACTCCTTTAACTCGTGGGCCTCTTAACTCGTAGGCTGGAACGGGGTTAACAGTTAGTAATAGATCTTTACACAAAATGAAAACTATATCTGTTTAATATATCATCAGAGTACCTCAAACCACAACATTTACCAGTCAGACATTTTCATACAATCACAATAGCTGATATATATATATATATATATATATATATATATATAATACGTCTCAGACTCCAGCTCCTCTCCTGCTCCAAGCATCCTGTCCTGAACATATAATACTGGTATGCCCCGAGCATTATAATGAAATAACACCCGAGTCAGTCAGGAATACCAGCTGATAATAATGCTTCCAAATTGATTATTAAAGTTTCAAAAATCCTTTTGAAAACAAAACGCATCTCGTAAGACCACGCCACAAATAAACATTTCGGGTTTTTACCTTACGTTAGCTAAAATTTTTTATAGAAATCCTCTAATTTTATAATAGGGTCTATATACAAATACTTATAAAATAGCTGAAATTGTTACATGATTAAATTCCAGCTACTAGCCACAGAGTGGGTAATACAAAAAAAACTCGTAAAAGACACGTAGGGAGAATGGATTTCCAACAATGACTAGGCACTGGGGTACCACCTGTCATAGTACCTCGTCTAGTTCAGCGTAACGAGGACCACGCCCGATCCCCTACAACACAAGGCCCGGACTACCCCTTACTGGATAGTCCCGAGTAAGATCACCCCGCGGTTGGGATCAGCAGCCGCACCACTAAGCCGAAATAAAAGGGACATCTAGACAGGAATGACCTTAGCCGGAAATGGGTGCTTCCCACCAAGCCTTGCTGCATATCCCCTGATTTTCAATCATTTTCGGTTGATGAGGCTTGAGGTAAAGCGTTACCTTTTAGAACATTTCACTTAGAATGCTCATCGGCCACCTGACGATGTTCCGAAAGCATTCGTCCATACAAGTCCGTCCTGGGTTCGAACGGAACCGAAGGCACTACACCTACCACATCCATTTTGGAAATATACTCAGGATTAGTAGCGACTAGCCCTTGCACTTCACTGCTCCATCTTCGACTCCGAACACGTTTTTCCACGAAACGTACAAACCTGATCGAAGTGGTTTTTAAGAAATAATTCTCGATCCCAGTCTCTTCGAAACGATTAACGCATTTGTCCAATATTGATAGTCGGTGATTTAACTATCAATTAACATTCATAAACACCCATCACACAATAAATAATTTGTCCAATTATTTATTTCCTAGAAAATATCTTCATGAGATATAAATCCATTTCAAATTTCCTTTGAAACGCTTTTCAAATCCAATTCTTCTCATGGAATATATTTCCAAATCTTTACTTCCTTTGAAACATCCAAGTACCAATATTTAAGGTTTAAAATAATTTAAATACCTTATTTTTTGAAAATACATTAAAACATTTATATTAACGCTACTTACATACTTAATTTAAAATATATATACCTTTAGAAATGTTTCGAATAAAACTGCTATATAAATTATAAACTATTATCTTTAAAATAAGTTAAGTCATACTAGATTTAAAAATAAAGTTATGAATCCTTATACAATTTCAAATAAAGCTTTAATTGATTTTCTTTAAAATAGATCCATTTATAAATTATAAATGATAATAATATTCTTTAAAACATAATTCTAATTGCCCTTTAAAAATAATTACTTCTATAACTACTTTAATACATGTTCACTTTAAAAATTCTTACAATTTAAATAATTTTCTTGAAATGATTCTTTAATATAACTTCAAATTCTAACATTTCAAAAATCTATTTTAAAAACGTACTTGGCTTTCCGAGAAATACACTTCCATCTTAGAATATCCAAAGAATTCTTTTTATCAATCCAACACGTTTTATCCCAATTCAATTTTACGTTCATCCCGTAAAATCCTTTCCATACTTTCAAAATAGCTCCTTTTATTTTAAACACATTGCTATTTCCTGGTAATCATTTCAAATATACATTTAAAATATTTAAATAAAGCTTCTAGAAATCATTTAATTGAAAATAACAATTAAGGAAATATATAAGGTTTTCCTAAGTATTTTAAATAAAATTTAACTTTTAAAATAAGGTTATTAAACCAAATATTGACATTAAAATTTTCTTTTCAAAACTTAATACTGCTTTACCTTTTTTTTACAAATAATTAAATACCATAATTACTTAATCAAATGTTTGCTTTCTCCTAAAAACATTTAAAATAATATTTCTTTCTAAAAATATTCTAAACATATTTAAACTGCAAATTTATATTTGAAAACCTTTCTTAAAAGCATACTAAAGTTTCCAGGAGAAAGCACACTTCCCATTCTTTTAAAAATAAATCTCGCTATTCTTTAAACAATCCACATTTCCTTTATAGATCACATTTCCAAACATTCAAATTATCAATCAAACTTCTTGAATTTGATTCCTTTAAAATTCTTTACTTAGGAATTTCTTTTATATCCTATAAACCCAATTCATCTATTTATATTTATAATTTTCAGGTTGTATTCACTCAATGACAACACAAGACAATTTAAACTTCAATTTAATTCAGCACAACATATAAGTAAAACACGGCATAACAACATCTAAACAATTTATCATAGAGAAATAAATAGGATATATTACAGAATATAAATTTAAATTTCTATTTGTGGATTCAGTTGGATCCCTCCAACCCGTTTTCCCTGCATCCACAGATATTAGCACAACAATATATATCGATTCAATTTGATAATAATTATCATATTCAACCAATCAAGCAATCATTCAATTATTGACTATTTAAATTAACTAATATTCAAGATGTGAGTGAGTTAAACTCACTTTAGGTTTTCGACGAGCGTTCAAATTTAGATTAAATCGAACGGCGTTCGATTTAACCTAAATTTTTACTAGCTCGGAATGATTCCAGAACTGCACCATTGCGTAGTACGTGTCTCTACGGTTTAGGCGTCGCCAGTTTCGTCTAAATCTGATAACGTATGTACTAGATATGAATTTTCTAAGTTTAAATATAAAATTTATAAACAAATTTCCTTTAGTTTTAAATAAAATCTATTTACTCACAATCGTGACCGTACGTTCAACCTAGGAAATCACGTCCATCCCTCAATTTCTTCCTCATGCGACATCTGCAGGGTCTTTGAACCCATAGACGTGAACTAGGGTTAGGAATCACGGCCCCTACGATGCACTAATCGACGATCAAACTCCACCACATCGCGCGCGCACCTCTACTCCACCCACGATCAAAATCCGGTCGAGCTCGGCTATGGCTTTGCTTGGAAAATCACGCACGTCATGGCCATGAACGCAGAGCTGTCTCTCCCTCCACGATGCACATAAATCGATCGCAGCCATTCAACTTGAAGAACACGATGGCCTCTCCATCTTTGTAGTTGGAAGAATTCGCCAATTCGCGATGGATTATTGAAAATTTGAGGTCAAAGAATTTGTTTTCTCGGTCATTAAAAGGGAAAATGACGGCTGTTGGAAAGAGTTAGGGTTTCGGCCTAATTTAATATATATATGTATATATATATATATAAACGTTTAATTATATTATTTTAATATTAAAACCATTATAAAGTAACTTATTCTAACGATCTCCAAATCACACGTGTTGCCTGGCATTTCTCAGGTTTTACCTACGTTCCGAACATAATGGAACGTGTTTTGGAGGCTAATTCGATCATATACGCAAGTTACGGAAATAAACGATCAATTTTAAATTAAATCGATTAAAGTATTTTCTATGCGTTTTAAGCTCCCGAGGTCAAAAGGCAACTCCGATTTCTACGAAAATTACTAAATATTACAGATTCAATGGAACTGGTTTCATCGAATTCCGAGACTGCCCGGGAAAGCTATTTTAACTAGTCGATAAATTCGAGCAATTTTCAAAATCGTCGAAATCACTTAAAATTTCATTTTTAAAACTTTACTGACTTAATAATAAATCATATAGGATTTATATTCACATTAGAGATCATTATGATTCATTTTAAATCAAAATTTGAATATTTGCATTATTATATTATTAAATTCCATTATTAAATTAATATAAATTTCCAAATTCAATCTATCGACTTTTAATTCCATGCAATGTTCCAATATTAAAATTCAAACACAAACAGACTTAAAATAAGTTTTAGAATCTAATTTTATATCTATTTACACTCAGAATTACCAATTATCCCAATTCTAATATTAAGCTATTCATTATTAAAATTTCAATTGAATTTCCCATATTCAAAATTTAACTAATTCTATTAATTTAATCTAAATCTTTTTATTTCAAAATCAAATTATAATCCATATTCGACATTTAAAATAAATTAAATGTTCAAATTTGGCGACCTAAAATTCTTGGTCGATACATAATCATTGCCTCAAGCCTCGTCAACCGGAGATTGCCGAAACATGGTAGATGCAGCTAGGCTAAGTGGTTCATTTCCATTAGGATATGATCATTCCCTTCTAGATAGATTTCTACCTGCCATAAATTTCAGGTATCTAATCATTGTGGAAAGTTTGCTAAAGAGGTGTCTCGGATAAAGGTCGGTAATGACCGAGGGACACCCGTCTAGAGGTCCTAGGGACACCCATCTAGAGGTGTACCCATAGAAATGTAGTCCATTGACTTGGCCATTTATATGGAAATCCATTCTCCAATAAGAACTCTTGGTTTTGTTGTACAACCTAGTATGTTGGAATTTAATAATGGTGACAATTTTGGCTAAGACTGATAAGTTTATTTGGAATTTTTTTTTTCAAGAATATCATTAAAAATAATATCCCTTAGTTTTATGTAATAAACAGTTTTGGTAATCATAAGGCAACAACCTATTACGTATTTATGTGCGGCGTGGTCTTATAAGATACCCTTTTATTTTTAAACCATCGTACTTTGAATTCTCACACCAGTCCCTTGACTGAACCAGAGTTTGTTTTTCCCTTTAAACTCTAGATGCTTTATTTTTCGAGCAGCGATATAGTCAAGATAATTTAGGAGCATTTTAGAGCAGGTTAGGGAGCATTTTGGAGAAGTCTTTTTGGAGCTATGAAGCTGAAGAGCCATATGTAGATACCTACCAATATTCCACTGTGTTATGTATTTAGTATGTCCCAGCATATGTGAGGGTAGGCAGTTATTACTGTCCCTACAGGATTTATACTTAACTCTGATAATCACTTATGCACAAATAAATGTTGAGTACAATGTGAGATTATATTATTGTGTCATCTTCTATCCTTATTTTTCTTTTAAAACCTCGATAATTCGCCTCTCCGACACTTTGGCTTTCGGCATATGAATACCGTTGATGTATTAATGTCAGTTTTTGAGAATCGAGGAGACGGTCATCACATTTGTTATCGGAGTAGAAGGTTAATCGAGAATCTTGGATTTGATTGGGGGAGACTCATTAGAGATGGGTTAGTAATACCCTAGAATGAGTTTAATCTGAGAGAGCGCATAATTAAAACTTGAACTTGAATTAATGTATCCAAAATTTATAACATTCCCTATGATATCTCATTTATGTATCCCAAATATTCTTCTTACTACCCATAGATAGTAGGAAATGAGTTAAAGAAGTGGACGAGTTAGGGGCAGAAGTAATACCATGAATGGTCGAACTCCTACAAGAAAAGTAGTCGAGGAAGTAGTAGTTCCATTACAGCCCCAAGTCAACTTTGCACCTTTATCCAAGAACTATACTCGCCTTTGTGGTAAACCTTTCAAAGGAATGGAAACCATTATTGAAGTACAAGCTTGGATCCGCTCTTGTGAAAGAATTTCTATAGGGTTGAATATTGAAGATACTCAAAAGAGATTCTTAGCATCCTGGCGACTACACGATAGAGCTCTAGTTTGGTGGGAATCTGTTACTCAGAATAAGTCAGAAGATGATTTCTCATCGGGGCGATTTAAAGAAGTTCTCGGAGAGAAGCATATATAGGAAGCAGGAAAATCTCGTCTTTATCGAAATTTCATGGATTATAAATAAGTGGAGGAGATGTCGTTTAAGGAGTAAGATAACAAGTTTAACAAAATATTACGTTTTGGGCTTGGATTGATAGATCCGCCCCTCAAGAAGAATGAAAAGATTATCTTAGGAATAAAGAAGTAATACCATGGAAGAAGGACTGGCCATGAGAAAGTACCCTCTGTAGACTCAGTAAACATGGGATACATATATGAGGCTTTGAATAAGGTAGATCCACCTATAGTACAGGAAAGAAACAACGATAACTGGAAGAAGAGGAAGTTCAATGGCAAGAAGCCATGGCAGGGAAAACCCAATGGAGGATCCGAAGAGAACAGCTTTAAAGACATCACTTGTCATAATTGTAAGATAATGGGCCATATTGCGAAGAATTTTTGGGGTCCTAAAGCTCTAAATACTACCTCTCATATGGTTCAGAATAGTCTCTGCTATAATTGCCATCAACCAGGGAACATGGTTAAAAACTGTCCCCTAATGAAGAGAGGAGAACAAGCCAAAGTTCACGCTATCAAGGATGAGCCTTCAACCTCCCAAGATGTGAAGGGCAAAGGAATGTTGGAAGGTAATATTTTTATCAAACATGTTTTAGTTAGAGTATTATTCAATACAGGAGCTTCTTATAGTCTTATTTATAAAAAAAACTATAGAAGAATTGGAACATAAGCCTGAAATTGTTGACGACCCTATCCGCATAACGAATACTATATGAGGTTCCACTATTCTTTGTATGCACTGCGAAAAATTCCCAATTTCCTATCCTCCCTATCACTTTCCTTTTGATCTTTTCATTTTATATTTTATTAGAATTAAAATTTTAATTGGTATGGATTGGTTAACTGAAAATGAGGCTATTTTAGATTGTATGAAAATAATGATTTTAATAAAAACAAAGTTAGGAAAACTCATAGAAATACCTTGTCAAGATCCACGTCCAAGCAGGGATAGTTTTCTTTATGCTTTAGACACATCCTAGATAAGATTAGAAACAATACCCATTATTAATGAATTTCCAGATGTCTTTAAAGGGGTAAAAAGTTTGCCTCCACATTGAGAATTCGAATTCCGTATCGATTTAGTTCCTAATGCGATGCCAATTAAATAATGAGATAGAAGGATAGCTTCGAAAGAACGGGATGAGTTGAATAACCAAACGTAGGAGCTTCTAAAGAAGGGATTAATAAGACTTGGTCGTTCAAGTTGGGGATCAGCAGTAGTTTTTGTAGCCAAGTCCGATGGACCTTTAATATTATGTGTAGACTATCAGGATCTGAATATGCAAACAATCAAGAACAAGTATCCTCTACACCAAATATATGGCTTCTTTGATCAATTACATGGAGCTTGAGTTTTCTCTAAAATGCACCTAGCAACATGAGTCGATCAGCTAAGCATCGCAGAAGATTGCATCCATCTAACTGCATATAAAGGTCCGAATACTTTCTGTGAGTGGTTGGTTATGCCTTTTGGGTTGACTAATACACCCGCTTATTTTTTCGACCTTATGAATAGAGTGATTAGCGATGTGCTAAATAAATTCGTGGTAGTCCTTATCTATGAAATCCTTATCTACTCAAAGACAGAAGAAGAACATGCAAAGCATCTAGAAGCTGTGTTCGAGATATTGAGGAATAATGTGCTTAAAGCCAAATTCTCAAATTTCCATTTTTGGCAGAAGGAGGTAAGATTCCTTGGACATATAATATCTAGAGATGGAATTTAGTAGATCCAGGGAAGTTTGCTGCTATCCAAGATTGAAAGCAGCCATAAAATCCACAAGACATTCATAAGTTCTTAGTTTTGCTAGGATATTATAGAAGATTCGTTTATGACTTCTCTAAGATTGCCTATCACCTAACGAAGTTGACAATTAATGAAGATAAATTTATCTGGACCCTTAAATGTAAAGAGCATTCCAAGAATTACAGAAGAAGTTGACAACCGCTCAAGTTCTAGAAATTATAAATGGAATAGTGGATTGACTTTTCATACAGATGCTTTTGGAGAAGGAGTTCGTTTAGTTTTAATGCAAGGTGAAAGGTGATTGCTTATGCAAGTAGACAGCTGAAGGAACATGAGAAGAATAACGCAACACAGGACTTAGAATTATTAGTCATTTTGTTCGCTCTAAAGATATGGAGGCCTTATTTGCGGGGTAAGAATTGTTCATTGTTTACATTGAAATAAAAATTTGAATTGATCTTAGTAAATAATATTCCATCTATTAGGGAAAAAATTCGAACTCTTCATGCACCACAAATCTTTGAAGTATCTTTTCACCCATAAGGATTTAAATATGAGACAACAATGTTGGTTAGAATTTCTCGCATCTTACGATCTAGATATTCTATATACTCCCGGAAAAGCCAATGTAATAGCTGATGCATTGAGTAGGAAGCTAGCTGTTATTTCTTATTTGGTAGTAACTCTAACTCTTCTGGAAAGAATCGTCAGTAAACAAAGAAAAGTTAAACGATTTGAGAAATACATCAAAGCAGCCGAGGAATGAAGAAATTCAAGTTTTAAAATAGATAACTATGGAGTATTGCTGTTAAGTGAAAAAATTTGTGTTCCAGATGTTGAAAATCTTAGGCAACAATTACTAGCTGAATGCCACATAGCCAAACTTAGCATTCCTCCAGGAATTCATAAGATGTATAGGGAGATGAAGTGTACATTTTTGTGGATAAGTATGAAGAGGGACATATCTATCTGTATCAACCGTTGTGAAAATTGCCAAAGAATCAAAAGTGACTAAAAGAAGACTGCAGGATTACCACAACCTTTGGAGATTCCAGCTTAGAAATGAGATCAAATATCTATGGATTTCATTGATGTCTTGCCCCGAACAAGGAAAGAAAATGAAGATATTTGGGTTATCATAGACCAATTAACCAAAAGTGCACACTTTCTTCCTATAAAGCAAACAAGAACTGCAGCAAGCCTTAGGGAGATATATATGAAGGAGATTGTCTGATTGCATGGAGTTCCAAGCAGTATAGTAAGCGATCGTGATCCGATTTTCACTAGTCATTTTTGGAAAGTACTATAGATAACTTTGGGAACGAAGCTGAGTATAAGCACTTCATATCACCCCTAAACTAATGGACAGATGGAAAGAGTCAACCGTGTTTTGGAAGATCTTTTGAGAGTATGAATTCTACATTTTGGAGGCTCATGGGAAAATCATTTATGTCTAGTAGAGTTATTCTACAGTAACAGCTATCAGGCATGTATTGGCATGGCATCATAGGAAGCTTTGTATGGTCATCTATGTAAATCGCCAACATGTTGGATAGAACAGAAATCGGTTTGTGCTTGTCCCTCGTATGATACTAGAAGCTTCAGAGAAAGTTGATATGATTGGAAAGAAGCTAAAGGAAGCACAAAGCAGGCAAAAGAGTTATGCAGACAAAAGGCGGGGAAATCTAGAATTCTCAATTGGAGATCCAGTCTTTTTGAAAGTCTCTCCTATTAGAGGAGTAGTAAGATTAGGAAAAGCATGAAAATTAGCACCTCGATATATTGGACCTTTCCCATTTTCGAACGAATTGACCCACTAGCTTATCGAGTACAATTTGCTGAAAGATTGTATGTGTACACAATGTTTGTCACGTATCTCACTTATGGAAGCATGTATATGTCTCAGAAAAAAATCATAGAAATGGCTTCCTAGGATGACTTGGAGATAGAACCAAAATTAGCAGTTATTAGAAGGCCTGTTTGAATCGTTGATCAAGATGACAAACAACTAAGAATGAAGTTCGTACAGTTGGTCAATGCTCAATGGAGTGGGGATATAGATGATTACACATTGGAAACCGAAGATAGAATGAGAAAGGTATATCCCGAGCTTAGGATCGATGTATGGACTTTATCCTTCATTATAGTGTACTCATCGCCCGTGGTGCAGTCAATAATTGTATATATTCCGTCTTATTGAATATATATTTCCTTTCGAGCTATTTTCTTCCTCTCTAATTTCGAGGGCGAAATTTCGTTTAAGTAAGGGAGAATGTAACGACCCAAAATTTAACCACTTTAAAATATAAAATTTAAAGTGATTTTAAATATAAATTATGTAACATATTATAATTTGAACAATATTAGATAAGATTTGGAAACAGAAATATATATAAAAATAGTAGCATTCGCCTATATCAACAAAATGACAAAATCCTAATTTCAGAAAAGCAAGTTTAAATTATTTATTGAATTATTTTAATTAATTTGTGAGTGTTTATATTTTTAAATAAAATAACACCAAATTTTTTTATATTTGGCTTACATCAATAAATAGTTTAACTAAAATGTCAAAATATGACCGTAGAATATTTTATCAAAAATCAATGTTTTGTTGATTTAAAGTTGTCGCAACATTGTTGCACCCTTTTTTAATATTCATGTATGCTTATATAGTATTAATTAAGTTGTTAATTAAGTTTACTTTTGTTAACATACAATTAGGAATTTCTAGAATATAATTAGGAAAACTAAACTAATAAAGACAAGACATGTCATCTCAACAGTAAAAAAAAAATCATTATATTCTTTACTTACTTCTTAAGTAAAAATGACTTAAAGTTATGATGTGAAACATGATGTTAATTGTTGAAAAGTAAGATTACTTTAAAAACAAGAAAAGGGTATATTGGTCATTTGCAAATACAATATTTTTGTAACGACCCAGGATTTTTAGTAATTAAAATTTGAATATTTAATTAATTTTAAATATTAATAGGTGAAATTTATAAGTCAAATAAATTTTATTTTGAATTATTGGATTTAATTGGATAATTAAATCGATAATTTAATATGTGAAATTATGGAAATAATTGAAAATTGAGTTAAATATGATTGAAAATGATTTGTAAAATTTTATTTTATCATATGGGAGTTAGAATGATATTTTAGAACTTTTAAAATCGAATTAAAAGCTACTTTGTGAAAATTGAATATTTTAATATTTAAATCGACTAGTGAAAATAGTCAATTTTTGAACAGTCTCAGAATTGAACTAAACGAGTTCCATTGGATCCATAATAGTTAGTTATTACCGAATTTCAATTTTCGTGTCAATCGGAGCTATCGTTTGATCGTGGCAGCTCGAAACGCATCGAATTATTTTTAATATTAATTTGGCGAGTTAAAATAGCCATTTTTCAAAAAGTCTCGGATTTCGACGAAACCAGTTTCATCGGATATGTAATGTGATATTATTGTAAGTTTTCAAATTTCGTGTCAATTGGATTTACCGTTTGTCCGGTACAAATTAAAACGCCTAGAAAATCGTTTAAATCAGTTTAATTTAAATCGAACGTTTATTGCCATAACTCGCACAGATGTCCGAATTAGCTTCCAAAACCTGTTCCATTGTGTCCGGAACGCGGGGTAAACCCTAGAAACGCTGGTTACGGCGCGTAAATCGGAGTTTTGAAAACCCGGATGAATAGTGTCGTTTAATTTCTATAAATAGACCAACATTTCACTAAATTTGAGAAAAATATAAACCCTAGCCCTAGTTTTTGCTCAGCCGCCACCAACAAAACCTAAGGCCGAAAATCAATGACCTTCCTCCCTCCAAATCTTCAAATCCACTCATTTCTAGCAAAAGCTTCCAACTAGAAGATTGAAGAGCTCGATGAGATCTTTAATATCAACGGTCAAGATCGCGAATAGCTTCATGGATCAACGGCAAATTGGAGATGAAGTGCACGCGTTGCGTACGCAAATCGAGAGAGGAGGAGGGGCCGAGTTCCAAGACCTTCCAGCCGAGCATAGAGGGGATGGAGGCGCACGTGTTCATGCTTCCTGATCGAATTTTCGTCGAGCATTGGAGGATAAAAATCGAACCCTAGTTAGGGCTAGATGGGTTCATGCGCACAGTAATTATCTGGAGCACGCGCGTACATTTCTGGAAAGGAGGGAGAAGGTGCGTTCTACGGTCAGGATGATGGAGGCAGTGGATCCAAGGGTTGAGATTAGTGTAGGTTTAAAATTATATAATTTTAGTTGTAAATTTTATATAAAATTCAAGTAAACTTCATAAAATGCATATATTTTTCATACGAGGTCGAAAACGCGCGAAACCAGTTGCGTTGGAATCGTATGGACGAGCACTACGCGATGGAGTTGGATTGGAGTCGTTTGGAGTTAGTGAAAATTTCGTGTAAAATTAAACGTCCGTTTAATTTTATTCGAAATAAATCGCTAAAACGAAATTGAAATCAAGGTGAGAACTTCTCACTCAATCGAATCAGTTTCGATTTTATTTTAAATAGTTAGATTTAAAATATTTGAATGCATGTTTGAATGATAATTGTTATCTATTGATTGTTAAAATAGACATTATGCGCCGTTAGTAAGCGGATGTTATTTATTAAAAACATATACCGCGAATATTTCATAAACAGTGAAATTGGTATTATATATAATAGCAATATATATATTGGCATATGTATATATTGGAGTTATTGATTTCCCGCAATTTGTTTAGCGGATGAGACCCTTATGCGCCGTCTATTATGCGGATAATATTTAATAAAAACATATACCGCGATAATTTCGTACTGGAGCGAAATTGGTATTGTGCTAATGTTTGTGGATGCAGGAAAACAGGTTGGAGGGATCCAACTGGATTCCTCAACAGTATTTATTTGATTATGGATATTTTGATATTCATTGATTATCATATCGATATATGATATCGTTGTTGTCGTGATTGACTATTTGGTATGTAGCATCATTGGACCAAATTTTGAAACTTTAAAATGATTTTTAAAGTGATTTTTGAAAAGTATACGTTTTATAAAATAATTTTGGAATTGATCCATTTTAAATAAATAAACGTATAATTTTAATGTTATAAAAATTAGATTTTGAGAAATACGATTAAAGATTTATTTTTGAAAATATGAGGTTAATGATTTTATAAAATAGTAAAATCGGGATTTTTGAATTTGTTATAAAAGTTTAAATATAGGATTTATAAAATTTAATTATTTTATAAATCAAAAGGATGAAATTATAAAGGAGATTAAAGACGTTTTAAAAGAATAATATAAATTGAATTATATTAAGAGATTTATAAATGGATATTTATAAATTGAAATATTGACATTATAAAACAAGTTTTTATAAGTGTTTGAAAGAAGTGAAAATGAATTTTGTAAATGAATGAAATTTATAAAATTAAAAATGGTGAAGTTATAAATGAAATTTATAAATAGTAAGATTTATAAATTTTATAAAGTTATTAAAAGAATAGTTTTGAATAAATCATTGAATCTTATAAGTTATAGGATTTATAATTATGAAGTTTAAAAGAACGATTTTGTAAAATAATCTTTTTATAAGTATTTAACTTATAATATGAACCTTTAGTTTATAATTGAGTTATAAATCGAATAGATTAATAAAGGAGATTTATAAAAAGGAGTTATAAAATAAATAGAAAAGGAATTTATAAACGTTGTTTTATAAATTCGAAAACGACTTATTTTAAGAAGTAAATTGTTGAAACCTATTAATGGAGTTATATTCACGTTTTTAACTGTGAATAATCCTTTGAAATAAAATGAATAGAAGTGATGAAATTGGTTAACGTAGTATATTCACGTTTTTGAATAGTGAATAATATGTTAAAGAAAATGTTTGAATGTGGTGTTTTAAATAGAATTAAAAACAAGTTAACGATGTTTCAATTGGATTGAGATTCGGAACCATAGATTTCAACATTAATTGTTGAAATAGACGTTTTCGAGAAATTAAAGGAAAATGGTGGACTATAACACTGTTGTTATAATAAATGATTTCCGAAAGGAAATGTTTTGTATAGTATTGTGATTTATATATCTATTTTAATTTCGAATCCCTATACTAGTGATTTTGGGTTGTCGTAACGATGTTTTAAGCAACATTCGTTTTGGCCCAAATAAATATGTTTATGAGAATGATTTCCTTAAAGAATGAAATATATACTTAATCTCGATTTAAGTATATTGAATATTTTCCAAGTGTTGAAAATAAATGGATTGAAAATTACTTAATAAGTAAGTATGGAAATGTTTTCCAATATAAAGTGAATATTTTGAGAATTTATCTTTTTTGAAGATAAATTGAAATGGATAGTTGAAATCGTATATTCATAGACATTTTGGAATATAAATTCATTATGGAATTTATAAATGAAAAGGAGAAGTTGTTTAAAAATAAATATTGATTTATTTTTGAAGTGTGAAAATAAAATATCTTGTAAAGATATTTTGGAAAATAAATAATTTGGAAAATTATTTGGAATCTGGTGATGTGTGCATATCAATTGATAGTTCAATAACCGACTATCAATATTTACCTTTGAATGGGTAATTGATGTGATTTGTTTGAATTTGAATACCACACTTATTTTTGAATAAGCGCTCACTATTCGGGTTAACCGGGAAAGGACCATGGGGTCGTATAACCCATTCCGAATATGTGATACGTCGTTATGAATTGCATTTGAAGATCGGTGTTGAAGACCCGGTATTTGCGAGAGCGATAGGATGACCTGTCGATTGACTCTGCACCGAGTTGCTCCGGTATTGAGTTGTCCATATGTGATGGGAAATCCGATCGGGATTGTGAATATCCGGATTGCAAGGACTTCTTTGTAAGTGCCTTCGGTTTTGTTCGATCCCGGAACCGACTTGTATGGATTGTATGTCTGACATTACAATTTGAGATATAAAGCCGATTTCTTTCAAATATATTTCTGTTGGTGGCGGAGAATTTATTCTTTTAGCTTAACACCCTTCTCTGAGACGTACGAGCTCAGAGGTTATGTAGTTGAATGTTATCAGCGATATATTCCCAATTTGGTAATGTGACATGCTGAGTGTTGCTGTAAATGATCATTGTGTTGATTATTTGTTATAGGATCATTTGTTTGATCGTCTATCTTGGTGATCATTTCTATGATCATTTGTTGACCCAAAACATGGCTTTTGTATAAAGTATGTTTTTGTGGACGTGACTTCGTCGAGCCTCACACCCCGCGAATGGTCAAAACAGGAAAGATGCGGCAAGGTTATGAGGGGTAGCGCCCTTTAGGATGTGTGCATTTCCTTCTGGAAAAGGGTGGTATCATGGTATGGAGCCCAGATACTTACTCATGTTGAAAACACTTTGTTATGATTGTGTGAATTGATTACGAGCGCTCGGTTAAAGGTCCCAAAGGACCGGGGGATGGCATATTCGGTCAGTTGTTACTCAGTTAGGGGTAACCCGGCCTTGTGTTGGTAGAGATCCGGTTTGGTTCTCGGGGATGTCCATCCAGAGGCATTCTCATGTGGCAATGGGAAGTTCCTTGGCCTGATCATTCGTTGGAAATCCAAAGAAACAATACGAGACTTGTACGGTTTTAGTTGTATAACCTGCTATGGAATGTGGCGGTAACCTACTATTGAACATAGGTAGCTATAGTAGGCATAGTTCGAAATGTCTATGTTGGCTAAGATTTATATTCTACTTTCGAAATGAATTTTTTTCTACGCTATGCACTAGTGATAATATCAAATGTTATTTTAAATACGTATCAAGCATCTTTGACTATCATAAGGAGAAATCTCCTCCGATTCTGCGTTTGCATTGTGTGTGTGTGCGGGAGGCCTTATGGTAGTCTCATTTTTAAAAGCATTGGGAATTGACTTTAAAAATATTCCTCTATTTTTTTTTTAAAGATAAATAAACTGTTTTGAGTTCCCACACCAGTCACATGACTGACTCGGAGTTTATTGTTTTCCTTCCTAAACTCTGGGTGCCCACCAATTTCCACACGGGCAGTCAAGAGTTAGGTTTATCAGGATATTCTGGATATTCTGGAGTTGCTGGAGGCAAGATGGATGGCATGGCGTATTGTTATGCATAGTATTTCTTTTCCGCTGTTTGATGTTATTTGTTGTTGTACACTCTGATGATATGATGTAATGAAATGTGATGTAATGTAATAACTGATATAGTTCATTGTTTAAAGATTATTCATTTATTATTATATGTTGTTCCGCTGCGAATTGCGAGATTCTGATGTTGTTCAGTTATTGTTCCGTTCTATTTTCTTTCTGTTCTATTTTCTGTTTTCTTTTCTCTATATTTTGTATCTTCTCTCTCGTTATCTCTTCTTCTGTCTTCTTTTTCTTTTTCTTAAACCATAACATTTCGGGTTTTTGGCCTTTGATTTCTCGGCAGTCGATAAAGTGAGTATCGATGTTGAATTTTCGAAAGTCGAAAATTTACGGGGTGTTACATTTGGTATCAGAGCTTATGGTTAAGCGACAACCATGGTTCTGTTGGGTATTACTTATTAGAGATAGAGTCAGTAGTACTCTAGAATGAGTTTGAGTGTAATAATAGCTATGAGAGCGTATTTGTTAGTGAATATAAAATTATTTTATATTGTGATGATTGGTTTATTGAGTGGCATATGAACTTTCGTCAGCGTGGTCCGTAAGACTATGCCGAAGGGGTTTCTAAACACTTGAATAGAACAATTCGACACAATATTGATTTTAAATTGGGTAAATGAAATAATTTTACCTTGATTATATTTTTATATGTAAAGGAATAATTTTTCAGAATTATTAAAGTGGATATAAGTTGATTGTTTAGATGTTTGAATAATCTAAGTAAAAAGAATTATAAGAATTGAATTATAATTAATGAGATTTACAATTGTGAAATAAACTTATATATATAAGTAGTGAAACTATATGAATATATTTATGAATATGAGTTGTAAATAAAAATGAATTTAAAGTTAAATGGAAAATTTACTTTAGAGATTGAATTGAATTGAACGAATGGATTGAATATTAATCAATTAAATGTGAATAATTGATATGGAATAATGAATATAAGTGTTAATTCATTAAAATCTAATGTTATTAGAAAGTGGAATAGTTGAATAAAAAAAATCAATTAATTAAACCAATTGATATAGCAAAGGAATTTGGTTGTGTTGAATAAACATTGGTTGTTATTTGGTAGTTGATTGATTGTATATAATTCATTAAGTGTTAATGAAAGTAAATTAGCGAAATTGAAAGCTATATAATTGAATTCAAATTAAAGGTAAATAAATTTGAATGGAATTGAATTTGATTTGGAAGTGAACCAACTTGAATATGAATTAGTGAATATAAACTAATTGAAAATGAATGTTAGTAAAAACATCCACTGTTAATGAATCAAATGTGATTTAAATTGAAAACCATTTCATTGAATATTAATGAGAATATAAATGAATATTTATTGGTTATGAATTAGTTGAATGCTAGTTGGTTGATGTTTGAATTTATTGTTTTGTTACATTTGCTATGTTGACATATATAGTTATTATGGTACTATATGTTGTATATTGATACTATTATCTATATGCATGATTCTCATGTTGTTTGTTGAGTGTTTAGTAGGTGCGGATCGCGTTTGCTTTGCATTTGGAGCTCGCTTTCGCGCTATATTAGCCGTATATGCTCGCTAATAAAATATAAGGTACATATCTCGGATTACATACCGTACTTTTACACTTTTTCCCTTCGGGATGCCTCATTACTTGATGAGATGTATATTTGTGATATATATACTGTCATTTTTTTTTCGGATCGAGCTGCGCAAAGGAGACTATGGCGAATTTTTCCGAAAATTTAAGGCGTTAGAAAAATTTGGGAATTTTTGGAAAATTTTTTAAAACTATAACTTTGATTTGGAATTGAAAGTTAAACAATAGTAGTTGTTTTTGAAAAGATAACTAAGTATGATTTGGAAACTTAGTAAGTTTTTGTAAGAAGTTTAACTATGGATTTTGGAAAGTTAATAGATTCTGTAACTTTTCTTACTTGTCAATTTCGAGGACGAAATTCTTTTAAGGGGGGAAGATTGTAACGACCCAGGATTTTTAGTAATTAAAATTTGAATATTTAATTAATTTTAAATATTAATAGGTGAAATTTATAAGTCAAATAAATTTTATTTTGAATTATTGGATTTAATTGGATAATTAAATCGATAATTTAATATGTGAAATTGTGGAAATAATTGAAAATTGAGTTAAATATGATTGAAAATGATTTGTAAAATTTTATTTTATCATATGGGAGTTAGAATGATATTTTAGAGCTTTTAAAATCGAATTAAAAGTTAATTTGTGAAAATTGAATATTTTAATATTTAAATCGACTAGTGAAAATAGTCAATTTTTGAACAGTCTCAGAATTGAACGAAACTAGTTCCATTGGATCCGTAATAGTTAGTTATTACCGGATTTCAATTTTCGTGTCAATCGGAGCTATCGTTTGATCGTGGCAGCTCGAAACGCATCGAATTATTTTTAATATTAATTTGGCGAGTTAAAATAGCCATTTTTCAAAAAGTCTCGGATTTCGACGAAACTAGTTTCATCGGATCCGTAATGTGATATTATTGTAAGGTTTCAAATTTCGTGTCAATTGGATTTACTGTTTGTCCGGTACAAATTAAAACGCCTAGAAAATCGTTTAAATCGGTTTAATTTAAATCGAACGTTTATTGCCATAACTCGCACAGATGTCCGAATTAGCTTCCGAAACCTATTCCATTGTGTCTGGAACGCGGGGTAAACCCTAGAAACGCTGGTTACGGCGCATAAATCGGAGTTTTGAAAACCCGGATGAATAGTGTCGTTTAATTTCTATAAATAGACCAACATTTCACTAAATTTGAGAAAAATATAAACCCTAGCCCTAGTTTTTGCTTAGCCGCCACCAACAAAACCTAAGGCCGAAAATCAATGACCTTCCTCCCTCCAAATCTTCAAATCCACTCATTTCTAGCAAAAGCTTCCAACTAGAAGATTGAAGAGCTCGATGAGATCTTTAAAATCAACGGTCAAGATCGTGAATAGCTTCATGGATCAACGGCAAATTGGAGATGAAGTGCATGCGTTGCGCACGCGAATCGAGAGAGGAGGAGGGGCCGAGTTCCAAGACCTTCCAGCTGAGCATAGAGGGGATGGAGGCGCACGTGTTCATGGTTCCTGATCGAATTTTCGTCAAGCGTTGGAGGATCAAAATCGAACACTAGTTAGGGCTAGATGGGTTCATGCGCACGGTAATTATCTGGAGCACGCGCGTACATTTCTGGAAAGGAGGGAGAAGGTGCGTTTTACGGTCAGGATGATGGAGGCAGTGGATCCAAGGGTTGAGATTAGTGTAGGTTTAAAATTATATAATTTTAGTTGTAAATTTTATATAAAATTCAAGTAAACTTCATAAAATGCATATCTTTTTCATACGAGGTCGAAAACGCGCGAAACCAGTTGCGTTGGAATCGTATGGATGAGCACTACTCGATGGAGTTGGATTGGAGTCGTTTGGAGTTAGTGAAAATTTCATGTATTCGAAATAAATCGCTAAAACGAAATTGAAATCAAGGTGAGAACTTCTCACTCAATCGAATCAGTTTCGATTTTATTTTAAATAGTTAGATTTAAAATATTTGAATGCATGTTTGAATGATGATTGTTATCTATTGATTGTTAAAATAGACATTATGCGCCGTTAGTAAGCGGATGTTATTTATTAAAAACATATACCGCGAATATTTCATAAACAGTGAAATTGGTATTATATATAATAGCAATATATATATATTGGCATATGTATATATTGGAGTTATTGATTTCCCGCAATTTGTTTAGCGGATGAGACCCTATTGCGTCATCTATTAAGCGGATAATATTTAATAAAAACATATACCGCGATAATTTCGTACTGGAGCGAAATTGGTATTGTGCTAATGTTTGTGGATGCAGGAAAACAGGTTGGAGGGATCCAACTGGATTCCTCAACAGTATTTATTTGATTATGGATATTTTGATATTCATTGATTATCATATCGATATATGATATCGTTGTTGTCGTGATTGACTATTTGGTATGTAGCATCATTGGACCAAATTTTGAAACTTTAAAATGATTTTTAAAGTGATTTTTGAAAAGTATACGTTTTATAAAATAATTTTGGAATTGATCCATTTTAAATAAATAAACGTATAATTTTAATGTTATAAAAATTATGATTTTGAGAAATACGATTAAAGATTTATTTTTGAAAATATGAGGTTAATGATTTTATAAAATAGTAAAATCGGGATTTTTGAATTTGTTATAAAAGTTTAAATATAGGATTTATAAAATTTAATTATTTTATAAATCAAAAGGATGAAACTATAAAGGAGATTAAAGACGTTTTAAAAGAATAATATAAATTGAATTATATTAAGAGATTTATAAATGCATATTTATAAATTGAAATATTGACATTATAAAACAAGTTTTTATAAGTGTTTGAAAGAAGTGAAAATGAATTTTGTAAATGAATGAAATTTATAAAATTAAAAATGATGAAGTTATAAATGAAATTTATAAATAGTAAGATTTATAAATTTTATAAAGTTATTAAAAGAATAGTTTTGAATAAATCATTGAATCTTATAAGTTATAAGATTTATAATTATGAAGTTTAAAAGAACGATTTTGTAAAATAATCGTTTATAAGTATTTAACTTATAATATGAACCTTTAGTTTATAATTGAGTTATAAATCGAATAGATTAATAAAGGAGATTTATAAAAAGGAGTTATAAAATAAATAGAAAAGGAATTTATAAACGTTGTTTTATAAATTCGAAAACGACTTATTTTAAGAAGTAAATTGTTGAAACCTATTAATGGAGTTATATTCACGTTTTTAACTGTGAATAATCCTATGAAATAAAATGAATAGAAGTGATGAAATTGGTTAACGTAGTATATTCACGTTTTTGAATAGTGAATAATATGTTAAAGAAAATGTTTGAATGTGGTGTTTTAAATAGAATTAAAAACAAGTTAACGATGTTTCAATTGGATTGAGATTCGAAACCATAGATTTCAACATTAATTGTTGAAATAGACGTTTTCGAGAAATAAAAGGAAAATGGTGGACTATAACACTGTTGTTATAGTAAATGATTTCCGAAAGGAAATGTTTTGTATAGTATTGTGATTTATATATCTATTTTAATTTCGAGTCCCTATACTAGTGATTTTGGGTTGTCGTAATGATGTTTTACGCAACATTCGTTTTGGCCCAAATAAATATGTTTATGAGAATGATTTCCTTAAAGAATGAAATATATACTTAATCTCGATTTAAGTATATTGAATATTTTCCAAGTGTTGAAAATAAACGGATTGAAAATTACTTAATAAGTAAGTATGGAAATGTTTTCCAATATAAAGTGAATATTTTGAGAATTTATCTTTTTTGAAGATAAATTGAAATGGATAGTTGAAATCGTATATTCATAGACATTTTGGAATATAAATTCATTATGGAATTTATAAATGGAAAGGAGAAGTTGTTTAAAAATAAATATTGATTTATTTTTGAAGTGTGAAAATAAAATATCTTGTAAAGATATTTTGGAAAATTAATAATTTGGAAAATTATTTGGAATCTGGTGATGTGTGCATATTAATTGATAGTTCAATAACCGACTATCAATATTTCCCTTTGAATGGGTAATTGATGTGATTTGTTTGAATTTGAATACCACACTTATTTTTGAATAAGCGCTCACTATTCGGGTTAACCGGGAAAGGACCATGGGGTCGTATAACCCATTCCGAATATGTGATACGTCGTTATGAATTGCATTTGAAGATCGGTGTTGAAGACCCCGTATTTGCGAGAGCGATAGGATGACCTGTCGATTGACTCTGCACCGAGTTGCTCCAGTATTGAGTTCTCCATATGTGATGGGAAATCCGATCAGGATTGTGAATATCCGGATTGCAAGGACTTCTTTGTAAGTGCCTTCGGTTTTGTTCGATCCCGGAACAGACTTGTATGGATTGTATGTCTGACATTACAATTTGAGATATAAAGCCGATTTCTTTCAAATATATTTCTGTTGGTGGCGGAGAATTTATTCTTTTAGCTTAACACCCTTCTCTGAGACGTACGAGCTCAGAGGTTATGTAGTTGAATGTTATCAGCGATATATTCCCAATTTGGTAATGTGACATGCTGAGTGTTGCTGTAAATGATCATTGTGTTGATTATTTGTGATAGGATCATTTGTTTGATCGTCTACCTTGGTGATCATTTCTATGATCATTTGTTGACCCAAAGCATGGCATTTGTATAAAGTATGTTTTTGTGGACGTGACTTCATCGAGCCTCACACCCCGTGAATGGTCAAAACAGGAAAGATGCGGCAAGGTTATGAGGGGTAGCGCCCTTTAGGATGTGTGCATTTCCTTCTGGAAAAGAGTGGTATCATGGTATGGAGCCCAGATACTTACTCAAGTTGAAAACACTTTGTTATAATTGTGTGAATTGATTAAGAGCGCTCGGTTAAAGGTCCCAAAGGACCGGGGGATGGCATATTCGGTCAGTTGTTACTCAGTTAGGGGTAACCCGGCCTTGTGTTGGTAGAGATCCGGTTTGGTTCTCGGGGATGTCCATCCAGAGGCATTCTCATGTGGCAATGGGAAGTTCCTTGGCCTGATCATTCGTTGGAAATCCAAAGAAACAATACGAGACTTGTACGGTTTTAGTTGTATAACCTGCTATGGAATGTGGCGGTAACCTGCTATTGAACATAGTTAGCTATAGTAGGCATAGTTCGAAATGTCTATGTTGGCTAAGATTTATATTCTACTTTCGAAATGAATTTTTTTCTACGCTATGCACTAGTGATAATATCAAATGTTATTTTAAATACGTATCAAGCATCTTTGACTATCATAAGGAGAAATCTCCTCCGATTCTGCGTTTGCATTGTGTGTGTGTGCGGGAGGCCTTATGGTAGTCTCATTTTTAAAAGCATTGCGAATTGACTTTAAAAATATTCCTCTATTTTGTTTTTAAAGATAAATAAACTGTTTTGAGTTCCCACACCAGTCACATGACTGACTCGGAGTTTATTGTTTTCCTTTCTAAACTCTGGGTGCCCACCAATTTCCACACGGGTAGTCAAGAGTTAGGTTTATCAGGATATTCTGGATATTCTGGAGTTGCTGGGGGCAAGATGGATGGCATGGCGTATTATTATGCATAGTATTTCTTTTCCGCTGTTTGATTTTATTTGTTATTGTACACTCTGATGATATGATGTAATGAAATGTGATGTAATGTAATAACTGATATAGTTCTTTGTTTAAAGATTATTCATTTATTATTATATGTTGTTCCGCTGCGAATTGTGAGATTCTGATGTTGTTCAGTTATTGTTCCGTTCTATTTTCCTTCTGTTCTATTTTCTGTTGTCTTTTCTCTATATTTTCTATCTTCCCTCTCCTTATCTCTTCTTCTGTCTTCTTTTTCTTTTTCTTAAACCATAACATTTCGGGTTTTTGGCCTTTGATTTCTCGGCAGTCGATAAAGTGAGTATCGATGTTGAATTTTCGAAAGTCGAAAATTTACGGGGCGTTACAATTTTAATCCAAAGTTTTTCTATAAATACACACCCACCTTCTCTTATTTGGTCACAACTTTCTTGTTCATTTTCTAAGCTATTTCTCACTACCATTAATGGCTTTTTACCTTAACATACCTATGCAAAAATCAAAACCAAAAGCAAACTAAAGTAATATCCATCCAAACTCCGCCAAAACATCGCGAAACCCCCCTCTATATATTTTAATTACTCATGGCCTCCCTCCTCTCCTTGCAAACCCGAGCCCCTCCACCTCTAAAGGTCAAGGCCGAACCTCCCTATGCCATCCATGAGCTAGCCAAGCCACTTCGAAGACTTTGAAGCGAGCGTTTGTAAGCATTCGACGGTTGTTAACAAGTTACGAACGCGTTAAAGTTAGTTCATTTGCGACCAAAGCGAGAACTCCTAATTTATATGTATATACTTGGTTCTGATGCTGCGATATATTTGTTTGGATGTTTGGTTATGATGCTTATTTCCATATGTTGTTTATTACATGAATATATTAAAGCAAGTCACGATATACACGACATTGATTCGTAGGGAAAACACTTTCCCAAAAAAAATTGAAAAAAGAAATGTAACCATTTGATATAACTTCTAAAATGATTAAAAATGTTTTATAAATGTTTTATAGACATAAAACTCAATTTAACAATGTTTGAATGAAAAATTGAAATATGTCAAAACTAGGCGCGTCGCCCAACGGTAGTTCGCGATTTCGCACCAAAAATTTTAAACAAGTATACGGTGTGGAATTTAGCTCGGAATTCTTCGAGATAAAAAATTTTCCAAGCTATTATATCCATATCTTTCAAACAAAGAAACAAAATAAAATTTTTATTAAGTAGATATTGAATATGTGTAAAACAAATTTTCAAAAAAATTCGTCTTTTGTGGTACAGTGATCAAAGTTTAAAATTGTATTATAAAAGTTATCAAAATGTGAAATAAATTCTAAAAATCTTTCAAAATGTTTTTAAAGTGATTTAAGTTGAAAATATGATTTTCTAAATGATATAAAATTCATTTTGAAGAATACAACATTTAAAGCACTTTTTGTAACACTTTTTGCAACACCATTTTGCAACGATTTTCATAGCTTTTGAAACAAAGGTTCAAACATAAAAATTCTTCACCAGTTCATTTGTAAATGTTTTTAAGTAAATAATCTAGTACTTTAAAATAAATTCGAACAATTTCAAATTATTTAAAAGGTGGTTAAACCAATAATTAGGTGATTTAAAAAGGGAAAATGAGTATGCGGAAATGACTAGTCATTTGTCCCACCTGTAAGAGCTAAACGGTAAAACAAGGTGTGTAACTAAGGTTAGGAATGGAGCAACCAATGCCCTGAACTTACCTGGCCTTTGCTTTATCTTTTAGACGAGTGGTAGAATAGATTGAATGGAAAGCACGGATGCTCAATTTGGACTTTATAGAAATAATCTTCTTATACTCATTATTACAATCCGAAGAGGGAACTAGCCATATTCATGGAATTTAAAAGGTGATATCACCATTATTCCACCCATAGCACTTATGGAATACGGAAGTTGATATTGGATATAAGTAGAGTTATTTCTATAATCCTATTTTCTCATAAGATACTCTTTAAAAATGATTTGAGAAATATTCAAAAGAGAGGTATAATGGTTCCGTGTTTAAAGAAGAAGATTTTAAAGATGTATATCTCTTGAAGATATTTTTGATAAAGAGAAATTAATGAATCGAAAAACAGTCATCTAATTACATCATTTATTTATCAATGATTGGATTTCGAAGGAACCAAGATCGAATTTGTGTGATTCCTATTTGACAACCACTTCATACCAATTCATGTTTCAAAGTAAAATATGTTGAAGACATTGATTTAGGATTTTCATAGCGAAGAGCTGCTTGTTGATCGTTTAGGGATAAACTCCTAATATACATATAATAGCGGTGGTCTCTTCATTATTAAATGTCCAATGCAAGGACCATTTGCTACTAATTTTAGGGGTGATTCCCAAAATAGGATTTGGTAAGAAAGTACATTCGGTTTTGTTCTGTCCTAGAACGAACTTGTATGGAACAATGTGTGATATTGCACTCTATATCACACTGAGTGATCTCTATATACTGCATATCAGTCGGTGGCGAAAAAGATACCTTCTCTTAGTTTAACACCCTTTCCGGAGACCTTCGAGCTTAGGAAGTTATACGTTTGTAGAAATTAGTCATGTGAATGTGAAATGACAATGTGGCATTCAAAGTGAAAAAAATTTGAGCTATGTGAAAAGGTAATCATTGCCTCAAGTCTCATCAACCGAAATTGACCGAAACAAGGTAGATGCTGCAAGGCTAAGTGTGTCATTCTCTTCTAGATAGATTTCTACTTGCCATAAAGTTAAGGTATCTAATCATTGTGGAAAGTATGTTAAAGAGACGCTTGTATAAAGGTAGATAATGACGGCAGGATGACATATTCTGTACTATCTAGTTGTAGAGATAGGCGGATCTTGTGTGGGTAAGGGAGCAGATGTTATGTGGTCCTCAGGACATCCATCTAGAGGTGTACCCATAGGAAGGCAATCCCTTCACCTGGTCATTTGTATGGAAATATATTCTCCAAAAAAAACTGGCAGTTTTGTTTGTAGAACCTAGTATGCTGGAATTTAATAATGGTAACAATTTTAGCTAAGATAAATTTGTTTATTTGGAAATGTTTTTTCAATAATTTCATTAAAAATAATATCTTTTAATTTTATGTAATAAAGAGTTTTGGTTAAGGTAAAAACCCGTTTCGTGTTTATATGCAGAGTGGTATTATGAGATACCCTTTTATTTTCAAACCATCCTACTTTGAGTTCTCACACCAGTCCCATGAGTGACTTGGAGTTTGTTTTTCCCATTAAACTCCGGGTGCCCTATTTTTCGGGCAGCCGTATAGTCAGGATACTTTAGGAGCATTTTGGAGCATGTTGGGGAGCATTTTAGAGAAATATTTTTGGAGCTACGAAGCTGAAGAACCCTATGTAGATACCTACCTATATTCCACTTTTTTATGCATTTAATATGTCCCAGCATATGTAAGGACCGGCAGCTATAACCATCCCAGCTAGATTTTTGCTTAACTCTGATAATCGCTTATGTATAATTAAATGTTGAATACGATGCGGGATTCTATTATAGTGTCGTCTTCTATCTTTATTTTTCTTTTATACCCCTGATAATCCGCCTCTCCGGGACTTGGACTTACGGCACATGAATACCGTGGATGTATTAGTATCAATTTCTAAGAGTCGAGGAGACGGGTTGTCACAATCTCTTAATGAGTTCCCCAACCAAAGCCAAAGTTCTCTCTTAACCTTTTGCTCAAATAGACCCACGTATCTGCACTATTCAAGCTAGCAATAAGCCATACATGACCCACCCAAATTTGAGCAGAAAGACGGATAGTTATGGAAAAGAAAGAAGAAAGGAGAAAGGAAAAGAAGAAGAAGAGAAGCAAAAACCAAACAATACAGAGTCTCATAATCGTAGTGGAAAAGTATATAATATGTTATCAATGACATATACAAAGGAAAAACTGATTTATACATACATCCACCAGAGTACAACAATGAATCATAATCATCAGCTGGATAGTTACAACAACTCCCTCGCAAATACTGATGATTTCAACAATAAAGCAATGGAAAATAATCACATGCATGAATACGACTTGAAGACCTCCAACTCATCTCCTAAGCTCCAATGCATCTAAAGGAATCTGTAAATATGCTCGGTCTAACCCGAGTATTATAAAAAATTAACACTCAATTCGGTCTACAAAACGAACATGAGAAAGCACACCCAATTGGATTTTTAATTTCTAGAAAACCTTTGAAGATCAAAAGCATCTCACAAGACCATGCCACACATAAAAACGGACAGGGTTTTACCTTATGATAACCAAAACATTTTATATGAAATTCTATGATATTATAATAGTGTCTAATATAAAATTACTTATTAATCTTAGCCGAAATTTTTACGTTAATTAAATTCCAACATAATAGGTATAAACTAGAACTGTAAAGGCTCGTATTAGGGAATGGATTCCATACTATGATAAGGTAAGGAACTACCTTTCGAAGGTACACTTCTAGATAAAATGCATCGGGGGTTGAAAAGAACATCTTGTCCCCCGTTACATGAGACTGGCCTACCACTTAACTAGTAGTACCGAATATAACAACCCCTTCATTAATGGTCCCCAAAGCATACATCAGTAAATAATAATCAATTTATGTTTGGAAAGACCGTACCCTTATGGGAACGACCCACTTGGCCCTGTTGCATGCCCGGTTTTTGTTATTTCTCAATTGATGAGGCTTGAGACTACATTTTACCTTTATATAACACTTCCACTTAGAATGCTAACAATGCCCTCCATGCGCAAATGCAATGCCATTATTCATCCATACAAGTTCGTTCTGGGACTGAACGAAACAATTGAGAGCTATGTCTTCAATTCTATGCAGTTCAAAATGTCTTCACTTTGGATGCTTGAGTTGGACTGAACTAGTTTCCTGATAACATATCCAATCCCTAACTCTTCGAAACAACTATTCAATAATTCTAGGTAAACTGAACCTCGGTTCTTTAGGAAATAAACAGTCAAAGGTAAGATCAAAAATTATCTTCTAACCTTTAGTGGATGGATTTCCTTATCGTTTTTCCTAGGAGAACAAAATGAGATTTGTACGCACATTACTCACATATTTCTTCTAAATATTTCCAAATTTACATTTGTGGGTCCAAATTCGATAATAATTTATTTAACCGATTAAGGGTTTTATTCCCATGGCAAAGCGAACATTGGTTAAGCATATTAGCAACTACTAGCCTCATTAATAAATATTTTTATTTATTAATTTCATTCTATAAAAAATGTAGCAAAATTCTTTTACAAAGATAGATATACGTATATCAACAAATCCTTATATTTCAATACTTGGAAAAATATTTATATACTTATCTCAACGGCATAAACATATTCACCAACAGCCAAGGAAGATTTACCTTTAATACAATTCTAAATCATTTATAAACTTTGTTATAAATTTATAAAACTATCTATAAACTATTTTATAAATCTTAGGAAATCATTTATAATCTCTTTTATAAATTCCAATCACTTATAACTTCTTTTTATACGTCTCTAAAAATCCTTTACAAACTCATTATAAATATCTTAAACTATTTATAGAAATCCTTTTATAAATCTATAAAACCCTTTATAAATATTTTAGAGCAGTTACAAACTCTTATATAAATATGTAATTACCATTTATAAACTATTTTATAAATCCTTGAAAGCATTTATAAAAATCTATTTATAAAACTCGAAACATTTATTAATAAATAAATAATCCTTTACTTCAAAATCTACCATGTAATAATTATTAACTAAAACATAATAAATATAATAGTTAATAATTCCAAAACATTTTTAAAGTTAATAATTAATAATTTCAACCATCACAAAGGAACAATAATTATTAATCTTTAATTTATTGTACACAATATCAATTAATTTAGAAAACGTTATAAATAAACAATTCGTTTTGATTTGTAACCATATTAATTGGGTTTTCAATAATTAGCTTTCACAATATTAAAAATATTGGTAAATAACTTTAAAACAATGTTAAATATAAATAAATAAGCTTTAAACAATAGTATATTTCTTTGATACAAATCCATACTTAAATTTCCAAATAATCATTTCCATATTTATAAAACTGTATTTATTAATCTCTTTCTATTTTATAAAAGACCCTTTCATAAATTACGTTTTTTTATAAACCCCATTCATAGTGTCATCCCTTTATAAATCTTGTTTATTTATAAATATCTCGTTTTACACAACAATTACAACCTGTTTATAGCATTACTTCCATATTTAGGAATTTCCTTTATAGATTCCTTTCTATTTATAAATATCATTTAGCAACCCTAGTCTATCCTCCTTTTCATTTTTTTTCAAAATAAATCAACTGTTTTCTAAACGACATTCCACATCTTGTAATAAATGCACCGTTTAATTTATTTTGCCAATTTATTAAATGATAATATTTTCCTTTAATTTATAAATATCGTTTATAAATCCATACTTTTATTAACAAAATATGATTTTACAAATCTTCACATCATTTGTAAAATATAACTTTTATAAATTATCACACTTATAAATCGCACGTTTGTAATTAATCTTTAATACATGTACATACATACATATATATATATATATATATATATGTATATTACTTTATATAAAATGATTAATAAATATTTATATCAAAATATTTCTATTTTACTTTAAAAACATATCCTTTATTATAAAATACGGACTTATTTTAAGATTTTAAAAATATTTATTTTTTGGTTCAAAAATCTCTATTTAAAATATTTATCAAACTATGAATTTATAATGTCTAAAAACCATACTTTTATTTTAAAATATATTTTTCTTTAATTTATTCTAGAAAAATTATTAACTCGTATACAATTTCCAAACCACGTTGAAATTCCTTTTAGATCAAAACATTAGTTCATAATATCTTAAAGTACCAAAAATAAGACATAATGCTAATAAAGCACTATATAAGAGAAGTCGTATCCATGTCATCCAATCGATAATTTTATCAACTAAAAAATATTTTTGGTTAACAAAAAAAATTAGATTAACTCACGTTGAGTTCAAAAGTCACAAAACATTCCAGTTTGAATTAAAGTTTAATAGATGTTAAATTTTAACCAAACCTACTAGCTCTGAATCCATCCAATCCAACCACACAAAGAAGTCTTTGTCAATACGATCGCAACGCGACTTGTCGCTTTCAATTTCGATGTGCTATAAATTTGATATTTTGTTTACAAATTTTCCGCCAATTAAATAATATAGCTAAATTATTTTAATTATAGTCATTACCTTATTAATTTATCCTTACGGAAACATAAGCCCGCTTATTCATTCCAGACAATGCACATCCAAAATCATGACATCGCGAACGGCCAAACCCTCCATGAATCCGCTCACGCACACTCAGCTCCATCGCCCACTACACCTCTGCTAGCTGCACGCACCCCGAAGCTTCTCTGATTATCAAAAGGTGAACCCATTACCACAACTTTGCGCCTTCCCAACCGCTTTCGTATTCCATTATATCTTGATCCAACTGTTGATAGAGTTCACCTAATTCCCCTATAAAACTAACTAGTTGGGGTCGGGGCACGAATTTTCTTACGGCGGCGGCGATGACCGCGACTGTTCGATGTGGCCTATTTAGACAGAGGGAATTTCTTTTTGAGGAGAATAAATTCTCTATTGAATGCAATGTTAAAAGAGGAAAATAACATGTTTGGATATGGCACTAGGATAAGGGGTATGGATGATATAAGTTATTTATATATTTATATTATAACATCCTGCTTTAAACGTAAGAAAAAACTCCTATCAAGACATGTCGCCTGACATTTTATATGTTATACCCATATTTCAAACATAATGAAACTAGACTCAAGATCTAATATGATCATACAAAGATAAATTTTCAAACCAAATGTTTATATAAATTTATGAGATTAAGTTCTACACATTTCAATCTCGCACGCTCAAACGATATGTCCTATCACCATGAAGTTCATTATCATATAATAATATACAATTACTAATCCAAATAGAATAGGTTTCATCAAAATCCGAGATAGTGCCCCAGATGGCTATTTTTATACTTTAATTTAAAAGAAATATTTTTATATAAAAATTAATCACTTTGAATTCTAATTTAAAAGTTTATTATTACCATCCTTATTCAACGTAATTTAAAAATGCTTAGGAAAACTAAGCGCTAGGCATTTACCGGCATTATCTACATAGTCACATCAAGGCGACTTCGAAAGAACTCAACATCATCTCCCCAAGAGTAGTGTTGAGAAACTATGACACTCGCTGTTTAGTACCGGATATGGTAACGAAAGCTAATTTTAGAGAGGCCCATTTTTTCTTTAAATTCTCTTTCAAAGAAGCATTCTTTGTTGCTATGTAATCCTTCTCCTTGTCAGAATCTTTTAAGATTTGCTGCATAGCAAACTTCTCATCGGCGAGGAGTTGGCGAGCCTTTGTTTCCTTTAAAATATAAGACTCAGACTGGGCGAGAGAATTTCTTAATCGCTCTACTTCAGAGGTATCTTCACCTTTTGCCGTAGAAAGACAAGACATTTGATTCTTTAGAGCAGAAATTTCTTCCTCAAACTTGGAGGACTCAATAAAAGATTTAGACGCCTACTCATGCAAAACTAGCGAACTATTGGAAATCTGAAAGATGAAATGCATCATAAGTTTGAGATTTAAAGAGGACCAACAATGGTAAAATCAAAGGAAAAGATATTTTGCTAGAATTGTTGCTCTATCAATGAGCGAAAATGACCCGCAAAATTAGAGATGGTAGAAGGCCGATGGACGGAGGTAAAGGACTTGGAATTTAAGATAGAATGGGCTATCTCTTTGAAATTAACCGAAGAAGAAGTAGATGTTGGCCTTTGAGGAATGCACTTTAGAGTGGGAGTCATCTCCAAAGCTGGTTGTATTAGTTCAAGTATGGCCAGAGAGCTAGAAACAATAAAGCGAGAAACGGGATCGGTGGCAGTAGGAGTCTACTCGGTTTTAAATTTAGGAGCTTCAACAATCGGGCTCTCTATAGCTTTATCAAAAAATTAATATTCCTCCTCTCTATATCAACTACTTTAGCCATCTTTAGAGGAGGTTCTACTTTAGCTGGTTGCTCCAACTTCCTTTTGATGGCTATTTTAGTTTTGGCCAGAGATTTGACGATGGATGGTGCATGAGAAGCGACATGAGGGGGAGCAGCACCACTAACATGCTCTATAACCAAGAAAGCAGCTGTAAAGAATTTAACAGATTAAAAATAAGCATAAAAATTTGAGAAAAACAACACAATAATTCATAACAAGTGCAATGTTTATCACATACCAAAGCGGTGAACGCAAATGGGAGACATGGGAGAGAAAGTTGATGGGTCTCCCAAAGAAAGGAAGCATGTGCTCCGAGAGGTATGTTGGATAGAAGGAGGATTGCCAAGGATCCTTTAGCCATCTGACAGAGGAGAGTTCTTTCGTAAACTTGATTGAGTTAACAACGTCAATCTACTCCCAATTTGACTTGAGTCCGCAACCAGAAGCTTTACTCTTCTCTCATCTTCCTCGGTTAACTCTTTAATAGGAGCACCTAACAAAAGCAAAATTTTACAAGATAAACCATTGAATGAAGGAAAAGAAAAAAAATCTGGACTTACGAGGGAAAGAGAAACTCTCGCTGTTGTTTGGAAAGCACATAACAAGGAAAAACTGGTTCTCCCAATCTCTGAACTTATTAAATCCATCTGATATTAGCTTTTTCCAGGGATTGACTTAGAATATTTGGCTGTTGAGATTGCTAAGCTTCACCAGCCGGATCAAGTGGTTCAACACATCAGTACTAAGAGAGGGGAGCCAAGATTCTAATGCCATCATCTTTAGAGACAGGAGATAGGTGTAAATATTTGTCGACAATTAGATTCGAGCAATCCCGAGATGAGAAAGGAGCTCGAATAAAAACTATAGAAAAGGCAAAAACACCCCATGCCATATAAGGATGGCGCTATAAGCGTAGAAACCTTTGGGAGGGTTGTTGATCTTATTTGTTTCCTTGGGAGGAATGGCTTCCACACTAGTAACGTCATAGTCTTCGGAGAGCTTATGGTTCTGCCAGGTGAAAATGTGTGAGTTAAAATTTTCAGTTTATTATGAACTTAACATTCTCTCAAGAATTGGTAAAAGCCTACTTAAAACAACATAAACAAAAAACCAAATATGGTACTTCGAATTCTCGGAAAAATGTCAAAGTTAAAAATAAAAAGTATGGATCTTTCGGCAGAGTTGAAAGGGAAAGAAATTAACATTTAGCAACTACCTTTCGAAAATGTCGAAAGCCTAAATATGAGTATTCAATGAGCTTTCGACAGGTTCAGAAGGAAAAATGAAATATATGTCTAAGAAGTACTTTTCACCAATGTCAAAAGCTCAACATGGACCACGTTGTTAAATGGAAATATTTAAAACTAATAGGAAAATCTAAACAAAATACGAACAACAAATATTTCATAAACAAGATAACAAGTCCCTTCGACACAGTCGAAAACAATGACTTTAATTTTCTATGGTAAATATGAATGCTGTTGAAACCTTGCATACCCATTGAGTCGAAAGGCCGTATGTTCTAGGAATGCTTTCGACAATGCTGGAGAAAGATGATTACAAAGTGTTTCAACTTATTAGATAGAAAAGGTTCCAAAAGGGCCGAAGGTGAATTAAAGTTTAGAAAGCAGACTAAAGAGATGGGATTTCAATCGGCATAAAAGGCAACCGAGTCAAACTGTTTTGCTTTCGAGAGGGGTGACTGCATTCTGCTTCACTATAAAACCTTTCGACAAGGTTGGTCAAATTCATGCCACAATGTCTTTCGACCCCATCAAAACAGACTAAGAAAGAAAAATAAATGTTGCCAACCTTAAACCCTTTCGAAGGGGTAGAGAGGTAAATCAGTGGCGCCAGTTTTTCATCTGTACTACTCCAAAATTTAGGGTGAAGAAAATAGAAGCTGCTGTCTTCCCAGAACCCAAATGGAAATATAGGATTTCAAAAGATTATTAAACAAAAGAATCAAACCCTCTTAAAAAATAGATTTCAACATGAACCAAAATTTCAATTTCAAAATTTATAAATAATTATTTAGATTCTCTTAAAAGTAAAAGTTATCATAAATGCCAAAATCAAATTCAAAAGGAGAAATAAATCACGACGATTCATGAAACTGAATCGTGAAATTATCTTAGATGACTTGATTCATAAATCATAAACGATTTATAGTTGATCTATTCAAATATGTTTTTAGAAAGTTAAAATTCGTATGGTTTAAAATCAAAATCTCGATTATGACATCTGTAAAGTTAAAATTCACCAAAACAAAGGAAAAGAGGAAAAGATTTTAAAAGAAGAAATAATTTCAACGTACGATTATATTTTGTTATTCTTTGATTCAGAAAAATGAAAGTTTGAGGATTTTAGAATTATTTTACTTGTACTTGAAATTTGGTTTGCAGAAATGTGAAAGGGGAAGAGGAAGAAAAGCGTACTTGTAGCATCCTCTTACTCGGAGGCCCCAAACAAACGACTATAGATGATATAGTCGTCTATACTTATTAATCCCCTACGACCAAATACGGCGAAGTTAGATTTACTGATACGCAAAAACACATGAATATGGAAAAAAAATTAGACTTCAAGCAAATTCACATTTCATTTCGAAATATGTCCAATTCATTACATAATCCTGTATTCGTAGATCATGTTCAGAGAAAATATATTTATATCAATAAACACCCAAGAGCGATATACGAAGATGCACCCTTGTTTGATCAGAGTATGTACATCAATATAACAAATTTTCCATTACAAACATCATGGCAGAATCAAAAGAAAAGAGAACTCGAAATAGCCATTATGCCTCCTACACGTCTCTGGAAGCTTATTCGTCTTAAAAGGTACTTGAAAATCTCAACTCCTAAACTACTCAAAATCAATTCGGTACCCGAGAGTTTAAGGGTCAAATATAAACTTCAAGTCAAACGTAAGGCCTGGTATGAATAATGATCTACCATCTCGAATCATTTTGATATCAAGTATGACCATGCTGCTTAGCGCAATAGGTTTTCTCCTCACTAGTATCTCAAAACCTTTATAAAACCATATACTGTGCTCCTGCATCCACAATGGTTAAAACAAATCAAAACAGTATAATATGATGATATGCAAAACAAATGAAAATTCTGGTTTACCCATCCCTATTCATTTTAGACTATCTGTTTCGATTATAATTTCTTAGATTACTATTAACCTATTAGTTTTCATGGGCCGATTAATAGCCGGTTAAACACTAAGGGCTTCCTATCCAATTACAAAGTTTTCATGGGATCACTAAGAACCTATTATTAACTCTAATATCTTACTTTTATCCTAATTTTCATTGGCTGACTAGAAACCTATTGGTGGTCCCAATACACTTTATCGCACCCTAATTTTCAGGGGTTGACTAGGAACCTAACGACACATGTCAATATCTTAATCCAGATATAGTTTTCATGGGCTAACTACAAACCTACTGGCCCATACCAGTATCAAATTATAGATTTCATGGCTTACTATCAACTTGTCTTTCTGACATCTTCCTTTGTACATAGTTTTCATAGGCTAACTATGACCCTATTAGCCCTACCAATATCTTTTCCTATACACATTTTTCATGGGCTTACTAGTAACCTATTGTCCCCTGCCAATACCTTTCATTTATATTTTAACATCCAAGATTCTTGTCTTCTTGACCTCCTGGATGCAATTATACTCTTTCGGGAGTTTAGTCCATTTATGTTCACTATTGGGTTAACCTAGCTGTTCTTCGACCCTTTATCGCGAAAATCTAGTTATGGGTCCATTATAAAGTGAATATATTTATATTTGAAGAAGAAAACCTAATAACATAGCAATACCACTCCTGTGGGTTTAATATAAAACTTGGTTAATCTGATTAACCCCTTAGTTTATCAAAGAAAGCTTCTTCTTGAAACTATTACCAAACTCATTTTCTTTAGCCATGGGTTTAACTTTTAAAAATGAGTCTGGGTTATAAAACCTTTTGGATACCTTCGAAACCAAGCTTTCAACTTCATTGGATGACATCCTTTGAAAGCATTCAATTCTATCTTCAAAACATTAGGCACCTTCCTTTAAATACTTTAAAATTTTCCTTTCGATTATTTTAAATTATTAGCATTTAACTATAGAAGCATGGCTTCAAAACCAGTTGAAAGTACCATTTTGACACGATTGGAAGTAACCCTTCTGAAATATTTGAAAGTCCACCTTTCGAAAGTATTGGGTTTATACTTAAAACATTAATTGGGTCAAAGTGAGCATAGCGAAAGCATCTCTTTCGAAACCATCATTTTCCATTTATAAAAACATTGGCAAACCATGATGGCATCGGCACTATCTCTTTCGAAAGCATAAAACATCTAGGTAAAATCATGGAAGGTTCGTGTCGAAACCTTTTTCGAAACTGTTGCCTTCGAAACCCTTAACCCCTTTCGAAATCTACAGGAAGTGGCTTATAAAAAACAAAGTACCCATTCGATAGCGTTGATATCTTCAATACCATCGAAAGGCTATAGAATGGCAGTAGGGTTTCGACTAGGTAGGAACCCTTTCTTTCAAAAGTATTTCATATGTAAAGGAACTCATTGAAAAGCAACAAAAGTTAATGAAAACACTTTCAAGACAATATACTTCGACTCATTCGAAGGCTAAAACAAAGATAAAGGCAAGCGTTTTTCTTTTAAAAACAAACCAAACCCGACTCCTTCGGAAGCAATGCTTTTTACACCTTACCTTTTTGCCTTCCTCCAATCCACTGCGTACCATAGTTCTGATACCTTGTGTATTAGTTTCGACTTAATACGTTTCGACTAGGTTGAAGGCGAAAGCTTGTGTTGAAAGGTATATCCAAAAGAAGGCGAAACCAATTTTTGTAAGTAAACCTATTTATTTCTTCTTAAAGTAAAATTTTGTCTAGATAAAACCTGCCATGTGCCAACACCAGATTGGTTGCCTTAACCTTTTCAAATTCTTTTCCAAAATAACTACTGCTAATTTCAGATCCAAATCATGGTTAAGTTATGCAATTAACCCCTTTCATTTAAACAAAACAAAATTTTCTAAGAAGTCCCTCTTATAAAATAATTTAATTTAAAAAGAAAATCACTTTGGAAAAATCCTTAAAAATTCCAAAAATTCACTTTAATCATGCTATCTAACATATTAAAATTGTAGAACCAAATTCTCAATATATTTTCCAAAATGAATTTATAAACCCAAAAAACCATTTTTTCCTTTGAAAATTAATAAAAATCTTTCCGTAGATTGGAAAATTATAAAAATTGATACCAAACTCAAAAACCATGTTTCTCAAAACATAAAATTTTCCTGCGGCATAAAAACATTATAAAATCTTGATTTTTCCCTAAAACCGTTCATAATGTCCTTTAAACAATCTTATTTAAACCATATAAGTTATAAATCAACCATATCATCATCCAATATATCATAAAACCATATTTATCCTTAAATCTGAAAATGTATGATTCAAAACAAATTAGAGATGGAATTATTATTTACCTTGATTTAGATAAGGAGATTGGATTGAGAGGGATTTCCTCTAAGCTTGATTCTCTAGCTTTTAATTTAAATTCTTTATGTTAATGGCTGGCATATATCTTGCATTTAGTATTCAAAATGACGTGAATGAGAAGTAAAATGGAAGGAATGAAAATATATAAGGGTAAGGGTTATGGGCGGTGAATTTCCTAATATACGCTTATGTAATTTGATTAACCCAAAACCATTCTATAGCCCATTAGTTATTATATTAGGCACGGTCTTAATTAAATTAATTCAAGTCTCAATCCCTTATCACTTAATATTTATATTATTCTATTTAATTTATCTAATTAAATCTCCTGAATAATATAATAAAACAATAGGGGTATTACAGGCTCCCCTCCTTTAAGAATTTCATCCTCGAAAATCAGTAAGGACTAAATACCAAATATGACAATCATTTGTAATGACTCCTAACAACCATACCAGTCTACCTGACTAGGAATTATCAATATAAATCTAATATAGACATACCCTCAGAGAAGATCATGATAAGTATCTCGAATCTTATCCTCTGCCTCCTAAGTACATTCCTTCTCGTTGTCGCTCCATTGAACTTTCACCAACTTACTGTCTCGTTCCTCAATCTTTTCTGTTCCCTCGCTACAACCTGAACTAGTTGTATAACAAAAGTCAAATTATGCTTTACTACTAGATCTTCCAACCTTGTCGGAGGAATAATAGCCTCTGGATCATGTAGATACTTGCAAAGATTAGACACATGAAACACATTATGGACACCTGTCATACTACTCGGCAACTCTACTTGTTATGCGAGCTTTCCAATCCTTCTATATTCTGGAACAGAATAACATATCTCGGTGACAATTTCCCTGACTTCTCAAACCATATCGCACCCTTCATCGGTGATACTTTAATGGAAACCATATCTCCCACAAGAACCCTAGGTCTTTACACCTCTTGCCTACCTCACTCTTTTTTCTGGATTGAGCTTCCTTCATCCCTTCTCAGATCAACTCAATCTTCACTGACGTCTCCTTAACCAAATTTGGACCAAAAACCAATCTGTGTCCAGTCTTTAACCAACATATTGGTTATTTGCATGTCCTTCCATACAATGCTTAAAAAGGCGCATTTCCTATACTTTTTTGGTAACTATTATTATAGGAAAACTCAACCAAATGCAGGTGATCCTCCCAAGATCCGCCAAAATCTAACACGCAGTCTCTCAGCAAATGCTCGAGCACCTTGTTGACTCGCTCTATCTGTCCATCCATATGAGGGTGAAATGTAATACTCACCTTGAGCTTAGTACCTAACACATCTTGTAGGATCTTTCAGGATTTGCTAGTGAACAAAGCATCTTTGTCACAGAATATACTCCTGGGAACTCCATGAAGTCAAACTTTGTTCCCCGTGAACAATTTTTCCAAAATAAGTGTCGTCCCGGTCGACTTAACTGGAATGAAATGGGTAAACTTGGTCAATCAACCCAAAATAACCTATATACTCTCATTTCCTCTCCTTGCCCTTGGCAATCCATCTATAAAATCCATGGATATTGAACCCATATTGAAACTGGAATATCTAGAAGTTGAAGTTACCAACTAAGCTTTCAATGTTTGTCTTTCACTTTTGATTACACACCACCTAATGCATAAGCCAACATCCCAATTCATGCCTTCCAAATAGAAGCTCCTCTTCATATCTTGATACGTCTTAGTCCCTCTAGGATGAATCACAAACTTGGAATGATGACTTTGCTCAAGAGCTTTATTCCTCGAGTTCTCCATATCTGGAACACATAACTGTCCCTTTTTTCTTAACCATCCTCTCTGGTAAACTTAAAAATCTTTTAAATCATCGACCTTGTTTCGAACCTCAGGCCTTCTAATCCTATTGGCTAATAATGGATCCTCCTTTTGTTTAGAAGCAATTCTCTCAATCAACACTTGTCGAATACTCTGACTATAAATAGCAGTCGATCTTAACTACACACCACAACTGGCCAAAGTTTCTAGATCCTTCCATTCTACCTACATAGCCAACACCACATTCTAATGTCTTCTGCTAAGAGCATCTGCTACCATGTTTCCTTTCCCAGGAGTGTACTTTATACTAAAATCATACGGAGCCGAAAAATCCAGGCACCTCTGCCATCTCATATTCAACTCTTTCTAAGAGAATAGTTATCTTAAAGACTTACGATTGTTATACAAATCAAATCTCTCCACCAATAGATAATGTATCCAAATCTTCAAGGCAAAAAGATACCTAGCCAACTCCAAGTCATGAGTATGATATCTTACCTCGTGCGATCTAAGCTGCCCAGATACTTAAGCAATGACTTTGCCTCTTTGCACCAACACTTGATAATTTTATTCAATTTCATGAATCGTCGAGATTTATTTCTCGTTTTGAATTTGATTTCGGTGTTTATGGTTACTTTTATTTTTAAGATAATCTGAATTCTTTTTATAAATATTGTAATTGAAAATGGTTAGTTCATATTGAAATCTGTTTTCTTAACGGGTTTGATTCATTTGTTTAATAATCTTTTGAAATCCTGGATTTGCAATCGAGTTTGGGGAAAACAGCAGCTTCTGTTTTCTTCACCCGGAAGTTCATGCCTAAGGAACGACTTTGCCTCTCTACATCAACCCTTCTCCCAATCCAATAACACATGCATTAGTGTATACTACCAACCCTTGGTTTCCATCTGAAACTACTAACACTGGAGCATTGTATGACAAATTCTTTAACTTAAGAAATGCTTCCTCACATTATTTGAACAAAACAAACTTCACTTACTTCCTGGTAAGCATAGTCAAAGGCGCTGCAGTTTCTGCGAGAAATCCTCGATGAATCTGTGGCAGTAGCCAGCAAGTTCAAGAAAACTTCTGATCTCGATCACTGCCTCTGGTCTCTTCCAATTGTTCACAGCTTCAATTATATCTGGATCGATTGACGATATTTCTCTTAAACCACATGACCAAGAAACTTAACCTCTTTCTTCCAAAATGAAACTTGGAAAACTTCGCCTTTAGTTAATTCCACCTCAGCGTCTCTAGCACAACTCTAAGATGATCTTCATGCTCTCTCTCGTCCTTAGAGTATACCAAAATGTCATCTATAAACACCAACATGGATCTATACAAATAATCTCGGAAGACTCGGTTCATCAAATCCACAAAGAAAGCAGGTGCATTTGTCAATTCGATTGGCATTGACCATTCATATAAACTATATTTATTCCGAAATGTGGTCAAAGTAATGCTATCCTCCACCACTCTCAACAAATGGAACCTTATCGCCAAATCCAATTGGGAAAACACCTTGACTGAACTCAACTGATCAAACAGATCATCAATTCTTAGAGAAAGATACTTATTCTTTATCGTCCTTTCGTTCAACCTACGATAGTCGATACACATTCTTAACGACCCATCTGGTTTCTTCACGAACACCTCGACCGATCCTTAAGGGGAGCTGCTTTGTCTAATAAAATTTCTTCCTTCTAGATCCAATAGCTGCACTTTCAATTCCTTTATTTTAGTTGATGTCATCTTGCTATGTGGTCTACTTATAGGTTCAACTCTTGGCCCAATATCTATCTGAAACTCAATAACTAATTTCGATGGTAGTCCTATGATTAGTCAAAGACGTCTGCAAACTCTCTTATTATTCGAAGCTGACTTACCTCTTCTCCTACTTGCATTGCACTTAACAAAGCTCAACTACTTCAGTCAAGAATTCTCTACTGAGAATATAATTTGGTTATGACTATCAGGGCGTCTCAAAGATATCTCCCCATCCTGGTTGAATATCTCGGCCTTATACTTCTCAACTAATCTACACCCAAAATGATATTCTGACATCTACGAAATCATAAACATACAAACTGCATGCGAACTTGTGACCTATCAAATCAAGTTCTATCTGGTCACATTTCATCCCCAGACTTGCATACCCTCCTATTGTATTTGCAACCCTTAAGGAAGTAACAAGGTATGTGGGTTCTAAGCATAACCTATCAACCAATCATTATGATATAAATTCATGTGATACACCGGTATCAAAAAGAATCTTAACTGGTATACTCTAAATCAAAAACGTACCTTCCATCATAATCATCCCTTTATTAGCTGCAATTGGCCTAGCTTGTGATCCAACAACAAAGACTTTCCCCTTGATTACCCTGACTAGCTCTGGACACTAGTTCTTGTAATGCCCAACTTTATCACTAGTTAAAGCATTTCACATTCTTCTTGTCTGCAATTTTCTTTCCCTTTTCGACCAGCACTCACTTGCATAACGACCCTTCCGGTCACATTTTTAGCATGCCAAATAAGCCTTTGTCTTCTTGTCAGCATCTCCTTTCTGGACTCCCTTCTTAAAGAACTTCCTATTCTTTCCCTAAGGACCATGGGATTCAACTGGCTTCCCCCAAGCCGAAACAGCAAGCATCTCTTCATGGCGAATGGCCAACTCCACCACCGCATTACAAGCTTTTCAAATATAGGCCATGATCATTCTAGTAAGCTCAGGTCTCAGTAGCATATCCATATCGAGAGAGCTCATCAAACTTAGCAGCATACTCGATCACTGGCATCTCTCACTGAACAAGATCCATGAAATTCCTCATCAACAATGACTTAACAACCACAATAAAAATCTCTGCTCAAACCTTCGTCTGAAATTAGCCCATGTCATCTCTTCCTCCGGTAGTCATACGGTTACCCTATTCCACCGGTGAAATGTTGCCGTTTGCAATAACCTTGAGGCCTGCCTCCTCTTTTGCCCATTATCGAAGCCAAGATCGGTAAATATCCTTTCATAGTGCAATCTTCGATTCTCAACTTCAACAACATCCTCCATTCCACAAAACAGCTTTCCACCCTGCCTAGTATAGTCTTTACTTAGCTTAGCATGGTTATTCATGTAACAAGTCAAATTCCAGTGGGTCCAATTTGTTTACAAAAATCCTAAAATCCATGCGCACTGAAGCCCAAGTTGGGTATCTAGTATTCTACAAATAGGCAAAGATAAATATATCAGAGTTCAAATAAATATCACTCAGCGGAACTGACTAAAATACAATAGTAAGTAAATACTCACCAAGGTAATAACAATTTCTAATTAATTTTCACAAAACTGGAAAATCTCTGCCTTCTATCTAACTTGTGGGATGTTATAAGGAGGAGTTCAGAACTAAAGTACTGGTAAATGGACAAATTATACACTTCTAACATAATTCTACATATACCGTTCTATTCCCTTTTTCTGTTATATTAGGTTTATAGGGCTTATAATACTCCCGCCTCTGTGCTTGAATCATACCCATCTACTCCCTTAGTATATTAAGGCCTAGTAGCAAATATATGTGTAGCTACATGCCCAAAGACCACATCGGTCTTAGGTACCACCCATAGTACCTACCGTATCCTCCTCGAAAATGACTCCATCGCCTTGCTCCTAGAGCGTGCTACAACTACATCTGTAATGGCTAGCTTCATAAGGCCCACAATATAGATGTTCCATCGTCTGCTATGAAAACATTAAACTGCATCCGCACTAGTTATACACTTGCTCAGACATCCATAATGCACCACCCAGTGTGAACCTTGAGGACTACACATAATAGTTCGGTCTACTCCTAGAACTCCGCCAAAAAGGTGTACCTTGTACGGGACTCAGTCTGGGATTTTCTACATCTGTAAAGGTCCGCTTTATTAGGCCTACAATACAGATATTCTACTTGGTCTGTCTCTTTCTCATCCTGGCTATGGCCCAATGCAGCCCCCAATCAATTAATCGAAAGACCTTTCAAGTGCAAAGTGATGTGCCCTGCTGCAAAAAAATCTAAACATCCAATTGGTTGTGCCCCTCATCTAATGTCTCGATAGTGAAAGAATCATTGGCCTATTGTTTTAACTCTAGTCTTTCCCGAACTCACTCTATCTGATGATGGCTTGATCTCTGCATCCGACTATCCTCTTGGGTCCTGCCCACCATAACCTACTTACAGTATGGTGTCATATGAATATCCTACTCCATGATCAACTTTTTGACTGCCTACAAAGATCCGCTTCATTAGGCCTGCAATGCAAAACCTGTCAAGGCATACTCTCTTGATGGAACACTTACAGACCTGCCTCCGGGGGTGTAGCTTCATCGGGCCTACTCCGGAGGGCCATCCTAAAGTATCCTCACGTCCAAACCAAACTAAGTTGGACATGCTCTTTCTATACTAAAAATCTACGATGATTTGCTTCGTTACGCTCTTTATCTGGATTCACATTCAGGCTGCCCCAAACACACCTTACCATTTTATTAGACCCTCCGTCTAATCTTCTATTATACGTTTTAGTTTATCTTTCTTATTATACTGGCTACTTATTTACCCTAATCAGCATGACCAGCCCTTCCCGTGTGACACCATCAGTCCTAGACCTAAAAGGGAATGCTGACAGTATGGGCCACTTCTATTACTTTGCTTATTAACCTAATCCAAGATCCGAGTTTGATAAAATAAGCCTCCTCTATTTCTTTCTTCATAAGTATATCCTTCATGTTACAATTATACTTTGAATTGTCATTTTCATCTTCTTTTTTTCTTTTATAACCTATATGTTATAAATATAATTGCAAGTGTCTATGTTCTATTCTATTCTGTCTTCTTTTATTATGATATGAAATGCTCTTTTATTATATGACATTCTTGGCTTGGGACAATGTCCAACTGTCACATATTACGTATCGTAAAAACGACTTTACTTTTTGTTCTACTATCTATGCAGCAAATGCAGATCTAGTCACATTTTTGTTTTCTGTTTATTGTTTCTAGTCTTGTCGAATATTTAACTTGATTATTTACTCTTCTTTAATTTCTTTAACGCTTCATGTTATTCTCTTTTATTCTAGGAACTAGTTTAATTCTATTTGGTTGGTTACAAAAACAGTGCTAAAAATCGATTTCCATATTTTAATACTAACTAATGCTATAAACAATAACTCGTAACTGCAAGATATTTATTTTATTGTTTCTCTAATTATTGTGCAATGCAAAATAGAATAATATCTCCATTTTGCACTAATTCCATTTTTCTTGTTGTAATTCTTGCAATTACGTTTATCGTTATTCTTACAATATTAAACTATGGAAATGTAATTCCTTTTCCAAACCAACCAACTAATCTATCACTAACTTCCAAATCACGTTATTAGATTTTCCCCTTTTTAATTCATTTCTCTCGTTTTAGCATAATTTACTGTAATTTCTCACTTTTAGGTTTATGCCTTTCTCAACAACTTTTAAGCCTAATATTACTTGTATTATATTGGATTCCTTTCTTTTTCCATATAAATATCATTTGAATATAAGCACACTTGTCTTATAAAATTTACAGTTTCAGCATAACTGACTGGTAGAACTAATTACTGAAATAAATGCTGAAATAAATATTTAACGGGAACCTAACAATATAATATATCATAAACATAAAAGAGATATAATTTAAATCCACTCATATGCCATCCTTAGCTTTGCTCCAATGCCTTTCTGGATCCCCTGCTAAGGCGTCTAATGTTTTTATTAAGAAGATATTCTCCCGAGAAATATTTTCTATTTAGGGTTCAGCCTCACACAATGAACCCAATTGGGAGAAAATCTGATTGTGAGAAAAATAGCTCGCCTAAGGACCTATTTATAGTGTAGCTTAGGGATCTCATACTATTGGATATAGTAGATTGAATCTGAAGCCACTATGTCGCAGGGTCGTTTGGAGCCATCAGATCTATCAACGTAAGGCTCTGATCGAATAAAATCAACTTAAGTTGTCACTAAGGCAATCTTCGGCTCCGCAAAATTGCAGGTCGACCCTACATCATTACTGGTCGACCTATGGTCGACATGGTGTGGATGGGGGTCGACATATAAGGCCCTTTCTATTTGTTTTGTTTTTATGATTTTTGTTTTTCTCGTAACTTATTTATATTAACTCGGATTTCGACAGATTATGTAACGATCCCAATTTTTAATTTAATTTAAATTGATAATTAAAATAAATTTTTGAATAAAATTGTAAATTAATTTGAATTTTCCCCAATTAAATAGGATATTTATTTATTTGGATATTGATTTTAAAATTTAGTTGGGGTTTTGAATTTGTATATTTAATATCTTATTAATAAAAAAAGTAACGTCCGAGAAATTTATCAATTAAAATTAATAATATATTTTAAACTTTTGAAATTTAATTTGAAGATATATTGAAAAAAAAAATCTCAAACGAATAAAATAAGTAATCATCATATATAAATGTATTCCAAATTATTTTGAGTTCAAAATTTTGAAATAATGAGAGTTTTAAAAAGTCAATTAAATTTAAAATTTTATACATACATGTACATTGCAAATATGAGTAAAGAATACATATTGAAATTTAATTTAAATTTATTCAAGTGATGTGTGAATATATAAATGACAAAAAATGGTTATACTTCAAGTTTGAATTGAAATTTGAATTAAAATTTAAAATAAATGTTTTTAAAATAAGGTGGCTTTTAAAATTATTAAAGTGAAATTTATATAGTGTAAATTATTGATTAAAGCAATTCTTTTTTAACATTGTGTGTATATGTATGCTAATGAAATAAAAGGTACATTCATTCATAAAGTAAATACGATAAAAAGTTTAATTTAAAAAATAAAAATAAAAATTCTTTTGTCTTTGAAATTTCTAAATGTTAAACATATACATCAAAGAGATGGAGTATACGAGTTAACATAATCGAGGCCTCATGATGATTTCATACAAATGGCCGTCAATACAATTAATTGAATAAAATAATTAAATAAAAAATTAAAAAAAAACTCTTCACTTCCCCATATACGTATATTTAACTTTTTAGAAATATGAAACCACGGTATCAAAGATTGAGTATCTCAAAACTACAACACCAAAGAAAAAGATATAGATAAAAAAAAGAAAAATCAGAAAAAGGAACTGCCATTATCCCCTCAAATCTGAAACAAAGTATTCAAGAGCAACATGGTCAAGCAGTAGTTTATGATTCTATATCTCAAGTAAATTTTATACGTTATAGTTTAATAAATCTATGTATTCAAAATCAAGTTTTTAACAAAAAACAAATTCAAGAATTGCAGATAAAAAAGAAAAAAAGAAACAGAGCTGTAGTTCTTTTGGCCAGAGCAGTGCAAGAATCTCTGAAATGAATTAAGATAAGTAAAATTCTTTTAAAAGATTTGAATTTTATGTTGTTAATCAGCAGTAAAATAAGAATCTAATCAATAAATTTAATCAGTCGCAGGAAAATAAATCCAGTTCAATTATCAAAAAAAATTTAAGCTCTGTTTGCAAATGCAGACCCTGATTACTGTGCATAAGGAATTAAAAACTATAAGTAAAATTAAAATTTGTTATTATTGATGAATCAAGTGAACAAATACAAGTGTGAATGAGCAAAGATCTTTAATTACAAGTCCAGATTCAAAGCTTCAGGGAAGGCTAAACAAAAAAAAGTTTTCAGGCTCCAAATCTTTCTTCCCAGGCTCAAAACACTTCTCTGTTCTTTGTCTCTACTGCAAATCCAGGTGAGCAAGCTTGACCTATTCTATCTTTTCACTGTTTAGATTTTGTTTGAAATATATGCTTGTGAAATTGTATGGATATATCTGCATGTATGTGTGTCAAGTGTTGTGGTTATGTTTGTGCTTACACATGAACGACTCTCTGTTGTTCTACAATCTCAAACCCAATAAAACAAATTTTAACTGCTCTTTATATATTCAATATTAAAATAAGACCACTGAAGATAAAACGATGGTTTGAATGTAAAATTATTTTTAAAAATAATTTCAAGCAAAATTATCGAATAAATTTTGTGAGAAAAGGTAATTCATAGTAGATCATAGTATATCAGAAAAATTCAAAACCTTAGCTTCAAGATTTGATTATAAAATCAAGTTTGTATCACGAATTTATGAATTTAAATACATGTCTCGGGATTTTTAACCAATTTGATGTCGAGAATTCCTAGAATGAACAGAAAATTGTATATTGGTAATTTCTGGCGATCTACTATCTCGTGATGGTCGGGGCTTTGGCTGGTGGTGGTGGGACGAACGACGGGTGTGGAAAAAATACTATGGTGGTGAGCAGTTGAACGTGGAAGTGGCGGTGACGAGTTCTAGCTCGTAAACCTAGTTTTGACGTGGGTTTGTGTTTTGATTCGTTCGCCAGCCATGATGGATCGAGTGCCGCGTTTTTTAGGAGTTGGTAGAGGAGGCGTTGATGAAGTGTTGACCGGAGTTTCTAGTTTTCTGATGATCGGGAGGTCAAGAACGATGCGTTTCCAGGTTTTGGTTAAGGAGGTTCCAGCTGTTCCAGGTTTGATTGCGTCATCTCGAATTCGACTTCGAGGTTATAGGTATGATCTGATGATCGTATTAGAGTGTTTGGATGATGATTGGTATGGGAAGATTGTCATTGATGATCTGAGATGATTAACGGCACCGTGCATGTGGATGGTGCACTGTTGTTCTAGTGAAGGTGAATTTGGTTTTTTGATTGTGCTCGAGTTAATTGATGTTGACTCGGAGCGTTGTGATGTTTTTCTCGGGAAAGTCTGGTTTTGGCTCGAAGTAATTAGGGTTGCCTCGTTTAACGATCAGAATTTTCGACTCACGAAAATTGACATTAATACGTCCACTGTATCAACTGCCGAGCAATCGAATGCCAGAAAACCGTACCGTTGGGGCTAAAGAAGAGGTAGAAGATAGAAGAAGAAAGAAAAAGCAACAGAAACAATATCGAAATCTCACAATCGCAGCGGAACAACGTATAATAGATAAATGAATATCTTTAAAACAAAGAACTATATCAGTTATTACATTACATCACATTATCATTACACTATCAAAGTGTACAACAGCAAACAGCGGAAAAGAAATACTATATACGAGTTGATACGCCATGCCATCCAGCTTGCTCATGATCTCCACAGCAACTTCTGAATTCCAGAATGACCTGATAACCTAACTCTAGACTGCATGTGTAGGAATTGGTGGGCACCTAGAGTTTAGGCAGAGAACAATAAACTCCAGGTCAGTCATGGGACTTGTGTGAGAACTTAATACATTTTATCTTTAAAAACAAACAAAGAATTATTTTAAATTAGATTCGCAATGCTTTTTAGAAAATGAGACTACCATAAGGCCTCCTAAACACACACACACAATGCAAACGCAGAATCAGAGGAGATTTCTCCTTATGATAGTCAAACATGCTTGATACGCAAATTTTCTTTGATAATATTACTATGAGTGCAAAGTGTAGAAAAACATTTCGAAAGTATAATATAAATCTTAGCCAAAGTACGACCATTATCGTATGCCTACTATAGCTACCATCTAAACAGTGGGGCGCCACCATAAGTAAATGGCAGATTATATAACTATAACCATACAAGGCTCGTATTGTTTCTTTGGATTTTCTAACAAATGTTCTGGCCAAGGAACTTCCCATTGTCGCATGGGTACGCCTCTGGAAAGATGCCTCGAGAACCTAACCGGTTCTCTACCAACACAAGGCCGGGTTACCTCTAGCTCGGTAACTACTAACACGAGTATGTCATCCCCCAGTGGTAACCGACCTAAATCCCGGGATTCACCAACAACCCCAAAGAAATAAATTTGCAACAACCACATAGGTTAAGTATCGGGGCTCCATACCATAATACCACCTCTATCCAGAAGGAACTGTACATACCCCATGGGGGCGCGATCCCCAAATAACTTTGCGGCATCTTTCCTATTTTGACATTTCCGAGGTGTGAGGTTCGACAAAGTCTCGTCCACAAAGCTACGCTTTTCATAAAAGCCACGCTTTGATCAACAAATGATCTACATCACTCAGCATGCCACGTTACCAAATTGGAAATGTGTCACTAGTAACCATCAACTACATAACCTCTGAGCTCATACGTCTCAGAGAAGGATGTTAAGCTAAAAGAATAAATTCTCCGCCACCAACAGAAATGTATTAGAAAGAAACCAGCTTTACATCTCAAATTGTAACGTCAGACACACATCCATACAAGTCTGTTCCCGTATCGAACGAAACCGAAGGCACTTCCAAAGAAGCCCTTGCAATCCGGATATTCACTAATCACGTCCGTACTTCCCATCACAAAGGGTGATAAAATCTCTATATCGGAGATCAGCCGATGCAGGGACGTTCGACGGTAATCCTTCCATTTTCGAAAATATCTGGTCTTCAACGCAGGTCTTCAAATGCTATCCATTACGACATATCACTATTCGTAATGGGATTTATGACCCAAAGGTCCTCTCCCGGCTAAACCTAATAACGAGCGCTTATTTTAAAATAAGTGTAGCATTGAAATTCAAGCAAATCACAACGATACCCATTTAAAGGTAAATATTGATAGTCGGTTATTTAACTATCAATAGATATGCACAACATCACCAGATTCCAAATAATTTCCCAATTATTTATTTTCCAAAAATATCTTTCCAAGATAAAATTTCTTTTACACTTCAACCGTTTGAAAACAAATTTCAAATCACTTTTCAATTAATCTTTAAAGATATAATCTCAAAACATTTCACATCATATTGGAAAATGATTTCCATACTTATTTAATAATACGTAATTCACAAATCTATTTATTTTCAACATTTGGGAAATATTCAATGTACTTAAATCATAATTAAGTATATATTTTATTCTTTAAGGAAAACATTCTCTTAAACACATTCATTTGAGTCAAAACGAATGTTGCGTAAAACATCGTTACGACAGCCCAAAATCACTAGTATAGGGATTCAGAATTTAGATAGATATATAAATCCCAATATTATATAAAACATTTCCTTTCGAAAATCATTTACTATAACAATAGTGTTATAGTCCATCTTTTCCTTATTTCTCGAAAGCATCTATTTCAACAATGAATGTTGAAATCTATGGTTTCGATCCTTAACACAATTTTAAAACAACTTCTGATCGCTTTAATTCTATTCAAGAGATCGCTTCCTAACGCATTTCTTTAATATATTATTCACTGTCCAAAATCGTGAATATAAATCGTTTACCAAATTCAAAACTTCTACATATTTAATTTAAAGGATTATCCACTGTCCAAAATCTTGGATATATCTCCTTTAATAAGCTTTTATATTTACTTATCAAAATCAATTGATTTCGGATTTATAAAATAACGTTTATAAATTCACATTTATATAATTTTATAAAAACATCAACTTATAAAATCCCTTAATTAACAAATTCTATTTATATCTCATTTAAATGCCAAAATCCAAATTATAAGTTAATTACTTATAAATCTTTTATTTTACAAAATCTTTTCATTTTATAACTTCACAATTTATAAATCTATAAATTCCATTCACTTATGAAATCCATTTATACTTCATTTTAAAACTTATAGAAACTCGTTTTATAATTCCAATTTTTTTTTAATTTATAAATATCAATTTTATGAATCTTTTTTTTACAAACCTTTTATAATAATTCAAAAATCCTAATTTAAACCATTTTACAAATTAATCAACTACTTATTACAAAAAACACATTTGGGTTATATTTCACAAAAATCACAATTTTTATAACTTAAAAATTATAAAGTTTATTTATTTAAAATGAATCAATTCCAAAATTCAATAAAATGTATACTTTCAAAAATTGCTTGAAAATCCTTTTAAATTCGAAATTGTTAATTTAGCATTTTTAAAACTTAAAAAATAGGCAGAATGCTGCAAAGCACTAAATATAACAATCACGGCACCCAAACATCATATATCAATATGATAACAGAATATATCGCAAATATCTGTAAATAAATCAATACTGTTGAGGAATCCAGTTGGATTCCTCCAACCTGTTTCCCTGCATCCACAGATGTTAGCACAATACCAATCCCATTTCAAGACAGAATATCATGGTATATGGGTTTATATAAAATATTATCCGCTATTATGCGGTGAAATAGGGTCTCATCCGCTATATAATGCGGGAAAATCAACTCCAAGTACATATATAATACCAATTCCACTTCAAGATGGAATATCGCGGTATATGTGTTTAATAAATAACATCCGCTTAATATACGGCGCGTAGGGTCTATTTCAAAACAATAGATAATAATTTATCATCCAAACATACAATCAAGGAATTTTAAATTTAACTATTTTAAATTTAAATCGAAACACAATTCGATTGAGTGAGATGTTCTCACCTTGTTTCAAATAACAGTTGAAGTGTTTCATTTCGAATAAAATTAAATGCGTGTTTAATTTTACCTAAAATTTACACTATCTCTAATCAACTCCAATCCAGTTCGATCGTGTAGTGCTCGTCAATACGAAGCCAACGCAATTCGTTTCGCGATTTTTCGACCTCGTATTAAAAAGATATCGCGTTGCAAAGATTGCATGAATTTTAAATAAATTAGTTACTATGTTCTTTTTAAATTTGAACCAAATTTACAACCTAGGCCGTCCATTCATCAGAGCAAATCAGGGCCACACGTCTCCTTTCTTCCTCCCAGGTATCGCACGTGTTCAAACCCATAGCCGTCGTGCTTTGGCGAATTTATCCTCCCTCCACGATTAACTTCAGGTCGATCGAAGACCACCATTGCGTCGCCCAACTCGAGAGCCACCTTTAGCATGAACCACGGCAAGCTCGGCCATGTATTAGCTTCGAAAAACGTGCTGAAATGGCAAACGAACGCGGCCAATTTGTAGACGATTGGCTTCGAGTTAAACGATCATAACCGTTGACAACATAGATCTCACCACGCTCGACATTTTTGTAGTTGATGACATTCTCTAATTGTTGATGGATTTGAAGATATTAGAGAAAGAAGATGAACAATTCTCGGCCACTGCAATTATTAGTGGCGGCTGTAACCCTAGCCAGGGTTTTGGTTGAAAATTGTGAAAATCGAGGTGCTTTTATAGAAAATTCTCAAACACTATTCATCCGAAAATTTTCCGAACTCCAAAGAAGCGTGCCGCTTGGCGTTTATAATGCTTTACCCCCATTCTGAATGCAATGGAATATGTATCGGTAGCCAATTCGATCATATTTGGAAGATAGGTTTTCAAATCGACTATTAAAATTTAAAAATTCACACAAACCAATTTCAGCGCGTTTTCGCTTGCCCCGGACAAACCATAAATCCGATTGATATGAAATTTGAAATCTTAATAAAATATAACATTACGGATCTGATGAAACTAGTTTCGTCGAAATCCGAGATTGTTTGAAAAATAACTATTTTTACTCGTCAATTAAATATTAAAATATTCAATTTCTGCAAATTAACTTTTAATTCAATTTTAAAAGTTCAATAACATCATTCTAACTCCAATATGATTAAATACAACTTTACAAATCAATTTTAACCAAATTAACCCCAATTTCTAATTATTTCTGTAATTTTAAATATTAAATTATTGATTTAATTATCCTATTAAATCTAGATATTCGAAATAAAAATTTATTGGACTTACAAATTTTACTTGTTAATATTTTAAAAATCAACTAAATGTGTGAATTTCAAATGACATGAATTCTGGGTCATTACAAACTTCCCCCTTAAACCAATTTCGTCCTCCAAATTACCAAGTAAGAAAAAGTCTTGAAATCCATTAACTTTTCATACATCCATTCAAATTAGATTTCAAATTCACTTAAGTGTTTAACTTTGCCAAAATCTTATAGTTAAACTTCGAATCACGAAAATCGACATTAATATGTCCACTGTATCAACTACCGAGCAATCAAATGTTGGAAAACCGTCCCGTTAGGGTTAAAGAAGAGGGAGAAGATAGAAGAAGAAAGAAAAAGCAGCAGAAACAATATCAGAATCTCACAATCGCAGCGGAACAACATATAATAGATAAATGAATATCTTTAAAACAGAGAACTACATAAGTTATTATATTACATCACATTATCATTACATTATCAGATGTACAACAACAAACAGCAGAAAAGAAATACTATATGCTAGTTGATACGCCATGCCATCCAGCTTGCTCCTGATCTCCACAACAACTCCTGAATTCCAGAATGACCTGATAACCTAACTCTACACTTCCCTTATAGAAATTGGTGGGAACCCAGAGTTTAGGAAGAGAACAATAAACTCCAGGCCAGTCATGGGACAAGTGTGAGAACATAATACAGTTTATCTTTAAAAACAAATAAAGTATTATTTTAAATTAGATTCGCAATGCTTTTTAGAAAATGTGACTACCATAAGGCCTCCCGCACACACACACACAATGCAAATGCAGAATCAGAGGAGATTTCTCCTTATGATAGTTAAACATGCTTTATACGCAAATTTTCTTTGATTTTATTACTATAAGTACAAAGTATAGAAAAATATTTTGAAAGTATAATATAAATCCTAGCAAACATAGGACCATTATCGTATGCCTACTATAGCTACCATCTAAATAGTGGGGCGCCACCATAAGTAAATGGCAGGTTATACAACTAAAACTATACAAGGCTCGTATTGTTTCTTTGGATTTTCCAACAAATGGTCAGGCCATGGAACTTTCCATTGCCACATGGGCACGCCTCTGGAGAGACGCCGCGAGAACCTAGCCGTATCTTTGCCAACTGTAATGACCTGATATTTTCAACCATTCGCATCCGCACATGTCGCACTTGAATTGCTCAAAATATCAGATTGTGAATTGAAATTTGGCAAAACTTAACATCTACAGTAAATAAATCAATCACAGATACAGAGTAGTACAATGATACGCAGTGGAATAAATGAATAGTAGTTCATGAAGCTACTATACAAACAAAGTTAGAAATAAAGTACATCGTAAAATCCCAGATGCAGTGAAGTCTCCAGTACGAGCAGATGACTTTTCTAAACCAACCGACTGGATGACTGAAAGGATAGATAGCTGGATCTTCACGCAAAGCTCCAACTTCGAAGGTGAGTCTCAAATGCAGTATCACTCAGTCTGACCTGAGCGTAAAGCAAAACACAAAACACCCGAGTGTGGATTAACATTCTTATATCTATAAATCCAACTCAAGTGAAATATCAACTAAAATATATTTAACTTAGAGGATTTTTGGGATACCCATCCTCTAAGGATCCAAGGAACTATCTACAGGGTGGAAATATACACTATAAGTCCGTGGTCATTTCAATTTTATTTATATTTCAAAACTAAAATATAATTTTCATTTCAAATATCTCTATTTTCCAAATTAGTATATATATATCCAATAATTTGTGAAGTAAAGTATTTTTATTTCCTCAAACTTCACAAATCGCTTCAAAAATCAACTCGACCTTCCCGTTCAAATTTAATTAAATCAAAATTTATCAATTTCCATTCAATTTAGTTTCTGACTAAACTAATTCAAATTTTATCTATTTTAAATACGGATTTGAATCACAAAATAAACCATTTAAATTTCAATATAATTCGAAGCTAATATATTTCGGAGCTTTAAATATTCAACATTTCAAAGACTAAACTTTGATAGTTGCATTTATCTCCCAACTTGACTTCACTATTATTTAGTTTTGAAATATTCAATTAATAAATTCAATATTATTTATTTGACCTTAAATTTACATTTTCTATATATTACCTTCGATTTCTTTAGACATGAATCATCCATTAAATTTCTTAAATAATAATTCAAGTTATAGGATCATATGTTAAAGTTTCGAATTTAATACTTTCAAATTGATTTAACTAAATAAAATCCTTAATTAATGACAAATTCAAATAATTCTTCAAACCTTAGCTTATAAAATTTATTCCACAAATCTATTTCAGAAATACAAATTTAATAAATCCTTAAACATATTTCATATTTATAAAATCAATCTTAAATAAATTATCTTAATATTATATATATATATATATATAATAACCTTTATATATAATACTTTAAATCAATATTCGTTAAAATCATATATTTCTTTTCAAGACCATAGAAATTATTTTCAAAACATTGATATAGACGACGGCGCCGATGTTAAATTTTCTATTCTATGTACAAGGGATACAGATATTTATCATTTCAATCCATAAGTAAAATATATACGGGTGGATATCATTTCAACCCGTAATCCCAAATTCAATTCAAATGAAAATCGCTTGGGTTTATCATTTCAACCCATAACGAAATTCTCCTATTCTAAAATCCATTCGGGTATATATCATTTCAACCCATAGTGATTTGTATACTAACAGGGAACTTGCAGAGTGATAACAGATATGAAAATAATAATAACAACAGGCATATATCATCAAAAATAAATATAAACAATAGGATATGGTGTCATATCCCATAAGTGAACAGTTACAGATAATTGCATATATAACAATTTAAATAACTACAACATCATATTTAAATTTTCGTTTCAATTTAATCAAATTTAACAAATAAAAGAATGTTAATCGTGAGTGATTGCTCACCTTTCGAGGCTAGAGAATACAAAAGATGACATGGATACGCACGCTGATACGGACACTGAAATTTGAATTATAAATCAGAGCACGAATTTCAAAGAAAAGTAGTATTGGCACGAATTGGACGAACGAGGCTGATAATCAAGAATTTATGAATTGAATCAGAATCAGTCTGATATATATATATATATATATATATATACACACACACATAAATTTTTGCTATTTTAATAAAAAACAAAATTGCATCCCTAAGAAAAATTTAAAGTCGAATCACACACACAGATATATATATATAATTTACCTTTTTTTCATACATAAACCAATAGTTTTAACATTTGAAATAAAACATATATGTTAAATAAAAATCCTTATAATTTTTCCACACCGTTTTAATTTTTACACATAGATCAAAATTTCTATTTACAAATCTAAGACCCAAACCACCCCATACGACCTATGTATATTGTTAACCCTCTTCTTTCTACGACCCAGCGACTTAAAGGATTAGATGGTCCAGCGACCTATGACTCAACGAGTTAACGACTTATGTGAAGGCACGACCTAACTACTTAAAGGAGTAAGCGACCTAACACATGAAGCGGCTCAGCAAGTTAAACGACTTAGTTGCTAAATGGGCTGAGTGACCTAGCGCACAAACGACCTATGGACTGAGATGACCTAGCGACCTAAAGGTATACGCGACCTAGCGAGTTAATAAGGGGAGCGACCTAACATGGATAAAATTTTCCAACGACCTAGCGAGCTATACGAAGCCGAGGTAACTTGTCTTCCTTATGTCGTTCCTTCCCTAAGTCGTCCATGATCTATGACTTGTTCGAATGATCAAAGGTGCTCCTGTTAGGCCGTAAACCGTGTCTACTAAGTCGCCCACGACCTACGACCTATACCTAAGTCGCTCACGACCTAAACATATCAAAGGAACTTCCAATGCCGCTTCTTACCTAGGTCGGCCACGACCTATGACTTGCTACTTTCTCCAAAACGATGAAGTGTATCGTGTATAAGCCGTAAACGACCCCCACTAGGTCGTGGACGACCTACGACCTATCCAAGGTCGCTTGCGACCTACGACCTAGCACCGAACTCTCCTATAATTACCCCGCCTACACCAACTAAAAGGGGATCTTTTTTGGCTCATTTCCGGAACGTCGATACTCTGCTGAATTCTCACTCGACATTTCAAACACAAAGGACATCTCAACAAACTTCAAGAGGAAATCTAAAGAAATCAACATGGATTCAAAGACTTCTTCTACATCGGAGTTCTAGTTGTTTGTCTCATCAGTATTGTAATAGAAGATTATTGTAAAGTTGTAATTGATTCAGCAATAAAGAAGATTAAATTGGACGTAGGCTTAACCTGAAGCCGAACCACTATAAAACTGTTGTCTTTTACTGCTTTCTCTGTAACTTTTCTACTTATTTCTAATTCCCGTATTCACGGGTGGTGCTTTCACTTATTCTCTACATACGCCGGAGTGTTAGCGTTTAATTTTAAGCGTTAATATTTTTGGTGCTTTCACTGAGAACCCAACTCAGGCCATCTTCGTCATTGCTTCGCAAAAGATTATAGAAAGAATCTCTCTCAAAACCAGAAGTCTATCGGAGATAATGGCTCCTGGAAGAAAATGTGGATCTACAAGACCCAGTAATGTCCAGGAAAATACTGCCATTTCTCCTTCGTCAAGTCAAGCAGCACTTAGTGCCGAAATTACACGAGCGGAGTTAGACGCTGCAGTATCTGGATTATGACAGCAGATGGAAACTCAAAATGCTTTAATTGTTGAGAAGTTAAATGCATTGCTCGGAGCTAACCGTCAACAGGTGAGTAATGAAGAAATCCTTGCAGATGATGTTCATAATCCTGAAGAGAGGAATATTCCTCAAAGAGCAGCTAGTCCCGCCAAAGAAACACCTCCTCAAGCTGGAGGATCCGGACCACAGCCAACTCTCCGCGGACGTTTGTCCAGGCAAACTTCCGAGAAAATGGGCGAAGTCTGTCTTGCAGATCCTTTAAATGATGAGGAATATCTTTTGGGCATGGTGCGAAAAATCATGAAAGAAAGCACACAGAGGGATGAAGATGAGAAGGAATGGGGATTCGCTCCGAGCAAAACACCGTTCATTGAAAAGATTCTAAAGGTGGAATTCCGAAGGAAGTTTGTTCCTCCTACCATCCCGGCTTATAAGGGAACAAGCGACCCCAATTAATTTCTGTATAAGTATGATTAGCACATGACTGGTGCTAGAGCGTCTGATGAGATCAAATGCCGGTACTTTCCGGTATACTTGGAAGGAGTGGATCTGCTCTGGTTCATAAAGCTTCCGGTCTGATCCATAGACCAGTTCGTCGATTTGACTCGGCAGTTTAAAGAGCAATTCAGGTTGTATGCTTCAAAGGCTAAGGATATTATGTCACTCTCGAGCCTAGAACAGAATCCTGGGGAATCTGTCAGGTCTTTCTTAAACCGCTTCAACATAGCTTTGGCTGAAGTGGACAATGCAGAACCACGGATTGTAACGACCCGTATTTTTACGGATCGAAAGATCGTGGAACTGTTGGCATTGGGTTGTTAGTATTGTTAAGTCGTTCAGAGTTTAAGTCATTTGGAGCTTGAGTCATGTAGGAGATAAGTCGTGTTGAGGTTGAGTCGTATGGAAGCTTATTTCTTGGCCGACTTAAGGAGCATAGATGACTTAAGGTGTTGCCGACTTAAAGGTTTGGCCGAGTTAAGGTGTGGCCGACTTAAGGTAGGTAGCGACTTATAGGAGTTATCGGCTTAAGGGATTGACCGACTTAGTGGAGATAACGACTTAGGGGTTAGCGAGTTATTGGATTGGACCGGCCTAAGGGACTAACAGCTTGAGGAGGGAGTTACGACCTAGTGGTTAGCGACTTAAGAAGTTAAGTCTTAGGTCGTGTGTGGATGTTAGGTCGTGTATAAGGTTAGGTCGTTGGGCCGTGTTAAGGCATGAGCCGTTGAGTCACGTGGGAACTGGAGTCGTTAGGTCGGCGTGTGTATTGAGTCGTAGGCTGTGGGTTGTTAAGTCGTGGATGACTTATAGGTATGATGAGTCGTGACCGACTTAAGGCGGTGCGGGTTAAGGAATCAGCCTATAAATAGAGGGGTTTGGTTCGCTTTTTGGCACCGAATTTTGAAGCGACGAAGTGCTGCCATTTTGAGAGCTCGACTACAACACTTCTTCACTTCTTTTCTCCTCTATAATCTAGTGATTCCTTCCATCCAAGATCGAAGATCCAAGAGCCAAAGTTGAAGATCTTCATCCAACAAAGAGAGATTTCATCATTTGAAGTGGAATCTTGTCGGATCAAGCTAGTTTCTTCGCTGTCCAGATCTGAAGTTAGTAGCTTTTGTGGTGTTGAGGTGATTTGGTGAGTGGTAGTTATCTCTCACACGGACCCAAGGGAGTATATAGGATCGGTGGTTTGTTTATGTGTTAAAGATAGTGATTTTGTGCATTTTCTTAAGTCTGCATGTAGATCTATGGATAATGATGATTCAACATCTATTTTACTATATGTTTACTTATGCAAGTTGGTTCATCAAGTTGTAGAGATATTGTTCATGATTCATGCTTGTTAGATTGCATGTTAGATTTGGGCTCTTTATTTACGAAATTGCCATTTATTGTTATAACTGCTTATTTAGATCTTGTTTCTATGATTGATTACTTGGATTAATGTTTGATTTGATTGATTAGTTGATTGATAACTTGATTTGGACAAGTTGGTCGAAGATGATTCAAAAGCTAAGTGGAAAGGCTCTTGAATAAGGAAAGATGCTTGTGGCATATGAAGTGGATGTTGAAGCTCATATGGATAGATTTGATGATGATGTTGAGATGGGACTTTGCCATGATGCGAGGAGGCAAACCATGATGTTGAGATGGGACTTTGCCATGATGCAACGAGGCAAACCATGATGTTGAGATGGGACTTTGCTATGATGCAATGAAGCAAAGCATGATGTGAGAAAGCCTTGGTTTAATCCAGACGGGATCATCCCAAGCATGTTGATAACTCGGTGATATGGTTCGAGTTTGTTGATAATGGATGGCTCGAGAAGCGCTTGAGCTAGTATGAAAATAGTCGTCGAGGAGGATGACTAGGAGGCTGAGATTTGATCGTTATTGAAGGTTCTAGCATGCTCAAAGCAAGAGTACGTTGGGACGGGCTCCGACGACGTTCCAGGCACGGGCTGCGACGACGTGTTAGTACTCTGGGCAGATTCGATAGTCCTAGGCACGGGCTGCGACGACGTGCGGAGTTATGTCTAGAACCGGGGTTACCATTAGCCCTTGGCGGATGGATGAGATAAAGTGACGGTCATTCAATTAACGGTGAAATTGAGGCAATGATAACAGTGATAGCCAGAGTCATGGATGTTTGGTTGTATCATCATTCGGACTCAAGAGCGGTGTTTTCTGGGTGCTTATCTGATCTAGGTTTAGGCCCTGGGGGTTTGTATTTGGAAAACATCGACCTTGACTCGAGTGATAATTGCTTTACTTTAATTTTCTGCTTTGCTATGTTTGCTTCTGCTTAGTGTGTCTGGGGGCTATCACTGTAAAAAGAGGTGGAGTGGGTTGGTTGGGTTCCAATTCCTTTTTATCCTTTATGCTCTTTTGGTATGTTTGATAGTTAATTTACTGCTCACTAAGACTGTTGTCTGACTCAAGGTTTTATGTTCAACTCTTATTACCTTGGGCTGTTCATCCATGTTGGGATGGGCAGACTAGGTAGCAGGTGACAGGTGTTGTTCTTAGTAACCAGCGCTGTTGATGACGAGGACGAGCTGGAGGCTTTTGCATATTGTTTTCTTACTATATGTATTGGATGTTCCGCTGTTTGTTTGATACTCTGAGTGTTATGTAGTGAGGCTTGATGTATTGACTATTCAGATGATTGTATAAAACTATTATGAGTTTATATGATGAGACTTCTGTTCTATAGAGCTCACTATGTATACTTTCTATTGTATTTTATCCTTGCGCTGTGAGTAATACAATAGACTATTCTGTTTTATCTTACCCTGACTATCGTCCATGGCTTCCTGGCACACTTTTCAGCGCTCCATTCCCTTGTTTTCGTGCGGAAGTCATGGGTGGTCGTCACATTTGGTATCAGAGCCAGGTTAATAGATTTTAGCCAACGCTCGCTGACGTAACTACGTATAAGAGACGTAATTGTAATTTTTATGGATGATTACTATATATAATATAGTAGCTTAGAAGGATTTGAACTCCTTATGTAGTTGTTTCTCAAGGTATTCTAAATCATTCCTTTTTGTAGATATTAAGGATGAGTCGAAGTGAGAGACAAGCTGCTACGGAAAGCCGTGCTGTTGGGGGAGCTACTGACTATACTGAAATGTTCGAAGCTATGATGACTTCGATCATGAGAAGGATACTAACTCCAGGGCCATCAATGGATGTTGGAGTTCAAGTTCAAGCTCCAAGACCAGTGGATTTTGCTAAGTTGTGTAAGGACTATACTGCTCTTGGAGGAAAGGTTTTCTTGGGAACAGAATCAACCATTGAAGTCCAAAGATGGATAGATGCTTGTAAAAGGATCTTTGGTGATTTGGGAATTGAGGATGCAACTAAGAGGAAGCTTGCATCAAGGCAGCTTCAAGGGAGAGCTTCGGATTGGTGGAACTCTATCACCATTGATACTCCAGAAGAAGAAATTACTTGGGAGCAATTCCAAGTTAGATTTGAAGCTAAGTTCATTTCTACGGCTCAGAAATCTATTTTGTTTAAGAAGTTTGTGGAACTCAAGCAAGGTGGAAGATCAGTTCTTGAGTATGTTTCTGAGTTTGAAGCTTTGTCCAAGTATGCCAGATCGTATATTGAATCTCCCTATCAGAAGAACGAGAAGTTTGTGACAGGCTTGGATAGTTATCTTGGGAGGCAGTTGGTGGATCATCTGGACGATCCGTTTGAGAAGCTTGTGGAGAAAGCTCTCAGACATGAGAGTTTGTTTCCTAAGGAAGGATCTGTTGTTGCTGTGACCAAGGAAGGGTTTAAACCACAACAGGGTGGAAACAAAAAAGGAAGCAGCAGCAACAGAAGGGTAAGGATGGCCAGAAGATGCCGAAGGGCGAAGTGACTTGCTACAACTGTCAGCAGAAGGGCCAACTCTCCAGGGATTGTAAGAATCCGAAGGCGCCGGCGAAATGCCACAACTGCAACCATCCAGGGCATTTCAAGAAGGATTGTCCAGAACCAAGGAAGGACAAACAGATTGTGCAAGCTTATGCTTTGGGGGCTGTTCCATCATCTTTGAAAGCTCGTACTGCTGAAGAGAAGGGGAAGAGTGTGGTGATTCAAGGTACTCTTTCCATTTGTGGTGTTCCAGTTCGAGTGTTGTTTGATACTGGGGCGTCGCATTCGTTTGTTTGTAATGATCTTGTATGCCGGTTGGGTTTGGAACCGGATATTGTTGATAGGCCATTGGTTGTGACTAATCCAGTTGGGGATTCGTCCTGTTTGTGTATGCTATGCCGTGGTCTAGTTGTATCGAGTCATGATTGCTCTTTTGTTTGTGATTGCTTTGTTCTGAACTTTGCGGGGTTCGGAATTATTTTGGGTATGGACTGGCTTAGGAAGTACGCGGCAAAGGTTGATTGTGAGAGGCTGGAGGTGACAGTCGGGAATGTGGAAGGGCGAAAGGTTGTGATACGATGTAAGCATGAAGAAGGCGTCTTCATGAGCTTCATGTATTCGCTGGTTGTTCCACGGGATGGACTGTCATCAATGCCGGTTGTTAATGGATTTGAGGACGTCTTTGACGAGGTCAAAGGATTACCGCCGCATAGGGAGTTCGAGTTTCGTATCGATCTAGTTGAGGGAGCCAGACCTGTTGTGATGCCTCTTAGGCGAATGGCGCCTAGGGAGAAACAAGAGTTGAAGGTGCAAGTTGATGACCTTTTACAGAAAGGATTCATTCGGCGTAGCGTGTCCGAATGGGGTGCACCAGTTGTGTTCGCAACCAAAGCGGATGGATCGTTGAGGTTGTGTGTGGATTATCGTGAGTTGAATAAAGTGACTAAGAAGAACAAGTATCAATTGCCGAGAATAGATGACTTGTTTGATTAGCTTCACGAAGCTAAGGTGTTTTCTCAGATGGATTTGGCAATGGGATTTCACCAGTTGAGAATGGCTAAGGATAGTGTGCCGAAGACTGCTTTTAGGACACCATCTGGTTTCTTTGAGTGGTTGGTAATGCCGTTTGGATTGACTAACGCACCAGCATATTTTGTGGATCTTATGAATAGAGTGTTCAGGGATCAGTTGAATAAGTTCGTACTTGTGTTCGTGGATGATATTCTGATTTATTCCAGAATTGAGGAAGAGCAAAAGACGCACTTGCGTATTGTTTTGGAAATCTTGCGGAAACATCAGCTGAAGGCTAAGTTTTCGAAGTGTCACTTCTGGAAGAGTGAAGTGAGGTTCTTAGGCCATATTATCTCTGGAAATGGAATAGCGGTTGATCCCGCGAAGGTGGCAGCAATCCAGGATTGGGTTAGGCCTAAGAATGCATCTGATGTGAGAAGTTTTCTTGGATTAGCAGGATATTATCGTTGTTTTATCAAAGATTTTTCCAAGATAGCTGCACCGTTAACAGGATTGACGATAAAGAACCAAGTGTTCAGATGGGATGATAAGTGTGAGCAAGCTTTCGGAATCCTGAAAGAGCGACTGACATGTGCTCCTGTTTTGACTATTCCAAGTGGGAATGATGAGATGGTGGTTTACACCGATGCATGTGGTACTGGACTTGGAGCAGTGCTGATGCAGAAGGATAAAGTTGTTGCGTATGCAAGTCGACAACTGAAGCCGCATGAAAGGAATTACCCGACTCATGATTTGGAGTTAGCGGCGATTGTTTTTGCTCTGAAGATGTGGAGACATTACCTATTGGGAGTTCAATTCGAGTTGTTTACGGATCATAAGTCGTTGAAGTATCTGTTCTCCAAAAAGGACTTGAATCTTCGACAGCAACGGTGGCTAGAGTTCTTAGCATCATATGATTTTGGTATAGCCTATACTCCGGGAAAAGGTAACGTTGTAGCAGATGTGTTAAGTCGAAGACATGCAGGATTGGGAGCCATGTTTTCAGAATGGAAGAGACTCGAGTATTTAGCTGGATTTGACTTCAGGCCCAGATGTGAATTGGAACCTGAGATGTTGGCAAACTTATCGATAAGACCTACTCTTGTGGAAAGAATTGGCGAGAGCCAAAAGCGAGATGATAAGCTTGTCAAGATTATCCGTGATTTGGAATCTGGATTGGACCCAGAAATGGATAAAGGATTTGAAGTCGATCGGGAGGGTTGGCTTCGAAAGCAAGGATATCTAGTTGTTCCCGATATAGATGGATTGAGAGATGAAGTTCTAAGGGAAAGTCATCACTCGAAGTTGACAATACATCCAGGTGGAAATAAGATGTATCGGGATATAAAGAGAACCTACTACTGGGAAGGTATGAAGAAGGATGTTGGAAATTTTATTTCCAAATGTATGAACTGCCAATTGGTAAAAGCCGAGCAGAAGAAGCCCAGTGGATTGCTTCAGCCATTAGAGATTCCTACATGGAAGTGGGAGCAGATATCGATGGATTTTATCGATGGTCTACCTAGAACCAGGGCAGGAAATGAAGGGATTTTGGTCATTATAGATCGTTTGACTAAGAGTGCAAGATTCATTCCTGTCCGATCAACTAGGACTGCATCGAAGTTGGCTGAGCTTTATGTTAAGTGGATAGTTCGATTCCATGGTATTCCGAAGAGTATAGTGAGCGATCGAGACCCATTGTTCACTAGTGGATTTTGGAAGAGCTTCCAGGAAGTTTTGGGAACCAAGTTGTGTTTGAGTACAGCTCATCACCCCCAAACAGATGGTCAGACCGAGAGAGTCAATCGAGTTTTGGAAGATCTTCTCAGAGCCTGTGTTTTGGACTTCGGAGGATCATGGGAAGATCATCTTCATTTGGTGGAATTTGCATATAATAACAGTTACCAGTCAAGTATTGGTGTGGCACCGTATGAAGCATTATATGGAAGACCGTGTAACTCTCCGACATGTTGGTTGGAAACTGGAGAAAAGTTGATACTTGGGCCAGAGATGATTCAACAGACTACGGATTGTATAGAGATCATTCGACGACGAATGAAGGCAGCCCAAGATCGTCAGAAAAGTTATGCCAATAAGCATCGTAAGGATTTGGAATTCGACGTAGGTGATATGGTTTTTGTGAAGATTTCTCCACTGAAGAATGTTATTCAATTCGGGAAGAAAGGAAAATTGACTCCGAGATTTGTTGGACCATTTCCGATCATCGAGCGAATTGGAAAGCTCGCTTATAGATTGGAGTTACCGGAAAAGATGTCGGGTGCGCACAATGTTTTTCATGTATCGTATCTACGGAAGTATGTGCACGACTCGAATACAGTGATTTCTGCTGATAGCTATGAAGATTTAGAAGTTGATCCAGTTGTTAGAAGACCTCGTAAGCCGCTTCGTGTTGTGGAAACTGACACGAAACAGCTTAGGAGGAAGTCGGTTAGGTTGCTCAAGATACAATGGAGTGATGATGTTAACGACTGTACATGGGAGGAGGAAGAGAGGATGAAAGCAGCTCATCCTGAACTCTTCGAGGTATGAGCCTAAGGTGTCGTGACATCTCATGAATTTGTAACTTGTTCTACTCTTAGAATTCTGCATGCTAGGCTAGTAATTGGATGCATGGTTTGTTGATTGCTATGGATGGTAGGCATGCGGAATAGTTTTGATTGCTCTTGTTTGATTGGAATTTCGAGGGCGTAATTCCTAAAGGGGAGAGAATGTAACGACCCGTATTTTTACGGATCGAAAGATCGTGGAACTGTTGGCATTGGGTTGTTAGTATTGTTAAGTCGTTCAGAGTTTAAGACATTTGGAGCTTGAGTCGTGTAGGAGATAAGTCGTGTTGAGGTTGAGTCATATGGAAGCTTATTTCTTGGCCGACTTAAGGAGCATAGATGACTTAAGGTGTTGCCGAGTTAAGGGTTTGGCCGAGTTAAGGTGTGGCTGACATAAGGTAGGTAGCGACTTATAGGAGTTATCGGCTTAAGGGATTGACCGACTTAGTGGAGCTAACGACTTAGGGGTTAGCGAGTTATTGGATTGGACCGGCCTAAGGGACTAACGGCTTGAGGAGGGAGTTACGATCTAGTGGTTAGCGACTTAAGGAGTTAAGGCTTAGGTCGTGTGTGGATGTTAGGTCGTGTATAAGGTTAGGTCGTTGGGCCGTGTTAAGGCATGAGCCGTTGAGTCGCGTAGGAACTGGAGTCGTTAGGTCGGCGTGTGTATTGAGTCGTAGGCTTTGGGCTGTTAAGTCGTGGACGACTTATAGGTATGATGAGTCGTGACCGACTTAAGGGGGTGCGGGTTAAGGAATCAGCCTATAAATAGAGGGGTTTGGTTCGCTTTTTGGCACCGGATTTTGAAGCGACGAAGTGCTGCCATTTTGAGATCTCGACTACAACACTTCTTCACTTCTTTTCTCCTCTCTAATCTAGTGATTCCTTCCATCCAAGATCGAAGACAAAGATCGAAGATCCAAGAGCCAAAGTTGAAGATCTTCATCCAACAAAGAGAGATTCATCATTTGAAGTGGAATCTTGTCGGATCAAGCTAGTTACTTCGTTGTCCAGATCTGAAGTTAGTAGCTTTTGTGGTGTTTAGGTGATTTGGTGAGTGGTAGTTATCTCTCACACGGACCCAAGGGAGTATATTGGATCGGTGGTTTGTTTATGTGTTAAAGATAGTGATTTCGTGCATTTTCTTAAGTCTGCCTGTAGATCTATGGATAATGATGATTCAACATCTATTTTACTATATGTTTACTTATGCAAATTGGTTCATCAAGTTGTAGAGATATTGTTCATGATTCATGCTTGTTAGATTGCATGTTAGATTTGGGCTCTTTATTTACGAAATTGCCATTTATTGTTATAACTGCTTATTTAGATCTTGTTTGAATAATTGATTACTTGGATTAATGATTGATTTGATTGAATAGTTGATTGATAACTTGATTTGGACAAGTTGGTCGAAGATGATTCAAAAGCTAAGTGGAAAGGCTCTTGAATAAGGAAAGCTGCTTGTGGCATATGAAGTGGATGTTGAAGCTCATATGGATAGATTTGATGATGATGTTGAGATGGGACTTTGTCATGAAGCGATGAGGCAAACCATGATGTTGAGATGGGTCTTTGCCATGATGCGATGAGGCAAAGCATGATGTTGAGATGGGACTTTGCTATGATGCAATGAAGCAAAGCATGATGTGAGAAAGCCTTGGTTTAATCCAGACGGGATCATCCCAAGCATGTTGATAACTCGGTGATATGGTTCGAGTTTGTTGATAATGGATGGCTCGAGAGGCGCTTGAGCTAGTATGAGAATAGTCATCGAGGAGGATGACTAGGAGGCTGAGATTTCATCGTTATTGAAGGTTCTAGCATGCTCAAAGCAAGAGTACGTTGGGACGGGCTGCGACGATGTTCCAGGCACGGGCTGCGACGACGTGTTAGTACTCTTGGCAGATTCGATAGTCCTAGGCACGGGCTGCGACGACGTGCGGAGTTATGTCTAGAACCGAGGTTACCATTAGCCCTTGGCGGATGGATGAGATAAAGTGACGGTCATTCAATTAACGGTGAAATTGAGGCAATGATAACAGTGATAGCCAGAGTCATGGATGTTTGGTTGCATCATCATTCGGACTCAAGAGCGGTGTTTTCTGGGTGCTTATCTGATCTAGGTTTAGGCCTTGGGGGTTTGTTTTTGGACAACATCGACCTTGACTTGAGTGATAATTGCTTTACTTTAATTGTCTGCTTTGCTATGTTTGCTTCTGCTTAGTGTATCTGGGGGCTATCACTGTAAAAAGAGGTGGAGTGGGTTGGTTGGATTCCTATTCCTTTTTATCCTTTATGCTCTTTTGGTACGTTTGATAGTTAATTTACTGCATACTAAGACTGTTGTCTGACTCAAGGTTTTATGTTCAACTCTTATTACCTTGGGCTGTTCATCCATGTTGGGATGGGCAGACTAGGTAGCAGGTGACAGGTGCTGTTCTTAGTAACCAGCGCTGTTGATGACGAGGACAAGCTGGAGGCTTTTGCATATTGTTTTCTTACTATATGTACTGGATGCTCCGCTGTTTGTTCGATACTCTGAGCGTTATGTAGTGAGGCTTGATGTATTGACTATTCAGATGATTGTATAAAACTATTATGAGGTTGTATGATGAGACTTCTGTTCTATAGAGCTTCACTATGTATACTTTCTATTGTATTTTATCCTTGCGCTGTGTGTAATACGATAGACTATTCTGTTTTATCTTACCCTGACCATCGTCCATGGCTGCCTGGCACACTTTTCGGCGCTCCATTCCCTTGTTTTCATGCGGAAGTCATGGGCGGTCGTCACATGGATGGTCTTGACATACTTGATGAGGGCAATCGACAAATCAAGAGAATTTTGGAAGTGGCTAAAGATGAAAGAACCAAATTCGTTTGAGAAATTTTATAAGAAAATTGAAGAATTCATGCGCTTGGAAAACCTTCGAGCACCAGTTAAAGTGGCATTGACAGTGGTTAAGAATAATAATACTGCTCCTACTAAAAAGTAATCCGAAAGTCAGAAAAGGAAGAATAATGGTGGGAAGGAATAGGAAGATATGAAGAAACCTCGCTTCTTAAAACCTTCAGATTTCACTCCTTTGACTGACACTCTGGAGAATATCTTTTGTGCTACCAAAGATGCAGTGGAATTTCATAAACCGCCAAAGATGAGAGTTAACAAAAAAGCTGCTCAAAGTGGGAGATTCTGTCGGTTTCATAATCAACCCGGTCATGATACCAATGAATGTCACCATCTAAAAAGTTTAATTAAAGAACTATTGAGACAGAACAAGTTGCAGCAATATGTTAAGAGAAGTAGAAATGACCCAACTTCATCCACTAAGGGCCAGCAACTTCCTGCTCATCCATCTGGCTCGGGTGAGAGGAATACCGTGCATGAATCGGAAAGGCCTGTTATCAATGTGATTACAGGAGGTCCTCACCCAGCCGGCAGATGCTGGGGCGAGATGGAAAGATATGCCCGTGCCTTGAAGTATGCACCAACAGAAGAGAGTGTTTTTGTGCTAGAAGAGCTGCACCTTTGAAGCAGCAGAAAACCTTCAATGATGATATTGTGCTCAAAGTCGGGGACTCTATGGGTATTGAAGCTCCAACCATAGATCCCTTGGTCATCTCTGCAGGCACTGGGCCGGCTATTGTGGGAAGAGTGCTTGTAGATTGCGGTGCTTCTTGCAATATTGTCTTCAAAAAGACGTTCGACCAAATGAAAATTCAAATGGCTGATGTTCAAGACTCATCTCGGAAAATTGTTGGGTTCACTAGGGAACCGAAGCAGCCAATTAGAACTATTGACTTTTTCATCGAGCTTGGAGAGGGGCAAAAAAAGGTGGTTCGAAAACAGGCTTTTGTAATTGTTGATGAATTTTCTACCTACAACGCCTTTCTAGGCCGACCAACTCTTGCGGCTTTTAAAGCAATTCTTGCCCCATGGTGCCTCACTATGAAATTCCCCACGGATAACGGAGTTGGAGTTATTAAAAGGAATCAGAACGCTGGGCGATAATGTTATCTGATAGAGTTGCGCGAAGCGAGAAAGAGAGAAATGGGAAAAGACGCGGCAGCCCCAGTCAGCATCAAAGAACCAACCTTGTAGCAATTACAGGATGGACCCTGCACTGGAGATCATAGCGGGGCACGAAGAGAAATGGATCCCAGAACAGCTAGTGCAGGGGAGAATAGAGTGGTGCCAGTTGAAGTAACTGTACCGGTACTTGTTGACCCGAAAGATCCGAACAAAGTGGTGAGTGTGGGTTCACAGCTTAGTATGACAGTTCAAAATTCCTTGGTAACATTCTTGAAAGCTAATCTGGACGTATTTGCTTGGACTCATGCTGATATGTGTGGAATATCCCCGGAAATTGCAGTACATACATTGAACATTGATCCGAAGTTTACACCGGTAAAACAGAAAAGAAGAACCCAAGGTCCCGAAAGGTCAGCAGCTTTGAAAGAAGAGGTAGACCGGCTTATGGAGAATGGTTTCATCAGGGAGTCTACTTATCCGAATTGGGTTTCAAATCCAGTACTGGTTAAGAAAGCTAATGGGAAATGGAGAGTTTGCATTAACTTCTCATATTTAAACAAAGCTTGCCCCAAAGACTGCTTCCCATTACCCAGAATACATCAGTTGGTGGATGGAACAGCGGGGCACGAATTGTTATCTTTGATGGATGCTTACTCTGGATACAACCAGATTATGATGCATGAGCCGGATCAGGAGGACACAAGCTTCATCACCGATGTTGGTCTCTACCGCTATAGAGTCATGCCCTTCGGACTTGAGAATGCGGGGGCAACTTACCAAAGACTCGTCAATGCTATGTTCAAACCACAGATTGGCAAAACTATGGAAGCTTATGTTGACGATATGTTGGTGAAGTCAAAGAAAGCGGTAGACCAAATGGACCACTTGGCGGAAATGTTTGCAATCCTCTGGAAGTACCGAATGAAACTTAATCCCTTGAAATGTTCGTTTGGGGTGGAGTCCGGAAAATTTCTGGGTTTCATTGTGAGTGCTACGGGCATTGAAGCTAATCCTACTCAGATTGCTACCTTAAAAGAAGTAAAATCTCCTAGAACGAAGAAGGAATTGCAAAGTCTTAATGGAAAAGTCGCTGCCTTGAGTCGATTCATTTCCAAAGCTACTGATAAATGCATTCCATTCATTGACGCACTGAAGAAAGGAAGGAAGAATTTTGACTGGACTCCTGAATGCCAGAAAGCTTTCGATGAATTGATTCGTCATATGGAAACGCCTCCAATACTTTTTAAGCCCGACGATGGCGAGGATCTTTTCATATATTTGGCAATCTCAACTCATGCTCTTAGTGCAGTGTTGGTACGGGAAGACGCAAAAATTCAGCGCCCGGTCTATTATATCAGCAAGAGGTTCACCGGGGCAGAGATGAATTTTTCAAAATTGGAAAAGCTCGCCTATTGTCTACTGATTGCGTCATGAAATTTGAGGTTGTATTTCCAAGCTCATCCAATCAAAGTCCTCTCTGATCAACCTCTAAAGCAAGTCCTGTTTCGTCCTGAGACTTCGGGTCGTCTTCTGAAGTGGAATATTGAACTCGGCCGGTAAGACATCACTTATCATCCTCGGAGAGCAATCAATGGATAAGCTTTGGTAGATTTCATCGCAGAATGTACAGATAAAGGTGATAGTGAGGAAGAAGTGACTGATAATCCCCCAATTCGATGGAAATTATATGTTGATGGTGCAAGAAACGATTACTTTTCCAGAGCCGGGGTTGTGCTTGAAACCCCTGAAGCGTGGTCATTGTGCTATGCATTGAGATTGGAGTTCCCTTCGACCAACAATGAAGCAGAATATGAAGCTCTTATTGCCGGCTTGAGAATTACTAAAGAGTTGAATGTCAAAGTGTTGCAGATCTTCAGTGATTCATAGCATATTGTATGTAAAATTAAGAAAGAGTTTCAAACTAAAGGAGGAAATCTGCCTTCTTATTTGTCAAGAGCCTGGGAACTTCTCGATGATCTTGACAATTATACGATAAATCATATACCCCGGGAAGAGAAAATGAAGGCAGATTCTCCCGCAAAGTACGCCAGCACTGGTGAAGCTCAATTATTGGGATTGGTTCCTGTGGAAATCTTGTCATCTCCAAGCACTGATGAGATGGATATTGACTGGATCATGACTATATCTCAAGAACAAGAATCATGGATGACTCCAATAATGGAATATCTGCTCAACAGTTCTCTACCAGAAAGTTCAAAAGAACGACAAAAGTTGCTAAGAAAAGCCACCAGATACATAATTCAAGATGGCCGATTGTACAGGCGGGGATTCTCAATGCCATTACTCTGATGTGTGATCAAGGAAGAAGCTAAGACAATTTTAGTTGAAGTACATGAAGGAGAGTATGGAGACCATTCAGGTGGTCAAACTATAACAAAGAAAATTTTCCTTTATGGGTATTTTTGGCCAGATATTAATCGTGATGCTGCAAGCTACGCTCGAAAATGTGACCGATGCCAGAGATTTACAAAAATCCCAAGAGCACCTTCCACTGAGATAACACAAATGGTCATTCCGTGGCCATTTGCTATTTGGGGAATTGATCTCATCAGGCCTTTGCCAACTGCCAAATCCGGAATCAGATATGCTATTGTTGTTGTTGATTATTTTACTAAATGGGCTGAATCCGAACCATTAGCTACTATTACCTCTAAAAAGATGATACACTTTGTAACTAAGAATATCATTTGCAGGTATGGTGTGCCTCAAAAGATAATCACAGATAATGAAACCCAATTCGAAAGTGAAGAGTTTCAAGATTTTTGCAAGCGATTAAACATCCAGAAAAGCTTCTCTGCAGTGGCTCATCCGAAGGAAAACGGGCAAGTGGAAGCAGTAAACAAAATTATCAAATCAACCATCAAAAAACAGTTGGAAAAAGCGAAAGGTGGTTGGGTCGATAAGAATCCGCTAGCACTATGGGCATATAGAACTACCCACAAAACTACGACCGGGCACACTCCATTTTCATTAGCATATGGATCAGAAGCAATGATTCTGGTGGAAATAGAAGTCCCTTCACATAGAAGAATTCATTTCAACCAAGCTGAAAACGAAGAGTTGCAACTTGAAGCACTTGACTTCCTTGATGAAAAAAGGGAAGAGGCTCAACTCAGAATCGTAGCCCATCAGCAAAGAATTGCCAGGCATTTAAATTGCAAAGTTCGTCAACGCAGATTTGAGATTGGAGATCTAGTCTTGAAAAGGATCATGATAGCAACAGGAGTGTTTGCGCCAAACTGGAAAGGGCCATATGTCATAGGCAAAAAACTTCTTGATGGCACTTTCAAACTGACAACTGTCTAAGGAGATCAAATTCCAAGAGCTTGGAAAAGCAATCACTTGCGTCCATATTTTACTTAAATGCTTTGCTTAAATTTGTAAAAAGAATTATGAATGTATGATTCTTGTATTGAAAGCTATTGTAAAGCCAGTGCAAGTGAATAATAAGAACTATAAAGTGGATGTAGGCCCAGTTCTTGGCCGAAGCACTATAAATCTTGTGTTCTCTACTATTATAAACTGCTTATTTTATTTCGATATATAAAGTACTTCAATTGTATTACTAAAATGTCGATTTAATATTGCAGACCGTTAAAACAAAGCTTACGCACTATAAGATCGAGTGATCCCTGACATCACTCAACAAATGAAGGTTTAGCCACAAAAATTCCAGACTCAAATCCTATATAAGAAGTGCTTCAAGCAAACAGTTAGTGGTTCCTCCAGAGGTAGACACTTCCTAACTAATTGTGATTGTTTGTGCAAAAAAACATTCGATTAATTAGCCTATGCCTGCCCCTGCGAACTCATTTAACAATGACATACACTTCTTTGGGTAGAATAAGCTACTTGCAAAAGAAAGGAATGTGTGCTTGGAAATGATTACAGGGAACTGCTGATATGAGCAAATGGCGAAAAGATGTGGGCAAGCAGGCAGCAAACAGCAAAAGACCTCCCCGGAGGCACAAGCCCTTTTCGGAGGCATAACTCTTCGGAGGATAAAGACCTCTAATGGGACTTTCCAGAAAAAGAAAGTTCTCTTTCTCAACGAAAAGTTGTGGACTGATCGGTGGCACAGGACACTCGTTAACTAGCTGAGAACGTTTGTGCAAACAAACAATCCAAGTAACTTGTGTCCGCCCGGTGAATCCATCCAACCGAGAGAAGGAAACTTCCAGGAAAAAGCCCTACTCGGAGGCACACATTCCTCCGAGATCTAAAATAAAACTTCACAAGTGCTAGAATGTGAAAAGCCTTCTTCGGAGGCCCATTTCACCATAGTTGAAATGCTAAAAGACCTCTTCGGAGGCACGTTTTCCACCGAGATCTGAAACAAAACTTCACAAGTGCTGGAATGTGAAAAGCCCTCTTCAGAGGCCCATTTCACCATAGTTGAAATGCTAAAAGACCTCTACGGACGCACACATTTCACCACGATCTGAAATAAAACTTCACACGAGTCGAAATGTGAAAAGCCCTCTTCGGAAGCCCGCTTCCCAGCGGACAGGGAAAGGTAAAAGCCTCTCCCCAGAGGTAGAAATAAAAAAAAGCCCTCTCCCCAGAGACACACACACAAAGATGCCCTCTTCCCAGATGCACAATCGAACAAAAGTCCTCTTCGGAGGCACAAACAGGTCAAAGCCCTTTTTCGGAAGCCCGCTTTACCACGAAGGAAAATTCACTTGCCAAAATAAAAGTGACTTTATCCAAAGTGAAGTGTAAAAACTTCGCAGCAAAAAAAAAGAAGAGAAGACTTCCCCAATACAAGTTGCATTCTACTAAATCGAAAAAATATTTCCTTAAAACGGAAATATTATCCTATAGAGTACAGATGCAAATCTCCTTCAAATGGAAAAGTTGTTCTCTAAAGAAAGATTACAAGTCTTCTCGAAACAGAAGAGTTGTTCTCCAAAATTTTGCCAATGTGAAAAAGATTGCAATAAACCATGGTATGGGGGCAATATAACATGATTGCAAAAATAAAAACAATGCTCAAGCAACATACCATAGGTTTACTGTAACACCACACAGCGAAACTAAAGAAACTTGTATGAAAAAGAAGAATAAATGCATTCTCAAATACAGACAGAGGTTTGGACAAGTAAAAGAATCATTTTATTCCATGCTATAGAATTTTTTATACATGTGCAGGTTTCAAAGCAAAAGAAGGTGGGGACCAGTACCCGCACAATCTCCGGTCAACACAAGTCTTTATACAAGCAAAAAAGCAAGATAAAAGCATAGGAATAAAGCCCTCATTTCTTCTTCTTTCCACCTTTCGAGCCTACGCCTGGCCGGATGATCAACTTTTGGGGCCGGCTTGTAAGAGTAGGGGGAGAAAGAGGAAGGGGTGCAATTGGACGTTCTCCTGTTTTTTCTTCGCCAGCAGAAGCTTCTCCCTTTTTCTTTGAGACTCCACGCTTCCTCCTCTTCTTAGAAGAAGATTCACTGCCCGGAGAGAAAAGAGTGGATAATTTTATGTCATCAGAAGCAGTCTGTTCAGGAATTCTCTCGCCTTCTTTAGGTTCTTCGGCTTTCTGTTCTTGAGAAGCGACCGGGTCATCCAAGCCTTGAAGAGCTTCTATCTGCTCCTCTTGTAACCCCGGTTGAGAAAAGGAAGGGGGAGTAATCTGAAGAGGCGGAGAGGAAACAACTGGAAGAGGGGAAGGCTGAGCAACGCTTGGCACTTTCACTACATGAGAAGAGAAGTTAAAGTTGGTATCTCTCATGAAAAGAGGAGAAAGTGGTGCGTCAAGATTTAAGTAATAATCAAAAAGTTCATCAAGCTCATGCGAAGAAAGCAAGCAGTCCATTTGAGCAAGATCAACATTGAGGTTACCTGGAGAAGTAGACTTTACTATGTCAACTTCGAATTCCTGCGCTTCAGCGCTTTCCTGAGTCTCATCTCCAGTGTGGGCGATGGCACTTTCAATAACAGCTTTAGCAGGAGGAGGAGAATGGGAACTGGAGCCAGCAATATCGATGTCGGCTGAAATTGAAGGTAGAACTGGGTGGGTTGAGATTGTCTTTCCTAAATGTTCTCCTTCTGTCATTTCGGCTCTCTCTTTGGCGAGTTGCTCCTTTCCCCTGGCAAGAGCGGCACATGCATCATCATCTAGATAGTGCGCCATTAGATCTACTTCGGCATATCCGGCTCCTCCAAGCATATCAAGTATGGCCTCCCACACTTTGGCCAACGTAATTTCATACTCAGGTCCCAAAAACTTAAATCTACCGCGCCCCAGAACACTATGGGTATAAAACTCGAATAAAATGGAGCTGACATCGGCTTTAGTTGCCATATGAGATTCTTCGGTTGCAGTTTCCCCGGCAACTGCTTCATCGCGCTCTCTTTCAGCTTTAGAAAGTCGAGTTTTTAGCTGTTCAATTTCCATGTTCTGGGAGTTGGTCTTTTCTTGTAGATGAGCAACATCGGCTCCGTAGCTGTCCACAACTTGTTGTCGTGCTTCAAATTTAGCTTCGGCATCTCTCTGTGCAGTGTGAGCATCTCTCACTTGTTTTAGAAGCACTTCTTCTCTCTGAGAATAGGAAGTGGAAGAAGTGACGAGCTCTTCCTTAAGTTTTTCAACTTTCGCTTCAAGATTTTCATTATCAGCGGCAATACTCTTCATTTCGGCATCATGCTGATTGAGTGTTTTCTGCCACTCAGATTTGGCATTTTTCATAGTCAGCATGGTTTCAAGGTTTGCACGATTCACTCTTTGAAGCTCGTCAACGAGTTTCTGCCAGCCTGACATTCTCTCGATGTAGAGTTTGACGGCATCAAGATTTCGCAACATGGCTTGCTTATCAATCGGGACCAAGTCAAGATCGAAGCTCACTCCTTTTAAGCACCAGTGTGGAAATCGGCTCTGAAGAGTAGCCGGACCCTGTCCAACTTGATAGGGGGGCCTACTTATGATTGTTTGAATATCGGTTCTTGGAAGGGGAGGAGAGCCGGAAGGAATTTCTAAAGAGATGGGAGCAGCGGGCTTTCCAGAGAGTTCAGATGTCAGGTTTTCACCAAATTTGGCCCGTTTACTCGAGTCCTCAGTGACATGGCTTTTTCCCTTGTCATCACGGGATTTTCGCTTGTGGGAATCATCCCCTCTCTGGGAAGAATCATGTCGTTCGTCCCGTCTCCCGTAGCGCTCTTCATAAGCGCTCCTCTCACGAGCCTTCCTCGCAGCTCTTTCTTCGTCAGTTTCCCAAGAGGCGGGAAGATACCTCTTGGGGTCGTAAGAACCGCGCCTCCCGTAACGCTAGAAATTGTCGTAAAAGGAGCCACTTCTTCCCTTTGGAGTATTTGAAAATAAAAAATAATATAAACTCAGAAATCTTGAAAGCAAGAAAATTGAACGCATATAAGTGCTGAAAAGTCCTAAGTGTGTGTAACGTGCAAACTACGTGCATCGAATCACGAACCACTCCTGGGTTGGGAGGTGATGATGGATTTGACAGCCAGTGTCAACTCTTGGGCAGATGAAGTTTGTTGCAGAATGAATGTCGCTTCAACTGCCGGAGAAGTAACTTTAGCAGTGATAGGATCATCTTTAAAAAGCTCCTGTGAAGTAATCATCAGGTCGCTCAACCCCTCAAAAGTATCATCACCGTTGTGTCTGGCGGGACTCGCTCTCCCAGTTCCTTCGTCACCAAATTTCCCGGATTGTTGGGGAGGTTCCTCTTCTTCGATGACCGGGGCAAGTGCAAGTTTGCCGGATGGCCCCGCAACATCAATTGAAGTAGAACACTTTACCAATGAAGCCTCAACAATATGTTCTTTCGGCGTAAGTTTTTTGACGGAAATTGGGGCATCCAATGTCTTTACTGGAGAGTCGGGGACTTCATGAGTTTGGGTAGAATGAGAAGGGTGCAAAAGCCCGTGTTGGTGTAGAAGTTCATCTTTCAGCAAAAACATAATACTTCTTTCTTCGACCGGCACAACACTTAATCTATCAAAAGTCGTCTTGTGACTGGGATTTCTAGAGGGAGGAGGAAGTGCTGCAAAAGAAAAGAATGAAGTAAGCAATTAGCAATTCGGATCTCGAAAAGTTTAAATGGAAAGAACGGGGATTAGAAATCTTACTTCCTATTCTACAGATGCCATAAAACCCTAGGGGGCAACGAACGAAGAAGAATTGTTTCAAAAAACCATGAGCACTTTCGGAAAGATCGGTGATAAGTTTACGATTTCTGGCACTTCTCTCGAGTATAATGGAGGGGTGGTCTTTATTCTTTGCGAATGTGCATAAGTAGCAGATTTCTTCAAAGCTCGAAAAACGGTTAAGTGTCCTCCTGAATAAAACACACAATCCCATCAGGATGGCGTAGCCATTGGGATGTAGATGAAAGGGAGAGATGGTTAGTCGGAAAAGGAGTTGATGAAGAAATTCATTGAAAGGAGGAATGGCACTACAAAGGCACATCTGACGGTTGATAGCGACAAAACCAAGAGGTGGCCTGTCAGCAGTATCATTTGGCCCGGGAAGTATAACATCCGCTTCGGCAATCCCAAATTGAATACGTAATTGGTTGAATGACCGCTGACTCAGGGTTGTTGGAGTTCTTTCTGGAGGATTATCCAATGGGTCGGCTATCGGGAAGACTCCTTCAGATTGCTCAATTATCCCTTCTTGAGAAGACATTCTACACAAGGAAGTAGATACTCAAATATGAAGGTGCACGTTTCCTAAATGTGTGAAGTGTTGTGCAGAACTAATAAAATGACAAGCAAATATAACTGAAATTAAACTAACAGGCATTTGTCAGTTACAAAGTTTCTGGTTTTGTTGTTTTAATTCCAAATGAAAGTGCAGTATCGATGCAAAAAAAATAGTTTTAATTGATTAATATTGCTTTGCTTTAATACTTCGCTTGAATTAGTTGATTCATAGCACTTCATATAATTTCTTTAAGTTGATTATCTTTTATCGACTAATCTGTCATTCGATGTGCGCAATCAATGGCAGTATATTCGCCCTAGTTTTCTGCAAATGTTGTATTCAGCTGGTTGTTAGCTTACAAGTGAATATAATCTATAAAGAAGTGCAATAAAGTTCAAACAGTTTAAAGTCCAGACCGTTCAAAGTTCAAGCAGTTCATTCTAGCAGTTCAAGTTAGAAGTACAATCAAGTTCTATCAGAATTCTAAAGCTTTCAAGTTTTGTTCGAGTCCTTAAGTCACAATCCGAGTCAAGAAGTTCTCTAAGTCCTAGGTCGCTCATGACCTAACAGGTTGGGTTGAAATTGGTCTAGGTCGCAAGAAGCCACTCGGCAGTGAAAAATTGTTTAAGTCCTAAGTCGTCCGCACGACCTAGGCATTAAGCCGTTCACACGACCTAAAGACTAGGTCGCTCACGCGATCTAAAGTTTAAGTCGCTACTAGTTAAATCGCTCAGCCCCTTTTTTGGGTCATAAGGATCCTTAGGTCGCGCCGATTCTTTAAGCCGTTTGCCGAGTTAAGTCTCATGATTCACTTCTCGAACCGCTAAAGCCCTAAAGTCGTTCAGGGCCCCTAAGTCGAGCACGACCTAACTCCCCTTAACTCGCTAACTCTTCTTCTCTCAGCAAATCACCTAACCCGTTAACCCAATAACCTGTTAGCCCCTCTACAATCAAATCCACCGTATCTCCACACCACCAAATCATCCAAAACCAACGCAAATTGCCTCTGATCCATCACAAACCCAATGTACTGTTGTACTCTCGTGAATCACAGTGACAATGTGTCCAAAAATGATCAAAGGTTAATCATGACATGTTCCACGGCGAAATGCAGCATGCAAAATCGGGATAGGGCCGAAAATTGGGAGATTCACAATTCGATGGTGGTCATGTTGAATAATGGCCGAATTCACTTACGTAGTGAGATTGAGGAGATGATGATCAAATCAACAGGTAGATTCACTTAAAAAGTTCTCGAGGTCAAAGATAGTAATAGCAGCAGCAGAATACAATAAGGTGAAGGAAGAAGAAACGACCTAACGGCTTATATAGGGGAGAGAAAGGAACACGAATCGACACGAGCGACCTAACTCATTCATAAGTCGCCCGCGACTTAACAATCTAAGCTAGCACGGGTTAAAGGATATCGAAGCACACGACCTAACTCTTAGGCATATAGTTCGAGGGGCAAGTGTTAACCCTCTTCTTTCTACGACACAGCGACTTAAAGGATTAGATGGTCCAGCGACCTATGACTCAACGAGTTAACGGCTTATGTGAAGGAACAACCTAACTACTTAAGGGAGTAAGAGACCTAACACATGAAGCGGCTCAGCAAGTTAAACGACTTAGTTGCTAAATGGATTGAGCGACCTAGCGCACCAACGACCTATGGACCGAGGTGACCTAGCGACCTAAAGGTATATGCGACCTAGCGAGTTAATAAGGGGAGCGACCTAACAGGGATAAAATTTTCTAACGACCTAGAGACCTAGCGAGCTATACAAAGCCGAGGTAACTTGTCTTCCTTATGTCGTTCCTTCCCTAAGTCGCCCACGATCTATGCCTTGTTCGAATGATCAAAGGTGCTCCTGTTAGGTCGTAAACCGTGGCTACTATGTCGCCCACGACCTACGACCGATACCTAAGTCGCTCACGACCTAAACATATCAAAGGAACTTCCTATGCCGCTTCTTACCTAGGTCGGCCACGACCTATGACTTGCTAGTTTCTCCAGAACGATCAAGTGTACCGTGTATAAGCCGTAAAAGACCCCCACTAGGTCGCGGACGACCTACGACCTATCCAAGATCGCTTGCGACCTACGACCTAGCACCGAACTGTCCTATAAATACCCCGCCTACTCCAACTAAAAGGGGATCTTTTTTGGCTCATTTATGGAACGCCGATACTCTACTGAATTCTCACTCGACACTTCAAACACAATGGACATTTCAACAAACTTCAAGAGGAAATCTAACGCAATCAACATGGATTCAAAGACTTCTTGTGACAGCCCGCAAATCCGAACCCCTTGAATCAACACTATTCTGTACAAATTAACTCAGGTGGAATAGAATTACGAACCGTAGGGTTAAAGAAGAAGAGATAGAAGAAGAAGAAACTAAACAATATCAGAATCTCACAGTCGTAGCGAAATAAAATATAATAGTAAATATAGATCTTTACACAAAATGAAAACTGTATCACTTTTATACATCATATCATCAGAGTGTCTCATACATCAACAATCACAAATCAGACATACCATGCAATCATAGCAGCGGATATATATAGGTACATATAATACGTCTCGGACTCCAGCTCCTCTCCTGCTCCATAGCAACCTGTCCTGAACATATAATACTCGGTCTAACCCGAGCATTATAACGAAATAACACCCGAGTCAGTCTGGAATACCAATTGATAATAATGCATCCCAATTGATTATTAAAGTTTCAAAAATCCTTAGAAAACAAAAGCATCTCGTAAGACCACGCCACAAATAAACATGTCGGGTTTTTACCTTACGGTAGCTAAAACAATTTTTATAGAAATCCTCTGATATTATAATAGGGTCTATTTACAAATACTTATAAAATAGCCGAAATTGTTACATCTATTAAATTCCAGCTACTAGCCACAAAAGTGGGTAATACAAACAAAACTCGTACAAGGCTCGTAGGGAGAATGGATTTCCAACAATGACTAGGCACTGGGTACCACCTATCACAGTACGGGGCCTAGATCATCGTACCGAGGACTACTCCCTTCATCCCCTGCAACACAAGGCCAGAACCATTCATTACTGAACAGTCCCGAACAAGATAAACCCCGTGGTTGGCACGACCAACCACCTACTAAGCTGAAATATATAAGGGACATCTAGACAGGGGAAATATCTTGTCCTGCAACTACAACTCATACACCGGGGTGTTAGCGTTCAAATTTTAGCGTTAACATCTGTTTATTTATTGTGATGGATAAATTTGGAATTAAATTGTATTGAGATATTGTGGGATAAACTACAAACCCAGAATGTTAATTATAGAGAAATTTAGAGTTTTAATTATAATGAAATTAAATTGGGTTTAAAAAGAAATTAATAAATAAGGAATTTAAGGGAATACAAACATTGGAATCTGTTTGGATGGAAAACTGAAATAAAATTGTATTGGAATGTTGCTGAATAAATTATAAATCCAAAATCTAATTTAAATGGATAAATTGAATTTTAGAGAAATAAGTGATATTGGTAAATAATGAATTTAAAAGAATTAAAATTTGAAATCTATTTAGAATGGAATTGAAAATTTGTAAATCTGGAATGATTAATAAAGAGAAAGGTTATTAGTTGATAAATGGGAAAATAAAATTTATGTTATTAAAATATAAAACTAAATTAAAATAGTTTGACAGAAATCGTGAGAAGGATTTCTGTGATGTTTTTGTGGAAATGAGATTTCCTGGGAAAAACCAAGTGCGAGTTTAAACCGATTTTATAAAAAGAAAGTTTTAAAAATTTAAAACTTGTTTAAATGAGAGTGTTTTGGAAGTTATTATTTTATAGTGATAATTTATGAATTAGCAATAGGAAATTTTATAAATACCTTAATAATTATTTTTATAAATGGATTTGTTTAAAAGACTAGTTTTGGATTTAAGTCATTTGAAATTAGTATTTATCTTATTAAAAACACTACTTTTAAGTTTAGTTTATTAAAAACCTTATTTAAAATCAAAGTTTATATCTTAATAAATGGTTTTACTGTACATATTTTGGAATTAAATTTTGAGTAAGCAACTAGAAGTGAATTTACGTATTATAGAGTATATTCCAATATAAAATGTTTTTAACGGTTTTCAAACTAAGTTGTTTTGAACCTGGTTATTTCCAATGGGAATATATGGTAAAGGATTTACCTTGTAAAGGAAATAATTTCGGGGATTGATTTCAAATGAGCTTTGAAACTTTGAAAATATATCCTTCAAAGATATTGAGGCAAATAAATAATATGGAAATTATTTATTGTGTGATGGATGCTTATGGATGTTTATAAATATAAATTGATAGTCAAATCACCGATTATTAATATTGGACAATGCGTGATCGTTTCGAAGAGACCGGGATCGAGATTTATTTCTCGAAAACCACTTCGATCCGGTTTGTACGTTTCGTGCGAAAAACGTGTTTGGAGTCGAAGATGGAGCAGTGAAGTGCAAGGTCTAGTCGCTACTAATACTGAGGCTATTTCCAAAATGGATGTAGTAGGAGTAGTGCCTTCGGTTCCGTTCGACCCGGGACGGACTTGTATGGATGAATGCTTGCGAAACATCGTCGGGTGGGCGATGGGCATTCTAAGTGAAAACGTTCTAAAGGTAACGCTTAGCCTCAAGCCTCATCAACCTGGAATGACTGAAAATTAGGGGATATGCAGTAAGGTTAGGTGGGTCATGCCCAAGCAGGACAAGATATTTCCCCTGTCTAGATGTCCCTTATATATTTCGGCTTAGTGGGTGGTTGGTCGCGCCAACCACGGGGTTTATCTTGTTCGGGACTGCTCAGTAAGGAATGGTTCCGGCCATGTGTTGCAGGGGATGAAGGGAGTAGTCCTCGGTACGGTGATCTAGGCCCCGTACTGTGATAGTTGGTACCCCAGTGCCTAGTCATTGTTGGAAATCCATTCTCCCTACGAGCCTTGTACGAGTTTTGTTTGTATTACCCACTTTTGTGGCTAGTAGCCGGAATTTAATAGATGTAACAATTTCGGCTATTTTATAAGTACTTGTAAATAGACCCTATTATAACATCAGAGGTGTTAACGCTAAAATTTGAACGCTAACACCCCGGTGTATGAGTTGTAGTTGTGAAAGCACCACCAGATTACTCGGGAACGGATTACAAGCAGATAATAGCAGAAAAGCGGTAAACAACAACAATTTTATAGTGGTTCGGCTTAAGGGTATAGCCTACGTCCACTTTAAGTACTTTTATTAATAATCTCGTTACAAGCTGATACAATTCTTCCCAAGTACAATACACTTTGAATTACAAGAGACTTAGAACAAGTAGCCTAAACTACGATGAAGATGAGAGTTTTCGAATCCATGTTGGATGTATGTGATCTCTCCTTGAAGTTGTTTGTAGCGTTCTTAGTGTCTTGAGAGCTTCAAGTGTTAAATTGGTTCGGAATGCAGCAGAGTATCGGCGCTTGAAGAGAGTGAGCCAAAAGTCCTTTGAATGTTGGAGGTGGCCTTGTATTTATAGGAGTTTTCAGCCTTAAGTCGTGAGTCGTACCCGGCTCATGCCTGACTCGTGGCCGAGTCAAATTAGGTCGTGGCCGACTCATAGAATCATCCCTTCACTCCTCCAATGCTTACTCCTCTGCTGGATTTTATGACAAGTCTTGAGTCGTGTCCGAGTCAATCTCCCTTGGCATAGGCATTGTGGCAATGGGTTACGACTTAACGACTTTAAGTCGTGGGCGAGTCATGGTGAGTCGTCTCATGTTAACTTAAGGCCGAACTACTGGCTTGGTCCAAAGAGATAAGTCGTTCTCGAGTCAATCCGAACATAACTCCTTTTATGCTAGCAGAAGTCGTATACGACTCATCATGGCCGTAGCTACTCAACGAGTTATCTCATTTCAGTATGGTTTTGAACTTGTCCCTGAAGCCTTAGGTCGTATCACCCTTTAAGTCGTAAACTTTCATGAGTCGTTAATGTCTTACCTTGCTGGCCTTTAAGTCGCCTTGGACTTTAGGTCGTTAACTCGTTGAGTCGGGGACTAGATGAGTCGCTGAGGTTGTAGAGCCGGGGTCTTGCTGAGTCGGCCCTTTCTTACGAACCGCTAATCCCTTGAGTCGTATATCCAATGAGTCGGTGAGGACCTTAAGTGGATGAGTCGGGACCAGATGTGTCGGTCCTAGATGAGTCGGATCTAGATAGATGAGTCGTTCTTCCCTCTACATGGATGAGTCGGTATTAGTTGAGTAAATGAGTCGGTCCAAGTTTCAGCGGGGTTAACAACAGACATCAACATCAATTATAAAAATGAACACTATATAGTGAGGAATCCAGTTGGATCCCTCCAACCTGTTTTCCCTGCATCCACAAATATTAGCACAACTATATATATCAATCCAGACTGATAATAACAATAATATGCAACCAATCACACAGATATTTAAATATTTATCATTTAAATCAGCCAATATCCAGATGTGAGTGAGAATAACTCACCTTGAGTTTCGGCGAGCGTTCGAAATTTAAATTAAACCGGACGGTGTCCGATTTAACTCAAATTCCTACTTGCCCGGAATGGTTCTGGATCTGCACCATCGCGTAGTGCTCGACTCTGCGATTCCGGCGCAACCAAGTTCGTTGCAATCTGACAACGGATGCAATATACATGAATTTTATAAGTTCAATTTGAAATTTAAACAATTTCTTTTTTTTTTGTATAATACCAAAAATCGCGGCCGTTGCTTGGAAATGAAATCAGGGACGCACGCAATCATCTTCCTCACGCACGGACAAGCATCCTTCGAACCCATATTTGAAAAATTAGGGTTTCAAAACGCAGCTACCCTGACGCCATCGAGCTTGATCGGTGACCACCACTGCACTGCCCTTGTCTCCACGCCCCACCACCATGAATCGCAGCGAGCTCGGTCGTCACCAGGCACAGCAAAACGCGGACGAACGTACATGAAAAGCGGACCTAAATCTCCTTCCTCACGGCCCTAAACACGATCACCACCGATCAATACGTAGAGCTCGGGGCGCTTGACGACTTTGTAGTTGAAGATTATTGAAATTAATTTGTGGATTTATCGAAAATTAGAGACGGGTGAGGAAGATTCTCGGCCATGAAATACAAGTAACGGCGGCTACGAACTTGAACTAGGGTTTAGTGATAATAAGATAATATATATATGTTATTTAATAATATTTTAATAAACAATTATCTCAATTTATCCACATATGCAAATGATCCCCAATTCTCACGATCCGAAAGGCGATTCTAGGGTTTTTCCGCGTTCCGGACACAATGGAACAGGTTTCGTAAGCCAATTCGGTCGTATGTGCGGGTTACAAAATTAAACGATCAATTTAAAATTAAACGGATTAAAACGATTTCGATGCATTTCGAGCTGCCGGGGTTAAACGACAACTCCGATTGCTACAAAAATTGAAATCCGATAATAACTAACTATTACGGATCCAATGGAACTGGTTTCGTCGAATTCCGAAACTGTGCCCCGGAAGGCTATTTTAACTCGTCTATTAAATCAAGCGATTTTAGAAATTATCGAAATCACTCAAAATTTCCACTTTTAAAATTTTATTAACTTAACAATAATTCATATTGAATTTATAATCACATTAGAAATCATTCTGGCTCATTCTGGACTTAAATCGAATTAATTGCAATATTTAATAATATTAAATTCATTTTAAATTAATATAAAATTCCAAATATTAATTTATCAACTTTAAAATCCTTCTAAAATTCCAACCACACTATTTAATGACCAAGTAGTCTTAAAATAAATTTTAAACTCATTTCCATATCTATTTACACTCCGAACTACCCATTTAACCCAATCCTAATATTAAATTGTTATTATTCCAATTTCAATTTAATTGCCATACATGAAATTCAAACAAAGTTTATTAATTTAACCAAATTCTTTTATTTAAAATTTCAAATTAAAATCCATATTCAACATTTAAAATGAATTAAATGTTCAAATCTGGCGACCCAAAATTCCGGGTCGTTACACTTCTTCTACATCAGAGTTCTAGTTGTTTGTCTCATCAGTATTGTAATCGAAGATTGTTGTAAAGTTGTAATTGATTCAGCAATAAAGAAGATTAAAGTGGACGTAGGCTTATCCTGCAGCCGAACCACTATAAAACTATTGTCTTTTACTGCTTTCTCTGTAACTGTTCTACTTGTTTCTAATTCCCGTATTCACGGGTGGTGCTTTCACTTATTCTCTACATACACCGGGGTGTTAGCATTCAATTTTAAGCATTAACATATATAATATCATTAAGATTTATATTTTAAAATAAGATTAATATATAAAACTTCAACAAATTACATTGTTCAAATCTCATTTATAAACTACTATATACATATGGTGCAAAATCCACTTCACAATACAATTATAAATTTTAGACACTTTACCTATATATATAAACTAATACATAACTACCCATACATAAACAGTAAAGCCTATACACAGACTTATATAAAATTTTAGAAAACGGACGTACGAATTATTTATATAACTTATATTATTACTAATTTTATAGATATATATATAATACTGTAACCTGTGCAGAGCGAAAGTATAAGTCAGAATGTAAACTTTATACAATATATATAAATAGCAACTAATATAACTTAAATTATTATTTTATTTTTTTGTGAAAGCAACTCGTTTACAATAAAGCACATATACACCCTTAACTTTTATGCAAACATGCATGCCAACTGAAATGAAAATTTATATATTAGAAAACTAACTCCACACATAAGTATATGCAAAGTATGTATATATATATATAAGGCCATAAAGATATATCTATAATTATTATAACTTTATATAAATATATGTCATATACGAACTTAGAAAAATAAACAACTTCAAAAATCCTATACAATTTCCATAATAATAAGATGTAAGTTGACCTTCAATAAAAGTTATAAAACTGTTTATTATAAAACTATATATATATATATATATATATATATAATAACGTATTTACGAAACTTATAAAATAAGTCATACCATATATAAACATATATGGACTCAATGTTAAAACAAAAATGAATATAAATCTACTTGCCAAATATGCAGACTCCATTTGCAGATCCAACACAACTCACACATATTAAATATGCATACACTTCTAGAAACAAAACAAACTTTTCAAAAAGATGGAAACCACATTTTGTATATATGTATTCAAATCCAACAACTTTATATAAACCACTATATGTATGCATCTTATATTTTTATACCACTATCAATATATCATAACTATACTCCATATAAACAAATATGCGTACCAACTTTGAATGCTAGAATATGCATCAACAGCACGTACAGGGGACGTGTATTGATAAAATCATCCATATCATAGCTAAATATAAAATTATATAATATATATATATAACACTTGCAAATATAAACTTAACTTACATATGCCTGGTTATGCGAACAGTAGAGGAAATAGGGGAGGGTCGATGCGTCTTCGATTGATGTTGCACAGGGGGAAGAGTGTGTTCGGTGGAGGAGCGGAGTTTGGAAAAGGCGAAGGAGTGGCCAAAATTTGTAGTGCCAAGCAAGTTTATATAGAAGAGGAAGAAATCATAGAGAGGGAAAGAAGAGAAATCTTGGAAGAAACAATAAAAAAGGGAAGAAAATACGAATAGAAGTAAATGCAAACGACTAAATAAAAGTAACCAAAGAAATAGCACAATCATGTGCTATGATTTAGTAGAGGATTTAAGGCAAAATATTCACGTTGATTCAGGAAAATAATCAAAGCAAATAAATGGTAGCACGTTTCAAATTTGAACGGAAGGAAAGAGAATAGTCACAATTCCGGAAAAATATCAAAGTAACAGCTACACATTTATTCAAGAGCTATTAAAGCAATTTTTAAATTGTAAAGGCAACGTTACTCTACGGTATATTTTTAAAATAAGAATGCTGAACGAAAATCAACAGTCAAATATGGTGCGGTGTAAATAGAAAGAATCACACTTATTACTGAATAAAATAAAATGAATAACCATTTATTTATTTTTTTATTAGACGGTGGAAAAATGAAGAAATAAAAGGTCAGTGAAAGTAGGAATGAATATATTAGAAAAGTAACGGTTCTAGTAGCAACGGTCATCTTAGATTAAGTTGAAAAATATATAATAATTTATTACCGTGGCTATGGAACAAATCTTTTTGAAAGCAAGGAAACCAAAAGGTCACAATTAAAGGTAAGCTTTAAATTTTTAGTAAGTACAAAACGTATCTAAGTTTATACGTTTATAACTTTCCACCTGTAGTGTATACATATAATGAATGGTCATAATGAAAGAAGTGGAAACAGGGAGCGTAGGAAAGGAAAGGTTATAAAAATAAAATTTTCACCCTTAAATTCCGGAGATAAATAAGGTAACGTACCTCTTTAATGAAATGTACAGCAACGGTCACAAGCTAAAATTTAGCTGATAGTTTAATGAAATGAGGGGAAGATGTTTTTTTTAAATTAATCACTTCCCAGAATTAATATGTCAATGAAAAAGAGAGGAAATGAATCAGCGAAACGTATTATAACTTATATATAACTATTGAACGGATAGATGGAAGAAAAGGTGAGTAGGTGAGTAAAAGTGGAAACTGATTTATGAGTGAAATGGAATGTGAGCTGTTGCCTGGGAAGAAAATGGAACAGTTTAAAAATTAAAGGCAATGGTCGATGATTTCAAAGTTTATTAATGGCTAGGAATGGGAAGGTCTATCTGTGAACTGGAAAAATTATTAAGCAATTGAAATTGGTAGAAAAATTAACAGCTACACACTGTTTTAGAAACAATCAAAGCAATTAATAGCTTGATTGGACAGCAAAAGTAAATATGGAAGGACACGTTATAAAGGCGAAATGAACCATTCGAAAATAAATAAAAGAAATGATGGAAAATAAAACAGCCGTGCCTTGAATTTTCGAAAATAAATTATTTTATGAACATCAATTATTACTGACTTAAATTGAACAGAATCACACCGCTAAAATATACTTTCTTAATTTTTGACGAAAATTTATCATTTTCCACATTTAACTATACGTAATCCAAATGTAAGATTTTATTTCAAAATATTATAATTTAAAATTTCCCAAAAATCAAATTAAATACGCTAAATAAAACCATTAAAAATTAACAAAATTTTACGGCTCGTTACACTCTCCCACACTCAAAACTTTTCGTCCCCGAAAAGGAAGAGGGTAGGAGAATATAAAAAAACTGGAAAGATAAATAGATTGAAAGACAAGGATAAACAATTAATTTAAGACCATATAAAGTTTACTTGAAATATTCATTTGAAAACTTCATTTGAAATTAAATTTTCTTTCATACTTAAAAAAAAATTCAAACCCATTTGCAAAATTTCTTGTTTCCTTTATGAATACCATCTATAAGTTTTAAATAACTCCTTTTCAAATATATTTGAAAACCATTTGAAAACAGTTATTCACATCCTTGGTTATATTTTCAAGGAAGTTATTTGACAACGTTAAATCCATAGTTTATAAATTTACCAATTTATCTTAAGACACTTTCAACATTATAGATAAATTAATACTCATTTCTTAAATATGTTGTATTAAATTAATAATTTCTGCAATATTAATGACACTAATGATTTATTATTAAACCACGTAGTATATAAATAAACAATATTTTAAAGATTATATTCAAAAAGGAAAGGAGGGTAGATTCGGAAAAACGGAATATAGGTGAATAAATAAAGCTGAGCAGATAAGGTAGGTTCAAATGGATTGTATCGGGCTCGAATAATTAAATCAAAAATAAAATTTAATCTTAAATATTAATACGAAATTTCTTTGTTGGAAATACCTTTATAATTAAATACTTTTATATCAAAATGAATTTTTCCTTTCAAAAATACTTTTATAACTCGATGTTTCAACAAGTTTATCCTCGTTCTTGCAGACTCTGGCTATGCGCTGATCAGGCGCAAGGCTAGAATTCTTCAAGTACTTAGTGGACCTGTTTCAACACCCAGTGAAAACACTTGAAAAATCCTAAAAAACAGATATGGAAAGTACAATCCAAACAATACAATCGACCAAAAAACCTTTGTCCAACCATGGTTCGCAGATACACAATGGTTACGCATGGATCCCATAGGAAACAATCCGTATCCGTAATCTTTCTCAGCTCTACGAGTTACGCCATGATGACTAGTAGGGTGCAGGATACACAATGGTTACGCCTGGGTCCCCCAGGAAACAATCCATACCCCTAGGCTGTCTCAGCCAGGCAGTTTCGCTACTAATGCGACCTACACAGATTGCAGGATATGCAACGATTATGCCTGGATCCTCCAGGAATCAATCCGTATACCCCTAGGCCAGACTCAGCCAGGCAGATGCGCTATGCAGTCGCGAGAGAGAAAAGAACTATGGGTTACGGCACGATGGGAACACTCGAGTATCACATCCGGTAAACCAAAAATCAAAGAGAATAATATCGATAGAATGAATCCACAATGTAGCCACAAAGCGGATATCAAGCAGAAGGCACTTTCCTTATCTTTACTTCGAAAATATGTATCATATAGTACCTTTTCACATCACTTTTAAATATCAAACTGTAACGACCCGAAGTTTTCTCACCCGAAAATTCCAGATAGTTATGAAAAGAAGAAAGAGATAGAAGAAGAAAAAGAACAGAAACACCAAACACCTCACATTCGCAGCGGATAAAATATAATAATAAATAATAACAGTTTACAAAAGAAAATCATATCTATCGATTACATTTAATATACATCAGAGTTTCACATATATATATACAGTCACTGAATATACACAATTATCAAGTCTCGGATTAACAATAATATAAATACAGCGGAAATACATTATACGCTATTGCTATCCAGCTCGCCTCCTGAGCTCCAGAACGTCCTAACCTGAAAATCTGTAATACTCGGTCTGACCCGAGCATTACACCAAAGTAACACCCGGGTTAGGCTGGAAACCAGCGTGAGTAAGCCCAACTAACATGGAATACTAAACAAATCAACTTATATAAAACCCGGGTAACATATATCAATTTAACTAGTTCACGATTTGCTAGAGACAACACTTATTTTACATATAAATTTCTAAGTACCAAACTTTGTTAAAATAATCCAATTCACTTAAATCATTTCACTCCTGCCTACTGATTTCTCAAATCAATTCATAAAAATTCGAGGTGGTTTCGGGTTTCTCCCATTACCCGATCCCCGCCTCTTAGAGTCTCATACCATCCTATCCCAAGTTATCCGAAATGATAAATACCACATTACATATTAGAGATATCAACTCATTCAAACCGTCCAATACCAATCAATCATTCATGAGCAAATTTTATCGCTTCCAAATTAATTCATTTGACCCTAATTGAATTTCTAGCCTCGATCTCTTAGATTTCTTCATTTAACACTAATTAATTCTAAATAAATTAGTCAACCTTCATTATTCATCTTAATTAATCCCCTGGATTAATTAATTTCCCATTTACATTGAAGTTGTTATCTTTAATTAATTTCGCGATATAAATTATTCTTAACCAAAATTAATAAGTAATCTTAATTACTTCACGAATTAATTAACTATATTAATTACATAATTCCTTAATTACTTATATTAATTAGTTCCTCACAAGTCACCTATGATTGATTAATCATATTTTAATTTATCAATGTTTAATTACACCATAAATTACATAAAATTAATGATTTCTAATTATATTCAATTTATCCTAAACTAAATTAATTATATTAAATAATTAATCATTAATAAAACCGCAAAAATTAATCATTCTTGATTTATTTCAACCTGTGATTATCGCCCTTTTCATTTCCCTCATTAAATAAATTAATTCTCCTTAATTAATTATCTTAATTAATCTCTTGATTAATTACACAAAGTAAATTTTATTAATTTCATTAAGTAATTATTTATTAAACCATCCATGGATTATTCTGAAATACCTACACTTAATTAATTAACTTAAACTTAATTAATTAATCTAAACTCTTAATTACCAAATTAATCAACCCATATCATTGATTAATTGAATTAATTAGTTATCTACTCAAATTACCCTTCTAATCTAATGAATCACAAATCGTTAATCCTTTACTAACTTTTGGAAACATTTTCTAATTTATGATTGAAGTTTAAAACAATTTAAAACTCGAATACTTCGAGTCAAACAACAATTTACACAACAATCAACCAAAACAACGTCACTAGATCATCAGTCTACAGTGCATATCAATCAATTCGATCATGCAACCAATATTTAAATTTAATCATTTTAAATTTTAAGTAAAAATCCAAAAGAGTGAGATTTATTCACCTTTGATTTTATTAGCATCCATTCCCAAACCCAGCTTGCTTCTTCTCAAATTTTGACCTTGCATAAATATTCGATATTTTATTAATATTCAAACTTATTGAATAATTACTTTCCTTTGAAAATTTTACTTAACTAATTATTTATTTATTTTTAACCTATGTATAAATCAAATTAAATTCAAACAGCACTGCATAATCTATCATTAGCCTTAAATTGACACTAAAACAGAAATCACCTTACCGCTTGATACATGAGGCCTGACCAATGTTGATCTCTGAAAGCTGTCGACATCGGCGAAACGCAGCGAACTCCATCCTATGCTAGCTCCTAGACCCTATATCCAAGATCGCCAATCGAGGCCACCAGGCGCTCGAAGTAACAGCGCCCCCTTCCTTAGCCTCTCGATCGCTCATGCGTCGCCTTGCCGAGCTCCACGCCATGGCCACGCGAACTCATCACGATCTGAAATCACGACCTATCCCCTTTCGATTCGAAAAGAAGGCAACCTCGACTCGAACAGCGGTGAGAGGAAGTAAGTTGATTTCGAGCAGAACCAAAGAGGCTGCGGCCATTGATTTAATTTTGTATATTTTTTTTTTCAATTTCTGTTAATTTAAGAATTAAGGTCTTCGGCCATGCTTCATTTCTTTTTTTTCTTTTTTCTTTTAGAAATGAATTCGATTCTTGTTTAAGCTTAGAGAGGAAGATGGAAAAAAATAGAGATTTGGGGAAACTTCTCGAGTGCGCATGAAAATTAAAATATCTTTGACTGTTAAACCATAAATTTATTGTATTATATTATAAAACTCCCAAACCGTCTCGTTAATTGCCATTTAAAATTTTGAACACCTTTTAAGGAATGCCGCGAGACGATTATAAGGTTTTACCTGCATTCCGAACACAATGGAACATGTTTCGGAGGCTAATTTGATCGTATGCATGAGTTACGGAAGTAAACGTTCAATTTTAAATTAAACCGATTAAAATAGTTCTACGCGTTTCGAGCTGCCAGGGTCAAATGACAACTCCGATGGCTAGGAAAATTGAAATCCGATAATGACTAACTATTAAGGATCCAACGGAACTAGTTTCGTCGAATTCCGAGATTGTGCCTCGGAAGGCCATTTTTAAATTTAATTTAAACGATATATTATTAAAATTGAACAAACCACTTTTAAATTAAATTTCAACCATTCTATTATCGTTAGTATCATCATTATAAATTTTATAAGTCTTCAAATTATTTTAATAGGCTTAAAAGTTTCAGATTCAACAATTTACCAAAGTTTCAATTATTATATTCAATATTTAAACTATATAATTCAGTAATTTAATTACCAAATAAATATTAATATTTGGAATTCAAGTTAAAATTACTTCTAAATATTTAAAATCAATTAATTTATTCCAATTTAATTTGTTAAAAATTCTGGGTCGTCACATTCCTCCCCCCTTAAAAGAATTTCGTCCCCGAAATTACTAGTTAGGAAGAATGGTCCAATACCCGTTTACTTTTTCCAAAAACTCACAATTCAACATCCTACTAACTATCCTTTATTAATGACCCATATCACCTTAAGCAACTTCTTAAAACTCTCTATAGTATCAAATAATATCCCTTTGCTCAATCATCTAAATTTTAATTTAAAAGAAACTTTGGAATTATCAAAAAAAAATTCAAAATTTTTCTAACTCCCTAAATTTCCGAAATTTTTTGCCGGTGTCTCCTTTGCACGGCTAGCTCGGTACAACTACAAAAGGCCTCTACGGGCTCCCAAATCCCGGGCTCCCAAATCCCAAAAGAAAACAAAAGCCAAGTGGCTAGATCAAAAAACCAATCCAATTCATAAAGAAATTTAAATACATATCTTTTTGTCGGGCAATTCACATTTATCTTTTGGAATCAAATCCAATTTCTTTTCCCCTTTTTAATACCTGCATATCTTATTTAGCAACAATATACAATTGTAACCTTTAAAATCATTTTATACCTTTCTTTATATAGGTTTCCATATTCACTTCTATTCAAATTAGTTTTTCTGTTTTCATATGAATTCAATTTATTTTCAATTTTGAATATTAAATTTCATCTTCCATTTATAACTAATTCTTATTAGTTTCATTTACTAATTTACTTTAATTTTCAATTTGAAATCGTTTTGTCGTTAACTAATTTTTCTCAAAATTTCCCAAAAATTTTCTAACTCCCAAAATTTTCAGAAAATTTTGGCAGAGTCTCCTTTGTACGGAGGAGCTTTTGCAATTTGACAAGAGATATAAATATATATACGTCGACCCACACGGTCGGAAAAGCAAAAACAGTTCATATTTCCTATTTTTATTGCGTAGGCGTAACTTATTTAGCATTTTAAGCAAGCAGCTTATTAATTTTATCAATTAGTGCAATCCAAATCCAGCCAAACGGCCTTCAGGTACCTGTACATACTCAATTTAAACATATAAGTACTATATATATGAAGCTTATAATATTTCTCTTCCTTAAACAATTGTAACACTTCAATTCTAAAAGAAATGCATTTAAAATAACTTCCACAAGCAATTTATATGTTTTCAAAAGTAATTCAATTGCTTTCAACTAATTTATATACCATTTCATTCAATTTCAATGGTTTGTGACTCAATTTCTTACATTCCATTGATTTTTGACCCAAACAAGCTCATATTCACTTCAAATGATTCAGAACCAAATTTATTTAATCTCTATCAACTCATAGTATTTTAATTACTTTTATTTACGTCGAACGACAACTATTTTATATGCAATTCCGACGATATTCGCTTAACAAAGTATCTATTTTAGTTTGTAATTACTCTAAATTAATTTCAACTCATTCTGTATTTACTTCCATTTCATTTCTAATTTATTCACAAATCTTTCATTTAGCCCGACACATTTCATTCTTGTATACTATTAGCCATTCCCAAATTAATTCAATCCAAGCTTTATTTAATGGGTTTTCACCCTTATTCGAAGCCAAGCTTCCATGAATTTTAAACTTAAGTTAATTTACTTTAATTTTAATTCACCTTCTCAATTTGTCAAAATAATATCCAACCACATACTTATCTCATTTATGCTTCAAACTAATATACCACTAATTTAAGTTCAGTCTGATAATCTAATTCCAATCACAATTTTGATTTAGTTTTATTCTATCAGACTTCATCCATTTGTTATTTAACTCAATCCCAACTTAAAAATTTTAATTTACTTACTTAATTCATTATCGAATTTATTTTATTAATATAAGGCCATTCTCAATTTATTTCTACTCACTTGGGTTTTGTTTGGCAACTCAAACCATTTCTATTATAATCACTTCTCTTATATCCAATTTACTTGCAAATTCATTAATTATTATTCAAATCACCTTTGAATTTTATTTGTAATTCAAACCATCACATTTTTCAATCCAACTTTATTTTATTTTTATTTTTACAACATCTCCTCTTATTTAATTCATTATCAAATCCAAGTCGAATTCTATCTACAATTATAATTCATTTCCAAACTCCATTATTAATTTACAATCCATTTATTTACCAAAGTTAAATTTTATTAACATACTCAATCAAAAAATTATTAACCAACTGGCTTCCTTTTAATTTTTAAATCAATATTCGATCTTAATTACAAAATCACTTCATTAAAATTCCAGTTTGGATTTCCTTTATTTTCCCAAAATTCCAACACTTTTATTTTAAGATGTTTAGAAAAGCTTTTAAATTCACATAATACTATTAAAATAGCTTTTTATACAAATACTTCTTATAACTCAATGTCTCAATCGGTCTATCCTTGTTCTCACAGAAATTCAGACATATGTTGATCAGGCTAGGACTGAAAATCTATAAGTACTTGGTAAACCCATTTTCAACACCTAGTGAAAATACTTGGAAATTAATTTTATTGAAAATATCGCAAACAGTTTTTGAAAATAGAGGAAATATCTTGGTGAGAATGCTCTGGAAATCATCACCCCCATCCATGGTCGCAGTTAACTCGATGGTTACGTTGCCATCCGGACAAAATCCATAGATAACTGTAAGCCTCCGCACCCCTCGATTACACCATGGAACCCACGACAGATCGCACCTACAACTGGGGTTACGTAGCTATCACAGCAAAAACCCATATAACTGTAGGCATCAGCGCCATCGAATTTCGCAGCCAAAAATGAAACTTCTCCACTCTACTTGACCATAGATCGCAGTCTACCGATGTTGCATTGCCTTCACGGCAAAATCAAGTGTAGACTGTTGGCACTCATCCTCCACACGATTTCGTTATGGTCCACACAGTAGATCGCAGTGACATCGAGTTACATTGTCGTCACAGCATAACCCAAATGACTTTGTAGACATCAGCGCCCTCGACTTTCGCTATTCAATAATCCTCAGGAACTAGTTTCGTCCTGACTCCTCACAGAATCAACTTTAGAACCCCCATTGGGGCTCAAGGCAGCACCACCCGGTGGCACAACTGAGAAGTTCATTTCAAGGGAGCGCTTTTTTCCCCGGAGCCATCATCAAAACATTTTATACTATACACATATAGTATCCTCAAATCATACACCTAGTATGATCTCGTACAAAGCTTATTTATACAAAATCGATTATTCCAAAATAGATAATTCTCAAACTAGGCTTTCAAAATTCTCATATTGATTTTACCCAAAATCAAAAGCCTTTCCAAATCCAAAGGTTTCCAAAACTTTTTCCAAAATCCTCATAAGATCCTTTATATATATATATATATATATATATTCGGATATACAAAATTTTTAAAAACTTTGGATCTTTTCAAACTGGTATAAAACTCCTTTTATACTTCAAATACCTTCAAAAATCCTTTTCTTCCGGCAATAGATTTAACAAGGAAAGATTTATCTTATATAACAAAGATACATATAACTTTGTTTATTCAAAATCAAATATTCAAATTTGATTACTCTTTCCAATATCAATTTCATTCAAATCCGTACGATGTACACATATCATCCGTACGCTATACCAATCTGATCGCTCACTCGATCACACAATTTCATTTCCGAACTATTATTGTCCACTCAACTTCCTTGTGCGGACACAGATCTGGTTTCATGATTAGAAACCGTAATTCTCCTTGCAAAGCTATAACTATGATAGAGAATATCCAGAACCAATCAACAATCCACATCCAGGTTCGCCGTCGAAAATCGAGTGAAAAATCCCAACTCGGATCGATAAGTAGCTCGAAATTTTGTGCTCGATTCTGGATCAAATCACTATGCGAATAGAATAATATACGTACATCCTACGTATGTATTTCCATTGATTATCAGCCAAATCAATTTCCTTTCTATTCACATTTCCTTAAATTCCCCTTCACTTATTTACAATTTCCTTAATTCCTATTTGGATTATTACTTTAATTCTTATCTCAGTTGAGTATTTAAATCAATAATAGTTTGAACTCCGACCAGATTATATCTAGAAAATAGCTTAAAAATTGAAAAATAGATAAGTAGTTGAAAAATAATTATTAGTTTACAAAATAGCTATAAAATAGTCAACTGATTATAGAATCATTGAAAATAGTTAAATAGTTTCAGAAATTTTTAAATAATTGCTAAAATAGTTGTAAAATAGAAATTAGTTTGTGAAATAGTTGAAAAATAGTAATTAGTTTAGGAAACAATTGAAAATGTTTAAATAGCTCCAAAAATAATGGTAAAACAAATATATAATAAGTTAGCTTAAAAAAAGAAAGGTTGTATATATTTAATAGCTTAGAAAAATAAGTTTGTATCGAAACAATTTATTTAAAATAGTCAAGAGTCAAACTGTTCACTACACCAACAATTCAATGTACACTTCCATTAATTGACTCAATTTTAACTTGAATAACTTCAATTTCTGTTGAAATTTATTCCCAATTCAAATTGAATCAATCTTGATTTCTTCCCCAATTTAAATCAAATTCTAGTTGATTTTAATCATGTTCGATTTTAATTTTAATTTCATATTATTCCAATTAATTTGAATTATTATCAATTGAACCCATTTCAAATTCAAATCATTTCAATATAATCCAATTTAATTTCCCATTTAAATTCTAAACTTATACATCTTCAATCACCAATCCAATTAATTCAAACCAAATTCAATTTTCAACTAATTCAATTTCAATCTTGAATTTAAACTATCTCGAATTATGTAAATTCGAGTTAAATTCTCAATGGTTGGTTTAACTATTTAAACTAAATTAACCTTTATTAAAAGTTTTTAATCAATTTGATTTTCGAGTTCAGTTCTCAAAATTCCATTTTGAATTATTTTTACTTATATATTTCAAGGTTCAACTAAGAATTCAACACAATTTTATTTTTTAAATTTTTTAAATTTATCACTCAAATTTTATCTTCCAGTTTGAAGCCGGTTCTTAAACAAGTATATTTTACAAATTCAATTATTCAAATTTTTAATTCAAAGTAATTCCATACCCTTAATTCCAAATGAAAGTTTAACTTCCTTTTTTCTCAAAAATGGATATATCACCACACTTCAATTCTATTCCATTTAAACCAAACCAATTCACAATTTAAAGATTTCATTAACAATATGATGATATCATCCAATTTATTTTAAAACGTCCATCCATTTTCAATTCTTAAATCTCAAACCCTTTTTGAGATCACACAAATTCCCAATTCAAATCAACCATTTAACTTTCCAAGTTAAATTCCAATCTACTTAATCCAATCAACCTTACTCAATTTGAATTCCATCTTCAAACTTCAAAATTCTTTCCCTCTTATAAGTTCATAACTTATATCACTCGTGTTTTTTTTTACATCACACTTCAGGGAAAATCAAAACTCAACCACTTAGAGTTTATTTCAAATTATTTTTGGCATCATATATATCCATACATATATACATATTTATTTCTCGGCCCTCCTAGCCATGTTTTAAAATTTTAAACCACCTTTGGTTTTAAATTCAAATCAATTTTCAAACAACCCATTGTTTGCAACAAGTCCCATTTCCTTTTCATATTATTCTTATTTCTATAAATTCAAGATTAAATTTCAATTTGATTCCCATTTCAAACTTACCATTACTTAAAGCTTTTAAATAATTTAATTCCTGAATTCTAATTTTAGAATTTCATTTTCAATTAATTAAATTTCGATTTGGTTGTATTTTCATTTTTACTTTATTTAATTCTAATTCAAGACTTCAATTTGGTTGTATTATATTACTTCTAAATTTTAATTCCAAAAATTTAACAACCAATCACCTTAATATTTATTAGAAGGAAATATTGCTTTATATCTCAAAATATATTTTTATATAAAATCATTTAAAACCTTTATATAAGAAAATAACAAGTACGCGCTCATACATATACACTCAACTCATTCTAGAGTACATTGGACTCTATTTAATGAGAAATCCCCACCAGTGCCAAGGTTCTTGCTTAACCTTTCAGCTCTGATACCAAATGTAACGACCCAAAATCTTCTCACCCGAAAATTCCAGATAGTTATGAAAAGAAGAAAGAGATAGAAGAAGAAAAAGAACGGAAACACCAAACATCTCACATTCGCAGCGGATAAAATATAATAATAAATAATAACAGTTTACAAAAGAATATTATATCTCTCGATTACATTTAATATACATCAGAGTTTTACATATATATACAGTCACTGAATATACAGAATTATCAAGTCTCGGATTAACAATAATATAAATACAGCGGAAATACCCTATACGCTACTACCCTCTAGCTCGCCTCTTGAGCTCCAGAACGTCCTCACCTAAAAATCTGTAATACTCGGTCTGACCCGAGCATTACACCAAAGTAACACCCGGGTCAGGTTGTAACCAGCATGAGTAAACCCAACTAACATGGAATACCAAAGAAATCAACTTATATAAAACCCGGGTAATTTATATCAATTTAACTAATTCACAATTTGCTAGAGACAACACTTATTTTACATATAATTTTCTAAGTACCAAACTGGTTAAAATAATCCAATTCACTTAAATCATTTCACTCCTGCCTATTGATTTTTCAAATCAATTCATAAAAATTCGAAGTGGTTCCGGGTATCTCCCAATGCCCGATCCCAGCCTCTTCGAGTCTCATACCATCCTATTTCAAGTTATCTGAAATGATAAACACCACATTACATATCAGAGATATCAACTCATTCAAAGCGTCCAATACGAATCAATCATTCATGAGCAAATTTTATCGCTTCCAAATTAATTCAATAGACCCTAATTGAATTTCTAACCTCGATCTCTTAGATTTCTTCATTTAACACTAATTAATTCCAAATAAATTAATTAGTCAACCTTCATTATTCATCTTAATTAATCCTCTGGATTAATTAATTTCCCATTTACATTGAAGTTGTTATGTTTAATTAATTTAACGATATAAATTATTCTTAACCAAAATCAATAAATAATCTTAATTGCTTCATGAATTAATTAACTATATTAATTACATTATTCCTTAATTACTTATATTAATTAGTTGCTCACAAGTCACTTATGATTGATTAATCATATTTTAATTTATAAATGTTTAACTACACCATAAATTACATAAAATTAATGATTTCCAATTATATTCAATTTATCCTAAACTAAATTAATTATATTAAATAATTAATCATTAACTAAACCGCCAACATTAATCATTCTTGATTTATTTCAACCTGTGATTATCACCCTTTTCGTTTCCCTCATTAAATAAATTAATTCTCCTCAATTAATTATCTTAATTAATCTCTTGATTAATTACACAAAGTAAATTTTATTAATTTCATTAAGTAATTATTTATTAAACCATCCTTGGATTATTCTGAAATACCTACACTTAATTAAGTAACTTAAACTTAATTAATTAATCCAAACTCTTAATTACTAAATTAATCAACCCAAATCATTGATTAATTGAATTAATTAGTTATCTACTTAAATTACCCTTCTAATCTAATGAATCACAAATCGTTAATCCTTAACTAACTTTTGGAAACATTTTCTAATTTATGATTGAAGTTTAAAACAATTTAAAACTCGAATACTTCGAGTCAAACAATAATTTACACAAGAATCAACCAAAACAACGTCACTAGATCATCAGTCTACAGTGCATATCAATCAATTCAATCATGCAACCAATATTTAAATTTAATCATTTTAAATTTTAAGTAAAAATCCAAAAGAGTGAGATTTACTCACCTTTGATTTTATTAGCATCCATTCCCAAATCCAGCTTGCTTCTTCTCAAATTTTGACCTTGTACAAATATTCGATGTTCTATTAATATTCAAACTTATTGAATAATTAATTTCCTTTGAAAATTTTACTTAACTAATTATTTATTTATTTTTAACCTATGTATAAATCAAATTAAATTCAAACAACACTGCAGAATCTATCATTAACCTTAAATTGACACTAAAACAGAAATCACCGTACTGCTTGATACATGAGGCCAGACAAACGCTGATCTCCGAAAGCTGTCGACATCGGCGAAACGCAGCGAACTCCATCCTATGCTAGCTCCGAGACCCTATATCCAAGATCGCCAATCGAGGCCACCAGGCGCTCGAAGTAACAGCTCCCCCTTCCTTAGCCTCTTGATCGCTTATGCGTCGCCTTGCCGAGCTCCACGCCAGGGCCACGCGAACTCATCGCGTTCTGAAATCGCGACCTATCCCCTTTCGATTCGAAAAGAATGCGACCTCGACTCGAACAGCGGTGAGAGGAAGTAAGTTGATTTCGAGCAGAACCAATGAGGCTGCGGCCATTGATTTAATTTTGTGTAATTTTTTTCAATTTCTGTTAATTTAAGAATTAAGGTCTTCGGCCATGATTCGTTTCTTTTTTTTCTTTTTTTTATAAAATGAATTCGATTCTCGTTTAAGCTTTGAGAGGAAGACCAAAAAAATAGAGATTTGGGGAAACTTCTTGAGTACACGTGAAAATGAAAATATCTTTGATTGTTAAACCATAAATTTATTATATTATATTATAAAACTCCCAAACCGTCTCGTTAACTGCCATTTAAAATTTCGAACACCTCTTAAGGAATGCCGCGAGACGATTGTAAGGTTTTACCCGCATTCCGAACACAATGGAACATGTTTCGGAGGCTAATTTGATCGTATGCGCGAGTTACGGAAGTAAACGATCAATTTTAAATTAAATCGATTAAAATAGTTCTACGCATTTCGAGCTGCCATGGTCAAATGACAACTCCGATGGCAACGAAAATTGAAATCCGATAATAACTAAATATTACAGATCCAACGGAACTGGTTTCGTCGAATTCCGAGACTGTGCCTCGGAAGGCCCTTTTTAAATTTAATTTAAATGATATATTATTAAAATTGAACAAACCACTTTTAAATTAAATTTCAACCATTCTATTATCGTCAGTATCATCATTATAAATTTTATAAGTCTTCAAATTATTTTAACAGGCTTAAAAATTTCAGATTCAACAATTTACCAAATTTTCAATTATTATATTCAATATTTAAACCATATAATTCAATAATTTAATTACCAAATAAATATTAATTTTTGGAATTCAAGTTAAAATTACTTTTAAATATTTAAAATCAATTAATTCATTCCGATTTAATTTGTTAAAAATTCAGGGTCGTCACACATACTTATATAAAGTCTATTATATATAGGATTTCATTCTCAAATCGAATACTTTCCAAATCAATAGTATATTAAATAACACTTATATAGATTTCGATTATATAAAATTCTCTTTCCAAATTGAGTACCTTTCAAATCAATAGATTTCAAACCAACTTTATACTTATACAAATCCATTTTATATAAGTTTGACTACTCCCAAATCAAGTATTTAATAATATAAGGTTCTCAATTTCAAATTATTTCAATATCAATTCAGTTTCAAAATCATATATGATTTCGCCAAATTTTCTTCCAAATTAAATAGCTCAATTTCAAAGTTCCCAAAATAATAGGTTTAGGAAAATAATCCCAGTTTCCAAATTAACATAATTCAAGTCAACAAATTCATTTCTAAAATCACCAAATAAGTACGGGTTTTAATTCCAATCTAATTTCAAAACCAAATATTTTTCTCAAGATCAATTATACTCAAAATGGTTTCCAAATTTATAATTATCCTTTAAAACCTTTAAACTATTTATTTCTATTTGAAATATCCAATTTACCTTTCTGAAAACCATTATTTAAAACTTAAATTTTTTTCAAAACATTTCAAAACTAGATTCCATATTAGTATAATTCAAAATAGTTATATTCATTTACTTAACAAAAGGTTTCAAACTTAAACATACAAAAATAAACTTATAGGCTTTATCAAATATTTTATCCTCTTCGAAATTTCTCAGCTTTGAAAATTTATCCTCAATTTGGAAGTGTTCGAACAATCAAAATAGTTGGGGAAATCAAATTCCAATTCAAGAGTTGAAAATCAACAATAAATCAATTTTAATAGATAGGATTATACCAAATCTAATCCGAAACTCGAGAACTGAATACCGGTCTCACTTTAAATTATTTCAAATATATACATATATCTTTTGGAAATATCAAATTACTTTGAAATTTGAAATCAAAAATGGTTTTACAAAATCACTCGCATAGCGAAGCTATTAAAGTGGCCTCTCCCCCACTTTGAAACTCGAAAATCAATGTCGATGATGCGTGCACTCATCACCGAAATTATTTCCCTGCTACATAAGTGAGTTCTTGACTTCTATTTTCTTGAAAATTTCTTTGAAATTTCTTCAAAATTATTGGATTGAAACATTTCTTATTTGGAAAATACTTTTAAATCGTATTATTTTTATATATTTTTCAAAATCTTAAAACCAATTTCAAAATACCGGAATTGAATCTCGAGTTTCAAATTTTACCCTTCAGTTATAAATCATTTTTATATAAATCAATTTCTTATAAATTTCCAAAATTTCAAATCCTTTCAGAAAATTTATATATAGAATAACGTTTCACTTTTATATATAGAATACAATCATGGTTATCCAAATAATAATTTCGATATATAAAATAATTTCAAACATAACCCGATTTTCAAAGGATGATTCAAGAATGGATTTCAAAGCAACGATATAGATTTAAATTAGAGGAACTCCAATCAATAGAATCCTGATTCGAAGATAGACGCAATCGAAGATGAGATAATCAAATTACAAAATAGAGGATGGATATACTTCTATAAATCGTGGCGACCTTAATCGGTCAACCGAGACTTCAGAAATATAATTGATGCGGAATTCCAAAACAAATCGAGATTCGATCGCCAGAGATCGAATTCGCCATATCAAGATATAGCAGCATCGTAGACCGAGGATACAGTTATCTTCGGTGAATCAATGTCAATTGTAAGGGAGTTTTCACCCCCTTTACAAAACATTCAGTGGAATTATGAGATACTCCAGAATCAAACGAATATAAATAGAAAGAGACATGGATGAATTTCGGAACCAAAGGACATTCCAAAATTCAAAGGAAATCAAGTCAAAAAGGAAGAGATTCAACTCGAACGAAAGAGATTCTGTAAATAAATATACCATATGTGCTAAGTTTTGCCTAGAGCCATAGCTCTTATACCAAATGTAACGACCTGATATTTTCAACCATTTGCATCCGCACATATTGGACTTGAATTGCTCAAAATATCAGATTGTTAGTTGAAATTTGGCAAAACTTAACATCTACATTAAATAAATCAATCACAGAATCACAGATACAGAGTAGTACAACGATACGCAGCGGAATAAATGAATAGTAGTTCATGAAGCTACTATATAAACAAAGTTAGAAATAAAATACATCAGAAAACCCCAGATGCAGTGAAGTCTCCAGTACGGGCAGATGACTTCTATGAACCAATCGACTGGATGACTGAAAGGATAGATAGCTGGATCTTCAAGCAAAGCTCCAACTTCGAAGGTGTGTCTCAAATGCTGTATCACTCAGTCTGACCCGAGCGTAAAGCAAAACACAAAACACTTGAGTCAGGATTAACATTCTTATATCCGTAAATCTAACTCAAGTGAAATATCAACTAAAATATAATTAAGTTAGATGATGTTTGGGATACCCATCCTGTAAGGATCCAAGGAACTATCTACAGGGTAGAAATATACACTATAACACCGTGGTCATTTCAGTTTTATTTATATTTCAAAACTAAAATATAATTTTTATTTCAAATATCTCTATTTTCCAAATTAGTATTTATATCCAATAATTTATGAAGTAAAGTATTTTTATTTTCTCAAACTTCACAAATCGCTTCAAAAATCGGCTCGACCTTCCCGTTCAAATTTAATTAAATCAAAATTTATCAATTTCCATTCAGTTTAGTTTCTGACTAAACTAATTCAAATTTTATCTATTTTAAATACGGATTTGAACCATAAAATAAACCATTTAAATTTCAATATAATTCGAAGTTAATATATTTCAGAGCTTTAAATATTCAACATTTCAAAGACTAAACTTTGATAGTTTCTTTTATCTCCCAACTTGACTTCACTATTATTTAGTTTTGAAATATTCACTTAATAAATTCAATATTATTTATATAACCTTAAATTTCCATTTTCTATATATTACCTTCGATTTCTGTAGGCATGAATCATCCATTAATTTTCTTAAATAAAAATTCAAGTTATAGGATCATATGTTAAAGTTTCGAATTTAATAGTTTCAAATTGATTTAACTAAATAAAATCCTTAATTAATGACAAATTCAAGTAAGTTCCAAATATATCTTCAAACCTTAGCTTATAAAATTTATTCCACAAATCTATTTCAGAAATACAAACTTAATAAATCCTTAAACATATTTCATATTTATAAAATCAATCTTAATTAAATTATCTTAATATTAAATCTATATATAAAATAACCTTTATATATAATACTTTAAATCAATATTCATTAAAACCATATATTTATTTTTAAGACCATAGAAATTATTTTCAAAACATTCATATAGACCACGACATCGATATTAAATTTCTATTCTATATACGAGGGATACAGATATTTATCATTTCAATCCGTAAGTTAAATATACACGGGTGGATATCATTTCAACCCGTAATCCCAAATTCAATTCAAATGAAAATCGCTTGGGTTAATCATTTCAACCCATAACAAAATTCTCCTATTCTAAAATCCGTACGGTATGTATCATTTCAAACCATAGTGATTTCTATGCTAACAATGATCTTGCAGAGTGATAACAGATATGAAAATAATAATAACAACAGGCATATATCATCAAAAATAAATATAAACAATAAGATATGGTGTTATATCCCATAAGTGAACAGTTACAGATAATAGCATATATAACAAATTAAATAACTACAGCATCATATTTCAATTGTCGTTTCAATTTAATCAAATTTAACAAATAAAAGAATGTTAATCGTGAGTGATTGCTCACCTTTCGAGGCTAGAGAATACAGAAGATGACATGGATACACACACTGATACGGACACAGAAATTTGAATTATAAATCCGAGCACGAATTTCAAAGCAAAGTAGGATTGGCACGAATTGGACGATCGAGGCTGATAATCAAGAATTTATGAATTAAATCAGAATCATTCTGATATATACAGAAATTTTTGCTATTTTAATAAAAATCAAAATTACATCCCTAAGAAAAATTTAAAGTTGAATCACACACATATATATAATTTACCTTTTTTCATACATAAACCAATAGTTTTAACATTTGAAATAAAACATATATGTTAAATAAAAATCCTTATAATTTTTCCAAACCATTTTAATTTTTACACATAGATCAAAATTTCTATTTGCAAATCTAAGACCCAAACTACCCCATACGACCTATGTATATAATATCATTAAGATTTATATTTTAAAATAAGATTAATATATAAAACTTCAACAAATTACACTGTTCAAATCTCATTTATAAACTACTATATACATATGGTACAAAATCCACTTCACGATACTATTATAAATTTTAAACACTTTACCTATATATATAAACTAATACATAACTACCCACACATAAACAGTAAAGCCTATACACAGACTTAAATAAAAATTTAAACAACGGACGTACGAATTACTTATATAACTTATATTATAACTTATTTTATAGATATATATAATACTGTAAACTGTGCAGACCGAAAGTATAAGTTAGAATGTAAACTTTATACAATATATATAAATAGCAAATAATATAACTTAAAAAAAAAATTTCGCGAAAACAACTAGATTACACTAAAACACATGTACACCCTTAACTTTTATGCAAACATGCATGCCAACTGAAATGAAAACTTATATATTAGAAAACTAACTCCATACATAAGTGTGTGAAAAGTATATAAATATATATAAGGCCATAAAGATATATCTATAATTATTACAACTTTATATAAATATATGTCATATACGTACTTAGGAAAATAAACAACTTCAGAAATCCTATATAATTTCCATAATAATAAGATGTAAATTGACCTTCAATAAAAGTTATAAACTTGTTTATTATAAAACTATATATATATATATATATATATAATAACGGATTTACAAAAGTTATAAAATAAATCATACAATATGGTTTGTAAAATATACATATATGGACTCAATGTTCAAACAAAAATGAATATAAATCTACTTGCCAAATATGCAGACTTCATTTGCAGATCCAACACAACTCACACATATTAAATATGCATACACTTCTAGAAACAAAACAAACTTTTCAAAAAAGATGGAATCCACGTTTGGTATATATATGTATTCAAATCCAACAACTTTATATAAACTACTATATGTATGCATCTTATATTTTTATACCACTATCAATGTATTATAACTATACTCCATATAAAAAAAAATTGCGTACCAACTTTGAATGCTAGAATATGCATCAACAGCACGTACAGGGGACGTGTATTGATAAAATCATCCATATCATAGCTAAATATAAAACTATATATAATATATATATATAAATAACACTTGCAAATATAAACTTAACTTACCTATGCCTGGTTATGCGAACAGTAGAGGAAACAGGGGACGGTCCCTGCGTCTTCTCATGGATATTGCGCAAGGGGAAGAGTGGGTTCGGTGGAGGAGCGGAGTTTGGAAAAGGTGAAGGAGTGGCCGAAATTTGTAGTGCCAGGCAAGTTTATATAGAAGAGGAAGAAACAATAGAGAGGGAATGAAGAGAAATCTGGGAAGAAGTAATAAAAAAGGGAAGAAAATATGAACAGAAGTAAATGGAAACGACTAAATAAAAGTAACCAAAGAAATAGCACAATCACGTGCTATGATTCAGTGGAGGATATAAGCCAAATATTCCCGTTGATTCAGGAAAATAATCAAAGCAAATAAATGGTAGCATGTTTCAAATTTGAACGGAAGGAAAGAGAAAAGTCACAATTCTGGAAAAATAACAATGTAACAACTACGCATTGATTCAAGAGCTATTAAAGCAATTTTTAAATTGTGAGGGCAACGTTACTATGTGGTATATTTTTAAAATAAGAATGCTGAACGAAAATCAACAGTCAATATGGTGCGGTGTAAATGGCAAGAGTCACGCTGATTACTGAATAAAATAAAAAGAATAACCGTTTATTTATTTATTTTTAGATGGTGGAAAAATGAAGAAATAAAAGGTCAGTGAAAGTAGGAATGAATATATTAGAAAAGTAACGATTCTAGTAGCAACGATCATCTTAGATTAAGTTGAAAAATTTATAATAATATATTACCTTGGCTATGGTTCAAATTTTTTTAAAGCAAGGAAATCAAAAGGTCACAATTAAAGGTAAGCTTTAAATTTTTAATTAATACAAAACGTATCTAAGTTTATACGTTTATAACTTTCCAGCTGTAGTGTATATATATAATGAACAGTCATAATGAAAGAAGTGGAAACAGGGAGCATAGGAATGGAAAGGTGAGAAAAATAAAATTTTCCCCTTAAATTCCAAAGATAAATAAGGTAACATACCTCTTTAATGAAATGTACAGCAACGGTCACAAGCTAAAATTTAGCTGAAAGTTTAATGAAATGAGGGGAAGATGGTTTTTTTTAAATTAATCACTTCCCAGATTTAATATGTCAATGAAAAAGGAAAGGAGATGAATCGGGGAAATGTATTATAACTTATATATAACTATTAAATGGATAGATGGAAGAAAAGGTGAGTAGATGAGTAAAAGTGGAAATTGATTTATGAGCGAAGTGGAATGTGAGCTGTTGCTTGGGAAGAAAATGGAACAGTTTAAAAATTAAAGGAAATGGACGATGATTTCAAAGTTATTAATGGCTAGGAATGGGAAAGTCTATCTGTGAATTGGAAAAACTATTAAGCAATTGAAATTGGTAGAAAAAGTAACAGCTACACACTGTTTTAGAAACAATCAAAGCAATTAATAGCTTGATAGGACAGTAAGAATAAATACGGAAGAACACATTACAAAGGCAAAATGAACCGTTTGAAAATAAATAAAAGAAATGATGGCAAATAAAACAGCAGTGCCTTGAATTTTCCAAAATAAATTATTTACGAACATCAATTATTACTGACTTAAATTGAACAGAATCACACCCTAAAATATACTTTCTTAATTTTTGATGAAAATTTATCATTTGCCGCATTTAACTATACGTAATCCAAATGTAAGATTTTATTTCAAAATATTATTATTTAAAATTTCTCAAAAATCAAATTAAATACGCTAAATAAAACCATTAACAATTAACAAACTTTTATGGGTCGTTACACCAACACAAGGTCGGGTTACCTCTAGTTAGGTAACTACTGACACGAGTATGCCATCCTCCAGTCGTAACCGACCTAAATCTCGGGATTCACCAACAATCACAAAAAAAATAAATTTTCAGCAACCACATAGATTAAGTATCAGGGCTCCATACTATAATACCACCTCTATCCAGAAGGAAATGTACATACCCCGGGGGGCGTGATCCCCAAATAACCTTGTTGCATTTCTCCTGTTTTGACCATTTCCGGGGTGTGAGGTTCGACGAAGTCTCGTCCACAAAGCTACGCTTTTCTTAAAATCCACGCTTTGATCAACAAATGATCAGCAGCACTCAACATGCCACGTTGCCAAATTGGGAATATATCACTAGTAACCATCAACTACATAACCTCTAAGCACGTACATCTCAGAGAAGGATGTTAAGCTAAAAGAATAAATTCTCCACCACCAACAGAAATGTATTTGATAGAAACCAGCTTTACATCTCGAATTGTAACATCAGACACACATCGATACATGTCTGTTCCGGGATCGAACGGAACTGAAGGCACTTCCAAAGAAGCCCTTGCAATCCGGATATTCGCTAATCACATCCGGACTTCCCATCACAAAGGGTGATAAAATCTCTATATCGGAGATCAGCCGATGCAGAGACGTTTGACGGTAATCCATCCGGTTTTGAAAATATCCGGTCTTCAACACCGGTCTTCAAATGCTATCCATTACGACATATCACTATTCGAAATTGGATTTATGACGCAAATGCCCTCTCTCGGCTAAACCGAATAACGAGGGCTTATTCTAAAATAAGTGTAGCATTCAAATTCAAGAAAATCACAACAAATACCTATTTAAAGGTAAATATTGATAATCGGTTATTTAACTATCAATAGATATGCACAACATCACCAGGTTCCAAATAATTTCCCAATCATTTATTTTCCAAAAATATCTTTCCAAGGTAAAATTTCTTCTACACTTCAACCGTTTGAAAACAAATTTCAAATCACTTTTCAATTTATCTTTAAAAGATATAATCTCAAAACATTTCACTTCATATTGGAAAAAGATTTCCACACTTATTTAATAATAAGTAATTCACAAATCTATTTATTTTCAACATTTGAGAAATATTTAATATACTTAAATCACAATTAAGTATATATTTTATTCTTTAAGGAAAACATTTTCTTAAACACATTCGTTTGAGTCAAAACGAATGTTGCGTAAAACATCGTTACGACAACCCAAAATCACTAGTATAGGGATTCGAAATTTAGATAGATATATAAATCCCAATACTATATAAAACATTTCCTTTCGAAAATCATTTACTATAACAACAGTGTTATAGTCCATCTTTTTCTTATTTCACGAAAACGTCTATTTCAAGAATGAATGTTGAAATCTGTGGTTTCGATCCTTAATACAATTTTAAAACAACTTCAGATCGCTTTGATTCTATTTAAGAGATCACTTCCTAACATATTTCTTTAATATATTATTCACTGTCCAAAATCGTGAATATAAATCATTTACCAAATTCTACACTTCTACATATTTAATTTAAAGGATTATCCACAGTCCAAAATCGAGGATATATCTCCTTTAATAAGCTTTCATATTTACTTATCAAATTCAATTATTTTCAGATTTATAAAACTACGTTTATAAATTCACATTTATAAAATTTTATAAAAACTTCAACTTGTAAAATCCCTTAATTAACAAATACTATTTATAGCTCATTTAAATGCAAAAATCTAAATTATAAGTTAATGACTTATAAATCTTTTATTTTACAAAATCTATTCATTTTATAACTTCACAATTTATAAATCTATAAATTTCATTCACTTAAGAAATCCATTTATACTTCATTTTAACACTTATAAAAACTCGTTTTATAATTCCAATATTTTTTTTAATTTATAAATATCAATTTTATAAATCCTTTTTTTACAAACCGTTTATAATAATTCAAAAATCCTAATTTAAACCCTTTTACAAATTAATCAACTACTTATTTCAAAAATCACATTTTGGTTATATTTCACAAAAATCATAATTTTTATATAACGTTTATTTATTTAAAATGAATCAGTTCCAAAATTCAATAAAATGTATACTTTCAAAAATCACTTGAAAATCCTTTTAAATTCGAAATCGTTACTTTAACATTTTTAAAACTTCAAATATAGGCCCAATGCTGCAACAACACTAAATATAACAATCACGGCATCCAAACATCATATATCAATATGATAACAGAATATATCGCAAATATCTGTAAATAAATCAATATTGTTGAGGAATCCAGTTGGATCCCTCCAACCTGTTTCCATGCATCCACAGATGTTAGCACAATACCAATCCCTTTTCAAGACGGAATATCGCGGTATATGGGTGTATATAAAATATTATTCACTATTATGTGGCGAAATAGAGTCTCATCCGCTATATAATGCAGGGAAATCAACTCCAAGTACATATATAATACCAATTCCACTTCAAGATGGAATATCGCAGTATATGTGTTTAATAAATAACATCCGCTTAATATACGACGCATAGGGTCTATTTCAAAATAATAGATAATAATTTATCATCCAAACATACAGTCAAGCAATTTTAAATATAACTATTTAAAATTTAAATCAAAACACAATTCGATTGAGTGAGAAGTTCTCACCTTGTTTCAAATAACAGTTGTAGTGTTTTATTTCGGATAAAATTAAACGAGCATTTAATTTTATCCAAAATTTATACTATCTCCAATCAACTCTAATCCAGTTCCATCACTTAGTGCTCGTCAATACGAAGCTAACGCAATTGGTTTCGTGATTTTTCGACCTTGTATCAAAGAAATATCGCGTTACAAAGATTACACGAATTTTAAATAAATTAATTACTATTTTATTTCTAAATTTTAACCTAATTTGCAATCTGGGCTGTCCATTCATAAGAGCAAATCACGGCCTTAGGTCTCCTTTCTTCCTCCAAGGTATCGCACGCGTTCAAACCCACAGCCGCCGTGCTATGGCGAATTTATGCTCCCTCCATGATTAACTTCAGGTCGATCGAAGACCACCATTGCATCGCACAACTTGAGATCCACCTTTAGCGTGAGCCACGGCAAGCTCGGCGTTGTATTAGCTTCAAAAAACGTGCTGAAATGACGAACGAACGCGGCCAATTTGTAGACGATTGGCTTCGAGGTAAACAACCATAACCGTTGACAACATAGATCTCATCACGCTCGACATTTTTGTAGTGATGACTTTCTCCAATGGTTGTTGGATTTGAAGATATAAGAGGAAGAAGATGAACAATTTTTGACCATTGGAATTATTAGTGGCGGCTGTAACCCTAGCCAGGGTTTTGGTTGAAAATTGTGAAAATAGGGGTGCTTTTATAGAAAATTCTCAAACACTATTCATCCGAAAATTTTCCGAACTCCAAACGAAGCGTGCCGCCTGGCGTTTATAATGTTTTACCCCAATTAGGGACGCAATGGAATGTGTATCGGAAGCCAATTCGATCATATTTGGAAGATAGGTTTTCAAATCGACTATTTAGATTTAAAAATTCACTCCAACCGATTTCAATGCGTTTTAGCTTGCTCTGGACAAACCGTAAATCCGATTGACACGAAATTTGAAATCTTACTAAAATATAACGTTACGGATCCGATGAAACTGGTTTCGTCGAAATCCGAGACTGTTTGAAAAATGACTATTTTTACTCGTCAATTAAATATTAAAACATTCAATTTCTGCAAATTAACTTTTAATTCAATTTTAAAAGTTCGATAACATCATTCTAATTCCAATATGATTAAATACAACTTTACAAATCAATTTTAATCACATTAAACCCAATTTCTAATCATTTCTGTAATTTCAAATATTAGATTATCGATTTAATTATCCAATTAAATCTAGATATTCTAAATAAAAATTTATTCGACTTACAAATTTTACTTGTTAATATTTGAAAAATCAATTAAATATACGAATTTCAAATGACAGGAATTCTACATTGTTACACCTCGGGTTAAAATGATGTTACAGGTTTTAACAGAAACCTGTAGTGTTTTGTTTTAAAATTTAAACTGAAGTTTAAAAATGAAAATCAAAGTTTTAATCTAAGTCTTAAACCTAAGATTGAATTTCAATTCAAGTAAGTTTGAACCTTAGCTCTAGAATGATTTAAGTTTTTGAAATCTAAATTTGTTTTAACACCTTTAAGTATTTAAAGTATATTTGGCTTGAATTTAAAACTGAAAGTTCGAATTGTAAAGTAAGGTTTAAATAAATTTAAATATAAGTTTTAAAATCTGGAATGTGAGTTTGAATCTCAGTTTACAAAAATAAAATAACGTTTTAAGATTTAAATTGTTTTAACTACTATAAAAATGGTTAAATGATTTGAAATTTAAAATGAAGTTGAAATGTAAGAAAGTTTTTGAATCTAAGTAATCTGGAATTAAAATTTAATATGTATTCCACTTTATTTGAAATAGATGAAAGTTTTTAAATTTAAAATGGTTTAAACAATTTTGTTCGTTAAAGTGTATTTTGAAATTGATTTGAACAAAAAAAATGAATTTGGTTTTAAATTCTTTTAAACTTCTTTTATAAAATGAATATTTCTTTAACTTGTGAGATAAAAAGGTTTTTGAATTGTTTTTAAAACTTTGCTTAAGTTAAATTTGTATTCATTTTAAATCTTAAATTTAAAATGAAATTTAAATTAAATTTGAAAGCAACTTGTTTTTAAATGCTTTGATGAAGTAAGAATTTTTTTATCTTAAAGATAAATAGAATTTAATGATTTAGGTTCGTTAAATTATTAAGTTAATTAATCAAGTAATTAATAAATGGTAATGAATAAATAAAAATAATAATTACTTAGTGAAAGTAAATAAGAGTAGATAACTAAAGACTAAAGATTGATTAATCAAATATAAGGGTTAATTATTTTAAAGTATAATTAATTAATGTGGTTAATTAATTAAGGTAATTAAATTAAGAATAATTAATTAAGGTTAATTAACTTAAAGTGATTAAGAAATCATTATTAATTAAGGAGTAATTAATTATTGTAATTAATTGAAGAATAATAAATCTATTAATTAATCAATTAAGGACAATTAATTATAATTGAGATTTAATTAATCAATAATTAAAGGTTTATTAATTAAAGTAATTAATTAAGGAATAAGTAATTAAGATTTAATTTATTACAATTAAGGGTTAATTAAGATAATTAATTAAAGAAATGATTAATTAATGAAGGTGGTTACGACTTAATCAATTGTAGTTAATGGTAATTTATCATTAATTAAAGATTACTAATGAAACTAATTATGCGAGTAATAAATTTAAAACCACACGATTTATTCACCTTAATCGAAGATGCTTGACTATTATTAAATGTTGTGTGACGGATTGATATATTTGATATGTGATGTAATTCTTTGTCCTGAGCTGCTATATTAGCGATGAATATACTGTTGTATGAATATGAAAAAAGTTAACCCGTAAAATGACATTTGAATTTCGATGCGACAGGGAGTTGGATTCCAGTTGATTATCCGAAACCCACAACGAATGATAATGATGAACCTTTGTGATTGATAATTTGTTTTATCTATGAATCAGTGAATAAAGAAAAGCATTATCGGTTATACCGCTTATCGATATGATTGAATCTGTGATGGTTAATGTTAACGTTAAAATCAAACGCTAACACCCCGGTGTAGATTGAAGTTGAGCGAAAGCACCACCCATGAGCACGAGAACTAAAAACAAGTAGAAAAGTCACAGAGAAAGCAGGAAAAAACAACAGTTTTTATAGTAGTTCAGCTTAGGGTAAGCCTATGTCCACTTTAATTCTCTTTATTACTGAATCGATTACAACTTTACAACACAAACAACTAGAACTTTGATGCAGAAGAATTCTTTGAATCCATGTAGATTGCGTTAGATTTCCTCTCGGAGTTAGTTGAGATGCCTTCCGTACTTGAAGTGTCAAGTGAGTCGAGAATTCAGCAGAGTATCAACGCTTAAATAGGTCGGCCCAAAAAGTCCCCTTCATGTTGAGGTGGGTTGGTATTTATAGGGAAATTTTCCTCTTGGGTCGTAAGTCATCACTGACTTATGGTAGGTCGTGGCCGACTTATCTGGCCCAGCCCCATGGTCTCACAAAAGTTCATTTGTACAAGTCCTAAGTCGCACACGAGTCATCATCTAAGTCGCAAATGAGTCAACTGGTCCTAATACGGCATTGAACCTTCACTCAGTAGCTTTAGGTCGTGGACGACTCAAGCTAGGTTGTGAGTTGTGTACGAGTTAACTGATAAGCTTGTTCACTTCAGATACTAACCCAGATCCTGAATCGTGTACGAGTTAAGAGGTCACCGTGTTAAGTAAGGAGCAACACCTCATTTGCTTAAGTCGCTCACGACACATGCTAGGTCGTAAGTCGCAGATAGCTCTAAGTCGCTAGCTCATTTCCTGCTTAAGTCGTGCTCTCTCTTGAACCGTTAAGTCGTCTTGTCCTTGAGTCGTGGGCTTCCTTAAGTCGGTAGGTCGTGCCACCAGCTAAGTCGCTAAGCCGTTATACTTTTTAGGTTGTTAAGTCCTTAAACTGTTAAGTTGTTTGACCCCTTAAACAGTTAAGTCGTCAGTCCCTTAAGTCGTTCATCCTCTTCACTCGTTGAGTCGTGAATCTTTTAACTCGTTAGGTTGATAACTCACTGAGTCGTTTGCCCATTGAGTCACCGCCCATCTTGAGTCGTTTTCCTATTGAGTCGTTGACCATAGGAGTTAACATTTGCCCCTCGAAGTACACGCCTAAGTCGTAGGTCATGTACTTCGATCTAATCCCTAAGTCGTGGACGACTCAAGGAGCTGGTTAACTCGTTTGGCCATCCATCTTCTTCTCTGCCTCCTATATAAGCCGTTAAGTCGCTTCTCTATTTTTACTTCGTTGCTTGTCTTCTTTCCGCCATTGTTGCATCCGAGCTCCTAAAGGCGACTTCAATCCGATCAATCATCAATTTTCCTTAATATTACATCCTCGATCAACAGATTTAGGTAACTTCAGTCAGCTGTCCATCGCGTTTACCACCAACTCTTCGTAACCATTTAGATAAAGTTTTTGTTTCCATGCTGTGAGATTATGTTTCGATTCGTCTTCTGACCATTGCCGATCATTGACAATTGCCCTAGAAGGTGAATCGGCTTAGGATCTTATGTAGTTGTTTGGAAAGTGTTTGGATTTGTTTTCGAGTTTTTCTTGAGAAGATGATGGATTTTGTTGCTAATGGAAGATAACGGGTTATTGGGTTGGAGAAGGATCAGTGGGTTGAGAAGAGATATCGTGAAGTTTTCGCGACTTTGCCAATTTGCATAGTTTTCGAAGTGACTGACTTAAGATCCCCTACGATCTTAATTGCACACGACTTAACCCTTTAGGTTGTGTTTGTTTCTGGACGACTTAAGACTTAGCTTCATTTGCACTTCATTTGCTCTGTCTTGATTTGAGACTTTATGACTTGGCCTCTAGGTCGTGAACGACTTAGCCCTGAGTCGCAGCCGAGCTAAGACTTAGAGAATTATCTTTTAAGTCGTGGACGACTTAACTTTTAGGTCGTGGACGACTCATGACTTAGAGAACTCTTTGGACTGTGACTCAATGATCTGAACATAATTTGAAAACTTAGAGATGTTGATAGAACTTAATTGTATTTCCAATTTGAGTTGCCAGGATAAACTGCTTGAACTTTTAACTGTTACTTGAACTTTGAACTGTTAAACTTTGCTGCATTTTTTCACAGATCACTTTTGACTTGCAAGCTAACAATCAGTTCAATACATCATTTACAGAAAATTGGGACGAATATACTGCCACTGACTGCCCACATCAAATGGCAGATTAGTTAACAAAGAGTAATCAACTTAAACATACTGTATGAAATGATGTGAACCAATCAACTAAAGTGAAATATTAATGCAAAGCATTGCTATCTTGAACTAATTTGTTTGCATCTACATTTCTCTTTCGTATTTTAGAGCAACGAACCCTAGACTTCATAACTGACAAATGCTTGCTAGTTTTCATTCCAGTTTTATTCGCTTATTGCTTTGTTGATTTTACACAACACTTCACACATTTTAGGAAATGTGCACCTTCATATTTGAATATCCAGTTGCTTGTGTAGAATGACTTCTCAGCAAGAAGATATAACAGCCCAGGCTGGAGAGGCCACTCTTATTCCAGCTCCATTAGTCAATCCTCCAGAAAGAGCCCCTACCACCTTATCGTACAAAGCTTTTCGTCAGTTGTGCGGTCAGTTTGGCATTGCTGAAGCAGATGTCATTCTTCCTGAGAAAAGTGACACTGCTGATGTGGCGCCTACTGGTTTTGTAGCGGTTAACGGGCAAATGTGCCTAAGCGGGGCCATTCCCCCTTTCAACAACTTTCTCCAGAATCTTCTTCTTCGACTAGCTATCTCCCCATTCCAGCTACACCCCAATGGCTTTGCCATTCTAATGGGGTTGTGCGTGCTATTTAGGAGAACATTTGACCGGCTTCCAAGCTTTGACGAGATTTGCTTCCTATGTTCCTTTACTAGGACTAAGGATCATCCTTCTATCACCGTCGTGAGAAGCGCCCGAAATCGTAAATTGATCGTTGGCCTCCCTGACACTGCCCATGGGTTCTTAACTCAATTCTTCTATGTCCGTTGCCCCTCGGGGTTTTATGCTGTGTGGAGAGAAGGAAGTAAGATCATCTACCTCTTCCTCTTCTATACTCTGAGTTTTGTGAAGTCGGAATTGCCAAGTGTTAACTTCATTTTTTCATTTCAGCGCTTCCCCCTCCTTCTAGAGATCCCAGCCACAAGCCAACTATGGAGAGGCTTGTAGCTGTACCGGTTGAAGACCGGGATATGAAATTTTTGTTGAACGATGAATTCCTTCACCAGTTCAGACTTCTTCACCCATCTCGCTCCACACACCCCTATGAGGTTACAGACTCCCCACCTAAAGCATTAGATGCCCCAGTCTCTTCTGACGCACCCATACCAAAAGAACCTGCCCCTGAGGCTTCTCTAGTGAAGTGTTCCACTACTGTCGATGTTGCGGGGTCGTCTGGCAAATCTGCACTTGCCCCGGTCATTGAGGAAGAAGAGCCTCAGGGATCTCCCCAACGTTCACAGAAGTCTGGCGAAGAAGCCGGGAAAACAAGCCCTCTCAGGCAGAGCGGGGACGGCACTTTCGAAGGGTTGAGCGACCTCTTTGCCACCTCACAAGAGATCTTTAAAGATGACCCTGTCACTATAAGGGTTTCTTATTCAGTAGTGGAAGCGACTTCTTCTTTGCAACAAGCTCCACCAACCCAAGAGTTGACATTAACTGCTACCCCCACAGCTACTCTGCAGTCGAAGAGTGGTTCGTAGTTTGATGCGCGTAGCTTGCACATCATTCACACTTAGAATCTTTCGGCATTTTCATACACCTAATTCTTTGTACTCTGAAGATTTTTAAGACTTGTCTCTTTTTATTTCAGATTCTCCGATGGGACGCAGCGGCTCTTACTATGATGATTTTCAGCGCTACGGGTGGCGTAGTCAATATGATTATAGGCGCTACCTTCCCGTTCATAGAGAAACCAATGAAGAGAGAGTCGCCCGAAAGGCTCAGGAGAGGAGGGCTCAAGAAGAGCGTTATGAGGGAAAAGAAAGGGAGGAGCACCATGATTCTTCCCAGAGAGGTGACGACTCTCACAAAAGAAAGTCGCATGATGATCGGGGAAAAAGCCATATAGTTGAGGACCCAAATAAGCGTGCCCGGTATAGTGAGAAGCATGCATCTACAACTCTTGAAAAAGCCACTGCTCCAATTACTTCTCAATCTCCTGCCCCTTCTCGTACTGATATTCGGACAATTATTAATAGGCCTTCATACCAAGTTGGGCCAGGTCCAGCTACTCTCCAAAGACGGTTTCCACAACGGAGCCTGAAGGGGGTTCGCTTCGATCTTGATTTGGTTCCAATTGACAAGCTTGTCGTGCTGCAAAATCTTGATGCCGTCAGGCTTGACATTGAAAGAATGTCGAGCTGGCAAAAGCTTGTTGACGAACTTCATAAGGTAAATCGTGCGAATCTCGAGGCCATGCTTACTATGGAGAATGACAAATCTGAATGGCAGAAGGTTCATGAGCAGCATGATTCCGAAATGAGGAGCATCACTACTTATAATTAAGAGCTTGAAGCGAAGGTTGAGAAGCTTAAAGAAGAGCTCACCATTTCTTCTACTTCCTATACTAAAAAAGAAGAAGTGCTTCAGAAACAAGTGAGAGATGCTCATGCCGGCAAAAAAGACGCCGAAGACAGGCTCGAAGTGCAAAAGAGAATCAATGAGGGCTATATTGCTGATATTGAAGAACTTTGGAAGAAAACTGACTCTCAAGAGGCGGAAATCGAAATGCTTAAGATTCAACTCTCCAAAGCTGAAAGAGAGCGTGACGAGGCCGTTGCCGGTAGAATTGCAGCCGAAGAATCTCATGAGGCAACGAAGACCAGCATCAGCTCAACATTATTTGACTTCTACCTGCACAGCGTCTTGGGGCGCGGTAGTCTCGCCTTTCTAGGCCCCAAATATGAAGTTACACTGGCTGAAGTGTGGGAGGCTGCACTTGACATGCATGGCGGTAAAGGGGCTGGCTATGCCGAATCAGCTCTTGAGGAGCATTACTTGGAAGAAGTTGCTCGCGCTGCTCTCGCCAAGGGAAAAGAATAACTTGCAAAATTAAGAGCCGAAATGGCAGAAGGGGAACGTTTAGGAAAAACTACTTCAACTGTTCCAGTTCAGCATTCACCTTTGGATGAAATCGACATTATCGGCTCCAGTTCTCATTCTCCATCTCCTGTTAAAGTTACCACTGAGATCATAAGCACACAGGGTGGAGATGAAGGCGACGAGAGTGCTGAAGCACAGGCTTATGAGGTTGATATCAGGAAGCCGACTTCTCCAGGTAACTCTACTATCAATCTTGCTCAACTAGACTACTCATTTGCTTCTTATGGGTTTGATGAGCTTCATGACTATTTCCTGAATCTCAACGAGCCTTTATCTCCTCTTTTTACTGACTTTAACCTCTTTTCTTCTGTAGAGAAAGTGTCGAGCATCGTTCAGACTTCTCCTCCTCCAGTTATTCCTCCTCCGTCTCTTCAGGTCACTCCTCCTTCTGCCTCGCAACCCGGGTCGCAAGAGGAGCAAATAGAGGCGCTTCATGGCTTAGATGATCCTATTGCTTCTCAAGAACACGGGGGAGAAGGGCTTGGAGAAGGCAATGGGTCTCCGGAGCGAACCACTTCTGATAACATAAAATTATCTGCTCTTGTTACTCCGGGAAGTGAGTCTTCTTCAAGGAGAAGAAGGAAGCATGCCACTTCTAAAAAGAGAAGGAAAGACATTCTTGTTTCTGAAGAGGAAACGAAAGTTGATCCAGCAGTAACTCTCTCTCCTTCATCCCCAACTCTCCCAAGCCGTCCTGAAAACTGCCTATTAGGTCAGGTGAAGACTATAAGGGTGGTGGCAGGAAGAAGTAAGAGGTCCTGCTTCGATTTATTTTTACTTTTGCTTTTTGCATGTACTGGCCGGAGATTTTGCGGATACCAGCCTCCTCTTTTCTTTTTCTTTTTATACATGTACCTGTACAAAATTTTGACAGTATTAAATAAAATGATTCTTTTTGTTTGTACGAACTTCTGTCTGTATTTGAGAATGCATTTACTGTCCATTTTTGTACAAGTTTCTTTATATGATATTGGAGTGAGCTTGTGGTATGTTGTTCGAGCGTAATTTTACCAATGTAGTTATACCATGTTGTATGTAGCTATACCATGTTGCCCCGATACCATAAGCTCGTTGCAATATTTTATACTTTGAGGGGACTTGTACTCTTATTTTCTGGAGAATAATTATTCCATACTTGGAGGAATATTATGTTGTTAAAAATAGAGTACAGCTCCCTCCATATGAGTTTTTACGCTTTATCCTTCGAAGATATCACTTTTTCTTTTGTGCATACACACATTTTACCAAGTGAATTCTTCTATGTGGTAAAGCGGGCCTTTGAAGGGCACTTTAACTTCTTTTTGAGGAAGAGTATTTTCCAGAATAGGTGAATCATTCTTCCTTTGAAAGTTAAAGCGTTCCTTTGAAGAGGGCTTCTCTTCTTTTTTTTTTTTTTTTTTACGCCTCAGTAAAGGGCTTTCCGATCTTTGCTTTGCGTTTCTGACGAAATGCTTGTTTGAAAAGGTGTACCTCTGAGGAGGGCTTTTTCACGTTTCAACACTTGGAAGTTTTATTTCAATCTCGGTGAAACGTGTGCCTCCGAAGAGTTGTGCCTCCGAGGAGGGCTTTCCATGTTTCAACACCTGAAAGTTTTATTTAAATCTCGGTGAAACGTGTGCCTCCAAAGAGGTCTTTCTGTTCGATTGTGCCTCTGGGAAGAGGTCTTTTTGTTTCTGCCTCTGGGAAGAGGTCTTTTTTGTTTGATTGTGCCTCTAGGAAGAGGTCTTTTTGTTTCTTCCTCTTGGGAGAGGCTTTTATTTTTTCCCTGTTCGCTAGGAAGCGGGCCTCCGAGGAGGGCTTTTCACATTTCGTATCACGGGAGTGTATCACCGATCACGGTGAAATGTGAGCCTCTAAGTAGGGTTTGTGCCTGGAAGTTTGGAGTTTCTTTCTCTCAGCTGGACGGATTCACGGGAGTGTATCGACCGATCAGTCCGCAACTTTATGTTGAGAAAGACCTCTCTTTTTCTGGTTAGGCCCGCTCGAGGTCTTTTAGCATTTCAACTGTGGTGAAATGGGCCTCCGAAGAGAGGTTTTCACGTTTCAATCCATGGAAGTTTTATTTCGATCTCGGTGAAACGTGTGCCTCTGAGTAGGGCTTTTGCCTGGAAGTTTGGAGTTTCTTTCTCTCGGTTGGACGGATTCACGGGAGTGTATCGACTGATCAGTCCGCAACTTTGTATCGAGAAAGATCTCTCTTTTTCTGGCGAGGCCCGCTCGAGGTCTTTATCCTCCGAAGAGTTGTGCCTCCGAAGAGGGCTTGTGCCTCCGAAGAGGTCTTTTGCTGATTGATGCTTGCTCGCCCATGTCTCTTTGCCATCTATTCATGTCGGCGATCCCCGTTATCTTTTGCAAGTGTCATCCTTTTTTAGTTGCCAATAATTTTTCTTATCCAAAGAAATATAGTTCACAGTTAAGCGAGTTGGTGGTGGTAGAAACAGGCTATTTAACTGGTTGTTTGTTTGTTCAAACATTTGCAGTTAGTTAGATATGGCCCACTTCCACTCACATCGCTAACTTTTGTTCGAAGCACTTCTTTAGTTGGATTTGAGTATGGAAATTTTGAATGGTTTAGCGTTTGCTTGCTGGGTGATGTCGGAGATCGCTTGGTCTTGTGACGGGTAAGCTTTGTTTTTTTTTTGGCCTGCATTATTAAATCGACATTTTAGTAATACAGTTAATGTATTTTATATGCCGAAATAAAACAAAGCAGTTTATAATAGTAGAGAACACAAGATTTATAGTGGTTCGGGCAAAAACTGGGCCTACATCCACTTTATAGCTTTTCTTTATTCACTTGCTTTACAATTGCTTTCAATACAAGAATCATATATTTGCAATTCTTTTACAACATTTCAGCAAAGCTTTCAAGTAAAATAAGGACGTAAATGATTGCTGTTCCAAGCTCTTGGGATTGGTTCTCCTTCGACAGTTGTAAGTTTGAATGTGCCGTCAAGAAGCTTCGTGCCTATAACATATGGCCCTTCCCAATGGCCCAAAAACACCTGTAGCTGTCATGATTCTCTTCAGACTAGGTCCCCAACTTCAAAACTGCGCTGACGAACTTTGGAAATGAAGTGCCTGGCTATTCTTTGTTGATGAGCTGCAATTCTAAGCCTAGCCTCCTCTCTTCTTTCGTCAAGGAGGTCAAGTGCTTCCAGTTGCAGTCTATCATTATCATCTTGATCAAAATGGATCCTTCTGTGTGAGGGGACTTCAGTTTCCACTGGAATCATTGCTTCTGATCCGTATGCCAATGAAAATGGAGTATGTCCAGTCGCAGTTTTGTGGGTGGTTCTGTATCCCCATAGTGCAAGCGGTAACTTGTCGACCCAACCACCTTTTTCTTTTTCCAGCTGCTTTTTGATGGTTGATTTGATGATTTTGTTTACTGCTTCCACTTGCCCGTTTGCCTGCGGATGAGCCACTGCTGAAAAGCTTTTTCGGATCCTGAATCGTTTGCAGAAATCTTAGAACTCCTCACTTTCAAACTGAGTACCATTGTCTGTGATTATCTTCTGAGGAACACCATACCTGCAAATGATATTTTTAGTCACAAAACTTATCATTTTCTTAGAGGTAATAGTAGCCAATGGTTCAGCTTCAGCCCATTTAGTGAAGTAATCAACAGCAGCGATAGCATATTTAATTCCTGATTTGGCAGTCGGGAAAGGCCCAATGAGATCTATTCCCTAGATGTCAAACGGCCATGGACTGACCATTTGAGTTAGCTCAGTAGAGGGTGCTCTAGGAATTTTGGCGAATCTCTGGCATTTATCACACTTTCGGGAATAGTTAGCAGCACCCTGATTAATTTCTGGCCAAAAGTATCCATAACGGAGGATTTTCTTTGCTAAAGTTTTACCACCTATATGATCCCCAGGTTCCCCTCCATGTACTTCAGTCAGAATTGTCTCGGCTTCTTCCTTTGTCACGCATCGGAGTAATGGCATTGAAAATCCTCGTCTGTACAAACGACCATCTTGAATTATATATCTAGAGGCTTTCCTCATCAGCTTCTGTCGTTCTTTTGAACTTTTTGGCAAAGAACCATTGAGTAAATATTCAAGTATCGGAGTCATCCATGATTCTTGCTCTTGGGATATATTCATAATCCAATCAACATCCATTTCATCTGTGCTTGGAGCTGACAAGACTTCAACGGGAACTAATCCCAATAGTTGAGCTTCACCAGTACTCGAATACTTTGCAAGAGAGTCCGCTTTCATGTTTTCTTCTCGGGGTATATGGTTTATTGAATAACGGTCAAAATCTTAAAGGAGCTCCCAGGCGTTTGATAGATAGGCGGGTAGATTCCCTCCTTTAGCTTGAAATTTCTTCTTGACTTGGCAAACAATAAGTTGAGAATCACTGAAGATCTGCAATGCCTTGATGTTTAGTTCTTTAGCGATCCTTAAACCAGCGATGAGAGCTTCATATTCTGCTTCATTGTTTGTTGATAGGAATTCTAGTCTCAGCGCATAACATAACGATCGCCCTTCTGGGGTTTCAAGGATAACCCCTGCTCCGGAACAGTAATCATTTCTTGCGCCATCAACATACAATTTCCATTGAATCGGGACGCTATCAGTGACTTCTTCCTCAGTATCACCCTTATCCGTACATTCTGCGATGAAATCTGCCAAAGCTTGTCCATTGATGGCTTTTCGGGGATGGTAAGTGATGTCATATTGGCTGAGTTCAATATTCCATTTCAAAAGACGACCCGAAGTCTCAGGACGAAATAGGACTTGCTTTAGAGGTTGATCGGTGAGGACTTTGATGGGATGAGCTTGGAAATACGGCCTCAATTTTCTTGATGCGATCAAAAAACAATAGGCGAGCTTTTCCAATCTTGAATAGTTCATCTCTGCCTCAGTGAATCTTTTGCTGATGTAATAGACTGGGCGTTGAATCCTTGCGTCTTCCCATACCAACACTGCACTGAGAGCATAAGACGAAATTGCCAAATACATGAAGAGATCTTCACCACTGTCAGGCTTTGAAAGTATCGGAGGCACTTCCATATGACTTACCCACTCGTCAAATGCTTTTTGACATTCAGGAGTCCACTCAAAGTTTTTTCTTCCTTTCTTCAGAGCATCAAAGAATGGAATGCATTTGTCAGTAGCTTTTGAAATGAACCGACTCAAAGCAGCAACTTTTCCATTGAGACTTTGCAATTCCTTCTTCGTTCTAGGAGCCTTGACTTCCCTCAGGGCAGTGATCTGAGCTGGATTGGCTTCAATGCCCCAAGCGCTCACAATGAAACCCAAAAACTTTCCAGACTCCACTCCAAATGAACATTTCAGGGGATTAAGTTTCATTCTGTATTTACGGAGTACTGCAAACATCTCCGCCAGGTGATCCATGTGGTCCACTGCTTTCTTAGACTTTACTAGCATATCATCAACATAAACTTCCATCGTCTTGCCAATCTGTGGTTTAAACATGACATTAACAAGCCTTTGGTAAGTTACCCCTGCATTCTTTAGTCCGAAAGGCATGACCTTGTAACAGTAGAGTCCAACATCTGTGATGAAGCTCGTATCCTCTTGATCTGGCTCACGCATCATAATCTGGTTATATCCGGAGTATGCATCCATAAAAGATAATAATTCATGTCCTGCCGTCCCATCCACCAACCGATCGATCCTGGGCAGCGGGAAACAGTCTTTGGGGCAGGCTTTGTTCAGATCTGAAAAATCAATGCACACTCTCCACTTTCCATTAGCCTTTTTAACCAGCACTGGATTTGATACCCAATTTGGATAAGTAGATTCTCTGATGAAACTGTTCTCCATGAGCCGATCCACTTCTTCTTTTAACGCGGCCGTTCTCTCAGGACCCTGGGTTCTTCTCTTCTGTTTTGCAGGTGTAAACTTTGGATCAATGTTCAGAGTGTGTACTGCAATCTCTAGGGATATTCCGCACATGTCAGCATGAGTCCAAGTGAATACATCCAAATTAGCCTTCAAAAATGAAATCAGAACATTCTGAACTGTTGTGTTAAGTTGTGAACCCATATTAAGCACTTTGTTTGGGTTCTTTGGGTCAACGGGCCCCGACACTGTTACCTTTACCGGTACTACCCTATTCTCCCCTGCACTGGCTTTCCTTGGATCCATCTCTCTTTGTGCGCCACTAAATTCGCCAGGGCAGGGTCCACCTTGTAATAGTTACAAGGTTGGTTCCTTGGTGCGGACTGGAGCCGCTGCACCTTTTCCCGTTTCTCTTTTCCTTGATTCACGCAGCTCTGTAAGATAACATTCTCGCTGCGCATCTTGGTCTCCCTTAATTACACCAACTCCGTTATCTGTGGGAATTTTAGATTCAGACACCATGGAGCAAGAACAGCTTTAAATGCAGCAAGAGTTGGTCGGCCTAAAAAGGCATTGTAGGCAGAGAATTCTTCAACAATTATAAAGGTTTGCTTTCGAGCCACCTTCCTCAGTCCCTTTCCAAGTTCTACAAACAAATCTATGGTCCCAATCGGCTGTTTGGGTTCTCCAGCAAGCCAAGCAATCTTAAGTGATGAAGCTTGAACATCAGTCATTGGAATTTTCATTTGATCAAAGGTCTTCTTGAAGAGGATGTTGCATGAAGCTCCACAATCAACTAGAACTCTTTTCACAGTTGCCGGCCCAATACCAGCGGATATGACCAAAGGATCTATGGTCGGAGCCTCGATACCAAAAGAATCTCTGGCACTAAATACAATATCATCTGTGGAAGTCTTTTGTTGCTTTAAAGGCACATCATTCTCTAAAACAAAAACATTCTCTTCAGCTGGTACATGCCTCAAGGCCCGGGCACACCTTTCCATCTCACCCCAGCTTTTGCCTATTGGGTGAGGTCCTCCAGTTATTATATTGATGACATGCCTTTCCGATTCATGTTCTACGGCCTTCTCACTTGAGGCAGGACGGTGAGCGGGAACTTGTTGTCCTTGAGTTGACGAAGCTGGGGCATTTCTATTCCTTTTCACATACTGCTGGAGTTTGTTTTCCTTCAAGAGTTGTTCAATTACCTTTTCAACTGATGGCATTCGTGGGTGTCATGGCCGGGCTGGTTGTGGAACCAACACAACCTTCCACTTTTTTCCATCTTAATCGCAACTCTCATTTTAGGTGGTGTCGGATAATTGACATCATCTTTGGTCGCAAAGAAGATGTTTTCTGGGGTATCGGTCAAGGGTGTGAAATTGAAAGAACGCCCTTTCTTAGCGTCTCCCTATTTCTTTCCACCATCGTTTCCCCTTCTCTGAGTGTTAGGTTCTTTCTTGTTCGAAGCAGCACCATTGTTCCCGGCTTCCGCTGATACCACCTTAGCCGGTGTTTGGAGGCTCTCCAAGCACATGAATTCATCCGCTTTCTTGTAGAATTTGTCGAGCGAGTTTGGTTCTTTCATTTTCAACCACTTTCCAAACTCGCTTGACTTGTCAATCGCCCTCATCAAGTATGTTAGGACTATGCATGGCTCAGCATTATCTACCTCGGCCAATGTTATGTTAAAACGATTCAAAAATGACCTGATGGATTCTCCCGGATTTTTCTCTAGACTTGACAGTGACATTATATCCTTTGCTTTAGAAGCATACAATCGAAATTGCTCCTTGAATTTCCTGGTCAAATCGGAGAATTGATCAATGGACCTGACTGGCAGCTTCGTAAACCACAATAGAGTCACACCTTCCAGATATACTGGGAAATATCGACATTTAATTTCATTAGACGCCCTGGCACCTGTCATATGCCAGTCGTATTTATACAGAAACTCGTTAGGATCACTCGTCCCCTTGTAAGCTGGAATAGTAGGGGGAACGAATTTCCTTGGGAACTCCGCCTTTAAGATCCTTTCAGTAAATGGAGTTTTGCTTGGAGCAAAACGCCACTCTTTCTCATCTTCATCTCTTCGCATATTTTCCTTTATGATTTGACGAACCATACCTGAAAAATACTCTTCATCATTTAGAGGTTCTGGAGGGCACATATCAGCCACTCTCTCTGAATTATGTCTTGACAATCGTTCACGGAGGGTCGGCTGCGGCCCTGATCCTCCAGCTTGAGGAGGAGTCCTTTCTACAGGGTCTGCGGCTCTTTGAGAAACGTTCCCTTCAACACCCTGAACTCCCTTAGTAGAGTTCCCATCATTATTAACCGGTTGACGGTTTGCCCCAAGTAGATCATTCAACTTACTTAAGATTAGGGCGTTCTGGGCATTCTGAGCTTCCAACTGCGCATTCTGAGCATTCAATTGTTGATTCAACCCTAAAACTACGGCGTCCAATTTTGCTCGTGTAATTCCAACAGTTGGAGCTGCTTTACTTGAAGGAGGAGAGGTAGCAGTATTCTCTTGAACATTGTCAGATCTTACAGAACTTCGTTTTCTCCCAGGAGCCACTATTTCCAATGAACTTCTGGTTTTAAAAGAAATCCTTTCAACAATCCTTCGCGGAGCAATAGTGGAAGTTTCCTGAGTTGGATTCTTAGTGAAAGCACCAAAAATGTTAACGTTAAATCGGACGCTAACACCGCGGTGTAGATTGAAGTTGAGCGAAAGCACCACCCGTGAACACGGGAACTAAAAACAAGTAGAAAAGTCACAGAGAAAGCAGGAAAAAACAACAGTTTTTATAGTGGTTCAGCTTAGGGTAAGCCTACGTCCACTTTAATTCTCTTTATTACTGAATCGATTACAACTTTACAACAATCTTCAATTACAATTCTGATGAGACAAACAACTAGAACTTTGATGCATTCTTTGAATCCATGTAGATTGCGTTAGATTTCCTCTCGAAGTTAGTTGAGATGCCTTCCGTACTTGAAGTGTCAAGTGAGTCGAGAATTCAGCAGAGTATCGGCGCTTAAAGAGGTCGGCCCAAAAAGTCCGCTTCATGCTTGAGGTAGGTTGGTATTCATAGGGAAATTTTCCTCTTGGGTCGTAAGTCGTCACTGACTTATGGTAGGTCGTGGCCGACTTATCTGGCCCAGCCTCATGGTCTCATAAAAGTTCATTTGTACAAGTCCTAAGTCGCACACGAGTCATCATCTAAGTCGCAAATGAGTCAACTGGTCCTTCTGATGCGGCATTGAATCTTCACCCAGTAGCTTTAGGTCGTGGATGACTCAAGCTAGGTTGTGAGTCGTGTACGAGTTAACTGATAAGATTGTTCCCTTCAGATAATAACCCAGATCCTGAATCGTGTATGAGTTTAGAGGTCACTGTGTTAAGTAAGGAGCAGCACCTCATTTGCTTAAGTCGCTCACGACACATGCTAGGTCGTAAGTCGCAGATAGCTCTAAGTCGCTAGCTCATTTCCTTCTTAAGTCGTGCTCTCTCTTGGATCGTTAAGTCGTCTTGTCCTTGAGTCGTGGGCTTCCTTAAGTCGGTAGGTCGTGCCACCAGCTAAGTCGCTAAGCCGTTATACTTTTTAAGTTGTTAAGCCCTTAAACCGATAAGTTGTTTGACCCCTTAAACTGTTAAGTCGTCAGTCCCTCAAGTCGTCCATCCTCTTGACTCGTTGAGTCGTGCATCTTTTAACTCGTTGAGTCGTCAGTCCCTCAAGTCGTCCATCCTCTTGACTCGTTGAGTCGTGCATCTTTTAACTCGTTGAGTCGTCAGTCCCTCAAGTCGTCCATCCTCTTGACTCGTTGATAACAGTTGATGTTGTGCACTATTGTGTAAAACCCTGGACCATACTTATACACACACAAATATGGATTGCACGTGGAAATGGATTAAGTTACAGATTTTTGAAATAGTTTTAAAATTTTTAAATTCAAATGATGTTGGAAATGGATTGGGTTTAAAATAAAAAGCTTTTGATAAGGAATTTCAAAGATAAAAGTTATTTTTGGATAACTTGATTTAGTTTTGAAATTTGATTTAAACTTGAATTCAAAATTTGCCATTGAATTCTATTTATGATTTAAAAAGGTTATATACCTTTATATGGGTTTTAAACCATTTTTAAATGTTCTTTTGGGAATTTAAATCTAACCCAAAGATTTAACTTGTATAAACGAAATCGGATGTTTTCGAAACGAAAACCATTTTTTTCAAATAATAAAAGCTTTCATAAAAGAAATGAACTTCCAATTTGTGTTAAAAGGATTTTAAGTCCAAAATGATGGTTTTCCAAGTTATGAATAAATCTTTGGAAACGTGTTTTGAAAAGCTATAAATTTAATCTTTAATTTAAAGATTTAACGAGTTAATCCAATTGAAATGGAAATTGTTTTGGATTCTATAAATATATCTTTGTGAATCTAGGTGAACTTTGTAAAACAAATCTTTTTGTTTTAAGATTTAGATGGTAATTTGTTTAACCATTTAAAAGAAAAGCTTTGGATTTTTATGTTGTGACATAACTGAAATCCCATATCCATATGTTTTTAAATATTGTGCACATTATTTAGTTTAGCCGGAAGAGGACCTTGTGTCATGTAACCCATTCAAAATAGTGATATGACGTTATGGATTGCATTTGAAGACCGGTGTTGAAGATCGGGTGTCTTCTAGAACGTTAGGATAAATTATCGATTGTCTCTGCACCGAGTAGCTACGATACAGAGATTCCCTAAGTGATGGGAAGTCCGATCGGGATTGTGGATACCCGAATTGCAAGGACTTCTTCGGAAGTGCCACGTATTCAGTGCCGATTTTCGAAGGCCGAGTAAGGATCGCTACATTTGGTATCAGAGATGAAGGTTAAAACTTTAGCTCAGAAGTATAACACATTAAGTAGCTCATTAGAGATAGGGTGAAGTATAACCTAGAATGAGTAATCCCTAAGATATCTGTTCGAATGCCTTAGTAAATTCTCTTACTATCCACTGATAGTAAGTATGAGTGCAAGAAGATGATGTGATAGGGGACAAGGGAGTACCACTACAAATGGTCAATACCCTGCAACAGTGGAAATAACTTTCTCTTCAATCTCCTTTGATTCGATTTCAAATTCTTTGATTGCTTCGTAGCAGCTCCAGACGAATTTATGTATGATGGTGGCCCTACAGCTCGCTGTAGAAAATCCTTACTTAGTATCTCTTAACGCTAAAAATGTACGTTAACAACCCAGTGTGAGTTGTGATATACCGAAAGCACCACCCGTTGGTGCAGAAACTAAAAGTAAGCAGAAAATAACAGAGAATAATAAAGAGACAACAATTTTTATAGTGGTTCGGCTCAAAGTCAAGCCTACGTCCACTTAATCTCTTTTATTATTGATTTTATTACAAGATTTACAATGTTTCTTCAATTATAACACCATTAAGGCAAGTCGTTCGAACTTTGATGCAGAAAAGTTCTTTGAATTCATTTTGAATGAAATTGATCTTTTCCCAAGGTTCTTTGAAGTGTCTTTGGCGTTTGAAGTGTTGTAGAAGTCGTGAAAACAACAAAGTCTTGGCGTTACAGCAATCCTCTAAAAAAAACCCCAATGTGGAGTAGGCGGGGTATTTATAAGGAAGTTTCGGAGTTAGGTCGTGTGGTGTCATAAGTCGTGAGCGACCTAGGGAGTTGCAACCTAAGAGCGATCTCGAGGTACCATAAGTCGTTGGCGACTGAATGGAGCCATCCTGGACGAGCTATATGTTGTGAGCGACTTAGCATGTGTAGAACAGGAGTTATCTAGGCTTGCTAAGGTCGTAAGCAACCTAATGGAAGTGGCAGTGCGCATGCGGCTTAACTCTGAAGCTTGCTAGGTCGTTAGGTCACTCTTTTCTTAACTCGTTAGGTCGTTGCCTTCATTGAGTTACAAGGTCGCTAGGTCGCTAGAGCTCCTTAAGTCGTTGAGTCGTGCAATGTTGAGCCGCTCTGTGCTTTAATTCGTTAGGTCATGCCTTGCTATAAGTCGTTAAGTCATTTATTCCTTGGATAGTTAAGTTGCTTATTCCCTTAGGTCGTTGAGTCGAATAAGTCGCTAAGTTGTGAATAAGATAGGTGTTAACACTTGCCCCTCGAAGTATACGCCTAGGGGTTAGGTCGTGTGCTTCGATGCCTCATAACTCGCGCCATCCTGAGTCGCTAAGTCGTGAGCGACTTATGAGAGAGCGAGGTCGTTCGCGCCGATTCGAGTTCCATTGCCCTTGTATATTAGTCGCTTAGGTTGCTCCTTCTTCTCTTCACCTGCTCTAACATTCTAACCCGCCATTAACGAATCTTCAAGCTCTCGAAGACGAATTCAAACTAACCAGTCATTGATCATCTTCACCATCACATTACGTAAGTGAATCCGATCATTATCCAACCACGACCATCAACGAATCGGGAATTCCCCATTTTCCGACCCTAATCCGATTTCATGTGCCGCATTTCACCATGAGTCATGTTACGATCGATCTTTGATCGTCATTGGACATGTTGTCATTGTAATTCATGAGAACACAGTAGTGCATCGGATTTATGATGGATCTGAGGTGATTTGAATCGGTCTTGGATGATTTGGCGGTGTGGAGAGATGATGGATTTCATTGTGGAGATGCTAACGGGTTATCGGATTAGGCGGGTTGTTGAATGAAGAGGAGTTAGCGGGTTACGGAGAGTTAGGAAGTGCCCGACTTAGGAGCTTCGAACGACCTAGGCTTAGCAGTTTGGACATGAATCGCACGACTTAACTTAGTGAACGACTTAACGACTTAATATCCAAACTCTGAACGACATAAGGGACCGCGACACATATTACTTGCGACTTAACTTTCCAGAATAGCACATGACTTACAGCACAACGAGTTAAGGAATCAACCCGACCTAATTTAACCCATAGCATAGCTTTAACTCGTAGGAACATGACTGATAAACTGCCATAATTTGACAGAACTTGATTGAATTTCGAACTTGAACTGCCAGAATGGACTGCCATAATTTGACAGAACTTGATTGAATTTCCAACTTGAAATGCCAGAATGGACTGTTTGAACTTGTTGCACTCTTTCACAGATTGTATTAAATTTTAAGCTAACAACCTGTTAAATACAACATTTGCAGAAAACTAGGGCGAATATACTGCCATTGACTGCCCACATCGAATGACAGATTAGTCGATAAAGAATAATCAACTTAAGGGAATTGTGTGAACGAAATGCTGTGAATTAACCAGTTCAAGTGAAGTATTAAAGCAAAGCTAAGTCAATCAACTAAAGCTGATCTGTTTACATCAACACTGTACTTGGACTTAAAATAATAAGCGTTGAAACTTTATAAACGACAAACGCCAACTAGTTTTATTCCAGTTATATTTGCTTGTCATTTTATTAGTTTTGCACAACACTTTACACTTTTAGGAAACGTGCACCTTCATATTTGAATATCCAATTCCTTGTGTAGAATGGCTTCTTGACAAGTGCGAGAAGAGATTGTAGAGCGGGCCGATGAGGTTTTCTCAATAGCTGACCCTTTTGAGAATCCTTCGTATAGAGTTTCAACTACACTGAACCAATGGGCTTTCAGTCAGCTATGTATTCAATTCGGCATTGGCTGAAGTGGATGCTCTGCTTCTTGGGGTAAATGACACTGTCGATAGGCCGCCTCCTGGCTACATTGCGGTCAATCGTCAAATGTGTCTGAGTGGAGCAATTCCCCCCTTCAAAGATTTTCTTAGAACACTCCTCCTTCGACTAACTATCTCTCCATTCCAGTTGCACCCTAATGGCTATGCCATTTTGATGGGGTTGTGCATACTATTTAGGAGGACACTTAACCGCCTCCCAAGCTTCGAGGAGATCTTCTATTTGTGTTCATTTGGGAGGAACAAAGATCACCCTTCTATTACTCTTGTAAGGAGTGCAAGAAACCGCAAGCTGATTATGGATCCGCCTGAGAGCGCTCACGGGTTTTTAAACCAGTTCTTCCTTGTCCGTTGCCCTCCGGGATTTTACGATATCTGGAGAGTAGGATGTGAGACTACCTATCTCCGTTCACTTCATTTCTGAGCCTTTCAAAATTCAAGTCGTCGAGTGCTAACTTCATTCTTTACCTTTGCAGCACTTCCGCCCCCTCTAAAGATTCTAGTCACAAATCGACTTTCGAAAGATTGAGTGTCGTAGCTATCGATAAGAGAAGTATTAAGTTTCTACTGAAGGACGAATTTTTGCACCAATTCGGACTCTTGCACTCTTCTCGATCCATTCAGTCCCATGATTCCCCCGGTTCTCAAGCAGATGCGTCAGATGCCCTAGCCTCCGTAAAGGAATTCGCACTAAAGGAACCTATTATAGAGGCTTCATTAGTGAAATGCTCCAGTACCATTGACGGTGTGAGATTATCTGGCAAATCTAAACTTCCTTCGGTTATTGAAGAAGAGTAATTTCCTCAACATTCTGGGAGGACTACTGGAGAAGCTGAGAAAGAAAGTTCCGTTACAAAGAGTGTAAGCATGCTGAAGAGGGCACTGCTGATATGACCCATTCTGTTGGGCACGATGGAAATGATAACTTTGGATGACTGAGTGATCTTATGGTGACTTCCCACTAGCTCTTTAAAGATGACACCACAACTTCTAAGATTGTTTCTCCAGCAATCGAAGCGACATCCATTTTGCGATCAATTCCATCAACCCAAGAGTTGAGTCCTGCTGCAAAAGCCGACATCATTCCTAAGCCGAAGTGTGGTTTGCAGCTTGACGCACGTAGTTCGCACGCCACACACACACTTAGGGTTTTTGGCAATTATGCGCACTTTGCATCTTTATTTCGAAGATTTATAAATTTGGTCTCTTCTTCACTTTCAGGTTCTCCCATGGGACGCAGCAGCTCATGTTACGATGACTTTCAACGTGATGAGAGGCGTGATTCTTATGACCCCAGGAGCAATCTTCCTACCCCTACGGAGACTGATGAGGAAAGAGCGGCTAGGAAAGCTCGCGAAAGGCAGGCTTATGAGGGGCATTATGGAAGAAGAGAAGACTGACATGACTCTTACCAGAGAGATGATGGCTCCCATAAGAGAAAGTCTCATGACGATAAGGGGAAGATTCATGTAGCTGAAGATTCAAGCAAGCGATCCAAGCTTAGCGAAAAGTCTACATTTGAAATTTCTAAAGTGCTTGTTGCTTCTATCTCTCTAGACATCCCTTCTAGCTCTACTGCCCTTAAAAGTGCTGAAATTCAAGCAATTATTAATAGGCCTCCTTATCAAGTTGAGAAACCTCCAACTGCACTCCAAAGCCGATTTACGCATTGGTGTTTGAAAGGAGTACGTTTTGATCTAGACTTGGTTCCAATTGATAAACAGGCCATGTTGAGAAATCTCGACACTGTGAAGCTAGATATTGAAAGAATGTCCGGTTGGCAAAAACTAGTTGAGGATCTTCAAAGAGTAAATCGTTTAAATCTCGAGGCTATGCTGACCATGGAAAGCGATAAGTCTGAGTGGCAAAAAGTTCTTGATCAACATGATATGGAGATGAAGAGCATCACCGCCTATAACGAGAAACTTGAGGCTGAAATCAAGAAGCTTAAAGACGATCTTGCCACCTCTTCCACTTCTTATACTCAAAAGGAAGGGGTTCTTCAAAAGCAAAGAGATGCCCACGCTGCTCAACGAGACGCTTTGAGGCGGAGCATAAAATCGTGGAAATCTACCGGAATGTGCTTCTCAGCTGCGGGAAAAGACTAACTCCCAAGATTTGGAGATTACAATGTTAAAGGCCCAGCTTTCTAAGGCTGAAAAGGAGCTTGACGAGGCCATCGCTGGAAAAGCAGCAGCTGAACAATCGCATGAGGCGACTAAAGACAACATCAGCTCCACTCTATTCGAGTTTTATATTCACAATGTCTTGGGGCGTGGCCGTCTTTCATTTTTGGGCCCAAAGTATGAGGTTACCCTAGCTTATGTTTGGGAGGCAGCAGTTGAAATGCTTAGAGATGCTGGCTATGCTAAGGAGGATTTTGAGGCTTGTTTTTTGGATGATGAGGGTCATGCCGCCCTTGCCAGAGGGAAAGAACAACTTGCCAAGGAACGAGCCGAAGCGGCGGAAGGAAAGCATCTAGGGAAGACACCTTTGGCCGACCCAACTCATCATTCGGCTTCGGTTGACATCAATATTATTGGCTCCAGTTCCCACTCTCTGCCTCTTGCCAAAGCCGAGACCGAAACTTCAACTGCTCATGCCGAAGACGAGGCTCAAGAAGACACTAAAGCCCAAGATTTTGAAATTGACGTGATAAAGCCAATCTCTGTAGGTAACTTCAATACTGATCTAGCTCAAGTGTACTACTTATTTGCTTCACATGAGTTCGATGAACTTCTTGCTTAATACTTAAGTCTCGACGTGCCACTATCTCTTCTCTTTGCGAAAAACACTGATGTTTAACTTTTCTTCTTCTGTAGTGAAAACAACAAGTGTTGTACAGGATTCGCCTCCTCCAACTATTGCCCCTCCACTTCTTCAAGTTACTCCTTCCGCTTCTCAACCGGGGTCGCAAGAAGAACAAATAGGAGCTCTTCAAGGCTTAGATGACCCGACTGCTTCACAAGAGCAGAGAGCTGAAGAACTTGAGAAGGGTGAGAGGACCCCGGAGAAATTTACTGCCGATGATACAAAGCTGATTGATCTTATCACTCCGGGCAACGAATCTTCATCAATGAAGAGGAGAAAGCGTGGAATTTCGAAGAAAAAGTAGGGCACTTCTACTAGCGATGAGAAAGCGGAAGACGACCCAATTGCACCTCTTTCTCCTTCTTCCCCGACTCGTTCAGGACGACCCAAGAAGTTAACCATTAGGCCAGGCGAGGGCTCCAAAGGCGGCGGGAAGAAGAAGTAATGGGTCTGGTTTTATCCTTCTTGTTCTGCTTTTTTGCTTTTTGCTTGTATTTAAAGACTTGTATCGACCGGAGATTGTGCGGGTTCCGACCCCACTTTTTGAAACCTGCACATGTATACAAATATTTTATAGTATGGAATAGAATGACTCTTTTTACTTGTACAATCTTTTATCTGTTTTTGTAAATGCATTATTCCTTATTTTCACACAAGTTTCTTCATTTTCTTTGTTTGATATTGCAGTGAGCTCGTGGTATGTTGCTTGAGCTTTGCTTTTATTAATGTAGCAATATTATATTGTCCCCATACCATGGCTTATTGCAATCTTCTCCATTTTGAGAAGACTTGTACTCTTACTTTGAAGAATAATTTTCCATTTTGAGGAAATATTATTCTGCTCTAGCAGAGTGTGCCTTGTATTGGAGAAGTTTTCTTTTTTTTAGAAAAAGTTTTTACACTTCAACTTTCGAAGATGGTCACTTTTATTTTTGAGAAGTGGATTCCCCTACGTGGTAAAGAGGGCCTCCGAAGAAGGCTTTGATTTTTTTGCCAGAAAGTTATATCTCATCGCTAAGTGGACCCACGGGACTGGCGTCAGCTACTTTATAGGATATTTGTTTGCACAAACGATCGTGAGCAGTTAGCTGCGGCCTAGAACCTTCTTTTTGAGAAGGTGCCCCTTCGGTGGTTCCACCAACGACTTTTTCAAGAGATAACATTTCATTTTTGGGCGTGCCTCGTTAGAGGGCTTTATTTGACACTTCAACTTTTTTGGGGAAGAATGTTCTCATTATGGAGAAATTGATCTACCCTTGAGAGTAGAAGTGTGCCTCCGAAGTGGGCTTTTTTGTTTACCTGGAAGTTACTTCTCGCGGTTAAATGGATCCACGGGGCGGACGCAAGCAACCTAATTGGATGTTCGTTTGAACGGACGATAACAATTTGTTAGCAAGGGCCTGGTGCCTTCACTTTGGGAAGGTGCCCCTTTGGTGGTTCCACCAACTTTTTTGTTTGAGAAAAGCATTTCATTTTTCGGCGTGCCTCGTTGGAGGGCTTTCTTTAGCACTTCAACTTTTCTGGGGAAGAATTTTCTCATTATGGAGAAATTGATCTTCCCTTGAGAGTAGAAGTGTGCCCCGAAGAGGGCTTTTTTGTTTCGTTTGCCAGGAAGGTTGCATCTCACAGTCAAGTGGATCCACGGAGCAAATGCAAGCTACCTAACTGGATGTTTGTTTGCACAAACGATCACAATTTACTAGCGAGGGCCTGGAACTTCACTTTGGGAAGTTTCCTCTTCGGTGGTCCCACAAACCTTTTTGTTGAGAGACAAGATTACATTTTTCTAGTTTTTTTCTCCTTGCCCATGTCTTTTCACCATCTGCCCCTCAGCGATTCCTTATTATCATTTCCAAGTACATGTTGCTTTCTTTTGCAAGTTGTTTCTTTCTTTCTTTTTCCAGAGAAGTATATTTCATTGTTAAGTGAATCCACGGAGCAGACTTTAGCTACCTAATTGGATGTTTGTTTGCATAAACAATCATAATTAACTAGCGAGGGCCTAGAACCTTCACTTTGGGAAGGTGCCCATTTGGTGGAATCACCAACTGTTTGTGAGAAGCACTTCTTATATAGGAATTGAATATGGAATTTTTGTGGCCTTGCATTTGTTTGTCGAGTGATTTGTAGGAATCGCTTGGCCTTGTGATGTCTTGAATAGGTAAGCTTTGCTTTGATAGCTTGCAATATTAAATCGACATTTTAGCAATATATTTAAGATATTTGCACATCGAAACGAGACAGGCATTTTATAGTAGTAGAGAACACAAGATTTATTGTAAAATCAGTGTGAATCAATACAAGAATGATACATCCACGATCATTTTACAAATTTAAGCACGACTTCTAAGTAAAATATGGACGCAAGTGATTGATGTTTCAGGCTCTCGAAATTGGATCTCCTTCGATAGTTGTGAGCTTGAAAGTGCCATCAAGAAGTTTTTTTCCTATGACGTATGGCCCTTCCTAGTTTGGCCCAAACAATCCTGTTGCTGTCATGACCCTTTTCAAGACTAGATCCCCAATTTCAATGCTGCGTTGGCGAACTTTAGAATTGAAGTGCCTGGCTATCCTTTGCTGATGGGCTGCAACTCTGAGCTCAGCCTCTTTCCTTCTTTCATCAAGCAAGTCAAGTGCTTCAAGTTGCAGCTTTTCATTTTCAGCTTGGTTGAAATGAATTCTCCTATGTGAGGGGACCTCTATTTCCAGTGGAATCGTTGCTTCTGATCCATATGCTAATGAGAATGGAGTGTGCCCAGTCGCAGTCTTGTGGGTACTTCTGTATGCCCAAGGTGCTAGTGGTAGCTTATCAAATCAACCACCTTTTTCTTTATCCAGCTGTTTTTTTACGGTTGATTTGATAATTTTATTCACTGCTTCCACTTGCCCCTTTGCCTGTGGATGAGCCACTGCTGAGAAGCTTTTTTGGATCTTTAATCGCCTGCAAAAGTCCTGGAATTCTTCACTTTCGAATTGGGTACCATTGTCTGTGATTATCTTCTGAGGCACACCATACCTGCAAATGATATTTTTAGTCACAAAGTTTATCGTCTTTTTAGAGGTAATATTAGCCAATGGTTCAAATTCTGCCCGTTTAGTGAAATAATCAAAAGCAACAATAGCATATTTGATTCCGGACTTGGCAATCGGCAAAGGCCCAATGAGATCTATCCCCCAAATGGCGAATGGCCATTGTCTGACCATCTGTGTTAGCTCGGTGGAAGGTGCTCCTGGGATTTTTGCAAAACTATGGCATCTGCCGCACTTTCGGGAGTAGCTAGCAGCATCTCGATTAATATCTTGCCAAAAATACCCATAGCGGAGAATTTTCTTTGCTAGAGTTTGGCCACCTGAATGATCCCCACACTCTCCTCCGTGCACCTAAGCTAAAATTTTCCTAGCCACTTCCTTGGTTACACATTGGAGTAATGGCACTGAGAATCCTGGTCTGTACAACCGGCCGTCTTGAATTACATATCTCGGGGCTTTTCTTAACAGCTTCTGGCACTCTTTTGAGTTTTCTGGCAGGGAGCCGTTGAGTAGATATTCCTTGATCCGGGTCATCCACGACTCCTTCTCTTGAGATACAGCCATAATCCAGTCAATATCCATCTCATCAATACTTGGAGCTGACAAGACTTCCACAGGGACCAATCCCAATAATTGAGCTTCACCAGAGCTTGAATATTTTGCGAAAGAGTCTGCCCTCATGTTCTCTTCCTGGGGTATATGGCTTATTATAAAATGATCAAAATCATCGAGAAGCTCCCAGGCCTTAGACAAGTAAGCAGGCAGATTTCCTTCCTTAGTTTGAAACTCTTTCTTGACTTGGCATACAATAAGCTGGGAATCACTGAAGATCTGCAAAACTTTGATGTTCAGTTCTTTAGCAATCTTCAAGCCGGCAACAAGAGCTTCATATTCTGCTTCATTATTTTTCAAAGGAAATTCTAATCTCAATGCATAGAACAATGACCGCCCTTCGGCGGTTTTAAGCACAATCCCAGCTCCGGAACAATAGTCATTTATTGCACCATCAACATATAATTTCCATCGGATCGGGATGTCATCAGTCACCTCTTCCTCACTGTCACCTTTATCTGTGTATTCTGTAATGAAATCCGCTAAAGCCTGTCCATTGATTGCTTTTTAGGGATGGTAGGTGATATCGTATTGGCTGAGTTCAATATTCCACTTCAGAAGACGACCCGAAGTTTCAGGGCAAAATAGGGCTTGCTTTAGAGGTTGATCAATGAGGACTTTAATAGGATGAGCTTGGAAATATGGCCTCAACTTTATGGACGCAATCAACAGACAATAGGCGAGCTTTTGCAGCTTTGAATAATTCATCTCTGCCCTAGTGAATCTTTTATTGACGTAATAAACCGGGCGCTGAACTTTTGCGTCTTCCCGTACCAATGCTGCACTGAGAGCATGAGATGAAACCGCTAAATATATGAAAAGATCTTCACCATTGTTGGGATTAGAAAGTACTGGAGGTGTTTCCATGTGACGAATCAGTTCATCAAAAGTTTTCTGACATTCAGGAGTCCATTCAAAGTTTTGCTTTCCTTTCTTCAGAGCGTCAAAGAAGGGAATGCATTTATTAGTGGCCCTGGAAATAAACCGACTCAAAGCAGAGACTTTCCCGTTGAGGCTTTGCAATTCCTTTTTTGTCCTAGGGGCTTTGACTTCTCTTAAAGCAGTAATCTGAGCAGGATTAGCTTCGACGCCCCTAGCACTCACAATGAAACCCAAGAATTTTTTGGACTCTACCCCGAATGAACATTTCAGAGGGTTTAGCTTCATCCCATAGTTTCGGAGGACCGCGAACATTTCTGCCAAATGATCCATGTGGACTACTTCCTTCTTCGATTTCACCAACATATCATCAACATATACTTCCATAGTCTTGCCAATCTGGGTTTTGAACATGGCATTAACAAGTCTTTGATAAGTTGCCCTCGCGTTCTTTAGTCCGAAGGGCATGACTTTATAGCAATAAAGACCAACATCAGTGATGAAGCTCGTGTCCTACTGATCTGGCTCATGCATCATGATTTCATTATATCCTGACCAAGCATCTATAAAAGACAATAATTCATGCCCGGCTGTTCCATCCACCAGCTGATCAATCCTGGGTAACGGGAAACAGTCTTTGGGGCATGCTTTGTTCAAGTCTGAAAAGTCGATGCATACTCTCCACTTTCCATTTTCTTTTTTGACAAACACCAGATTAGAAACCCAATTTGGATAAGTGGATTCTCTAATGAAGCCATTTTCCATGAGCCGATCTACTTCTTCTTTTAATGTTGTCGACCTTTCAGGACCCTGGGTTCTTCTTTTCCGCTTTACGGGTGTGAATTTTCAATATTCAAAGCATGCACTGTGATTTCTGGAGATATTTCACACATGTCGGCATGACTCCAAGAGAATACGTCTAGGTTTACTTTCAAGAATGATATCAACGTATTCTGAACCATCACATCGAGTTATGAACCTACATTCAGCACCTTGTTTGGATCATTCAGGTCAACAGGTATTAGCACCGTCACTTCCACCGGCACCACTCTACTCTCCCTTGCACTGGTTTTCTAGGATCAATCTCTTCTCGTGCACCACTATGCTCACCAGTGCAGGGTCCACCCCGTAATTGCTGCAAGGTGTGCTCTTTGATGCGCAGCGGAGCTGTCGCACGCTTACCCATTTCTCTCTTCTTTGCCACCCGTAACTCTATGAGATAGCATTCTCGCCCGGCATTTTGGTCCCCCTTCACAACACCGACACCATTGTCAGTGGGGAACTTCATGGTCAGGCACCATGGGCCGAGAATGGCCTTGAATGCAGCAAGAGCCGGTCAACCCAAGAAGACATTGTAAGCGGAGAATTCATCAACAATCACAAAAGTTTGTTTTCGGATCACCTTCTTTTCCCCTTCTCCAAGCTCTAAAAATAATTCAATAGTCCCTATAGGCTGTCTTGGTTATCCAGTGAACCCAACAATTTTTTGTGAGGAAGCTTGGACATCAGCCATGGGAATTTTCGTCTGATCAAATGTCTTTCTGAAGAGGACAATTCAAGAGGCGCCGTAGTCAACAAGCACCCTTCTTACAATGGCTGGTCTGATGCCTGCAGATATCACCAAAGGATCCATGGTGGGAGCCTCAACACCAACAGAGTCTCTAGCCCAGAATATGATGCCATCATTAAAAGTTCTTTACTGTTTTAAAGGTGCAGCATCTTCCAAGACAAAAACATTTTCTTCCGCCGGGGCATATCTCAAAGCGTGAGCATATCTCTCCATCTCACCCCTACTTCTGCCCGCTGGGTGAGGACACCATGTGATAACATTAATGACAGCCCTCTCAGATCCATGTGCTGCAGTCCTCTCACCTGAGCCGGACTGATGAGCAGGAACTTGTTGCCCCTGAGTAGATGAGGTTGGGTCACTTCTGTTTCTCTTCACATATTGTTGTAGTTTATTTTGTCTCAACAGCTCTTCAATGAAATTCTTTAAATGGCGACATTCATTAGTATCATGGCCAGGTTGATTGTGAAACCGAAAGTATCTCCCATTATGCACAACATTTTTCCCAGGCTTCATCTCAGGTGGTTTGGGGTATTCAACAACATCCTTGGTTGCAAAAAATATATTTTCTGGAGTATTGGTTAAGGGAGTAAAATTTGAAGGTTTAAAGTGGTGAGTTTTCTTCGCATCTTTTTGTTTTTCCCACTGTCATTCTCCCTCTTCTGGCCACCAGATTCCTTTTTGTTAGAAGCAACATTATTATTCTCAACTTCAGTCATGACTACTTTTGCTGGCACAGGAAGGCATTCTAAGCGCATAAATTCATCGGCCTTCTTGTAGAACTTCTCAAGTGAATTTGGCTCTTTCATCTTCAGCCATTTTCTGAATTCACTTGATTTATTAATAGCTCGCATCAAGAAAGTCAGAATCATCCGAGGCTCTGCATTATCAACTTCGGCCAATGCTATAACAAAGAGGTTTAAGAAAGATTTGATAGACTCTCTGGGGCTTTGTCCGAAGCTGGATAGTGACATTATGTCCTTGGCCTTCGAAGCATGTAACCTTAACTGATCTTTGAATTTTCAAGTTAAATCGGAGAACTGATCCATGGATCGAACTGGCAGCTTCGTGAACCAAAGCAGGGCCACTCCATCCAAGTACACAGGAATGCATCTCCACTTGATCTCGTTTGTTGCTCTGGCACCTGCCATATGCCAGTCATACTTGTATAAGAATTGGTTAGGATTGCTTGTCCCCCGATAAGCTGGAATAGTGGGGGAAACAAACTTCTTCGAAAATTCAGCCTTCAGAATTCTTTCAGTAAAAGGAGCCTTGCTTGGAGCAAACACCCAGTCACTTTCATCTTCCTCCCTTCGCATGCTCTCCTTCATAATTTGCCGGATCATTCCCAAGAGGTACTCCTCATCGTTCAGAGGCCCCGCGGGACAGACGTCAGCTACTTTTTCGGAAGTTTTCCCGGACAAACGTTCACGAAGAGTTGGCTGTAGACTTGAACCTTCAGCTTGGGGAGGTGCCCCTTCGGCGGTGCCAACTTCCCTCTGAGGAATACTTTTCCCTTGGGAATCATGAACATCCTCAGCAAAGGTTTCTTCATTATTTTCTGGTTGCTGGTTAACTCCAAGCAAAGCATTCAACCTATTCAACATCAAGTTGTTCTGGACTTCCATTTGTTGATACAACCTAGACATTACAGCATCCAATTCTGCCCTTGTGATTCCAACACTAGGAGCCGCTTGATTTGACGCGGGAGAAGTGGCGGCGTCGTCATAAGCATTTCCAGATCTAGTAGATCTACTTTTTCTTCCAGAAGCCATAATTTCGGATAGACTTCTGGTTCTTAGGGAGAATCTTTCAACAAATCTTTGTGAAGCAATGATGAGAGCACCCCTGAGTTCAATTCTCAGTGAAAGAACCAAAGATGTTAACGCTAAAAATGTACGCTAACCCCCAAGTGCGAGTTCTGATATAGCGAAAGCACCACCCATTGGTACGGGAACAAAAAGCAAGTAGAAAACAACAGAGAATGGTAAAGAGACAATAATTTTTATAGTGGTTCGGCTCAAAGTCAAGCCTACATCCACTTAATCTCTTTCATTGTTGATTTGATTACAAGTTTCATAATATTTCTTAAATTATAACACCATTAAGGCAAGTCGTTAGAACTTTGTGCAGAAAAGCTCTTTGAATTCATGTTGAATGTACTTGATCTTTTCCCAAGGTTCTTGAAGTGTCTTTGGCGTTTGAAGTGTTGTAGAAGTCATGAAAATAGTAAAGTCTTGGTGTTCCAGCAATCCTTCGAAAATCCCCCCCCCCCCAATGTGGAGTAGGCGGGGTATTTATAGGGAAGTTTCGGAGTTAGGTTGTGTGGTGTCATAGGTCATGAGCGACCTAGGGAGTTGCAACCTAAGAGTGACCTAAGGTAGCATAAGTCGTTAGCGACTTAATGGAGCCATCTAGGACAAGATATATGTTGTGAGCGACTTAGCATGTATAGCACAGGAGTTATCTCGACTTGCTAAGGTCGTAAGCAACCTAATGGAAGAGGCAGTGCGCATGCGACTTAACTCTGAAGTTGCTAGGTCGTTAGGTCGCTCTTTTCTTAACTCGTTAGGTTGTTGCCTTCATTGAGTTGCTAGGTCGCTAGGTCACTGGAGCTCCTAAAGTCGTTGAGTCGTGCCATGTTGAGCCGCTCTGTGCTTTAGGTCGTTAGGTCATGCCCCGCTATAAGTCGTTAAGTCGTTTATTCCTTGGATAGTTAAGTCGCTTATTACCTTAGGTCGTTGAGTCGAATAAGTTGCTAAGTCGTGAATAAGAGAGGTGTTAACACTATCTTCATCGCTTTCTTATCAGCTTTTCGTTTCAAACTCTAATGAATTTGAAAATTTAAATTGGAGTAAATTGGTTAACAAATATAAGCTTAATTTGAATTGTATCAATGAAACGATATCGGTTAAAACCAAATTAGGAATTCAATCGTAATTTCTTGTGTAGATTAAAGTCCGAAGAGGGACAAATTGGTATATACTGTGGGATATTTCGACTTGAATTTGGGATCCATGTCTAGTGTTTGAGAAATTGTAGAAGATTGAATCTATCTATCTATTCTCTGGGATCCGATATATTCTAAGAATGATTAGTTATCCCTTCGAACTAATCAATGCCTTTGCATATTCGTAGACCGTTGGACCCGAGTATCTTGTGAAATGATTGTGTGAGTTTGTTCTCATATTTTTGATACTCTGATTTGGTAAGCCAAATGCAGAATTGGTATCCAGTTTGATTTGGAAAGGTATTTCTCTATCTATCATCTATCTCTTCTTGTCTCCCTTGCAAATTTCGAGGACGAAATGTTCTTAAGGGGGGTATCTGTAACGATCTCGATTTTTAATTAAATTTAAATTGATAATTAAAATAAATTTTTGAATAAAATTATAAATTAATTTGAATTTTTCAAATTAAATAGGATAATTATTTATTTGGATATCGATTTTAAAATTTAGTCGGGGTTTTGAATTTTTACATTTAATATCTTATTAATAAAAAAGTAACATCCCAAAAATTTATCAATTAAAATTAATGATATATTTTAAACTTTTGAAATTTAATTCGAAGATATATTGAAAAAAATCTCAAACAAATAAAATAATTAATAATCATATATAAATGAATTCCAATTTATTTTGAGTTTAAAATTTTGAAATAATGAGAGTTTTAAAAAGCCAATTAAATTTAAAATTTTATACGTACATGTACATTTCAAATATGAGTAAAATTGAATACATGTTGAAATTTAATTTAAATTTATTCGAGTGATGTGTGGATATATAAATGGACAAAAAATGGTTATACTTCAAGTATTAATTGAAATTTGAATTTAAATTTAAAATAAATGTTTTTAAAATAAGTGGTTTTTAAAATTATTAAGGTGAAATTTATATAGTGTAAATTAATGATTAAAGCAATTCTATTTTAACATTATATATATATATATGCTAATGAAATAAAAGGTGCATTCATTCATAAAGTAAATATGATAAAAATTTATTTTAAAAAATAAAAATAAAAATTCTTTTGTCTTTGAAAAGTTTTAAATGTTAAACATATACATCAAAGAGATGTAGTATAGGAGTTAACATAATTGAGGCTTCATTATGATTTCTTACAAATGGCCTTCAATACAATTAATTGAATAAAATAATTAAATATAAAATTACAAAAAAACTCTTCGCTTCCCCATATATAATTATTTAACTTTTCAGAAATCTGAAACCACAGTATCAAAGATTGAGTATGTCAAAACTACAACCCTAAAGAAAAAGATATAGATAAAAAAAATCAGAAAAAGGAACTGCCATTATCTCCTCAAATCTGAAACAAAGTATTTAAGAGCAACATGGTCAAGCTGTAGTTTATGATTCTACATCTCAGGTAAATTTTATACTTTATAGTTTAATAAATATATGGTTTCAAACTAAAGTTTTTTAACAAAAAACAAATTCAAGAATTGCAGATAAAAAAGAAAAAAAGAAACAGAGCTGCAGTTCTTTTGGCCAGAGCAGTGTAAGAATCTCTGAAATGAATTAAGTTAAGTAAAATTCTTTTAAAAGATTTGAATTTTATGTTGTTAATCAGTAGTAAAATAAGATTCTAATCAATAAATTTAATCAGTTGCAGGAAAACAAATCCAGTTCAAAGATAAAAAAAATTCAAGCTCTGTTTGCAAATGCAGACCTTGATTTCTATGCATAAGGAATTCAAAACTATAAGTAAAATTAAAATTTGTTATTATTGATGAATCAAGTGAACAAATACGAGAGTGAATGAGCAAAGATCTTTAGTTACAAGTCCAGATTCAAAGCTTCAGGACAGGCTAAACAAAAATAAAAGTTTCCAGGCTCAAAATCTTTCTTCCCAGGCTCAAAACACTTCTCTGTTCCTTGTCTCTGCTGCAAATCCAAGTGAGCAAGCTTGACCTGTTCTATCTTTTGAATGTTTAGATTGTGTTTGAAATATATGCTTGTGAAATCGAATGGATATACCCGCATGTATGTGTGTGAAGTGTTGTGGTCATGTTTGTGCTTACACATGAACAACTCTCTGTTGTTCTACAATCTCAAACCCAATAAAACAAATTTTAACTGCTCTTTATATATTCAATATTAAAATAAGATCATTGAAGATAAAATGATGGTTTGAATGTAAAATTATTTCTAAAAATAATTTCAAGCGAAATTATTGAATAAATTATGTGAGAAAGGTAATTCACAGTAGATCATAGTATATCAGAAAAATTCAAAAACCTTAACTTTAAGATTTGATTGTAAAATCAAGTTTGTATCACGAATTTATGAATTTATATACATGTCTCGGGTTTTTAAGCAATTTGATGTCGAGAATTCTTAGAATGAACAGAAAATTGTATTTCGGCAATTTCTGGCGATCTATTGTCTCGTGATGGTCGGGGCTTTGGCTGGTGATGGAGGGACGAACTGCGGGTCTGGGAAAAATACTGTGGTTGTAAGCAGTTGAACGTGGAAGCGGGGTGACGAGTTCTAGCTCGTAAACTTAGTTTTAAAGTGGATTTGTATTTCGATTCATTTGTCACCCATGATTGATCGAGTGCTGCGTATTTTTGGTAGGTGGTAGAGGAGGCGTTGACTAAGTGTTGACCGGAGTTTTAAGTTTTTTGATGATCGAGAGGTCGAGAACGATGCGTTTCCAGGTTTTGGTTGAGGAGGTTCCAGTTGTTCCAGGTTTGATTGCGTCATCTCGAATTCGACTACGAGGTTAGAGGTACGATCTGATGATCGTATTAGAGTGTTTGATGATTATTGGTATGGGAAGATCATCGTTGATGATCTGAGATGATCAACGACACCGTGCACGTTCACGGTGCACTGTTGTTCTGGTGATGGTGAATTTTGTTTTTGATTCAGCTCAAGTTAATTGATGTTGACTCGGAGTGTTGTGATGTTTTTTTGGGAAAGTCTGGTTTTGGCTCAATGTAAATTATGGTTGCCTCGGGTTAAAATGATGTTACAGATTTTAACAGAAACCTGTAATGTTTTGTTTTAAAATTTAAATTGAAGTTTAAAAATTAAAATCAAAGTTTTAAACTAAGTTTTAAACCTAAGTTGGAATCTAAATTCAAGTAAATTTGAACCTTAGTTTTGGAATGATTTAAGTTTTTGAAATTTAAATTTGTTTTAACACCTTTAAGTATTTAAAGTGTATTTGGCTTGAATTTAATACTGAAAGTTTGAATTGTAAAGTAAAGGTTTAATAAATTTAAATATAAGTTTTAAAATCTGGAATGTGAGTTTGAATCTCAGTTTATAAAAATAAAATAAAGTTTTAAGATTTAAATTATTTTAACTAGTTTAAAAATGGTTAAATGATTTGAAATTTAAAATGAAGTTTAAATGTAAGTAAGTTTTTGAATCGAAGAAATCTGGAATTAAAATTTAATATGTATTCTAGTTTTATTTGAAATAGATGAAAGTTTTTAAATTTAAAATGATTTAAACAATTTTGTCTGTTAAAGTTATTTTTAAATTGATTTGAATAAAAATGAATTTGGTTTTAAATTCTTTTGAACTTCTTTTATAAAATGAATATTTCTTTAACTTGTGAGATAAAAAGGTTTTTGAATTGTTTTTAAAACATTGTTTAAGTTAAATTTGTATTCATTTTAAATCTTAAATTTAAAATGAAATTTAAAGTAAATTTGAAAGCAACTTGCTTGTAAATGCTTTGATTAAGCAAGAAATGTTTATCTTAAAGATAAATAGAATTTAATGATTTGGATTCATTTAATTATTAAGTTAATTAATCAAGTAATTAATGAATGATTAAATAAAAATAATAATTACTTAGTGTTAATCCCGTTTCACCAACGAGTTAAAGAGTCCACGAGATAAGAGCCCACAAGGTAAGATCTATGAGTTGAGGAGCCTGCGACCTAAGAACTACGACTCAGGAAGCTTACGACCTACGACTTAAGGCAGCAAACAGTTCTAGAAGGACTTACGAGTTAAGCAGTCTCCGACTTAAGGCCTCCACGGTTTAAGGCTTTTACGAGTTAAGGAACCTTACGAGTTAAGCAGTCTCCGACTTAAGGCCTCCACGGTTTAAGGCTTTTACGAGTTAAGGAACCTTACGAGTTAAGGATGGCACGACTTAAGGAGATGAACGACCTACGACCTAAAACATGTTGCGACCTAACAATGGCTACGGTTGAACGGCCTAAGGAAAGCTATGCGACCTAAAGGAGTAACGACTCAAAACATTGGAAGGAAGGGTCAACAACACATAAGTCGTTGACGACTTACGACTTATGATGAGTCGTGTACGACTCATGCTAGCACGAAGGAAGTCACGTTTGGTTAACTCGGGAACGACTTATCACTTGTATCGTTCATTCGAACAGGAGCATAACATTGGACCAAGCCGAGAGTCAAATCCAGTAGGTCGGCCGCGACCTACCATGAACCGCTAACAAGCCCGCGACTTATCATATGAGACAATTCACCATGACTCGTCCACGACCTAAGGTCACTAAGTCGTAGTCCACTGCTATGATGTCCATACTAAAAAAGGATGACTCGTGAACGGGTTAGAACTTGTGCTATATTCAGAAGACCGAAGGCGAGTTTGAGCTCAACATGGTGAGTCGTCCACGACCCAACCTGACTCGGCCACGAGTAACCCATGAGTCGGGTACGACTCACGACTTAAGACCGAAAACCCCTATAAATACACGACCATTTCCAACATGAAGGGGACTTTTGGTCAATGAATTTCAAGCACCATTACTCTGCCGAATTCCAAACTACTTCAACACTTAAAGCTTTTGAGATTCAAAGAACGTCTAAAAGAACTTCATGAAGAAATCATCTACATCCACCATGGATTTGAAGATTTTTGTCAACATCGAAGTTTGAGCCACTTGTTCTAAGTCTTTTGTAATTCAAAGTGTGTTGTACTTGAGAAGATTTGTATCAACTTGTAACGTGATCATCAATAAAAGTACTTAAAGTGGACGTAGGCTATTCCCATAAGCCGAACCACTATAAAATTGCTGTTGTTTACTGCTTTTCTGCTATTACTTGCTTATAATTCTTTCCCGATCTATCGGGTGGTGCTTTCACAACTACACTTCACACACCGGGGTGTTAGCGTTCAAATTTAAGCGTTAACATTTTTGGTGCTTTCACTGAGAATTGAACTCAGGACAGCTGTCATCATTGCTTCGCAGAGATTTGAAGAAAGAATTTCCTTAAAAACCAGAAGTATATCTGAGATTATGGCTCCTGGAAGGAAAAGTAGATCTATCAGATCTGGGAACATTCAAGAGGGAACCTCCGCTTCCCCTGTGCCTAATCTACCCACTCCGTCTGTTGGAGTTACAAAAGTGGAATTGGATGCTGTGATTCTAGGGCTAAACCAGCAGATAAACGCCCAAAATGCACAACTAGAGGCTCAAAGTGCCCAGAATGCTCTGATTCTGAATAAGTTGAACGACTTACTTGGGGCAAACAATCAACCGGCTGGTAATGAAAGGAACTATGCTGGCAACATTCATGATGTTAATGAAAGGAATGCTCCTGAAAGGCCTACTAGTCCCTTTGAGCAGGCAGTACCTGACGCCGGTGGATCTAGAACTCGGCATGATGAGGAATATCTTTTTGGAATGGTCCGGCAGATCATGAAAGAAAGTATGCAAAGAGTTGAACATGAGAAGGAATGGGGTTTCGCCCCAAGTAAAACTCCGTTTACTGAAAAAATCTTGAAGGCGGAATTTCCAAGGAAGTTTGTCCCTCCGACTATTCCAGCTTACAAAGGGACAAGTGATCCGAATGAGTTCTTGTATAAGTATGATTGGCACATGACGGGTGCCAGGGCCTCCGATGAAATAAAGTGCCGATATTTCCCCGTATACCTGGAAGGCGTGGCTTTACTGTGGTTCACCAAGTTACCAGTCCGATCTATCGATCAATTTTCAGACTTGACCAGAAAATTCAAGGAGCAGTTTAGACTATATGCTTCGAAGGCCAAGGATATTATGTCACTATCGAGTTTAGAGCAGAATCCTGGTGAGTCTATCAGATCCTTCTTGAACCGCTTCAATATAGCACTGGCTGAGGTGGACAATGCTGAACCACGAATGATATTGACTTATCTGATGAGGGCTATCGATAAGTCAAGCGAATTTGGGAAATGGTTAAATATGAAGGAGCCAACCTCTCTCGAAAAGTTCTACAAAAAAGCAGACGAATTCATTCGCTTGGAAAGCCGTCCTTTACCAGTAAAGACAGTGTTGGAAAAAGCAGAAGACAACACTGTCGCTCCACGCAAGAATGAATCGGTGGGGCAAAAAAGGGAGAATAGTAATGGGAAGAAACAGGGTAATCTGAAGAAGCCCCGATCCTTCAAGCCATCAGAATATACTCCATTATCACATACACCGGAGCACATCTACCTGGCCACTAAAGATTCCGTCGATTTCCCTAAACCTATCCCTTTGAGAACTGGGAGAAAAGCCATACAAAGTGGGAAATTCTGCCGCTTCCACAATCAACCAGGTCATGAAACTGATGAATGCCGCCAGCTGAAAAATCTGATTGAAGAGTTGCTAAGAGAAAACAAGTTGCAGCAATTCGTGAAAAAGAATAGCAACAATCCTGCATCGTCGAGTCAGGGGCAGCGGGCTCCTGTTCATCAGCCTGGGGCAGGAGAGAAAGCTACGGGGCATGAATCTGGAAGGCCCGTTATCAATGTCATTTCAGGAGGACCTCACCCAGCTGGCAAAAGTTGGGGTGAGATGGAGAGATATTCCAGGGCTTTGAAATATGCTCCAGCCGAAGAAAACGTCTTTGTTCTAGAAGACACTACGCCCCTTAAACAACAGAAAACTTTCAGTGACGACATTATTTTCAGAGCCAGAGATTCCACAGGTATTGAAGCTCCTACTTTAGATCCCTTGGTCATCTCGGCTGGTATTGGACCAGCCATTGTCAGAAGAGTCCTCATTGACTGCGGAGCATCATGTAATATTCTCTTCAAGAAGACATTTGACCAGATGAAAATCCCTATGATCGATGTGCAAGCCTCATCACAGAAAATCGTTGGCTTCACTGGGGAGCCAAAGCAACCAGTAGGAACCATCGATCTGTTTGTAGAACTTGGGGAAGGAGAAAGGAAAGTGGTCCGAAAGCAAACCTTTGTGATCGTCGACGAATATTCTGCTTATAATGCTTTTCTTGGCCGTCCAACACTCGCAGCATTCAAAGCTATCCTAGCCCCGTGGTGCCTCACTATTAAATTTCCTACTGACAATGGAGTAGGAGTTATAAAAGGGGATCAAAATGCTGCGCGAGAATGCTATTGGACAGAGCTGCGAGAGTCAAGAAAAAGGGAAATGGGAAAGGATGCGGCAACTCCAGTCCGCATCAAGGAACCAGCTTTGTAGCAATTACAGAGCGGACCCTGCACTGGCGAGCACAGCGGGGCACGGAAAGAGATGGATCCCAGAAAAGCCAGTACAGGGGAGAATAGAGTAGTACCGGTGGAAACAACAGTTCCGGTACCTGTTGACCCAAAGGACCCAAATAAGGTGTTGAATGTGGGTTCGTAGCTTAATGTTTCGATTCAGAATATCTTGATATCTTTCCTGAAGGCGAATTTGGATGTCTTTGCTTGGACTCATGCCGATATGTGTGGAATATCCCCGGAAGTTGCGGTACACGCTCTGAATATTGACCCAAAGTTTACGCCAGTTAAACAGAAAAGAAGAACCCAGGGTCCAGAAAGGTCAGCAGCATTAAAAGAAGAAGTTGATCGACTCATGGAAAATAACTTCATCAAAGAATCTACATATCCGAATTTGGTTTCAAATCCTGTGTTGGTCAAGAAAGCAAATGGGAAATGGAGAGTGTGCATCGATTTTTCTGATCTAAACAAGGCTTGCCCCAAAGATTGCTTCCCATTACCCAGGATCGATCAACTGGTAGACGGAACTGCGGGACATGAATTGTTATCCTTCATGGATGCCTACTCCGGTTATAACCAAATCATGATGCATGAGCCGGATCAGGAGGATACAAGCTTTATTACAGATGTTGGGCTTTATTGCTACAGAGTTATGCCCTTCGGATTAAAAAACGCAGGGGCAACCTACCAAAGACTTGTTAATGCTATGTTCAAACCGCAATTGGGCAAAACTACGGAAGTCTATGTCGACGACATGTTAGTAAAGTCCAGGAAAGCAGCGGATCACATTGAACACTTAGCAGAAATGTTCGCAGTCCTCCGTAAATACAAAATGAAGCTTAACCCCCTGAAATGTACATTTGGGGTCGAATCCGGAAAGTTCTTAGGTTTTATTGTCAGTGCTAGGGGCATAGAGGCTAGTCCAGCTCAAATTGCTGCCTTGAAAGAAGTCAAAGCTCCTAGAACAAAGAAGGAATTGCAGAGTCTCAACGGAAAGATCGCCGCCCTGAGTCGGTTCATTTCCAAAGCTACTGATAAATGCATCCCATTCTTCGATGCCCTGAAAAAAGGAAAGAAGAACTTTGAATGGACTCCCGAATGCCAAAAAGCCTTTGAAGAGTTGATCCGTCATATGGAAACGCCTCCGATACTTTCTAGGCCAGGCAATGGTGAGGATCTTCTTATATACTTGGCAGTATCATCTCATGCTCTAAGTGCAGCGCTGATACGGGAAGACAAAAGGATTCAACATCCAGTTTACTATATCAGCAAAAGACTCACTGGGGCAGAGCTGAATTACTCCAAGTTGGAAAAACTCGCCTATTGCCTACTAGTTGCATCGAGGAAACTGAGGCAATATTTCCAAGCTCATCCTATCAAAGTACTCACTGATCAACCTCTGAAGCAAGTCCTGTTTCGCCCTGAAACTTCGGGTCGTCTTCTAAAATGGAACATTGAACTTAGTCAATATGACATCACCTATCACCCCCGAAAAGCAATCAACGGACAAGCTTTAGCTGATTTCATTGCAGAATTCACAGAGAAAGATAATGGTGAGGAAAAAGCGATCAATGATTCTCCAATCCAATGGAAGATGTATGTTGATGGCGCAAGAAATGACTACTGTTCTGGAGCCGGAGTGGTACTTGAAACTCCTGAAGGTCGATCATTATGTTATGCACTAAGACTGGAATTTCCTTCAACAAACAATGAAGCAGAATACGAAGCTCTTATTGCAGGTCTGAAAATCGCTAAAGAGCTAAACATTCGAGCACTAAAAATTTTCAGTGATTCCCAGCTTATTGTATGCCAAGTCAAGAAGGAATTTCAAGCAAAAGGTGGAAACCTGCCTTCCTACTTGTCAAAGGCTTGGGAACTCCTATGTGAACTCGATCACTATTCAATAAGCCACATTCCTCGGGAAGAGAATATGAAGGCAGATTCCCTCGCAAAATATTCAAGTTCTGGTGAAGCTCAACTATTGGGATTGGTCCCTGTAGAAGTCCTTTCAGCGCCAAGTATAGACGAGATGGATATAGACTGGATTATGAATGTATCTCAAGAACAAGAGTCATGGATGACTCCAATACTGGATTACCTACTCAAAGGTTCTCTGCCAGAAAACTCGATAGAAAGACGAAAGCTACTAAGGAAGGCCTCCCGCTATGTGATTCAGGATGGCCGATTGTACAGACGGGGATTCTCAATGCCATTGCTTCGATGTGTATCCCGGGAAGAGTCCAAAACAATCCTAGCTGAAGTGCACGGAGGAGAATGCGGTGATCATTCAGGTGGTCAAACACTAGCAAAGAAAATTCTCCGATACGGATATTTTTGGCCAGAAATTAATCGGGATGCTGCAGATTACTCCCGAAAATGTGACAAATGCCAAAGATATGCCAAAATTCCTAGAGCACCTTCTACCGAACTCACACAGATGGTCAGTCCATGGCCATTTGCAATTTGGGGGAATGGATCTCATTGGGCCGCTACCAACTGCTAAATCAGGGATTAAATACGCTATTGTTGCAGTTGATTATTTTACTAAGTGGGCTGAAGCTGAACCATTGGCTACTATCACTTCTAAGAAAATGATAAGCTTTGTGACCAAGAATATCATTTGCAGATACGGTGTGCCTCAGAAAATAATCACAGACAATGGTACTCAGTTTGAAAGCGAGGAATTCCAGGATTTTTGCAAACGATTCAAAATCCAGAAAAGCTTTTCGGCAGTAGCTCATCCGCAGGCAAACGGGCAAGTGGAAGCAGTGAACAAGATCATCAAATCAACCATCAAAAAGCAACTCGAAAGAGCAAAAGGTGGTTGGGTCGATAAACTACCACTTGCACTATGGGCATACAGAACTACTCACAAAACTGCAACTGGGCATACTCCTTTTTCGTTAGCATACGGATCGGAAGCAATGATCCCGGTTGAAACGGAGGTCCCTTCACACAGAAGAATCCATTTCAATCAAGCAGAAAATGAAAAGTTGCAACTTGAAGCGCTGGATCTCCTTGATGAAAAAAGAGATGAAGCTAACCTCAGAGTTGCAGCTCATCAGCAAAGGATAGCCAGACATTTCAATTCCAAAGTTCGTCAACGCAGCTTTGAAATTGGAGATCTAGTCCTAAAAAGAATTATGACCGCGACAGGTGTGTTTGGGCCAAATTGGGAAGGACCATATGTAATAGGTCAGAAGCTTCTCGACGGCACATTCAAGCTCACCACTGTTGATGGAGATCAAATTCCAAGGGCATGGAACAGCAACCACTTGCGTCCATACTTTACTTGAAAATTTTGTTGAAACATTGTAAAAAGAATTATGAATGTATGATTCTTGTAATTGAAAGCAATTGTGAAACTGATGCAAGTAAATAATGAAAGAATATAAAGTGGATGTAGGCCCAATTTCATGGCCGAACCACTATAAATCTTGTGTTCCTTATTATCATTATATGTTTGCTTTGTTTTCGATATAAAAATACATAAAATGTATTGCTGAAATGTCGATTTAAATTTTTGCAGACAATGGAAATAAAACTTGCGCATAATAAGACCGAGCGATTCTCACCATCATTCGACAAACAAATTTCAAGTCACAAAGACCCCGAATTCAAATCCTAGATAGGAAATACTTCAATTGAACGGCTAATGATTTCGATAGAAACGAGCCCTTAATGATAAATTGAGATTGTTTGAACAAACAAACATCCAATTAGGAAGCTAGTGCCCGTTCTCACGAACTTGCCTGGCAATAAAGTACACTTCCTTGGATTAAACAAGCCACTTGTGAGAAAAGGGGAATGAAAACTTGAAAAGAAAAAAAAGAAAAAGAAAAAAGAAAAGAGGATCGCTGAAAAGGCATAAGCAAGTGAACAGAGGAACAACCAAAGCTACCATCAGCGGCACAAGTCCTCTTCGGAGGCGCAACTCTTCGGAGGAAAAAAGACCTCTAATGGGTCATACGCCACAAAAAAGAAAGTTCTCTACTCAACAAAAAAGATTGGAGAAGTCATGACCCTCCAACCATGAGAGAGTAACTTCCAGGCGATGAAAACCCTCTCTGAGGCACATTTCACCAGGAGTTGAAGTGTTATGACCGCTCTTCGGAATTTCACTTCACCAGAGTTGAAATGCAAACAAAATAAAAGCCCTCTTCGGAGGCCCATTTCACCAGGAGTTGAAGTGTTATGACCGCTCGTCGGAATTTCACTTCACCAGAGTTGAAATGCAAACAAACTAAAAGCCCTCTTCGGAGGCCCATTTCACCAGGAGTTGAAGTGTTGTGACCGCTCTTCGGAATTTCACTTCACCAGAGTTGAAATGTAAACAAAATAAAAGCCCTCTTCGGAGGCACATTTCGCCAGGAGTTGAAGTGTAACAACCGCTCTTCGGAATTTCACTTCACCAAAGTTGAAATGCAAAAACAAAGACCTTCTTGAAAGCACACGTTTCACCGAGATTGAAATAAAACTTCCAAGTGTTGAAACGTGAAAAGGCTTTCTTCGAAGGCACAACTCTTTGGGGGTACACGTTTCACCGAGATTGAAATAAAACTTCCAAGTGTTGAAACGTAAAAAAATCCCTCCTTAGAGGTACGACCCCCTCCCGGGGACACAATCAAGAAAAAAAAAGACCTCTTTGGAAGCACACGTTTCACCGAGATTGAAATAAAACTTCCAAGTGTTGAAACGTGAAAAGGCTTTCTTCGAAGGCACAACTCTTTGGGGGTACACGTTTCACCGAGATTGAAATAAAACTTCCAAGTGTTGAAACATGAAAAATCCCTCCTCAGAGGTACAATTTTGTATAAAAAAAAAATCCTCATCAAAAGCGTACTTTAACTTTCAAATGGAAAATGATTGTAAAAAGAAAAGAAGTTAAAGTACCCTTCAGAGGTCCGCTTTACCACATAGAGGAATTCACTTGGTAAAATATGCACATAAGCAAAAGAGAAAAGTGATTTCTTCGAACGACAAAGCGTAAAAACTTATACGAAGGGAGTTGTCCTCAATAAAAATTTTCTTTAAAAAATAAAATAATTATTCTTTAACAAATAAGAGTGCAAGTCCCCTCGAAGTATAAAATATTGCAACAAGCTTAAGGTATGGGGGCAACATGGTATAGTAGTATAGCTGCCTCAGTAAAGTAATACTCAAGCAACATACCATAAGCCCGCTGCAATACTATATAAACAAACTTGTGCAAAAATAAATAGTAAATGCATTCTCAAATTCAAACAGAAGTTTGTACAAACGAAGAATCATTTTATTCAACTATAATGCAGATACAGGTTTCAAAATAAAAGCGGGGGCCGGTACCCGCACAACTCTCGGCCAGTTCATACAAAAGGCAAAAGGCTAAAATCTTCACTTCTTCTTCCCTCCTTTGGACCCTTTACTCGGTCGAATAACCAGCTTTTCAGGTCGGCCAGTGGGTATAAGAGAAGTGGGAGAGGCAGGTGTAACCGGTTCAACTTCCGGCTCCTCTTCAGTGGCGGTGATTTTCTTCCCCCTCCTCTTTGATGTCCCACGCTTCTCTCTCCTTTGTGAGGAAGACTCACTCCCCGGAGTGACAAGTTTTGATAGAACAATGTCGTCAGAAGGAGTCCGTTCCGGGGAAATGTCACCTCCCTCAGGTCTCTCATCTTTCTGCTCTTGCGAAGCGATGGGATCATCCAAGCCGTGAAGAGCCTCTATTTGTTCCTCCTGTGATCCAGGTTGCGAGGCAGAAGGAGGCACCGCCTGAAGAGATGAAGGAAGGATGACCGGAGGAGTAGAAGTTTGAGCAGTGCTTGGTACTTTCTCTACAGAAGAAAAAAGGTTAAAGTCAGTAAAAAGAGGAGATGAGGGTTCACCAATGAAGTCAGTAAAGAGAGGAGATGAAGGCTCGTCAAGGTTGAGAAAATAGCCAAGGAGCTCGTGAAACTCATGTGAAATAAACGAGTAACCAGCTTGAGCAGAATTGACAGTAGCGAGATTAACAGTGAAGTTACCTGGAGAAGCTGGTTTCCTGATATCGACTTCATAAGCTTGCGCATCAGCGCTCTCTTCACCCTCGTCTCCACCTTGTGTGCTTGTAATATCAGCGGTAACTTTGGTGGGAGAAGCGAGATGGAAACTGGAACCAATAATGTCGATTTCAGACGAAGAAGGTGGCTGGACTAGAGTAGTTGAAGTGGTTTTCCCCAGCTGGTCCCCTTCCGTCACTTCGGTTCTTAGTTTGGCAAGTTGTTCCTTTCCCCTGGCGAGAGCAGCGCGAGCGTCTTCATCAAAATAATGCCTTTCCAGGGCTGGCTCGTCATAACCAGCACCTTCAGCACCAAGCATATCGAGGGTGGCCTCCCACACTTCAGCTAAAGTGATCTCATACTTGGGACCAAGAAAGGCGAGGCTTCCACGCCCCAAGACGCTATGCAAGTAGAAGTCGAATAATGTTGAGCCGAAGCTGTTTTTGGTCGCCTCATGAGATTCTTCGGCTGCGATTTTGCCGGCGACAGCCTCATCGCGCTCCCTTTCAGTTCTGGCAAGCTGAAGCTTAAGCATTTGTATCTCCGCCTCCTGGGAGTTGTTTTTCTTTCGAAGCTCAGCAATATCAGAGACATAGCCTTCACTGATTCTTTTTTGTGCCTCGAGCCTATCTTCGGCATCCCTCTGACTGGCATGAGCATCTCTAACTTGTCTGAGAAGCACTTCTTCTTTTTGAGAGTATGAAGTAGAGGAAGCAGGAAGCTCATCTTTCAACTTCTCAACCTTTGCTTCGAGCTCCTCGTTGTAGGAAGTAATGCTCCTCATTTCAGTGTCGTGCTGCTCAAGGACCTTTTGCCACTCAGCCTTATCATTTTCCATGGTGAGCATGGCCTCTAAGTTGGCACGGTTAACTCTTTGAAGCTCATCAACAAGCTTCTGCCAGTTTGACATCCTCTCGATATCGAGCTTGACTGCATCAAGATTGCGCAACATAGCAGACTTGTCAATGGGGACCAAGTCTAGGTCGAATCTCACGCCCTTTAAGCACCATTGTGGAAAACGGCTTTGTAAAGTGGCTGGGCCAGGTCCCACTTGAAATTTAGGCCTGCTTATTATTGTCTGGATGTCCTCCTTCCCAAGAGCGGGAGAGTCGGAAGTAATGTCAAGAGGGGCAGGGGCAGTAGGCTTTTCGGGAATAGTGGAAGTATGTCTCTCACCATGTCGGGCTCGTTTGCCTGAATCTTCAGTTACATGACCTTTTCCTCGGTCGTCGTAAGATTTCCTTTTGTGAGAGTCGTCACTCCTTTGCAGAGAATCATGGTGCTCATCCCTATCCCTTCTGTCATAACGCTCTTCTGCATCCCTCCTTTCACGAGCCTTTCGAGCAGCCCTCTCTTCGTCAGACTCTCTATAGGAGGGAAAGTAACGCCGATAATCATATTGACCACGCCCCCCGTAGCGTTGGAAATCCTGATAATACGATCCGCCGCGTGTCATTGAAGAATCTGAAATAAGAAAAGATAAGCTTTAGAAATCTCTAAAGTATAAGAAGATAAGTGCATAAATGTGCTGGAAAATCCTTAGTTGTGTGTGAAGTGCAAGCTACTCGCGTTGGACTAACGAACCACTCCTCTGTTGGGAGGAAGTGATAGATTTCACTGTTGATGACAATTCTTGAGATGAAGGAGTTAGAGTCTGTTGGAGGGCAGATGTTGCTTCAATCGTCGGAGGTATAGCTTTACCATGAGCAGGGTCTTCTTTAAAGAGCTCTTGGGAAGTAATAATTATGTCACTTAAATCCCCAAAGACGTCATCACCGGCATGCCCAACCTGATTCCCTCCATCGTCTCCTTTGTCAGCACTCTCCCTGGTTTGGGAAAGGGGCTCCTCTTCTTCTTCAATAATGGGAGCAAGTGCGGGCTTTTCGGAGGGTCCCGTATCGTCTCTGGGAGTAGAGCACTTTACTAATAAGGTTTCTGCAGAAATTTCTCCTCGTATGTGCTCTTTAGTGGAGATCGGAAGATCAGGAGTTTTTACCGGAGAGTCAGGAACCTCCGTTGGAGCTTCACGAGGCCGAGTAAAGCGAGAGAGATGGAGGAGTCCGTATTGATGTAAAAGTTCATCGTTTAGCAGAAACTTTATGCTCCTCTCTTCTACCGGCACGGCATTTAATCTTTCAAAAATTTGCTTAAGACTTGGGTCCCTAGCAGGGGGTGGAAGTGCTAAAAACAGGAAAAGAATGAAATTAGCAGCTGAGAGTTCAGATCTCGAGAAAGTTTCAAAACGGAAAAAGTAGAGACAGGAAATCTTACTTCCCACTCTCCAGATGGCATAAAACCCTGGAGGGCAGCGAACGAAGAAAAACTGATTCAAAAATCCGTGAGCGCTTTCGGAGAGATCAGTAATAAGTTTGCGATTTCGAGCGCTTCTTACAACCACGATGGAGGGATGGCCTTTAGTTTTCGTGAATGAGCAAAAATAGCAGATCTCCTCGAAGCTTGGTAACCGATCCAAAACTCTCCTGAATAGAACACATAACCCCATCAGAATGGAGTAGCCATTGGGGTGTAATTGGAATGGAGAGATAGACAACCGAAGCAGGAACTGTAGGAGAAAGTCGTTAAAAGGAGGAATCGCCCCACTTAAGCACATTTGGCGATTGACTGCAACAAAGCCGTAGGGAGGATTGTCAGCAGTGTCATTTGGCCCCGGAAATAAGATGTCAGCATCATCAATGCCAAACTGGACGCGCAGTTGGTTAAATACCCGCTGATTCAAAGTTGTGGATGTTCTCTCCGGAGGGTTGTCTATAGGGATGGCTACTGGAAAGACATCTTCAGCCTGGCCCATCGGCTCTTCTTGATGAGAGGTCATTCTACACAAGCAACTGGATGTTCAAATGCGAAGGTGCACGTTTCCTAAAAAGTGTGAAGTGTCGTGCAAAGCTAATAAAAAATAATAATAACAAGTAAAGATAACTGGAATTAAACTGGTTGACGATTGATTGACTATGGTAATTTCGGAACTTGTTATTTAAAGCTCAATCATAATATTAATGCGGGCTGGTCAGTTTCAATTGACTAATCCAGTGCTGCTTTAATATTCCACTTGAAATCGGTAGCACTTCGTTCACATGATTTATTTAAGTTAATCATCTATCATTAACTAATCTGTCGTTCGATGTGGGCAATCAATGACAGTATATTCGTCCCAGTTTTCTGTGATTGTTGTATTAACAGATTATTAGCTTACAAGTTGAAGTAATCTGTAAAAGAATGCAGCAAAGATCAACAGTTCAAAGTTCAAGAAAAATTTACAAGTGTTAAGTTGTCAACGACTCAAGAATTCTTTGTACGGGTTAAGCTAAGTCATTGGTTATTTGGATGACTCGGCTACGACCTAAGGAAAGTGAGGCAAGTTAAGTTAGGTTGTTCCAACTCTAAATCGCTGATGTTATAAGTCGGCAGTACTATGAGTCGTAAGTCAAAGAACAGGGGGAAGGCTCCAGATCGAAGCAACAAGAAACCTTCTAAGTTCTAACTCGGTTACGACTCATGGCTTGAGTCGTAAAACTTGCTAGGTCGGATTAAAAGTCAATAGTAAAGGCTACTGGGTCGCATGGAAGCTGCTGAGTCGTACACGGCTTATGGTTTAAGTCGTGTACCGTTTAAAGGATGAGTCACGGGAAAGTAGCAGGTGCTGAGTCGTTCACAGTTTATGGTTTGAATCATTCACGGCCTATGGCTTAAGTCGTTCACGACTTATAGCTTGAGTCGTGTGTGGTTTATGGCTAAAAGCATTGAGTCGTGTACGGTTGAGATTGCAAGGTATTTCAGAATCAGTGGCCAAAAAGCAAAACCAACTAAGTCGTGAGATCCTAAGTCATTTCCTCAACCAGTCAACTCCTTTCTAACCCGTTAACCTGTTAAGAACTTCCTCATCTCCTCCGAACCCACGGGCCAGTCAAATCAAGACATTGTAATTCATCATCTTCTCCTCACATCATCAGAAAGCACCCAAAAAACCAATTCGAATCGCTTCAAGTGTACGGCGAATCAAACGCGATGTTGTAATCTAAAGGATCACAACAACAACGTAGCCAACAATGGTCAGAATCGTTCACAACTCAATTCAAAGCCCGAGTACGACGTACGACGGTGATTTGGGAACAAGAAGCGAAAATTTATGCCTTAGCGATGGTCGTGGTTGGATTGAAGTTCAGAATGACTTACGCGATGTGGAGGAAAGGATGGATTAATGATCAGTAAGCTCAGATTTGCTTTTGAGAGGTTGGAGAGTCTCTAATGGCGGATGCATCTGTGAGATAAGAAGTGGGAGAGGAGAAACGACTCAAGCGTTTTTATATCTGGAGACATTGGAACTTGAATCGGCACGGGTTATGATGAGTCGAAGCGCACGACTTACGGCTTAAGACGTGTGCTTCGAGGGACAAGTGTTAATCCCGTTTCACCAACGAGTTAAAGAGTCCACGAGATAAGAGCCCACAAGGTAAGATCTATGAGTTGAGGAGCCTGCGACCTAAGAACTACGACTCAGGAAGCTTACGACCTACGACTTAAGGCAGCAAACAGTTCTAGAAGGACTTACGAGTTAAGCAGTCTCCGACTTAAGGCCTCCACGGTTTAAGGCTTTTACGAGTTAAGGAACCTTACGAGTTAAGCAGTCTCCGACTTAAGGCCTCCACGGTTTAAGGCTTTTACGAGTTAAGGAACCTTACGAGTTAAGGATGGCACGACTTAAGGAGATGAACGACCTACGACCTAAAACATGTTGCGACCTAACAATGGCTACGGTTGAACGGCCTAAGGAAAGCTATGCGACCTAAAGGAGTAACGACTCAAAACATTGGAAGGAAGGGTCAACAACACATAAGTCGTTGACGACTTATGACTTATGATGAGTCGTGTACGACTCATGCTAGCACGAAGGAAGTCACGTTTGGTTAACTCGGGAACGACTTATCACTTGTATCGTTCATTCGAACAGGAGCATAACATTGGACTAAGCCGAGAGTCAAATCCAGTAGGTCGGCCGCGACCTACCATGAACCGCTAACAAGCCCGCGACTTATCATATGGGACAATTCACCATGACTCGTCCACGACCTAAGGTCACTAAGTCGTAGTCCACTGCTATGATGTCCATACTAAAAAAGGATGACTCGTGAACGGGTTAGAACTTGTGCTATATTCAGAAGACCGAAGGCGAGTTTGAGCTCAACATGGTGAGTCGTCCACGACCCAACCTGACTCGGCCACGAGTAACCCATGAGTCGGGTACGACTCACGACTTAAGACCGAAAACCCCTATAAATACACGACCATTTCCAACATGAACGGGACTTTTGGTCAATGAATTTCAAGCACCATTACTCTGCCGAATTCCAGACTACTTCAACACTTAAAGCTTTTGAGATTCAAAGAACGTCTAAAAGAACTTCATGAAGAAATCATCTACATCCACCATGGATTTGAAGATTTTTGTCAACATCGAAGTTTGAGCCACTTGTTCTAAGTCTTTTGTAATTCAAAGTGTGTTGTACTTGAGAAGATTTGTATCAACTTGTAACGTGATCATCAATAAAAGTACTTAAAGTGGACGTAGGCTATTCCCATAAGCCGAACCACTATAAAATTGCTGTTGTTTACTGCTTTTCTGCTATTACTTGCTTATAATTCTTTCCCGATCTATCGGGTGGTGCTTTCACAACTACACTTCACACACCGGGGTGTTAGCGTTCAAATTTAAGCGTTAACACTTAGTGAAAGTAATTAAGAGTAGATAATTAAAGATTAAAGATTGATTAATCAAATATTAAGGGTTAATTACTTTAAAGTATAATTAATTAATGTGGTTAATTAATTATGGTAATTAAATTAAGAATAATTAATTAAGATTAATTAACTTAAAGTGATTAAGAAATCATTATTACCAAAGGAGTAATTAATTATTGTAATTAATTAAGGAATAATAAATCTATTAATTAATCAATTAAGGGCAATTAATTTTAATTAAGATTTAATTAATCAGTAATTAAAGGTTTATTAATTAAAGTAATTAATTAAGGAATAAGTAATTATGATTTAATTAATTACAATTAAGGGTTAATTAATTAAGATAATTATTTAAAGAAATGATTAATTAATGAAGGTGGTTAAGACTTAATCAATTGTAGTTAATGGTAATTTATCATTGATTAAAGATTACTAATGAAAGTAATTATGTGAGTAATAAACTTAAAACCACACGATTTATTCACCTTAATCGAAGATGTTTGATTGTTATTAAATGTTGTGTGATGGATTGATATATTTGATATGTGATGTAATGCTTTGTGCTGAGCTGCTATATTTGTGATGAATATATTGTTGTATGGATATGTAAAACCTTGACCCGTAAAATGACATTTGAATTTCGATGCGACAGGGAGTCGGATTCCAGTTGTTTATCCGAAATGAACATCGAATCATAATGATGAATCTTCGTGATTGATATTTTATTTTATCTCTGAATCTGTGAATAAAATAAGCGTTATGGGTTGTACCACTTATCGATATGATTGAATCTGTAATGATCGATGTTGAGCACTATTGTGTAAAACCCTGGACCACACTTATACACTCGCAAATATGGATTGCACGTGGAAATGGGTTAGGTCACAAATTTTTGAAATAGTTTTAAAAAATTTAAATTCAAATGATTTTGGAAATGGATTGCGTTTAAAAAAAAGCTTTTGAAAAGGAATTTCAAGATAAAAGTTACTTTTGAATAACTTAATTTAGTTTTGAAATTTGATTTAAACTTGAATTCAAAATTAGAAATTGAATTCTACTTATGATTTAAAAAGGTTATATAACTTTATATGGGTTTTAAACGATTTTTAAGTGTTGTTTTGGGAATTTAAATCTAACCAAAAGATCTAACTTGTATAAACGAAATCAAATATTTCCGAAACGAAAACCATTTATTTTCAAATAATAAAAGCTTTCATAAAAGAAATGAACTTCCAATTTGTGTTAAAAGGATTTCAAGTCCAAAATGATGGTTTTCCAAGCTATAAATAAATCTTTAGAAACGTGTTTTGAAAAGCTATAAATTTAATCTTTAATTAAAGATTTAATGAGTTAATCCAATTGAAATTGAAATTGTTTTGGAATCTATAAACAAATCTTTGTGAATCTAGGTGAACTTTGTGAAATGAATCTTTTTATTTAAAAGATTTAGATGGTAATTTGTTTAACCATTTGAAAGAAATGCGTTGGATTTTTATGTTGTGACTTAATTGAAATCCCATATCCATATGTTTTATAATATTGAGCTCAATATTCGGTTTAGCCGAGAGAGGACCTCGTGTCATATTACTCATTCCGAATAGTGGTACGACTTTGTGGATTGCATTTGAAGACCGGTGTTGAAGACCGGGTGCCTTCAAGAACGTTACGATAACCTACTGATTGTCTCTGCGCCGAGTAGCTATGGCATAGAGATTCCCTAAGTGATGGGAAGTCCGATCGGTATTGTGGATACTCGGATTGCAAGGGCTTCTTCAGAAGTGCCTTCAGTTCTCTTCAAACCCAGAACAGACTTGTATGGTTGTATGTTTGACATTACACTTTGAGATATTAAACCGATCTCTATCAAATACATTTCTTCTCGGTGGCGGAGAATTTATTCTCTTAGCTTAACACCCTTCTCTGAGACGTACGAGCTCGGTCGTTATGTAGTTGATATTTAATAGTGATATATTCCCAATTTGGTAGTGTGGCATGCTGAGTGCTGCTGCCTATCATTTGTTGATCAAATCATGGCTTTCGTGTAAACCGTAGCTTTGTGGACGAAATTGCATCAGGACTTCACACAACGGAAATAGTCGATACAGGAAAGATGCGGCAAGGTTATGAGGGTCGCTCCCTTTAAGGTGTGTCATTTCCTTCTGAAAAAGGGTGGTACCATAGTATGGAGCCCAGATAAATACTCATGTAGATACTGCAGATCTATTACTTTGTGATTGCTTTGTGATTTAGAGGCGCCTCAGATAAAGGTCCCAAAGGACTGGAGGATGACATGCTCGAGTAGTAGTTACCTAGTTACAGAGGTAACTCAGCCTTGTGTTGGCAGAGATCCGGTTAGGTTCTCGAGACGTCCCGCCAGAGGCGTACCCAGGTGGAAGTAGGAAGTTCCTTAGCCTGACCATTTGTTGGAAATCCAATCTTTAATACGCACCTTGTAGGGTTTTAGTTATATAACCTGCCATTTACTTATGGTGGCGCCCCACCGTTTAGATGGTAGTTATAGTAGGCATACGATACTAGTCGTATGTTGGCTAGGATTTATATTATACTTTCGAAATGTTTTCTACACTTTGCACCTATAATAATAATATCAAAGAAATTTTCTCGTATCAAGCATATTTGACTATCATAAGGAGAAATCTCCTCCAATTCTGCGTTTGCATTGTGTGTGTGGTAGGAGGCCTTATGGCAATTTCATTTTCCAAAAAGCATTGCGAATTTATTTTAAAATTCTCTTGTTGTCTGTTTTTAAAAGACCAACTGTTTTTGTTTGTTCATACCAGTCTCATGACTGGCTTGTGGTTTATTGTTCCTTTCCTAAACACTAGATGCCCAAAATTTTCCCACATGGGCAGTCTAGAGTTGGGTTTTTCAGATAGTTAGGTCTAGTAGATTATCTGGAGCTAGTTTAGTCTTTGGATCGGGACTGCACTTGCTTATCTTTGTGCATCGTTATTGGGAGTTCGAGCTATTTCTGGGTTGGTGCCTTGGAGATTTATCGATGCCGGAGTTCTCTCTCGAAGACTATCTTGGAGTTATTGTTCCGCTGCTGGTATACACTTTTCTTTTCCGCTGTTATTATCTTGTATCACATCTCTGATGCATATTGATATTCATTGTATCATTCTATTGTTTGAGATATTGTATCAAATGTTGTGTATTGATATATTTTTTTCCGCTATGTTGTACTTAATGTGTTATACGCTTCGGCGAACCAGATTCGACGTTTGGATCTGCGGCATTTGAATACGAGTGTCGTATTCAGTGCCGATTTTCGAAGGCCGAGTAGGGGTCGCTACAGATTATCTACGGAAATTGATCAGAAAATCTCCATGAACACAATGGTATGAGTTTCAAGGCCATACTCTGAAAATTGCAAAAATGCTTATTTTCATTGTCTATTGTTATTTAATTATTTAATTACCTAAATATGTAGGGTGTTACATTCTTCCATCCTTTAGGAAATTTCATCCCAAAAATTAAACAAGCGTAAAACTATGTAATCCCTATCATCAATCACATCCATTTTTTGCACAACCAATTTTGCGACCATCTGTGTCCTTGTGCAATGTGTTATTCAATATAGATATATGCATGTACATGAGTTTCTAAGTGGTACCTCCTATATGAATGCTTTTCTTCTTTAAAAAACCTTTTTAAAATATGATGCACACATCTTAAAGATACTTGCATTTTTATATGAATGCAATCTTTTGAAAACTCAAAACGCTTTTCATCCAATTTTTCCCACGCTACTACTAAATAGGGGCGTAGTTCAATGAATTTTACATCCAAATCCTTTCACACAACTTTTATTATTCGAATTTTCGAAAACTATGATTCTCCAAACTCTATTTCTTACGTCAGAAAGAAGGTAGAAAGTAGAAAAACCTAACATTTCTCTATTTTACTTTTGTGCACCTATTTCTCTGTACTTGTAACTTATGCCACTGTTCTACAAAAATCTCTATTTTCATTCCCCAGCATAGTTCCTATTCCTTTTGGCTTTTACTTTTATTACTTACATCCTATTGTTTTATTCTCTTCTTGTGAACATCGTAGAAAAAGAGCATTAAACTAACCATCACTGATTTACTACTGTTAACTCCTCTTCGTTGGAAACTGGAAAATGTGGAGCGACCTAACTAGACCAACGACCTAAGAGACCTAGCGACCTAAAGGATAATGCGACCTAGCGACCTAAAGTTAATGAGACCTAGCGACCTAAAGGATAATGCGACCTAGCGACCTAAAGTTAATGCGACCTAGCGACCTAAAGGATAATGCGACCTAGCGACCTAAAGTTAATGCGACCTAGCGACCTAAAGTTAATGCGACCTAGCGACCTATGAGCCAGAGCGACCTTACAACTTAAAGGATGGAGCGACCTAACGACATGACTGTCTTAGCGACCTAACTGCCCACCGACCTAAAGAGGCCACGACCTAAGAAGACTCCACGACCTAAGAAGACTCCGCAACCTAGATGACGTCTCTACCTATGAAACACCACGACCTAAGGAAGCCTGCGACCTAAGAGATTCGGCGACCTAAAATCTCGAGCTATGATAACAAGAAGATACTCACGACCTAAGATAGGTCGCTCACGACCTAAGGACATTGCATTAGAAGGCCGCCTTTTCTATGCCGCTACTGGTAAGGTCGCTTACGACCTAGAACTTGTTGAAACGAGCTTGCGTGTTCTTATGGAAGGGGGGCCAGTGCTTCTTAGGTCGGCTACGACCTACGACCTTACTTAGGTCGGTCACGACCTACGACCTAACTCCGAGCAAAGCCTATAAATACACCCCGAGTTCCAACTAGAAAGGGACTTTTGGGGGCTCACTCATTTCAAGCGTCGTTACTCTGCTGCATTCTGAACTACTTCAACACTTTCAAGGAACTTCACGAAGAAATCAAACATGTCCAATATGAGTTCAAAGATTTGGATCGATATCGAAGTTTAGGCTACTTGTTCTAAGTCACTTGTAACTCAAAGTGTGTTGTAATCAAAGTGTAACTGCATTGACTTATAATCAAATCGTCAATAAAGATATTCAAAGTGGACGTAGGCTCTCTTTTAAGCCGAACCACTATAAAATTGCTGTTGTTTACTCCTTCTTTCACTATTATCTCCATATAATCTGTTCCCGAGCTATCGGGTGGTGCTTTCACAATCTCACTTCATACACCGGGGTGTTAGCATTAACATTTTTGGTGCTTTCACTGAGAACTGAACTCAGGCAAATCGTCATCATTGCTCCACGAAAGTTTGTCGAAGTAACCTCTCTAAAGACTAGAAGTCTATCCGAAATCATGGCTCCGGGTACAAAGAGTAGATCTGTAAGATCTGGAAATGCTCAAGAGGGAACCTCCGCTTCCCCTGTATCAAATCAAGCAACTCCAGCTGTCGGAGTTACAAAGGCAGAGCTGGATGCTGCAATCTTAGGGCTGAACCAGCAGATAAATGCCCAAAATGCACAATTCGAGGCTCAGAATGCCCAAAATGCCCTAATTCTGAATAGGTTGAACGATTTGCTTGGAGCAAACCGCCAACCGGCAGGTAATGAAAGGAACTTTGTTGGCAACATTCATGATGCTGAAGAAAGGAATGCTCCTAAAAGGGCTGCTAGCCCCTTTGAACAAACACTTCCTGAGGTTGGTGGATCTAGAACTCGACATGATGAGGAGTATCTTTCTGGGATGGTCCGACAAATCATGAAAGAAAGTATGCAGAGGGTTGAAGACGAGAAAGAATGGGGTTTTTCCCCAAGTAAAACTCCATTTACTGAAAAAAATTTAAAGGCTGAATTCCCAAGGAAGTTTGTCCCTCCAACCATTCCAGCTTACAAAGGAACAAGTGATCCGAACGAATTCTTGTATAAGTATGATTGGCACATGACAGGTGCCAGGGCTTCTGATGAAATAAAGTGCGATATTTTCCTGTATACCTGGAAGGTGTAGCTCTGCTTTGGTTCACCAAGCTGCCAGTCCGATCTATCAATCAGTTTTCTGACTTAACCCGGAAGTTCAAGGAGCAGTTCAGACTATACGCTTCAAAAGCCAAGGATATTATGTCGTTGTCAAGTTTAGAACAGAATCCGGGTGAAACTATCAGATCTTTCTTGAATCGCTTTAATATAGCGCTGGCCGAGGTAGACAATGCAGAACCACGGATGATCTTGACTTATCTGATGAGGGATATTGACAAGTCGAGCGAATTTGGGAAACGGCTAAACATGAAGGAACCAAATTCCCTTGAAAAATTCTATAAAAAAGCAGATGAATTCATACGCTTGGAAAGCCGTCCCGTAGCGGTAAAGGCAGTGTTGGAAAAAGCGGAAGATAACACTGTTGCTCCACGCAAGAATGAATCTGTAGGGCAAAAAAGGGAAAATAACAATGGGAAGAAGCAGAGTAATCTGAAGAAGCCCCGATCCTTCAAGCCATCAGAGTATACTCCTTTGTCAGATACGCCGGAGCGTATCAACCTTGCCACTAAAGATTCTGTTGACTTTCCTAAACCTCCTCCTCTAAGGACCGGGAAAAAGGCTATACAGTGGGAAGTTCTGCCGCTTCCATAATCAACCCGGTCACGAGACCGACGAATGCCGCCAGTTGAAAAATCTGATTGAAGAGTTACTAAGGGAAAACAAACTGCAGCAATTTGTGAAAAAGAATAGCAACAATCCTGCTTCATCTAGTCAGGGGCAACAAGCTCCGGCTCATCAGCCTAGGACAAGTGAGAAGGCTGCAGGGCATGAATCTGGAAGGCCCATTATCAATGTCATTACAGGAGGACCTCACCCAGCAGGCAGAAGCTGGGGTGAGATGGAAAGGTATACCCGAGCTTTGAAGTATGTACCGACCGAGGAAGATGTATTCGTTTTGGAAGGTGCTATGCCCCTGAAGCAACAAAGAACTTTCGATGATGATATTGTGTTCAAAGCTAGGGATTCCACAGGTATTGAAGCTCCTACCTTGGATCCCTTAGTCATCTCGGCTCGTATCGGGCCAGCTATTGTCAGAAGAGTTCTCATTGATTGTGGCGCATCCTGCAATATCCTCTTCAAGAAAACATTCGACCAAATGAAGATCCCTATGGCTGATGTGCAAGCCTCATCGCAGAAAATCGCTGGCTTCACTGGGGAGCCAAAGCAGCCGGTAGGAACCATTGATTTGTTTGTGGAACTTGGAGAAGGAGAGAGAAAAGTGGTCCGCAAGCAAACTTTTGTGATTTTCGACGAATTTCTGCTTACAATGCTTTCCTTGGCCGTCCAACTCTCGCAGCATTCAAAGTTGTTCTGGCCCCATGGTGCCTCACCATTAAATTTCCCACAGATAATGGAGTGGGAGTTATAAAAGGGCATCAAAATGCGGGGCGGGAATGCTATCTAACAGAGCTACGAGAGACCAGAAAAAGAGAAATGGGAAAGAATGCGGCAGCCCCAGTCCGCATCAAAGAACCAGCCTTGTAGCAATTACAGGGTGGACCCTGCACTGGCGAGCAGAGCGGAGCAAGGAAAGAGATGGATCCTAGAAAAGTCAGTGCAGGGGAAAATAGAGTGGTACCAGTGGAAACGACAATACCAATACCTGTTGATCCAAAGGACCCAAACAAGGTGTTGAATGTGGGTTCACAACTTAATGCGTCAATTCAGAATATCTTAATATCTTTTTTAAAGGCAAATTTGGATGTTTTTGCTTGGACTCATGCCGATATGTGCGGAATATCCCCAGAAGTTGCAGTACACGCTCTAAATATTGATCCTAAATTTACACCTGTGAAGCAGAAAAGGAGAACTCAAGGTCCAGAAAGGTCGGCAGCATTAAAAGAAGAAGTTGATCGACTCATGGAGAATAATTTTATCAAAGAATCTACCTATCCGAATTGGGTTTCGAATCCAGTGCTGGTTAAGAAAGCCAACGGAAAATGGAGAGTATGCATCGATTTTTCAGATCTAAACAAGGCCTGCCCCAAAGACTGCTTCCCATTACCCAGAATCGATCAACTGGTAGACGGAACAGCGGGACACGAATTGTTATCTTTCATGGATGCTTACTCCGGATACAACCAAATCATGGTGCATGAGCCAGATCAGGAGGACACAAGCTTTATCACTGACATTGGTCTTCACTGCTACAGAGTTATGCCCTTCGGGTTGAAGAATGCAGGGGCAACATACCAAAGACTTGTTGATGCTATGTTCAAACCACAATTAGGCAAGACTATGGAAGTCTACGTCGATGACATGTTAGTAAAGTCTAAGAAAGCAGTGGATCACATAGAACACTTAGCGGACATGTTCGTAGTCCTCCGAAAATACGGAATGAAGCTCAATCCTTTGAAATGTTCATTTGGAGTGGAATCCGACAAGTTTTTAGGTTTCATCGTGAGCGCAAGGGGCATCGAGGCTAGTCCAGCTCAAATTACCGCCTTAAAGGAAATCAAAGCTCCCAGAACAAAGAAGGAATTGCAAAGTCTCAATGGAAAAGTCACCGCCTTGAGTCGGTTCATTTTCAAAGCCACGGATAAATGCATCCCATTCTTTGACGCCCTAAAGAAAGGAAAGAAAAACTTCGATTGGACTCCTGAATGCCAAAAAGCCTTTGATGAATTGATTCGCCATATGGAAATGCCTCCAATACTTTCTAGGCCTGGCGATGGCGAGGATCTTCTTATATACTTAGCAGTATCATCTCCTGCTTTAAGTGCAGCGCCGATATGGGAAGACAAGAGGATTCAACATCCAGTTTACTATATCAGCAAAAGACTCACTGGGGCAGAGATGAATTACTCAAAGTTGGAAAAACTCGCTTATTGCCTACTAATTGCGTCTAGAAAGTTGAGGCAATATTTCTAAGCTCATCCTATCAGAGTCCTCACTGATCAACCTTTAAAGCAAGTCCTGTTTCGCCCTGAGGCTTCGGGTCGTCTTCTAAAGTGGAATATTGAACTCAGTCAATATGACATCACTTATCATCCCCGAAAAGCAATCAATGGACAAGCTTTAGCGGATTTCATCGCAGAATTCACAGATAAGGGTAATAGTGAGGAGGAAACGATCGACGATTCCCCAATACAATGGAAGTTATATGTCGATGGCGCGAGAAACAACTACTGTTCTGGAGCCGGAGTTGTACTTGGGACCCCTGAAGGTCGATCATTATGCTATGCACTAAGATTGGAATTTCCTTCAACAAACAATGAAGCAGAATACGAAGCCCTTATCGCTGGCTTAAGGATCGCTAAAGAATTAAACATCCGAGCGTTACAGATCTTCAGTGATTCTCAGCTTATTGTATGCCAAGTCAAAAAGGAATTCCAAGCGAAAGGGGGAAATCTGCCTGCCTACTTGTCAAAGGCTTGGGAACTTCTGTGTGACTTCGATCACCACACGATAAACCATATTCCTCGAGAACAAAACATGAAAGCAGATTCTCTCGCAAAGTACTCTAGCACCGGCGAAGCTCAATTTCTGGGGTTAGTCCCAGTAGAAGTTCTGTCGGCACCGAGCATTAATGAGATGGACATTGATTGGATCATGAGTATGTCTCAAGAGCAAGAATCATGGATGACTCCAATAACAGAATATCTGCTCAATGGCTCTCTACCAGTGAACTCAAAAGAACGACAAAAGCTACTGAGAAAAGCCTCTCGATATATAATCCAGGATGGCCGATTATACAGATGGGGAATCTCAATGCCATTACTTCGATGCGTATCCAGGGAAGAGTCCAAAACAATCCTAGCGGAGGTACATGGAGGAGAATGTGGTGATCATTCAGGAGGCCAAACATTAGCAAAGAAAATTCTCCGATACGGATACTTTTGGCCAGAAATTAATCGAGATGCTGCAAGCTATTCCCGAAAGTGTGACAAATGCCAAAGATTTACTAAAATTACTAGAGCACCTTCTACTGAACTCACACAGATGGTCAGTCCATGGCCATTTGCAATTTGGGGAATGGATCTCATTGGGCCGCTACCAATTGCCAAGTCTGGAATTAAATATGCCATTGTTGCTGTAGATTATTTTACTAAGTGGGCAGAAGCTGAACCACTGGCTACTATCACCTCAAAGAAGATGATAAGTTTTGTGACTAAAAACATCATTTGCAGATACGGTGTGCCCCAAAAAATAATTACGGACAATGGTACTCAGTTTGAAAGTGAAGAATTCCAAGATTTTTGCAAACGGTTCAAAATCCGAAAGAGCTTCTCAGCAGTAGCCCATCCGTAAGCAAATGGGCAAGTGGAAGCAGTAAATAAAATTATCAAGTCAACCATCAAGAAGCAACTTGAAAGAGCAAAAGGTGGTTGGGTCGATAAGCTACCGCTGGCACTATGGGCATACAGGACTACCCACAAAACTGCGACTGGACATACTCCGTTTTCATTGGCATACGGATCAGAGGCAATGATTCCGGTAGAAACAGAGGGCCCTTCACATAGAAGAATCCATTTCAATCAAGCGGAGAATGAGAAACTACAGCTTGAGGCACTAGATCTCCTTGATGAAAAAAGAGAAGAGTCTGAGCTCAGGATTACATCTCATCAGCAAAAGATAGCCAGACATTTCAATTCCAAAGTTCGCCAACGCAGCTTTGAAATTGGAGATCTAGTCCTAAAGAGAATTATGACAGCAACAGGTCTGTTTGGGCCAAATTGGGAAGGACCATATGTCATAGGTCAGAAGCTGCTTGACGGCACATTCAAACTCGCTACTGTTGAAGGATATCAAATTCCAAGGGCATGGAACAGCAATCACTTGCGTCCATACTTTACTTGAAAATTTTGTTGAAATATTGTAAAAAGAGTTGTGAATGTATGATTCTTGTAATTAAAGGCAATTGTAAAACTGATGCAAGTAAATAATGAAAGAATATAAAGTGGATGTAGGCCCAATTTCCTGGCCGAACCACTATAAATCTTGTGTTCCTTATTATTATTACATGTTTGCTTTATTTTCGATATAAAAAGTACATAGAATGCATTGCTGAAATGTCAATTTAAATTTTTGCAGACCATGGAAGTGAAACTTGCACATAATAAGACCAAGTGATTCTCGCCAAATTTCGAGTCACAAAAGCCCCGAATTCAAATCCTAGATAGGAAGTACTTCAATTGAACGGCCTATGATTTCGACAGAAACGGGCCTTTGCTAATAAATTGAGATCGTTTGAACAAACAAACATCCAATTAAGAAGCTAATGCCCGTTCTCACGAACTTGCCTGACAATGAAGTACACTTCCTTGGATTAAACAAATTACTTGTAAGAAAAGGGAATAAAAGCTTAAAAAAAACAGAGGATCACTGAAAAGGCATAAGCAAGTGGACAAGGGAACAACCAAAGCCATCATCAGTAGCACAAGTCCTCTTCGGAGGTACAACTCTTCGGAAGATAAAGACCTCTAATGGGTCATACGCCACAAAAAAAGAAAGTTCTCTACTCAACAAAAAAGATTGGAGGAGTCATGACCCTCCAACCATGAGAGAGTAACTTCCAGGCGATGAAAACCCTCTATGAGGCACATTTCACCAGGAGTTGAAGTGTAACAACCGCTCTACGGGATTTCACTTCACCAGAGTTGAAATGCAAACAAAATAAAGACCTCTTCGGAGGCACATTTCACCAGGAGTTGAAGTGTAACAGCCGCTCTTCGGAATTTCACTTCACCAAAGTTGAAATGCAAAACAAAATAAAGACCTTTCTGGAAGTCCACGTTTCACCGAGATTGAAATAAAACTTCCAAGTGTTGAAACATGAAAAGGCTTTCTTCAAAGGCACAACTCTTTGGAGGTACACGTTTCACCGAGATTGAAATAAAACTTCCAAGTGTTGAAACGTGAAAAATCCCTCCTCAGAGGTACAACCCCCTGCCGGGGACACAATCAAGAAGAAAGACCTCTTCGGAAGCCCACGTTTCACCGAGATTGAAATAAAACATCCAAGTGTTGAAACGTGAAAAGGCTTTCTTCAAAGGCACAACTCTTTGGAGGTACGCGTTTCACCAAGATTGAAATAAAACTTCCAAGTGTTGAAACGTGAAAAATCCCTCCTCAGAGGTACAAATTTCTATTTTTTTTTAAAAAAAAGGAAGAAAGTTAAAGTACCCTTCAGAGGCCCGCTTTACCACATAGAAGAATTCACTTGGCAAAATGCGTACATAAGCAAAAGAAAAAAGTGATTACTTCGAAGGACAAAGCGTAAAAACTTATATGAAGGAAGTTGTACTCTACGAAAAATTTCTTCAAGAATGAAGTATTATTCTTCAGAAAATAAGAGTGCGAGTCCCCTCAAAGTATAAAATATTGCAGCAAGCTTATGGTATGGGGGCAACATGGTATAGTTACATACAAAATGGTATAGCTACATCGGTAAAGTACGCTCAAACAACATACCACAAGCTCACCGCAATATCATATAAATAAACTTGTGCAAAAATGAATAATAAATGCATTCTCAAATTCAAATAAGAGTCTGTACAAATAAAGGATCATTTTATTCAATTGCAGATACAGGTTTCAAAATAAAAAAGCAGGGGCCGGTGCCTGCACAACATCCGACCATTACACGAAAAAGGAATCAAAAAGCTCGAAGCCCGACTCTTCACTTCTTCTTACCACCTTTGGACCCTTTGCCCGGCCGAATGATTAGCTTTTCAGGTCTATCTATAGGCATATGGGAAGAAGGAGAGGGAGGTGCAACCGGTGCAACTTCCGGTTCCTCTTCAGTAACAATGACTTTCTTCCCCCTCCTCTTCGACGTTCCGTGCTTCTTTCTCCTCTTCGAAGAAGACTCACTCCCTGGAGTAGCAAGAGCAGACAAAATTATGTCATCAGAAGGAGTCCGCTCCGGAGATATCTCACCTCCCTCAAGTTCCTCGTCTTTCTGCTCTTGCGAAGCGATAGGGTCATCTAAGCCATGAAGAGCCTCTATTTGCTCCTCTTGTGACCCGGGCTGTGAAGCAGAAGGAGGAGCCACCTGAAGAGACGGCGGAAGGATAACCGGAGCAGGCGAAGTTTGCACAGCACTCGATGTTTCAACTGCAGAAGAAGAGAAATTAAAAATATTAGTATCTCCCGAAAAGAGGGGAGATATGGGTTCATCAAGATTCAAGAAGTAATCGAGAAGCTCATCAAACTTTTGAGGAACAAGCAGGCAATCCACCTGAATCGGACCAATGTCAAAGTTACCTGCGGCGGTTGTCTTTATCATTTCAATCTCATAATCCTGGGCTTCGGTGCTCTCCTGAGGCTTCTCTACAACACGGGGAGTTGTAACTCCGAGATCGGTTTTATCTTGAGGAATAGAAGATGAGCTAGGGCCAGCTGTATCAACATCAGCTGAAACCGAAGGAGGAACAGGGGCATTTACAAGCGCTTCCTTCTCTGAGCACCCCTCCCCTGTCGTTTCAGCTCGAAATTTAGCAAGCTGCTCTTTTCCCCTAGCTAGTGCTTCCCGAGTTGCCTCATCAAAATAATATTCTTGAGGATGGTCTTCGTAGTAACCAGCGCCTCCAAGCATATCTACGGCAGCCTCCCATACTTCAGCCAATGTAATCTCATATTTGGGACCCAGAAATGAAAGGCTGCCGCGCCCCAAGATACATTGAAGATAAAAATCAAATAATGTGGAGCCAATGTCAGCTTTGGTTGCTTGATGGGCCTCTTCGGCCGCGAGTTTACCGGCAACAGCCTCGTCACACTCCTTTTCGGCCATAGCAAGTCGAGTTTTTAACAACTCTATCTCCAAGCTTTGAGAGCCGGTCTGTTCTCGCAGCTGTAAAGTTTTAGCGCGATATTCTTCTATGACCTTCTCTTTGTATGCAAGCTTATCTTCGACTGCCCTTTGACTGGCATGCGCATCTCGTACTAGTTGCTGAAGCATGCTCTCCTTTTGAGAATAGGAAGTAGATGAAGTAGCTAATTCTTCCTTAAGATTTTCTACTTCCGCTTCCAGCTTTTCATTATAGGAAGCAATACTTCTCATTTCGGCGTCATGCTGCTCGAGAGTCTTCTGCCACTCAGTCTTATCGTTCTCCATTGTGAGCATGGCCTCGAGATTGGCTCGGTTAACCCTCTGAAGTTCGTCGACAAGTTTTTTCCAGTTCGACATTCTTTCAATATCGGTCCTGACAGTATCAAGATTTCGCAGCATAGCCAATTTGTCGAGAGGAACCAAGTCGAGATCAAATCGAACCCCTTTCAGGCACCACTGAGGGAATCGACTTTGAAGAGTGGGAGGACCTTGCCCAACTTGGTATGCAGGCTGGTTAATGATTGTTTGAATGTCGGAACGAACGGGGGCAGGAGATTGAGCAGGAACATTTTCAGAAACTGTCGGCATTGTTTCTTCAGTAAGTTTAGCCCGCTTGCTAGAAGAATCGTCCATGTGACCTTTACCTCTCTCATCGTGAGTCTTTCGTTTTTGGATATCATCATCTCTGTGAGGAGGGTCATGTCTTTCTTGTTCTCTTCGGTGGCGTTCTTCATATGCTCGTCTCTCATTTGCTTTTCTGATAGCCCTCTCTTCATCGGTTTCTCTTCGAGGGGGGAGATGACGTCTACAGTCGAATTGGCTGCGTCTCCCGTATTGTTTAAAGTCGTCATAATAAGAGCCGCTCCGCCCCATTGGAGAACCTGAAATTAAAAACAAGGTTTGAGAATCTACCAGGAACAAGAAGGTCAAGTGCATCCTAAGTGCGTGTGACGTGTAAAACTACTCGCGGCAAACTAGACTACAAACTAGTCATCGACTGAGGGGTAGTGGTAGTTATTGCGGAAAATTGCACTTCCGGAGCGGTGGAAGTGTGCTTGAGAGTAGAAGTTGTTTCAATAGCTGGAGATGTGACTTTGGTAATGGCAGGATCATCCCTAAAAAGTTCTTGAGAAGTGACTATTATGTCACTTAAACTCCCAAAAATATCAACTCCAAGATCAACGTTCTTAGCAGTATGAGGAAGGGGCTCCTCTTCTTCAGTTATGGGGGCAAGTGCAGGCTTTTCGGACGGCTCCGCATCATCCCTTGGAGTGGAACATTTTACTAGTGAAGTTTCTATAGAGGTTCCTCCCCGCATGTGCTCTTTAATAGAGACCGGGGCATCAGGAGTTTTCATCGGAGAATCGGGAACTTCATGAGGTTGAGTAGAACGAGAAGAATGTAAAAGCTCAAACCGATGAAGAAGTTCATCTGTCAATAGAAATTTTGCGCTCCTCTCTTCAGCAGCCACAATGCTTAGCCTTTCAAAGACTGGCTTATGACTGGAATCTCTAGAAGGAGGAGGAAGTGCTGTAAAAACAAGGAATGGAATTAGCATCTAGCAATCCGAACCATGAGAAACTTAGGAAAAAATTGAAGAAAGAAGGGAAAGAAGATCTCACTTCCTATTCTCCAGTCTGCGTAAAATCCTGCGGGGCAACGAATATAGAAGAATTGATTCAAAAAACCATGTGCACTCTCCGGCAAATCCAAAATTAGTTTACGGTTCCTCGCACCTCTTACAAGTACAATTGAAGGCTGGTCCTTGTTCTTCGCAAAAGTGCACAAGTAACAGATTTCCTCAAAACTTGGAAGACGGTCAAGAGTTCTCCTGAACAGAACGCACAATCCCATCAAAATGGCATAGCCATTGGGATGCAGTTGGAAAGGAGAGATCGTTAGTCGAAGAAGGATTTGTTGAAGAAATTCATTAAAGGGAGGAATTACTCCACTTAAGCACATTTGGCGATTAATGGCAACAAAACCGGAAGGTGGTCTATCAGCAAAATCATTTGGTCCAGGGAGTAAAACTTCTGCCTCGGCAATGCCAAATTAAACGCATAATTGATTAAGCACCCGATGTTTCAGAAGGGTAGGATTTCTTTCCGGAGGGTTCTCTAGTGGAATAGCAATCGGAAGAGCCCCTTCGACGTGTTCTATCATCTCTTCTTGTTGAGACGTCATTCTATACAAGCAACTGGATGTTCAGATGTGAAGGTGCACGTTTCCTAAAAGTGTGAAGTGTTGTGCAAAACTAATAAAAATAACAAGCAAAATAACTGAAATTAAACTAATTGACAACTGATCGATTGTGAGATTTCAGGACTTGTTAATTTAAAACTCGAGTGCAGTGTTAATTCAAACAAAATTTTAGCTTTGCTTTAACACTTCATTTGAGTCGGTTGATTCACAGCATTTCACTCACACAGTTCATTTAAGTTGATTATTCTTTATCGACTAATCTGTCATTCGATGTAGGCGGTCAGTGACAGTATATTCGTCCCATTTTTTTGCAAATGTTATGTTTAAACAGGTTGTTAAATTAAAAGTTAGAGCAATCTGCAAAGGAATGTAATGAATTTCAAATGATTCAAGTCCAAGTAGTTCAATCAAATTCTCTCAAAATTTTACAGGTCATAGGTCATCCAGACCTTCCCCTGCGACTTAGCATAGGTCGCACTGTGCAAGTTAAAGGGGTTCAAAGCAATGCAGATTTGTTCAAGTCCTAGCTCGGCCGCGACCTAGAGCCTATGCTGCAAAAGAGTTAGGTCGTTAATTAGTTAAGTCGTGCTGCTTGGAATTCATGTGCAAATTTGTCAAGTCCTAGGTCGTCTGGTGACCTAACTTAGGTCGGGGTTAACTTAAGTCGCTCAATGCAAATCTGTTCATGTCCTAACCCAGCAGTTCATAGCAATGCGCTTTCGCCTAAGTCCTAGGTCGCGAAAGTCCTAAGTCGCGAAAGTCCTAGGTCGCGAGGTTCTATAGGTCGCGTAGGTTCATGGGTCGGATCTAATAGGATCTTAAGCAAGCTCCCGCTCAAGCGAAAAACCTCGCTTCCCTCCACCAATCACCTTCTTCTCCACTAACCCATTAGCCCGTTATCACTCATGAGCAAGTCCCTCATCCCCTTTGTAAAAACTCATCATTCCTACATGCCACCGAATCATCCAGGAATCAAATCCAAATACCTCCGATCCATTAATGTTACCGTGCCTTCTTGAATCACAACGATGACATATCAAACGGCGATCAAAGGTCGATCGTAATAATCATTCAAAATAGGGCACAACACATGAGTTGGACTCGAGGCGGAAAACGTGGATTCACAATTGGATGGCGATTATCGTGGGTAAGGGATTGAATTCACTTACGTATTATGTTGGTGAAGATAAATTGACAGCTAAATGGGTTGAATTTGCCTTCGAGAACTTGAGAACTTGATAATGGCCGAATAGGAAGTTCAGAGCAGATGAGGTGAAAGAGGAACGACCTATGTCATTTATACCCCAGGGAAGTGAGATGTGAATCGACACACAGGACCTAAGTTCCTCGATAGGTCGCTCGCGACCTAACAACTCATCAGAGCTCGAGTTAGGAGAATCGAAGCACACGACCTATGGCCTGGGCACGTACTTCGAGGGGCAAATGTTAACTCCTCTTCGTTGGAAACTGGAAAATGTGGAGCGGCCTAACTAGACCAACGACCTAAGAGACCTAGCGACCTAAAAGATAATGCGACCTAGCGACCTAAAGTTAATGCGACCTAGCGACCTAAAGTTAATGCGACCTAGCGACCTAAAGGATAATGCGACCTAGCGACCTAAAGTTAATGCGACCTAGCGACCTAAAGTTAATGCGACCTAGCGACCTATGAGCCAGAGCGACCTTACAACTTAAAGGATGGAGTGACCTAACGACATGACTGTCTTAGCGACCTAACTGCCCACCGACCTAAAGAGGCCACGACCTAAGAAGACTCCACGACCTAAGAAGACTCTGCAACCTAGAAGACGTCTCTACCTATGAAACTCCGCGACCTAAGGAAGGCTGCGACCTAAGAGATTCGGCGACCTAAAATCTCGAGCTATGATAACAAGAAGATAATCACGACCTAAGATAGGTCGCTCACGACCTAAGGACATTGGATTAGAAGGCCGCCTTTTCTACGCCGCTACTGGTAAGGTCGCTTACGACCTAGAACTTGTTGAAACGAGCTTGCGTGTTCTTATGGAAGGGGGGCCAGTGCTTCTTAGGTCGGCTACGACCTACGACCTTACTTAGGTCGGTCACGACCTACGACCTAACTCCGAGCAAAGCCTATAAATACACCCCGAGTTCCAACTAGAAAGGGACTTTTGGGGGCTCACTCATTTCAAGCGTCGTTACTCTGCTGCATTCTGAACTACTTCAACACTTTCAAGGAACTTCACGAAGAAATCAAACATGTCCAATATGAGTTCAAAGATTTGGATCGATATCGAAGTTTAGGCTACTTGTTCTAAGTCACTTGTAACTCAAAGTGTGTTGTAATCAAAGTGTAACTGCATTGACTTATAATCAAATCGTCAATAAAGATGTTCAAAGTGGACGTAGGCTCTCTTTTAAGCCGAAGCACTATAAAATTGCTGTTGTTTACTCCTTCTTTCACTATTATCTACTTATAATCTGTTCCCGAGCTATCGGGTGGTGCTTTCACAATCTCACTTCATACACCGGGGTGTTAGCGTTCAAATTTTAGCGTTAACAACTACAATAAGAACTAAATGCTTACATAGGAGTACAATCTCCTAAATAAAACTAAAAGTAAGCCCTACTACAACGTGATACTAGGTAGGTAAATATAGCAGCTAAACACTGCTATCATCTAGGTCTAAGAGGCCTAGGACCATGTCCACTCTGACAAAGAAAGGTTCAACTTTAGGAATCCAAGTAACTCATATGCGCCTCCTATCGCCTACTTCTCGTTACTAACTTAAGTTGTGTTTCTAATGATGAATAAGATCTATTTATCTCTTCCATTGCATAGTCAAAATTAAATAACCAAGTCTCATTTACTATAACAAATAAGGATTTCAATCTATGCATTCTCAATCTAAAAAGACAACTAAGCTTTGGGGAAATTTTCTCCTTACCTTTACCTTTCATTTTTCCCTAACTAAGGTCTACCTATCCCAACACGTGTGTCTTACTATCTAACTAATATCACTTCACTATTCTTCTACAGTCTGCACACATGAAGCAACATTCCTAGGTTCTTACTATTGTCATATACATTTTACGAGAACTTTTATTACTTGTACTAAAAGTAATTACTAGTATCTCCTATATAGCCTTATTCTTTTCCGATCACACGTAGGAAATGATTCCTATCTACTCCATATTTAAAAGTTTTGTTTGATATTTATCATTTCATTTCAAAAATTAAAGCATCTAACTTTTTGAAATATCAAATTCCAAAATTCTTACCTTCAAGTGTTAATTTGAAGTTTCTATTAAATTCAAAGGTACTTGGTTACTTAACATTTTAACTTCCTAGATTTGCACCTTTACAGCTCTTTGAATTTAAATTGTTCCCTAAACTTAAACGGGATAACTTACAAATTCTAAGTTCAAAACTAATTCCTATTTTCCTTTTGAAGACCTTTACAGCTTTCCATAAAAAATATTGGACTTTTAAATTTAACTGTTTACTAAGTTTTTCTCTTCCAATAATTTGTTTTCTATTTCCCAAAACCATTTTCCATTGAATTGTACCCTGCTTGTCCTTTAAAAATTTCTATTTTTATTTTGACTTCCAAAAATGTCCTCACATGTTTTCAAAACATCTTCTTTTCATAGATTTTCAAATTTACAATAACTGGAGTGGATAAGAACAATTATTTTATCAAAAATACCTTAACTTTCCTACTATTCCACTTACCTAACTTTGGAGGAGTTTATTACTTACTACAAATACGTATTTGCTACAAATGTAGGCAACCAATTCGCATAATGAAGGGAAAAATATGAAATTTCCATTGCTTAGGTTTCCTACTAAGTCTCTTTGTAATATCCCTCCTAACTAACACTGTCTCTAATTATTACACTTCTTATTACACCTAGTGATTTTATACTTATTAGAACTACTTTTTCTAAACCATTAATGCTAAAACCTTCTATGAATCCTTTAAAAGAGGATTTCATGATTATGTGAAATTAAAAGGAACTTATTTTATAATTTATCAGAATAGGATATACAAAATATGGTGCTTTCCATACTTGTACATCTCTTTCACGTATTCCTTATAACTTGCACAAAATATCTTAATTTGTGATTTGGTATCATATAAAATTATATCATTACTCATTTCATTCCAATAGATTAAAGTATGTTTAAACTATATTCACTTACAGTAGACATTTCCTATGAAATGATTAATTTCCTAACATTTAACTTACATCTCTTCTTCATTTTTTTCGAAAGAACTATTTTCAAAACTGTTTTAATATTTTCATAACTAGAGAACATTTCCATGTACTTACTTATTATTTAAGTGTACTTACAAACCACTTTATTTTTATACTTAGAAATTATCTTCAAAAAGCTTTTTTTTAATTGGCTCTAAACAGAGTTGCGTACGGGTCAGAGCGTACGCTAGTGATGCTTTCGGCTACTGGACTCTCGCAATCTAGGGTGCAGCTCTCCACTGCTTCGCCTAGCAGCACGACACTTGTATTGCTCTCCCACAACCCCATTTTCACGGTTTAGGCTACTCCCATTTCGCTCCCCGCTACTACGGGAATCTCTTTTGCTTTCTTCCCCTCTGGCTAGTAAGATGTTTCAGTTCGCCAGGTTGTCTCTTGCCTGCCCATGGATTCAGCAACAGTTCGAAAGGTTGACCTATTCGGGAATCTCCGGATCTATGCTTATTTTCAACTCCCCGAAGCATTTCGTCGCTTGCTATGCCCTTCCTCGTATCTGGTGCCTAGGTATCCACCGTAAGCCTTTCCTCGTTTGAAACACCGTTACTACAACCTAAAAATATAAGTCTATGGATTCAATTAAAAAACATTAATAAATCTAATATGCTATGTAAAAGCAATAGTGTCATAGTCTATGCTTCCTCTATTTTTCATGAAAACATCTATTACAACGATAAACGTTGTAACCTATGTTTTCGATACTTAACACACTCTAGGTTTTTATATTTAAAATCTTTGTTTACCTACAAAGAAACTAGCGAGCTATACATGCTCTATAATTCTTCAAAAAAAAGAATTTCACTTTTAACAAAATTTACATCATATAAAAACAAATTTAAATTTCATACAACTTTTTTGCAATGACCAAATATTTACTTCCTCAAATATATTAACAATTTTATTTTTCAATTTTTCAATTCCAAAAGTTTCATTTTATTAGGCTAGACATAAAGTGGATTTTCTTCTTACGACCCTAGGAATACCCTCCCAAAACCATGGAAATTTCATTTACTTACTAAAATCTCTTATTCCTTCCAAAATAAAAATACTCTCCCTACTATCCCTAGGTAACTTTCCTACTTCCTATAGCATATGGATACTAATCTTCTCTCAAAACATAGCTTATTGTACACTATAAATGGGCAAAAACATAGGGCTAAACATCCTTTGGTCATGCCAAACCCAACTAGCAAGCTACAGACAAATATATTTCTAAAAACTTTCCATGTCTTAAAATCAATAATTGGGGTCTATTGGGATTTTAGAACTCGATATATTTATATTTATTCAAATATACAAATACATCCACTCATATTTCCAAATTTTCTTAATATTTACTAACGTAAGCTCTGATACCAACTACAACAACCCGAATTTCAATAGGTCTGGATTTTTTGCAAAAATGCTAAAATCCACGCCCATTGAAACCCGAGTTAAGTATCTGGTATCTTGCAAATAGGCAAAGATTAATAAATCAGAGCTCAAATAAATATCTCTCAGTGGAATTGACTAAAATATAATAGTAAGTAATTACTCAACATGCTAATAAAACTTTCTAAACAAGTGTCAAAGCACTGAAAAATCTCTGCCTTCTAACCTATGGGATGTTATGAGGAGTGGGTCAGACTAAAGTTGGTGAATGGACAAATTATACACTTCTAAGCATAATTCTACATATACCATTCTATTCCAATTTTATATTATATTAGTTTTATTGGGTTTATTATACTCTTGCCTCTACGCATGAATCGTAACCTAATAATCAATATATATATATATATATATATATATATATATATATATATATAGCTAAAAGCCCAAAGACGCATTAGTCCCAGGTAACAACCATAATACCTTCCATATCCTCCTTGAAAAGGACTCCATCGTCTTGCTTCTAGAGCGTACTGTAACTACATCTATAAAGGACAGCTTCGCAAGGCCTACAATACAGATGTTCCATCGTCTGTTATGAAAATATGAAACTGCATCCGGACTAGCTTATGCTAATGCTCGGACATCCACAAGTACCACCAACTGCATACCTTTGAGGACTACACGTAATCGTTCTATCTACTCCCAGAATTCCACCAACAAGGTCTACCATGTATGGAACTCAATCAGGAATTCTCTATATTTGCAAAGGTCTACTTCGTTAGGCTTATAATGTAGATATACTACTTAGTCTGTTTCTTTTATTATCGTAGTTATGGCCCCACGCAGCCCCTCAACTAATCGAAAGATCATTCAAGAGCTCAGTGGCTATGCCCTATTGCAAACAATCTAAACATCCAATTGGTTGTGCTCCTTATCCAATGTCATGATGGTGAAAGAATCATTAGCCTAATGGTTTAACTTTAGTCTTTCCCGAACTCGCTCTGACCGATGATAACTTGATCTCCGCATGCAACCATTCTTTTGGGTCCTTCCTACTATAACCTACTCGCAAACTAGAGTATGGTGTCGTATGAATATCCTACTCCATTATCCACCTTTTGACTACCTACAAGGGACCATTTCGTTAGGCCTAAAATGCAAAAACAGCCAAGGCATACTCTCTTGATGGAACACCTACTGACCAACCTCCAGGGTGTAGCTTTGCTTGGCCAGCCCAAAGGGCCATGTAAAGTACCCTCACGTCCCGTTGAAGTCTCGTATATCCTTCTAGCCCATGCTAACTAAGTCGGACATGCTCTTTCTATACTAAAAATTTGCGATGAACTGCTTTGTTAGGCTCTTTATCCAAATTCTCTTTCAGCCTACTCCAAACGCACCTTACCATTTTATTAGACCCTATGTATAATCTTCTATTATGCGTTTAGTTTACCTTTCTTATTCTGTTGGCTACTTATTTATCCTAATCGGCATGCCCAACCCCCACGTATGTGAGACCATCAGTCCTAAACCTGAAAGGGAATGGTGCCGGCACGGGCCACTTCTATTTTGTTGCTTATTAACTTAATCCAAAATCAAGTTTGAAAAAATAAGCCTCTTTTATTTCTTTCTTCTTAATTATAAGCTTCATGTAACAATTGTACTTACAATTGTCATTTTTATCTTCTTTTCTTTCTTTTATAACCTGCATGTTATAAATATAATTGCAAGTGCCTCTTTTCTATTCAAGTAGTCTTCTTTTATTATGACACTAAATTCTCCTATATTATATGATAGTCTTAGCTTGGTACTACGTCCAACTATCACAAATTATTTATCATAATAACCGATTTACTTTTTATTCTACTATCGACGCAGTAAATGCAGATCTAGTCACATTTCCATTTTTTGTTTATTGATTCTAGTCTTGTTAAATAATTAACTTGATTATTTCAACTTCTTTACTTTCTTTAACGTTATTCTCTTTTATTATAGGAAGTACTTCTATTCTATTTGATTGGTCACAAAAACTGTCCTAAAAATCCATTTTCATATTTTAGTACTAAATAATGCTATAAACAATAACACGTAACTGCAAGATATTTCTTTCATTATTTCTCGAATTATTCGGTAATGCAAAGTACAATAATGTCACTATTTTACACTAATTCCATTTTTCTTTGTTCTATTCTTGCAGTTACATTTATCGTTATTCTTACAATATTAAACTGTGGAAATGTATTCTCTTTTCTAAACTAATTAACTAGTCTATCACTAACTTCCAAATCAAGTTATTAGATTTTTCTCCTTTTAATTCATTTCTCCTATTTTAGCATAATTTAGTAGTAAATTTCTCACTTTTTGGCTTATTCCTTTCTCAACAACTTTTAAGCCTAATATTACTTATATTTAATAGGATCCCTTTCTTTTTCCATATAAATAACATTTAAATATAAGTACACTTCTCTTATAAAATTTATAGTTCCAACATAATTGACTGCTAAAACTAATTACTCAAATAAATGTTGAATTAGATATTTAATGGGAATCTATATAATATCATAAACACAAAAGAGATATAATTTAAATCCACTCACCTCCCATCCTTAGATTTGCTCCGTGGCCTTCTTGGATCCCCTTCAAAGGAGTCTAATATTTTATTAAGAAAATATTGTCCATAGAAATATCTTCCATTGAGGGCTCGGCCTCACTAAATGAACCAATTGGGAGGAAATCCGATTGTAAGAAAAATAGCTAGCCCTATGGTTCTATTTATAGTGTAGCTTAAGGATCTCAGGCCATTGGATTTAGCAGATTGATCTGAAGCCACCACATCACGGGCTCGTTTGGAGCCATCAGATCAATCAAGGTACGACTCCGATTGAATAAAATCAATTGAAGCCTCACTTAGACAAACTTCGGCACCGCAAAAGGGTGGGTTGACCCAACATCAAGGATGAGGGTCGATCAATAAGGTCCTTTCTATTTTTTTTCTGTTTTTATGATTTTTGTTTCTCTTGTTACTTTTTCATGTTAACTCGGATTTTGACGAGCTATATATGGAAATTGATCAGAAAATCGCCAAGAACACAATGGTATAAGTTTTGGGGCCATATTTTGAAAATTTCAAAAATGTTTATTTTCACCGTCCATTGTTATTTGATTATTTAGTTATCTAAAAATGAGGTGTGTTACAATTCCCAACTAGAGTCGCATGATTAGTTCCTCCCACATTACAAACAGTTCCATCTTGGAAGAGATTGGCTAACAACCGATACACCATCCTTACATCTACCGGTGGATTTCCAGCACCTACATTGGCTTTAGCATTTGGGTTAGCATTAGGCTGTCGACCTAGGTTCCTCCTGCTATTAGGTCGAGCATTTTCGTTGGTTGTGGCACTTCCTCCTCCTAGATTTCCTCTTTTGTTTCCTGCTTCCATATCCTCTTTCACGTAAATCTACATACGAGCCATAGTAAGATAAAGAAGAACGGTCTAGGAGAGAGGTGAACACGTACTCTTATATATATATCTATATATCAACTTCAAGTACGTTACTATAGCATTAACCCAAAAACCGATCATGTATTCAAATTCATTGGATTATGTTTCAAAAACTTTCATGTTTTAACTTTCTTTTAAAGTTTCATAAACCTATTCTTTGATACCAACTTGTAACCCCCCTAATTGGAGGTCCAAAACTAACGGCTACGGATGATGAAGTCATCCATAGTGATTAATCCTCGACGATCAAATACGGCAAAACTTAGATTTATTGATACACAAAAGCATATGGATATGGAAAAATTTTGAACTTCAAACAAATTCACATTACATTTCAAAATGTTTCCAATTCATTACATAATCCCATATTCACAGATCACATTCAAAGAAAATATATTTATTGCAACATTTTCCCAAAAGTAACATATGAAGATGTCCCGCTAGATGATCAGAGTATGTACATGCAATATAACAACTTTTCCATTACAGATAACACATTGAAATCAAAAGAAAAGAGAACTCTATATAGTTATCAAGCCTCCCGCACGTCTCCCAAAACTTATTCATCTTAAGTGGTACCTAAAAACCTAAACTCTCAGACTACTAAAAATCAATTGAGTACCCGAGAGTTTAAGGAGAAAACATACACTTCCAGCCAAACATAAAGCCTGACATGAATAATAATCTACCATCTAAAATCATTTTGATATATCCAATGAGATCAAGCCGCTTAACGAAATGGGTTTTCTCCTCACTAGTATTTGAAAACCTTTACAAAAGCATAAATTATGCTCCTACAACCACAATGGTTAAAACAATTCAAAACAACATTATATGATGATATGCAAAAAAATGAATCAATTCTTGATAACCCATCCTCATTCATGTTAGACTATTTGTCTCAGTTATGGGTTCTAGGATTGCTATTAACCTATTAGTTTTAATGGGCTGACTAATGACCGGTTAAACACTCAGGACTTCCTATCTAATTACATAGTTTTCATAGGATCGCTAAGAACATATTGGTAACTCCATATCTTACTTTTATCCTAGTTTTCATGGTTTGAATAGGAACCTATTGGTGACCCCAATATCCATTCATCTTATCCTTGTTTTCAAGGGCTGAATAGAACCTATTGACATCTGTCGATATCTTAATGCAGATATAGTTTTCATGGGAAAACTACAAACCAAACGGTCCGTGCCAGTATCAAATCATATTTTTCATGGGAATACTATGAACCTGTCATTCTGACATCTTCCCTTACACCAAGTTTTCTAGGCTAACTATTACCCTATTGGCCCTACCAATATCTTTTCCTATACACAGTTTTCATGGGCTACTGAGAACCTATTGGCCCATGCCAATATCTTTCTTTTGTATTTTAGCATCATATATTCTGATCTTCCTGGCCTTTTGGATGCAATTCTTCACATTCAGAAGCTTAAAAAATTTATATTCATTACTGGGTTAACCTAGCTAGTTCTTCTACCCTTTATCCCCAAAATGCAGTTATGGGTCCATTATAAAGTAAATATATTTATATCTGAAGGAGCAAACTTAATATCATAGCAATACCACTCTTGTGGGTTTAACATAAAACATGGTTAATCCCTTTAACATATCATTGTATCAAAGAAAGCTTCTTCACAAAACCATTACAAAAATCCTTTTATTTAGCTATGGGTTTAACTTTTAAAAATTAGTTTGGGTTATAAAACCTTTCGATACCTTCAAAACCTAGCTTTCGACTTCGTTGGATGACCTCCTTCGAAAGCATTAAATTCAAGCGTCAAAACTTTACGATCCTATCTTATAATACTTTAAAATCTTCCTTTCAAAGCATTTTGATTATGTTAAAGTATTAGCAATTAAGCTTATAAGCATAGCTTCAAAACTAGTTGAAAGTACCCTTTTCGACATCATTGGAAGTAACCCTCTTGACATCTTTGAAATTCCCCCTTTTGGAAGCATTGGGTTTATACTTAAAACATTACTTGGGTCAAAGTGAACATAGGCATAAGAATCTCTTACGAAGCCATCCTTTTCCATTTATAAAAACATTGGGGAACCATGATGGCATTGGTACTATCTCTTATGGAAGCAGAAAGCATTAGGGTAAAATAATGGAGGTTGGTGTCAAAACCCCTTTCGAGCCCATTGCTTTTGAAACCCCTAACATCTTTCAAAAGCCATAGGAAATAGCTTAAACTTATAAAACAAAGTACACTTTCGACAGCATTAATTTCTTCAATACCATCGAAAGGCTATAGAACGGCAGCAGGGTTTCGACTGGGTTGGAACCCCTTCTTTCAAAAGCATTTCAAATGTAAAGGAACTCAATCGAAAGCAACTTAAGTTAATGGTAACCCTTTGGAATCCTTATACTTTGACTCCTTCAATGGTCAAAACAAAACAAAGGTAGGTGCTTTTCTTTTAAAAACAAACATAGGTTTCAACTCCTTCGGAAGATATGCTTTCAACACCTTACCTTTCGCCTTCCTCCAATCCACTGCGTGTCATCTTTATGATACCTTGTGTAATGGTTTTAGCTTATTTGGTTTCTTCTAGGATGAAGGCAAAAGCTTCTGTATCGAATGGTACTTCCCAAAGCAGGCAGAACCAATTTTTCTGAGTAAACTTCTTTAGTTCTTCTTAAAGTAAACTTTTCTCTACCTAATCTACCATGTGTCAACACCAAATTAGTTGGCTTAACTTTTTTAATTTCTTTTCCTAAATAACTGCTGCCATATCTAAGCCATGGTTAAGTTAATCAATTAAGCTCTTCAATTTAAACAAAATCAATTTTACTAACAAGTCCCTCTCCTTAAATAATTTAATTTGCGTAGCAAATTACTTTGGAAAAACCCCCAAAATTCCAAAAATTCACTTTAATCATGTTATCTAAAATATCAATAATCTAGACCAAAATTCTTAGTGTATTTTCCAAAATGAATTTATGAACCCAATTAACCATATTTTCCTTTGAAAATTCATGATAATCTTTCCATAGGTTGAAAATATATCAAAATCGAAATCCAACTCCAAAACCATGTTTCTCATAATATAAAATTTTCCCATGGCATTTAAACATTACTAACTCTCAGTTCTACGCTAAAACCGTGCATAACCTCTTTTAAACAATCTTGTTCAAACCATATAAATTAGAAATCAAGCATGTTATCATCCAATATATAATATATAAAAAAATTACCCTTAAATCAATAATTATATGATTCAAAAAAATAGACATAGAATTATTAACCACCTTGATTTAGATAAGGAGATTGGATTTAGATTGATTTCCCCTCAGCTTAATTGTCTAGCTTTTAATTTGAATTCTTCATGTTAATGGTTTTCCTCTCTCTTGCTTTAGTATTCAAAATGATATGAATGAGAAGTAAAATGGTAGGAATGAAAATATATAAGGGTAAGGGTTATGGGCGGCGAATTTCCCAATATACCCTTATGTAATTAGATTAACCCAAACCATTCACTAGCCCATTAATAATTATATTAGGCTCGACCTTAATTAAATTAATTTAAGTCTTAATCCCCTTATCACTTAACATTTGCATTATTCTATTTAATTTATCTAATTAAATATCCTGAATAATGTTATAAAAAATTAGAGTTACAGTAATTTATAAGAAAAGTCATAAAGGACGGCTAGCTGTTGGATCAAATTCAAATAGACGACCTAGATTTACACTTGAAGACAAAGAGGCAGGAAATTTAACATAGTTGACTTGGAAAGACAAGCGCATCCCTTCGCAAGGGGGAAAAAGTTACTACCAAAATGTCCCTTCGACTAGTCGAAACCTTTTTAAGTAGATATCAAGGAAGGGCAAGAGAAAAATGTTCCAGCTAGACCTTTCGAAACAGTTGAAGAGATGCTATAGTAGAGCCCATAAGATTCTATCCTTTTGAAGAAGTCGAAGGAGTCGAAATCCCCATTTCGCCTTCATTAACCACCTTTCGAAGCTGATGATTCCACATGCTCGAGGAGCTTCAGAATGAGTTGAAACTATGTCTTTCGAAAGCTATGAAGTTCAACTCTTTAAGCACACGCCAAACCTTTCGAAACCAAAGGTTCCGCCTTCACTCAAATTAATCAAAAGAAAGTATTGTCCTGAAAAACCCTTTCGAAAGTAATAATAAGCCTTTTGGACTGATCGAATCCATTTAATCCAAGAGGGTTCCGCCTCAAGTCAAAGGCAAGAGCTCAAACCCAACCAACACCATCAAAACCATTGACGCGGCATGTCGACAGAGTTGGAAGCTCTACAAAGCAACACAAAGAAGAGAAGCACACCGTTCCTTTCAAAAAATTCGGAAGCATACTTGAGTTAATCGGCACCCACCTTTCGACCAGGTCGAAATCTTTAGGGTTGAAAGGTACCGACCGCATCTATAAATAAGACACACGGGATTTGGTTTGAAGGATCTGAATCTAGTCATTCTAAACTTTTATTTTCTCACTCAAAGGGTTGTAAACCCTAATTTCTAAATTGATTTGGGGTTTTTGGAGAAATAAAGTCTTCTATAGCTTGTTAAAGGGAAGTCTTATATCTTTCACATTAATTTACTATTTTAGAGCATGTGTCAGGTTTAACCCTGTGTTTCAATTGTCTCCTATATCGAAAGGACCCTTTCTACATAGCTGGAAACTGGCGTATTCAAATAACTTAATTTAAATGCTTCAAACTATCTTCCCCTAGGTTACTACTTTTGACATGGTCGTAACCTTACCATAGTTCACTTAATCTTTGGATTGATACAAGGAACCCAAGTTTCCTACCTTCGACAAGGTCGAAACCTACCCTCAAATTGCTGTAACTTGAGACTTCTAATACAAATCTAAGGCGGTTAAGTACATAGCTTTTGACAAGGTTGAAACCTATACCTTGGGTCCTTGACCATATCCCAAGCCACTCAATAGTTAAGCACTCGACAAGGTTAAAACTCTCTAAGTCAGCCCTCACCCAGTGATTCCAAAGACAGTCCACCAGAATTCAGCTTACACCTCGAAAGGAGAGCTTTAGAAGGGAAAACCAACTATCTCAACAAAGTCGAAAGGTTCATAAGGAAAGGAAATAACATTTATACCGAGTCAAAAGGTCAACCTGAAATTTTTTTAATCCAGCAATCTACTCGAGAGGAAATTCAAGGAGGATACACCCATTCCACTCTTTCCCATCTACCTAAGGGATAAACCTTGTTCCATAACACAACTTTGGCACGTTGACAATAAATTTTCTTAACATTATTATTTTGCTAGTGTGGTTTAAAAAATAATTTAATGAAGGATGTACAAATAATAATTTTTTTATTTCAAGGTACTTTAAACAATTGACTATATCAATGGAATTTTATTGATTAGGTGTATTAAACAAGTTTTGTTTTAAATAAGGACAATTTATAAAATAATTTCTATAAATTGTTTGGATATCTAAAAAGAGTTTTTATAATTGGTTTTGGATATTTATAAAAGGAATTCTATAAATAATTTTGGAGGTTTATATATATATATATATATATATATATACATACATATTTATGGTATTGATATTTATAAAAGTGTTTTCTAACTTAATTTGGTGGTTTATAAAGAGTGTTGTAAATGGATTTGAAATTTAAGTAAAGTGGATTTAATAAACAAAAAGGGCTTTGTTAAAAGGATATATTGAAGATAAATTATAAAAGAATTTGAGATTTGATTTCCTTTAACTGACCTTCTTAATTCTAGTGGTATTGGCATTCAAAATATTACTTGAGGTTATCTTTATGGTCAATTTAGATAACATTTTATTTTGGCCCTTTGATATGATTTTTAAATGAGAAACCTTTCGTAAATTTTTTGTGAATATACTTATGTTAGTGGGATAAGTATACAGATATTTTTGATATACGCTTTCGAAATATTATTTTAATAAATGAAAGAATTGTTTTGAGACTTAGTGGTTGCTATGGGTAATCAAATCTCTAAATTGTTTTTGTTTGTTTATTTGATAGTTAAATAACTAACTATTAAATTTGGAGTTATTTTAAGTTAGGAAGTGTGCTGGGTACATTCTATTTCCCCGGTGAGGACCTGAATACTTATTTCATACTTCCAAAGAACCGAAATTGAGTTAGTTGGAAATTATTGCTTAGTTTGGAGACACAAGTTTTTGGATTTTTCGAACCAATCAAAACTAATAACTTTCGTGATGAAGTATGATGTGGAGCTATACCTTTCTTCTTGAAGATGATTCCAAAATGGAGGGTAATAAAATTTTGAGTGCTTGTTCGATCCCGGAATGACATGTGTGGATGAATGCTAGCATTGCGTCTCTGCTTGGAGGGAAGTTTTAGCGTTCCAAGATGGTACATTAGTAGAAGAGGTAAAAGCATAGTCGTAAGCCTCACAACCTAAAAGAATGGCTAAAATATGGTATGTAGTAAAGTCTTGTGGTTATCTACCTTAGGGGTCATTATCCCATTTTTGATTGCCCCTTAGAGCTGTTTTGGAAGCTGGCTTTGAGGAGAAAATTAAAGCAGCCATGGTATCAAAGGGGTAAGGTAATTCGACTTGTCATGTTAAAGGGGCAGGCCAGCTTTGTCTAGAAGAAGGAGCCCTCAAATGCATTTCTGGAGGTGTACCAATAAAAGGTAGTCCCTTAACATGCCAATGTTGGAACCCATTCTCTAATACGAAACTTTACCAGTTTAGATGTCCCCAACTATGTTGAAGTATGAGATGTAAGCATTTCATCTATATTCCATATTCATTTTAAACATAGGCATTATGATAATATCATTGGATTTTTATAATAAAATGTTATAGTTATTATAAGGTAAAAACCCGTTGTAATGCCCTACTCCAAGCCTACATTGGCAAAGAGAATTACTGAGTAATTATGTCTGCTAATGCGGAGAATAGGGCTGGTTAAGGGCGTCCATCGTAGTCTTGCATTAAATCAGAGCTAAGTGTGTCGATTTGGTACTCATTTTTTTTCATTTCTTTTTCTTTCCATTCTTTCTTAAATATTCGACATACTCATTTCCCATCTAATAAACTACTATGGTGGCTACAGGATCGATTCAGAAACAAAACTCTATAACAACATCAATCACAAGTCATATAACAACAACACATATAATATACCTACACATACATCAAACGCAGTACAACCCGTCACAAGTGGTATTCAACCTCAATATATACATACATCCCCATAAAAGAAAATATACATCACAAGTTCCAACCAAAAGACTACACCACAAAACAAAGCCATCTATCCAAAGGCGAAGGAGAAGTCCAAAAAACATCGCTAGCAAAAAGGGTCCAAAAACCATACCTGCAACTCGGTCTGACTCGAGTAATGAATACAAGGGCCAGGCTAACTTGAACATGATATTAGCATAAGATAAAGTGATATGACTGGATAAGGAATTATTCCTTTAATTCAAAAGGAATAGTATAAGTAATGTCTAGTTATATATATAAGGATGGAAGCTTCATTGAACCCATAGTTAACTCATAAAAGGTTTAGCATGTTATAGATTGTTCATGTTTAATGGAATTCAAAATAAGTGAATCTAGCAAACTCATGAGCCGTAGAAGAAGCATCAAAATCCTCAAAATAAAATATCATGGAACTCTAAAATGAGTTCAAAACCTCATTATCGAAATCACCATAAAAATGCATATATCCATAAGCCCATCTCTACATCAAGGCTATAATAAAATTTTAATCTCTAAAAGGAGAAATTGAAGCAAATCAAAACTTATAAAAATCCCCATATTGGCCAAATCCCCGATTGCATGCCGAAGAAATATTGCACATGCCAAACTCAATTGGCTCCTATATACATATGTATATGTGTGTGTGTGTATATATATTATAGGTACCCATCTCAGACAACCATAGTCATAATGCATCATGACGACCGAGGTCGTAACACAGCGTGACGACCGAAGCCATAGAACATCGTGATGACCGAAGCCGTAATACATCACGATGACCCGAAGGTCTATAGTACTGGTAAACATCATAAATGCATCACAAACTCTCAGACAGGAACCTGAAAAGTGTTAACATGCATCCCATATCACAAGCTCACAATTAGCGGTTTATAACAAATAGTCGATGCCACACTAAAAAACATCATTAAACCAAAGTCTTTAGAAATGTCATATACCACCTCATCTCATTGGCGAGTAGTAAAAAGCATCATACTGGTCTCATCTCATTGACAAGTATAAGACATCATGATGGTTTTTATATAAACCATACTTCCCAAAAAAGAAATCCCCATCTAAAAACTTGCCTCGTTACATCGGCAAATAAAATACATAATGGTGGTTCTTATCAATTGTACTCCTATATAGGAATCTCGAACCATAAAGTTTGCCAAAAATTGGCCATCTCGGAGGATTCCTAAATATAGGAATTAAAATCCTCAAAATACGGCATAATATGGCCATTCCTAGAAACCATCGCAAATCAAAATACTCGAATGGTTTCGATCGATACAAGTCCGGAATTAACCGATAAAATAAACTCACGTTTCTCATATGACGTGTTTTACTAAATCACTTAATTCTCTTTCATATATGTCAAAAATGTGTAAAAATAATATATATTATATATAAAATATTTTACTTAAGAAAACGGAATTTTTAAATAATTTTCTTAAATCATTTTAAAGACGTTTATTTGAAAATTCTTCCTACTATAGAAAATAAATATATATAAAATGCTCCAAAATAATTTATAAATGATTTGAAAATATTTAATAATAATGATTTCAAAAACCAAATTATTTGGAAATTTTCTCAAAATTTATTTGGAAGGAATACTGCTTGAAAATCAAGAAAAACGTTGAAAATGCACCCAATAGATATTCAAATTCAAATCGAATTTAAATGCAAATCGAATTTAAATTAAAAATTTTAATTTCAAATTCCTCCAGAACTTGACTAATCCGTTGATGGATATAACCATCATCAAAAACATCTTGGAATTTGCATAAAAATTGGCTACAAAAACCATAGAAATAGGTAAGCAAACAAGGCAGAAGGGCTCCGAACAAAAGGCAAAACACTAACGTACCTATGCCGATAGGGGTCGACCCACAGTGGCAAGGTCGACATGGTCACTGCTGTGTCGACCTGCCTGTCGGCCCAGGCTACAAATTTTCTTCCCTCGGTGTTTTTTGATTCAGACTGAACTTCAAACATTAAATTGGAGTATTAAACGATCAAGTATTGAACGAAAAATTGACATGCATAAAGTTTGACATCTAAAACCGACAACAATTTGAGTAAAAATAAAAAAGTTATGGCCACTCAAAGTGACAACCAGAAACAAGGAATTCATATAAACACATACAACAAGATAAGCGTATACATTAAACTTTTTACTAAACGATTTCTTTACAAGCAACATTTTCCAGTTAGCAAACGTGAGTTTTTACTCGCATATACTTAGATTTTCAGCACTAAGCAGTGATAAATACTAACTTTTAGTTGGAAGGAAGCTCTTAATGACATGTAGAAGATGAAATTAGAGCATGCAAACTGAGAACAAAAAGTTATATACTATATCAACTCGAAATCACTAGGTCGATGAAATTATTGAGAGTTTGACTTTGATTACCTATATTACTATTTATTAGCTTTAATTTCTCTTTAGTTTCAGCAAATGTTGATGTAAGAACTTAATTTGAAAGACGGATGGCTATTATTTTTTACTACAAGTATTTTTCTTTTCTTTCTTTAGGTTGAGAAGAAACAAAGGAAATCTACGTACAGGTTTCCTAAAGTCTCTATAAAATAGGTTTGGATCCTCTTCTTTGTCTATCCAGCCACATTGTAAATTCTTAGAAAAATTCCTAAGTACAAATGCGTATTTTCTTCTTTACTTAATATGAGACACATATACATGCTTATTAAAACCAAATAAATTTATATCACTCCTTCCTATGTAAAAAAAAGTGTTTTTGTCAACAAATTAAATGATTTTAGCTATAAATTTTAGTTCCTAATATTAAAATCATATTTTTGCTTAAATATGACAGTTTACACTTTTTATCTTATAAAACACCATTTTAAACATAAAACTTTATACAAAAATAATTTTCTTGTCAAATAAATTACAATAAATCATTATAACATTATTTAATCATGAAAATGTATTTTTTAAACAATATTTCATATTTTATTCTAATAAAATACACAATCACTTCTAATATCTCTATTTAAATTCAATAAAAGATTAATATTGGCAATAATTGCCAATACCACTATATTTACCCAATTAAACTCAATAATTGGTTATTTTCACTCAAAATTCTTAAAATTAAGTTTTTAAAACTTTATTTTCATCAATTTATATTTATTTCAACAATTAAATTTTGAAATGCATTATTAGATTAATTTATTAACTCAAATAACCAAAATTTCAATATTTTCAACTATTTAACCAAAACTCCCTATAATAAATTTTTAACTCAAGATTTAACTTCAAACACATTGTTTATTGGAAATAAACAATCTTTAACATATTTTAACTTTCCTATTTCATTTTATTCTCAATATTAATGTATAACTATTTAATATTATAGGTCATCATGAATACCAGAGTTGTTACAGACTCCTTCCATTATAAAAATTGCTTCCTCGCAATTTCTAGAGGAAATCTGTATTTGACACAGTCTATTTCATCAAACAAAGGGAATATGGATAGATTAAAATGGAAAATTCTTACCTTCTTCGTGAGAAGATAAGAATCCAGGATACGATCGCTTGATAAATTCTTTAGTTTCCTAAGTGCAGTCATTGGGATTATCAGACTATTGAATCTTCACGAGCGAAACAACCTTATTTCGAAGACATCTAGTCTTCGAAGCAAGAACTCTCATAGGGTGCTACACAAAAAATAGGCCAGGAGAGACCTAAAACTTCTCTAAAGCACGAGAATAAATCACAGAATATAAATCTCGTAAACAACTCCTCAAGTGTGAAACGTGGAATGCGTCGTGAACTCCAGAAAACTGATCAGGAAGTGCTACATGATATGAAACGTTATGCCCTGTAATAGGAAATGGCCCAATATAGACTAGTGGCCATTTCCTCGTCTGGCTGAAGCGTATCACTCCCTTCAGGGGAGAAGCTCGGATACAAACCCGATCACCTACTGGGAATTCAAGGGGACTCCAATGGTTGTCCGCGTGGAATTTCTGTCGACTATAAGCCTCTTTCATTCTCTCTTGGATAAGATGGTTCTTTTCAGATGATTCACGAATAGACTCGGGGCCTAGATTGTGCTTTTTCCCTGACTAAAGCCAACAAGATGGAGAATGAAACGACTTTCCATTGAAGGCTTCGAAAGGAGCAATGTCGATAGAAGATTGTTAGCTATTACTTTAACCAAACTCAACTAGAGGAAGATAATCCTCCTAACTACCTCCAAAATCTAAGATACAAACATGAAGCAGATCTTCTAAGATACGATTCACCCATTTAGTCTGTTTGTCAGACTGTAGGTGATAGGCTATGCTAAGATTAAGCTTTGTATCCAAAACTTGCTGGATACTCTGCCAAAAGTGACTCATGAAAAGATGATCGTGATAACAAATAGTAGATGAAGAAACACCGTGCAATCACATGGTCTCCTTAATATATTGTTTTGATAAGATAGATGTCGTCCTATTAGACTTAACAGGAATGAAATGTACAGACTTGGCAAGACGGTCCACAACAACCCAAATACTACTATGGCCTGACCTCGAACGAGGCAAGCTAACGATGAAATCCATATAAATTTGGTCCCATTTCCACAATGGAACCTCTAAAGGCTGAAGGAGACCACTTGGCTACAGATGCTCGGCCTTAATAAGCTGATAAGTCATGCAATTTCTTACATAACTTGCAACATCCTGCTTCATGCCTTCCTAGCAATAAAGACGACATATATCAGCATACCTCTTACTACTGCCTGGATGAATAGTATAATTAGAACGGTGACACTCAACTGGAATGTCCCGCGTATGTTCTAGAATAGGAGGCACAACGTGACGGTTCTTCTTTTGAAGACACCCATGAATATCAATGCTGAAATCCCTCATCTCAATATCATCCTAGGATTTAGACATACACTTTTGAATAAGAGCAGATATCTTGGAATCTCGCCGCTGTTTCTCAATAGTCCAATCTAGGAGAGTAGGGCGAGCATCCATGCTATATAATAGAATTGGAGAGTCGAAAGTGGAAGCATGATCCTAAAAATCACATATGGAAAGAGTCTCAAGAGCTTTCCATTCTATAATCATCATGGAAACAATAGATGAATGCTTTCGACTCAAAACATCAACTACTAGATTAACCTTTCCAGGGGTATACTGAATATCAACATCATAAGAATCTAGAAACTCAAGCTTGTGTTCCTGTCGCACGTTGAGATCCTTTTGGTGAAAAAATATTTGAGAGATTTATGATCGGTGAAGAGAGTAAAATGTTCACCTAATAGATAACGACGCCATAACTTCAAAGCAAAGACGATAGCGACAAGCTCTAAACCGTGGGTAGCATACCGAACCTCGTTCCGACGTAATTGCCTTAAGGCATAGGCAACTACCCTATCCTTCTGCATAAGAACAACATCGAGGCCATTGTGACTGGCATCGGTATAGAATATAAGATTTTGATTCCATTCGGAACCATAAGAACATTAGCATCAGTGAGAAGCTCCTTCAATCTCTGACAGGAAGCCTCACACTTATCAAACCGAACGTCTTTCCTTGTAAGGCTAGGAAAGGGTAGCACGATATGGGAAAAGTCTTTGATGAAACAATGGTAATAACCCACCGAACCCAGAAAGCTATGAATCTAATAAACATTCCTGGGCCTCTTCCAATTCTGGAAGGCTTCGATCTTGGAAGGATCAACCGAAATGCTTTTAGAAGAAATAACATGGCCTAAGGACTTGACTTGCTTTTCCTAGAATGACATTTGGATGTTTTTATTTGAGTTGATGCATTCGAAGAGTACTCAAAACAATTCTAAGATGTCGAGCACGGTCCGCATCAGACATAGAATAAACAAGATTGTCATGGATGAAAACAAGATCAAACTTATCGAGATATTCCCAAAATACTCGATTCATAAGCTCGACAAAGTAAGCAGGAGAATTCGTCAAACCGAATGACACGACGGGCCACTCATATGATCCATATCGAGTTTAGAATGCAGTAAATGGAATGCTTTATTCTACCTCAGAGATGATGAAATCCAGCGATGAGATCAAGTTGTAAGAAGACCTTAACACAACTCAATTGATCGAGCATAAGGTCAATCCAAGGCAAGGGATAATGATTCTTGATGGTTAATTCATTAAGCTTGCGATAATCCACGCATAACCAAGAGTCCCTCGGACTTCCTTATGAATACCACCGCGGCTCCCCACGGTAACGAACTAGATCGAATGAAATGCTTGGCTTCAAACTCAATGTGTTGCTTCTTGAGTTTCCCATTCTCTTTTATAGACATCCTCGTGGGTGGATGACTAACTTGCTGTGCACCTAGGATAAGGTCAATGCAAACTCGGTAGCCCGCTTGGGTGGTAGTCTCGAAGCAGGCTCTAATAAATCTGGAATGTCACAAACAATAGGAATCTAAGACACATCGTCGTCGTCGTCTTGAGATTCAAGAGGGAACAGAGAAGCTTCGGAATCACGCTTGATATCCTGAATAATAAGAGATAACTGAGCAAGAGAACCAAGATGTAAAAGATATAAGACTCTCTCTAAATATAGAATCCTGGCATCGTATCGAACTTGCCAGTCCATGCCCAATATCATATCGAATCCAAGACACGAAATTACGTGCATATTCACCCGGAAAGAAAAGCCACAAATAAGAATCTCAATATCATCACAAAGCATACTAATGGTTGCGCATGCCTAAATAGGATTCGCAATCCTCAAAAGAAGTAATCAAGCAAAAAATATCCAATAGCAAAGCATCAATGAGTTCCTTCGATACAAATGAATGCGACACACCCATATCAAATAGATCTCTAATAAATCGATCATGGAAAAGAATGGAACCTTCTAAAATAGTAGGAGATATACCTTGAGACTGAGATGCACTACCAGAAGGCTTTGCAACATTAAGATTCCCTGAATTAGGTCCTCCCTCCCTCTTAGGACAAGCAGAAATCAAATTCCCTTCCTTCTTACAGTATAAACACCTCTTAGGATTTGGACATTCCCTCGTAAGATCAACGCAAGAATCACAATTATAACATGCCACAACCTTGGCTGAAGGAGGCGTAGCATGAGAATGAGAAGTAAAACCCACTTGCTTCTTCTTCTTACTAGGATGGAATGGCTTGGATTTGCCGAAAGAAACCTCTTCTTGTTCGTATTTCTCCTAACTTCTACCTCATCATCGCTATCCTTCTCCTTCTTGGCCGCTTCAAGGTGAAGGGCCGCATCAACAAGTTCCTCAAAAGACAATTTTAGTTGGAGCATAAGGGATATCTTCAGATATTTCTTAAGTCAAAAAAAAAAACTCAAGATTCTTCTTATAAGGAGTGCTATTATGCTCAAGACCATATTTGGACAAAGCCTCGAATGAAGCCACATACTCTGAAACTGCTGACTTCGCTTGCTTAATACCAAGGAAATGTTGAGCCAAGATAGCCTTCTCATATTTTAGGACAAATTTATGCTCGAATCTATCTCTGAAATTCTTCCACTCTAAGGCAGACTCCTCAATCTCCGCAATGAGAAATTCATACCAATCCAATGCACGTTCTTTCAACATATTAGATGCGGCAAGAACGTGATGGTGGCTAGAAATTTCTATGTGATAAATATGTGCTCATATGTACGGAGCCATGCGTAGACCTCTAAGACTGACTCTATGCCTTTGAAAGGTTTGCCTCCGAAATGAGTATAATCGCTACTCATGCGCACAAATACGGATTTGCACAGAGGGAAAGAACGGGATGGAGCGGGAGGCTGAGTACTCCTAAGCATCTCAAGAATCTAATCATTCAACATATAAACTCCTTCGAGATGAGAACCACTGGATGGTCCCGCCACCAAAGTGTGACCTCTTCTCTTCCAGCCATTGTTGAAAGTTAAGATAAGATAGTATTAATCTTTAGGCTGAGAAGAAATAAAGGAAATCTACAAAACCTGATGTCACTGGAAAATGGGTTTGGATCCTCTTCTTTGTCTACCAAGCGCAGTTGTAAATGCTTACAAAAATTCCTGTGTACAAATGCATATTTCTCTTCTTTTCTTAATGTCACACATATATACATGCTTATAAAAACCAAACAAATTTCTATAACTCATTCTTATGTAAACAAAAATGTTTTTGACAACAAATTAAATGATTTTAGCTATTAAATTTAGTTTTTGATATTAAAATCATATTTTTACTTAAATATGACAATTTACACTTTTTATCTAATAAAACATCATTTTTAACATAAATTTTATAAGAAAATTGTTTTCTTGTCAAATAAATTATAATAGATATTCTAACATTATTTAATCATCAAAGTTCATTTTTAAACAATATTTCATCTTTTATATTAATAAAATACATAATTACTTCTCCTTTTAAATTCAATAAAAGATCAATAATGCCAATAATTGCCAATATTACTATATTTATCCAATTAAAGTCAATAATTGTTTAGTTTCGCACCAAATTCTCAAAATAGAGTTCCTAAAACTTTATTTTCATCAATTTATGTTTATTTCAACAATTAAATGTTGAAATGCAGTACTAGATTAATTTATTAACTTAAATTACCAAAATTCCAATATTTTCCACTTATTAACCAAAACTCCCTGCAATAAATTTTTAACTTAAGATTTAACTTCAAACACATTTTTTATTGGGTATGAACAATCTTTAACATATTTTAATTTCTCTTTTACATTTTATTCTCAATATTAAATTTTAACCATCGTTATAATCTAGTATTACAGGTAATCACCAATAGCAGGTTTTTTACATTCGTCCTTGTTTTTGAGCGACTTGTTCTTACGAGAAATTTGTTATTTTTAAATGTTTTTCAAATATAGCAATCGATATTATTTTTTTCAAGCCGATCTCATGTGGGATTTACCAAACTGACTCAAGCGTTGTTTACCTATAATGCTCGGGTCAGCCCGAGCATATTTTCCAAATTTAATCTGGGCACTTTGGAGCTTTTAGGAGACCGTCTAGATTCTCCAAGACATATTCACGTATCTTCTATCCTTTGCAGTTTTTTTGTCGGTATTTATTAGCAATTGTAAGGACAAAATCTTATAATTGTCCAGACTGATAATATGTTAGTGTACTCTGATTTGTGTATAATAAAGATGATTTCTTTTTGTAAAGTCTAGTTCATACTATATATTTCTCGTCACGATTGTGAGATTTTGTTTTGCCTTTTCTTTCTTCACACTAAATTACCCAACTTTCGAACACTTTAATGAACGACATATGAATATCAAAGAAGTATTAAATGTCGTCTTTAAATGTTAGAAAGGCAGATCGTTACAATTTTCTATGAAATTATTCTACAAAATCATTCTAATTGAGTATTAGTGCATTTATGGCAATCTGATCATTTCTTCACCAGATATGTAATTGTATAAATAGACATATGACGAACGATCCTTATTATTAATCAAAATGACCAAATAGGCACACTTCTTCCATAATTTATATAAATTGTGTCCTTATCAGCTGATATTGTTTATTAGTAACCACTATCATTAACCATTCCAATACTTCATAGTTTATAAATTTTAAATATTAAAATTGAAATAACATATTCCATAAACATCGGAGTAACAAATCGTTTTTATTATTAAATCACAAATTTTATGATCTTTTAAACGATCTGTGTTACGCATATGTAAGTATCTAGTCGCTGAATTATTGTGAAATGTGTAACTTCTTCATATAAACAGCATATTTACAACTACATAATTCGAATGATACTATAATTCCATCATTCAAACTAGTATGTTCAAAATTAATAAAAATGTAGTTTAAATTCAGTTTCATATTTAATAAGCAATTAAATATAAAACTGTAGCTTCATAATATGGTTAAATTTTAACTATATTAATATTGAATAAAATTAACATAGGCAGCCAAAATTAGCGTTGAATAATATAAGTGTGCTTAAAATATTCAAATCTGCAACCATAACTACATAATTCAGAAAATAGAAACATCTGCATTTGCTTAATGTAGTTAATTTATAGCTGAATTAAGCATGAATATATAATCTTATATGACCAAAATTATTACTACATCGCAAAAGTGAAGTTGAAATGTTCAAAAGCAAACATGCATAAATCAAAGTTGTTGTTAAATTATAGCTTCATTTTCTGAATGCGGTTAAACATTAACTAAACTGAAATTGAATAAAATTATCATGTGTTACAAATTATTACTACAGCGGGTAAATGTAGTTAAAATTATCAAATGTAGTTATAATCCATAACATGTTGTCTAATTATAACTACATTTTCTAAATGCAGTTAATTTATATTCGCTTTGAGATTGAATAAAATTATCAAACATAGTCAAAAATATTAGTACATCATATAAATGCGTTGAAAAATTCAAAGTGAGTTAAATAAATTGTAACAGCCAGTTTGAAACACAATTTTTTAACATAATTATTATTATATAATGAAAATTTTTCTTGTACAGTCAATTAAAAACACAATTTTAAAGCACGTTGAAATTGCATAATGATTTAAAATTTAAAATAGGTTGTACGACCGATGAACTTTATATATCTACAGGAATCCTCCTTGCTTCTCATATTTTGTGACATAATAAATGGATGTGAATTTTAACCCTATAGTGATCCTCTGTTGAGGTAAAGGAATTCAAAATCGGATTAAATGTTGCTGCTATTCTCATTTGCTTTGCAATCTCTATAATTGATCATGTTTTGGTAGGCACTTTCCACAATTCTAACGGTGAGATTAATGGTATCTAATCGATTGATTCATATTTTGATTTCCCAATTAAGTTATCTACTTGGATGAAGAGATGAATAAAACATTTAAATTAGAAAATAAATTTTCAAAAGTAAATTTATAGACCCCAAAGATATGCGAAAACTAAATAATACTAAATAATCGATCGTTCTTAATAGGCTTTGTAAAATAAGTTGGGTTACTTACCAATTAACTGTTCACTACTGATTTTTGCAATAAATTTCACAACTTTATTTCTATTGGGAAAGCCGTATTTTAGTGGTACATCCGCTTTTTAAAAATCATAAATTTACCTTTTTTTGAGGCAATGCGCCTCAGAACCTATAAAATAAACTAACTCACACATCATAAACAATTTATTTTCAACTTTGGTATTCTACATCTCATACGCTTTATGTATCCAGAACAAGTGCTGCATTTTTTTGTATTTGTGGATAATAGACTTCAATAATTTATGATAAAGAATCTTCTTACAACTAGAAAATGAATTCATGTATTCACTTTGGAAGCCGTTATTAAGTACCACCTTTTATCTCATGGAATTAATGAATGAATACTTCATAATTCAAATGATGAGGCAACTGAACCATCAAGCTTGAATCCTTACAAATATTGGCAACTACAAATTTAAAGTATGATCAATTATTGTTTGTATACTGTTGAGCAATACATCTACGATGGTACGTCCTTTGTAACGTCCTGCTATTTTGGACTATTCGCATCCGCAAATGTCGGACTTGAATAATTCAAAATACCAAATTGTTAACTTAAATTTGGCAAAACTCAGATGTACAGTAAATAAATAATCACAGAATCACAGACACGGAGTAATAATATGCATCGGAAGAAAAAGATAGTAGTTCATGAAGCTACTATATATATAACAGAGTTAAATAAGTTACAACAGAGGTCTCGAATACAATAGTCAAATACAAGAATCAGAATACATCACAGGAATCAACTGAACATCTGAAAGCTGATAGATAGCTGGATCTCCAGGCGAAACTCCAACTCCAAAGGTGAGTCTCAAAAGCTAACCACTCGGTCTGACCCGAGCGTAAAGCAAAATACAAAACACTCGAGTCAGGATTAACATTCTTATATCAATAAATCCAACTCAAGTGAAATAACAATTGAAATACAAGTAACTCAAAGGATGTTGGAATAACCATCCTCTAAGGATCTGTTAAACTATCTACTATGTAGTAATATACGCTAAATAGATAATGTCTATCAGTAATATAAAATATCAAAATAGTGTTAAGGCGTTACCATTATCCCCCTTAACACATTTTATATAAGCGTTATAGTCTATATAGCACTGTAAACTCCACCGTAAACCAATGGGATATCAGGGAGTACTCCATAGGTATAACAAAAAGCAAATTCGTAGTGGTCACGTATATAGGGATACAAGTATGACAAGGCACATGAGGCAATACCCAAGGTAGTGAAACTACCGTTTACCTGATCCGGATTGGTGAAAACGCATCGCCGCAACGATCGAAACACCGCGAATCAACACTCCCAAAATTACGAGGGTGCACCAATCAATAACAAGTAATGAGTAGTTTACGAAGAAGTGTGTTCGCTCGAGGTGGCTGTTAACGTTAAAATCTGACGCTAACACCTCGGTGTGTGTAGAAACGATGTGAAAGCACCACCCGTGAATACGGGAATCAAGAAATAACAGTAAGTAACAGAAAATGCAGTAAATGAGCACAGAGTTTATAGTGGTTCGGCTTATGATCAAGCCTACGTCCACTTCAATCCTTTTTATTGCTGATCGGATTGCAACTTATTACAATCTCCTTCAATTACAATCCAATTCAATTCAAAAAGAAACAAGTAGCTAGGGAAAGCTTCGATGTGACAGGGTTCTTCGAATTCATGATTGAATGTGTTTAATTTCTGTGCGAAGTTGATCTAAGCGTCTTGCGTGTGCTTGAAGTGATGGAGTGTAGATTGCTTTGAAGATAGTGAAGTTTCAATGTATTGAAGAAAAATCATCCAAAAGTCCCCTTGAAGTTGGAGATAGTCGTGTATTTATAGGGATTCTTGGTGTCAAGTTGTAAGCAGTGGCCGAGATGAGTTGGATCGTGAGTCGGCTCCGGGTTAGGCTAGGTCGTAGGTCGCCCTTCCCCACTTATGCACGGCCTACGGTTTAAATGGGAGGCGCATGTTCTCCTGGCTTCAAATCTCTAAGTCCTAGGTCGTTGCTGAGTTAACGTGCTATGTGTTAAGTTTTAACACCTCTTTCTCCTTTATCCCCTAGGTCATCGCCGAGTTGTCGAGGTTCCGACTCATGTGTGAACCGATTTACTTTCGGCATTTAGGTCGGCCACTAATTGTGGTAGATAGGTCGGTACACATGCTGAGTCAGAACCGTCTTCTGAGCATTAAGTCGGCACGCTTCTTAAGAGGTTAGGTCGGCATGCTTTTAGCAGTTGGGTCGGCAAACAATTCGAGTGGTTAGGTCTACGTCGGCATCCTTCTTATGCCCTACTCAGTTAGGTCGGTTTTCATGATAAGTTACTAGGTCGGCGAGTCATCACCGAGGTGGGGTTAACATTTGCACCTCGAAGTATGTGCCTAAGAATTAGGTCGTGTGCTTCGATTTCCCTTAACCTGTCCCTTCTTAGGTTGGTAGTTCGTGTGCGACCTAACAGTTATACCGCGTACACCTCCCCAAGTGTTCCACTGTGGAGTATAAGTTGGCATTCCTTCTTCTTCTTCGTCACTTGTTTTCCTGTTTGATTCCGCCATTGAAGCATCCTCAAATTCTTAAAGGCGATTCTGTTCCAACCAGTCACCGATAATCTCTACTGTTGATCGCGTAGGTAACCTCATTCTTCTTCCAATTGTAGGTCACTGTTGATTCGTAAACCTTGTTGCTCGAACTCGAATCGTTCCTTTGCACGACGTCCCATCACGAAATCCATCATACTTATAATCGGCAAGGCGTAGTTTGCTCGAGGTGATCATTGATACAACGAAGGCAGATTATTACCTCAAGCTAGATGACCTCTGATGGCATGGCATCGAATTTGTGACAATTTTGAATCGCATTATTGGGTGATTGGTCGGCATGAGTGAAGGCGGCTGCTGATGGAATGGTTATTGGGTTAACGGGTTGAATGCCATGGGATGTTGGTTCGAGAGCGAGTTAGTGAATTTGGGTGGCTTAGCCTTTGGCCGACCTGGCTCTTAAATGACCTCAAGTCGTGGCTGAGATAATACTTGAAAGAAACTTGCCGATCTAAACTTTAAGGCCTGAATCGTGACCGAGTTAATACTTGGAGAAGTTCCTACCTTTTGAATCGGAGCTTGCCTTCTTATCTCTCCCTTGCGACCTGGAGGACTGAGTTGCCGAATTAAACTGCTTAGACTCCGATCCGTTACCGACCTAGCCTTATCTCGCGAAAGACTTTTAAATCATTGCCGAATTAATACTTAAGCTTTGGACGTGTTGACATTTAGGAGCATAGACCCACTTTGAGTATTTGACTTGAACTGCCGAACCAAGTTGCCTAAATTTTGAACTGCCCCAACTTTAAATTTGCTTGAATCTCATTGTATTATTTCACAGACCGCATTAACTTATAAGCTGCCAACCTGCTGAAAATAACAAACAAAGAAAACCAAGGCGAAAATACTGCCATTGACTGCCCACATCAAATGACAGATTAGTCGAGACAAGATAAGCAACTTAATTACATTGCATGAAATGCTTGTGAATCAATCAACTAAAGTTAAATACCAATGCAAAGTATTATCAATTTGAACTGATTTGTCTGCATCAACATTATACTTGCATATTTAGGCTTAAAACAATAGTCTCTGGATTTCATAACTAACAAATGCTTGCTGGTTTTCATTCCAGTTATATTCGTTTATTGCTTTGTTAATTTTACACAACACCTCACATATTTTAGGAAACGTGCACCTTGATGTTTGGATATCCAGTTGTTTATGTAGAAAGACTTCCCATCAAGAAGAAATGGCAGCTCAAGAGGAAGAAACTTTTTCGACAGCTCTTCCTATAGAGAACCCTCCAGAGAGAACCTCGACTATTCTAACTCCGAGAGCATTTACTCAGCTGCGTACTCAATTTGGTTTTACTGAGAGTGATGTCCTACTCCCTGGGCCAAGTGATACTGCCGACAATCCTCCCCATGGTTTTATTGCAATCAATCGTCAAATGTGCTTAAGCGGGGCGATCCCTCCTTTTAATGACTTTCTTCGAATTCTTCTCCTTCGGTTGTCAATCTCTCCGTCCAACTTCATCCTAATGGCTATGCCATCTTGATGGGGTTGTGTGTTTTGTTTAGAAGAACTTTTGATCGCTTGCCAAGTTTTGAAGAAATTCGTTACTTATGCTCGTTTGCAAAGAGTAAAGATCATCCTTCCCTTATAATTGTGAGGAGTGCTAGAAACCACAAACTTATTTCTGATCTTACCGAAAGCGTTCATGGATTTTTGAACCAATTTTTCTTTGCTCGCTGCCCCCCCAGGGTTTTATGCCGTCTGGAGAGTAGGAAGTAAGATTACCTGTTTCCGTTTTCTCCTTTTTCAAGCATTCTCGTGATCCGAATTACCAATTGCTAATTTCATTCTTTGCTCTTTTCAGCACTTCCTCTCCCCTCTAGAGACCGGTTCATAAGCAGACTTTTGACAGATTGAGTGTCGTGGCCGTAGAAGAGAGAAGCGTCAAGTTTTTGTTGGGGGATAAATTTTTGCATCAATACGGGCTTCTACATACTTCTCGCTCTACGCACCCTCACGAAGCCCCGGATTCTCCAGCTAAAACTCCATATGCACCACCTCCTGCTAAAGAGCCTGTGCAGGGAGAAACTACCATTGAGGCCTTGCTAGTGAAATGTTCGACTCCGAAAGACGCTGCGGGGCCCTCCGATAAGCCTGCACTTGCCCCAATCATTGAAGAAGAGGAACCTCTTCTTCAAACCGGGGAGAACGTTAAGAAAGGTGTTGATGGAGGGAGCTCCGCTAAGCATGGCGGTGATGACATCTTCGAAGATTTGAGCGACATAATGATCACCTCTCAAGAGCTCTTCAAAGATGACCCTGCTGTTACCAAAGTTATATCTCCGACAGTTGAAGCAACTTCTGCCCTTAAACAGACCCCCTCATCCGGAGAATTGCCGTTAGCTATAAAACATGTTGTTACCCCTCGACTGACGAGCGGTTCGTGTTTCAGCGCGTGTAGTTCACACATCACACATGAATAGGATTCTTTGACATCTTACACACTTAGCTTTTCACACTTTCAAAAAATTCTAAAGTTGTGCCTTTTCCAATTTCAGGTTCTTCAATGAAGCGAGGCGGCTCGTATTATGATGATTTCAAGCAATACGGAAGGTGCGGCCAGTATGACTATAAGCGCTATCTTCCCGTTCACAGAGAAACTGATGAAGAGAGGGCCGCTCGGAAGGCTTGGGAGAGACGTGCCCATGAAGAACGTTATGGGAGACAGGATGACCGATATGATTCTTCCCACAAAGAGGGTGACTCCCATAAACGCAAGTCTCACGATGATAGAGGGAAGATTCACATAACTGATGACCCGAGTAAACGGGCTAAAGTCAGTGAGCAACCAATGCCTGCAACTTCTGAAAAAATTACTGCTCCTACTCCTTCTCAGTCTCCTGCCCCTTCCCGTACTGATATCCAGGCAATTATCAACAGGCCTTCCTACCAAGTTGGACCAGGTCCAGCTACTCTCCAAAGCCGATTTCCAAATTGGTGTTTAAAAGGAGTTCGGTTTGACCTTGACCTGGTTTCCATAGATAAAAATGCCATGTTACGGAACCTTGATGCCGTTAGAATTGACATTGAGAGGATGTCAAATTGGCAAAAACTTGTTGATGAGCTCCAAAGGGTGAATCGGGCCAATCTCGAAGCTATGCTGACCATGGAGAATGACAAAACCGAATGGAAAAAGACCCTTAAGCAGCATGATGCTGAAATGAGGAGCATTGCCGATTGTAATGAAAAACTTGAAGCGGAAGTTGGAAAACTCAAGAGGAGCTTGCCACTTCCTCCTCTTCTTATTCTCAAAGGGAGAGTGTGCTCCAGCAGCAGGTGCGGGATGCTCATGCTGCGCAAAGGGATGCCGAGGCCAAAGCTGATGGGCTGGAGCAACTTGTAGAGGGCTACCGTACTGATATTACTCAGTTACGAGAGCAAACTAGCTTTCAGGTTGTAGAAATTGAAAAATTGAAAGCTCAACTATCTAAAGTCGAAAGAGAGCGAGATGAGGCTATTGCTGGTAGAATTGCAGCTGAAGAAGCTCATGAAATTACCAAAGCTGACATCGGCTCGACATTATTTGAATTTTATTTGAAAAGCGTGTTAGGGCGTGGCAGTCTTGCATTTCTGGGTGCCAAATACGAGGTTACCCTAGCTGAAGTATGGGAAGCCGCGCTTGATATGTTTAAAGGCGCCGGGTACACTGAAGAGGAGCTAGAGGCGCACTATTTAGACTTCGAAGCTCGCGCAGCCCTTGCTAGAGGGAAGGAGCAACGTGCTAGATCGCGAGTTGAAATAATGGGGGAAGAGCACCAAGAAAAAGAAACAACTTTGACTGCCCCTGTCCCTCCTTCAACTCCAGTCGATGTTGACATTGCTGGTTCTAGCTCTCATACACCGATTCCTACTGAAGCTGGTACCAGAGCCATAATTACACAAGCCGTAGATGAGCCACAAGAGAGTGCTGAAGCTCTAGACTACGAAGTTGATGTGATACCACCAACTTCTCCAGGTAACCCTAATAATGCTCATGGGGACAACTTGCCAGTTTCTTACGGATTTGACGAGCTTCTTGATTAATTCTTGAATCTCGACGAGCCATTGTCTCCTCTTTTTGCGGGAAATACTGACACTTTTAACTTTTCCTTTGTAGAGAAAGCGTCGAGCGTCATTCCAACTTCTCCACCTCAGTTATTGTTCCTCTGCCTCACCCAATCACTCCTACTCCTCATCTGGGATCACAGGAAGAAATAATAGGTGCCCTTCGGGGCTTGGATGACCCAGCTGCTTCGCAAGAGCAAAAGGACGAAGGACTTGAGGGAGGTGAGATATCTCCGGAGCGGACTCCTTCTGATGACATAACTTTGTCTAAACTAGTTACTCCAGGAAGTGAATCTTCTTCAAAGAGGAAAAAGAAGCGCGAAATATCAAAAAAGAGGAGGAAGAGCATCATTGCTACTGAAGAGGAACCGGAAGTTGAACTAGTTGTACCTCCCTCTCCTTCTTCCCTCATGCCTAAAGATCGACCCAAAAAGCTAACCATCCGGCCGGGTGAAGGGTCCAAAGGTGGCAAGAAGAAATGAAGATTCCAGTTTTAAGCTTTTTGTTGTTTTTTTTTTGTTTTTTTTTTGTTTTTTTTTTTTTTGCACGTACTGGTCGGGGATTGTGCGGGTACCGGTCCTCGCTTTCTTTATCTCGAGACTTGTATCTGTAAGAAATTGTAATAGAATTGAATAAAATGATCATTTATTTGTACAAACTTCTTGTTTGAATTTGAGAATACATTTATTATTCACTTTTGTACAAGTTTCTTTGCACGATATTGCAGTGAGCTTGTGGTATACTGTTCGAGCGCAATTTTACCGATGTAGTTATAACATGTTGCCCCTATACCATAAGCTCGTTGCAATATTTTATATTTTGAGGGACTTGTACTTTTATTTTTTAGAGAATAATTATTCCATACTTGTAGGAATATTATTTCGTTGAAAAACAGAGTACAACTCCCTCCAAATAAGTTTTTACGCTTCATCCTTCGAAGATATCACTTTTCCTTTTGTGCATATACACATTTTACCGAGTGAATTCTTCTATGTGGTAAAGTGGGTATCTGAAGGGTACTTTAACTTCTTTTTGAGGAAGAGAATTTTCCAGAGTAGGTGGATCGTTCTTCCTTTGAGAGTTAAAGTGTGCTTTTGAAAATGCCTTTTTTTTTTAAAAAAAAGTTGCACCTCTGAGGAGGGCTTTCTCACGTTTCAACACTTGGAAGTTTTATTTCAATCTTGGTGAAACGTGTGCCTCCGAAGAGGTCTTTCTGCTTGCTTGTGCCTTCGGGAGGAGGTCTTTTCATTTCTGCCTCTGGGAAGAGGTCTTTTTATCTTGTTGTGCCTCTTGGAAGAGGTCTTTTTGTTTCTGCCCCTTGGGAGAGGCTTTTATTTTTCCCTGTTCGCTGGGAAGCGGGCTTCCGAAGAGGGCTTTCCACATTTCAACACTTGGAAGTTTTATTTCAATCTCGGTGAAATGTGTGCCTCTGAGTAGGGTTACTGCCTGGAAGTTTGGAGTTTCTTTCTCTCGGTTGGACGGATTCACGGGAGTGTATCGACCGATCATTCCGCAACTTTGTAACGAGAAAGATCTCTCTTTTTCTGGTTGGCCCGCTCGAGGTCTTTTAGCATTTTAACTGTAGTGAAATGGGCCTCCGAAGAGGGCTTTTTTCACGTTTCAACACCTGGAAGTTTTATTTCAATCTCGGTGAAGCGTGTGCCTCTGAGTAGGACTTTTGCCTGGAAGTTTGGAGTTTCTTTCTCTCGGTTGGACGGATTTACGGGAGTGTATCGACCGATCATTCCGCAATTTTGTAACGAGAAAGATCTCTCTTTTTCTGGCTAGGCCTGCTCGAGGTCTTTCTCCTCCGAAGAGTTGTGCCTCCGTAGAGGGCTTGCGCCTCCGAAGAGGTCTTTTACTGATTGATGCTTGCTCGCCCATGTCTCTTTCGCCATCCACTCATGTTGGCGATCCCCGTTGTCTTTTGCAAGTGTCAACACTTTTTAGTTGCCAATAATTTCCCTTATCCAAAGAAATATACTTCACAGTTAGGTGAGTTGGTGGTGGTGGACACAGTTTGCTTAACTGGCTGTTTGTTCAAACATTTATAGTTAGTTAGAGATGGTCCACTTCCATCCACATTGCTCACTTTTGTTTGAAGCACTTCTTTTGTAGGATTTGAGTATGGAAATTTTGGATGGTTTAGTGTTTGTTTGCTAAGTGATGTCGGGAATTGCTTGGTCTTGGGATGGGCAAGCTTTACTTTCATGACCTGCATTATTAAATCGACATTTTAATGACACAATTAATGTATTTTATATGTCGAAATAAAACAAAGCAGTTTATAATAGTAGAGAACACAAGATTTATAGTGGTTCGGCCAAAAACTAGGCCTACATCCACTTTATAGCTTTTCATTATTCACTTGCTTTACAATTGCTTTCAATACAAGAATCATATTTTTGCAATTCTTTTACAATATTTCAGCAAAGCTTTCAAGTAAAATAAGGACGCAAATGATTGCTGTTCCAAGCTCTTGGGATTGGTTCTACTTCGACAGTTGTGAGTTTGAATGTGCCATCAAGAAGCTTCGTGCCTATAACATATGGCCCTTCCCAGTTTGGCCCAAACACACCTGTGGCTGTCATGATTCTTTTCAGAATTAGGTCCCCAACTTCAAAGTTGCGCTGATGAACTTTGGAATTGAAGTGCCTGGCTATTCTTTGTTGATGAGCCGCAATTCTAAGTCTAGCCTCTTCTCTTCTTTCATCAAGGAGGTCAAGTGCTTCCAATTGCAGTTTTTCATTCTCATCTTTATCAAAATGGATCCTTCTATGTGAGGGGACTTCAATTTCCACTGGAATCATTGCTTCTGATCCATATGCCAACGAAAATGGAGTATGCCCAGTCGCAGTTTTGTGGGTGGTTCTGTATGCCCATAGTGCAAGCGGTAACTTGTCAACCAGCCACTTTTGCTTTTTCCAGCTACTTTTTGATGGTTGATTTGATGATTTTGTTTACTGCTTTCACTTGCCCGTTTGCCTGCGGATGAGCTACTGCTGAGAAACTTTTTCGGATTTTGAATCATTTGCAAAAATCTTGGAATTCCTCGCTTTCAAACTGAGTACCATTGTCTGTGATTATCTTCTGAGGCACACCATACCTACAAATGATATTCTTTGTTACAAAACTTATCATTTTCTTAGAGGTAATAGTGGCCAAGGGTTCGGCCTCAGCCCATTTAGTAAAATAATCAACAGCAACGATAGCGTATTTAATCCTTGATTTGGCAGTCGGTAAAGTCCCAATGAGATCTATTCCCTAGATGGCAAACGGCCATGGACTGACCATTTGCGTTAGCTCAGTGGAAGGTGCTCTAGGAATTTTAGCGAATCTCTGGCATTTATCACACTTTCGGGAATAGTTAGCAACATCTTGATTAATTTCTGGCCAAAAGTATCCATAACGGAGGATTTTCTTTGCTAAAGTTTGACCACCTATATGATCCCCACATTCCCCTCCATGTACTTCAGTTAGAATCGTCTTCGCTTCTTCCTTTGTCACACATCGGAGTAATGGCATTGAAAATCCTCGTCTGTACAAACGACCATCCTGAACTATATACATGGAGGCTTTCCTCATCAGCTTCTGTCGTTTTTTTGAACTTTCTGGCAAAGAACCACTGAGTAAATATTCAAGTATCGGAGTCATCCATGATTCTTGCTCTTGGGATATGTTCATAATCAAATCAACATCCATTTCGTCCGTGCTTGGAGCTGACAAGACTTCAACGGGAATTAACCCCAACAGTTGAGCTTCACCAGTACTCGAATACTTTGCGAGAGAATCCGCCTTCATATTTTCTTCTCGGGTAATATGGTTTATTGAATAACGGTCAAAATTTTGAAGGAGCTCCCAGGCCTTTGACAAATAGGCTGGTAAATTTCCTCCTTTAGCTTGAAATTCCTTCTTGACTTGACTAAAAACAAGCTGAGAATCACTGAAGGTATGCAATGCCTTGATGTTTAGTTCTTTAGCAATCCTTAAACCAGCGATGAGAGCTTCGTATTCAGCTTCATTATTTGTCGAAGGGAATTCCAGCCTCAATGCATAACATAGTGATCGACCTTCCGGGGTTTCAAGGACAACCCCTGCTCCGGAACAGTAACCATTCCTTGCGCCATCGACATACAATTTCCATTGGATTGGGATGCTATCAATGACTTCTTCCTCACTATCACCTTTATCCGTACATTCTGCGATGAAATCTGCTAAAGCTTGTCCATTGATTGCTTTCCGGGGATGATAAGTGACGTCGTACTGGCTGAGTTCGATATTCCATTTCAAAAGACGGCCGGAAGTCTTAGGACGGAATAGGACTTGCTTTAGAGGATGATCGGTGAGGACTTTGATAGGATGAGCTTGGAAACAAGGCCTCAATTTTCTTGATGCGATCAACAAACAATAGGCGAGCTTTTCTAATGTGGAATAGTTCATCTCTGCCCCAGTGAACCTTTTGCTGATATAATAGACTGGGCGTTGAATCCTTGCATCTTCCCGTACCAACACTGCACTGAGAACATGAGATGAAATTGCCAAATATATGAAGAGATCTTCACCACTGTCAGGCTTTGAAAGTATCGGAGGCACTTCCATATGACGAATCAACTCATCAAATGCTTTCTGACAGTCTGGAGTCCACTTAAAGTTCTTCTTTCCTTTCTTCAGAGCATCAAAGAATGGAATGCATTTGTCAGTAGCTTTGAAAATGAACCTACTTAAAGTAGCAACCTTTCCATTGAGACTTTGCAATTCCTTCTTCGTTCTAGGAGCCTTGATCTCTCTCAAGGCAGTGATTTGAGCTGGATTGGCTTCAATGCCCCTAGCGCTCACAATGAAACCCAAAAACTTTTCGTACTCCACTCCAAACGAACATTTCAGGGGATTAAGCTTCATTCTATACTTTCGGAGTACTGCAAACATCTCTGCCAAATGATCCATGTGGTCTACTGCTTTCTTAGACTTTACTAGCATACATCGACATAAACTTCCATTGTCTTGCCAATCTGTGGTTTAAACATGGCATTAACAAGCCTCTGGTAAGTTGCCTCTGCATTCTTGAGTCCGAAAGGCATGACCTTGTAGCAGTAGAGTCCAACATCTGTGATGAAGCTTGTATCCTCTTGATCCGGCTCATGCATCATAATCTGGTTATATCCGGAGTACGCATCCATAAAAGATAACAATTCATGTCCCTCTATCCCATCCACCAATGATCGATCCTGGGTAGCCGGAAACAGTCTTTGGGGCAGGCTTTGTTCAGATCTGAAAAATCAATGCACACCCTCCACTTTCCATTAGCCTTTTTTACCAACACTGGATTTGAGACCCAATTTGGATAAGTAGATTCTCTAATGAAACCGTTCTCCATGAGCCGATCCACTTCTTCTTTCAACGCCGCCGTTCTCTCGGGACACTGGGTTCTTCTTTTCTGTTTCACAGGTGTAAACTTCGGATCAATGTTTAGAGTGTGTACTGCAATTTCTGGGGATATTCCTCACATATCAGCATGAGTCCAAGCAAATACATCCAAATTAGCTTTCAAAAACGAAATCAGAACATTCTGAACTATTGTACTAAGTTGTGAACCCACATTAAGCACTTTGTTTGGGTCCTTTGGATCAACGGGCACTGGCATTGTCACCTCTACCGGCACTACCCTGTTTTCCCCTGCACTGGCTTTCCTTGGATCCATCTCTCTCCGTGCCCCACTGCATTCGCCAGTGCAGGGTCCACCCTGTAGTTGCTACAAGGTTGGTTCTTTGATGCGGACTGGAGTCACCGCACCTTTTCCCATTTCTCTCTTCCTGGATTCCCGCAATTCTGCAAGATAACATTCTCGTCCTACATCTTGGTCTCCCTTGATCACACCAACTCCGTTATCTGTAGGGAATTTTAGAGTTAAGCACCATGGGGCAAGGATAGCTTTGAATGCGGCAAGGGCTGGTCGGCCCAGAAAGGCATTGTAGGCGGAGAACCCGTCAACAATTATAAAGGTTTGCTTTCGAGCCACTTTCCTCAATCCCTTTCCAAGCTCTACAAACAAATTTATGGTCCTAATTGGCTGTTTGGGTTCTCCAGTAAACCCAGTAATCTTAAGTGACGAAGCTTGAACATCAGCCATCGGAATTTTCATTCGATCGAAAGTCTTCTTAAAGAGGATGTTGCATGAAGCTCCACAATCAATCAGAACCCTTCTCACAGTTGCCGGCCCAATACGAGCGGATATGACCAAAGGATCTATGGTCGGAGCCTCGATTCCCAAAGAATCCCTGGCACTGAACACAATATCATCTATGGAAGTCTTTTGTTGCTTCAAAGGCGCAGCATTCTCTAAAACAAAAACATTCTCTTCAACCGGAACATGCCTCAAGGCCGGGGCGTACCTTTCCATCTTGCCCCAGCTTTTGCTTGCTGGGTGAGGTCCTCCAGTTATTATATTGATGACAGGCCTTTCTGATTCGTGTTCCATGGCCTTCTCACTTGAGCCAGGACGGTGAGCGGGACCTTGCTGTCCTTGAGTTGATGAAGCTGGGGCATTTATGTTCCTTTTCACATACTGCTGGAGTTTGTTTTCCTTCAAGAGTTGTTCAATTACCTCTTTCAACTGGCGGCAGTCATTGGTGTCATGGCCGGGCTGGTTGTGGAACCGGCAGAACCTTCCACTTTTTTCCATCTTAACTGCAACTCTCATTTTAGGTGGTGTCGGATAATTGACATCATCTTTGGTTGCAAAATAGATGTTTTCGGGGGTATCAGTCAAGGGTGTGAAATTGGAAGAACGGCCGTTCTTAGCGTTTCTCTGTTTCTTTCCACCATCGTTTCCCCTTTTCTGAGTGTTGGGCTCTTTCTTGTTCGAAGGAGCACCATTATTCCCGGCTTCTGCTGATACCACTTTAGCCGATGTTTGGAGGCTTTCCAAGCGCATGAATTCATCCCCTTTCTTGTAGAATTTGTCAAGTGAGTTTGGTTCCTTCATTTTCAGCCATTTTCCAAATTCACTTGATTTGTCGATAGCCCTCATCAAATATGTCAGGACCATGCGCGGCTCGGCATTATCTACTTCTGCCAATGCTATGTTGAAGCGATTCAAAAATGACCTGATGGATTCTCTCGGATTCTGCTCTAGACTTGATAGTGACATTATATCCTTTGCTTTAGAAGCATACAATTGAAATTGCTCCTTGAATTTCCTGGTCAAATCAGAGAATTGATCGATGGACCTGACCGACAGCTTTGTAAACCAAAATAAAGCTACTCCTTCCAAATACACCGGGAAGTATCGGCACTTAATCTCATCGGATGCCCTGGCGCCAGTCATATGCCAGTCATACTTATAAAGAAATTCGTTAGGATCACTTGTTCCTTTGTAAGCTGGAATAGTGGGCGGAACAAATTTTCACGAGAATTCAGCTTTCAGAATCCTCTCGGTGAATGGAGTTTTGCTTGGAGCAAAGCCCCACTCTTTCTCATCCTCGTCCTTTCGCATACTTTCTTTCATGATTTGACGGACCATCCCTGAAAAATACTCTTCATCATCCACAGGCCCTGCGGGGAAAACGTCAGCCATTCTTTCAGAGTTCTGCCTTGATAATCTTTCACAAAGGGTCGGTTGAGGTCCCGATCCTCCATCCTGAGGAAGTGGCCTTTCAACGGGGCTTACCGCCCTTTGAGAAGTATTCCCTCTAACACCCTGAGCTCTATCAGCAGAGTTTCCTTCTTTATTTGTTGGCTGACGATTAGCCTCGAGCAAATCATTTAGCTTATTCAATATCAAGGTATTCTGAGCATTCTGAGCCTCTAATTGTGCATTTTGAGCATTTAACTGTTGATTCAATCCCAAAACCACAGCGTATAATTCCGCTCGCGTAACTCCCATAGTTGGAGTTGTCTGACTCAGAGGAGGAGAAGTGGCGGTGTTCTCTTGAACATCATCAGATCTGGTCGATCTACGTTTCCTTCCGGGAGCCATAATTTCTGTTAGACTTCTGGTCTTAACGGAGATTCTTTCCTCAAAGTTTGGTGAAGCGATGATGTAAATACCCTGAGTTTGATTTTCTCAGTGAAAGCACCAAAAATGCTAACGTGAAAATCTGACGCTAACACCTCGGTGTGTGTAGAAACGATGTGAAAGCACCACCCGTGAATGCGGGAATCAAGAAATAACAGTAAGTAACAGAAAATGCAGTAAATGAGCACAGAGTTTATAGTGGTTCGGCTTATGATCAAGCCTACGTCCACTTCAATCCTTTTTATTGCTGATCGGATTACAACTTATTACAATCTCCTTCAATTACAATCCAATTCAATTCAAAAAGAAACAAGTAGCTAGGGAAAGCTTCGAATATACAGGGTTCTTCGAATTCATGATTGAATGTGTTGAATTTCTGTGCGAAGTTGATCTAAGCGTCTTGCGTGTGCTTGAAGTGATGGAGTGTAGATTGCTTTGAAGGTAGTGAAGTTTTAATGTCTTGAAGAAAAACCATCCAAAAGTCCCCTTGAAGTTGGAGATAGTCGTGTATTTATAGGGATTCTTGGTGTCAAGTTGTAAGCAGCGGCCGAGATGAGTTGGATCGTGAGTCGGCTCCGGTTTAGGCTAGGTCGCCCTTCCCCACTTATGCACGGCCTACGGTTTAAATGGGAGGTGCATGTTCTCCTGGCTTCAAATCTCTAAGTCCTAGGTCGTTGCTGAGTTAACGTGCTTTGTGTTAAGTTTTAACACCTCTTTCTCCTTTATACCCTAGGTCATCGCCGAGTTGCCGAGGTTCCGACTCAAGTGTGAATCGATTTACTTTCGGCATTTAGGTCGGCCACTAATTTGGGTAGATAGGTCTGTACACATGCTGAGTCAGAACCGTCTTCTGAGCATTAAGTCGGCACGCTTCTTAAGAGGTTAGGTCGGCATGCTTTTAGCTGTTGGGTCGGCAAACAATTCGAGTGGTTAGGTCGGCATCCCTCTTATGCCCTACTCAGTTAGGTCGGTTTTCATGATAAGTTACTAGGTCGGCGAGTCATCACCGAGGTGGGGTTAACAGTGGCTAACCCCATTTGGCCCGGCACGGCTCCTGTTTTAGTCATTTCAAGTTTGGCACAAGTGTCAAGGCTATCGATCATCATTCTCTTTCTTCAGTCATCACGTACATCATTCCAAGCACTTCATTCTAGATCACACTTCGCGTATAGTAATTAAAGTGGTTTTCGGTTTAGACAGAGAGTATGTCCATAACCAATTCCGGTCTCTTTAATAACTTTTGTAATTATTACACCGATTTGTTGTTTAATAAATTTCAAAACCAAATCAAATCCAATTTTAAATTAGAAAGTGTAAATCAATATTTCGTTTGTCTTTCTATATCAATTTTCAAAATTTACGTTCAAAAACTTCCAAATTACCAATTCAAAATCTTACAGTTCAATTTCAACTTTTATTTAAACAATTAACATATTGATTCAAGTTCGTATAATATTTCATTCCGAAAACACTTAAATTAAATTAATTTAACGTTCAAAACAATTTAAATTCATTGATCAATTTCATTCAATATTCGTTAAGTAAATTTTTCATTCAAAACAATTTCCATTCCAATTAATTAAATCAATTACTTGAGCTAACTTCATTATATCAAACTTCAAATTTAACTAAATTAGTCTCATCAAATCAACTCCTTTAAATTCAAGTCTTACATTAATTTCAATAAACCACATTTTCATTTCTTGTTAAATAAATTCAATTTCATTTATTTATTTACTTATTTACAAATTTCAAAACTCAGTTAATAAAGAAACTTAGTTCACTTATTCAGAAGTTCAATTCTACTTATTAACTTGCTTAAATAATTTCCCAAAACTTAATAAATAAGAATCCAATAACTTTTGTTAACATAGTTCAAATTCACTTATTCAAAAATTCAATTTCTCTTATCAAAGAATTCAAATTTTTATTTAATTATCAAATAATTCAATCTTATTCAATTATTAAATAATTTCAAACTTGATTATCAAGTATTTCAAAACTTAATCATTAAATAATTTCAAAACTTAATAATTAACTAATTTCAAACTTAATTATTGAATAATTTCAAACTTAACACAATGAATAATTCCAAATTTTGTTGTTAAATAATTTATTATAAAACAACGTTCTTTCAACGGCTACTTGTTAATATTTTGTTTCAAATGTTAAATATCAACATCTTCTTTCATTAAATTCAAATTCCAACTTCCTTTCAAAACTAATTATTTATTCAAATTAAGTCTTCATTTTATTTTTAAATCAAATTATTGACCAATTGGGTTTTTATTTAATTCTCTATCCTAGGTCAAATTCATTTGGGTATTAATCATTTCAACACGATTCCAATTCAATTCAAAAATCAAAGCATAGCAAAGGGAACTTGCAGTGTGATAACTGGGATGGTGTCAATGTAAATAAACAAGCAATAACAACCATCAATAACAATCCAATAATTAATTCAAATAATCCCGAAATAATCGTATTAATTCACATTGTTGTTTGTGCAAATTAATATAAGTATTCCTAGAATCTACACTATCATTTCTTGTAGATTAAAGATTATTACACTAGTATTTATACGGTTCTTCACTTGACATTTATTATTCAATTTCATAAATTCAATTTGTTCAAGGGTAATTAACCATTTTTCTACATGGTAAATAATTAAACATTTAAGGAGACATATTTTACAAATTTAACTAATCAAATTTAACATTTAACTATTCTATACCAAATTCAATTGCATACTATTTAACACTTTAACATTAACAATTTAACGTCCAATATAAACATCAACGATCGATCAATTATCAGCTAAACTGTATTATCATTGCATAAATAATTAACATATAATGGTGTCAGATGTCATAGGTGAACGGAGACAGGTAATAGCATATATTGCAATGAAATTAACTAAAAGAAGCTTATTTCAATTTGTCGTTTCAATTGAAATCAAATTCAGTAAATAAAAGATTATTAATCGTGAGTGATTGCTCATCTTTCGAGGCTAGAGAGAACAGGAGATGACACAGATACGCACACTCATACAGATAATGAAATTAAGTTACAAATCTAAGCATGCATTCGATGATCGAAGCTGATAACAAGGAATAGACGAAATAAAATAAGAATAGGAACGATGATGATAATTTTCCCAAGTGAAATGATATAGATAAATATATATATACACACATATATACAAAATCGTATTCTAATTTCGTACACATATTAAATTAAATATATATGTGGGTAAAAAAAATCATAGTTTTAAATAAAAATTTATTTATTAAAGTTGAACATATGTATTTATATAGCTATTAGAATATATGACTCAGAACATATATATATTATATAACAATATATCAACTTAGAATACATATTTAATATATATAAAACACTGTTTACATATATTGTATTAACAAATCTATGTATAACAACATACCTCAAACCCATGCACATATAAACCTAGACAAATATATATACATCGAATATTATATAAATAAAATAATAATGAAATATATCATATTGTCAAATATATTTCTTATATACCAAAATTAGAACTCATGTAAACCAATACAACCACATATACTAAGACATATGCAAATTATAAAATCTGTAAATATATTACACGCAACACCTACAATATATATATATATATATAGACAAACATATATCTCAACATATTTAAACATCAAGATAACCAACAACAATATTATATACTTACATATATACACTTTAATCGTATATAACAATCATGCATATACTATCTGTAATAATATATACAAAGCATATGGTAACCTATATCTTATATTTAGACAACTACATATAATATATTTATATCCTCATATATAAGCAGTTTGCACTTAAATAACATTTTAAACCCACCGAAATGTGTGTATATAAAACTATAATATGTATATTATGAATAGTTATATATAAACACTCATATTTCTAAAACTTGTACAAAGCTTAAGCGTAACCATTCTACAGTTTATATATATTGAAAAGTAACAACAAATTATGGCACCCACAAAATAACCGTTTTAAAAGATACAAATATTTACAGAAAACAAGTTTGCAAACCAATACGTACAAAAAATGTAATGATAAAAAAGATTGTAGACTCAAATGTATAACTGACGTATTAATATTCGAAGCATAATGACAGATATACATAGATTACCATAATCAATGAAGTGGAGGCAATGCTACCGATGCTCGGAGATGAAGCGAAACTAAATCTCAAAACAATGGTGAGGCGTGAAGGAGCAGCTGAAGGATGTCGGCCTCGGCAAGCAAAGATGGGAAGGTGAAGCTCGGTGTTGGAGAGGAAGGGGGCGGGGTCTGAGGTGATAGCTGTCAGGGGTTGTTTGCTGTGGGATTCGGCATGGAGGAGCTTGGGTTATGGAGGAGATTCAGGTGGCGGTTGGATCGAGTAGGCTTCATGCGTGGGTTGATGTCAATAGAAGGGAGGTGGCTGGAGATGCCGAGGATGATCTGCTTCGAGTGAAAAGCAAGGTCGAAGGCTGCTTGCGGCAAAGGAGCTCAGGTTAGGTGGGCGAGCGCGAAGAGGTGGAAGACGGTCGCTGCATGAGTTGTCAGGGGTCTGGTCGGCATTGAGGTTGATGGATCAGGTTGTGTGGGAGGCGTTTGGGTGAAAGGGTGTGGTTTGGAATGGATGAGGTAGGCGGAGGACGTGGTGTTTGTGGGTGGGCTACGGTAGGGACGAGTAGGTCTTGGCAATAAGGCACAACGCCAATATATATAGTGTTAACTCCACTTTTTCAGCAAGGCCATGATATAAAAAATCGACCGAAAAGCCAATGATAATTCGTCTCGATTCTGTTGAATGGTTTTTCAGACAAGATCCCCTACGGAGGGGGGTCCAGGGGGTGCCAACTCCCCAAGGTGGGGGTGCGGAGGCAACGCCACCGCTACGGTGATCGACCTGCCAGGTCAGGTCGTAAGGGTCCAAGGAGCAGCGCCCCCGGCGGGGTGCGGGGCAGCGCCCCGTCCAAAACGGTATACGACCTAAAGCATCAACAAGTTAACGGGTTAGAAGACCTTGCTACCTAAGAAGACCTCGCGACCTAAGCTGAACCAAAGATCAGCGACTTAACGAGTCAACCTATCAGCGACTTAAGGCATAAAGCGGCTCAACCGAGTTAACGAGTTAACAGAAGAAGCGGCTCAACGACCTAAGACGTGACCTAGTTAAGCGACTCAACCGAGTTAATGAACTAACAGGAGATGCGGCTCAACGACCTAAGACTAAACGAGTTAGCAACTCACCAGAAGGCACGACCTAAAGGATATCACGACCTAGTGGGACAACTAGGTGAACGACCTAAAAGTGGGACGACCTAACGACTTAACAGAGTCCACGACCTAACAGAGTTCACGACTTAAGTATTTCGCGACCTAAAGAGTTAAAGCGGCAGCGACCTAATGCCTTCACGACCTACGACGAGTCATTCACGACCTTGTACTTGGTGATTTAACTATGCCGCTTTCCATAAGTCGCGAGGACCGATCAGTTAGTTCAGAAGGCCAAGTGCAAACCAGTTAGGTCGTAACTCATATCCCCTTAACCCGCTGGTGGCTTACGACCTATCTTAGGTCGTAACCCACGACTTACGACTTACTTTAAGTCGTAAACCACTTAAGACCCGCTCAGAAACTCCTATAAATACGGCCTGGGCTATAAACATTAGAGGACTTTTGGCTCATTCTTCGAAGCGTCGATACTCTGTCATTCTCTCGACTCAAACAGCACAACAAGCACTCCAAACGTCAAAGATGCTACAACAAACTTCAAGAGAAGATTTGTATCATTCAACATGAACTCAACAGATTCTTCTACATCAAAGTTTGAGCTACTAGTCAAAAGTGTGTTGTAATCGAAGTGCATTGTAAAGAATTGTACTCAAATCATCAATAAAGGAATTTAAAGTGTACGTAGGCTCGATCTTAAGCCGAACCACTATAAAACTGTTGTCTTTTACTACTTTTCCGTGATTTCTCTGCTTATACTTTATTCCCATACCAACGGGTGGTGCTTTCATACTTACACTACTTACACCGGGGTGTTAGCGTCAGATTTTTACGTTAACATGTTGCTTTATATGCAAAGCCAATGCTAGCTTCAGGTTCAAGTAATGTAAAGGTTTATATTATTATAAAAATATCTTTCTTTATCAGGCTTGAAACGGGAAAAAAAAGTGAAAAGAGAGGGAGAGAAATGATAGAAGAACAGTATGTATAAAAGAGAAAGGTGGAGGGAGAAAAAAGAAAAATGAAAAGAGGAAGATAGTTCTGTACAAAAAATTTATTCTTGTTTTGTACAACAGAGGAGAGAGGGGCTAAGAATATGAAGAGGATCCAGGCAAACAGAAATGAACGCCTAAAATAATTAATGTGCATGAGGTGCCCAAAAGTTTGAACGTACAATTTGAAGTAAATGTGCATCTTAAATTCAAAGAAGCTATTCACCATTACGGTGAAAAAATGAAACGGTGGAAAACGAAAAGACAAAGGAACCGAAGCCAAAACACGGAACCGATACGGCTAGCTGTTTTGTCGATTTCGTTGTATACCGAACTTCGAAACGCATAGATTAATATTCCGCGGCGATCTACACAACGAGATGATCAAAACGGTATACAGATATCAGCGGAATGATCGAATTATAAAAATTTTGAATTTTCTACTAGCAGAAAATGCATGAAAAACTCAGAAAAATAAGATCGACAAGGCTAAAGATATCCGAATTTGGAAAAACGAAAAATAGCGTTTGCTCAGAAGATGGTTTAGAATTTTTCTATGTAAAAATATTTAAGTTCCGAAAACATTTTATTTTCATCGCTTTTTAACTGATTAAATTGAAGTAAAGTTACGCACGAAATAAACTTCCATATTTCGGACGAAAAATTTACCAGCTGCTATGTTAACTAGACGCATTTCAAATATCAAATTTTTATTTCAAAATTTTATCATTTAAAAATTCCACAAAATTACAATTAAATATATAAATAAACAAATAAAATTATAAATAAAACAAATAAAATTATTAAAAATTTAAGGGTCGTTACATTCTCCCCCATTCAAAACTTTTCGTCCCAGAAAAGGAAGGGGGTAGGAGAATAGAAACAACAGGAAGTTCAACCATATAAATTTCAGTTTAAATAAATTTATATTCGACAATTTGTTTTCAAATTCAAGGTTTCCATTAAATTAAATTAAAATTAGATACAAAAGGTTTCTTTCAAAACGAAATTAAATTAAAATTCAATTAATTCAAGATATCTCATTAAGTTGATTTAAATTCAAATTTATTAATTCCTTCAAAGAAAAAATTATATTTTATTAATCACATATGTTGTTCAATTAGCTCCATATTCTATTTATCTCCATAAACATTTTATAATAAAAATTTAAGCGAATAACATTTATTATACGCACTCACACTTTATTTAAAAAGAAAATTTATATTATATGTTATCCAATTTTCTTAAATTAACAATTTCAAAGATCATAAATTTGAATAGTCATTCATTATAATCATACTTTATTCGAAAAATTTAATTTTTCTTTATTCCAAATTATTATTAAATTTATTCTACTTAATATATCTTATCACATATATTAAGTATATTTGCACGGATTATAACTTCTCAAATTTATTTAAAAATTCCTTTGATATCATTTATATTATATAATATTCAATTACATAATTAACTTTTGAAAATTTAGGTAAGTAATATATAATGCAATTGGATATTATACATGTAAATTGTCTAATTCAGTTATTTTAAATTAATTATTTTAATAAAAGAATTTGGCTTCATTTGTAATCATCTTTAAATCAAAATTTTAAGAATTAATTTTCGATTAATTTCAACCATTTTAAAGATAATTATGTATATGCTATATATATCAAATCAAATTAAATTTTAAAGTTGCATACCTATATATATAAATTAAATAATACTTAAGAAATTTAAATCAATTTAATTTCCAAAACAAAACTGTAGCAAAACTACGAATTCGTCTCTCCACTTCGAAACTCGAAAATGAATGTCGATGATGCGGCCGTCATCACCGAAATTAGTTTCCAGCGACAAAAGAGAAGAGCTCTAATTTAATCATTTAAAATTCTTTGAAAACCATTCCTATTCGAAAATATTTTAAATAATATGCATTTTAAACTTTAAAACCTTAACTCGAAATTATCAGAAATTAAATTCTCAAATTCTAATTTTTAAATTCACTTCAAATTCCAAATCAAATTATAACTAAGTTTTATAAATTCATTTATTAATATTATGCAATAGTCAATGGTTTATAAATAAATGAAAATTAAATCTTATCATTTCGGACAACAGATTCATTAACAATTTAATTTCAGAAAAATTATACTTATATGTAATACAATCATTTAAAATTATTTTATTTACCAAATTCGAAAATACTATTGTGTCAGTTTGCTCTGTTCAAGTGTTTTGGAAATCCTATCAATAGCGTTGATCAGACGAATCGATCGAAAACCCAAATCAACATCAACAACTCAACAACACAATATATAGAACATTTAACATTTTTCTTTTATATATTACATTACAAATACACTTGTTCAACGATACATGGATGGATTTTCAAATAAGTATATAGAGATTCAAATTTGATGGAAATCAAATTAAGGAGAATTCTGACTGGAATACAGTTCGAAGGAAAAGATAAGATGATTCAATTAACATAATCGAAAGATTGATAAGCTTATTTAATTTACGGGCAACCATAACCAGATCGACCGAGACTTTACGAATTTCGACCGATGCAGAATTCCGAGGTAAATCAACATTCGGTCGTAAGAGATAAAATTCGGGCATAGCAGAAGATATATAGCATAGTAAACCGAGGATACAGAAATCTCCGGTAAGTTGATGTCTATTGTAAAGAATTTTCACCCATTTACAAATAATTCGAAGATTGGTAAGACCGCCGATCTATTATAGATATTATTCGAAGTGGAGTTATGGGATGCTTCAGAATTGAAAGAAGACGAATAGTGAGGGACACGAATGAATTTTGGGACCGTAGGGAACGTTCCAAAATTCAAAGGAATTGAGTCAAAAGGAAGAGATTGAAACTCGAATGAGAGTATTTCTGTAAATACATTTACCATATATACTGAGTTTCTCCTAGAGCTACCAAAAGCTCTGATACCAACTGTAACGTCCTACTATTTTCCACTATTCGCATCTGCACGTGTCGGACTTGAATAATTCAAAATATCGAATTGTTAATTTAAATTTGGCAAAACTCATATATACAGTAAATAAATAATCACAGAATCACACAAACAGAGTAATAATATGCATCGGAAGCAAAAGATAGTAATTTATGAAGCTACTATATATATAGCATAGTTAATTAAGTTACAACAGAGGTCTCGAATACAATAGTCAAATACAAGAATAAGAATACATTATAGGAATCAACTGAACATCTGAAAGCTAATAGATAGCTGGATCTTCAGGCGAAGCTCCAACTCCAAAGGTGAGTCTCAAAAGCTGAACCACTCAGTCTGACCCGAGCGTAAAGCAAAACACAAAACACTCGAGTCAGGATTAACATTCTTATATCAATAAATCAAACTCAAGTGAAATAACAATTGAAATACAAGTAACTCAAAGGATGTTGTAATAACCATCCTCTAAGGATCCGTTAAACTATCTACTATCTAGTAATATACGCTAAATAGGTAATGTCTATCAGTAATATAAAATATCAAAATAGTGTTAAGGCGTTACCATTATCCCTCTTAACGCATTTTATATAAGCGTTATAGTCTATACAACACTGTAAACTCCACCATAAACTAGTGGGATATTAGGGAGTACTCCATAGGTATAACACAAAGCAAATTCGTAGTGGTCGCGTATATAGGGAAACAAGTATGACAAGGCACATGAGGCAATACCCATGGTAGTGAAACTATGGTTTGCCTGATCCGGACTAGTGAAAACACATAGCCGCAACGATCGCAACACCGTGAAACAACACTCCCAAAATTACGAGGGTGCACCAATCAATAACATGTAATGAGTAGCTTACGAAGAAGTGTGGTCCCTCGTGGTGGCTAACCCCATTTGGCCCGGCACGGCTCCTGTTTTAGTCATTTCCAATTTGACACAAGTGTCAAGGCTATCCATCATCGTTCTCTTTCTTCAGTCATCCGTACGTCATTCCAACCACTTCATTCTGGATCACACTCCGCGTATAGTTATTAAAGTGGTTTTCGGTTTAGACAGAGAGTATGTCCATAACCAATTTTGGTCTCTTTAATAACTTTTGTAATTATTACACCGATTGGTTGTTTAATAAATTTCAAAACCAAATCAAATTCAATTTTAAATTAGAATTTGTAAACCATTATTTCGTTTGTCTTTCTATATTAATTTTCAAAATTTACGTTCCAAAACTTCCAAATTACCAATTCAAAATCTTACAATTCAATTTCAACTTTTATTTAAACAATTCAAATATTGATTCAAGTTCGTATAATATTTCATTCCGAAAACATTTAAATTAATTTAATCTAACGTTCAAAACTATTTAAATTCATTGATCAATTTCATTCAATATTCGTTAAGTAAATTTGTCATTCAAAACAATTTCCATTTAATTTCCAATTCATTATATCAATTACTTAAGTTCAACTTCATTATACAAACTTCAAATTTAACTAAATTAGACTCGTCAAATCAACTCCTTTAAATTCAAGTCTTACATTAATTTCAATAAATCACATTTTCATTTCTTGTTAAAGAAATTCAATTTCATTTATTTATTTACTTATTTACTAATTTCAAAACTCAGTTAATAAAGAAACTTAGTTCACTTATTCAGAAGTTCAATTCTACTTATTAACTTACTCAAATAATTTCCCAAACCTTAATAAATAAGAACCCAATTAAATTTATTAACATTGTTCAAATTCACTTATTCAAAAGTTCAATTTCTCTTATCAAAGAATTCAAAATTTTATTTAATTATCAAATAATTCAATCTTATTCAATTATTAAATAATTTCAAACTTAATCATTAAGTATTTCAAAACTTAATCGTTAAATAACTTCAAAACTTAATAATTAAATAATTTCAAACTTAATTATTGAATAATTTCAAACTTAATACAATGAATAATTCCAAATTTTATTGTTAAATAATTTATTATAAAACAACATTCTTTCAACGACTACTTGTTAATATTTTGTTTCAAATATTAAATATTAACATCTTCTTTCATTAAATTCAAATTCCAACTTCCTTTCAAAACTTATTATTTATTCAAATAAAATCTTCATTTTATTTTTAAATCAAATTATTGACCAATCGGTTTATCATTTAATTCTCTATCCTAGATCAAATTCATTTGGGTCTTTATCATTTCAACCCGATTCCATTTCAATTCGAAAACCAAAGCATAGCAAAGGGAATTTGCAGTGTGATAACTGGGATGGTGTCAACGTAAATAAACAAGAAATATCAACCATCAATAACAATCCAATAATTAATTCAAATAATCCCGAAATAATCGTATTAATTCACATTGTTGTTTGTGCAAATTAATATAATTATTCCTAGAATCTACACTATCATTTCATGTAGATTAAAGATTATTACACTATTATTTATACGGTTCTTCACTTGACATTTATTATTCGATTTCATAAATTCAAATGGTTCAAGGGTAATTAACCATTTTTCTACATGGTAAATACTTAAACATTTAAGGAGTCATATTTTACAAATTTAACAAATCAAATTTAACATTTAACTATTCTATACCAAATTCAATTGCATGCTATTTAACACTTTAACATTAACAATTTAACGTCCAATATAAACATCAACAATCAATCAATTATAAGCTAAACTGTATTATCACCGCATAAATAATTAACAGATAATGGTGTCAAATGTCATAAGTGAACAGATACAGGTAATAGCATATATAACAATGAAATTAACTAACAGCAGCATATTTCAATTTGTCGTTTCAATTGAAATCAAATTCAATAAATAAAAGAATATTAATCATGAGTGATTTCTCACCTATCGAGGCTAGAGAGAACAGGAGATGACACGGGTACGCACACGGATACAGATACTGAAATTGAGTTACAAATCTAAGCACGCATTCGATGATCGAAGCTGATAACAAGGAATAGATGTAATAAAATCAGAATAGGAACAATGATGATAATTTGCCCATGTGAACTGATATAGATAAATACACACACATACACACATTATGTACAAAATCGTATTCTAATTTCGAACACATATTAAATTAACTATATAAGTGGGTAAAAAAAATCATGGTTTTAAATAAAAATTTATTTATTAAAGTTGAACATATATATTTGTATAACTATTAGAATATTACTCAGAACATATATATATTATATAACAATATATCAACTTAGAATACATATTTAATATATACAAAAAACTGTTTACATATACTGTATTAACAAATCTATGTATAACGACATACCTAATACCCACGCACATATAAACCTAGACAAATATATATACATTGAATATTATATAAATAAAATAATAATGAAATATATCATACTATCAACTATATTTCTTATATACCAAAAACAGAACTCATGTAAACCAGCTCAACCACATATACTAAGATATATGCAAATTGTAAAATCTGCAAATATATTACGCAACACCTACAGTATATATACATATACATATATATAATACACTGTAACAACCCGCATATTTATCGATCGTATATTTAAATATTTTATTTAAATATTTCATCGTTGGTCGGATTATTGTCCAAAAACCTACTTTTTGCAAACAGTCGAATTGGGACTCGAGACCCCTCCCATTGAGTTCAAAATGTCGTTTGCAACCTTTTTGAGTATAAGCTTCGATATGTTTGGGGTTAGTCAAGTTTTGCTACTTTTTCACTTTGGGTTTGAGTTTGGATTTCAGCCCAATGTTCCACCTTAAGACTCTAGCTCCACTCCACTTCAAGCTAAAGTAAAAATGGTGGAAGAGATTGGAAATGGAAATTCCTAAGCCCTAGCTTGCTTTGCAAATCCAACTTCTAGCTCCAAATTCAAGAGAACCCATTGGTAAGCATCTCCTTCATCTTCTCCAACTCATTCTCTCTTTGATTTCAGAAAATTCCTAAACCTAATTTGGGAAATATTTCTCTTTTAAGCTTAGAATCAAGCTTCTTGAGTTGGGATTGAAGATGGCTGATCTTACTTTGCTTTCAAGCTTCTTCTTCATTAATTTGGGTTCAAATGTGAGATTTTTATCTCACATTTTTGTCTATAATTATCTTCGATTGTTTGGTATGAATTCCTAACACTTATTCTTGTGCAATTTATTTTGGTTTGGATTGATTTGGTGCATATTCCAATTTTTGGTGTTTTGAAATCAAAATCTATGAAAATCCTATTATGGATATTTGGACATTGATATTTGAGGCGTATGAAGAGCCGTTAAGGCTGGGTTGTCACATGGCGTAAATCCTTAGTCGTCATTTGCTCGTTCGATCGTTTCCGATATTCGTTTGGCCATTTTTGGTCGAGGTTCAGGAAATCCTCAAAATTCCAGTTCCAGACGTCTGAATCTGGAACTTCAGACGTCTAAATTGGCTCATTTTCAAACAGAAAGAAAATAGGCTAAAAACGCCTATTTCAGACGTCTAAAACATTTGGTTCAGACGTCTGAATCACGTTCTGGAAATTTTTACTTCTTCCAGATTCAGACGTCTGAACCACTTGTTTCAGACGTCTGAAACTGTAGTGTTTTGCCTGCTTGCCTTTTTGTTTAAGAATTCCAATTTAAATCGATTCGTGATGATCCTATTTGTTGTTATCATTTATTATGACTTTGATGACTCCTTTTTAGTGATTTTTGAATATCCATTTCGATGGATTCTTTATCGATTTCTTTGGATTTTATTCACATCTTCGTATGTGAATTTTAGTGATTGATTGTTCCTACAATCTTCTTTGTGATTTGTCACTTTAAAAATATAAAGGTTTTCTATACTAGTAGTAAATATCAAAATTCTTTCATCAAAACGATTTCAACACTATTTTATTACAAAGCTCGTTTCTTAAACCGTTTTCCAATCTATTAGTATATACAAACCTTTACCTCACTCGTATGAGAAATCTAATTAAACGGCTTAGTAAAACGAGTGGTATGAAACGCTTGCGTTTACTTCGTCGGTTAATTCTTGGACTTGTTCGATTGAATCTCTTGTGACAATTTTCTAGTGGAGATCTACAATTTGTTCGTAAATATTTAAGTTAAGCTAGTGGTTATGGACATGAAGCTAAGCCCATATATTTACTAGCTTACTGTAATTGACACTTCTTGATGATCGATGATGATCATTTCATGGTTTAGACTAGCAATGTGCGATGTCTCTTTGTTTATGTGGAGGACTGTACTTCATTTTATTGAGCTTCGTCTCATTTCTCGCATGCGTCGTACCTATTTAGGTGCGTCGATGTTTATTTACACATGGGTCGTATCTATTTAGGTGCGTCAATGTTTGTTTACTTCGTGGAGCAACCGGCTCAATAAGTTGATGCATGGGGCATATCTTTCTAGGTGCGTCGATGCTTATTTATGCATGGGGTGTATCATTCTAGGTGCATCGATATTAGACATTACATGGGACATATCTTTTTAGATACGTCGATGTTGATTTATGCATGGGGCGTATCTTTCTATGTACGTTGATGCTTATTTATGCATGGGGTGTATCTTTCTATGTGCATCGATGTTATACATTACATAGCGCGTATCTACTTAGGTGCGTCGATGTTTGCCTTTGCATGGGTCATACCTTTCTAGGTGCGACGATGTTTGACTGTGCATGAGGCGTATCTATTTAGGTGTGTCGATGCCCGGTTTATGCAATAGCGTTCCGTTTGGGATTGGCCATCCTTTTCTTGTGATTTCTGGATTTCTAATTGATGATTTCTAGAATTTGTGTTTCACCAATTTTATGATTGGCATTTATATGTTGTCAATATTTGTGTCTTGGTGGATGAAATTAGGAGTATGACATTCCTTTTGATCTTTGAGAAGATTTTTGTAATATTGATTAATCTCTTGTTGATTTTTCAATTACTTATTTATCACAGCTTGGCATTGTGATTATTATACGTTTAGTCATATCTCTTATTCTATATCATTTCATCTGATATTTATAGCTAGACTGATCCGTTTATTATTTTCTTGTAAATAATACTCGGGTCAGACCGAGATGTTACAGGTGCTTCTGCTTGACTTCTCTTTTGGGGTTATCATCCTGACTTTTGGTTAACTACTTAGAATGTAGTTTTCGTTGTATACATTTGAGATATAGACTCATAGTTGTATTCTTTTGTATAGCATGTGTTGCTATTGTTTTGTATTATTGTGGATCTTTTTGACCACTACTCTGATATACACTTCCATGTGTTAGTTATATATTCATATCTTCTTCCGCCTTTGTGATATGAATTATCTGTGACTGATTTGTGTTATGCTTATTTCTATATTTGTTTCCGAAGATTATTATAGCCACTGTGTAGTAGCTTTGAGTTTGTATCAGTGTGTCGGATTTCCTCTCGAAATCAAATTCATGTTATACTATCTGACATAGCGGTGCTCGCACAAAGCAATTGCACGGATGGTCGCTCCTCAATAGCCTTATTCTCCGTGCTAGTTGACGGCATTACCCCGTAGTGTCCTTGGCTAGCGTGGGTATATAGGTGGGGCGTCACACATACATACATATATCTCTACATATTTAAAGATCAAGATAACCAACAACAATATTATATACTTACATATATACACTTTAATCATATATAACAATCATGCATGTACTATCTGTAATAATATATACAAAGCGTATGGTAACCTTTATCATATATTTAGACAACTACATATAATATATTTACATCCTCATATATAAGCAGTTTGCACTTAAATAACATTTTAAACCCACCGAAATGTGTATATGCAAAACTAGAATATGTATATTATGAACAGTTATATATAAACTCTCATATTTCTTAAACTTGTACAAAGCTTAAGCGTAACCATTCTATAGTTTATATATATTGAAAAGTAACAACAAATTATGGCACCCACAACATAACCGTTTTAAAAGATACAAATATTTACAGAAAACAAGTTTGCAAACCAATACGTATAAAAAATATAATGATAAAAAAAATTGCAGACTCAAATGTATAGCTGACGTATTAATATTCGAAGCTTAATGACAGATATACATATATTACCATAATCCATGAAGTGGAGGCAATGCTACCGATGCTCGGAGATGAAGCAGAACTAAATCTCAAAACAACGGTGAGGCGTGAAGGAGCAGCTGAAGGATCTCGGCCTCGGCAAGCAAAGATGGGAAGGTAAAGCTCGGTGTTGGAGAGGAAGGAGGCGGGTTCTGAGGTGATGGCCGTCAGGGGTTGTATGCCGTGGGGTTCATCATGGAGGACCTCGGGTTGTGGAGGTGTAACGACCCGCCTTTTTGGACAGTTTAAACCGACGATCAAATACACATGTCGATTCCAAACCATTCAAAAGGGCAGATGGTTATTGGGGTAAATAAAAAAAGAAAAGAAGGAGAAATAAAGGAAAAGAAACAACACAGAATCTCGCAGCGGAACGATAAAATATAATAGTCAAATAAACAGTTCATGAAGCTGTTTACTATACTTTGACAATTATTTATACAACATTTATCAGAGTAATACATATACAACAGAACAATTAAAGTAATGCAGCAGACAACATGATGCAAGAGTAATAATAGTAATAGTATACCAAATCTTCGTCTTCGTCCTCCAGAATAGATCTTCAAAATCTGAAAAAAAAACTCAGGTCTGACCCAAGCGTAATGAAAATACAAAACACTCGAGTCAGGACTAAATATCCTTATGAAAGTTAAATCAATCGTAAATAAATATGAGTGTAACGGCGTCAGAGATGTTTACGGGGTTTGACATCTCATATCCAGTGTCAACGTGCGTGCAATAACTCAAGAGATGTTACAGGATTTTCCATCTCTTAAGGATCTGTTAAACTATCTACTATGTAGTAATGTACGCGAAGTAGATAATGCCTATCAGTAATATAAAGTATCAAAATAGCGTTAAGGCGTTACCATAATCCCCCTTAACACATTTTTATAATGCCATGGTCTATACAGCACCGTAACCCCCACCGTAAACTGGTGGTTATCAGAGGGTACCCCATAGGTATAACACAAAACAAAACGTAGTGGTCGCGAATAGGATAATCAGTATGACAAGGTACATGAGGCGATACTGTAACGTCCCGCCTTTTCGCACGATTTAAAACGACACACGTGCCAGTTCAACCATACGGAAGGGCGGAGTGTTATGGGGTAAATAAGAATAAAATGAGAAAGAAATAAAAGAAAACAGAATCTCGCAGTGGAAGGATAAAATATAATAATAAAATGTATAGTTTATAAATCTGTTTACAAAACATTTATATACTACATATCAGAGTTACACATAACAATAACAATGCAGCAGAATTAAATGATGTAGTGGAATAATATAGTAGATACTAGTAATACAAATCTTCGTCCTCGTCCTCCAGAGCTAAATCCTCAAATCCTGAAACGCTCGGACTGACCCGAGCGAATTGAAAAGACAAAACACTCGAGTCAGAACTAAAAGATCTTATGTGAGTTAAATCAACAGGAGTCAATATGAGTGCAGTAACTCAAGAGATGCTCGAGATTTACATCTCTTAAGGATCCGTTAAACTATTTACTATGTAGTATGTTGAGCTATTATAATAGTGTCTAATTGTAAAATAAACTTACTTTTTAATAGCGTTAAGGGGTTACCCAAATAGCCCTTAACACAGAATATATTCCCATAGTCTATACAGTACCTTAATCTCCCCCGTACTGGCCGTCGTCAGAGGGCACTCCATAGGTATGGTACAAAGCAAAACTCGTAGTAAAGGCTCGGTATGGTAGGTGACACGGCACAACTAGGCAATGCCAGGGTAGATATACCAATTGCTATCTGGGCTGATGGAAACGCGTAGCCGAAGTTACCGCCCACCTCGAACAAACTCCCCCAAAATCAAAAATAGAAGTGGCCACTTAATCAATCCAAAGTCAAAGTATAATATCGAAGAGGAGCGTCCGATCAGAGGTATTACCTCATTGGCCCGAGAATCACTCCTGTTTTAGCCACCTTATGCCAACTCACGGGAGTCGGGTCCACGTATTTACCTTACAGGAAACGTCGCCACCACCTACTTCATTCTGGAATCTCCACCGCGTACAGGGTTAGTCAAAGTGGTTTTCGGTATCGATAGAGAGTATGTCCATATCCGATCCCGGTCTCTTTGCCAACCCATCGTTATTATAACACCGCGGTCATTTAAAAAGAGTTTATACTTTAAAACCAGAATAAAATTTCCATTTTAAAACTATGAAGATATCAATTTAAAACCCAACACAATAAGATATCATTTTATCTCAAACATAATTCTTTTCCAAAATCATGCTGGTTTAAAATTTAAATATCTGGAAACCAAATATTTGAAATATACTTTCAAAGCATAATATTTCGAAATTCAAAAGTTTAAAACCATAACTTCTAAAACTTGAATGGTTTGGATATTCAACGAATGTAAAATAAATGGTTTAACTTTAAAGTTACTTTGTAAAGAAAAATAATTTCCATGGCTTTACAAATATATTCCTTTATTTAAAGTTTAAACCATAATTTAAATATCACTTCAAATTCCAAAAACCCCTTCAATTTCTATATATATATATATATATATATATATATATATATATCTATTTGGAGTATTAATATTTCAAAACTAAAGTTGGATTTTCTTCTTTCAACAATTAATATTCTATTATTTAGTCTTGAATATTCATATAAATTCCATAAATAAAACTCCAATTTCTAGCAATAAATATTTTCTCAAATTTACTTTATACTAGAATTTTCATTTTTAATTCATCTTGGAAAATCCAGTTATAAATATCATACCTTAAAATTTCCAAACTTAAACATATAAGATAAATTTCCAAATTCCATTTTCTCAATTTTTCATTTTTATTCAACAGGTTTATACACAACTTAATTTTCAAATTTTTAATTTCATATGTATATATATCGAAGAATAATATTTTATAAAATATCAAAATCAAATTTTTGTAAAACGTATCACATCCAAACCATAGAAATCACTTTAAAATAATTTATATATAGACCACGGTGCCTGTATATAATTTTCTATCCTATGGTCAAGTGATACAGATATTTATCATTTCAATCCGCAATTCAAAAATAAAATTTTGCGGTTGTATATCATTTCAAACCACAATCCCGAATGAAACGAAAAATGCATGATAACTTGCAGTTTAATGATATAAAATAAAACATCCATTCATCAACATCATCCATCATCCAAATCACAATCATCATCCAATAATAATTCAATATCCATATATATCTGATAATATATATCAGGTAATAACTGGCGGTTATATTCAAAAATAAATTTAATAACTATTAAACTAACATTTTATATTTAGTAATAAATTTTATAACTGTTTACTAGCAGTTCCTATGCAAATAAATAAATTCTAACTGTCAATTAATATGCAATAAATAAAATAAATTAACAGTTAAATTAAATAACGCGATTTAGCAAATATGATGAACAAAACATGACAAACAGTTATAAATGAATTTCTACTCATATCTAAAACAAATTTAACAAACATAAAAACTTTTAGAAGTTGTGAGTGGGTTAAAACACTCACCTTTTGAATAAAATCGAATTTAAATCCGATTTAAACCCAAAAATTCGACTATCTCCAAATCTGTCCAAACCAATGTCAAAAGATCTGGAATTTAATTTCGATCCTAACAAAAAAAATATTGCGTGAAACGGAGTCCGTATGTACGAGTTATGATTATTAGAACTAATTGAAATCAAAATTAACAAAAATAAATTAAACAAAAATAAAATACTGTGCCACATCCACTATTCCCTCGTGAAAAACGCGTATGCTTCTTCTTGATTGCTAACTTTGTTCCGTAATTTTTCTTTTATTTTGATTTACTTTAATTTTCCTCCTTATTATATGAATGTATGCATTTTTAAAAGGTTTGAAAAGAAAAAAAAAGAAGATTTGAAAAAGAAGAATTGAAAAAGAAAATGATTAAAATAAGAACTGAAAATGGAAGAGAAAATCTAGATTTGAAAAGAAAGAAGAAGGTTAGAAATAGAGGAAAATTTGAAAAAGAAGTATATTTGAAGAGAAGGAAAAATTAAAATCAGAGATAATAAGGAGATTTGAAGGGAAAAAAAAGAAAAAAGAAGAAGATTATAATGGAGGCTGTGGTTTCATTTGCATCATATCTTATTTATAAGGTTAGAGTTAGGTTTAGGATCAAAGAGATTTGAAAAGAGAGACCGCTATTAATTAGAAATAAATGAAATGACGTTTCAGAAAATGAAGTTGGAAAATGAATGGAAAGAAATAAAGTAAATATGAACAAACTTGGTTTTGAAATATAGTAAATATGAACAACCTTTTTAAAAGTAGAAGATATTAAAAAGAGGTAATTATTTATTAGAAAGGGAATGAATGGACTAACTCTATACTTTAAACATACTTTTAGGATTCAAATTTCAAAACAATTGTTTACTTAATGAATTTTGTTAACCCTAAACACACCAAAATTAACTTCATTAACTCAAGTAATATTCGAATTTCTACGCATTTGGGTTTTTGTCTATGCGTAATAATTTTTTATAATTACCTTAAAAATGAAAACATTTGATTTGTTTTTTCCCAAAATGATCTCTAATTACCATTAAAACACCCTTTTTGTTTACCATAAAACTCGCATTAATTTATTATTAAATCTATTAATTGCAATCACCGTTTTCTTTTCTTTTAATTGAAATATTTGAACTACATTAATTGCAATCACACAAAATTAAATTTTAAAACAGACAACTAAAATGCATAAAAATAAAAAAAAAATAACAAGAGTAATAAATAGATTATTTTCCTATTCTTGTAATTAGTTTGTAAGCTAAACACAGTTCAAATAAACATATATTTCTTTCTTTAAAAATCAATCTTTCTATATTTTTATTTAAATTAAATTAAACCTACATTCATAGACGACACATTCATTTTATTGATGTAAATATTTTTTTTTTTTGAATCAAAACTTTTCTTATATTTCACAAAACATAAGCTGCTTTTAATTGCACCTATTACAATTAGTATTCTCTCTTCTATTAATTTCAGTTGATTAAGTTTCAAAATGGGCTAAATGAATGTAATGATAAGTAGAACAATTACTTCCTATTAACGTAATATTTAGATGTTAAATTTTCATTTATTTTGCAGTACTTCAATTAAATTAATAAATATTGCTCTCTATACTTAAATCTATATTAACAAAATGTTAGCATTGGATTGGTAGAATTTGATTTACCAAAGTTTACTTACATAATACAAACTATATTAATTTGCCACCTATTAGTTCTTAATTATATTTTTAAGTTCGTTACCTATCCACCTTGATTATAATTCCATCTATAAAGCAAATTTAGTTAGCCTTAACATTACTACACTAAATCTACAATCAGTTTCAATTAATATAGAATTATATCTTAAATACTTGCCATTTATTTATAAATTAGGTTACCTTCCAATAAATTTTATTCCTAAGTATTTGATTGGATTGCCATCTTTACTATGTCTATTATTAATTAGCTTCAAATTCTGCAATTTCAATTCTTAAATCCACCCTTTGCTATATTATAAATAAAATTTACATTGGTTACATTTCACATAAATGTATCATTTATTTACATTTATTACAAACTTATTTCCAATTCCAACTAAAAATCTAAACAAATGAATAGGCAACCTACCATAAACATTACCGTTACCTTTTTGTCACATACAAAATCTTTTATTAAAAATTCAATTTTTGCATATATTTTCATACTACAAATTCAATTTACATATGTTCAAATTGTAGCCAAACCTGACTTTTAAATTATTTTATATAAAATTGGGATTTCATTAAGTTTATTAATTATTACCCTTAATTGGCATTTATCACCTTGTATTCTCGTTATCATTTCATATATATGATTCCCAATTCCTTATTATTGACTTAAATTGGCATTACTAACATTGCATTAAACGTTGTTACTTAAATCTCTACCAAATAGTAATTAATACTCTAAATAAATACGCTTACTCCTTTCGTTATTTATTAATTATCACAAGAAACGTTTAATCATTTCAACAACATTGTAATTTCAAATTACCTACATTGATTGTATACGTTTTCCATTATTATCATTTATTAGAATTCTATTCAACTTTCCATCTTATGCATATAGTTAACCTTTCTATTGATTTTTCCTTCAAAATTTTCAGTTACTTCTTAACTTACAATAAGGCAATGATTAATTACATTTAATCGCTATAAATTAAATGCATTGGTAACGAACAATAGCTGTCACCATTATACAATTTATAACATTTGTAATTTATTCTCTACAACAATTATTACCTATCAATATTATTTCGCCCATAAATACAAACTTGCAATTGTTCTTATTATCATATTCCATTTACTGTTAACAATGTTTATTACATTATATTAGTTTAATATTTTCCTCAAATTCATCATATTCAACTCGTATATAGGTAAAATTCTTTTCACCACTTAAAATCATTTGAATTAACTTCGAATTACTATAAGTAGGTTTTTAATTTATTTTTCTTCTAAATTTAATTACAACTTATTAATTTAACCAAATTAAATCCATAAAATCTACGGGTAGTTACACTCTCCCCCACTCAAAACTTTTTGTCCCCGAAAAGGAAAAGAAGGGAAAACGAAGAACTAAGAAATCAATATACCTCAATCACACATTAACTTTATAAATAATTAAATTTATAAAATTAATTAATTTAGATAAAATATATCAATTTATAACCATAAAAAAAATTATATCTAAATTACTAAAGTTTGGAAAAACATTTCAAAATACTTCTAAGTTCAAAATTTACGGAAAACTTTTGGCAGAGTCTCCTTTGAACGGAGAGACTCGGGAGAAAATATAATATCAAAATATAACAATTATATTACATATTTTATCCAAAATATTATATCTCAACCCGGGAAAATATATAAAATAGCGCTATAAATCGTAATCCGAAGCGTATCTATTTGTCGGGCAATTTATGCTTAATTTATGGAACCAAAAGCAGTAGCAATTGCTTCCATAACCTGCATTTCACTTATAAACATCCAAAGGTTTAACAATTTATATAAAGCGAAATATTTTCATGGTTTCAACTACTAACAACACCAAATATACAATCATAAATTTCAACAAACAGCATACACAACAAAACAACCATTCGATCAAACAAGCAAATAGTTGTTCGGGTTCAAAACATGAAATGGTACGGAATGAAAAATAACTATCCAGTGCATCATTTACTCAACAGTGTTAGATGGGACAGAATAGATTATTTATTCATCCAACTACTTCAAATTTCCTTACCCGACCAACCATAGATCAAACAATGTCGATTTAAACCAACAAATCAAATTAACTTATATAAATTTTTTTTACCTCCTACACTAGCTGTTTGCCCTTTTCATTCATATAACAGTTTATCTTTTATTTTCATTTATTTTCACTTATTACTTACAATTATTTATTCAGGTCATGCAGATTTCTTTTATTTGTATTATATTTAATACACTTCTCAATTTCAATCATTTATTAAATGCTTACATTTATATTATATTTAATTACGGCAACCCTTTTTAATTTCACTTAATTCATAACTCTATAACATCCATTCTTATAAGTATATATTTTTATTAATTCTTTAACTAGGGTTTACAGTCATTTATTTATATTACCTACTTTCTATTATATTAAACTAGTAATATTTAAATCATACTTAAGTTAATAACCCTACACATCAATCTTTATTTATTAAAGAATCACATTTTATTTACTTAAGTTTAAAATCACCTATTAATAATACTTATCTTTAATTTTAGTAAGATTTCAATTTATAACTTAAGTTTACAGCATTAAATTCTTATTTATAATAACAAATTTATTGAATACTTCACTACCTACTTTTACTTGTACAAATTTCTATTACATCACTTATTAACATTTCAACTTTTAAATGTTTGGTAAGTTATATATATGTTATATAAGGGTGAAATTTGGAAGTTATACAAGTTTTCTATTTACCTATGATTAATTAAATTTTCGATAATAATATTCTTTATTTCGTAGGTTACAAATGTCAAATTTCATTTAATACCATTTATAACCTATCATAAAATCTCTTATTTCCTACAGCGAGTGAAATTTATTAATCAGCTACGTTCCAATTCATTACAGTAATTGAAACTATTAATTAATTCATTGTTCCATAAGTTTTACAATTTCAGCTTACCTTTAATTTATTTAATGCTTCCATTCTTATTGTTTTAATTATATTAACATTTTAATTAAACTTACATTTACAACTTTATAGCATCAATTCTTATCAATAAAGAATTTCATTAATTCAATTTCTAAGGTTTACAACATTTATTTACCTTTTTCTTATCTATCTATTATATAAATTTTTTACTTCAATTAAGGGTTACAATTATTTATTACTAACCGTTCATTTCACTACAATAATTGAAACAATTAATTAATGGAAATTAAAAATTAAATACCGGGTAAAATTTCGATTTATTTTAAAATAATAGATAAATTATTCTTATAACTTATATACCTCTAATTATATTTAAAGCAATTTAAAATTTATATTTTTTTTTCAAAAATGGATCTGCAGTAGAACAACTACAGTGGCCTTCCCCCTTCGAAACTCGAAAATGAAAGTCGATGATGCGGCCGCCATCACCGAAATTATTTTCCAGCGACAGAGAGGAAAGTACAAAACTTTTTCTTCAGAATCTTCTTTAAAACAATTTTTCCGAATTATAATGAAATATTTATATCGAAAAATACTTATAAACAAAATTATTATTTTTCAAAATCCTTTGAAAGCAATTTTTCAATATCCCGGACTTAAGTCCTAAAATTTTCAATTTCCATTGATTTTAATTTCAATCTATAAATTTTATTCCTAACAACCAATCTATTGCAACCAAATATATCTTTTGGAAAATTTATTTTATATATAGAAAATATAATAGGCAAAATTATTTCATTCACCTATATTAAAACAGATATTATGTCGGTCTGTCCTATTAAGTGTTTAGAAATCCCTATTGATGACATAGCTTCCTATGCATCAACCAGAATTTATAAATACAAAACGGAACAGATTAACACAATATTAGAATCTTTTTATAACACTAAAAAATACGCTCTCTCATATATATACACTCAGCGACTCCCATAGGGTATTACTACCCTATTAACAAAGAGTCAAACCCCACAAAGCCAAGGTTTATCGCTAAACCAAAGCTCCGATACCAAATGTAACGTCCCGCCTTTTCGCACGATTTAAACCGACACACGTGCCAGTTCAACCATACGGAAGGGCGGATTGTTATGGGGTAAATAAGAAAAAAACGAGAAAGAAATAAAAGAAAACAGAATCTCGCAGCGGAAGGATAAAATATAATAATAAAATGTATAGTTTATAAATCTGTTTACAAAACATTTATATACTACATATCAGAGTTACACATACCAATAACAATGCAGCGGAATTAAATGATGCAGTGGAATAATATAGTAGATACTAGTAATACAAATCTTCGTCCTCGTCCTCCAGAGCTAAATCCTCAAATCCTGAAATGCTCGGACTGACCCGAGCGAATTGAAAAAACAAAACACTCGAGTCAGAACTAAAAGATCTTATGTGAGTTAAATCAACAGGAGTAAATATGAGTGCAGTAACTCAAGAGATGCTCGGGATTTACATCTCTTAAGGATCCTTTAAACTATTTACTATGTAGTATATTGCGCTATTATAATAGTGTCTAATTGTAAAATAAACTTACTTTTCAATAGCGTTAAGGGGTTACCCATATAGCCCTTAACACAGAATATATTCCCATAGTCTATACAGTACCGTAATCTCCCCCGTACTGGGCGTCGTCAAAGGGCACTCCATAGGTATGGTACAAAACAAAACTCGTAGTAAAGGCTCGGTATGGTAGGTGGCATGGCACAACTAGGCAATGCCAGGGTAGATATACCAATTGCTATCCGGGCTGGTGGAAACGCGTAGCCGCAGTTACCGCCCACCTCGAACAAACTCCCCCAAAATCAAAAATAGAAGTGGCCACTGAATCAATCCAAAGTCAAAGTATAATATCGAAGAGGAGCGTCCGATCAGAGGTATGACCTCATTGGCCCGAGAATCACTCCTGTTTTAGCCACCTTATGCCAACTCACGGGAGTCGGGTCCACGAATTTACCTTACAGGAAACGTCGCCACGACCTACTTCATTCTGGAATCTCCACCGCGTACACGGTTAGTCAAAGTGGTTTTCGGTATCGACAGAGAGTATGTCCATATCCGATCCCGGTCTCTTTGCGAACACATCGTTATTATAACATCGCGGTCATTTAAAAAGAGTTTATACTTTAAAACCAAAATAAAATTTCCATTTCAAAACTATGAATACGATATCAATTTAAAACCCAACACAATAAGATATCATTTTATCTCAAATATAATTCTATTCCAAAATCATGCTGGTTTAAAATTTAAATATCTGGAAACCAAATATTTGAAATATACTTTCAAAGCATAATATTTCGAAATTCAAAATTTTAAAACCATAACTTCTAAAACTTGAATGGTTTGGATATTTAACGAATGTAAAATAAATGGTTTAACTTTAAAGTTACTTTGTAAAGAAAAATAATTTCCATGGCTTTTCAAATATATTCCTTTATTTAAAGTTTAAACCATAATTTAAATATCACTTCAAATTCCGAAAACCCCTTCAATTTCTATATATATATATATATATATATCTATTTGGAGTATTAATATTTCAAAGCTAAAGTTGGATTTTCTTCTTTCAACAATTAATATTCTATTATTTAGTCTTGAATATTCATATACATTCCATAAATAAAACCCCAATTTCTAGCAATTAAATATTTTCTCAAATTTACTTTATACTAGAATTTTCATTTTTAATTCATCTTGGAAAATCCAGTTATAAATATCATACCTTAAAATTTCCAAACTTAAACATAAAGATAAATTTCCAAATTCCATTTTCTCAATTTTACATTTTTATTCAACAGGTTTATACACAACTTAATTTTCAAATTTTGAACTTCATATGTATATATATCGAAGAATAATATTTTATAAAATATCAAAATCAAATTTTTATAAACCGTATCCCATCCAAACCATAGAAATCACTTTAAAATAATTTATATATAGACCACGGTGCCTGTATATAATTTTCTATCCTATGGTCAAGTGATACGGATATTTATCATTTCAATCCGCAATTTAAAAATAAAATTTTGCGGTTGTATATCATTTCAAACCATAATCCCGAATGAAACGAAAAATGCATGATAACTTGCAGTTTAATGATATAAAATAAAACATCCATTCATCAACATCATCCATCATCCAAATCACAATCATCATCCAATAATAATTCAATATCCATATATATCTGATAATATATATATCATGTAATAACTGGCGGTTATATTCAAAAATAAATTTAATAACTATTAAACTAACAGTTTATATTTAGTAATAAATTTTATAACTATTTACTAGCAGTTCCTATGCAAATAAATAAATTCTAACTGTCAATTAATATGCAATAAATAAAATAAATTAACAGTTAAATTAAATAACGCGATTTAGCAAATATGATGAACAAAACATGCCAAACAGTTATAAATGAATTTCTACTCATATCTAAAATAAATTTAACAAACATAAAAACTTTTAGAAGTTGTGAGTGGGTTAAAACACTCACCTTTGAATTTAAATCGAATTTAAATCCGATTTAAACCCAAAAATTCGGCTATCTCCAAATCTGTCCAAACCAGTGTCAAAAGATCTGGAATTTAATTTCGATCCTAACAAAAAAAATTGCGTGAAACGGAGTCCGTATGTACGAGTTATGATTATTAGAACTAATTGAAATCAAAATTAAAAAAAATAAATTAAACAAAAATAAAATACCGTGCCACATCCACTATTCCCTCGTGAAAAACGCGTATGCTTCTTCTTGAATGCTAACTTTGTTCCGTAATTTTTCTTTTATTTCGATTTACTTTAATTTTCCTCCTTATTATATGAATGTATGCGTTTTTAAAAGGTTTGAAAAGAAAAAAAAAGATTTGAAAAGGAAGAATTGAAAAAGAAAATGATTAAAATAAGAACTAAAAATGGAAGAGAAAATCTAGATTTGAAAATAAAGAAGAAGGTTTGAAATAGAAGAAAATTTGAAAAAGAAGTATATTTGAAGAGGAAGGAAAAATTAAAATCAGAGATAATAAGGAGATTTGAAGGAAAAAAAAAAGAAGAAGAAGATTATAATGGAGGTGTGGTTTCATTTGCGTCATATCTTATTTATAAGGTTAGTGTTAGGTTTAGGATCAAAGAGATTTGAAAAGAGAGACCGCTATTAATTAGAAATAAATGAAATGACGTTTCAGAAAATGAAGTTGGAAAATGAATGGAAAGAAATAAAGTAAATATGAACAAACTTGGTTTTGAAATATAGTAAATATGAACAACCTTTTTAAAAATAGAAGGTATTAAAAAGAGGTAATTATTTATTAGAAAGGGAATGAATGGACTAACTCTATACTGTAAACATACTTTTAGGATTCAAATTTCAAAACAATTGTTTACTTAATGAATTTTGTTAACCCTAAACACACCAAAATTAACTTCATTAAGTCAAGTAATATTCGAATTTCTACGCATTTGGGTTTTTGTCTATGCATAATAATTTTTTATAATTACCTTAAAAATGAAAACATTTGACTTGTTTTTTCCCAAAATGATCTCTAATTACCATTAAAACACCCTTTTTGTTTACCATAAAACGCGCGTTTTTTTATTATTAAATCTATTAACTGCAATCACCGTTTTCTTTTCTTTTAATTGAAATATTTGAACTACATTAATTGCAATCACACAAAATTAAATTTTAAAACAGACAACTAAAATGCATAAAAATAAAAAAAATAACAAGAGTAATAAATAGATTATTTTCCTATTCTTGTAATTGGTTTGTAAGCTAAACACAGTTCAAATAAACATATATTTCTTTCTTTAAAAATCAATCTTTCTATATTTTTATTTAAATTAAATTAATCCTACATTCATAGATGAGACATTCATTTTATTGATGTAAATGTTTTTTTTTTGAATCAAAACTTTTCTTATATTTCACAAAACATAAGCTGCTTTTAATTGCACCTATTACAATTAGTATTCTCTCTTCTATTAATTTCAGTTGATTAAGTTTCAAAATGGGCTAAATGAATGTAATGATAAGTAGAACAATTACTTCCTATTAACGTAATATTTAGATGTTAAATTTTCATTTATTTTGCAATACTTCAATTAAATTAATAAATATTGCTCTCTATACTTAAATCTATATTAACAAAACGTTAGCTTTGGATTGGTAGAATTTGATTTACCAAAGTTTACTTACATAATACAAACTATATTAATTTGCCACCTATTAGTTCTTAATTATATTTTTAAGTTCGTTACCTATCCACCTTGATTATAATTCCATCTATAAAGCAAATTTAGTTAGCCTTAACATTACAACACTAAATCTACAATCAGTTTCAATTAATATAGAATTATATCTTAAATACTTACCATTTATTTATAAATAAGGTTACCTTCCAATAAATTTTATTCCTAAGTATTTGATTGGATTTCCATCTTTACTATGTCTATTATTAATTAGCTTCAAATTCTGCAATTTCACTTCTTAAATCCACCCTTTGCTATATTATAAAGGGGGATTTATTTTAAAGGACAAAATATCCAGATAATTTATCCTCAAGGACACATGCCTATAATTTTATCCTCAAGGACAGGCCCAAAGTTCATTTTTTCTCAAATGCACAAATCTCTCTTCTCCGTGCCCATTCAATCCCGTTTTCAGCTCCGACCACCTTATCCCGCGTCAACGCCACCTCCTCACCAGCGCCGCCACCTCCTCACCAGCGCCACCATTGCCACCTCCTCCTTCACCCGTTTTGGAGCAACCACCTCGTGTCACCTCCTCCGTCCGTTTTGTGTTCACCATCGCCGCAGCGTCACCTCCTCACCAGCGTCGTGCAACTACCCCATGCCACCTCCTCCACCCGCCAACGCCACCCCCTCGCCAGCACCATGCTCTTAAAAGCTGATACTGATACCAGTTTTTAGGTATCATTTTTGAAATTTTAGGTATCAGTTTTGAAATTTTAGGTATCAGTTTTGAAATTCCTTCTGATGCAAACCCTACCCATCGCTTCCAAATACCACACACTATACCACCACCTTCACCGTTTCGTCAAACCAATAACCCATCAGAAATTTTCCACCACAAATCCATACTATTTCCTCAACCACCACAAATCCATACTGTTTATTTTATTAAAACCGATACCACATCGCATACAAAACCGATACTGTGTTATTTTATTAAAACTGATACCACATCGCATACAAAACTGATACCCAAAAACTGATACTGTGTTATTTTATTAAAACTGATACCACATCGCATACAAAACTGATACCCAAAAACTGAACACAGTAGAATGATTTCCATCCTCTCGTCATCGCTTCCTCCTCTCGTCCACGGCCTCCTTCATCGTCTTTTCGACATCCTCACTCACGTGCTTGATCTCCATCCCTAACTTTTCACGGTCGTCCTCCGCTTCCTCGCGTGCTCTCAAGCTCGAACTCCGCGCGCAGGTCCTTGATTTCTTCCAAGGTGTTGTCGAGATCTGAGAGGTCGACGTTTCGGTCGGAGTTTATTGGGTTGGAGAAGGAAGCGATGGTGTGAGTTTTGTAGCAAGATCTGGAGTTGGAGAGACAAGTTGCAGCGATTTGTCCTTGAGGATAAAATTTTAGCGGGCTGTCCTTGTGATTAAAAAAGCCCTAATTTTTGTCCTTCACGATAATTCCCTCTATTATAAATAAAATTTACATTGGTTACATTTCACATAAATGTATCATTTATTTACATTTATTACAAACTTATTTCCAATTCCAACTAAAAATCTAAATAAATGAATAGGCAACCAACCATAAACATTACCGTTACCTTTTTGTCACATACAAAATCTTTTATTACAAAAATCAATTTTTGCATATATTTTCATACTACAAATTCAATTTACTTATGTTCAAATTGTAGCCAAACCTGACTTTTAAATTATTTTATATAAAATTGGGATTTCATTAAGTTTATTAATTATTACCCTTAATTGGCATTCATCACCTTGTATTCTCGTTATCATTTCATAGATATGATTCCCAATTCCTTATTATTGACTTAAATTGGCATTACTAACATTGCATTAAACGTTGTTACTTAAATCTCTACCCAATAGTAATTAATACTCTAAATAAATACGCTTACTCCTTTCGTTATTTATTAATTATCACAAGAAACGTTTAATCATTTCAACAACATTGTAATTTCAAATTACCTACATTGATACGTTTTCCATTATTCCCATTTATTAGAATTCTATTCAACTTTCCATCTTATGCATATAGTTAACCTTTCTATTGATTTTTCCTTCAAAATTTTCAGTTACTTCTTAACTTACAAAAAGGCAATGATTAATTACATTTAATCGCTATAAATTAAATGCATTGGTAACGAACAATAGCTGTCACCATTAAACAATTTATAACATTTGTAATTTATTCTCTACAACAATTATTACCTATCAATATTATTTCGCCCATAAATACAAACTTGCAATTGTTCTTATTATCATATTCCATTTGCTGTTAACAATGTTTATTACATTATATTAGTTTAATATTTTCCTCAAATTCCTCATATTCAACTCATATACAGGTAAAATTCTTTTCACCACTTGAAATCATTTGAATTAACTTCGAATTACTATAAGTAGGTTTTTAATTTATTTTTCTTCTAAATTTAATTTCAACTTATTAATTTAACCAAATTAAATCCATAAAATCTACGGGTCGTTACAGATACCAACTAGCATAGTAGTAGTAGCATGATGCGGACTGATGTTGAGCATAGCCAGCAGCTACTCCAACACCGCGAAACAACACTCCCAAATCAAGGGGTGCACCCAAATCGAATCACAAATGTAATAGAAATGGTATCGAAGAAGCGTGTCCGCTAGAGGTGGCGAACCTCAATGGCCCAGCGTGGCTCCTGTTTTAGTCATGTCAGGGGTCATCCAATATCGTTCTCTTTCTTCAGTCAACGCGTTCACCAAATCATCCACTTCATTCTGGATCAACACTCCGCGTATAATAGTTATTAAAGTGGTGTTCGGTATCGATAGAGAGTTTGTCCATATCCGATCCCGGTCTCCTTAATAACTACGTATTATTACACCGTTGGCTCCTTTACATTTCAAATCGATTCATAATTTATATCAAAATATCATATTCGCCTCAAAATCATATCCATTTCAAATATCATCATATCTATTTAAAATGTAAGATTTCGTTTCAAAAATCATTTTTTCGCATCAATATCTCATTTCGATTCCAAAATCGTTTCGAATTTCAATTTAGGTTGCAACTTCATTTAACTCAATTCGTATTTAAATTCAAGATTTAAAAATAAACATTACATTTTATTGACCAACTTAGAATTCTAGAAAATAATTTTAAGTAGTTTAAAGTAGTTTTAAAAAAAAATTAAAATAGTTAAAATACTTAAAATCTTAAAATGGATTTGAAATAGATAAATTTAGTTTAAAATAAGTTAAATTGGGTTAAGTAGATTTAAAATAGATTAAAATAGTTTAAGTACTCAAAATGGTTTATATAACCGAGAAATTTGGAAAACAAAATAAACAGCTTCAAAACCAATCCATTTCAATTTCCATTCTACCGATTCAATTTCGATTTCAATTCAAATCAATGTCAACTTTTACTTCAAATTAATTCAATTTTACATTCAGCTTTAATTTATTCAATTTCAATTTATACCGATTTGGAGCCTGTAGTTCAAAATACCAATTTATACTACTTACACAATTATCCGTCAATATTCAAATCTAAATCCAAATTTCAAATATGATTCAATTTCAAGCTCAATTTCAAAATATCATTTTTATATCACTTTTACTTAGTAATGTTCAAAGCTCGAATTAAGGTTAAAACTTTAAACAAATCAATTTCGAAATTCAATCATATCCTGATTTTAAATTCCAAAGTCTCCACTTAATTTTTTTTAACAATTTCTTTTAACCAAAATTAATTTCAACATTCCAAACTCAAGTTTTCGATAAATTCGATTTCTATAAATTGATTTCTATTTATAACTTTTAAATCAAAACATTTAAACAAATTTCAAATCGATGATTTTTAAAATTATTAATTTAGCCAATTCAGTGTCCGTATATAATTTTCTATCCTATGGCCAAGTAATTATTTATTTCAATTAAATGTCAGGGATGAGTATATATTACTTAAATTAAATCACAGTATCATATGTATGCATAACAGGTTATATATAAGCAAATAAACATCCAAACATTTAAATATCAACCAATAGCATCCATCGAAATAAATCATCCAATAGACAATACAATTCATAGCAATTTCATAGTTATCAATGTCAGATAATTTAATCGCAATTCAATTTCAATTTCAATTTAAATTTAATTGTCTGTTTAATTTCAACGGTTAATTCAAATGACAATCTATATGACAATTAAATTTTATCAAACAACGACAAATAAAAACATAACACTTCATAATGTCAATTTAACTAGCATAAAGATATTTAGTACGTTGTGAGCGTTATAAAACACTCACTTTGATCTTTACGATTTTAAATCAAATCGAATGACGTTCGATTTAATCCAAAATTTTCTCCAGCTCCAAACGATTCCAATCCAGTTGCATCGTGTAGTGCTCGACAATACGTTTCCAACGCAAGTCGTTTCGCACGTTTTCGACCTCGTATGAACAAGATACATTATTTTAAAGATCGTATGAATTTAAATTAAATTTATTTACAATCTTCTTTACATTTTTATAACCTTCTCATCTCTGGCCGTTCGTTCCCCCAAGGGCAAATCATAGCCGTGACCCCCTTCTTCCTCTTTCCCCAGTTTCATACGCGTAAACAACACCCAAGCCGCCCCTAATTGCTTGAATTAAACTCCTCCAACATCGAGTTACAAGACGATCAGCGAGCGCCAAATCGAAGGCTTCACTCTCCTCTACCTTCGGCCAGGAGCAGGTGGAGCTCGGCCCCCCCTCTATCACGAAAACACGCACGACACGGCCACAAACGCGGCTCCATATTCCTTCTAAACGACGACAATAGCCGAGATCCACCGTTGGATAGGTAGACGTTGAGGTGATCTTCGACTTTCCAGTTGGGAGCATCTTCTAAAACTCAATGGATTGATCGATAATTGAAGTGGAAAAGGAATGATTTTCGGCCATTGGAATAATAAGCGGTGGCGGCTGTAGAGAATTAGGTTTTCTTTTTTTTCTTTTTTTTTGTGAATAAAGGGCTATTTATAGGAAACGACGAATATTATTTATCCGACTTTTCCAAACTCCGAATTTCGCATGGTAACTGATGTTCCTAGGGTTTATCCTGCATTCCGGATACAATGGAATAGGTTTCGGAAGTTAATTCGATCGTATGTGCGAGTTACGGAAGTAAACGATCAAGTTTAAATTAAAACGATTTAACCGATTTTCTTGGCATTTTGGCTTACCCCAGACAAACGGTAAATCCGATTAACACGAAATTTAAAATCTTACAATAATATCACATTACGGATCCGATGAAACTAGTTTCATCGAAATCCGAGACCGTTTGAAAAATGACTATTTTAACTCGCCAAATTAATATTAAAATAATTTAAACGTGTTTCGAGCTGCCACGGTCAAACGACAACTCCGATTGCTAAGAAAATTGGAGTCCGATAATAACTAACTATTACGGATCAAATGGAACTAATTTCGTCTAATTCTGAGACTGTTCAAAATTTGGCTATTTTCCTGTTGATAAATAAATTTTCAAATTTCACAAATTTACTTTTAATTCAGTTTTAAAAGTTCTACAACATCGTTATAACTTTAATATGATAAAATAAAATTTTTACGAATCATTTCTTAATTATATTAAACCCGTTATTCAATTTATCCAATAAATTCCAATTGTAAAATCTTATTAACTCTATTATAATCCCAATATAACTCACATTCACTTTGGAAACCAATCTGAATCATATTAAATCAAATTTTAATTATTCACTCTATTTTCATATATTAAATTTCAATATCAAATTCGGAATTTAATTGTTCAAACATTTATAATATTAAATTTAAACAAATTTGATTATTCTTAAATCACTATCTTTTGAAATATTCAAATGAACTTATAAAATTTAACAAATTCAAATTATAGAACAACCATTTTCATTAAAATAGTTATTCAATTCCCGTTATTCAATTAATTCAATAGATTCCAAATATTAAATTTAAACAATTTAATTGTTCAATATTTGACGGCTTTCAATATTGGATTTTTAAATAAAATTTCATTATCAGTCGATTTACTATATTACATCAAAGGAACTCTACATTATTATAAATCAACAGTTAGAGATAATGCACTCAACTAATATATGAACTTTGATTTCAATTTCAATTGGTTCACAAATTCATTTCGACTAACTAAATGAATAGGTAACTTAAATTATTATCACCTTTAATTGTTAATTACTTATAAGTTTATTGTTTACAAACAAGCGTCACAATTACCTATACAATACAAATTCATTTAATTACCTTTGACTACATATCATTTCGATTGATTTGGTATTTTATTCAATTCATAAATAATTAACTTAGATAAAATCTTGTTGCATTTCATTCTAGTTATTATTATTCCTAACGACTTACAATTTTTTTTCTAACACTAAATCACAAAATCTTATTTAAATTAGCTATTTTAATTATCGAAAATTTACGGGTCGTTACACTCTCCCCCACTCAAAACTTTTCGTCACTGAAAAGGAAAAAGAAGGGAAAAGGAACTAAGTATAGAATTGATCACTAGCTATATTTTTATTCAAAGTTATCGACTTATAAAACAATGAAACTCCATTTATAAATCATTACTACACTTCCACTAAGTTACTTCGAACGGTTTTCTAACTCTAAAAGTTAGTTATCAAAACAAGTTATAAAAAAAATTAAAACTTGAAAAATTTTCTAATACCCGAATTTACGGAAAATTTCGGCAGAGTCTCCATTGCTCGGCTCGATCGAAAAAAAAAATGATAGTATATATATCACAAATATACATCTCATCAAGTGATGAGGCATCCCGCAGGGAAAAAGTGTAAAAGTACGGTATGTAATCTGAGATATGTACCTTATATATTGTTAGCGAGCATATACGGCTAACATAGCGCGAAAGCCAGCTCAAAATGCGAAGCAAGCGCAATCCGCACTACTAAACACTCAATAACCAAGTTAGAACCATGCATATAAAGATAGATCGATATACTTAGTCTACACAACATATATATAACATATTTAGCTTCAAAACTGAGATTCCAATTTCAGGACATCAAACAAATCCAAGTTTTAGGTCAACTAAACGATAAAATTCGGCAACCGAATCTAAACAAAAGTTGTTGCATTCATTTCAGGTTTTCCGGAATGTCTAAAATCATCGAATTCGGACCATACGTTCAAAAATTATGGTCGTTTTACTTAGAGGATACGCCTCAGCCTGGGCAATGAATTTCGCAGGTCAGCGGCGTCCACCCACGTTTTCAACCTTCTAAACGACATCAAAACACAAAACTCTTAAAACTAAAGTTTTAGATTAAGTTCTTAGCTTTCCAAAAAAGCAAGATCATCAAAATCCGATAAACCAGTCAAAAGATATGGCGAAAATACTAAGGGTGTATACTACTGATTTTACTTATTTTTACATAGGAGAGCGAGCAACATTCAAGTTTTTAAGCTAGTAGACGAAAGAATTTTCTCAAGTTATCTAAACAAAAGTTGTGCTATAGTTCCTAAGATTTTTGAAAAGTACAAGATCGTCGAATTCCGTTCAGCCTTTTAAAAGTTATGGTTGTTTTCGTTTCAGCCTATATTGGACAATTTTGGATTTTTTTCAAAATTTGCTTTTATTATTTCAAAGTACAAACTTCAAATTTTCTAAAGAACAATCATAAACACAAAGTCATTTATTTTCTTATTCATTCATGCAATAGGTTTACATTCAATTTGATTCCGATTTATTCAAGTTTGTTTCATTCACAATTTAAATTCAAGTCAATTTGCTTCGATTTAAATTGAATTCAATTATATTTAATTTCACTTTGCTTCAAATTTGAATTTAATTATTTTAAAATTTTATTCCGTTTATTCAATTCCATTAACACTAATGAGTTTTACTTAATCAATTATCATCCATCTAACAACCAATGCATATCAAACATTAACATCCACCCAAAATCTACACTAAATCAATTATACATTTCCAAGTTTATTGACATTTAGTTATATTCAAATTTAATTAGTTTCCATTTACTAATTTTATATTTCATTAATTTTAAATTTTATTTATTCACTTAGATACATCATTCATTTTACAGCTTAAATTTCTTTTATATTTACAACTATCACTAGATCTTCACATTTTATTATTCACTCTCACGCTGGTATATTATTTCTGTACCTATCCTTATTAGCATTTTAAACCCTTTAAGTATTTGGTAAGTTATAGTTATTCAAATAGAATGTAGTTAAACAACATATAACTTCTTTTCATTTAAAGTTGAATTTTCAATTAATTAATTCTTAAGTCATTACTTAAATTTCACTATAATTTAATTTCACATTTTCATACACATATAGTATTTCCATTTTATATTAACATAATTGTGTATCACCTTTTAATGTTAATTAAATTCCAATTATTTACTAACAATTTTATTTATATTTGCAAACCATTAATTAAATGCATATTTCATTATTCAATCCTATGCTTGTATATTATCCAATTAACAATTCATATAACATTTTTGAACTTCTTTAATATCCTGGTAAGTTATATCTATGCTATAGAATGAAATTTAATACCATGCGAGTTTTACAGCTTCAATTTTTATTTAAAGTTCATAATTTCCTAATTCTAAAGATTTCTACTTCAATTGATAGTTTCACTTAGCTCTTAGGTTCATTTCTCATTTCACAATTCAGAAGTTCCTTAATGATTCAAGTCTAAATTCATTTCAATCATTTAAAAATAATAATTAATTATCAAAGGACTTAATAATTCCAATCCCGGTTTCATTTCAAATCAAGTTTTGAAATAATATATACTTATATAATTTATATATCAAATCATACTATAGAGAATACAAAATAAAATAAAATTTGAATCAAAACAAGGTTTAGACAAGCTATTAAGTGGTCTCCCCCACTCGGACTCTCGAAAATAAACGCCGATGATGCGTGCACTCATCACCGAAATCATTTTCTAGCGTCAAGAGAAGGGAATGTAACACTTATCATTAAAAAAATCCTTCGAAAACAATTTCAACTCAATTATACTATCATATAATACTCATATTATATTTTTCAAATTCTTGTAAGTCAATTTCAAACACCGGAATTTAAATTCCCAAATCCAAGTTAAAATTCATTTATATTCATTATCAATTGTGTTTACAAGATTTCATTTTCCAAAATCCATTGTTATTTAATCAATTGTTGTAAATATTGACTGATCAAACAATAACGATAATAATCTAATATTATCATCTTCTAACAATCAATTCAATCAAAATGAATAAATATTCAAATAATTCTTTTATATAAAATATATTCCAAACGATATTGTGTTGGTTTGTCCTATTCGAGTGTTGAGAAATTCCTATCGACGCCTTGGCGTCCCAAGTATCGACCAGAATTCATAAATACTCAACGGAACAAAGTTAACACAATATAAAACCATTTTATCTCAAATAACAAGTACGCTCTCTCATATACACTCAACTCATTCATATAGTTTACCTCTATTTCAATGATTCATTCCCCACTAGAGCCAAGGTTTATCGCTAAACCAAAGCTCTGATACTAACTGTAACGACCTGCCTTTTTGGACAGTTTAAACCGACGATCAAATACACATGTCGATTCCAAACCATTCAATTAATTCAATAGATTCCAAATATTAAATTTAAACAATTTATTTGTTCAATATTTGACGGCTTTCAATATTGGATTTTTAAATAAAATTTCATTATCAGTCGATTTACTATATTACATCAATGGAACTCTACATTATTATAAATCAACAGTTAGAAATAATGCACTCAACTAATATATGAACTTTCATTTCAATTTCAATTGGTTCACAAATTCAATTCGACTAACTAAATGAATAGGTAACTTAAATTATTATCACCGTTAACTGTTAGTTACTTATAAGTTTATTATTTACAAACAAGCGTCACAATTACCTATACAATACAAATTCATATATTACCTTTGACTACATATCATTTCGATTGATTTGGGATTTTATTCAATTCATCAATAATTAACTTTGATAAAATCTTGTTGCATTTCATTCTAGTTATTATTATTCCAAACGACTTACAATTTTTTTTCTAACACTAAATCACGAAATCTTATTTAAATTAGCTATTTTAATTATCGAAAATTTACGGGTCGTTACGCTCTCCCCCACTCAAAACTTTTCGTCCCCGAAAAGGAAAAAGAAGGGAAAAGGAACTAAGTATAGAATTCATCACTAGCTATATTTTATTCAAAGTTATCGACTTATAAAACAATGAAACTCCATTTGTAAATCGTTACTACACTTCCACTAAGTTACTCCGAACGGTTTTCTAACTCTAAAAGTTAGTTATCAAAACAAGTTACAAAAAATTTTAAAACTTGAAAATTTTTCTAACACCCGGATTTTACGGAAAATTTCGGCAGAGTCTCCTTTGCGCGGCTCGATCGAAAGAAAAAATGACAGTATATATATCACAAATATACATCTCATCTAGTGATGAGGCATCCCGCAGGGAAAAAGTGTAAAAGTACGGTATGTAGTCGGAGATATGTACCTTATATATTGTTAGCGAGCATATACGGCTAACATAGCGCGAAAGCGAGCTCCAAATGCGAAGCAAGCGCAATCCGCACCTACTAAACACTCAATAACCAAGTTAGAACCATGTATATAAAGATATATCGATATACTTAGCCTACACAACATATATATATATAACATATTTAGCTTCAAAACTGAGATTTCAATTTCAGGACAGCAAACAAATCCTAGTTTTAGGTCACCTAAACGATAAAATTCGGCAACAGAATCTAAACAAAAGTTGTTGCATTCATTTCAGGCTTTCCGGAATGTCAAAAATCATCGAATCCGGACCATACGTTCAAAAATTATGGTCGTTTTACTTAGAGGATACGCCTTAGCCTGGGCAATGAAGTGCGCAGGTCAGCGGCGTCCACCCACGTTTTTGACCTTCTAAACGACATCAAAACACAAAACACTTAAAGCAAAAGTTTTAAATTAAGTTCTTAGCTTTCCAGAAAGTGCAAGATCATCAAAATCCGGTATATCAGCCAAAAGATATGGTGAAAATACTAAGGGTGTATACTACAGATTTTACTTAATTTTACACAGGACAGCGAGTAACATTCAAGTTATTAAGCTAGTAGACGAAGGAATTTTCTAAAGTTATATAAACAAAAGTTGTGCTATAGTTTCTAAGATTTTCGAAAAGTCCAAGATCGTCGAATTCCGTTTAGCCATTTAAAAGTTATGGTTGTTTTCGTTTCAGCATATATTGGACAATTTTGGATTTTTTTCCAAAATTTGCTTTTATTATTTCAAAGTACAAACCATCAAACTTCAAATTTTCTAAAGAACAATCATAAACACAAATTCATTTATTTTCTTATTCATCCATGCAATAGGTTTACATTCAATTTGTTTCCGATTTATTCAAGTTTGTTTCATTCACATTTTAAATTCAAGTCAATTTGCTTCAATTTAAATTCAATTCTATTATATTTAATTTCACTTTGCTTCAAATTTGAATTTAATTATTTTAAAATTTTATTCCGTTTATTCAATTCCATTGACACTAATGAGTTCTACTTAATCAATTATCATCCATCTAACAACCAATGCATATCAAACATTAACATCCACCCAAAATCTACACTAAATCAATTATACATTTCCAAGTTTATTGACATTTAGTTATATTCAAATTTAATTAGTTTCCATTTACCAATTTTATATTTCATTAATTTTAAATTTTATTTATTCACTTAGATACATCATTCATTTTACAGCTTAAATTTCTTTTATATTTACAACTATCACTAGATCTTCACATTTTATTATTCACTCTCACGCTGGTATATTATGTCTCTACCTATCCTTATTAGCATTTTAAACCCTTTAAGTATTTGGTAAGTTATAGTTATTCAAATAAAATGTAGTTAAACAACATACAACTTCTTTTCATTTAAAGTTGAATTTACAATTAATTAATTCTTAAGTCATTACTTAAATTTCACTATAATTTAATTTCACATTTTCATTCACATATGGTGTTAACGCTAAAAATTGAACGCTAACACCCCGGTGTGTAGAAGAAGGTAATTGTGAAAGCACCACCCGTTGGTACGGGAACAAAATATAAGCAGAGAAATCACAGAGAAGCTATAAAAGACACAATATTTATAGTGGTTCGGCTTAAGATCTAGCCTACGTCCACTTTAAAGCTCTTTATTGCTGATTTGGTTACAATTCTTTACAACAATCTTCAATTACAACACACTTAGACAAATAGCTCGAACTCTGATGTAGAAGAATCCTTCAAATGCATGGCGAATGAGTTAGATTTCCTCTTGAGATTTGTTGAAATGTCTTTGGTGATTGGAGTGATAGAAGTGTTGCTTGAACGTTGCTTGAAGTCGAGACAGTGGCAGAGTAATGGCGTCCAGGAAGTCAGTCCAAAAGTCCCCTGAATGCTCGATGTGGTCATGTATTTATAGGCAATTTTCTAGGCTGAAATTGTTAAGTCATGAGTCGTGACCGACTCAAGATGAGTCGTAAGTCGTGACCGACTCAGGATGAGTCGTATGTCATAGGCGACTCAACTGGTTGAGCCCTGAATTCATATCAGAGCATCTCCGGTCCTCTGTATACGGCACAAGTCCTAACTCGTCTGCGAGTTAATAGGTCGTGGTTCAAGATGAGGCGGCGTTGGATTCCTACTTAGTAGCTTTATGTCGTGGACGACTCAAGCTAAGTCGTGAACGACCTACCATAGGTCGTAGGTCGGTTAGGTCATTTGACACCTTAGGTCATTTAGTCGTTAGAGAATTCAAGTCGGTCTATCCCATACACCGTTAATCCCTTGAGTCGCTCCACTCCTCTAAGTCGCCTTAAGTTTTAACTCGTTAGCTTGTTGAGTCGGTAGCTTCCTGAGTCGGTAGCTTGTTGAGTCGGTAGCCTGTTGGGTCGGTAGCCTGTTGAGTCGGTAGCTTCCCGAGTCGGTAGCTTCTTGAGTCGGTAGCCTTATGAACCGTTAAGAACCTTAAGTCGTGAGTCAGCCCAGACCTTGACTCGTTGCCTAAACGGAGTTAACATTTGCCCCTCGAAGTTCACGCCTAAGTCGTAGGTCGTGTGCTTCGACTCATCATAACTCGTGTGCCGATTCAACTACCACTGCTCAAAGCTATAAAAGACTTGAGTCGTTCCCCTTACTTCCTTCTTCTCATTTCTTATCCTTTGAACCGTGTCTGCCATTAACGCATCTTCGAGCTCTCAAAGGCGATTCCAACCTGATTTATTTTCGATCATCTTTAGCATCACACCGTGTAAGAGATTTCGCATCTTTTTTCAATTGCTGATGATTGCCGATCTCCGCCTCTGTTTTTCCCCCTTGACCCTTGCGAATATTGTTACATCGGACATTGATGGATTAAAAGCAGGCGATTTGATCTTACTTGTAACGATTCTAGATTTGAGGCGACCTAGTGGTGTGATGGAACTGGGGTTAACCATTGCGAGGTTATTGGGTTATCGGGTTATGGATTAGATGGTCAATGGGTTAGGAGTTAGATGGTTAATGGGTCAGATTGATTTGAACGTTGCCGTAGGTTTGACTCGGCTACTTTTGTATGATCCTGCGACCCTTGTGATTTAACCATGATACGACTCATCATGCTCCGCGACCTAAGCCTTGAGTCGTGGCCGAGATAAAGCCCTTGAGTCGTGACCGAGATAAAACCCCTGAGTCGTGACCGAGATAAGACCCCTTAGTCGTGACCGAGATAAGACCTGTAGATAATCTCCTTATTTCTACGACTCAAGGCATAGGGTACTGCCGACTCAGGACTTTTGAACCGTTGACGAGTTATGACTTGTGTGAATTCTGTTTGAACTTTGGACCATTGCATTAACCTTGAACTGTTGAATTTTATTGCATTCATTCATAGGTTATTTTGACTTGCAGGCTAACAACCTGTTCAATACAACATTCATAGAAAACTGGGACGAATATACTGTCATTGATTGCCCATATCAAATGACAGATTAGTTAATAACAGATAATTAACTTAAACAAATCGTGTGAACGAAGTGCTATCGATTTCAAGTAGAATATTAAAGCAACACCGAAACAATCAATTGAAACTGACCAGCCTGCACTAATATTATGCTTGAACTCTAAATTAACAAGTTCTGAAATTACCATAGTCGATCAATCGTCAACCAGTTTAATTCCAGTTATATTTACTTGTTATTTTCATTAGTTTTGCACAACACTTCACACTTTTAGGAAACGTGCACCTTCGCATTTGAACACCCAGTTGCTTGTGTAGAATAACATCTCAACAAGAAGAACCGATGGGCCAGGCTGAAGATGTCTTCCCAGTAGCCAACTTGTTGGATAATCCTCCGGAAAGAACTCCCACCACTCTGAATCACCGGGTGTTTACTCAACTGCTCACCCAGTTTGGCATTGCCGAAGCTGATGCCTTACTGCCGGGGCCAAACGATACTGCAGATAGGCCCCCTTCTGGCTTTATTGCTGTCAACCGCCAAATGTGCTTGAGCGGTGCCATACCACCTTTTAATGACTTCCTTCGGCAGCTCTTGCTTCGATTTTCTATCTCTCCATTCCAATTGCACCCCAATGGCCATGCCATTCTGATGGGGTTATGTGTGCTTTTTAGTAGAGTTCTGGACCGATTACCGAGCTTGAGGAAATCTGCTACCTCTGCTCATTCACAAAGATCAAAGATCATCCCTCTATCGTAATCATAAGGAGTGCTCGAAATCAAAAACTCATCACCGATCTTGCTGATAGCGTTCATGGATTTCTAAATCAGTATTTCTTTGTTCGTTGCCCTCCAGGGTTTTATGCCATATGGAGAGTAGGAAGTAAGATTTTCCTGTTTTTATTTCTCCATTCTTGGGCTTTTCAAAATCTGAGTTGCTAAATGCTAACTTTGTTTCTTTTCCCTATTTTAGCACTTCCTCCTCCCTCTAGAGACCCATGCTATAAGCAAATTTTTGAGAGATTGAACGCCGTGGCGGCAGAAGAGAGGAGTATAAAGTTCTTGTTAAATGATGGATTTTTACATCAATATGGGCTTCATCATCCTTCTCGCTTCACTCAGTCTCGTGAAGTCCCAACTGAAATTCCTGATTCTCCGACGGAAACTTCTGATGCCCCGGTCCCTATTAAAGAGCACATTCAGGGAGGAACCTCTATAGAAACTCCACTAGTGAAGTGTTCAGTTCCGAAGGACGTTGCGGGGCCGTCTGATAAGTCTGCACTTGCCCCAGTTATCGAAGAGGAAGAAACTCCACGATCCTCCGGAAGATCTGCCGACGAAGGGGTTGAAAAAGCCAGTCCCAAAAAACATGAGGGTGATGATGTTTTCGAGGGGTTGAGCGATTTAATTGTGACTTCTCAAGAACTTTTCAAAGATGATGTTTCCAAAACTGTTTCTTCTGTAATTGAGGCGACATCTTCTCTACAACAAATGTCAACTCCTCCTACTCAAGTTATCACTACACCTATTTCACAGAGTGGTCTGTAACTTGATGCGCGTAGTTTACACGTTACACAACACTTAGGATTTTTCATCACTTCTACGCGTTTATCTTCTTGTACTTTAAAGATTTATAAAGCTTATTATTTCTATTCCAGATTCTCCTATGGGGCGCAGCGGCTCGTACTATGATGATTTCCAGCGCTACGGGAGGCGTAGCTAGTATGATTACAGGCGTTACCTCCCTTCTTACAGAGAATCGGATAAAGAGAGGGCCATCAGGAAAGCCAACGAGAGACGAGCATATGAAGAACGTCGCCAAAGGGAACAAGAAAGACATGATCTTCCCCACAGAGATGATGATACCCAAAAGAGAAAAGCTCATGATGAGAGAGGAAAGAGTCACATAGACGATTCTTCTAGCAAGCGGGCTAGACTTACTGAAGAAACAACTCCTTCAGCTTCTGAACACGTCCCTGCTCAATCTCCTGCTCCCGTTCGCTCCGACATTCAAGAAATCATCAACCGGCCCGCATACCAAGTCGGGCAAGGTCCTCCCACTCTTCAAAGTCGATTTCCTCAGTGGTGCCTGAGAGGGGTTCGATTTGATCTCGACTTGGTTCCTCTCGACAAACCGGCTATGCTGTGAAATCTTGATACTGTCAGGACCGATATTGAAAGAATGTCGAACTGGCAAAAACTTGTCGACGAACTTCAGAGGGTTAACCGAGCCAATCTCGAGGCCATGCTAACAATGGAGAACGATAAGGCTGAGTGGCAGAAGACTCTCGAACAGCATGACGCCGAAATGAGAAGTATTGCTTCCTACAATGAAGAGCTGGAAGCGGAAGTAGAAAAACTTAAGGAAGAATTAGCTACTTCATCTACTTTCCATTCTCAAAAGGAGAGCATGCTTCAGCAACAAGTACGAGATGCGCATTCCAGTCAAAGAGCAGTTGAAGATAAGCTTGCATACAAGGAAAAGGTCATAGAAGAATATCGTGCTGAAACTGTACAACTGCGAGAACAGACCGGCTCTCAAAGCTTGGATATAGAGTTGTTAAAAACTCGACTTGCTATGGCCGAAAAGGAGTGCGACGAGGCTGTTGCTGGTAAACTTGCGGCCGAAGAGGCTCATCAAGCAACCAAAGCTGACATTAGCTCCACATTATTCGATTTTTATCTGCACAGCATTTTGGGACGTGGCAGCCTTGCCTTTCTAGGCCCCAAGTATGAAATCACCCTGGCTGAAGTTTGGGAGGCAGCACTTGATATGCTCGGTGGTAAAGGTGCTGGATATGCTAAGTCAGCCCTTGAAGAGCATTATCTTGACGATGAAGCCCGCGCCGCTCTTGCCAAGGGAAAAGAGCAGCTTGCCAGAGCGCGGGCCGGGATGGCGGAAGAGGAGCGTTCTGAAAAAGAAGTACCGCCTACTACCTCTGAACGTCCTCTAGTTTCTCCCGAAGTGGACATTACAGGCTCTAGTGCTCATTCGCCGCCTCCTACAAGAACCGGGGTAATTACCCCTACTGATGAAGAGGCTTTGGAGGACATTGGGGCTCAGAATTATGAGATTGAACTGACGAAGCCAACATCTTCAGGTAATTTCGATATTGGTCCGATTCAGGTGGATTGCCTGCTTATTCCTCAAAAATTTGATGAGCTTCTCGATTACTTCTTTAATCTCGATGAACCTATATCTCCCTTCTTTTGGGAAGATACTAACATTTTCAATTTCTCTTCTTCTGCAGTTGAAACAAGAAGTGCTGTGCAGACTTCGCCTTCTTTGGTTATTCCTTCTCCATCTCTTCAGGTGACTCCTCCTTCCGCTTCACAACCCGGGTCATAAGAGGAGAAAATCGAGGCTCTTCATAGCTTGGATGACCCTATTGCTTCGCAGGAGCAAAAAGATGAGGGACTTGAAGGAGGCGAGATCTCTCCGGAGCGGACTCCTTCTGACGACGTAATTTTCTCCGCTCTCGTTACTCCAGGGAGTGAGTCTTCTTCGAAGAGAAGAAAGAAGCATGGGACATCGAAGAGGAGGGGGAAGAAAATTATCACCACCGAAGAGGAACCGGAAATTGCACCAGTTGCACCTCCCTCCCCTTCTTCCCTTATGCCTTCAGACCGACCTGAAAGACCTGAAAAGCTAACCATTCGGCCGGGTAAAGGGTCTAAAGGCGGCAAGAAGAAATGAAGAGTTGGGCTTTTTGATTCCTTTTTTGTGTAATGGTCGGATGTTGTGCAGGCACCGGCCCTTGCTTTTTTATTTTGAAACCTGTATCTGCAATATTTGCAATTGAATAAAATGATCCTTTATCTGTATAGACTTTTGTTTGAATTTAAGAATGCATTTATTATTCATTTTTGCACAAGTTTATTTATATGATATTGCAGTGAGCTTGTGGTATGTTGTTTGAGCGTACTTTACCGACGTAGCTATACCATTTTGTATGTAACTATACCATGCTGCCCCCATACCATGAGCTTACTGCAATATCGTATACTTTGAGGGGACTTGCACTCTCATTTTCTGAAGAATAATTACTTCATTTTCGAAGAGGATTTTTGTAGAGTGCAACTTCCTTCATATAAGTTTCTACGCTTTGTCCTTCGAAGAAATTACTTTTTCCTTTTGCGTATGTGTACATTTTGCCAAGTGAATTCTTCTATGGGTAAAGCGGACCTCTGAATGTACTTTAACTTTCTTCCCCCTTCTTTTTTTTTTAGAATAGGTAAATCGCTCTTCCTTTGAAAGTTAAAGTACGCTCTTGATGAGGATTTTTTCTTCTTTCTTTTTTTTTTAAAAAATACAAATTTGTGCTTCTGAGGAGAGATTTTTTCATGTTTCAACACTTGGAAGTTTTATTTCAATCTTGGTGAAACGCGTTCCTCCAAAGAGTTGTGCCTTTGAAGAAAGCCTTTTCACGTTTCAACACTTGGAAGTTTTATTTCAATCTCGGTGAAACGTGGGCTTCTGAAGAGGTCTTTCTTTTTAATTGTGTCCCCTGGAGGGGGTTGTACCTCTGAGGAGGGATTTCTCACGTTTCAACACTTGGAAGTTTTATTTCAATCTTGGTGAAATGTGTACCTCCAAAGAGTTGTGCCTTCGAAGAAAGCCTTTTCACGTTTCAACACTTGGAAGTTTTATTTCAATCTCGGTGAAACATGGGCTTCCAAGAAGGTATTTATTTTGTTTTGCATTTCAACTTTGGTGAAGTGAAATCCCGAAGAGCGGTTATAACACTTCAACTCCTGGTGAAATGGGCCTCCGAAGAGGGCTTTTATTTTGTTTGCATTTCAACTCTGGTGAGGTGAAATTCCGAAGAGCGGTCATAACACTTCAACTCCTCGTGAAATGTGCCTCAGAGAGGGTTTTCATCGCCTAGAAGTTACTCTCTCATGGTTGGAGGGTCATGACTCCTCCAATCTTTTTTGTTGAGTAGAGAACTTTCTTTTTTTGTGGCATATGACCCATTAGAGGTCTTTATCCTTCGAAAAGTTGTGCCTCCGAAGAGGACTTGTGCTGCCGATGATGGCTTTGGTTGTTCCTCTGTTCACTTGCTTATGCCTTTTCAATGATCCTCTGCCCCTCTCTTTTTTTTTTTTTTTTTTTAAAAGTAACTTGTTTAATCCAAGGAAGTGTGTTTCATTGTCAGGCAATTTCATGAGAACGAGCACTAGCTTCTTAACTAGATGTTTGTTTGTTCAAACGATCCCAATTTATTAGCAAAGACCCGTTTCTGTCGAAATCGTAGGTCGTTCAATTGAAGTACTTCCTATCTAGGATTTGAATTCGGGGCTCTTGTGACTTGAAATTTGGCGAGAATCACTTGGTCTTTTTTATGTGCAAGTTTCACTTCCATTGTCTGCAAAAATTCAAATCGACATTTCAGCAATACATTCTATGTACTTTTTATATCGAAAATAAAGCAAACATGTAATAATAATAAGGAACACAAGATTTATAGTGGTTCGGCCAGGAAATTGGGCCTACATCCACTTTATATCCTTTCATTATTTACTTGCATCAGTTTTACAATTGCCTTCAATTACAAGAATCATACATTCATAATTCTTTTTACAATATTTCAACAAAATTTTCAAGTAAAGTATGGACGCAAATGATTGTTGTTCCATGCCCTTGGAATTTGATCTCCTTCAACAGTGGTGAGTTTGAATGTGCCGTCAAGAAGCTTTTGACCTATGACATATGGTCCTTCCCAATTTGGCCCAAACACACCTGTCGCTGTCATGATTCTCTTCAGGACTAGGTCTCCAATCTCAAAGCTGCGTTGGCGAACTTTGGAATTGAAATGTCTGGCTATTCTTTGCTGATGAGCTGCAATTCTGAGATTAGCCTCATCTCTTTTTTCATCAAGGAGATCTAGCGCTTCAAGCTGTAGCTTTTCGTTTTCTGCTTGATTGAAATAGATTCTTCTGTGTGAAGGGACTTCTATTTCTACCGGAATCATTGCCTCTGACCCGTATGCCAATGAAAATGGGGTGTGCCCAGTCGCATTTTTGTGAGTGGTTCTGTATGCCCATAGTGCCAGTGGTAGCTTATCGACCCAACCACCTTTTGCTCTTTCAAGTTGATTCTTGATGGTTGACTTAATAATTTTGTTCACGGCTTCCACTTGCCCGTTTGCCTGCGGATGAGCTGCCGCTGAGAAGCTTTTCCGGATTTTGAATCGCTTGCAAAAATCCTGGAATTCTTCACTTTCAAACTGAGTTCCATTGTCTGTAATTATTTTTTGAGGCACACCGTATCTGCAAATGATGTTTTTAGTCACAAAACTTATCATCTTCTTTGAGGTGATAGTAGCCAGTGGTTCAGCTTCTGCCCACTTAGTAAAATAATCTACAGCAACAATGGCATATTTAATTCCAGATTTGGCAGTTGGTAACGGTCCTACAAGGTCTATCCCCCATACTGCAAATGGCCATGGACTGACCATCTGTGTGAGTTCAGTGGAAGGAGCTCTAGGAATTTTGGCGAATCTTTGACATCTGTCACATTCTCGGGAGTACTTTGCTGCATCTCGATTAATTTCTGGCCAAAAATATCCGTACCGGAGAATTTTCTTTGCTAATGTTTGGCCACCTGAATGATCACCACATTCTCCTCCGTGTACCTCTGCTAGGATTGCTTTAGACTCTTCCCTGGATACACATCGAAGTAATGGCATTGAGAATCCCCGTCTGTATAACTGGCCATCCTGGACTACGTATCGAGAGGCTTTTCTCAGTAGCTTTTGTCGTTCTTTTGAGTTCCCTGGTAAGGATCCATTGAGCAGATATTCTATTATCGGAGTCATCCATGATTCTTGTTCTTGAGACATGCTCATGATCCAATCAATGTCCATCTCATCAATGCTAGGAGTCGACAGGACCTCTACTGGAGTTAGCCCCAGAAATTGAGCTTCGCCTGTGCTCGAATACTTTGCGAGAGAATCTGCTTTCATGTTTTCTTCTCGAGGAATGTGACTTATCATGTAATGGTCGAAATCACCCAGGAGTTCCCAAGCCTTTGACAAGTAGGCGGGCAGATTCCCCCCTTTTGCTTGGAATTCCTTTTTGACTTGGCATACAATAAGCTGAGAATCACTGAATATCTGCAACGCTCGGATGTTTAATTCTTTAGCAATCCTTAAGCCAGCGATAAGGGCTTCGTATTCTGCTTCATTGTTTGTTGAAGGAAATTCCAATCTTAGTGCATAGCATAATGATCGACCTTCAGGAGTCTCAAGTACAACTCCGGCTCCAGAACAGTAGTCGTTTCTCGCACCATCGACATATAACTTCCACTGGATCGGGGAATTGTCGACCGTTTCTTCCTCACTGTTACCCTTATCTGTAAATTCTGCAATGAAATCCGCTAAAGCTTGTCCATTGATTGCTTTCCGGGGATGATAAGTGATGTCATAATGACTGAGTTCAATATTCCACTTTAGAAGACGACCCGAAGTTTCAGGGCGAAACAGGACTTGCTTTAAAGGTTGATCAGTGAGGACTCTGATAGGATGAGCTTGAAAATATTGCCTCAACTTCCTAGACGCAATTAGTAAGCAATAGGCGAGTTTTTCCAACTTAGAGTAATTCATCTCTGTCCCAGTGAGTCTTTTGCTGATATAGTAAACTCGATGTTGAATCCTTTTGTCTTCCGGTATCAGCGCTGCACTTAAAGCATGAGATGATACTGCCAAGTATATAAGAAGATCCTCGCCATCGCCAGGCCTAGAAAGTATTGGAGGCGTCTCCATATGGCGAATCAATTCATCAAAGGCTTTTTGGCATTCGGGAGTCCAATCGAAGTTTTTCCTTCCTTTCTTTAGGGCGTCAAAGAATGGGATGCATTTATCTGTGGCTTTGGAAATGAACCGACTCAAGGCGGCAACTTTTCCATTGAGACTTTGCAATTCCTTCTTTGTTCTAGGAGCTTTGACTTCTTTCAATGCAGTAATTTGAGCTGGACTGGTCTCAATGCCCCTAGCGCTCACGATGAAACCTAAAAACTTGCCGGATTCCACTCCAAATGAACATTTTAAAGGATTGAGCTTCATTCCGTATTTTCGGAGGACAGCGAACATGTCTGCTAAGTGTTCTATGTGATCCAGTGCTTTTTAGACTTTACTAACATGTCGTCGACGTAAACTTCCATGGTTTTGCCCAGTTGCGGTTTGAACATAGCATTAACGAGTCTTTGGTATGTTGCGCCTACATTCTTCAACCCGAAGGGCATAACTCTGTAGCAGTAAAGACCAGTGTCGGTGATAAAGCTCGTGTCCTCCTGATCTGGCTCATGCATCATGATCTGGTTATATCCGGAGTAAGCATCCATAAAAGATAACAATTCGTGTCCCGCTGTTCCGTCTACCAGTTGATCGATTCTGGGTAATAGGAAGCAGTCTTTGGGGCAGGCCTTGTTTAGATCTGAAAAATCGATGCATACTCTCCATTTTCCGTTGGCTTTCTTAACCAGCACTGGATTTGAAACCCAATTCGGATATGTAGATTCTTTGATAAAATTATTCTCCATGAGCCGATCAACTTCTTCTTTTAATGCCGCTGACCTTTCCGGACCTTGAGTTCTCCTTTTCTGCTTTACAGGTGTAAATTTTGGATCAATATTTAGAGCATGCACTGCAACTTCTGGGGATATTCCGCACATATCGGCATGAGTCCAAGCAAAAACGTCCAGATTTGCCTTTAAAAAAGATATTAGGATATTCTGAATTGACGCATTAAGTTGTGAACCCACATTCAACACTTTGTTTGGGTCCTTTGGGTCTACAGGTATTGGTATTGTCGTTTCCACCGGTACCACTCTATTTTCCCCTGCACTGACTTTTCTAGGGTCCATCTCTTTCCTTGCTCCGCTGTGCTCGCCAGTGCAGGGTCCGCCCTGTAATTGCTACAAGGCTGGTTCTTTGATGCGGACTGGGGCTGCCGCATTCTTTCCCATTTCTCTTTTTCTGGTTTCTCGTAGCTCTGTCAGATAGCACTCTCGCCCAGCATTTTGATCACCTTTTATAACTCCTACTCCATTGTCTGTAGGGAATGTAATAGTGAGGCACCACGGGGCAAGAACAGCTTTGAACGCTGCCAGAGTTGGGCGACCAAGGAAAGCATTGTAAGCAGAAAATTCGTCGACAATCACAAAAGTTTGCTTGCGGACTACTTTTCTCTCTCCTTCTCCAAGTTCCACAAACAAATCAATGGTCCCTACCGGCTGCTTTGGCTCCCTAGTGAAACCAGCAATTCTCTGCGATGAGGCTTGCACATCAGCCATAGGGATCTTCATTTGGTCGAATGTTTTCTTAAAGAGAATATTGCAAGATGCGCCACAATCAATGAGAACTCTTCTGACAATAGCTGGTCCGATACCAGCCGAGATGACTAGAGGATCCAAAGTAGGAGCTTCAATACCTGCGGAATCCCTGGCTCTGAACACAATATCATTATCGAAAGTTCTTTGTTGCTTCAAAGGCGTAGCACCTTCCAAAACAAATACATCTTCCTCAGTCGGCGCATACTTTAAAGCTCTGGTATACCTTTCCATCTCACCCCAGCTTCTGCCTGCTGGGTGAGGTCCTCCTGTAATGACATTAATAATGGGCCTTCCAGATTCATGCCCTGCAGCCTTCTCAATCGTCCTAGGCTGTTGAGTAGGAGCCTGTTGCCCCTGACTAGATGAAGCAGGATTGTTGTTATTCTTTTTCACAAATTACTGCAGTTTGTTTTCCCTTAGCAACTCTTCAATCGGATTTTTCAACTGGCGGCATTCGTCGGTCTCGTGACCGGGTTGATTATGGAAGCGGCAGAACTTCCCACTCTGTATAGCTTTTTTCCCGGTCCTTAGAGGAGGAGGTTTAGGGAAGTCAACAGAATCTTTAATGGCAAGGTAGATACGCTCCGGCGTATCTGATAAAGGAGTATACTCTGATGGCTTGAAGGATCGGGGCTTCTTCCGATTACTCTGTTTCTTCCCATTGTTATTTTCCCTTTTTTGCCCTACAGATTCATTCTTGCGTGGAGCAATAGTGTTATCTTCAGCTTTTTCCAACACTGCCTTTACCGGTATGGGACGGCTTTCTAAGCGTATGAATTCATCTGCTTTTTTATAGAATTTTTCAAGGGAATTTGGTTCTTTCATGTTTAGCCATTTCCCAAACTCGCTTGACTTGTCAATACCCTTCATCAGATAAGTCAATATCATTCGCGGTTCTGCATTGTCCACCTCAGCTAACGCTATATTGAAGCGGTTTAAGAAAGATCTGATAGTCTCTCCTGGACTCTGCTCCAAACTTGACAGTGACATGATATCTTTGGCTTTTGAGGCATATAGTCTGAACTGCTCCTTGAACTTCCGGGTCAAGTCAGAAAACTGATCGATAGATCGGACGGGCAACTTGGTGAACCAAAGCAGAGCTACGCCTTCGAGATACACAGGGAAATATCGGCACTTTATTTCATCAGAGGCTCTGGCACCCGTCATGTGCCAATCATATTTTTATAGGAATTCATTCGGATCACTTGTCCCCTTATAAGCTGGAATGGTTGGAGGGACAAACTTCCTTGGGAATTCAGCCTTTAAGATTTTCTCAGTAAATGGAGTCTTACTTGTGGCGAAACCCCATTCTTTCTCGTCTTCGACCCTCTGCATACTCTCTTTCATAATTTGTCGGACCATTCCAGAAAGATACTCCTCATCATGTCGAGTTCTAGATCCACCAACCTCTGGAAGTGTTTGTTCAAAGGGGCTAGCAGCCCTTTCGGGAACATTTCTTTCTTCAGCATCATGAAGGTTGCCAGCAAAATTCCTCTCATTACCTGCTGGTTGACGGTTTGCCCCAAGCAAATCGTTCAACCTATTTAGAATTAGGGCATTCTGGGCATTTTGAGCCTCGAGTTGTGCATTTTGGGCATTGATCTGTTGGTTCAGCCCTAAAATTGCAGCATCCAGCTCTGCCTTTGAAACTCCGACAGCTGGAGTGGCTTGATTCGATATAGGGGAAGCGGAGGTTCCCTCTTGAATATTCCCAGATCTGACAGATCTACTCTTCCTTCCAGGAGCCATAATCTCGAATAGACTTCTGGTTTTCAAGGAAATTCTCTCTACAAACCTCTGTGAAGCAATGATGATAACTCGCCTGAGTTCAATTCTCAGTGAAAGCACCAAAAATGTTAACGCTAAAAATTGAACGCGAACACCTCGGTGTGTAGAACAAGGTAATTGTGAAAGAACCACCCGTTGGTACGGGAACAAAATATAAGCAGAGAAATCACAGAGAAGCTATAAAAGACACAATATTTATAGTGGTTCGGCTTAAGATCTAGCCTACGTCGACTTTAAAGCTCTTTATTGCTGATTTGGTTACAATTCTTTACAACAATCTTCAATTACAACACACTTAGACAAATAGCTCAAACTCTGATGTAGAAGAATCCTTCAAATGCATGGCAAATGAGTTAGATTTCCTCTTGAGATTTGTTGAAATGTCTTTGGTGATTGGAGTGATAGAAGTGTTGCTTGAACGTTGCTTGAAGTCGAGACAGTGGCAGAGTAATGGCGTCCAGGGAGTCAGTCCAAAAGTCCCCTGAATGCTCGATGTGGTCATGTATTTATAGGCAATTTTCTAGGCTGAAATTGTTAAGTCATGAGTCGTGACCGACTCAAGATGAGTCGTAAGTCGTGACCGACTCAGGATGAGTCGTATGTCGTAGGCGAATCAACTGGTTGAGCCCTGACTTCATATCAGAGCGTCTCCGGTCCTCTGTATACGGCACAAGTCCTAACTCGTCTGCGAGTTAATAGGTCGTGGTTCAAGATGAGGCGGCGTTGGATTCCTACTTAGTAGCTTTATGTCGTGGACGACTCAAGCTAAGTGGTGAACGACCTACCATAGGTCGTAGGTCGGTTAGGTCATTTGACACCTTAGGTCATTGAGTCGTTAGAGAATTCAAGTCGGTCTATCCCATAAACCGTTAATCCCTTGAGTCGCTCCACTCCTCTAAGTCGCCTTAAGTTTTAACTCGTTAGCTTGTTGAGTCGGTAGCTTCCTGAGTCGGTAGCTTGTTGAGTCGGTGGCCTATTGAGTCGGTAGCCTGTTGAGTCGGTAGCTTCCTGAGTCGGTAGCTTCTTGAGTCGGTAGCCTTATGAACCGTTAAGAACCTTAAGTCGTGAGTCGGCCCAGACCTTGACTCGTTGCCTAAACGGAGTTAACATAAGGTATTTCCATTTTATATTAACATAATTGTGTATCACCTTTTAATGTTAATTTAAATTCCAATTATTTACTAACAATTTTATTTATATTTGCAAACAATTAATTAAATGCATATTTCATTATTCAAACCTATACTTGTATATTATCCAATTAACAATTCATATAACATTTTTGAACTTCTTAAATATCTTGGTAAGTTATATCTATGCTATAGAATGAAATTTAATACTATGTGAGTTTTACAGTTTCAATTTTTATTTTAAGTTCATAATTTCCTAATTCTAAGAATTTCTACTTCAAATGATATTTTCACTTAGCTCTTAGGTTCATTTCTCATTTCACAATTCAGAAGTTCCCTAATGATTCAAGTCTAAATTCATTTCAATCATTTAAAAATAATAATTAAATATTAAAGGACTTAAGAATTCCAATCCCGGTTTCATTTCAAATCAAGTTTTGAAATAATATATACTTATATAATTTATATATCAAATCATACTATAGAGAATACAAAGTAAAATAAAATTTGAATCAAAACAAGGTTTAGACAAGCTATTATGTGGTCTCCCGCACTCGGACTCTCGAAAATAAACGCCGATGATGCGTGCACTCATCACCGAAATCATTTTCTAGCATCAAGAGAAGGGAATGCAACACTTATCATTAAAAAAATCCTTCGAAAACAATTTCAACTCAATTATACTATCATATAATACTCATATTATATTTTTCAAATTCTTGTAAGTCAATTTCGAACACCGGAATTTAAATTCCCAAATCCAAGTTAAAATTCATTTATAATCATTATCAATTGTGTTTACAAGATTTCATTTTCCAAAATCCATTGTTATTTAATCAATTGTTGTAAATATTGACTGATCAAACAACAACGATAATAATCTAATATTATCATCTCCTAACAATCAATTCAATCAAAAAGAATAAATATTCAAATAATTCTTTTATATAAAATGTATTCCAAACGATATTGTGTTGGTTTGTCCTATTCGAGTGTTTAGAAATTCCTATCTACGCCTTGGCGTCCCAAGTATCGACCAGAATTCATAAATACTCAACGGAACAAAGTTAGCACAATATAAAACCATTTTATATCAAATAACAAGTACGCTCTCTCATATACACTCAACTCATTCATATAGTTTACCACTATTTCAATGATTCATTCCCCACTAGAGCCAAGGTTTATCGCTAAACCAAAGCTCTGATACTAACTGTAACGACCTGCCTTTTTGGACAGTTTAAACCGACGATCAAATACACATGTCGATTCCAAACCATTCAAAAGGGCAGATGGTTATTGGGGTAAATAAGAAAAGAAAAGAAGGAGAAATAAAGGAAAAGAAACAACACAGAATCTCGCAGCGGAACGATAAAATATAATAGTTAAATAAACAGTTCATGAAGCTGTTTACTATACTTTGACAATTATTTATAAAACATTTATCAGTGTTATAAATATACAACAGAAAAATTAAAATAATGCAGTAGACAGCATGATGCAAGGGTAATAATAGTAATAGTATACCAAATCTTCGTCTTCGTCCTCCAGAATATATCTTCAAAATCTGAAAAAAACTCAGGTCTGACCCGAGCGTAATGAAAAGACAAAACACTCGAGGCAGGACTAAATATCCTTATGAAAGTTAAATCAATCGCAAATAAATAAGAGTGTAACGGCGTCATAGATATTTACGGGGTTTGACATCTCATATCCAGTGTCAACGTGCGTGCAATAACTCAAGAGATGTTACGAGATTTTCCATCTCTTAAGGATCCGTTAAACTATCTACTATGTAGTAATGTACGCTAAGTAGATAATGCCTATCAGTAATATAAAGTATCAAAATAGCGTTAAGGCGTTACCATAATCCCCCTTAACACATTTTTATAATGCCATAGTCTATACAGCACCATAACCCCCATCGTAAACTGGTGGTTATTAGAGGGTACCCCATAGGTATAACACAAAACAGAACGTACTGGTTGCGAATAGGATAATCAGTATGACAAGGTACATGAGGCGATACCAACTAGGATACTAGTAGTTGCATGATCCGGACTGATGTTGAGCATAGCCAGCAGCTATCCCAACACCGCTAAACAACACTCCCAAATCAAGGGGTGAACCCAAATCGAATCACAAATGTAATAGAAATGGTATCGAAGAAGCATGTCCGCTAGATGTGGAGAACCTCAATGGCCCGGCGCGGCTCCTGTTTTAGTCATGTCAGGGGTCATCCAATATCGTTCTCTTTCTTCAGTCAACGCGTTCACCAAATCATCCACTTCATTCTGGATCAATACTCCGCGTATAATAGTTATTAAAGTGGTGTTCGGTATCGACATAGAGTATGTCCATATCCGATCCCGGTCTCTTTAATAACTACGTATTATTACACCGTTGGATCCTTTACATTTCGAATCGATTCATAATTTATATCAAAATATCATATTCGCCTCAAAATCATATCCATTTCAAATATCATCGTATCTATTTAAAATGTAAGATTTCGTTTCAAAAATCATTTTTTCGCATCAATATCTCATTTCGATTCCAAAATCGTTTCGAATTTCAATTTAGGTTGCAACTTCATTTAACTCAATTCGTATTTAAACTCAAGATTTAAAAATAAACATTCCATCTTATTGACCAGCTTAGAATTCTAGAAAATAGTTTTAAGTAGTTTAAAGTAGTTTTAAAAAAAATTAAAATACTTAAAATACTTAAAATATTAAAATGGATTTGAAATAGATAAATTTAGTTTAAAATAATTTAAATTGGGTTAAGTAGATTTAAAATAGATTAAAATAGTTTAAGTATTCAAAATAGTTAATATAACCGAGAAATTTGGAAAGCAAAATAAACAGCTTCAAAACCAATCCTTCAATTATAACTTTGCAATTCAAATCAATTTCAATTTCCATTCTACCGATTCAATTTCGATTTCAATTCAAATCAATGTCAACTTTTACTTCAAATTAATTCAATTTTACATTCACCTTTAATTTATTCAATTTCAATTTATACCGATTTGGAGCCTGTTCTTCAAAATACCAATGTATACTACTTACACAATTATCCGTCAATATTCAAATCTAAATCCAAATTTCAAATATGATTCAATTTCAAGCTCAATTTCAAAATATCATTTTTATATCACTTTTACTTAATAATGTTCAAAGCTCGAATTAAGGTTAAATCTTTAAACCAATCAATTTCGAAATTCAATTGTATCCTGATTTTAAATTCCAAAGTCTCCACTTAATTTTTTTTAAACTATTTCTTTTAATCAAAATTAATTTCAATATTCCAAACTCAAATATTCGATAAATTCGATTTCTATAAATTGATTTCTATTTATTACTTTTAAATCAAAACATTTAAAAAAATTTCAAATCGACGATTTTTAAAATTATTAATTTAGCCAATTCGGTGTCCGTATATAATTTTCTATCCTATGGCCAAGTAATTATTTATTTCAATTAAATGTCTGGGATGAGTATATATTACTTAAATTAAATCACAGTATCATATGTATGCATAACAGGTTATATATAAGCAAATAAACATCCAAACATTTAAATATCAACCAATAGCATCCATCGAAATAAATCATCCAATAGACAATACAATTCATAGCAATTTCATAGTTTTCAATGTCAGGTAATTTAATCGCAATTCAATTTCAATTTCAATTTAAATTTAACTGTCAATTTAATTTCAACGGTTAATTCAAATGACAATCTATATGACAATTAAATTTTATCAAACAACGACAAATAAAAACATAACACTTCATAATGTCAATTTAACTAGCATAAAGATATTTAGTACGTTGTGAGCGTTATAAAACACTCACTTTGATCTTTACGATTTTAAATCAAATCGAGCGACGTTCGATTTAATCCAAAATTTTCTCCAGCTCCAAATGATTCCAATCCAGTTGCATCGCGTAGTGCTCGACAATACGTTTCCAACGCAAGTCGTTTCGCACGTTTTCGACCTCGTATGAACAAGATACGTTATTTTAAAGATCGTATGAATTTAAATAAAATTTATTTACAATCTTCTTTACATTTTTATAACCTTCTCATCTCCGGCCGTTCGTTCCCCCAATGGAAAATCATAGTCGTGACCCCCTTCTTCCTCTTTCCCCAGTTTCATACGCGTAAACAACACCCAAGCCGCCCCTAATTGCTTGAATTAAACTCCTCCAACATCGAGCTACAAGACGATCAGTGAGCACCAAATCGAAGGCCTCACTCTCCTCTACCTTCGGCCAGGAGCAGGTGGAGCTCGGCCCCCCCTCTATCACGAAAACGCGCACGACACGGCCACAAACGCGGCTCCATATTCCCTCCAAACGACGACGATAGCCGAGATCCACCGTTGGATAGGTAGACGTTGAGGTGATCTTCGACTTTCCAGTTGGGAGCATCTTCTAAAACTCAATGGATTGATCGATAATTGAAGAGGAAAAGGAACGATTTTCGGCCATTGGAATAATAAGCGGCGGCGGCTGTAGAGAATTAGGTTTTCTTTTTCTTTTCTTTTTGTGAATAAAGGGCTATTTATAGGAAACGACGAATATTATTTATCCGGCTTTTACAAACTCCGAATTTCGCACGGTAAATGACGTTCCTAGGGTTTATACCACGTTCCGGACACAATGGAATAGGTTTCGGAAGCTAATTCGATCGTATGTGCGAGTTACGGAAGTAAACGATCAAGTTTAAATTAAACCGATTTAAACGATTTTCTAGGCGTTTTGGCTTGCCCCGGACAAACGGTAAATCCGATTGACATGAAATTTAAAATCATGCAATAATATCACATTACAGATCCGATGAAACTTGTTTCATCGAAATCCGACATCGTTTGAAAAATGACTATTTTAACTCGCCAAATTAATATTAAAATAATTTCAACGCGTTTCGAGCTGCCACGGTCAAACGACAACTCTGATTGCTACGAAAATTGGAATCCGATAATAACTAACTATTACGGATCCAATGGAACTTATTTCGACCAATTCTGAGACTGTTCAAAATTTGGCTATTTTCCAGTTGATAAATAAATATTCAAATATTCAAATTTCACAAATTTACTTTTAATTCGCTTTTAAAAGTTCTACAACATCATTCTAACTTTAATATGATAAAATAAAATTTTTACGAATCATTTCTTAATCATATTAAACCCGTTATTTAATTTATCCAATAAATTCCAATTGTAAAATCTTATTAACTCTATCATAATCCCAATATAACTCACATTCACTTCGGAAACCAATTTGAATCATATTAAATCAAATTTTAATTATTCACTCTATTTTCATATATTAAATTTCAATATCAAATTAATCATATCAAATTTGGAATTTAATTGTTCAAACATTTATAATATTAAATTTAAACAAATTTGATTATTTTTAAATCACTATCTTTTGAAATATTCAAACGAACTTATAAAATTTAACAAAGTCAAATTATAGAACAACCATTTTCATTAAAACAGTTATTCATTTCCCGTTATTCAATTAATTCAATAGATTCCAAATATTAAATTTAAACAATTTAATTGTTCAATATTTGACGGCTTTCAATATTGGATTTTTAAATAAAATTTCATTATTAGTCGATTTACTATATTACATCAAAGGAACTCTAAATTATTATAAATCAACAGTTAGAGATAATGCACTCAACTAATATATGAACTTTCATTTCAATTTCAGTTGGTTCACAAATTCAATTCGACTAACTAAATGAATAGGTAACTTAAATTACTATCACCGTGAACTGTTAATTACTTATAAGTTTATTATTTACAAACAAGCATCACAATTACCTATACAATACAAATTCATTTAATTACCTTTGACTACATATCATTTCGATTGATTTGGGATTTTATTCAATTCATAAATAACTAACTTAGATAAAATCTTATTGCATTTCATTCTAGTTATTGTTATTCCAAACGACTTACAATTTTTTTCTAACACTAAATCACGAAATCTTATTTAAATTAGCTATTTTAATTATCGAAAATTTACGGGTCGTTACAGGAGGAGATTCAGGTGGTGGGTGGATCGAATAGGCTTCATGCGTGGGTTGATGTCAATAGACGCGAGGTGGCTGGAGATGCCGAGGATGATCTGCTTCGAGTGAAAAGCAAGGTCGAAGGCTGCTTGTGGCAAAGACGCTCAGGTTAGATGGGCGAGCGCGGAGAGGTGGAAGAAGGTGGCTGCCTGGGTTGTCAGGGATCTGGTCGGCATTGAGGTTGATGGATTTGGTTGTGTGGGAGGCGTTTGGGCGAAAGGGTGTGGTTTGAATGGACGAGGTAGGTGGAGGACGTGGTGTTTGTGGGTGAGCTGCGGTAGGGACGAGTAGGTCTTGGCAATAAGGCACAACGCCAATATATATAGCTTTATATGCAAAGCCAACGCTAGCTTCAGGTTCTAGTAATATAAAGGTTTATATTATTATAAATATATCTTTCTTTATCATGCATGAATCGGGAAAAAAAAGTGAAAAGAGAGGGAGAGAAATGAAAGAAGAACAGAACGTATAAAAGAGAAAGGTGGAGAGAGAAAAAAGAAAAATGAAATGTGGAAGATAGTTCTGTAAAAAAATTTATTCTTGTTTTGTACAACAGAGGAGAGAGGAGCTAAGAATATGAAGAGGATCCAGGCAAATAGAAATGACGCCTAAAATAATTAATGTGCATGAGGAGCCGAAAAGTGAACGTACATTTTGAAGTAAATGTGCATCTTAAATTCAGTGAAGCTATTCGCCATCACGGTGGAAAACGAAAAGACAAAGGAACCAAAGCCAAAATACGGAACCGATACGGCTAGTTGTTTTTTCGATTTCGTTGCATACGGAACTTCGAAACGCACAGATGAATATACCGTGGAGATCAGCACGACAAGACGATCAAAACGAAATACAAATATCAGCGGTATGATCGAAGTATAAAAATTCCGAATTTTCTACTAGAAGAAAATGCATGAAAAACTCAGAAAAATAAGATCGACGGGGCTAAAAATGTACGAATTTGGAAAAATGAAAAATAACATTTGCTCAGAAGATGGTTTAAAAATTTTCCGTGTAAAAATATTTATGTTCCGAAAACATTTTATTTTCATCGTTTTTTAACCGATTAAATTGAAGTAAATTTACGCACGAAATAAACTTTCATATTTTCGGACGAAAATTTACCAATTGCTATGTTCACTAGACGCATTTCAAATATCAAATTCATATTTCAAAATTTTATCATTTAAAAATTCCACAAATTACAATTAAATATATAAATAAACAAATAAAATTATAAATAAAACAAATAAAATTATTAAAAATTTATGGGTCGTTACATCTTTTGATTTTTATAGAATTTTTTATAAAAAGACAATTTTAAAATTGCAATAATGTTCGAAAAATTCTTGTGGAATTTTCAGTACATGATTAGTTATTAATGTTCCCTACTAATTCAATATGATTTATTTGAAGTTTGTTACTTTATTCGTTAATTAAAGGAGCATTTTCTCTAAAAGTAATTCACTGGAAATCATCGACGAAAGCTGTAAAAGTAATACAAAGAATATTGCCACTTTTATGAAAAAAACATATAATCTCAATAACACTCGGATTATGAAAAAATTCATATTAAACTTTGTTATGTTGTTCAAAGTAAAGCAACCAATGGCGAATTGTTTGTGCTAGCAAACTTTCGAGGCCACTGTAGTCATTCAATCAACTTTGACATAGTTTAAATTGTGCGATGTTTAGAAATAGTTTATTTCGATAAGAAATTATTAAGGGATCCAATAAATTTACATTGATTATATAAGCTTCAAAATAATCTATTAATGTTCCAGTTTGCGTACGTAGCAATTTTTTTATGTAATTTGTAGTGAAAACTGTAAAAGTTAGCTATGGAAGTTATTAATAGTGCAAACCCCTTTAAAAATTTATTTCATGAGAACTCTCCATCTACATATCATTCAAATGAGAATGATAATAATTCCTTTTTAAAAATTATGAACATTATGTAATGAATGATTATTATGCTAGTTAATTTGATGAATTTTTTGAACGGTATTCAATCATCATAAAGGTAGAACAAAATTGACACAAAAATAAATAGATCATTTATAACCAATTATATATAATAACATCATGTAAAATTCACTTTCATTCAACAACTAATTTGCATTTAAATCAATAATATATTTTTATTTTTGAACTCTCTTATTCATTTTTGTTTTAGCCACGACCAGAAGTTCAGTCTTGCATATTGACTCCATTCTCATAATCAACATCAATCGGATAACTTGGGTGACCTACATCGCCAGAGCCTCCCCCACCAATTGGGCCTTCACAGCTTTTAGTACATATGCATCTACGTCTTTGACCTTTACATTTGCCACTTTCAAAATTTTCAGTTTCGCATATGGTAGCACAATTCGAATTTCTAAAGCATGGTCCCTTAAATTTTTTACTTGGTGAACTGCATAATCTTGCATCAACCAACCTTGAGGAATTTGATCCTGTGTTATTTAACATGAAACATAATAGATAATTAGGCACCCACACAATCTCTGATATATATAAATTATTAGAGTAAAATAGACCAAAAAAATTTAAGTTGTCATACCAATATATAAAAGGACAAAAAAGAGGACGTAAATGGAAGAAATCATGCGTCTGGTGATGGACATTGTTGCGTTGCTAAATTTTTATGAAAATGATAAACAGAACTAATTGAAGATATGAAATTGCTGTAGCTTATATATAATGCTATTCAAAAAATAATTTGACAAATGAAAGTTCTGTTGTATTACCACAATATTATTGCTAATTAATAGGTGGATGAATAAAAACTTTTTGTTAATGTACCTATTAATCACTTGCTGTATTTGTATTATAGAAATGACTATTGAAAATCTGAACTTAATCTTGCAAATAAAATTGTTTTTATATAGGTGGATGAATAAACAAAAATTTTGTTAATGTACCTATTAATCACTTGCTCTATTTGTACAATAGAAATGACTATTGAAAATCTAAACTTAATCTTGCAAATAAAATTGTTTTTATATAGGTGGATGAATAAAAACCTTTTTGTTAATGTACCTATTAATCACTTGCTCTGTTTGTACTATAGAAATGACTATTGAAAATCTAAACTTAGTCTTGCAAATAAAATTGTTTTTATACAAATAAATGAGTGAAATAGTGAAATTCTTATCCTTATCTAACTAAATTAATTTTTCAAAATTTTTGAGAAATATTCTATCCTAAACACATTCACTTTATTTATAATTTTAGTTTGCTTAGAACATGCCTTACGTAAATTGTTTAATTGGGGAAAATTTAATAGTTAATGGCGCTATTCTATCTCAGCTTTTTGGGTAAGAAATCCAAACAATTTGAAAGGACAACCATCTCCACCAACATGAACTAAGTCATGACAATTTTAATTACTATTTGTTAATTTATTGTTATTTATTTGAGTTATGTTATATAAGTGGTTGCTGGAAAGGAACGTAAATTTGTGGAAATCTTGAACCGAGATTCTACAAGACACGACTTATTGACACCATTTATTTTCATTATGTATACATATGTGTGTGTATATGGGTGTGTGTGTACTGTACACACACACACACATATACACACACAAAAAATAAAAAAAAGTGATATTTAAGTTTGATTTTTGTGAAGCTTTTCTATGAAATAATTTTTCAAAATCACTTCGATGGAATATTAGTTCATTTGTGGCCGCCTCATAACAACAGACATGTAATTGTATAAATGGACATTGGATGTTTGTTCCCTGTTTTTAAATAAAATGAACAAAAGACGGATACTTATTCTTCTATTTCTATAATTTATGTGAACTAAGGCCTTATTAGTCGTTTATTATTAACCGCTATTCTTGCACCCATTCCAATACTACATAACCATGTATGTTTCAGTTATTCAAAATGAAATAACATATTTTAGAAACATCGGATTAACAAGTCCTTTTCATCATTAAATCACAAATTTTATGATCTTTTAAATAATACGTGTTATGCATATGTAAATATCTAATCGTTGATTTTTTTTGAAAAAGTGCAACTTTCATATAAACAACGTGTTTTAATTGCTTCATTTGAATGCAACTATAATTCCACCATTCAAACTAGTTTGTTTAAAATTAATAAATATGTTGTTTAAAATAAATTTCGTATTTGATATGCAATTAAATTTATAACTAAATTTTCATAATGTAGTTGAGTATAACTACAATACTATTGAACAAAATTATTAGAGGCAGCCAAAGTTACTATTGAAAAATATAAACGTAGTTAAAATATTCAAGTGCCATAATTGCATAACTTAGAAAATATAGTTAAATAATATATGCATTTTCCTAATGCCGTTAAAAGATAATTACATTAAGCATGAATATATCATCAAGTACGACCAAAATATTATTACCACATCACAGAAATGACATTGAAATACTCAAATGCTAACATGCGTAATTTGAAATTGCGGTAATATTATAACTTCATTTTCTTAACATGGTTAAATTTTAACTATGTTAAGATTGAATAAAATTATCAAATATAGCTACTACATAAGGTAAATGTAATGAAATCTTCAATTGTATTTAAATTAATCCTACATGTTGTCTAATTATTACAATATTTTCTTAATGCATTTTGCTCATAATTGCTTTAAGATCAAATAAAATTATATAATATAGTCAAAACAATTACTACATCATATAAATACAGTTAAAAAATTCAAATGGAGTTAAATAAATCATAATAGTCAATTTGAAACATAATATTGAAACACAACTATTACAACATCACATAATTTCTTTACTGTAACAGTCAATTTAATGAACAATTTTGAAGGACATGGAATTTTCTAAACGGTTTAAAATTTTACATTGGTGGTACTATTGATGAACTTGATATACCTTCAAGAATCCTCTTCATTGCTCGTATTTTGCTATATTATTAATGGGTGGGAATTTTAAGGCCATAATGATCTGACTTTAGGATCTAAAGGTATTCAAGAGTCGATTTAAATTCTACATTTGTCTTATAGTTGCTATAATTGATTAGTTTTGGTAAAAACGTTTCATAGTTCCAACCGTGACATTAAAAGTCATCTAGTCGATTTATTCTTATTTGAATTTCGTTATTATGTTATCATCTTGGATGACGGGATCAAGAAAATGGTTAAACTACAATACAGATTTTCAATATTAAATTTAAGGCTTATTGACCAACTAACTCTTAAATGTTGATTTTTGCAATAAAATCCACAATTTTCTTTCCATAAGGAAAGCCGAGTTTTCTGTGATACATCCACTTTTAATAAATCATAAAAGAACGATTTCGAGGAAATGTGCATCAAAACCTATAACATACACTAACTCACACATCATAAACATTTTATGTACAAATTTGGTATTTTTCATCTCTTACGTTTTATGTATCTAGAACAATTGCTGGACTTTTTTGTATTTCTTGAACACAAAATCTAATTGTTTGTGATGAAGAATCTTCTTCCAACTAGAATATGAATTCATATATTCACTTTAGAGGCATTTACTAAATACATCTTTTTATCTCATGCAATTAGTGGATGAATATACTTCATAAACAACATTTAAATGATGAGGCAATTAAAACTTCCAACGAGAATCCATCCAAATATTAGAAGCTACAAATTGAAACTTTGATCAAACTTTAATCGTAAGCCATTGAACAATTCATTTATGATTCTTCATTTTTAATATCCATAATTTTTTTCATAAAAGACAATTTGAGAATTGCAATAAAGTCTGGATGATTCTTGAGGAATTTTCAGCACAAGACTATTTATTGTTATTCCCCCATAATTTAGTATGATTTGTTTGAAGTTCATAATTTTATTCGTTAATTGATGTAGCGTTTACTTCAAAAACAATTCATTAGAAATATATTCAAAATATATATGTATATTAATCGTTTGCTAGAGGAATACAAAGAAGTTGCCACTTTTATGAAAAAATACCAATAATCTCTATAAAATAGTTTTAAGAATAACTCTCTTAGATTTTCAAAAGATTATAATAAATATAGTTACGTTGTTCATAGTAAAGCAATGAGTGGCGAATTCTTGGTGCTAACAACCTTTCAAGGCAAGTTTAGCCATTCATTTAACTTTAAATTGGTAGAAATTGTACAAAATTTAAAAATAGTTAATTTTGACAAGAAATTCTTAGGTGATCCAATAGAATTTCATTGATTATATAAAAGTTCAAAATAATCTATTAATGTTTTGGTTTATGTACGCAGTCAAACTTATACGTAATTTGGAGTGTCCATTAAAAATTAGTTATGGAAGTTATTAATAATGCAAACCATTTTTACCAATTTATTTTTGTGCGAATTATATATCTATGTATCATATATACAACAAAGACAATGATTCCTTTTTAAAAATTATAAATATTGTGTAGTGAATGATTATTATGCCAGTTAATTAGAAGAATTTTTTAAGATGTTATATCAAACTATACATTAATCACTTTATATTTAAATATTTAAATATTTTTGAATATTAAAAAATGGGATTTAATAACCATACAAATAGCTTTTAAATAATAATTGAAGATGATAAAATTATTTCAAAGTATGTTTACTAAAATAGTTAGTTCAAATAAAAATAGGAAATGTGACAGAAAAACAATTTACAAAATTTCGACTTTTTGGCATCGAAAAGTTATCAGGGAACGTTGTGCACACTAGTGTGGGCATGCTCACACATATACATGTCATAGGATAAGTTAATTAATGTGTTAAAGGTAATAACTCATGCTTAGTTTAATATAAACTTGATTTGACTTTATGTTATTGAAGTATGTCATTTGACTAATGATGTTTTAAAGGTGATTTTGGGGGTAAATCTAATTTTAATATAAAATTAATGTGTAAGGGGTGAATCTAACTTTAATACAAATTTACCATACTTTGGTACACCTTATGGTGCAAGGCATGTTCATGCATGGTTGCATGCCACCATGACCTGTAATATGATAGGGGAGGATATTAGGAGGGACATGTGGCATCATATGAGCAGTGGAGAAAAAGCAAGGTTAGTTTAGTAATTCCTATGTTTCATGCTTATACATTCTCCATATGTTCACTGTGACACCCCACCTCTATACCCACGCTAGGCAAGGACACTACGGTGTAATACCGTCAACTTGCACGGAGAATAAGGCTGTTGAGGAGCGACCCTCCGTGTAATTGTTTTGTGTGAGCACCGATATGTCAGATAGTACAACATGCGTTTGGAGGAGGAAATCCGACACATCGATACAAACTCAAAGGTACTACACAGTGGCTATATATATTCTTTAGAAACAAGTATAGAAATAAACATAACACAAATCAGTCACATATATCCATATCACAAAGGCGAAAAAAGATATGAATATTACACATGAAAGTGTATATCAGAGTCGTGGTCAAACAAGGTCCACAATATCACAAAAGAATAGCTACAAGTGCTAGACGAAAGAATATGGATACATAAATGACTCTATATCTCAAAGGTATACAACAAAAACTACTAATCTAAGTAGTTGCCAAAAGTCAGGGTGATATTCACAGATGTGAAGTCAAGCAGAAGCACCTCTAACATCTCGATCTGACCCGAGTATTATTTAGTAAGAAAATAATAAACGGATCAGTCTAGCCATAAACATCAGATAAAATGATATAGAATAAGAGATATGACTAAATGAATAATAATCACAATGCCAAGCTGTGATAAATAAGTAATTGAAAATCTGCAAGAGATTAATCAATATCACAAAAATCTTCTCAAAGGTCAAAAGGAATGTCATACTCTATGTCTTCATTCACCAAACCATGAATATTGACAATAATATCAATGTCAATCACCAAAGTTAGTGACACACAAATTCACCAAGGCACTAAAAATTGATAATACATATCAATGAAAATCACGAAAATTGGTGAAACACAAATTCTAGAAATCATCAATGGAAATCCGGAAATCACAAAAAAAGGGGTGAGGCCTATCACAAAACGGGAGCACGAAGACTCACCAACACGTGTATCACAAAATGGAACGCTATTCCATGGTTGATAACCATTAATTTTGAGCCGAAGCTCCACAAAACGGCCCGAAGACCATGGGTCGCTACCCCACCAATTTGAGCTGAAGCTCCACAGAAACGGGGTTTAGTCTCCCTCGCAAACAAAGAGACATCGCACATTGCTAGTCTAGATCACAAAATGATCATCATCGATCATCAAGAAGTGTCAATTACACAAAGCTAGTAAATATATGAGCTTTGCTTCATGTCCCATAACCACTAGCTTAACTTAAATATTTACGAACAAAATGTAAGTCTCCACTCGAAAATTGCCACAAGAAATTCAATCGAACAAGTCCGAGAATTAACCGACGAAGTAAATGCAAGCGTTTCATACCACTTGTTTTACTAAATCGTTTAATTAGATTTCTCATATGAGTGAGGTAAAGGTTTGTATATACTTGTAGATTGGAAAACGGTTTACGAAAAGAGTTCTGTAATAAAATAGTGTTGAAATCGTTTTTGATGAAAGAGTTTTGATATTTACTACTAGTATTAAAACCTTAATTTTTTTAAAGTGACAAATCACAAAATGATTGTAGAACAATTGATCACCAAAATTCACATACGAAGATGTGAATTAATTCGAAAGAAATCGATAACAAGTCCATCAAAATGGATATTTCCAAAAATCCCAAAGAAAATGTCATCAAAGTTAATAATAGATGATAATAACAAAAGGGAATCAACACGGATCGATTAAAGTTGGAAATTCAAGCTAAATAGGCAAATAGGCAAAAGACTGCAGATTCAGATGTCTGAAATACAAATTTAGACGTCTGAATCTGAAAAATAAAATATTTTCCAGAACAGAATTCAGACGTCTGAAATACAGATTCATACATCTGAAATAGGCATTTTTTAGCCCATTTCTCTTCTGGTTCAAAACGAACCAATTCAAACATCTGAAATCCAGATTCAGACGTCTGAAATCCAGATTCAGACATCTGAATCTGGGAATAGAATCTTCCCCATATAATATTCAGACGTCTGAAATACAGAATCAAACGTATGAAACTATATTTCAAAGCATTTCCTGAACCTCGACCAAAAATGGCCAAATGAATATCGGAAGAGATCGGACGAGCAAATGACGACTAAGATTTTACGCCACACGACAACCCAGCCTTAACGGCTCTACGATACACCTCTAATATCAATGTCCAAATATCCATAATAGGGTTTTCATAGATTTTGATTTCAAAACACCAAAAATTGGAATATAAAACAAATCAGTCCAAACCAAAATCAATTGCACAAGAATAAGTGTTAGGAATTCATACCTAACAATTGAAGAAAATAATAGACAAAGACGTGAGATAAAAATCTCACCTTTGAACCAAAAACAATGAAGAAGAAGCTATAGAGCAATGGCAAGAACAATCATTCTTCAATTCCTACCAAAAGAGCTTAAATCTAAGCTTAAAAGAAAAACAATTCCTAAATTAGGTTTAGGAATTTCTGAAATTGGTAAGAAAATGAGTTGGAGAAGAAGAAGAGGGGGCTTACCAGTGCTTCTTCTTTAAATTTGGAGCTTGAACTTGATTTGCAAATGGATACTAGGGCTGGAGTTTTAATTTCCCATTCCTCTCTCCATTGTTGCTAAAGCTTGAGTATTAGGAAATAGAAATGAAGTAATGAAGAGAAGAGGGGTCAAGCTAGGGTCTAATGGGCTGAAAGAAAAAAAAACCAAATCCCTAAGTGAAAAAGCAGAAAAATTCCACTAACTCCAAACTTATCAAAGTTTATACTCAAAAAGGTCGCAAACGTCATGAATAGCAGAAAACTGAGCCAGTGATAAAAGGCGATAAGCCACAAAACCAACACGTTCGGTGATGGGAAATGTACCAATATATTTAGGTGCTAACTTTCCTGATCGACTGAAACGTACAACACCAATTATAGGTGAAACACGGATAAACACAAGATCTCCCACAGAAAATTCTAATTTTCTTCTCCGGTTATCGGCATAGGATTTTTGTCTGCTCTGGGCTTCTTTCATCCTATGACGAATAAGGTCAATCTTTTCTGTGAAATCACGAATAAAATCTGGACCTAAAACCGGATTCTCCCCAGCCTCAGGCCAACAAGAAGGAGATCGGCATGGCCTTCCATAGAGTGCCTCGAAAGGTGCCATACCAATGCTAGATTGGAAGCTATTATTATAGAAAAGCTTAACAAGAGAAATATGATCTTCCCAACTTCCACCAAAATCAAGAACACATTCACGAACAAGATCTTCAAGAGTTTGATTCACACGCTCCGTTTGTCCATCGGACTGGGGATGATAAGCGATGCTAAAATTAAGCTTCGTTCCCAAAGCTTTTTGAATACTCCTCCAAAATCCACGAGTAAACAATGGATCACGATCACTAACAATAGAAGAAGGAACTCCATGCAATTTTACAATTTCTTTGATAAAGAGTTTGGCTAAAAGAGGTACGGTTCGATTGGACCGAACGAGAATAAAATGGGCAGATTTACTAAGTCTATCAACTATCACCCATAAGCCATCATGACCCGAACGAGAACGGGGAAGGCCGCCTATAAAATCCATGGAAATTTGATCCCACTTCCAAATTGGAATTTCTAAAGGTTGCAATAACCCACTGGGCCTTTCATGTTCAGCCTTAACAAGTTGGCAAGTCATGCAACACTTAACAAAGTTAGCAATATCAGATTCATTCCCTCCCAATAATAAAGTTGCCTCATATCCACGTACATTTTACTACTACCGGGATGAATGGTAAATTTAGAACGATGAGAATCTTCTAAAATGTCTTTACGAAGATTACTAATATTTGGCACGATAAGTCTACCAAATTTTCAAATACCACCACGAGAATCAATATCAAAGTCTTTCAAACCTTCAATATCAATTTTATCCCTAAAATTTTGGCTAAGAAGAGCCAACTCGGGATCTAGCTTTTGAGCTTCAAGAACGCGGTCTAAAAGAGAAGGATGAGCCTCAAGGCTACATAAAACGAGAGATGAACATAAACCGGAAACATGATCTCGAATCTCTCAAGTGGATAGAATTTCGATATCATTCCATTCGGAAATCATCATAGAAACAACCGCTTGTTGCTTACGACTAAGTGCATCAGCAACACGATTTCCCTTTCCGGGAGTACAAAGTATATCAAGATCATAAGCTGCGAGAAATTCGGGCCAACGTTGTTGACGCAAATTAAGTTCTTTTTGAGAAAATAGATACTTCAAGGATTTATGATCGATGTAAAGAATAATTTTTTCTCTCAAAAGATAATGACACAAAATACGAAGGGCGAAAACAATAGCCGCGAGTTCTAAATCATGAGTGGCATATCTAGACTCGGCTGGCTTCAATTGCCTAGAAGCATGAGCAATAACACATTCTCTTTGCATAAGAACGGCACCCAAACCAACGCGATTGGCATCGGTATAAACAATAAAATCTTGGTTTCCTTCAGGATCACAAGAACATGAGCATCATAAAGGGGTTCTTTTAATTTCTAAAAAAAAGCTTCACATTTGTCTGACCAAATGTATTTAATTCCCTTCTTTGTCAAGCTAGTAAAGGGCACAAAAATTCTGGAAATGTCCTTTATGAAACGACGGTAATAACCGGCAAATCCAAGGAAACTAGGAATTTCCATCGCACTCTCCGGTCTCTTCCAGTTTTGAATTTCTTCAATCTTTGAAGGATCCACGGAAATTCCGGATTCAGAAATAATATGACCGATAAACTTCACACGAGATTGCCAAAAGTGGCATTTAGAAAATTTTGCTTTCAATTGATTACTCCTAAGAGTTTCCAACACAATCCGAAGATGCTTTTCATGCTCCTCCTCGGTTTTTGAATACACAAGAATATCATCAATAAAGATGAGAACAAATCGATCGAGAAAGTCTTTGAAAACTCTATTCATAAGGTCAATGAAATAAGCTGGAGCATTCGTTAAACCAAATGGCATAACAAGCATTCATAAGATCCATAATGAGTACGGAACGATGTCAAAGGAATGCTATCCTCTACAATACGAAGCCGATGGAAACCGGTAGCTAAGTCTAATAGTGAAAAGACTCTAGCACCACTAATTTGATCGAATAAATCATCAATCCAAGGTAAAGGATATTTATTCTTGATAGTAAGATCATTAAGCTTGCGGTAGTCAACACAAAGCTTAAGTGTACCATTGGATTTCTTCACAAAAATAGCCGAAGCTCCTCAAGGAGCGGAACTAGAGCGAAGAAATTGCTTCGTCTCCAATTCGGATAATTGTTTATGCATCTCCTCATTTTCTTTGTTGGACATACGATAAGAGGACGAGTAATAGTTGAGCTCCAGGGATGAGATTAATTATGAACTCAATTGCTCGCTTAGGCGGTAATCCTAAAACGGGCTCAAACACGTCGGAAAATTCACAAACAGCGTGAATAAGAGAAATAATATCTTCCTCATCATCATTATCGTCATAATGAGGATTTAAAGAATACAGAGATGCAATCAAGCTGGAATCCGAATCTTTAAGATCAATAGAAATCTGCTTAACAGATTGAGGATGTCGAAGATTAATAGTTCGCTCAGGACATAGGATTTGTGCTTCATAGCGGTTAAGCCAATCCATTCCCAAAATCATTCCAAAGCCTAAGTATCGCATAACATGCAAATCGGCTTGGAAAGAAAAATCACACAAAATAATCTCGACATCTTTACACAATAATCTGATTGTTGCGGATCCACCAACCGGATTTGCAATTCTCAAAGAAGTCATTAAACACAAAACATCCAAAGAAAAAGTATCAATAAGTTCTTTTGAAATAAAAGAATGGGACGCACCCGTATCAAAAAGAACTCGAATAGGATGATCACGAAATAAAATAATGCCATTAAGGATGGAATGAGAAATACCTTCACCACGAGATGTGTTGCCAGGGGCTTGAGCAACATTAAGCTTTCCTTCCTTCCTGCCTTGAAGTATGGGACAAGAAGATAAATAATGATCCGGGCTTTTGCAATAGCGACAAGTACGAGGCTTTGAACACTTGTTCGCATAATGGTCCTTAGAACCACAGTTATAGCATTGCCTACTACTAGAGGTAGAACTCTTAGTTGCCGGAGGGGCTTGCGGGCTTGCTTCCCTTTCTTATTGGGATAAGGACCTTTGAATTTAGTAGGCCTTTTCTTGTTGTTGAAGTTTGGTTTAGCACTCATAACTTCAACAGCACTCTCTTTATCTGCCTCTTCAAGTCGAAGAGCGATATCAATGAGTTGATCAAAAGAAACTTCTAATTTTAGAAGTAATGGCTTCTTGAGATTTTTATTCAAGCCATAGACAAATATTTGGTTCGTCTTCAATGGGGTGTTTATGTATTCGACCCCGTATTTAGAAAGTGACTCGAAGGATGCGACATAATCTGCCATAGAAGATTCACCTTGAACAAGGTCTATAAAACAGCGAGCCAAAGTCACCTTTTCAGCTTCTGGCACAAATTTTAATTCGAAGCGTTCCCGGAATTTCTCCCAAGTAAGATCCGCTTCAACTATTTCAGAAATAAGAAGCTCATACCAATCTAATGCTCTTTATTGGAGCATGCTAGAGGGAACCTAAACACGGTGAAGATCAACAAGATTCATGCGAGAAAAAATTCGATCACACGTTCTCAACCAAGCCTGCACTTCAATAATAGTTTCAGAACCTTTGAATGGCTTCCCACCCAAATTGGAAAAATCGTTGCACAAACGTGAAAATCTTAGGGTGAGTCGATTTTAGATTTGAACCGGCTGCCTGAGCATTCCTTACGAGATCAAGAAGCTGCTGGGCAGACATAAATACTCCATCTTGGGGAGTAGCACGAGATTGACCGGCACTGGGACGACCAGTTCTAACCATTTCTCTTCCTTAAGAAAGAGAAGGAAGAAGAAAAAGGTTATTCACAAATTGAATATCAAACAATAATAATTGATAAAACAAGGTACCACAAAAGAAAATAGGATAGAATGGTTCAAATACCCTAATAAAATCCTAAGGCACGACTCCTAAGATGGACTTAGGACGATGATCCTTGCTAGATTATTCTACATTGTTCCGAAATTTGGCTTTGATACCATGCTGTGACGCCTCACCTCTATACCCACGCTAGGCAAGGACACTACGGTGTAATTCCGTCAACTAGCGCGGAAAATAAGGCTGTTGAAGAGCGACCCTTCGGGTAATTGTTTTGTGCGAGCACCGATATGTCAGATAGTACAACATGCATATGGAGGAGAAAATCCGACACATCGACACAAACTCAAAGGTACTACACAGTGGCTATATATATTCTTTGAAAACAAATATAGAAATAAACATAACACAAATCAGTCACAGATATCCATATCACAAAGGCGTAAAAAGATATGAATATAACACATGAAAGTGTATATCAGAGTCGTGGTCAAACAAGGTCCACAATATCACAAAAGAATAGCTACAAGTGCTAGACGAAAGAATATGGATACATAAATGACTCTATATCTCAAAGGTATACAGCAAAAACTACTAATCTAAGTAGTTAGCCAAAAGTCAGGGTGATATTCACAGATGTGAAGTCAAGCAGAAGCACCTATAACATCTCGATCTGACCCGAGTATTGTTTAATAAGAAAATAATAAACGGATCAGTCTAGCCATAAACATCAGATAAAATGATATAGAATAAGAGATATGACTAAATGAATAATAATCACAATGCCAAGCTGTGATAAATAAGTAATTGAACATCTGCAAGAGATTAATCAATATCACAAGAATCTTCTCAAAGATCAAAAGGAATGTCATACTCTATGTTTTCATTCACCAAACCATGAATATTGACAATAATATCAATGTCAATCACAAAAGTTAGTGACACACAAATTCACCAAGGCACTAAAAATTGATAATACATATCAATGAAAATCACGAAAATTGGTGAAGCACAAATTCTAGAAATCATCAATGGAAATCCGGAAATCACAAAAAAAAGGGGAGGCCTATCACAAAAAGGGAGCACGAAGACTCACCAACACGTGTATCACAAAATGGAACGCTATTCCATGGTTGATAATCATTGATTTTGAGCCGAAGCTCCACAAAACGGCCCGAAGACCATGGGTCGCTACCCCACCAATTTGAGCTGAAGCTCCACAGAAACAGGGTTTAGTCTCCCTCGCAAACAAAGAGACATCACACATTGCTAGTCTAGATCACAAAATGATCATCATCGATCATCAAGAAATGTCAATTACACTAAGCTAGTAAATATATGAGCTTAGCTTCATGTCCCATAACCACTAGCTTAACTTAAATATTTACGAATAAAATGTAAGTCTCCACTCGAATATTGCCACAAGAAATTCAATCGAACAAGTCCGAGAATTAACTGACGAAGTAAATGCAAACGTTTCATACCACTTGTTTTACTAAATCGTTTTATTAGATTTCTCATACGAGTGAGGTAAAGGTTTGTACATACTAGTAGATTGGAAAACGGTTTACGAAACGAGCTTTGTAATAAAATAGTGTTGAAATCGTTTTTGATGAAAGAGTTTTGATATTTATTACTAGTATTGAAACCTTTATATTTTTAAAGTGACAAATCACAAAATGATTGTAGAGCAATCGATCACCAAAATTCACATACGGAGACGTGAATTAATTCCAAAGAAATCGATAACAAATCCATCAAAACGGATATTTCCAAAAATCCCAAAGAAAATGTCATCAAAGTCAATAATAGATGATAACAACAAAAGGGAATCAACACGGATCGATTAAAGTTGGAATTCAAGCTAAATAGGCAAATAGGCAAAAGACAGCCGATTTAGACGTCTGAAATACAGATTCAGACGTCCGAATCTGGAAAATAAAATATTTTCCAGAACAAAATTCAGACGTCTTAAATACAGATTCAGACGTCTGAAATAGGCATTTTTTATCCTATTTCCTTTCTGGTTCAAAACGAACCAATTCAGACGTCTGAAATCCAGATTCAGACGTCTGAAATACAGATTCAGACGTTTGAAATACGGATTCAGACGTTTGAAATACGGATTCAAACATCTGAATCTAGGAATAGAAATCTTTCCAATATAATATTCAGACGTCTGAAATACAGATTCAAACATCTGAAACTGTATTTCAGAGCATTTCCTGAACCTCGACCAAAAATGGTCAAATGAATATCAGAAATGATAGGGCGAGCAAATGCCGACTAAGGATTTACGCCACGCGACAACCCAGCCTTAACGGCTCTTCGATACACCTCAAATATCAATGTCCAAATATCCATAATAGGATTTTCATAGATTTTGATTTCAAAACACCAGAAATTGGAATATACACTGAATCAATCCAAACCAAAATCAATTGCATAAGAATAAGTGTTAGGAATTCATACCTAACAATCGAAGATAATTATAGACGAAGATGTGAGATAAAAATCTCACCTTTGAACCCAAAACTATGAAGAAGAAGCTATAGGGCAATGTCAAGAACAATCACTCTTCAATTCCCACCAAAAGAGCTTGAATCTAAGCTTAAAAGAAAAACATTTCCTAAATTAGGTTTAGGAATTTCTGAAATTGGTAAGAAAATGAGTTGGAGAAGAAGAAGAGGAGGTTTACCAATGCTTCTTCTATAAATTTGGAGCCAGAACTTGACCCATTCCTCTCTCCATTGTTGCTAAAGTTTGAGTATTAGGAAATAGAAATGAAGTAATGGAGAGAAGAGGGTTCAAGCTAGGGTCTAATGGGCTGAAACAAAAAAACCAAACCCTAAGTGCAAAGTAGCAAAATTCCACTAACTCCAAACATATCATAGTTTATACTCAAAAAGGTCGCAAACGTCATTTTGAACTCAATAGGGGTGGTCTCGAGTCCTAATTCGACTGTTTGCAAAACGTAGCTTTCGGACAATAATCCGACTAACGATGAATTATTTTAAATAAAATATTTAAATATTCAAATCGTAAAATATGCGAGTTGTTACATTCACCATTGTTAACTCTACATCTTCTGCAACGTCCTAAATTTTTATAACATTATTTAGGAGATTTAATTAGATAAATTAAATAGAACAATGATGATAAGGAGATTGAGATTTGAATAATTTACATTATAATGCTGTACTTATCAAAGTAAATGGGCTTTAAATGGGTTTAAAAGGTTAATTAATCTTCATATGGGCATATTAGTAAATTAGCCAATTTACCACACAGCTATAACCAGTCATTTTTGTCTATTCACGTCTCATTTCTCACGGTCAAAAATTCAAATCTAAAACCTAAACTAAAGCCGACCATTACCAAGGAAGAAAGGAAAGTATTTTAATCTAAAGCTATGGATCAAAAGCTAGGGAGGATTAATCAACAATAGATCTCAAATTCCATATCAAGTTTAAGGTGAATAATAATCTTCTACCGTCTCTATTTTTATTCTGTGATTATATGGTTTCGAATTTATGATTTAAATTCAATTTTGTGATAAATTGTACGATGATAGACTTGAGCTATAATATGAAGATTAGTTTTAGTTCATACGCACTTTAATTTGTATGGTTTTAGTATATAACCAGATTATATGATTTCAATTGTCATGGAAAATTTTTATATTAAGTAAAACATGATTTTGGAGATGGGTTTTAATTTTTAGAATTTTCCTTGGTATGGAAATTTTATTATGAATTTGTATTAAAAATATGATATAATTTGTTTTAAAATTTCGAGAAATCCAAAGGAAATTGGGTCTAAATTATTAAAATATTTGATTACATGATGAAATTGAATTTCTGTGATTTTTGCGGATTTTTCCCATTTGATTTATTTGGGAAAATAAATTATTTCAAAAGAAGGGCTTTGCTGCAAAATGTCGGTTTTTGGTTATATGGAAAGGTTTTAACTTTTATATCCTTTAATTTGTATCCGAATAAATGCAATAGTTTTAGAAAGGTAATGTATCTGAAAAGATTTATGGCGGCAGATTGGTATTTTACAAATAGGCAAGTTGTTAAGAAGAAACTACTGAAAGTTGCTCTAATTCGGCCTTTAAATTAGAAAAGGGTGTTTCGCCTCTGTTAGTAAGTACCTTCCGATTCCATTGACTCGGCCTCGTCTCTATTTAAACCAACACAGTTGTAACGACTCGTACTTTTGACTACTGTATGTTATTAAATAGAATGAAATTATTGGATGAATATGGGTAAAAATATAATGATTTGTTAATATTAATTTATTGGATAATTTAAATTGTTTAAATTTAATGTAGAAGTTATTCGACTAATCGAATTATGGATTTAATAGAATTAAAAATGATATAAGAAATTGAATCAAATTTTATATAAATATGAATGAAGATGCTTAACATTTAAAATTGGATTTAAAAGTGAATAACTAGGCATTAGAAATTTCTTTTTATACTTTACAAATAAATATAACCATTTTGGCCACTGTCTCGGATTTCGACGAAATCAAGTACATCAGATCCGTAATAGTGAATTATTGTAGGATTTCAAGTTTCGTACCTATCGAACTTCTCATTCGGCCGTGCGAGCTTGAAATGCGCAAATTTTTTTTCTTCGGAATTAAATTAAATTAATTGATTTCGAAAAGCTATCTTCCGCATATGATCGAATAGACCTCGGGACAAGTTCCATTGTGTTTGGAATGGAGGTAAAACATAAAATGTCGGACGATACGTTTCGTTTGGAGTTCGAAATTGCACGATTGCATGGGTGAGATATTTACTAATTAAATATATATATATATTATTATTTTTCACTGAAAGAGCTTTAGTACGTGGCCGTATATATCTCCCTTTACCATTTCCTTCTCCTTTTCATCAAACCGATTGAACAAAGCTTTAAAAAAACCGCCGATAGATTTCAAAAAAAAGACGAGAACTCGATTAAAAAAATAAATAAAAGAGGAACAGAGAGAGCGATCGAGCAACTTCATCTCAAGCAAGCGACAGCGAGGCTGAGAGGCACGCGTATAGGGTTTGGGTCATGATCGAATCGTGTTCATTTGGGCAACGGTGCCTGTGAGCGCTCACGATGGCAATAAAGGCATAAGGAAGGAGGCTACGTGAGTTGACTCTTCGTAATCTAGAGATTTAGGGCTCCAAAGTTTGCTCGCACATGCGACTATTGGGAAGAGATCATCGATCTGGGAAGACAGTGGCGGCAATGAGGTTCCAACGTGGAAAAAAAAGAATGTGGAAATCGCATTGGAGCAGATGCTTACCTGGGAAATGACGGTGTGGCAAAGCTGTGATTTATAGGGAATTATTGTTAATCACTAAAATCATTAACGGTTATATTAAGTTAATTTATCTCAAAGTGTTCAACAAATCCGTAATTAATTCATTTGAGGTCATATTTTGTGTGCCATCTGCTGCGCTTATATCGTATGCATGAAAGCTTCATCTTAGAGTGGAAATCAAATTTATTGAAGCTAAGGAATTTTTCGGTTTCAAATAAAAAGGTGAGCATTTATACGCTTATAATTGGCTAAAATAATTTTATGCTAGTTATATTCATATTCTGAAGCAATATGAAATTTATTGGCTATTGTTTGGCAGGTTTAATTAGCATTTAAATTAGTATACGAATAATTGATAGAAATCAAATTGACTATTAAATAAATTTAAATTTAGTTGGCAGATATGGTAAAAATTGGAATTTGTGAATGTTATTGGTTTTATAGTTGATTGGTTGTGATGGATGCTATTGGTCGGTATTGGTTGTTTATTTATTTTGAGATATCATGCTATCATCCTGTATATTTTTTATTGCATATATACTGTGAACTAAATTATTTCGATTAAATTAAGAAATAGGTTGTAACGTAATATACCTATGACATCTATTTGGATTGAAGTGATATATATCCATCCTTGAGATTAAATTGAAATATTTATCCACTTGGCCATAGGTTAGAAAATTATATACGGACGTCGGGTCAGTTAAATTAAATGATTTTGAAATTGTTTAAGTAAAATGATTTGTAGAATAAAATCAAATTTATGGAAATTGAATTATTTGTAATTGGAGCACGAAAAGTTGAAACTTAAAATTGATAAACGAGATTAGTTCATTAATCGAAGTTTAAATTTTTAAGTTATAAACGAAATACGATGTAAATTTCAGAAATGGATTAGTTTTAAAGGATTGGCTTTTATTCGAACATTGAATATTACTAAGTAAAGAGTGATATGAAATGAAATTTCAAATTTGAGCATGGAATTGAATTATATTTGAAATTTGGATTTTTCTAGGAAAATTGGAAATTGAAAGTGAATGGAATTTGTAAATTGAAATCAAAATTTATGTGGAACCAAAATTTATTCGAGTTGAAATCGGAATTGAATCGATTAAATTGAAATGGAATTTGAAATTGATTTGGGTAGGAAATTGGAAAGTTGAAAGGTTTGAATTTGGAATTATTTTTTAAATCAATATTTTAGCATAAATGATTTAGATCCATATTCTTTAAAAATTCAAACTATTTTGATTTTCCAGACTATTTTACTATATAAACCACTTTTATTTTAAATTATTTTTGGTTATACTCTTTAAACATTTTTTATTAAACTATTTTTAACTATTTAAAATATTTTCTAAAATTCAAACTGGTTAAAGGGTAACTTATTTATATTTAAATCTTGGATTTAAATACGAACTAGGTTAAAGTGAAGACTATAATCTGAACTAAATTCGAATCATATTTTGGAAGTGAAATCGATTTATTGGACAAAACTAATAATTTAAATATATGATAATTTCAAACTGGATTTGATTTTGAAGTGAATATATGATAATATCGAAATGGACTTGATTTTGAAACGAATATGATTTTTTGATATCAAGTGCAAATTTTTTTCGAAATGTAAAAGAACCAACCGGTGTGTAAAATGACGATTGGTTGTTAAAGAGACTGGGAGCTATAATTGAAATACCCTCTTTCAATTTGGAACCACTTTAACAATTGCGTATGCGGTGGATGATCTCCAGAATGTAGTGGTTAAATTGGCGACGTTTACTGGAATTAAGAGAATGATGATGAATAGCCTTGATACTCGTGTCATAATTAAAATGACTAAAACATGAGCCTATGTCTACCCGTTGAGGTTAACTACCTCTAGTGACATTAATCCCTCATATTACTATTGTGATTTCGTATTCGATGGGTGCACCTTTTTGTTGTTTGAGCTGATTGCCGTGGTCGGCTACGGATGGATTACAACCAGCCAGAAAGGGTAAACTAGTAGAATCCTACCTTGGGCATTGCCTCATGTGCCTTGTCATATTTATCCCTAAACGAGCCCATTAGGACTTTGGTTTAAAATAGTAAAAATGTGTTAAGGTGGATCAATGTAAAGCCTTAACGCTATTTTGATATTTGTTTTACTGATAGAAATTATCTATTATAGCGTATGCTATTATATAAATAGTTTAAAGGATCCTTAAGAGATGGAAAATCCCATAACATCTCTTAAGTTATTGCACTCAAATTGGGATATTGATTTGACTTACATAAGAGTAATTTAGTCCTGACTTGAGTGTTTTGTCTATTCATTACGCTTGGGTCAGTCCTGAGTTTTTTTGGCGCATTGAAGAGTATTCTCTGGAGGACGAAGATGGAGTTTTAGTACATTACCATTATTATTATCCCATGTATCATGTTATTCTACTTCATTGATTATTTCTCCTTGTTGTATATTTATAACTCTGATAAATGTGTATTGTTTAAAATCAAATGTATAGTAAACAGCTTTATGAACTGTTTATTTGATTATTCTATTTTATTGTTTCCACTGTGAGATTCTGCATTTTGTTCTCTTCTTCTCTTCTTATTTTTCTTATTTAATCCCATTGATTATCTACGTTTCGGATTGTCTAAGTCGGACATGTGTGTCTGCCTATGCACTTGGCGGGTGAAACACGATAACGGGTTCTCGCATTTGGTTTGTTAGCAAGCGGATGACTCCTACTCCTACAAGTCCCCATAGGTTTGGTGTAGTCGAGAGGTCGGCCGTAAAGGCAGAACATAAGTACACATGTATGCTACGGTGGGCCTTACCCCATTGATGCGGTCTGTTACAATTGGTATCAAGCGAAGGTTTAGCGATAACCTTGGATTTATGTGGTTTGACTGATTAGAGATAAGATAGTAATACCCAAGAATGAGTCAATTTGAGTGTGTACATATGAGACAATATACTTGTTAGTGTTATAAAATATTTTTTATTGTGTTTACTTATCTGTTGAGTTGTTTATTAATTCTGGTCGATGTGCGGGACGCCGTGTCATCGATAGGGGTTTCTAAACACTTAACTAGGTAAGTGGACATAATGTTATTTTAAATAGGGCAAATGAAATAATTCTACATTAATTATATTACATATATAAATGAAAATTTTAATGAATGATCATATTTAGGAGATGATAATATTTAATTATTATCGATTATTGGTTGAATTAAAAATAAAACGAATATTTAATAATTTTATTTTATGAAGCATTTGATAATTACATTGAATTGAAATATAATTGCAATAAGAATTGGTTAAAATGACCAGGTGTAAATTAAAGAAATATTTGGTAATAAAGGTAAGGAAATTTGTGTAAGTATAATTTTAATTTAACTTATAAATAGAAATGATTTTAAAAATTAAGAATTTGAGAATTTAATATCCTTTTTGTTTTCAAAATTGGTTTTGAAGACTTTGAAATTAATATTAAAATTATTTGAAAGAGTTTTGACTAGAAAAATATTTTGAACGAATTTTAAAGAATTAAAAGCTTGAACTGATTTGGTGGCGGGAGAATAAATTCTAGATATGACCGCAGCATCGTCAGCATTCATTTCCGAGTTTTGAGTGAGAATTGATGCCGAAAGAAATTTATTTTCAATTAAAAACAAGTTTTGATTGAAAAAATTATATCCTAAGTGTTATTTAATAAGTGTATGAAAATAGTTTTGTACTTAAAATTGGAAATAATATATGAGAAATAATTTTGTAACATATAAATTGAATAAACAAAACAAAAATTAGAATGGTTAAATATTTTTGGTTAATCAAAGAAAAGAAAATAATAATTGACATTGAGATACGAGTTAAAATAATTAACATAAGAAATGCTAAATAAATTTTGTTAGTGAAATGAAGTTAGTATAATATAGTTAACTCATGAAAGCTTAAATAAAAACGTATTGCATTTGAAATGAATTAGATAAAATGAAATTTTGAATTAATAAATTGTTTAACTTATAGAATTAAGAATATTAAGCTAAACAAATTTTAATTTGTTAAATGTGGATGATAAAAAAATTTAACTTGAATAGGATAAAATAAAATAGGTGATGGATTAAAATAAAATGAAGTTTAACTTAATATTAAATAAAATTGGATTAGATATTAATTGAAACTAGAGAAATTAGTAAGGTGAATTAATTTCATATAAGCTATAAATAAATCGATAAAATGCATAAAACTTGAATTATAAAATAAAATATAATTTAAATTGTAAAAGCAGTTGAATAAAGATAAATGAATGTAAGAGAAAAATTAGTATGAGTAATTGGATTTGATTTAAAATTTGATGAAAAAAATTTAAATTGCTAGTGGAGCAGTTTAAATAAAAATTTGAATGTTAACTTATACAATATGGAATAAGTTATTGAAAAAAATTTATAAGCTAAAGTGGACATAAGGGAAGGTGAATGAATTAATTATGAAAGAGGAAAAAAAAAGCTATTAATATGAATTGAGTTATAAAATAAAATTTACTTTGGTAAAGTAATGATATGAAGTTGAATAAATGAAGGGAATCGATGAATTAATAATGACTTAAGATATGTAGTAATAATAATAAACATGAGTTGTGTTGTATAAAATATTTGTAATAAACTTAGATAATTTATAAATTATGTTATTATATAAAAAAGAAAGAAGAAGAGGATATACTAAGTGGAAATAAAACAAATTTAACTTAAGCGGTGTTAAGTGAAGTAATTTTATAATTGATTCACCAATGAATTTATATGAAATAGGTTAAAAAAAGGTGAAACAATTGGAATTTCACAAACTGAATTGAATAAAATTGAATAATGAATTCACAACGAATGTTAATAAATTTAAGGCAACCAATGTTATGTAAATTAAATTCAAATGTGGATGAAACAAATATAAATAATTGGAATGAACAGACTGAATGTAAGTATATTGAATTTAAATAAATCAAATGTGCATGCAATAAATATTGATTAAAAGAAAATGGATTGAAACCAGATTAGTTGAATGTAAATAAATCAAAAGCAAATGAATTTATTTTTTAGATCCATTGTATGTTTAGCGAATGAGTATTAATAAGTGAATATGAATAAAATTAAATATATAGAAGGCCGCATGGGATTAATAAATTAAGTATAATTAATTATATGAATCACTGAAATGAAATAATTGAAGTGAAAAGAAATGAATGTTACAATAAATAAATGTAAATAAGTGAATGCGAGCTTAATAACATATAATGAATGAAAGAAAAAAATGGACGCAAATGAAATTGAACATAAGTCAGTTCAAATTAAATAAATAAATATGAATAAAGGGAAAATGTTAACGAAATGAAAGTTAATAACAAATGAATGGAATAAATTAAAAGTTGACATTGGATAATACAAATTCACATGGTTATAAATTAAACTGGATTAATTAGACGAAAATTGTGACGACCTGATATTTTTGGATATTTGAAATTGAAATATTTAATTGATTTTAAATATTTGAATGTTAGTTTAACTTGAATTTCAAATATCACTGTTTGTTTGGTAATTAAATTAGTGAATTTAATGATATGAAATTGGGTAAAATATTGTATCTTCGGTTTTTGAGCTTGTTAAAAATAATTTGAAGTCTTGTAAAATCTATATTTATAATACTGAAGATAATGGAAGCTTTAGAATTGAATTTAGAAGTGTTTTGTTAAGTTTTGAAAATTTATCGTTTAAATCGATATTTAAAAATAACCTTCCGGGGCACATTCATGGATTTCAACGAAATCAGTTTCATTGGATTCCTAATCGTGTATTTTTATTGGTTTTCAATTTTCGTAGTGTTTGGAGTGTTTATTTGGCCGTATGGTAAGTAAACGCGCTGAAATTTAAATCGAAAATTCAATATAATAATAGGTACAAAAACCTATCTTCTCCATACGATCGAGTTAGGACTCGAAACTTTTTCCATTGCGTTCGAAATAGGGGTATAACATTATAAACGCTTAGCGGCACGCCTCGATTGGAGATCAAGATTTTGAGTTGGAAATATCGAGGTGATTTCAATTTAAATTTAAATATAAATAATGTTAATGCATTGATGCCTTGTAGCATCAAACATGTTGAAAAAATCTTCGAACACGTGTTCATTAATATAACACGCGTCTTCTTCCTTTAAAAAAAAATATCTACAAATCAATTCGAACAAAATCGTTCATTTATATAAAAAAATATCAGGGCCAAGCTTTCTTCAATCCCAAATCGAACTTCACCTCTTCAGATTCAAATAGAAAAAGGGATAACCGATTCAAATCGAATCAATTTTTTTTCAATTGGCAGATGAAGGGATGGGCGATCGTTTGAAACAGCATGCCATCTTCGTGTTTGATATTGAAAATCGAAAATAGATTTTGCGCGATTTCAAATCTCGGGTCGAGTTTGTGTCGCGAGCTCGAAATCTCAGGCGTCGAAGTGTATGGTCATGACGTCGACCATTGACGTCCACATGCGTGGTTCACGAATCCTGGAGGCATAGTCATGGTCTCGCGAGCAACGATGGAAGGCCGCGAGCTAGGGCTGCCGAAGTCGAAGCTAGGGTTTGACTTGGTCGTATCGGTTGTTGCGACGAGTTTCTGAGCCTAAGGTAAGCCAATTCATTCTTAATATATATATTGATGTATGTATGTATGCTGGTCAGGAAATTGAAAATAATACATACATACATACATACATACATACATACATACAGACATACATATATATTAATCAGTATTTGATTTTTTTAACAATAAGATATATATGCAGTCATTCAATTTATACAAATATATATAGTAAAAAAATAGAAAATATATATAGGAAGAAAAAAATAGATATATATACATGCTTAAAGAGTACTGGTTAATTTTTATAAATAAATAAATAAATATATATATATATATATGTATGTATGTATGTATATATATATATGTATGTATGTATGTATATAGAAAAGATTTTGGGAAAATATAGGAGTTTATATAAAAATTAGATTTTTAAACCTATATAGCGTATTTCTTATTAGTATATATATATATATATATACACATATACATATATATATATATAAAGTTTCAAAAGGAAATAAATATACTTATACACATTTTTAATTTACTAGTTTGTTCTAACATGAATTTTTAAGGTGATTTAATTTGTTTAATTAACTTATTTAAAATTTATTTTTTGTCGCTAAAAATAATTTATTAAAGGAAATTTAATTTTAAATTTAATTTTTAGTTAAATAAATTTATTAAAAGGAATTAGTTTAAAATAAAGTCACTAGTTAATCAAAATTATCAAATTTAAATTTAATTGTTCAATTAGTTCGAATATTAAATAAAATCATATAATTGTTTACACAAGGTCAAAAATCGTGAAAACAAGCTGTAATGGAAATGGATTACAAAACAAAAGCAAAGGTGAGATCTTCTCACTCACATCTGGATACGGTTAATTTAAATAGTTAAAATTTAAAATATTGGTTGATTGATTATTTGGTTGTGATATTATATATGATAGTATATATGTATTGGAGTGATTGATTTCCCGCATTATATAGCGGATGAGACCCCACGCGCCCCGCACAATAGTAGAAGACCCTTATACTGTGATATCCCGTCTTGAAGCCGATTGGTATTTTAAATTGTTGTGCTAACATCTGTGGATGCAGAGAAACAAGTTAGAGGGATCCAACTTGATTTCTCAAATTGTTTGAATTTATTTCATATGCTATGATTTATTTATAATCTGTGATTGATAATATTGGTATTGAAGTTTTTGAATGCTATGATTTGGCCGAATATATTTTGGTAATTCTAAGATACCAGAAATATAAAAATTAGATTTTTGGAAGGAAATTAAAGTAGAGAATTTTAAGTAAAATAATTTTAGAGAATTGGATAAATTAAAAGGAGAAATTTGGAACGGATTTTAAATGGTTTCTGAGAAATAGAGGGAGAATTTTGAAATTAATTATGAAATTGGTTTTTCTGATTTAAATGGAATTTAAATCGCAAATATAGGTATGAATTTTGCATTAATGAGCTTTGAAATAAATTTGGATAAGTGAAGGAGTACATTTTCCTTTTTTAAATGGAGAAAATTTTGGAAATTGATTTGGAAATTGATTTAGTGTTTGAAACTGTGTTTTGAAAAAAGGATGAGAATATGGAATTTATAACTGGATTTATAAAGTGGAATAAGATATTAGTGGATATTTGGAAATATAAATTTACGATGGGAATTTATAAAGAATGGGTAATTTGTTTAAAAAAATAAATATTGGTTTATTTTTTAAAAGTGTGGAAAGAAAATTTACGAATTTATGAAGTAAATTTGAGATAATTCAAGAAGGGTTTATTAATTAATTTAAATGGACTATTTCGGAATGGAAAGTGTTTTTTCCTTGTAAAGTCGAGTATGTTTTCAAAGTTGCTTTTAAGTATAAATTAGAAGTTGTAAAGTTGGTTTTAAAAAGAATGTTTTTGGAGAAATTATTTTCTTAATTTTTTTTTTCAAATTTTAAAGTAAATATTTATTAAGTTAATTGTAGAAGTAATTATTCTAAAGATTTAAATAGTATTTGATTTAGAAGTTGGTTATTTAAATAATTATCTAGTAATTTTATTTTAGGAATTTGTTTCGGTTTAAGTTTTACATGAGATGTTTGCATAAAATTTCATAACTAATATTTTAAACAAAATCGTTAAAGTAATTTTTATTTTAAGTATTTCAAAGTATATATTTTGGATAAGTGATTTAAATTATTTTAAAAACCTAAAGTATTAGGATTTTGCAAATTTTCAGTGGAAACAAACAATGTTTGGAAATTTATCCCGTGAGAGTAAAGTAGTTTGAAAATTGTTTTCAAAGGGTTGAAGTGTGGAAATATGTCTTGCGATGATATTTTGAAATAAGTAATTTGGGAAATTATTTAAACTTGATGGTTGTTTATGGATGTTATTTGATAGTTAAATAACCAACTATCAATATTGGTCTTTTACGACGGCATTTGAATTTCGGTGAGACCGGGAATCGGATTTCAAATGGTTATTCGAAAACTACATCGAATATTAAAGGTGGATCTTTTGTTTAAAAGATCAAAAATGGAAATTTGTTGTGACTTAATTTAGATCTCAATCCACTTGTTTTTTTAAATAAGCACTCATTATTCGGATAAGCCAGGGGAGGACATTAGGTCATAAATCCTATTCCGAATGAATGATTCGACGAAATGGGACAACATTTGAAGACGGTGGTTGAAGACCTGGTATTTTCGAAAAGGAAAGGATTGCCTAACGATCGTCTTTGCACTGTGTTGCTCCGGTATAGAGAATACAGTATGTGATGGGGAGTCCGGACGTGATTAGGGCATATCTTGATTTGCAAGGACTTTTTCCTTAATTGGACGAAGTGCCTTCGGTTCCATTCAGACACAGGATGGACTTTTATGGATGTATGTTTGACTTTGCACTTTGAGATATAAAGCTGGTTTCCATCAAATATATTTCTATTTGGTGGTGGAGAATTTATTCTCCTAGCTTAGCACCCTTCTCTGAGACGTACAAGCTTAGAGGTTATGTAGTTGATGGATACTAGTGATATATTAACAATTTGGTAATGTGGCATGCAAAGTGTTGATCATTGGTTGATCTAAGCATGCTTTTGTGAAAAGCGTAGCTTTGTGGGATGAGACTTCGTCGAACCTCACACCTCGGAAATGGCCGAAACAGGAAAGGATGCAACAAGGTTATGGGGGTCACGCCCCTCAGGGTATATGCATTTCCTTCTGGATAAAAAGTGGTATTTTGGTATGGAGACCAGATATTTAACTTATGTGGATAAAAAGTGGTATTTTGGCATGGAGCCCAAAAATTTACTTATGTGTTGTTGGAATTGAGGCACCTCGGATAAAGGTCGGTTATGATCAGGGGATGGCAAACTCATGACAGTTAGTTAGCTAGTTAAAGAGGTAATCCGGCCTTGTATTGGCAGAGAACCGTTTAGGCTCTCAGGGCATCCCTCCAGAGGCATACCCTTCGGATAAGGGAAGTTCCTTAGCCTTGACCATTTGTTGGAAATCCAATCACCAAATACGAGCCATGTACGATTTTAGTTGTATAACCTGCCATTTTTAAATGGTAGCTATAGTAGGTATACTATAATGGTACGTATGCTGGATAAGATTAATATTATACTTTCGAAATGTTTTCCATGCTATGCGCTAATAATAATATCCAAAGGATTTTCGCGTTTCAAGCATGCTTGACTACTATAAGGAGAAACCTTCCCACGTGTGCGATTGCATTATGCGTGTGTCGTGAGACCTTATGTTAGTTTTATTTTTTATTTTTATTTCTTTTTGTAAAAATAACTGCATTTAGATCTCACACTAGTCTAATGACTGACTTGGAGTTTATTGTTCCCTTTTCTAAACTTTGGGTGCCCCTATTTTCCACATGGGCAACCTAAAGTCAGATTATCGTTGTTTTGGAGCGAAGTCAGGAATGTATGCTGTGGAAATCAAGAGATAAGCTGGATGATGAGACAAATCACATGTATATGATGTTATTTTTTTCCGCTGTTGTGTTGTATATAACTCTGATGATGTAATCTATAAACAGATATAATTCTTTTGCTTGAAGATTAGTCATTTATTTATTAAATATTGTTCTACTGCGATTGTGAGATTCTGATATTGTTTCCATCTTTTCGTTTACATTCTTCTTCTTTAACCCAAACGATTTGGTTTTCCGGCATTCGATTGTTCGGCATTTAATATAGTGGATGTATTGTTGTCAACTTTCGTACGTCAAAAAATCGGGTCATTACAATTTGGTATTATAGCTGAAGGTTAAGCGAGAACCTTGGCTTTGGTGGGGGAATTACTCATTAGAGATGGAGTCAGTAGTACACTAGAATGAGTTTGAGTGTATTAATGGATATGAGCGCGTATCTATCAATGAATATTAAAATTGTTTTTATATTGTGTTGACCTATCGGTTGAGTGTCTATAGATTCTGGTCGATATGTGGGACGCCATTTTATCGATAGAGGTTTCTAAACTCTTAAACAAGATAAACCGACACAACATTGTTTTTAAAATAGGGAAAATGAAATAATTTTACCCAAATTATTTTTGTATGTAAAAGAAATAATTTTTGTAAATTATTATAGTATATGGTTGCTTGGTTGTTAAGGAAGTGATAATATTAAATTATTATCATTGTTGTGCAAAAATTTAAAAATAGGAATTGACATTGTAACCAGAGGTTAAGGAAATAAATTCAGATAACAAAATGGAATTTGAAATGTGACTTATAAAATTGAAATAAAATTCTAGAGTAATTTTTGAATATGGATTAAAAGGATTTGGGATTGAAATTTCGAAAGATTAAATTCCTTTGATTTGAAAATGGTTTTCAAAGGTTTTGGAAAAATTGTGAAATTATTTGGGAAATATTTTTGAATTGGATATGAACTCTGATGAGATTTGGAATTTGAAAAATATTTTTGAAGGGATAAAAGCACTAAACTCTTTTCGGTAGTTGGAAAATAATTCCGATTATGATCGCGACATCATCAGTGTTCATTTTCGAGTTTCCAAGTGAGCAGTTGCTGCCTGAATGTTTTGAATTGGGAATATTTGCGAAATTGAGTTTGATTTTGGAATAGTTTGATTCTGGATGTAAATGATTTCAAAAATGATTTAGAAATACTTAAGTGAATAATTAAACTCTGAAATCTAATTTAAAAATGGTTATGGAATATTTATAAGTTTAAAAACTTCTAAGGGTTTGAGAAAGGGTGAATAGAATTAAATATTTAATTCGATTTGGAAATAAATTAAGAATTGAAGATAAAAATTGAATTCAGAGTGTAATTGAAAATTTGAGTCAACAAAAATGATGACATGGGTTAGATATGAATGAAGGATAGTTGTTAAAAAATTCAGTATTCAAAATTTTAAGATAAATTGGATTCAAATGAAATTGAAATGCAAGTGAATATAAATGGATATAAAACCAAAGTGATGAAGTAGAAAATAAATAAAAAGTGTATAAAATACTTATATTGAACTTAAGAAATAAATGGTGAAATTCTTAAGTAAAATCTAGAAGTGGAAAATATACTAAGTAAGTATTTGAAATGGAGTAAATAAAAGCGTGGGAAATGAAAATTTTAGATAGAAATCAATATAAATGTGAATAAAAAGTGAATTGATATAGCTAATAATCATTTGATAAATATATAAGATGTAGGTATATTACTTTATTCGCACAGCGATTCGATCCAAAATTTGAGCATAGAATTTCGAGATAATTATATCATTCGATTTAGGATTTTTCACTCGATTTTTAGTGGAAAACCCTAGATATGGATTTTGGTTGATTTTGGAAATTCTCTATCATAGTTTATGGCTATGCAAGGAGAATGACGGTTTTTGATCAAGAAACTAGATCAGAGCCTGCACTAGGAAGTCGGGTAGACGATACTAGTTCGGAAGTGAAATTGTGTGATCGAGTGAGTGATCCGATTTGGTATTGCGTACGGATGGTATAGGTGCATCATACAGCTTTGAATGAAATAGATATTGAAACTTTGGTAAATAAATGTATAAAATGACGTTGGATTTGGTAAATTGGAAAGTACTGCTTAGTAATATACAGGTTTTTTAAAAGCAAATAGAATCTAGGATTTTTGATTTGAGAACATAAATGAAATTTCTCGTAAAAAGGTATGCATTTAAATTTCTGTATGAAATTTGATGATTTTCTGGTTTAGGCACTTGGCTTATTTTTTTTCTTTGAAATCTAGAGGCCTGTAGTGGCATTTTGTAGTTGTACCGAGCGAGCCACGCAAAGGAGATGCTGGCGAAATTTTTCGGAATTTTAGGGAGTTAGAAAATTTTTGAGAAAATTTGAATAATTTAAAATTTTGGATTTAAATTAAATTTGAATTGTTGAGAAAATAATATTGCTTGGAACTTATGGTTGAGATTGGGAAGTTAGTAACAATGATAATGTCTTTAATAAAAAAAATTGCTCTGGAAAGTTTTAATAGTTTAGTTTTGGGGAAATAGAAAATGGTTTTGGATCATTCTTCTTAACTAGTAATTTCGGGGATGAAATTCTTTTAAGGGGAAGAATGTGACGACCCAAAATTTTTGGACATTTGAAATTGAAATATTTAATTGATTTTAAATATTTGAATGTTAGTTTAACTTGAATTTCAAATATCACTGTTTGTTTGGTAATTAAATTAGTAAATTTAATGATATGAAATTCGGTAAAATATTGTACCTTTAGTTCATGAGCTTGTAAAAAATAATTTGAAGTCTTGTAAAATCTATATTTATAATACCGAAGATAATGGAAGCTTCAGAACTGAATTTGGAAGTGTTTGTTAAGTTTTGAAAATTTATCGTTTAAATGGATATTTAAAAATAGCCTTCTGAGGCACAGTCTCGGATTTCAACTAAACTAGTTTAATTGGATCTGCAATAGTGTATTATTATCGGATTTCAATTTTCGTAGTTTTTGGAGTGTTCATTTGGCCGTATGGTAAATAAACATGCTAAATTTAAATTGAAAATTTAATATAATAATTAGGTCCAAAAAGCTATCTTCTCCATACGATCGAGTTAGGACTCGTAACCTTTTCAATTGCGTTCGGAATAGGGGTGTAACATTATAAACGCCTAGTGGCACGCCTCGATTAGAGATCGAGATTTTGAGTTGCAAAAATCGAGACGGTTTCAATTTAAATTTAAATATAAATAATGTTAATACATTGAAGCCCTATAGCATCAGACATGTTGAAAAATAAAATTGAACGCGTGTTTATTAATATGACACATGTCTTCTTCCTTATAAAAAAATCTCTACATATATGTTCGAACGAAATCGTTCGTTTATATGAAAAAAAACTAAATATCAAGGCCAAGCTTTCTTCAATCCTAAATTGAACTTCCCCTCTTCAGATTAAAATAAACAAAAAGGGATAACTGATTAAAATTGAATCAGTTTTATTCAAATGGTAGATAAGAGGATGGAGGATCATTCGAAACAGCATGCGATCTACGTGTTCGATTTCGAAAATCGAAAATTGATTTGGCGCGATTTCAAATCTCGGGTCGAGTTTGGGTCGCGAGCTCAAAATCTCAGACGCCGAAGCGTATGGTCACAACATCAACAATTGACGTCCACGCACGTGGCTCACGAATCCTAGAGGCACATTGATGGTGTCGCGAGCAACGGTGGATGCCCGCGAGCTAGGGTTGCCGAAGTCGAAGCTAGGGTTTGACTGGTTAATTTTTATAAATATATGTATATAGAAGAGTTTTTGGGAAAATATAGGAGTTTATATAAAAATTAGAGTTTTAAACTAATGTAGCTTATTTCTTATTAGTGTGTATGTGTGTGTGTGTATAAAGTTTGAAAAGGAAATAAATATACTTATACACATTTTAATTTACTACTTTGTTCTAAGATAAATTTTTAAGGTGATTTATTTTGTTTAATTAACTTATTTAAAATTTATTTTTGTCGCTAAAAATAATTTTTTAAGGGAAATTTAGTTTTAAATTTCATTTTTAGTTAAATAAACTTATTAAAAGGAATTATTTTAAAATAAAATCACTGGTTAATTAAAATTATCAAATGGAAATTTAATTTTTCGATTAGTTCGAATATTAATAAAAATCATATAATTGTGTATAAAAGATCAAAAATCGTGAAAACAAGATGGAATGGAAATGGATTGCAAACCAAAAGCAAAGATGAGATCTTCTCACTCACATCTGGATACGGTTAATTTAAATATTTAAAATACTGATTGATTGTTTGGTTGGATGCGATAATATATTTTAATAGTATATATGTATTTATTGGAGCGATTTATTTCCCGCATTATATGGCGGATGAGACCCTATGTGCCCCGCATAATAGCGGATGACCCTTACACCGTCATATCCCCCCTTGAAGCGGGACTGGTATTTTAAATTGTTGTGCCAACATCTGTGGTTGCAGGGAAACAGGTTGGAGGGATCCAGTTGGATTCATCAAATTGTTTGAATTTATTACCTATGCTATGATTTATTTATAATCTATGATTGATTATATTGGTAATTGAAGTTATTGACGGCTATGAATTGGCCAAATATATTTTGGTATTTTTAAGATACTAGAAATATAAAAAATGGATTTTTGGAAGGAAATTAAGAAGAAAATTTTAAGTAAACTAATTTTAGAGAATTAGATAAATTAGAAGGAGAAATTTGGAACGGAGTTTAAATGGTTTGGGAGAAATAATGGGAGAATTTTGAAATCAAGTATGAAATTGGTTTTTCTGACTTAAATGGAGTTTAAATCATAAATATAAGTGTGAATTTTGGATTAATGGGTTTAGAAATAAATTCGGATGTGTAAAGGAGTAAAAATTTTGAGATGTAGAAAATTTTGGAAATCGATTTGGAAATCGATTTAGTGTTTGAAACTGTGCTTTGAAAGAAGGATGAGACTATGGAATTTACAACTGCATTTATAAAGTGGAATAAGATACCAATGGATATTTGGAAATATAAATTCACGATGGGAATTTATAAAGGAATGGGTAATTTGTTTAAAATAAATAAATATTGGTTTATTTCAAAAGTGTTGAAATAAAATTTAAGAATTTGGGATGTAAATTTGAGATAAATCAAGAAGGATTTATTAATTGATTTAAATGAACTATTTTGGATTGGAATATGTATTTTCCCTGGAAAGTCGAGTATGTTTTCAAAGTAGCTTTTAAGTATAAATTAAAAGTTCTAAAGTTGGTTATAAAAAGAATGTTTTCGGAGAAATTATTTTCTTAAATAGTTTTTAAAATTTTAGAGTGAATATTTATTAAGTTAGTAGTAGAAGTGATTATTTTAAAGATTTAACTAGTATTTTATTTAGAAGATGGTTATTTACATAATTATACTCTATCTAATAATTATATTTTAGGAATTAGTTTTGGTTTAAGTTTTACATGAGATGTAAGTATAAAATTTCATAACTAATATTTTAAATAAAAGTTTAAAGTAGTTTTTATTTTAAGTGTTTCCAAGTATATATTTTAAGTGATTTAAGTTATTTTATAAACCTAAAGTATTAGGACTTGGCAAATTTTAAGTGGAAATAAAGAATGCTTGGAAATTTATTCTGTGAGAGAAAGGTAGTTTGAATTTTTTTTAGAAGGGTTGAAGTGTGGAAATATATCTTGCGAAGATATTTTGTAATAAACAATTTAGGAAATTATTTAAAACTGATAGTTTTTTATGGATGTTTTTTGACAGTTTAATAACCAACTACGAATATTGGTCTTTAAGACAGTATTTGAATTTCGATGAGACTAGGAAGTGGATTCCAAATGGTTATTCGAAAACAACATCGAATCTTAAAGGTGGATCTTTTGTTTAAAAGATCAAAAATGCAAATTTGTTGTGACTTAATTTAGATCTGAATATATCCTCTCTTTTTTAAAAAATAAGCTCTCATTATTTAGATAAGCCGGGGGAGGACATTAAGTCATAAAACCCATTCCGAATAAATGATACGACGAAACTAGATAGCATTTGAAGATGGTGGTTGAAGATCGGGTATTTTCGAAAACGAAAGGATTACCTGTCGATTGTCTTTGCACTGAGTTGCTTTGGAATAGAGATTACCCTATGTGATGGGGAGTCTGGACGTGATTAGGGTATATCCAGATTTGCAAGGACTTTTTCCTTAATTGGACGAAGTGCCATTGGTTCCATTTAGACCCAAGATGGACTTGTATGGATGTATGTCTGACATTACACTTTGAGATATAAAGTTGGTTTCCATCTAATATATTTATGTTTGGTGGTGGAGAATTTATTCTCTTAGCTTAACACCCTTCTCTGAGACATACGAGTTTAGAGGTTATGTAGTTGATGGATGCTTGTGGCATGCTAAGCGTTGATCATTGGTTGTCCGAAGCATGGCTTTTGTGAAAAGCATAGCTTTGTGGGACGACACTTCTTCGAACCTCACACCCCGAAAATGGTGGAAATAGGAAAGGATGCTGCAAATTTATGGGGGTTGCGCTCCTCAACGTGTGTGCATTTCCTTCTGGATAAAAAGTGGTATTCGGGTATGGAGCCCAGACATTTAACTTGTGTGGATAAAAAGTGATATTATGGTATGGAGCCTAGATATTTACTTATGTGCTTGTTGGAATTGAGGCGCCTCAGATAAAGGTCGGTTATGACCAGGGGATGGCATACTCATGACAGTTAGTTACCTAGTTACAGAGGTAACCTGACCTTGTGTTGGCAGAGATCCGGTTAGGTTCTCGAGGCGTCCCTCCTGAGGCGTACCCTTCGGATAAAGGAAGTTCCTTAGCCTTGACCATTTGTTTGAAATCCAATCACCAAATACGAGCCCTGTACGGTTTTAGTTGTATAACTTTCCATTTTTAAATGGTAGCTATAGTGGGCATACTATAATGGTACGTATGCTGGCAAAGATTAATATTATACTTTGGAAATGTTTTCGACATTATGCACTAATAATAATATCCAAAGGATTTTCGCGTATCAAGCATGTTTGACTACTATAAGGAGAAACCTTCCCCATGTGTGCGATAACATTGTGTGTGTGCTGGGAGACCTTATGGTAGTTTCATTTTCCAAAAGCATGGACAGATTTATTTTTATTTCTTTTTGTACAAATAACTGTTTTTAGATCTCACACCAGTACCATGACTGGCTTGGAGTTTATTGTTCCCTTTTCTAAACTCTGGGTGCCTCTTATTTTCCACACGGGCAGCCTAGAGTCAGGGTATCGTTGTTCTGTAGCGAAGTAAGAAAAGTATGTTATGGAAATCGGGAGACAAGCTGGATGACGAGACGTACCACATGTATGTGATGTTTTTTTCAGCTGTTGTGTTGTATCTGACTCTAATGATGTAATTTATAAGCAGATATAATTCTTTTGTTTAAAGATTAGTTATTTAACTATTGTATATTGTTCCACTTCGATTGTGGGATTCGGGTATTGTTTATCTTTTTTTCTACCTTCTTCTTCTTCTTTAACCCTAACGATTTGGTTTTCCACCATTAGATTGTTTGACATTTAATACAGTGGACGTATTGATGTTATCTTTCGGGCGTCGAAAAATCGGTTCGTTACAGATATTGATAGTTGGCTGGTTCCTTTTGTTGCAAACCATTATTGTTACCGTTTTGATTGCATATGATTGTAGTATATAGTGTATTTGTGATTGTTTTTATTGTTTGGATTCAAAATCCATTTTAAATGCTTATGTTAGATTTATACATGTTTTTGTGTCATTATAAGCGACTAACATTCTGTATTGAGTTGAGATAGGTGCATACGAAGATTGTTTGGGCGTATACGACAATTTACATGCTATTGCTAGCTTAACACGAGCGAACTCGCTCGTATTATTAATAATGAGGTACGTATCTCGGATTACACACCACGATTTTATATTTTTGCCCTTCGGGATGTCTCATCATTGAGATGAGAAGTATATTTGATTTATATTGGTTATATTTGAGTTATATATTGAATGTAAATTTTTTTCGATCGAGCCACGCAAAGGAGACTCCGCCGAAATATTACGTAAATTCGGGAGGCAGAAAAATTCTGAAGTTTTAAAACTTTTTTAGAACTTGTTTTATATATAAATTATATTTTCCATAAAATCGATATCGAAATGGTGTAGTAAAAGCGCAGTAAAGATTTTCTAATAAGATTTCAAAGTTACAAGTGGTTATTTGAACAAGATCTATTGTATGTTAAAATCCGTACTTAATGCCTTTTCTAGGACAAAAAGATTTGAGTGGGGGAGTATGTAACGACCCGTACTTTTGATTATTATAAATTATTAAATATAATGAAATTATTGGATGAATATGGGTAAAAATATAATGATTTTTTATTAATAATTTATTGGATAATTTATATTGTTTAAATTTAATATAGATGATTAATTGAATAAATGAATTATGGATTTAATAGGATTAAAAATGTATCAAAAATTGGCTCAAATTTTATATAAGTATGAATGAAGATGGTTAACATTTAAAATTGGATTTAAAAGTGATTAATTAGGATTTGGAAATTTGTTTTTATACTTTACGAATAAATATAGCTATTTTGGCCACTGTCTCGGATTTCGACGAAACTAGTTTCATCGGATCCATAATAGTGAATTATTGTAGGATTTCAAGTTTCATAGCGATCAAACTTTTAGTTTGGCTGTGCGAGGATGAAACACGTAGATTTTTTTCTTCAGAATTGAATTAAATTCATTGATTTCGAAAAGCTATCTTCCGCATACGGTCGAATTAGACCTCGAGACTAGTTCAGTTGCGTTCGGAATGGGGGTAAAACATTATCAATATCGGGTGGCACGTTTTGTTTGGAGTTCGAGATTGCGCAGTCGCATAGGCGAGATATTTACTAAATAAAAAATAGACATTTATATTATTATTTTTCCCTCAATGAGCTTTAATACATTGCCGTATATATCACCCCCTACTATTTCCTCCTACTTTTCATCAGAACGATTGAACGAATCTTAAAAGAAAAAAATTGTCGATCGATTCCCAAAAAAAGGCGAGATCTCGATTAAAAAATAAATAAAAGAGGAACAGAGAGGGCGACCGAGCAACTTCATCTCAAGAAAGCGATGGTGAGTTTGAGAGGCACTCGTATAGGGTTTAGGTACGGTCACGATCAAATCGCGTTCATTTGGGCAATGGTGCCAATGAGTGCTTGCGATGGAAATGGAGGCGCAAGGAAGGAGGCGACGTGAGTTGACTATTCATGATCTAAAGATTTAGGGCTCCGAAGTTCGCTCGCACATGCGACTATTCGGAGGAGAACATCGATCTAAGACGACAGTGGAAATCAAGAGATAAGCTGGATGATGAGACAAATCACATGTATATGATGTTATTTTTTTCCGCTGTTGTGTTGTATATAACTCTGATGATGTAATTTATAAACAGATATAATTCTTTTGCTTGAAGATTAGTCATTTATTTATTAAATATTGTTCTACTGCGATTGTGAGATTCTGATATTGTTTCCATCTTTTCGTTTACATTCTTCTTCTTTAACCCTAACGATTTGGTTTTCCGGCATTCGATTGTTCGGCATTTAATATAGTGGATGTATTGATGTCAACTTTCGTATGTCAAAAAATCGGGTCATTACAATTTGGTATTATAGCTGAAGGTTAAGCGAGAACCTTGGCTTTGGTGGGGGAATTACTCATTAGAGATAGAGTCAGTAGTACACTAGAATGAGTTTGAGTGTATTAATGGATATGAGCGCGTATCTGTCAATGAATGTTAAAATTGTTTTTATATTGTGTTGACCTATCGGTTGAGTGTCTATAGATTCTGGTCGATATGTGGGACGCCATTTTATCGATAGAGGTTTCTAAACTCTTAAACAAGATAAGCCGACACAACATTGTTTTTAAAATAGGGAAAATGAAATAATTTTACCCAAATTATTTTTGTGTGTAAAAGAAATAATTTTTGTAAATTATTATAGTATATGGTTGCTTGGTTGTTAAGGAAGTGATAATATTAAATTATTATCATTGTTGTGCAAAAATTTAAAAATAGGAATTGACATTGTAACCAGAGGTTAAGGAAATAAATTCAGATAACAAAATGGAATTTGAAATGTGACTTATAAAATTGAAATAAAATTCTAGAGTAATTTTTGAATATGGATTAAAAGGATTTGGGATTGAAATTTCGAAAGATTAAATTCCTTTGATTTGAAAATGGTTTTCAAAGGTTTTGGAAAAATTGTGAAATTATTTGGGAAATATTTTTGAATTGGATATGAACTCTGATGAGATTTGGAATTTGGAAAATATTTTTGAAGGGATAAAAGCACTAAACTCTTTTCGGTAGTTGGAAAATAATTCCGATTATGATCGCGACATCATCAGTGTTCATTTTCGAGTTTCCAAGTGAGCAGTTGCTGCCTGAATGTTTTGAATTGGGAATATTTGCGAAATTGAGTTTGATTTTGGAATAGTTTGATTCTGGATGTAAATGATTTCAAAAATGATTTAGAAATACTTAAGTGAATAATTAAACTCTGAAATCTAATTTAAAAATGGTTATGGAATATTTATAAGTTTAAAAACTTCTAAGGGTTTGAGAAAGGGTGAATAGAATTAAATATTTAATTCGATTTGGAAATAAATTAAGAATTGAAGATAAAAATTGAATTCAGAGTGTAATTGAAAATTTGAGTCAACAAAAATGATGACATGGGTTAGATATGAATGAAGGATAGTTGTTAAAAAATTCAGTATTCAAAATTTTAAGATAAATTGGATTCAAATGAAATTGAAATGCAAGTGAATATAAATGGATATAAAACCAAAGTGATGAAGTAGAAAATAAATAAGAAGTGTATAAAATACTTATATTGAACTTAAGAAATAAATGGTGAAATTCTTAATTAAAATCTAGAAGTGGAAAATATACTAAGTAAGTATTTGAAATGGAGTAAATAAAAGCATGGGAAATGAAAATTTTAGATAGAAATCAATACAAATGTGAATAAAAAGTGAATTGATATAGCTAATAATCATTTGATAAATATATAGGATGTAGGTATATTACTTTATTCGCACAGCGATTCGATCCAAAATTTGAGCATAGAATTTCGAGATAATTATATCATTCGATTTAGGATTTTTCACTCGATTTTTAGTGGAAAACCCTAGATATGGATTTTGGTTGATTTTGGAAATTCTCTATCATAGTTTATGGCTATGCAAGGAGAATGACGGTTTTTGATCAAGAAACTAGATCAGAGCCTGCACTAGGAAGTCGGGTAGACGATACTAGTTCGGAAGTGAAATAGTGTGATCGAGTGAGTGATCCGATTTGGTATTGCGTACGGATGGTATAGGTGCATCATACAGCTTTGAATGAAATAGATATTGAAACTTTGGTAAATAAATGTATAAAATGACGTTGGATTTGGTAAATTGGAAAGTACTGCTTAGTAATATACAGGTTTTTTAAAAGCAAATAGAATCTAGGATTTTTGATTTGAGAACATAAATGAAATTTCTCGTCAAAAGGTATGCATTTAAATTTCTGTATGAAATTTGATGATTTTCTGGTTTAGGCACTTGGCTTATTTTTTTCCTTTGAAATCTAGAGGCCTGTAGTGGCATTTTGTAGTTGTACCGAGCGAGCCACGCAAAGGAGATGCTGGCGAAATTTTTCGGAATTTTAGGGAGTTAGAAAATTTTTGAGAAAATTTGAATAATTTAAAATTTTGGATTTAAATTAAATTTCAATTGTCGAGAAAATAATATTGCTTGGAACTTATGGTTGAGATTGGGAAGTTAGTAACAATGATAATGTCTTTAATAAAAAAAATTGCTCTGGAAAGTTTTAATAGTTTAGTTTTGGGGAAATAGAAAATGGTTTTGGATCATTCTTCTTAACTAGTAATTTCGGGGATGAAATTCTTTTAAGGGGAAGAATGTGACGACCCAAAATTTTTGGACATTTGAAATTGAAATATTTAATTGATTTTAAATATTTGAATGTTAGTTTAACTTGAATTTCAAATATCACTGTTTGTTTGGTAATTAAATTAGTAAATTTAATGATATGAAATTCGGTAAAATATTGTACCTTTAGTTTATGAGCTTGTAAAAAATAATTTGAAGTCTTGTAAAATCTATATTTATAATACCGAAGATAATGGAAGCTTCAGAACTGAATTTGGAAGTGTTTGTTAAGTTTTGAAAATTTATCGTTTAAATGGATATTTAAAAATAGCCTTCTGAGGCACAGTCTCGGATTTCAACTAAACTAGTTTAATTGGATCTGCAATAGTGTATTATTATCGGATTTCAATTTTCGTAGTTTTTAGAGTGTTCAATTGGCCGTATGGTAAATAAATATGCTAAATTTAAATTGAAAATTTAATATAATAATTAGGTCCAAAAAGCTATCTTCTCCATATGATCGAGTTAGGACTCGTAACCTTTTCAATTGCGTTCGGAATAGGGGTATAACATTATAAACGCCTAGTGGCACGCCTCGATTAGAGATCGAGATTTTGAGTTGCAAAAATCGAGACGGTTTCAATTTAAATTTAAATATAAATAATGTTAATACATTGAAGCCCTATAGCATCAGACATGTTGAAAAAAAAAATTTGAACACGTGTTTATTAATATGACACGTGTCTTCTTCCTTATAAAAAAATCTCTACATATATGTTCGAACGAAATTGTTCGTTTATATGAAAAAAACTAAATATCAAGGCCAAGCTTTCTTCAATCCTAAATTGAACTTCCCCTCTTCAGATTCAAATAAACAAAAAGGGATAACTGATTAAAATTGAATCAGTTTTATTCAAATGGTAGATAAGAGGATGGAGGATCATTCGAAACAGCATGCGATCTACGTGTTCGATTTCGAAAATCGAAAATTGATTTGGCGCGATTTCAAATCTCGGGTCGAGTTTGGGTCGCGAGCTCAAAATCTCAGACGCCGAAGCGTATGGTCACAACATCAACAATTGACGTCCGCGCACGTGGCTCACGAATCCTAGAGGCACAGTGATGGTGTCGCGAGCAACGGTGGATGCCCGCGAGCTAGGGTTGCCGAAGTCGAAGCTAGGGTTTGACTGGTTAATTTTTATAAATATATGTATATAGAAGAGTTTTTGGGAAAATATAGGAGTTTATATAAAAATTAGAGTTTTAAACTAATGTAGCTTATTTCTTATTAGTGTGCATGTGTGTGTGTGTATAAAGTTTGAAAAGGAAATAAATATACTTATACACATTTTAATTTACTACTTTGTTCTAAGATAAATTTTTAAGGTGATTTATTTTGTTTAATTAACTTATTTAAAATTTATTTTTGTCGCTAAAAATAATTTTTTAAGGGAAATTTAGTTTTAAATTTCATTTTTAGTTAAATAAACTTATTAAAAGGAATTATTTTAAAATAAAATCACTGGTTAATTAAAATTATCAAATGGAAATTTAATTTTTCGATTAGTTCGAATATTAATAAAAATCATATAATTGTGTATAAAAGATCAAAAATCGTGAAAACAAGCTGGAATGGAAATGGATTGCAAACCAAAAGCAAAGATGAGATCTTCTCACTCACATCTGGATACGGTTAATTTAAATATTTAAAATACTGATTGATTGTTTGGTTGGATGCGATAATATATTTTAATAGTATATATGTATTTATTGGAGCGATTTATTTCCCGCATTATATGGCGGATGAGACCCTATGTGCCCCGCATAATAGCGGATGACCCTTACACCGTCATATCCCCCCTTGAAGCGGGACTGGTATTTTAAATTGTTGTGCCAACATCTGTGGTTGCAGGGAAACAGGTTGGAGGGATCCAGTTGGATTCATCAAATTGTTTGAATTTATTACCTATGCTATGATTTATTTATAATCTATGATTGATTATATTGGTAATTGAAGTTATTGACGGCTATGAATTGGCCAAATATATTTTGGTATTTTTAAGATACTAGAAATATAAAAAATGGATTTTTGGAAGGAAATTAAGAAGAAAATTTTAAGTAAACTAATTTTAGAGAATTAGATAAATTAGAAGGAGAAATTTGGAACGGAGTTTAAATGGTTTGGGAGAAATAATGGGAGAATTTTGAAATCAAGTATGAAATTGGTTTTTCTGACTTAAATGGAGTTTAAATCATAAATATAAGTGTGAATTTTGGATTAATGGGTTTAGAAATAAATTCGGATGTGTAAAGGAGTAAAAATTTTGAGATGTAGAAAATTTTGGAAATCGATTTGGAAATCGATTTAGTGTTTGAAACTGTGCTTTGAAAGAAGGATGAGACTATGGAATTTACAACTGCATTTATAAAGTGGAATAAGATACCAATGGATATTTGGAAATATAAATTCACGATGGGAATTTATAAAGGAATGGGTAATTTGTTTAAAATAAATAAATATTGGTTTATTTCAAAAGTGTTGAAATAAAATTTAAGAATTTGGGATGTAAATTTGAGATAAATCAAGAAGGATTTATTAATTGATTTAAATGAACTATTTTGGATTGGAATATGTATTTTCCCTGGAAAGTCGAGTATGTTTTCAAAGTAGCTTTTAAGTATAAATTAAAAGTTCTAAAGTTGGTTATAAAAAGAATGTTTTCGGAGAAATTATTTTCTTAAATTGTTTTTAAAATTTTAGAGTGAATATTTATTAAGTTAGTAGTAGAAGTGATTATTTTAAAGATTTAACTAGTATTTTATTTAGAAGATGGTTATTTACATAATTATACTCTATCTAATAATTATATTTTCGGAATTAGTTTTGGTTTAAGTTTTACATGAGATGTAAGTATAAAATTTCATAACTAATATTTTAAATAAAAGTTTAAAGTAGTTTTTATTTTAAGCATTTCCAAGTATATATTTTAAGTGATTTAAGTTATTTTATAAACCTAAAGTATTAGGACTTGGCAAATTTTAAGTGGAAATAAAGAATGCTTGGAAATTTATTCTGTGAGAGAAAGGTAGTTTGAATTTTTCTTAAAAGGGTTGAAGTGTGGAAATATATCTTGCGAAGATATTTTGTAATAAACAATTTAGGAAATTATTTAAAACTGATAGTTTTTTATGGATGTTTTTTGACAGTTTCATAACCAACTACGAATATTGGTCTTTAAGACAGTATTTGAATTTCGATGAGACTAGGAAGTGGATTCCAAATGGTTATTCGAAAACAACATCGAATCTTAAAGGTGGATCTTTTGTTTAAAAGATCAAAAATGCAAATTTGTTGTGACTTAATTTAGATCTGAATATATCCTCTCTTTTTTTAAAAAATAAGCTCTCATTATTTAGATAAGCCGGGGGAGGACATTAAGTCATAAAACCCATTCCGAATAAATGATACGACGAAACTAGATAGCATTTGAAGGTGGTGGTTGAAGATCGGGTATTTTTGAAAACGAAAGGATTACCTGTCGATTGTCTTTGCACTGAGTTGCTTTGGAATAGAGATTACCCTATGTGATGGGGAGTCCGGACGTGATTAGGGTATATCCAGATTTGCAAGGACTTTTTCCTTAATTGGACGAAGTGCCATTGGTTCCATTTAGACCCAAGGTGGACTTATATGGATGTATGTCTGACATTACACTTTGAGATATAAAGTTGGTTTCCATCTAATATATTTATGTTTGGTGGTGGAGAATTTATTCTCTTAGCTTAACACCCTTCTCTGAGACATACGAGTTTAGAGGTTATGTAGTTGATGGATGCTTGTAGCATGCTAAGCGTTGATCATTGGTTGTTCGAAGCATGGCTTTTGTGAAAAGCATAGCTCTGTGGGACGACACTTCTTCGAACCTCACACCCCGAAAATGGTGGAAATAGGAAAGGATGCTGCAAATTTATGGGGGTTGCGCTCCTCAACGTGTGTGCATTTCCTTCTGGATAAAAAGTGGTATTCGGGTATGGAGCCCAGACATTTAACTTGTGTGGATAAAAAGTGATATTATGGTATGGAGCCTAGATATTTACTTATGTGCTTGTTGGAATTGAGGCGCCTCAGATAAAGGTCGGTTATGACCAGGGGATGGCATACTCATGACAGTTAGTTACCTAGTTACAGAGGTAACTTGACCTTGTGTTGGCAGAGATTCGGTTAGGTTCTCGAGGCGTCCCTCCTGAGGCGTACCCTTCGGATAAAGGAAGTTCCTTAGCCTTGACCATTTGTTTGAAATCCAATCACCAAATACGAGCCCTGTACGGTTTTAGTTGTATAACTTTCCATTTTTAAATGGTAGCTATAGTGGGCATACTATAATGGTACGTATGCTGGCAAAGATTAATATTATACTTTGGAAATGTTTTCGACATTATGCACTAATAATAATATCCAAAGGATTTTCGCGTATCAAGCATGTTTGACTACTATAAGGAGAAACCTTCCCCATGTGTGCGATAACATTGTGTGTGTGCTGGGAGACCTTATGGTAGTTTCATTTTCCAAAAGCATGGACAGATTTATTTTTATTTCTTTTTGTACAAATAACTGTTTTTAGATCTCACACCAGTACCATGACTGGCTTGGAGTTTATTGTTCCCTTTTCTAAACTCTGGGTGCCTCTTATTTTCCACACGGGCAGCCTAGAGTCAGGGTATCGTTGTTCTGTAGCGAAGTAAGAAAAGTATGTTATGGAAATCGGGAGACAAGCTGGATGACGAGACGTACCACACGTATGTGATGTTTTTTTCTGCTGTTGTGTTGTATCTGACTCTAATGATGTAATTTATAAGCAGATATAATTCTTTTGTTTAAAGATTAGTTATTTAACTATTGTATATTGTTCCACTTCGATTGTGGGATTCTGGTATTGTTTCTATCTTTTTTTCTACCTTCTTCTTCTTCTTTAACCCTAACGATTTGGTTTTCCACCATTAGATTGTTTGACATTTAATACAGTGGACGTATTGATGTTATCTTTCGGGCGTCGAAAAATCGGTTCGTTACAGATATTGATAGTTGGCTGGTTCCTTTTGTTGCAAACCATTATTGTTACCGTTTTGATTGCATATGATTGTAGTATATAGTGTATTTGTGATTGTTTTTATTGTTTGGATTCAAAATCCATTTTAAATGCTTATGTTAGATTTATACATGTTTTTGTGTCATTATAAGCGACTAACATTCTGTATTGAGTTGAGATAGGTGCATACGAAGATTGTTTGGGCGTATACGGCAATTTACATGCTATTGCTAGCTTAACACGAGCGAACTCGCTCGTATTATTAATAATGAGGTACGTATCTCGGATTACACACCACGATTTTATATTTTTGCCCTTCGGGATGTCTCATCATTGAGATGAGAAGTATATTTGATTTATATTGGTTATATTTGAGTTATATATTGAATGTAAATTTTTTTCGATCGAGCCACGCAAAGGAGACTCCTTCGAAATATTACGTAAATCCAGGAGGCAGAAAAATTCTGAAGTTTTAAAACTTTTTTATAACTTGTTTTATATATAAATTATATTTTCCATAAAATCGATATCGAAATGGTGTAGTAAAAGCACAGTAAAGATTTTCTAATAAGATTTCAAAGTTACAAGTGGTTATTTGAACAAGATCTATTGTATGTTAAAATCCGTACTTAACGCCTTCTCTAGGACAAAAAGATTTGAGTGGGGGAGTATGTAACGACCCGTACTTTTGATTATTATAAATTATTAAATATAATGAAATTATTGGATGAATATGGGTAAAAATATAGTGATTTTTTATTAATAATTTATTGGATAATTTATATTGTTTAAATTTAATATAGATGATTATTTGAATAATTGAATTATGGATTTAATAGGATTAAAAATGTATCAAAAATTGGCTCAAATTTTATATAAGTATGAATGAAGATGGTTAACATTTAAAATTGGATTTAAAAGTGATTAATTAGGATTTGGAAATTTGTTTTTATACTTTACGAATAAATATAGCTATTTTGGCCACTGTCTCGGATTTCGACGAAACTAGTTTCATCGGATCCATAATAGTGAATTATTGTAGGATTTCAAGTTTCATAGCGATCAAACTTTTAGTTTGGCTGTGCGAGGATGAAACACGTAGATTTTTTTCTTCAGAATTGAATTAAATTAATTGATTTCGAAAAGCTATCTTCCGCATACGGTCGAATTAGACCTCGAGACTAGTTCAGTTGTGTTCGGAATGGGGGTAAAACATTATCAATATCGGGTGGCACGTTTTGTTTGGAGTTCGAGATTGCGCAGTCGCATAGGCGAGATATTTACTAAATAAAAAATAGACATTTATATTATTATTTTTCCCTCAATGAGCTTTAGTACATTGCCGTATATATCACCCCCTACTATTTCCTCCTACTTTTCATCAGAACGATTGAACGAATCTTAAAAGAAAAAAATTGTCGATCGATTCCCACAAAAAGGCGAGATCTCGATTAAAAAATAAATAAAAGAGGAACAGAGAGGGCGACCGAGCAACTTCATCTCAAGCAAGCGATGGTGAGTTTGAGAGGCACTCGTATAGGGTTTAGGTACCGTCACGATCAAATCGCGTTCATTGGGGCAATGGTGCCAATGAGTGCTTGCGATGGCAATGGAGGCGCAAGGAAGGAGGCGACGTGAGTTGACTATTCATGATCTAAAGATTTAGGGCTCCGAAGTTCGCTCGCACATGCGACTATTCGGAGGAGAACATCGATCTAAGACGACAGTGGCGATAGAGAGGTTCCAATGCGAAAAAAAGATCACGTTTGGGTAGATGCTCACCAGGGAAGGAACGACGTGGCAAAGCTGTGATTTAGAGGGTAATTATCGTTAATCACTAAAATCATTAAGGTTATATTAAGTTAATTTATCTCCAAGTGTTAACAACTCCGTAATTGATTCATTTGAGGTCATATTTTGCGTGCCATTTGCTGTGCTTATATCGTATCGACGAAAGCTACATCTTGGAGTGGAAATCGAGTTTATTGAAGTTGATAAAATTTTCGATTTCAAATAAAAAGTTGTGTATTTATATGCTCACAATTGACTAAAATAATTTTACGTTAGTTCTATTTATATTTTGAAGCGATATGAAATTTATTGGCTATTGTTTGGTAGGTTTAATTGCCATTTGAATTTGTATATGAATTAATTGATAGAATTTGAATTGGTTGTTAAATAAATTTAAATTTAATTGGCATCACATTACTCGATATGGTAAAAGTTGGAATTTGTGAATGCTATTGGTTTTATGGCTGATTAGTTGTGATGGATGTTATTGGTCGATATTGGTTGTTTATTTATTTTGGGATATCATGTTATAATCCTATATATTGCTTATTGCATATAAACTGTAAACTGAATTATTTCGAATAAATTAAGAAATAGGTTGAAATCATATATACCTCAGACATCTATTTGGTTTGAAATGACATATATCCATCCTTGAAATTAAATTGAAACATTTATCCACTTGGCCATAGGTTAGAAAATTATATACGGACACCGGGTCGGTTAAATTAAACGATTTTAAAGGTTATTTTGAAATTGTTTAAATGAATTTATTTTTAGAATAAATTCAAATTTATGGAAATTGAATTATTTGAATTGGAGCTCGAAATGTTGGAACTTAAACTTGATAAACGAGATTGTTTAATTAATCGAAGTTTGAATTTTTAAGTTATAAACAAAATACGTCATAAATTTCAGAAATGGATTTGTTTTAAAGGATTGACTTTTATTCGAACGTTAAATATTACAAAGTAAAGAGTGATACGAAATGATATTTCAAATTTGAGCTAGAATTGAATTATATTTGAAATTTGGATTTTTAAGGAAAATTGGAAATTGAAAGTGAAAGGAATTTGTAAATTGAAATCGAAATTTATATGGAATCAAAGTTTATTCGAGTTGAGATCGGAATTGAATCGATTAAATCGAAATGGAATTTGAAATTGATTGGGGTAGGAAATTGGGAATTTGACCGGTTTAACGTTGAAATTATTTTTTCAAATGTATATTTTAGTATAAATGATTTAAAATCTATATTCATTAAAAATTCAAATTGTTTTGATTTTCCAAAACTATTTTACTATATAGACCATTTTTATATTTAAATTAGTTTTGACCAAACTATTTAAACATTTTCTATTAAACTATTTTTAACTATTTAAACTATTTTTTAAAATTCAAACAACTTAAAGGGTAAATTGTTTCAAAACTGAATTCGAATCAAAGTTTTGAAGTGAAACCATTTATTGGACAAAATTGATAATTTGAATATATGATAATTTTGAAATGGATTTGATTTTGAAGCTAGTATATGATAACTTCGAAACGAATATGATATTTTGATATCAAGTGCAAATTGTTTTTGAAATGTAAAAGAAACAACAAGTGTGTAAAATGTCGATTGGTCGTTAAAGAGACGGGGCCACTTATTTAATTACCCTCTTTCAATATTGGAACCACTTTAATAATTGTGTACGCGGTGGATGATTTCCAGAAGGTAGTGGTTGAATTGGTGACGTTTACTGGAATGAAGTAAGAGAACGATGATTGATAGCCTTGACATTCATGTCATAATTAAAATGACTAAAACAGGAGCCTATGTCTGGCCATTGAGGTTAGCTACCTCCAGCGACGTTGATCCCTCGTATTACTACTGTGATTTCGTATTTGATGGGTGCAATTTTTTGTCATTTGGATTGATTGCCGCAGTCAGCCACAAATGGGATACGACCAGCCAGAAAGGGTAAACTGGTAGAATCCTACCTTGGGCATTGCCGCACGTGCCATGTAATATTTATCCCTATACGAGCCCATTACGACTTTTGTTTAAAACTGTAAAAATGTGTTAAGGTGGATCAATGTAAAGCCTTATTGCTATTTTGATATTTATTTTACTGATAGACATTATCTATTATAGCATATACTGTTATATATAAATAGTTTAATGGATCCTTAAGAGATGGAAAATCTCGTAATATCTCTTAAATTATTGCACTCATATTGTGATATTGATTTGACTTACATAAGAGTATTTTAGTCCTGACTTGAATGTTTTGCTTTTCATTACGCTTGGGTCAGTCCTGAGGTTTGTCAGCGTATTGAGGACTATTCTCTAGAGGACGAAGATAGAGTTTTGGTATATTACTATTATTGTTATCCCCTGTATCATGTTATTCTACTGCATTGATTATTTCTCCTTGTATATTTATAACTCTGCTAAATGTGTATAGTTCAAAATCCAATGTATAGTAAATAGCTTTATAAACTGTTTATTTGATTATTATATTTTATCGTTTCCATTGTGAGATTTTGTGTATTTTCTCTTCTTCTCTTCTTATTTTTCTTATTTAACCCCATTGATTATCTACGTTCCGGATTGTTTATGTCGGACATGTGTGGATTATTGTCGATTTAAACCTTTCGAAACGTGGGTCATCACAATGCTCGAAACTACTAAAGTCAAAACCGACACACATGATATCACATTGGTAGTATGCAGTGGATTAGAAGGATGGCGGAAGTCATTGTGTCGAAAGGGGTAGCTTGCGATCGGGTCAAAACCTTGCCATGTTTTTATAAGTCAAACCTTTGCCTAGTTTTACTTGAAGCTTTTGAAAAAGCCGAAAGCTAAGCTTTCAAAAATGATTTATAATTAGCTTTCGAAGAAGGTTTCCATGTAATTGCTTTTGATAGAGTACCTTTTCCTTTACCTAATTGCTTTAGAAGGATAGGTTTCGTCCCAGTCGAAAGCAAGTCGCCAATCCCTCTTTCGACTACATTGAATTCATCTGTGTTGTCGAAAGGAGTTACTTCTACTTTAACCTAAGCCTTTTTCCTTAGTGCTTTCGAAGGTGTTCGGGTTTCAAAGGTGATGGAAAAGTTTTTGTTTAAAGGTTTTGCTTCCGACTAAGATGGTCTGACACCATCAGTTTTACCCTAAGACTAAATTTTTGTTGGTTTCGAAAGAGATACTTTTGTATATAACCGTTTTGACCAAAATGATGTTAACATAATGTTTTCTGTTCGTCGACGGAAATTCTATCGGTTTAGAAAACCATAGAACGAATTTAGAAATAAAATTTATACCGCAAGCGCACAGTGTACGAATGTAGCACGCGGCGAATACGGGTCGATCCATAGGGAATTGATGATTTTAAAATTCTATTCAATCAAATTATACCGAAGTCGAGAGTGAATAGCTAGAAATGTAAGAAACTAACAAAAACTAGCAAAAGAAAATGATAAAAATATGAGATTTAAAAGAACAATTTAGTGATAAATCCACTCTCTAGATCATATAAATCAAAATTTTGAAGTTAAGATCTCTCTTTTCTTGTCATTAGTGAATTAGTTGATGTGCTTATCATAAGTATGGTATATTTGTGCTATTAATTAGCTCAATATAAACCATCAAACTATAGCACAACCACTAATACACATTTAACTCTCATGAAATATGACAACAAAGTTGAAATAAAAATCTATTTTAAGCATGGCCAATTAACTATTAATTACAAATATAAGCCATCAAATTTTAATTTCAACAATCACTTCCTTGCCATAATCATATGTAAATGAAGAGGCAATTTGTGTTTTGTTTGTTTAAGTATAGCCTATTTGTTATGAACAACATAGACTATCAAATTCAAAGCTAAACAACATCATTAAACCACTTCAATCATTCTCATTAAGCACAAAAAGAGAGCATAAACATCAAATTGGATCTACATATTAGAGAGCTTCAATACCCCTAAATTGAAGGGGTTTAGCTTCTCATATTTGTTATCATATGAACAAATGTAGAAAACAACATTAAACAAGAAGAGAGAAAGAGAGCAAAATGAAAAGAAAAATTATTCTACTTGCATAAAATAAAAGAGATCTATACTAGAACATGAAAGAAAATAAACAAGAAAAGAAAATGAACATGTAATTAAAAGGAAACACTAAATAACATTGCATAAAAAAAATGAAAAATACATGAAGAAAAATGGCTAAGTAGCCATGAAAAGAGAAAGAGAGCTTTCTTTTATTTTCTCAACTAAAACTAATTAACTAAGAGGATCCTGGCTACATGAAACATAAGGGGTATTTATACAAGTTAGAAACCCTAATTCACTTTTTTGGGGAGTGCCCAAAATGCCCCTTAGGAAGTGTGGAGGCCAAGTAATCATTAACATGTCTTAATCCCCCATTAAGTGTACATGAAGCCATTAAGTCCAAAAGCATGTGCATTAGCCTTTAATTTGTACATTAAGGTAGGTGGGTAGGTGGGGTCGTCCATGATCTTCACTTTGAATTATTTTCGTCTTCATTCTTTTATATTCTTTGTGCATGCATATTTCTTCATGAAACCACTCCTATTTGAGACAATTTTCCTACAAAAATATATATAAATTTCCAATCAATTTTTCTCAAAGAAATATATGCACTTAAATGACCGTTTTGCCCCTATATGAAGATGAATATGTGAAAATTAGGAATTAAAATGAATTTTGGTTAAAACAAGTTAAAATACCCAATATGATCATTTATTTAATTTAAATAGAATAAATATGGTGGTAAAAATATGCATATTTACGTGCACATCAAATACCCCCACACTTATCTTTTTATTCGTCCTCGAATAAACTAAAACTAAGATAAATCCATTTTCGTAGGAAGCACGATTGCATTGAGCGTATGCAACAAGCCGTTAAACCTCTGGGTGTCCCCAGTAGGGCGAGTGTTGTCTCGCGAGGGTTTTCAGCAGATACTACCCACAAAATCCAAATGCAGGTTGAAAATATTTACAAATGAAGGATTTATTTTTAAATTGACACGAATAAGTTAAATATAGGTTTTGGTTATTATCTTGAAAATTTATGCCATTTACTCGTCAAAATTTCCAACAAAAATCAAGTTATCATATCAAATAGACTATAGTTTAACTCGTTGTTTTGGTTAATAACAAAGTGTAACTATGAAATGGATCCTTAGTTGATTATCAAAGTTTATCAAAGTGGTATTTTCATTTCTTTTCAATAACAAATGAAATCAACTAAGTAAAAAATAGTGCTAGGATTTCAATTGCTTGCTCTCTCATTATTTGCAAGAAAAATTACACACCTAGCTCAGGTAAACTGAGGCCAGATATACCACCCATGCACTGCCTTTCGGACTTATGTGAGGGGAGTACAGAGCATGGCGAGTGCACACACCTTCATGCATACACTATCGACCGTATGTGGTTTTTATTAAGTCTTTTTTTTAACATGTGTTCCATACATCATAACCGTGAGGACTTTTAAATGAGTATGAAAGCACATAATCAAAAATTCCAAGTAATCACCCCTGCATAACCGTGATGACTTTTAAATGAGAGTGAATACTTGGATGTTATTATTGTTATTATTATTATTATTAATTTTTTTGAGAGGGAGTTTTGCAAAATCATCTTAGCACCATTTAACTTAGAAGACAAAAAAAAATGTTATCTCCTTTACTTTAAATCAACCACTTTTTGAAACAAAGACTTGCAATTAGGATGTACTTCATAATTAACACGTATGAATCTTCCTATATACTAGTTAAACCATTATTATTTGTAATCAAACTTCATTTTTATTTTTGTTAAGACCAATAAATTTTCAAAAATTTCAATTTAATAAACCAAAGCCATATATTTATCTTATAATGTTTCTTTTAAAAATAAATCAAAAGAAAATTTGGTTTTGGGATTTTTTAAATTTTTTTTTTTGTGATTTTAAAGAAAAAATAAACCATGAAAAATAAAAAAATTGAAGATGTGTCTCCCCCCCACACTTGATTTTTACTGTGTCCCCACAGTCAACCCAAGTGGAAGGATAAAAATAAAATAAAAATCTAATATTTACATGAAAGATTATTATTTACAAGAGATGAGAAAGTATACAGTCAAAAAGTAAATGAAACGGTCTTTTAAAGACCGATTCATTTGTCTCGTCAAATGTGCGAGACACAGCTTAAGCACGAAAAACCAAATAGTAAAAGATTTCGCAGTTGAATGTGGATTTGGAAAAATGAAAGTCATTTTATTGAAAATCATACGAGTTGTTTTATTTTTTATGATTTTTGGGGTAGATATAAAAATTGGTTGAAGTTCAACTTCTTTCAAAGTATTGATTTTCAAAAAGTCCATAAAACTCATGTTCGTTAAATTCGACTTCATTTGTTGGATTATCAACAACTTCATCGTGTAAATCGAGTTTCAAAGTTGTCGTATTCAAATTTTCAGAAAAAGGAAGATCGAAGTTTAAATCGAGTTTCGCACCCTCAAAAGAATTGAAATCCAACTCAATTACCGTATTTTCAACAACTTGATTAAGATCGTCATCATCAAATTCAAAATTTATCATTTGAAAATCGTCGATTTGGGTAAAAGGTGGATTATCACTTGACTCATCACACGTTGAGATTTGATTTTGTTGTTCACGTTGTTTCATATAAGTTTCCAACAACAAATTCGTGTGATCATCGTAAATTTCATTCATTTGTTCAACAAAATCCAATTTATAGTTATTAAATTGAGAATTTTCGATTTGGATTTGTTGAGAACAAAAATTTTCACTCGTAACATGGTTAAGATTATTCCCATTGCCAAATTCGTTTGAAAAGTTGTTCCCATTTTCATGTTGAGTTTGGAATTCATTTTGGAGCTCGAAATTAAATTGGCATGGGTTATAACCGTAATCGTTTGAATTTTGAACTGAATTTAAATTTTGAAATCCTCGACTCAAGTTATTACACAAATCAGAATTACATAAATCATTTATTTCTTGATTTTGTCGTATAGAAAGTTCGAGTAAAGATGAAATCATTTCGATGCTATTTTCAAGAGTCGAACGTTGGTCATCGTTTTGAAAATTTTGTTGTTCGAAATTTGAATTATTTACACAAAAGTTGTCAAAATATCCATACGAAATTAGAGTAAACTCATATGGATTATATTGATTTTCGCAGTTAAATTCAAGCGAGTAAGAAAAAGGAAACTCGGACATTTTCAAGATTTTTTTTTTTGGTTTTTTTTTTTATAAACAAAAATATTTACAAGTAGAATCTATTTTTCAGAATCGAAAATTGATTTTTGTTTTGTTTTCGGATTTCAATTTTTTTTTTTTTTTGAAATTTTTTTTTGGATTTTTGATTTTAATTTTTTTTTTGGATTTTTGGAATTTTGATTTGAAAATTTTCAAAAGAAAAGAAAAAAAACTAAGTTAAGAAATATTAACAATTTTTTTTAGTTTTGGATTTTGAATTTTTTTTTGTTTTTTGTTTTTTTTAATATGCATGAACTAATGCAACTAAGTGAATGCAAGGGTTAATTACAAATGATTTATCCTAAGTTAACCCAAAATTGTATATTCACAAATTGTCTTAGATAAACAAGATAGTTCTCAGCCAGGTAACGGGCAGGATTTATCGGTGCACCACGAATCACCGTAGCAATGCAGTCGAAGGTTTAAGTACCTTCAGAGGAACAACCACTATAATATTTAAGAATCCCCGTAATATTTATAAATGGTTATTACTCTGTCGTAGCCTAGACACCAAGAAATTAAATTGTTCAAAAAAGACAAATTGTCAATATACAATTAAGTGTTATCGATGTCTAACCGTTATTATTAATCAAAATCTAAGATGAAATGCAGAACAGAAACTAAACGTGTATTAACAATGCAACTACGAATGAATTTTTTTTATTTTTTAAAATGCAAATGCAAGCAACCAACAATTCAATTCAAAAGAAACGAAAGCAGAATTTTTTAGCAAGCAGAGCAATTTATTTTGGCTAGCTAAGGAAGCAATTTTCAGCAAGCTATTCTTCCTTTATTTCCTGCTTTGGCAACCTGAAAATTAAAAACTAAGATATATACAATATATATATTATTTTTTTTGGTTTTTTTTTTTTTGAAAGGAAACTTAAAAGTTGGGATTTACTTAAAAATAAAAATTGTTTTTTTTTCAAAGAATAAAACCAAAGCAAAACTAAAAAAAATTAAAATAAATTGAAACTTCCCTTTTTATTATAAACGAAAATGAGTGCTCAAAAAACTCTAAACAATTCAAAAACAAAGGATTCTTTTTTTTAGAGAATAAATTGGAAAACCAAAACTAGTGAACTAAAAAGAAAAACAAACCTTTTCCTTTTTCTTTTGAATCAGATGAAGCATGCCCCAAATCAAATCATAACACTACTTAAAAAAAACTTTTTACCTTGGAAACAACACAAACACACACCTTTCACCGACCCAAACCATTCAATATTACCCAGACGCAAATCAAACTCCAAAATCAAATCAAATTTCACCGAAATCAAAATGCCAAAAAGAATCCCCCAACCAAAATCTCGTTTCAAAGGTTGTTGCAGTGGAGGATCGGATGATTTGTGGTTTTTTGGGTGATGTTGTTCGAATTGTCGATTGGGTTTGAAGTATGTCGCAAGTGATTGGGGATGGTAGTTGAAAGCAGTTCGTTTGGATGAGGCGTTGGATGGTGTTCGAATTGATTGGTTCGTGGTTGAGGGGTCTGGTTCAGACAATGGTGATGTAGCGATCGCAATTGCGTTGCTCGATTTTGATGAGTGGTTTTGGGTGTTCGCGAAAAATGTGCAGGTCAAGGGCGATGGAATAGTTTGCAAAAATTGATGGAGGAGAAGGGGATATGATGTGATATTGTAGAAGTGGTATTTGGAGATGATGAGTGTAGGATGAGTATGGTTGTTGGCGATGTCTGGACAGTTGTAAGGCAAGGCAGTAGAAGTTTAATGGTTGCTGTCAATGTTGTGGTCAATGACTGTTGACCGAGGCACTGCTGTTTTCTGGTAAGCACTATGATGCTTGCAGGCAATGGTGAGGTGATGGTAATCTGGAAGTTTGGGTGGTAAGGCTGAAATGAAAGTTGGGTTGCGGTGATGTAAATGTGTACTTGCACAATGGAAGAGGATGCAGAGGTGAAGCTTAGCGAAGATGACAGGAAGATTGTTGTGGTGGTGGTTCTATGCAGAGGTTGGGTCTGGTTAATTTGACAGTAGATTTGTGTGGTGGTGAGGGAAGGAGTTGAAGTTTGTGAATTCAGAGTGAGCAGTGATGATATTAGGCAGTGGGATTGAATTGGGGACGAGGCGAGTTTGTTCGAGTTGCTGTTGGTTTATAGTGAAGTGTGGACAATGTTCGAATTGGCAGTTTGTTCGTCAGAGGAGAAAGGGATGTTTGCGAGTTGCCTGGAGTTAGATGATGGTAGTTTGTTCTGGCGACTGTGGTGAGATTGTCGGTTTTTGGATATAGGCAGTAAGTGATTGTTGCAGAGGTCAGAAGCTTGCAAGAGGTAGGCGACTGTTGTATGAAGTGAAGTTTGGGGTCAGTGAATGTGTTCGGTTAATTCAAGCTAACAGGAAGTAACGAAGTTGCTGGGCAGTTGTGGTTGGCAGTGTTATGGTGAGATGGTGACGGTGTGCTGGAGGATTTTTAATCGAAGCGGTTGCTGAATAGCTGGAGAAGGGGATGTTTCGAAGAGGTTGTTGAATAGATGGAGAAGGGGATGTTTCGGTGAAGTGGTGAAAATATGAGGTGGTGACTGTTAAGATGTGAATGTGTGGTTCGAGGAATTTTATGATGAGTAGCACTGGTGCTTTGCGGTGAGGAGTTTCTGCAGCTTTCAATGTTGTAGGCAGTTTGACTGGCAATGGGAATGTGGATGTTGTAGTTTTGGAGAAGGAAGGAGTGGGTGGTGATATGTTGTCTTGGTATAGCAGAGGAGTGAAATGGTTTGAGTTGAAGTGAGGAACAAAGGCTTGTATGAAGGTGTGCAGGGAAAAGAATGCATAGTGAACAGTTAATAGTGTGTATATTTTTTTTTCCGATGCAAATGTAAATAGGAAAAGGAAATTGTAAAAAGAAAATGTAGATGCCAAATTGTAAAAGAAAATAAAATGTTTTTGTTTTGAAATTGTGAATGTTCTTTTTTTTTAATAATAGAAGAGGAAATGAAAATGCAAAACAACAAGAACACAAACAAATGCACACAAACACAAAACAAACACACACACTAAAATCAAACACAAATAATTCGAAGAATAGAAATTAAAAATCAAAGCAACTCCCCGGCAGCGGCGCCAAAAACTTGTTCTTCGACGGAAATTCTATCGGTTTAGAAAACCGTAGAACGAATTTAGAAATAAAATTTATACCGCAAGCGCACTGTGTACGAATGTAGCACGCGGCGAATACGGGTCGATCCACAGGGAATTGATGATTTTAAAATTCTATTCAATCAAATTATACCGAAGTCGAGAGTGAATAGCTAGAAATGTAAGAAACTAACAAAAACTAGCAAAAGAAAATGATAAAAATATGAGAGTTAAAAGAACAATTTAGAGATAAATCCACTCTCTAGATCATATAAATCAACAATTTGAAGTTAAGATCTCTCTTTTCTTGTCATTAGTGAATTAGTTGATGTGCTTATCATAAGTATGGTATATTTGTGCTATTAATTAGCTCAATATAAACCATCAAACTATAGCACAACCACTAATACACATTTAACTCTCATGAAATATGACAACAAAGTTAAAATAAAAATCTATTTTAAGCATGGCCTATTAACTATTAATTAGAAATATAAGCCATCAAAATTTAATTTCAACCATCACTTCCTTGCCATAATCATATGTAAATGAAGAGTCAATTTGTGTTTTGTTTGTTTAAGTATAGCCTATTTGTTATGAACAACATAGACTATCAAATTCAAAGCTAAACAACATCATTAAACCACTTCAATCATTCCCATTAAGCACAAAAAGAGAGCATAAACATCAAAATGTTGGATCTACATATTAGAGAGCTTCATTACCCCTAAATTGAAGGGGTTTAGCCTCTCATATTTGTTATCATATGAACAAATGTAGAAAACAACATTAAACAAGAAGAGAGAAAGAGAGCAAAATGAAAAGAAAAATTATTCTACTTGCATAAAATAAAAGAGATCTATACTAGAACATGAAAGAAAATAAACAAGAAAAGAAAATGAACATGTAATTAAAAGGAAACACTAAATAACATTGCATAAAAAAAATGAAAAATACATGAAAAAAATGGCTAAGTAGCCATGAAAAGAGAAAGAGTGCTTTCTTTTATTTTCTCAACTAAAACTAATTAACTAAGAGGATCCTGGCTACATGAAACATAAGGGGTATTTATACAAGTTAGAAACCCTAATTCACTTTTTTAGGGAATGCCCAAAATGCCGCTTAGGAAGTGTGGAGGCCAAGTAATCATTAACATGTCTTAATCCCCCATTAAGTGTACATGAAGCCATTAAGTCCAAAAGCATGTGCATTAGCCTTTAATTTGTACATTAAGGTAGGTGGGTAGGTGGGGTCCTCCATGATCTTCACTTTGAATTATTTCCATCTTCATTCTTTTATATTCTTTGTGCATGCATATTTCTTCATGAAACCACTCCTATTTGAGACCATTTTCCTACAAAAATATATATAAATTTCCAATCAATTTTCTCAAAGAAATATATGCACTTAAATGACCGTTTTGCCCCTATATGAAGATGAATATGTGAAAATTAGGAATTAAAATGAATTTTGGTTAAAACAAGTTAAAATACCCAATATGATCATTTATTTAATTTAAATAGAATAAATATGGTGGTAAAAATATGCACATTTACGTGCACATCATTTTCGAAAGGGGTATTTTAATTTTATTCAAAGATTTATGTTTTATAAAGATGATTTGATACCATCGAAATGTATAACATGTTCCGAAAGAGAATGTTTTCTATAGGAATTGAAAGGTATGTATGCAATGTTTTGAAGGCCTTTTCTTTCGAAGGATTCTATATAGGGGTTTCGAAGGAGATGTTTTTATGGTTTCAAAACATAAGGCCAATCTCAATTTAAAGTAATAACCATGGCATAAATAAATATTTTGAAATGTTATTCACATTGTCATTAACCCATAACTATATTTTAGAGAAAGGGCATAATAACTGTTAGGTTGATCCAATAATGAATATTACTTAACAGATGTTAAAAAATTATAATTCAAGATATTGGCAGGGGCCAATAGTTTTATAGTAAATGCATGGAAACTGTATGATATTGGCAGGGGCCGATAGGTTCATAGTCATCCCATGAAAACTATGATTTGATACTGGCAGGGGCCACTAGGATTGTAGTTAGCCTATGAAAACTGTATTTGGATTAAGATATTGGTAGTCAGCCAATAGGTTCCTAGTTAGCCCATGAAAACTAGGATAAGAAATTAGATATTGGAGTTACCAATAGTTTCTTAGTGATCCAATGAAAACCAAGTAATTGGATAGACAGTCCTTAATATTTTAACAGGTTAATAGTAATCCTAGACATTGTAATTTAGACAGATTGTGAAAATGAATGGGGATGGGTAATCGAGAATCGGTTTATTTGTTTTGCTTATCATCATAATGTTTTGACTTACTATGTTTTAAGCATTGTGGATGCACAAACATAATATATGGCTTTATAAATGTTTTAGGGTAATAGTGAGGGGAAAACCCGTTCCGCTAAGCGACATGGTATCACTAGATATCCAAATGGATTGAGATGGTAAATTATTATTCATAACAGCTTTATGTCTGACTCTAAGTTTTCTTTTTCCCCTTAAACTCTCGGGTACTCAATTGATTTTGAGTTAGTTGAGAATTAAGGTCTCCAAGTGTTCATTTAGACGAATAAAAGCTTCCAATGACATAAAGGAGGCAAGATTTTTATTAAAATTCTTTTATATATGTTATGTGTTTTGTTTGTAAAGGAAAATAATTTTCTAAACTATCTATATACTCTGATCTACCAAGAGGCATCTTCATATGCCACTCTTGGCACATCTCGTAATAGTTATGTGTTATCTGAACGTGGTCTGCGAATTTGGATTATGTAATCGATTTGGAATATTTTGAAATGGAATGTGGAATTTATTTTTCTGTCTAAATTTTTTCCATAATGTTGTGTTTTTTTATCGATGTAACTAATATCGCCGTATTTGGTTGCCGAGGATTAATAACTACGGATGACCGCAGTATTCATAGCCGTTAATTTTGGGCCTCCAAATAGGGGTATGCTACAAGTTGGTATCAGGGCATATATTTATGAACTTTAAAAGAAACTTAGACCTAAAATATTTTCCAAACAAAATCCAATGAATCGGATAATAAGATTATGTTTTTGGTTAATGCTATAGTAACATACTTGTATTTGCTATATATAGTTGTATATATGTTAGTACGTATCCCTTGCTCTCTTACACTGTTTTTCTATATCTTACTAAGACTCATATGCATATATACGAGAAAGAAGATATGGAAGCAGGAAACAATAAATAAAATTTCGGTGGAGGAAGTACCACAAAAAATGGGAAGCTCTTCCCTCTACCAGGAGAAACCCAGGTCGACCGACTAACGCTAGTAACAAAAATGCAGAAGCCAATATGGGTGCTAGAAATCCATCAGTAGATACGGGGGTGACGTATCAGTTCCTAGCCGGTTTGATGGAAGCTGGAGCTGATGCTGGAGTTGTTGGAAATGGAGGAGGATCTAATCTCGTGGCTCCGGTTGGGAATATTGCTGTATTGGGTAGAGATTATATCGATTTGGGTTTGAGCTATTCTTTGGAACATAGAGGGTCATAGAAGTTTAGAATTGGCTGCCACATTGTGAGCTCATATTTTCTGATTTGGGTCTGAACGACGTACAAAAGAGGAGGTGGCCTCTATATAGTTGTAGGGGTCAGCATTGCATTAGTGGAATAGTGTCACTACCAGAGCGTCGGAAGAGCAGTTTACTTGGAATGATTTTAAGATGAGATTTGAGCAGAAGTTTGTGTCTAAGTTTGCTAAGTCTGGTCTGATGAGGAAATTTATGGATTTAGTACAGGGAGAGATGTCATTAGTGGAGTATGCTACTAAGTTTGAAGAGATGTCTAGATATGGATATGCTATTATAGATACTGACATCAAAGGAATGAAAAGTTCATTTGGGGCCGAGGCCCGAGCTTGCTAAGATGACCACGATCCATGTCCATGATCTTTGTAATATAGTGGTGGGGATAGCTATTCTCTATAAGGAGTTTCATAATAATTTAATTAGAGAGAAGTCGGTGGAAAAACAGAATTCTCAAAGGAAGAAGAGGAAGTTCTTTAAAAATAAGAGGACCCAGACGGGAGATACTGCCAAGAAGTCAAAGGTTGAGGTAGTATGCTATAATTGTGACAAAAAGGGTCACTTTGCTAATGAGTGCCGATCAGGAAATGGGAAGAAAGCCGTAGTTAAGAACAATGTGTAATGCTTCAACTGTGATCAAGTTGGACATTACAAGAATCACTATGCAGAGCAAATTAGGGAGGACAAAGGAAAAGTTTTTGCTATAGGATCGGCTATGCTTACTGCAACAGATAAGGGAAAGACTATGATGGAAGACACACTTTTGATTCAGTATTTTAGTTAAAGTACTTTATCATATCGGTGCATCATTTATTTATATCTAATTGTTTGGTTGATAGATTATGTCTAGAACCCACCTACCTTGTTACTCCTTAAGGGTTGCAAATATAATAGGAGTGTATGCAGCTCTTGGGTTAAGATGTGACCAGTTAGAGCTTGGCTTGTTAGGTCATAGCTTTGCATGAATTTTGTATGTTTTTGATTTCATAGATTTCAGAATCATCTTGGGTATGGATTGGTTGAGTAGGTATAAGGCTAGAATATATTGCCAGGATTGGGAAATATCACTAAGACACACTTATAGATATAACCGAGTGATATTCTTAGTAGAGCATACTGACTGGAGTGTTAGTGTTATGGTGAGGTAGGAAATGACTTAAGTCAGGTTTTGGTAGCAAGAGAATTTGCAGATGCTTTTAAGCTAGTCACTCGACTACCCTCAAAAAGAGCTGTTGAGTTTAGAATACATCTTGTGCCAGTAGCTAAACCTACAAGTAGACTACCTAGGAGGATGACGCAAACTGAGATGAAGGAATTGAAGGTGCAGCTGGTGGATCTAGAAGGAAGGAATTTTATTGGACCAAGTAGTTTGCCTTGTGGAGCAGACGAGGTGTTTGTCAAGAAACTAGATGGGTCGTTAAGGATGTGTTTTGAATATGGTAAGTTAAATGAAAGTACAATTAAGAATAGTTATACTTTGCCAAAAATAGATGATCTGTTTGATCAGTTGAGTGGAGCCAGAGTGTTTTCCAAGTTTGATTTTGTGGCAGGTTTCCGTTAGTTAAGAGTGGCGGAGGACAGTATTCCTTTGATAACATTTCTAACTAGATGTGGTTCATATGAGTGGTTGGTGATGCCGTTTTGATTGACAAATGCACCTGCTTTCTTGGTAGACTTGATGAATCGAGTTTTTCGAGAGTACTTGGAAGGCTTTGTGCTAGTATTTATAGATGGCATTCTAGTAAACTCTAAGGGTGAGAGAGAGCATTAAGTTCATCTTAGAGTGGTGCTTGAGACACGAAGGCAGAACCGGCTAAAGGCGAAGTTTACCAAATGTCATTTTTGGAAGAAAGAGGTAAAGTTTCTTGGCCAAATGGTTTAAGAGAAAGGATTGTCGTTCGATCCAAATAAGATCGAACCTATGAATATTTGGAAGAGACTAGAGATGGTGACTGAGATTAGGTGTTTTCTTGGACTTGCTCGCTACTACCAGATATTCATTAAGGATTTCTCACAGATAGGGGTACCCTTACTAAGCTAACCTGGAAGGTAGCAAGATTTGTTTGGTCCAATAAATGTAAGGAGGCATTCCTTGTCTTAAAGCATTTGTTGACCAATGCACTAGTATTAGTAGTTCTGGATGAAAATCAAGGATTGCTGGTGTATACTGATGCATGTGGAACTGGATTAGGAGTTTTGTCGATGCAGAATGGTAAAGTCATTGCCTACGCATCTAAGTAGCTTAGACCACATGAAGTTAGATATCCTACTCATTATTTGGAGTTGGTTACTGTGATCTTTGCATCAAAGATTTGGAGACATTATTTCTTAAGGGAAGGAATTGAGTGATATACCGATCATAAGTCTTTACGATATTTATTCCCTCGGAAGGGGTTGAATATGAAACTTCAGAGGTGGCTGGAGTTTTTGGCTGCTTATGATTTTGGTATAGAATATACACCAGGGAAAGCTAATAAGTGGCTGATGCCCTTAGTAGAAAACTTCAAAATGTGGTGTTGACTATGTTGGCGGAGTGGAAATATTTAGAAGCATTAGTCAGTTGCAATGTGTAGTTAAAATCAAATACTGTTTCTAGCTAGAGTACCGCCAAGTTGTCTTCTTTAAAAGCTTGACCAATATTGATTGAGAATATTTCATCTTATTAGAAGGAGAATCCATTATTAGCTGAGAGGATCAGAAGACTTGAAATTGGAACAGAGATTGATGATTTAAAGGATTTTAATATTGACCAGAGAGGGTGGCTAAGAAAGAAGGTACGGTTGTGTGATCCAAGTATGAAAGATTTAAATAAAGAAGTTCTTGGAGAATGTCATCGGTAGAAGTTCATGATTCATCCTGGAGGAACCAAGATGATCAAGATATGAAGAGGAGCTTCTATTGGTAAGGCATGAAGAGGGATGTTAGCTTTCATGTTAGACAGTGTGCAAACTATAAACAAGTGAAAGCTGAACATCAAAAATCAAGTGCGTTACTACAGCCTTTAGAGATTCCGGTTTAGAAATGGGATTCGATATCCATGGAGTTTCTAGATGGGTTGCCAAGTTTAAATAGAGGTTTTGAAAGTATATTGTTTGTAGTGGACAGATTCACAAGAGTGTGAATTTCATACCAGTTAAGTCAACTAGAACGGCATCTATTTTTGTAAAGTTGTTCCTGAAGAACATAGTTAGACTGTAGGAGTTCCTAATAGTGTAATGAGTGGCAGAGATGCATTACTTATTTGTGAATTCTGGAAGAGACTACAGGAAGTGATAGGTACCAAGCCTAATATGAGTATTGTATATCACTCTCGGATGGATGGGCAGGCAGAGAGAGTCAACAAGGTACTCAAAGATTTATCGAGAGCTTGTGTGTTAGACTTTGGCAAATCTTAGGAGGATCACCTACATTTGGTTGAGTTTTCCTATAATCATAGTTATCAGACTAGTATAGGAATAGCACCATTTTAAGCTTTGTATGGGAGAGCATACAAATCACCAGCATTTTGGTTGAAGATATGAGACTAATTGGTCTTGGGTCCAAATTTGGTTAGAGAGGCGTCAAAGAAGATTGAGTTAATCCGAGAAAGGATGAATGAAGTTCAGTCTAGGAAGAAGAGTTACGTAGATAAGAGGCATAAGGACATAGAATTTTTAGTTGGAGATAAGGTTTCCATTAAGTTATCACCTAAGGGTGTGATACAATTTGAAAAGTCAGGGAAGTTAGCCCCAAGATATGTAGGTCCACTCCAGATTGTAGAGACAATTGGAAAACTCACATACATCACAGAGTTGCCAAGCAGTTTTCTAGGTGTCCATAATGTATTTCTTGCGTCTTATCTTCGCAAGTATGTGCATGATCAAGAAACTACTATTCCTTCGGTAGTGTTGGATGACTTAGTGGTAGAGCCTAATTTTACGTTTTTAAACAACTAGTTTGGGTTATGGCTAGAGATAAAAAAAGATTAAGGAACAAGGCAGTCGGGTTGGTGAAAGTTCAGTGGGGCAACAACGAAAATGAAAGTACTTAGGAGAGAGAGGACATGCTTAGATACTTTTCCTGATCTGCTTTGAGGGTATGTCTATATTAGATTTATGTAGATAGTTGCTAATCAGTTCGACTAGTATGTTTATTAGAAGTTGATACAGATGATTGCTATGTTTAGTATGTAGTCCTTACTGAATTTCGTGGACAAAAATATTTAAGGAAGGAGCTTGTAACATCCCTAAATTTTTATAACATTATTCAAAAAATTTAGTTAGATAAATTAAAAAGAATAGTGATGATAAGGAAATTGAAATATAAATAAATTACATTATAAGGCCATACTTAGGGATTTAAAAGGTTAAATAATCGACACATGGGCATATTAGTAAATTAGTTAAATTATTACACATGGCTAATGTAACGTCCCGCCTTTTCGCATGCTTTAAATCGACACATGTGCCAATTGAAACCATACAAAAGGGCGGATTGTTATGGGGTAAATAAGAAAAACGAGAAGAAATAAAAGAAAACAAAATCTCACGGTGGAAGGATAAAATATAATAATCAAATATACAGTTCATGAAGCTGTTTACAAAATATTTAATTATACTTATACAATATATATGAGAGTACACATACCAATAATAACAACGCAGCGGAATACGGTGTGTAGTGGAATATAATAAATAATAATAATAGAAATCTCCGTCTTCGTCCTCCAGAGCTAAAGTCTTCGGTCCAGAAACGCTCGGACTGACCCGAGAGAATTAAAAAGAAAAAACACTCAAGTCAGAACTATAAGATTTTATGTAAGTTAAATCAACTAATATAAATATGAGTGCGGTAACTTAAAAGATGCTCGGGATTCACATCTCTTAAGGATCCGTTAAACTATTTACTATGTAGTATATTTCGCTATTATAATAATGTCTATTTGTGAAATAAACTTACTTTTAAATAGCGTTAAGGGGTTACCTATATAACCCTTAACACAAAATATATTCCCATAGTCTATACAGTACCGTAATCTCCCCCGTACTGGGCGTCGTCAAATGGCACTCCATATGTATGGTACAAAACAAAATCGTATAAGGCGCGCTAGGGTAGGTGACACGGCACAACTAGGCAATGCCAGGGTTGATATACCAATTGCTATCCGGGCTGGTGGTAACGCGTAGTAGCTACTACCGCCCACCTCGGACAAACTCCCACCTAAAATCAAAGAAATCAAAAGTGGCCACCGAATCAAATCCAAAAGTCAGAGTATAATATCGAAGAGGGGTATCCGATAAAGGGCGCTAACCCCCTTGGCCTGAGAATCGCTCCTGTTTTAGCCACCTTATGCCAACTCACGGGAGTCGGGACCACGTATTTACCTCAGAGGAAACGCCGCAACCATCCTACTTCATTATGGAATCTCCACAGCGTACACGGTTGTTAAAGTGGTTTTCGGAGTTGGCAGAGAGTATGACAACTTCCGATCCCCGTCTCTTCAACAACCAGATGTTATTATAACACCGAGGTCATTTAAAAATAATTATACTTTCAAAACCAAAATATAATACCTATTTCAAAAACATATAAACACGATATCCGTTTCAAACAAACTCATTGGATATTATTTTTACAAATCCCAAATTAATATAATATCATTTTATTTCAAATATATTTCTTTCCAAAGTCATATTACTTTAAAATTTTAATAATTGGAAACCAAACATTTGAATTATAACTTTCAAACATAAAACTACGAAATTTGTAGCTTTAAATCCATAACTTTCAAAACTTAAATGGTTTGGATATTCAACAGTATGTAAAATAGTTGATTTTAAATCACTATATAAAGTAAAAATATCAACGCCTTTACCATTTATTCACTTTAAATTAAGTCTAAACTCATAAATCTAGATTCTCTTTCAGTTTCAATAAAACACTTCGATTCCAATATATTTCAAACTTTGAATATTTAACAATTTCAAAACTAAGTTTGGAAATTTTCTATTCAACCATTTATTCTTCTATATTTTAGTCTAAAATATTTGCACAATAAATCCATAATCATTTTAAATAAAACTCAAATTACTAACAACTGAATATTTCCTTCAATTTATTTATACTAGAAATATTCATTTGATTTATCTTGAATAAAAATCCAGTTATGAATATCATACCTTTAAATTTCCAATCTTAATTGATTTGAATCATTTAAACCCTATATATATATACACACACAATATCTAAACCTGTACTAAATCATATAATATAAATTCTCAAACTCCATTGTTCAACTTGTTCATTTTTATTTAACAGATTTATACATAGCTTAAATTCAAAAAATTTAACTATATATGTATATATATAAAATAATATTTATAAAATATCAAAATTTAATATTTATTAAACCGTATCCTATCCAAACCATAGAAAATCATTTCAAAAATAATTATATATATATATATAGACCGACGATGTCTGTATATAATTTTCTACCCTATGGTCAAGTGGTACGGATATCTATCACTTCAATCTGCAATTTAAAAATAAAAATGTGGTTGTATATCATTTTAAACCGCAATCCCGAATGAAATGAAAATGCATAATAACTTGCGGTGTATACAATATAAATACAGCATCCATTCATCCATCATATCAATCATCAAACATTCATAAATTTATCATCCAATTCAAACAATCACAACAATAAATAATAATTAATTCTGATAGTTAAATTTCCAATAATGAATTAAATAACTGTTTAACTGTAGTTTATATGCAATAATAAATAAATTTAACTAGCAGGTTATATGCAAAAATAAATGTTACTAAAATTTTAACCGACAATTTTAATGCAATGAATAAATTAATTAACAATTAACTAGCAGTTTTAAATGCAGTAATGAATTAAATAACGCTTAAATTAATGAATGCAATTTAACTAAGAAAATGATGAAATATATGCCAAAAAGCTACAAATAAAATTTTAAACACATCATAAATCAATTTAACCAATATAAGAAATCTTAGAAGTTGTAAGTGGGTTAAAAACTCACCTTTTGAATTTAAATTGAATTTATATCCAATTTAAACCCAAAATTTGAACGGTTTCCAAATTTGTCCAAACCAGCATCAAAGTTTCCGGAATTTTATTACAATCCTAACAAAAAAAGTCGTGCGTGAAATGGAGCTCGTATGAAAAAGTTAGGAAAATTAGAAGATTAGAAAATTCTGGCCCTGAGCCGACTTCGGGTTCAACTTCGGTCCACCGCCTCAATTCCCCGGTGCTTGCTTAGAGTTTTTGCCAAAATGACCCGGAGAGACCTGAGTAACTTTCTTGCTAACCCGTAGTAGATGCAGCATAATTTTTTCCTCTGAAACTCGAAGCGCGACCAGAAGTTGCTACAGATCCAAATAATTTTTTTAGATTGAAATTGGATTGGGAAGATTAGGGTTTGAGGTGGAATGAGGAAGAGCGTACGTTCATAATGAGGAATAAGCAATGACCTAGGTTTATAACCACATATATATAGGCAAACATAATTGAAAGAATGGGCTAGGTTGGATTTGGGATTTGAACGATAATTGACCCGAAAAGCCAGTTTCGATTCCAGAACGGAAAAGGGTCAACCCATATCAAAATAAATATGTTTAAAAATATTTTAAACGCGATGGAAAAAGTTTCACGTCCAAAATCCATCATACGAAGAAGTTATGCTAAATTTAAATTTTCCAAATTGATTTCAATTGATCTAAATTACATAACTTTCAAGGCGTTTCGAGTCCGTACGATCAAACGACAAGTCCGATCGCTACAAAACTTGAAACACTATTATAATTCACCGTTACGGATCAAATGAAACTTATTTTGTCGAAATCCGAGTTAGTGCCCAAAATGGCAATTTTTCCATTAACTAAATAAATTAAAAATTAAATTAATTAAATCCAAATTTAAATTCCAATCTTAAAATTTCCAATTTCAACATTTTAAAATTCTTAACCATTTACAAGGCTTCGAACAAAATTTAAATGTCAATAATAGTTGGTTTATTTATCATTTCCAATGTAAATCTACATTTCAATATTAAACTTCAATTTCATTAAATTTAGAAACTAAAAAAAAAACTCCAAGTCCACTATTTAAATTCTTATCCTTGTTATTCGAGTCTTATTAAATTTAATATTTCAAACAAATTAACAAAGCTTGGTTTTCAGTCCTTAAATCTACCTATTTCCATTTTATAATTAAAATTAACATTTATTACATCTTATAGAATTAATCATTTCAAATGACCAATCACATCTACCATAACTACACAAATTTATAAACTAGTAGATTTTTGTCATTTTTAATCTCTTAGATATTTATAATAACTAAAAGCAAATTCACATATCAATTTAGTGTCAATTATTCCAGTAAATACAGTGTTCAAATGTCAACTGTAATTAATCCAATTAATTGCAAATTAATTACAATAAATTTGATTTTATTTGATTACAACTAAATATTCAATCAATTATTACTCAACTAACATAGTTAACATTGTTTTATATTATATTACATTAATATTTCTATATACATCTTAGATTTGTATCAACGGTTATACTTAAAAATGTGAATCTTGTCAATTATGCGTATTAATTAAGGTTTTAAACTCTCCTAAGTCAAATCCCTTTTTACCAAATTTGACAATCCCTAACCATTGTACTACATCCCATATTAATGTAATATTTGTTAGATTTTACTCCAAATTAACGTACAACTTAATTTCCCTTAATTGAGAACTGATTTCCAATTTTTTTTTAACATACTAAATGAATAAATAACCTACAGATTATTACCTATTCCTTTACATGTCTTTATAGGTTTATTACTTAACAATCACCGTTAAAAATCCCATGTATACAAAAATTTCATATTTCGTAATCATATTCAATCAATTACGTATTACTTTCTAGCAAGTAATATGATTTACTTAGAGAACATTGACTTTTATTCAATTACCATTTAATGAAATCCACATTAATTAATTTTATTAAATGCTTACATTTTTTTCTCTATATCCAATTTGTTTCAACTTTATTTACATTAATACTATTGCCTTATTTTGGTTATTATTTATCAACTTGTTCTGACTTTATTGCCTAAATTTTCGTTATTGTAAACCTTTATTTTTTTCATTTAAATCAAATTCTAAATTCCAATTCAATCAACCATTTCAACGTGCAACTTATAATAACCGCTTACAAGTATGAATGGAATTATCATTTATTCCAATACTTTCTAACTTTACATTAACATATTAAATAAATTCCCTTTAAATGAATTTATATCCAGGTATATTACTTACCCCATTTCATTTATTGAAATTTATTCAAATTGTTAGTAAATAGGTTTTAAGTCACCATTTATATATTTTAATTTAGCGTTCATTTCAATATTTGTTTATAAAGTTTTTATTCGTACTAAATTTAATTACAAAAACTCATTAATTTAACCAAATTAAATCCACGAAATTTACGGGTCGTTACAGCTAAAATTTCTCATTTTTGTCTATTCACGCCTCATTTCTCATTGTCACAAATACAAATCTAAAACCATTTTGACCCAAATAATGTTTTCAAAGATTTAAACCCAATGTTTTTGAAAGGGTTACTTTCATTTGTTTTGAAGCTTTATGTTCTGTAATGATGGTTTGATACCATAGAAAGGTATAATAGGTTTCTAAAGGGAATGTTCTCGAAGTTCTTCAAAAGGTATATACATAATGTTTTGAAAACATGTCTTTGCTTTAAAAGGTGGTTATCCAAGGGTTTTGAAAGAGATATTTTTATGGTTTCAAAACATAAACCTAATCTCAATTTAAAGTAATAACCATGGCATAAATAAAGATTTTGAAATGTTGTTCACATTGTTATTAACCCATAACTGTGTTTTCGGGAAAGGGCAGAATAACCAGTTAGGTTGACCTAGTAGTTAATATAACTAAACCAATATTAATTTTTTTCAATTGAAGATGTTGGCAGGGTCCAATAGGTTTACGATATGCCCATGAAAAAGGTATGATATTGGCAGTGACAAATATTTCATGGTCAGCACATAAAAACTATGGTTTGATACTGGTAGGGGCTAGTAGGTTTGTAGTTAGCCCATGAAAACTATATCCAAATTATGATATCAAAAGTCAGCCAATAGGTTCCTTGTTAGCCCATGAAAAGTACAATAATAAATAGACATTTAAATTACCAATAGGGACTTAATAATCCCATGAAAAGTAAGTATTTGGACAAATAGTCCTTAATATTTAACAGGTTAATAGTAATTCTATAAACTATAATTAAGACAGATAGTCAGAATGAATGAGGATAGGTAATCCAGAATTATTTATTTGTATTGCATATCAACATAATGTTTTGAATTAGTATGCTTTAAACGTCATGCATGCAAGAGCATATCATATGGTTTTATAAATATTTTAGGGTACTAGTTAGGGGAAACCCATTCCGCTAACTACCGTGTTCTTACTACATATCCATATGGTTTAAGATGGTAAATTTTTATTCATACCAGGCATTACGTCTGACTCGAAGATTTTGTTTTCCTCTTTAACACTCGGGTAGTCAATTGATTTTGATTAGGTTGAGATTTAAGGTTTCTAAGTGTTCTTTTAGACGAATAAAAGCTTTCGAGGACATGCAAGAGGCAAGGTTGTTGTTAGGGTTCTTTTATTTCCACTGCATATTTTGTTTGTAAAGGAAAATTATTTTCATGCCTATCTATAACCAAGGGGCATCTTCATATGTCGCACTTGACGCATTTTGTAATAATTAGTTGTTATTTGAACGTGTTTTGGGAATTGGGATTATGTAATCAGTTTGGAATATTTTGAAATGGAATGTGGAATTTGATTTGCAGTTTATTTTTTTTCCATATTCTTGTGTTTCTATGTATCAATGTATGTAATATCGCCGTATTTGGTCTCTGACAATTAATAACTATGGTTGACTACAACATCCGTAACCGTTAATTTTGGGCCTCCAAATAGGGGACGCACATCTTCTTTACATTCAATGTCTTCCATAGAGAAGTTCACAGCATGAAAACACAAGTTATTTTCAATTCGATCACCTTAAACTAGCTAATACTCTCTCTACATAAATTTGCATTCAAACAGGAGCCATATTCCCTCACTTTCATCCATGGTCGAGCCCAATAGGCCCATGGACAAATAAAAATCACATATGTCCCAAAATTCTTAGCTTTGTTGATAGGAAGTGTAGTTTGAGTGTTAGTAAGATTGTGTAGCGATTCGACTTCATTTGGTTAAATTTTTGTGTGTAAAACTCCATCCTTACTTATGAATGCTTATTTTATATGTTTAGTGATGTATTGGTTGTTGGTTTGGTTTATGTTACAAAAAGCCGTCGTTTTGGAAAATTAGTAAATATGTAATAAGGTTATAAAAAAGTGGAAGTTAATGTTAATTATAATGTTAGTGAAAACTCTCTACATATGATATCATATATAATTAGCATGTATATACGTTCGTACCCTTGCTATCCAATGTTTGGTTGGATTAAAATGTGAAAAACATTTTTCCAAACTTCCTTTATAGCGACAGTTCGTTGTATCGGTAGTTTCAGAAAATCACTTTTTATCAAAACCGTTTGGTTTCATATTCGTTCTTGGAATGGTTTTACAAGTTAAGCAAGATTTTGATTAATGATGGTTTCAAAAGTAACTAACCATTTTAATAATCATTATTTAGTTTAATTAATTATCAAAATAAGGATTAAGGTTAACTAATTAACTTATTGATGATGTGTTTTAAATTTAACCGATTACTTGGTTAATGATGGTTTACATTAATTAATAATTTTACTTTATGATATTTTCAAAAGTAATAAACGATTTTAATAAGGACTATAAGGATTAAGGTTAAGTAATTAACTTATTAATGACGTGTTTCAAATTTAAATAATTACTTTGTTAATGATGATTTAAATAAATCATTTTATTAGTTGTTGTTCAATGAAAACTAATCATTCAATAATGATGGATTAAAGTTAATCAATCAATTTCAAATGATTTTTTTATAAATTAATAACTCTTCTTAATTACAAATTTTTAAAGTAAATCTATTTTTTGAACCTTAAGTACTGTTTCCATTAATGATGTTTTAAACTTGATAATCATTTTAAATAATGATATTTAATTATTTATTAATTAATTATATTTAAATATTACTAATTAATTTAATTAATGATGTTTTAAATGTAATTTACCCTTGTAAATTAAAGGCATTTGACGTTAAATACTAACTTAATTAATGAAGTTTAGAAGTGAATTTATCAAGGAAACAATTATGTTTCGATTTTGTTATTAATTTTAATTAATGATAATAAATTATTTATTTAATTTAATTGTAATTAATTTTTAATTAAATTAATGGCGTTTAAAAGGGATTATTTTCTTTTGGATTGAAGCCTATTAAATTAAATTCATCAACTTAATTAATGAACTTTTAAAGTTAATTAATCAATATAATAAGGATTTGTTTAAGTTATTAAATCCTTTTTTTAATGATGTTCAAAATTAGTAAACTCTTTTAACAAAGTGTTTTAAAGCTAGTAGTTGTAATGTTAAGCCAATAACCCAAGAATGGTACAATTGTGAATCCAACAAGACTTGACTTTAAGGAAACACTACCTTGACTATTCTAGTATTATCAATAACCCGGAAATAGTAAAAATTTGCATCCAACGTATACAAGACTTAATTTCCATGTAGATTCATTTTATATCATCGATAGTTGATTTTCGATCATCGATTACTTCAGCTTTTTTATTTTTCATCCCTTATAGACGGTGTGTTGCTCTTTTGTGCTCTGTTATCCTTTGCTGGAAATTACTAAATCCATAGAGCTTGTCGACATACAAATATGTGGGCTTGCTACCATCAAAAGTGTATTTCACATCTCATCGTGGTTGAATTCATTAGCGCATATATATGTAAAATAAACGGATATCAGGGATGGTTTGGTGGGGTTCGATCAGTACTATTACCGAGGAGGTCACACATTATATGACCTTCTAGAAGGTATATTACTAGAGGTATACTTCAAGGGAGGCCATACCCTCCTTGTCATTGTTGGGATTTTCCCTTTCCTTATTCGAGTCGAACCTTGGAACTATTTTTCTATAATTACAATGGGAATAGTCAACCACTCTTTATGATGTTTAATTATAGGTTTTGTCCATTTTATCAAGTTTGGACAATTATCTTATTTTATATATTCCGTCTAGTTTGGATTATGTTCAAATTATTTCCATTTTTTCAAGTACAGATCTTTAAACTATTTTATCCCATCATCTATGTTTGGATTTGTTTCCTATTCTTTGTTTCCACTATTATAGTTGGTTGTCATTTATGTAGGAGAAAACCGGTTATGCATAAGCGCTTGGGACAACATATTATTATCAAATATAGTCCCTTTCATTTTAGAGCTATACCCTTATCAAACATATTGTTTGACCCGAGTTGTTTATGTTCCCTAAACTCTAGGGTACTCAATTATAATTGAGTAGTCCAAGAGTAGTAAGTTTCTCTATATTCTCTTTGAAGACAATGATCGAGCAGGCGGCTCCTTATTTATCTAATTATTCTTTCCGCTGTATGATTATGAAGATGTCTTTTGTATCTAAAAATGACAAGTCAGAAGTATAGCCAAAGATCTATTAGATGTAGTACTTTTGTTTAACTCCGATAGCTTCATGAAAAGAGTAATCTTTTGTACTATATTTTTTTATATTGTATGTAACCATTCCGTTGTGAGGTTTTTTAATTCTGTCTTGTTCCGTTCTTTATTTTTCCCTATGACAACTTGTCTTCAGAAGCTTGGGCAATGATACTTGAATACAATGGATGTACCATGTGTCATTCCCAGGAGTCACGCTAGTGTTATAAAAGTGTTCTATATTGCGCTGTTTAACCCGTTGAGGTAAATGAATTCTAATCTATGTATCTGATCAGCATTTTCGATAGGATTTCTAAACACTTGAAAAGACCTACCAATATAGTAGTTTTAAAATGGTAAATGAAATTATTTTACCTAGGAATGTATTTTATATATACTAGAATGAATTTCATAATTAATATAGTTGTATTGATGAGTTGATTATTAGGAGATGATAATATTTTATTGTTATCATTTAGGATTTGCTTTGTTATGCTCGTCTAGTTTAAGCATTAACTATTGTTGAATAGTTCATAAGAGATTTTCCTTAGTAAGTTATAGTTAGGTAAATAGGAATTAAGGAACCCTATGAACGAACCCCTTGTCAACTGAGTTTCACAGTTTGTGTTAATCATAAAACCCACTTAAGAACAAAGGTGAAAGAAGGCTTATAAATACTAGGCTCTGCTAAAATTGAAGACATAGGTTTAGCCAAAGTTTAAAAAAGATCGTTCCGAAAGCGTTGAGATGGCTTACGAAGGAGTCGTAAGCGCCAAGTGGCATTACAAATGATAAACATGATAGAAACCTTCAAAAAGAGGGAAAAAGAAGGCAAGGTTACTCTTCCATCTCATTTAAACCTTTCGACTCGGATGGATTTCTGTATATGTGTAAAGCAGGAACAGGTTCAAAACACCTTTCGAAGGTATTGAACAAAAGGATTGAACACATGAACCAATTCCTTCAACATAGAAGGTTTTGTCGTTGTCAATTTACCACTTGAAGTATTGATTCTATTAAATTTTTCGGTAGCAAGGACAACTCTTTCAAAATGGTTGGAATCCTTCGAATGCATGATGAAAGTCCTACATAAAGGCCAAGAGTCCTTTTGCTAAGACCCAGTTGCCACTCTCTATTACTTTCGAAGCATTGTAAAAGCTCAACTCATTTCTCACTTCCAATAGTATAGCAACACGTAGCGAAGAACAATACTATCACCCTTTCGACGTAGTCGAAAGAAGTCCAGTGAAAAGCAGAGGAAAAAGGCACTCAGACTTTAATGGCAGCGAAAGGTAGTGAAGGTGGCCCTTCAGACTGGGACAAAATGCCTAGAATTAAAAGGTGGAGGCGCAAGAATAGATGACAAATATCAAATGGAAATCGTTTCGAAAATATCATAAGCAGTAGCGTAGAAAACTGAAGGAAGGCCTCTCGACCATGTTAAAAGGATTCACCTGGAAGTTTGGAGGAAGACCTTTTGACTGCATTGAAAGGATGGGTGCGAAAGGGGCCCACCTACATATATGAATACGAGCCTAGAGGTCCAATTTTGGGGACCAAATTTTGGGAATTCTAAACTCATTCTCCAATTCCTAAGAAAAATCAAAACTTTGTAACCCTAAATCAATTTGGGAAAATCAATCTTACGGGTAACTCCATTTGAATTAATGTTAAAAGAGGAACCACATGGATTCAATAAAGAATTTGATCATGAGGGAGATCATTTCGATCATTAGCTTTTTTAATGATCAATTTCACATGATGCTAGCTTTTTAATTCCTTACTGTCTTATGCAATGCTATGGGATCAACTTAGATAATTTTCATGTGCATCACATCATCATCGTATTTAATGATATTTAAAGATAAACCAAAGATGATGATGATGTTTCGATCTTAATATCACAAAACAACGTCGTTTGTCGAAAAATCGTCAAACCATAAATTGAATATTTTCAAAATTAAAAATTAGGAAAACTCAAATAAGTTAATAAAAAATACATCGATAAAAATCAATTCATTATAATAAAAATAAATTTCCTTATTATTTATTCGCACCATTTATTACTGCAAATAAAATTACAAAATTCATTTACCGTCATTATTTATTTATTGAAATGAGTTAAATAAGTCCAATTGCTCATCAAAATAATTATTCAATTTAAAATCTAAATATCTTAAATTACTATTTAAATATTTTAAATAATCTCCATATTTGAAATTTAGTTATTAATTTAAAATAATCCTTATAAATCGATAATTCAAATTAATTAAATATAAAAAATCCAATGACCAAAATCCGAGGTTGTTACATTCCAAAACATAGAAAACTTTTCCAATACTTATATCAAAGTAGAAGTATATTCACAAAACACTACATTTTCAACACTAGAGATAGTTCCTATATACTTATCACATCGATATTAGTATATTCAAAAATCGTAAGAAAGATTTCATTTCCAAAACCATGCTTATTTGGGTTAAAACAAGTGCCATTTCAAAATATTGACAAATATTAAACCCAAAACACTTTCCTTTTGGTGTGAGTAAATGGATCGTATAAAAATTAGACAAAATATACTGAACACCACTTTGCAATTTCAGTCAGTAATACCCTCGATTAATAAAGAAATCAAATATGTTGGAAAACTAACATTGACTCGACACATATTCTTAGTTCTCAAAATAGGGATGAGCTTCCATACCTTTGAATTTGTTGTTAAGCATGAAAGCATATTTTCGTACCACCATAATTTAAATAGTTTTCTGTGGAATTCGGGTCTCATTCTTTTTATAGAAATTATTTTTATAAATTCCTTTATAGAACTTCTTTATAAAACTCCTATATACTTATAAATCTCTTTTTATAGTTACTAACTCCTTTCATAAAAATATCATTTATAAAACTCCTTTTATAAATCTCAAAATCTATTTATAACTCTTTTATACAGCTTATAATTTACAAAGTTTCTTTTATTGAACTTTATAAACCTCCTTTACCAATTCTTTGTAAAACTTGTTATAAAACTTCATTAGAAATTCATTTCAACTTTTAAACCTCTTATACTTATCTCAGATCTCCAATTGCAATCTGAAACAAATACTTTCCATAAAGCGATCCTTCCGTATATCAATAAATCAACAAATGCGATTTATTGTACCAAATTTTAATGAGGATATTAATTTATTCTTTTATAAAATATCATTTAAATCTATCTTATATATATAATATCATTTGTAAAACTATTCTTTTTTTCATAGAATAACATTTATAATCTATTCTTTTATTCAACAATTCTTATAATGCATTTCACAAATACTTATTCCAAAATATTTCTATCTCCTTTTAAAATTGAATCACTTTAATATGACAGATAGATAAAACCCTTTATTTTCTTTCATAACAAACATTCATTATTATAATAACTTTTCTACAAAATCAATACTTTCCAAAATAATTCTAAAACATTTACACAAAGGTTAAAGAAAAAAAGAAAAATATAAAAACTATTTTAAAAATAAAATATCACGAAAAGTCTAAAGTTTAGATTCAAAGATCATTTGTAAATCATAATAGCAATTAATAGTATTTCATAGTACTATAAATGGCAAATAGCTACCATAACACTTGACCAATGCTACTATTTCCTTTATTACTAAAAAGTTCCAAATTTTGACATTCAAAAATTTAATCTTTTATATAATTGGAAATAAAATTAACAGGTATATAACTAAATTTCTAAATCACAATGCCGAGAAATCCGTATTTCTTTACAAAATTCCAATGTATTTCATTTTAAATTTCATTCGCTTTTCAAAGCGGAAGTTTAACAAAACATCCCTAATGAATCATTTCAACACAAAACAATAATGTTTATTTACTATATATCATTGTAGTATTCATTCAGAGGTGAGATAACTCAATGAAATTCCAACGATGTTTAATCATCCCGATTTAATCTAAAATTGAACGCTATTCAATTTTAGCTCAAAATTCCACTTGCTCCAAACTCAACAAAGCAATTTCGAATGCTCAGATACCACTCTTACAAACGCAATGCAAAAAATTACGTATTGATTGGATCTCATGTGCAAAAGCTTTTTATTTAATAAGCTATTTGATTAATTAAAATCATTAACTAACAAGTTATTACACTAATTAGTTTACTACCCTTCACTAATCAACTTCTCCACCCCAAATTGCACACTACCTGTACACCAAGATTTGCACGCACAAACCCTTATCATAGAAATTTTTTCCCTCGATTACTCAATCCCCAGTTAACGGAATCGCACACCGTCCATTCCTACAAACTCCACTTCACACGAGCGTGCCCCCGATCCAACCACTTCGTCTTCGACCTTCCCTACCCAATTTCGACCCGACAACACCCATGTGACACCTAAAAAGTCGTACCTTCCAATCAAGCACTACACACCCTCATATTTACAACATCGAAGCACCTTGACATGAAAAACCCAACCATACACTATATGTAGCCAACCTTTGATCACAACTTCTACAATCACAAACCCTAGTCTACTATGTCAACATTGAGCGCCCTAGACCATCATCAAACACCACCATATGCACACGGATTTGTAAATCTAGTCAATACAAGTTTATAGATTCTTGTTTTACAATTTTTCATTAAGTGGATTATTTTATTTTGAATTTTGAATATGGCCGATTTTATTTCTTTTGTCTATAGAGTGATGAAAATGAAAAGGGGGAGATAAAAAGAAAAGACAAAAATGTATTGAAATTTCTAAGTGTTTAATTATGTTTATCTATAAATTTCTAACATTTCACTACACAGAATTATGTTCATGTACGAACCATGAAAAACAAAACAAAAATAGGATCGCACACAAAAATTTGACCCGGTCTCAAAAGAGTAAAAAAATACACTAGTTATCTTATTTGCAAAATTTCAAAAATACTATTGTTTACCATAAAATACGTCAAATGACAATTTAAATATTTTCTGGACTAGAAATTATGGAAAAATCCCATAAATTAAAACAGAAACACGTAGCTAAAAAATTGATTGTTATAATAAACTTGATTTTCTTATTGTTTATTAAATTTGAATCAAATCTGAATATTTAAATAAACTAGATATTAACATTCGAAACGTTAAAAATTCTGATCATCAGGCATTTTCAAAGTGCATCCATGGTTATCTTTTCGATTCTAACTTTCACAAATTTGTTTTGTAATTTCTATTAATTCCCAAACCATTTCTTTATTGCATGTACACCAAAGTATATATGAGAACAACCAAATAAAACCATCCAAGCTAAGATCATAAATCTTCTATTTACATGAGTTATAGTTAAGGGACATCGAAGTGCACTTAAAACTACTATTCCTGCTTCAAACACTTCCAAACATAATTCAATTCAAGAGGCATGCCAAACTACCATTTAAACATAAAGTTAAGCCTATACAACATGTTAAGAGGGTATTGAATTGATTTTATACAATATAAAGTTGTCATTTGCTTTCGAAAGCAGAGGAGTCCAAAGTATTAGACTTTAATTAGTTAATGTCACTTTAACTTTATATATAAAAACAAGGTAGTGAGATAACTCGCTTAGATCTAAACCAGACACAAGCACAAACCGCTACAATGTCAAGAACACTTCCTACCATCACCAAAATTCCAAAGATCCAAGCTTAAGCACTTAGAAACCACGGCAAGACCTCCCTCCTCTCTTTCATGCTCATGGCCAAATCCATATTCTCCCTTTCCTTCGATCTTTTATAATTTTAACTTCAGATCTATGCTTCCCAATGTGTTCTAGGCTATTGTGTAAGTTTGGTGGAGTTTGGAGAAGACTTAAGGAGAAAGATTAGTGAAAACAAAGTGCGTTACTATTAATCCACTTCGACCATTTTCTTAATTTTATAAAGTGATTAGTGAAACCCTTAAGGGTGCATTTATAAACATTTTCAAGAGGTGACAACCACCTTCTACCTTTCATAAAAGGTTATAAAGGTGCCTTCCTCTCATATGCTACATATACAACTTTACATCTCTTCGTAAACACTTAAGACTTTCCTTAAAAGTTCATTTCCAAGATATATTATCTTTCCTTTCACACCAAATTATTTAACTTTAAGAAGCTTCTTAATAGTTTAGTGCAAAATATTTTTATTTTGAATTAATTTTATTTTAAGCAAATAAACTTATGCAAAAAAAATTGAAATACCTTCTGACCAGTAAAAAGCCATTTATCGATAATACGACATTCGGTCACATTATCAATATTCCTTTGAAGTATGTATTTTTTAAATATTTTTCCAAAAAAAGTTTACCATCATTAATTTAAAAGAGGGTTAACAAGGTTATTAAATAAATTTAATAAAATTTAATGCAAGATTCAAGTATTTAAATAATTTACATGTTTAAATATGAAGTGCCTGAGATTCTGGGTCGTTGCGACCGTTGTGTTCTGTAAGGTTTAGAATTTTATAAATTTATTTCATTTTAGATGAGAAAGTATACTATAATGCAAGTTCATGTGCTTAATATAATTGAATACCATGATGACCTTACTGTATGGGAATGTCCTCTAGAACAAGGACTAAAGATAAACCTAACTATTGGATTAATTAAGTGCTACTTTGATTTGTTTCACTTTTGAAACTTATTCAATGTGACGACCCACAAATCCATACCCTTTGAATCGACAATAAACCACATATGTCCGACCTAAAAAGCACAGACTGATGAAAAGTCGAGAGAAAGAAAGGAGGAGTGAATAAGAGAAAAGAAGAAAGAGAGAATATATAACCAAACAGAACAATACAGTATTTCACATCGCAGTGGAAAACATATAATATCATATCAATGATCTTGACAAAATAGAAACTGTATATACATACATCAGTCAGAGTTCAACAATCAATCACTTGTTGTCATCCTAAACAGTCATAATAACCTGTCCTTACAATTGCCGATTATATACAGCAACTAAGCAGCGGTGAATCAAAACAGATACGTGTATATGAAAATAAAGATCCCCAGCTCTCCTGCTGAAGCTCCAAAAGCACCAAAACTGAACCTGTAAATATATTCGGTATGACCCGAGCATTGAAAAGGAAGAACTCCCGGATCCGTCTGGTAAACCAGCATGAGAAACACACTCAACTGAATTTATTAAATTACCAAACTTTTCTTTTCAAAACAAAAGTATCTCGTAAGACACGCCTACACATAAACACAGATATGTATTTACCGTACGATAACTAAAACTTTTTATATCAAAACATCTTATATTATAATAGTGTCTATTGCACAAATAATATTCAAATAGCCAAATATTAAATTCCAACATACTAGGATCTACAAATAAAAATGTTGGTACATAGCGGAGTTTGAATTTCCATACCAATGACTGGGTGAATGGACTACCTTCCGATGGGTACACCTCTAGATGGATGTCCCGAGAAACCATCACAATGTTCCTCTACCAACACAAGATCGGCCTATCTCTATAACTAGATAGTACCGAATATGTCATCCTTCAGTCGTTACCAACTTTTTTCACTGGCCCTCATAGCATACAAACCACATTACAACTTAAAAGCGTATAAAGATATACATAGAAGAGGATTATCATAACCTAATGGGAGCGACCAACTTAGCCCTGCAGCATCTAACCCTTTTTCGGTCAATTCCGGTTGATGAGGCCTGAGGTAATGATTACAATTCACATATCACAAATCACATCACTTGGAATGTCATACGTCCGTTTCCGTTGATTACTAGTTGCCTTCCACAAAAATACAACCCTTAAGATCATACGTCTCAGGGAGAGTGTTAAGCTAAGAGAAGTTGCCTTTTCCGCTACCACTGATGTATGTTTGTAAAAACCAATGTAAGTAATGTTAGAAGTGCAATGTCGGACAAACATCTATACAAGTTGTCTAGGGACAGAACAAACCGAAGGTACTTTCCTTCCAAATCTTGTTGGGAAATCCCTAGGATTAGTAGCGAATAGTCCTTGAATTAGATATTTCATAACGAAGAGAATACTACTATTGGATGTATATTGGGATTTTAACCCCAAACGTTCAACAAGTAGTCCCCAACTATGAAAATCCTGAATATCAATTTCATTAATAACCTGCACAATCATCGCATAAATGTTGGTCCTAAGTCATTTTTGGATAAACCGATCTCGGTCTCTTCGCACCAATAATGCAAAAGAATTTCTCAACCTCACACAGAAACTAAATCTCATAGACTTATCACGTTTCCAACTTTCAACTGGCTATCCTTCGGCCAAGAAGGAAGCTTGATAGAATGGAGTAACACTCCGCACTATACGAATCAACATCCTTAACACAAATGATAATCAAGCCTACACAGAAGGCTGCATACTAAGTGTACGACTGAATAATTCCCATATTAAGTCAAGGAAATAAAATAGCCAAATTTGATAGTCGGTTATTTAACTATTAAAGCAAGCAAACAAATATTTAGCACCATAAGCAATCATTAGGCCTTTCTAATTAATCTTTCACTAATTAAATCACTTGCCAAATATTAATTTCAAATTATCTTCAAAATGATATATTCTCAAAACTATTTCAACTTTTATATTTGAAAACATTTCCATATAATAATAAATAATTCACAAATCAATATATTTTCGACACTTAGAAAATATTACATATGCTTAAATCAGGACTAAGTATATATTTTATTCTATAAGGAAAGCATTCCCTTAAACACATTTGTTTGGGTCAAAACGAATGTTGCGTAAAACCTCGTTACGACAACCCAAAATCAATAGTAAAAGGATTTGAAAATTAGTTAGATATATAAATCCTATATACTATACAAATAACTCCTTTCAAAAATCATTTACTATAATAATAGTGTTATAGTCCATCATTTTCTTACTTCTGGAAAACGTCTATTTCAACAATGAATGTTGAAATCTATATATTCGATACTTAACACATTTTAAATACATCTTCAAATCATTTTACTCCATTTAAAAGATCACTTTTCAAACCCTTATCCATTATATTTAATAATATTATTCACTGTAAAAAATCGTGAATATAGTTCATTTACCAAATCCAATATTTCTACACATTTATTGAAGGATAATTCACTGTCCAAAATTATGGATTTAATACCCTTACCAAAGTCATTACTTTTTCACATCTAATTAAAGGATTATCCACCGTCCAAAATCGTGGATGAAATTCCTTTAATAAACTTCTATATTTAACTTATCAAATTCAATTGATTTTGCACTTATACAAAAATGTTTATAAATTCACATTTATATTTCACAAAAACTTCCATTTTAAAATTCCTTTATCAACAAATTCCATTTATCTCATTTATAAGAAAAACTCCAGTTATAGGTTAATTACTTAAAAATCTCATATTTACAAAATCATTCTTTTTATAACTTCACAAATTCATAAATCTTATTCACTTATAAGATTCAATTATAAATTTATTTTAACAATTATAAAACATATTCATAATTCATTTTGATTTATAAAATATCAATTTTATAAATCTTATATATATGTAAACCGTTTATAATAATTTAAAAACCTCAATTTTACCTATTTACAAAATAGTTAACCCCATATTTCAAAAATCACATTCTGATTCCATTTAACGAATATCATAATTTTTATAACACAAAAATTATAAGATTTATTTATTAAAATAAATCAATTCCTTTAACAATTCAAATTTAATAAAACATCTATTTTCAAAAATCACTTGAAAATCCTTTTCAATTTGAAATCATCACTTTAATATTTTAAAATTACGAAAGTAGGCCAAATGCTGCAACATCACTATACACATCAATCACGACATCCTAATCATCATACATCACATGATAACAGCATATATCACAATATTCAACAGTGGTGAAGAATCCAGTTGGGTTCCTCCAACCTGTCACCTACGACGAATATACATATTGGAATATGTGTACAATGCCTACTACGACGCAAAGGTGCGTACAAAGGGTCATTCGCTCATACTTGGGAACATATAGGGTCTCAACCACTCCAATGGGCAGCAATATGTCCAGATACCAATTAATATATGGATAATAGATCATATCTCATCCAAACAATCATCAACCTTCATAACATAAATTTTTTCTTTCTTATATAAAATTATCAACAAGTCGGAAAGAGTGAGTTGTACTCACATTGGTTCCAATAGCAGTTGTAGTGTTTTATTCCGAATAAAATTAAACAAGCATTTAATTTGACCCAAAATTTTCACTGGCTCCAATCAATGCAAAACCAGGTCTAAAATGTAATGCTCGTTAATAAGAACCCAACGCAACTTGTTTCGTCAAAAACGGATCTCGTATGAAGATGCTACGCTATTTTAAACATCACACGAATTATTATTTAAATTAATTCACAACTTACTTTACTTTTAAAACCTAGAATCAATCTGGGTTGTTCATTCCATTTCCTCAGATCCAAAGTCGTAGATCCTATTTCTTCTTCCTCTCATTTATAAGCACATACGGACAAAACCTATGGCCGCCAATTTTCCATCGAATTATACTCCACCATCTTCACGTTGTAGCCCGATCAACCACTGCCATTCGAATGGCCATAAGCCCACCCACCTTCCACCGCAACATCATGGAACTCGGCTCCATATTGGCCTCGAGAAACATGCATGAACACATGGCATTCGAACGTAAATCGTTGTCGATCCGTAGCATGAAATCCAATCATAATCTTTGGATATATCCGACTCATCGTGCTCTATAAAATTGTACTTGAAAATTTTTCGTATAGGTTGACGGATTGAAAGAAATTGAAGGGGAAAGATTGGAAGATATCGGCCATTGAAGTAGAGCTAGTGGCTAGCCCTAGCTAGGGTTTTTTTTGAGTGAAAAATAGAAAATAGTTTAGCCTTATATAGAAAATTTTGACGCACTATTCATCCGAAAATTTTCTGAGCTCTAATCGATGCATGCCGCTTGGCGTTTTAATACTGTACCCCTATTCCGAACCTAGTGGAATATATATCGAGAGCCAATTCGATCATATTTGAAAGATAGGTTTTTGAATCGACTATTTAAATTTAAAATTCTCTTAAATAGATTTGTACGCGTTGTAGCTTGCCACGACTAAACCATAAATCTGATTGACACGAAATTTGAATCCTATAACAATGTAACATTACCGATCCATAGAAACTGGTTTCGTCGAAATCCGAGACTGTTTCAAAAATTACTATTTGTACACGTTGATTAAATATTGAAATATTCAATTTATGTAAATTAACTTTAAATGAGTTTCAAAAGTCTACCAACATTATTCTAATTAAAATAGAATTTAATTCAATTTTATAAAAATAGAATTTAATTCAATTTCATAAATCATTTTTTTCACAATAAATTAAAATTTTCAACTATTTCTGCAATTTCAAATACTAAATTAACAATTTAGTTATCCAACTAAATTACTATATTCGAAATATAAGTTATTAAGCTTATAAAATTAACTTGTGAATATTTAAAATCAATTAAATATTAGAATTTCAAATGACTAAAATTCTTTATCGTTACGTTCCATCTCCTTAATATTTTAAGGAAGAGTGAAGCATTTTGGTAGGAAAAAAAATGTTACCGTCTTGTAGAAAAAGGTTTCCCTTTTGAAAGGTTGGACCACTTAACAAAGAAAGTCTAAAATTGGATGTAACATTAGCACGCTAGGGAAAATAGAAGGGTGAATTGTCACCTTTGCTACATGTAGAGGCATTGGAAACTGAGTTATATCAAACAATTCATCATGTTTTATAAGAAACAAATAACATAATTTCTACTCCAAATGTTTTTCTTATGGAAAATTGTTCTTTAAAATATCTCTTTCTCAGGGTTTCAAATAATAGATATGAAATTCTCGTTTGTATGTTAGTTACAGTAGATTAAAATAAATACCTTTTTGTGAGGAAGCAATTGGACCTTTACTTTGAGAATATTGCTTTTATAGCGGAACATATAATAGAAGCATTACCATAAAATATTTACTACTAGATACACTTATATTTTTAATAGTTACTTTCATTTATGTCAAATATTATTTATGAATAGTCTTTTTTGGGTAAAGAACAAATATAGGTCCAACATTCTTTTGCAAATGAACAATATGATAATTCAAATCCTTTTTGGTATTTCGATGATAGTTTTTGTGTTCTTAACAAAAGAGATGTGTTAGTTATTGAACATACAAAATCAAATGGTAGAGAGACACAAACTCCTTACGCTGATACATAATGATTTATGCACTCCATGGTCTAAAGATACACGAGCAGATTCATTTACTTCATTAGACTCACTAACAAATTATCTAAGATATGGATTATGGAATACGAAAACCAATGATTTTTTTAATGATAATAAACGCATATATTCAATTAATATTGTTCGTATTGGTTACGTTCTGATGAGAATTGTAGACATAAAAAAGATTTATGTAGTTGTGAATATAATAGATTTAGTTATTTGTATTTAATATTGTTTATATTTGAGTGAGCTAAGGATAAAATATTGAGAACGAGAACAACATATGTGGTTTTTTCTACTTTTATTTATTTATTTATTATTACTTCTTCACAATAGAACTCTCAAGCAACATTGCTATTATCAAGAAATTTCAAATACAACGATTTTATACAGTATTTATATTCAAGATATTCAACAACAAAATACAAATTTATATCACAAATTTAACATCTACCCACATGTGGTACAACTATTTTAAGTACGAAGGCTTTTTCCAAATAAAATTTAAAATTATGAGCTGATTTTGTGTAGAAGATTCTACATAAGACATCTCTATCTTTGGGCTATAAATCTAATCCTTCATAAATTGAAAACTATATCTTTCCCACTGCATTAACATTGAATACAGAAAATAATCTCCCTCTCTCACACTTATCAAATCCAATCATCATCGTCTTAGCCTGCGGTTCCAGATACAACCAATAAACAAATCAATTTTCAAACAATACAATTGTTTATCAATTCCAAGAATTATGATTGATCGAACTCCCGCAAATCTATTTAGAAATTAGAATCATATCTTTGCTAAATTTATATCATCATCATTATAATTTCCAAACCATACAAAACAAAAGGCTAAGGATTAAGAACACCTCAGCTAACATAAGTCAAACAATAAATAATAGTTTCATTAACGGAAGTATTGGACTAATCTCTATCATCTAATCATCAAGCATTAGGGTGCATTTGTAATGAACAAAAATAGAATATTTGAGTGGGAAGTTGAATGAACGGGGATTGCTTTGGGGGAAACTCACGAGGTATTCGAGTAGGGTATTGAAGTTGTGATTTTTAATTTAACTAATTTAAAATTAATTCATATTTTTAATAAATAATATATGTTAATAAATTGCAGAAATAAATAAATAAATTGTAAATTATAAAATGCTTGGAATCGGTTTAAACCAACTCCATAATGTAGAGAATTTTTGATATGATCCCAATGCAAAAACCGTTTCTCAAACGGACCTAATTTACGCAAGTTATTAATTCAGAATTATTTTAAAATATAAATTTTATTAATTAACATAGTTAAACAAATAGTGTAGTAAAAGTTTGCATTCACCGAACGAGGCTGGGGAAGGGGTTAACCCTATTTGGATATCCGACGCGTCCGATGTGTCATATAAGTAAGGGGCTACAACAAGATTGCTAGCAGCACCTAAGTAACTTAACACGACTTTCCTTTTCATCAACAACCAAAGACTTGACCAAGACGACCTGTGTATCAGAATCAACAATAAGATACAAATAACATCTCATTAATTTGCCATCTGTAGTAAGGTTACTTTTGTCAACATCAGATTAGAACAAGGAAACTTCATTCACAAACTTCAATAAGGCAAGTAATATCCAACTTCAGCCATGGTCCAACAAAATACATAATGAGTACACATTTCAATAACCCATGCGATCTCTTCAATTCCAACATTAATTCGTAGCCTAAAAAAATCAATATCAATCAACGTTACTAACTAAATCGAGAAGTGCAACTCCAGGCTGTTAATAACCAAGGTATTGATTTTGATGAAAATTATCATATAAATATTACTATTAACATATCTTCAAGTTTTGTGGCTATTTCAAATATATTATGAGGACATTTTCAGAGATAAACAAGAACTCAATGGAAGAAAATGGATTCTACAAGAAGGTTAATCAAAGATGTGGAAGAACAAAACAAATTAAAGAAGAATGCTGAAATGATAGAAGTGTTTGTTGAATTGATGATTCGTGGATTAAGTTTAGAGTTCCTTGTTAAAAATCCCATAGCAAACATACTTGAAGTTCGTCAGCCATTGATCTCAACCAAATCATAAAAATCAACAAAGAAGAGGTACTTTGGAAGTTTGAAATTTGCAACACTTTTTGTTGTTGTAGATGTGTTGATGTTCTCTTTGGAATATGTCAATATGTCGACATTCTGGGGTCAAGTATGTCAACATACTTCCGGTTGGTCAGCGTTTTAGAATTTAAATCAAGGGATTTTCCTACCACATCTTCACCAAAAGACGCATCTCCTCAACCACTACATAAAGGCCTTAGAAAACAAATTTTCCAATTAATTATCTTTTCATTCTCATACTTTTTATCTTTCATACTTTTGAAAAAAGGAATCCATCGCATATTCTTTCATTCTCTTTGCAAATCGATAACATTTCACTCCGATTCAAGTGCAACTTACAGGGTCATTATGCCAACAGCTGTCCATCTTCTACCAGAGCCGCTGTTCCTCTAGACCAAATGACCAGGAATAACTTTTGCCACATTAGTATGCAGCCAGGGCACTTCAAGGAGGTTTTTCCTACTCAACAGAAAGGCAAGACATCTGGAGTCTTTACTATGGCCTCTTCCACTCCTCCTTCTGCTAGTGATACCCAAGGTACTCTTCAGGGCACCTTTTCTTTGCATGATTTTCCTGTTCGTGTTCTTTGTGATATTGGAGCTTCCCATAGATTTATTTATGTTGATCTTTGTAATAAATTTGAGCACATCTTGCAACCTCAATATGAAAATTCATTTTATGTGTGACTAATTCAATCGGTAGTCCCACCAACCTTAGTATGATCTGAAAAGGGTTGAAACTCATTTATAACAGGCATTGATTCACCAGACTTTTTTATGTCCTCACTTTTGATGCATTTGATATCTTACTTAGGAGTGATTGTTTAAAGTTTTATGATGTTGTTATTTCTTGCAAAGCCCGAACCATTTCTTTAGTAAACGACAATGGTACTTCTCTTGTGATCAAATGTCAAATACCTTAGGATTATGCAGGTTGTTTTATTATTTCGCTTGATTCTTAGCCTATTCATCTTGACTCCACCCCTATAGTCAGAGATTATCTTTATGTTTTTGGTGAAGTCACTTCTCTACATCCCAAGCGGGAAATTCAATTCCGCATCGATCTTATTCCGGTAGCACGACTTGTTGTTCTTCCTCTTAAATGGATGACACCCAAAGAGAAGGTCGAGTTAAGGAAGCAGATTGAAGACCTATTCTCTAAGGGGTTGAGTAGGCACAGTTTTCTAGAATGGGGACCAACTATGATTTTTGTCACCAAAGCAGATGGTTCTTTAAGGATGTGTGTTGATTATAGAGAGTTGAACAAGCTTACTCTTAAGAAAAGGCATCCTATGCCTCATATCAATGATATGTTCGATTGGCTATACCGAGCTAAAGCATTCTCTTGGCTTGATCTTACTATCGGTTTGCACCAGCTACATATAGCAGAGGAGAATATTCTCAACACAGATTTCCGAATGGAGAATGGTTTCTGTGAATGGTTTGTCTTGCCCTTTAGATTAACAAATGCTCCTGCCTTCTTTGTTGATCTCGTGAATCGTGTTTTCCACGACGTTATTAACAAGTTTGTACTAGTTTTGGTCGATGATATTCTCATCTTTTCTAAGTTAGAAAAGGAGAATGAATCTTATCTGAGCTATGTTCTCCAAATTCTTAGGAGATAACAGTTGAAAGCCTAATATTCTGAATGCCATTTCTAAAGGGATGAAGTCCGATTTCTTGGGCAGATTGTTTCTGAAAATGGAGTCTTGGTTGACCTGGTTAAGGTCGCCGTGATTAATGTAAGTCTATCCACCTTTCCTCTTTAGTAATTTAATTATCTTATGTTATCTTCCTTTGAGCTCATTCACCTTATTCTATTTGCAGGATTAGGAGATACCTAAAACTCCTTATGATATTCGTAGCTTTTCGCACCTTGCCGGTTAATATTGGAGATTTATTAAGAATTTTGCCAGCATAGCTACACCTCTTACCGCTTTGACTCGGTAGAATGCAACATTTTTTTAGAGTGATAAGTGTGAATCATCATTTTATGAGTTGAAGCAAAAGCTTACTTCGGCCAATGTTCTCACCGTTTCGAATGGGAGTGAAGGATTATCTGTTTATACCGATGTTAGTCGAGAAGGTTTGGGTGCTGTCTTGATGTAGGATGGGAAGGTCATTGCTTATGCCAGTCTTTAGTTGAAGCCCCATGAAGCCAATTATGCTACTCATGATTTGGAATTGATTGCTATTTTGCTTGCTTTTAAGTTATGGAGGCACCATCTTCTAGGAACTATGTTTGAGCTCTTAACGGATCATCAGTCTCTTAAGAATATTTTCACCTAAAAGGATTTGAACCAAAGGCAAGTTAGATGGTTTTAGTTCTTAGCATCTTATGACCTCGACATCAACTCCACCACTAGGAAAGTCAATGTTGTGGCTGATGCGTTAAGTCATAAGTGAGCCATGTTATGTTTGATTGTAGCTTCTTCGTCTCCTGTGGAACAAATCGCGGCTAAGCAAGATGAAGATGAGATGCTTAAGCTCATGAAAGAGAATTTTCAGAATAAGGAAGGTGATTACCATAGTTAGTTAGGAGCACAAATTAATCAAAATGGTGTTCTGAGGATTAATAACAGAATTGGTGTTCCTAATGTCGACGGATTAAGGCAACCGGTTCTTTGGAGAATCATCAGTCTAGACTCTCTATCCATCCAGGTGTCATGAAGATGCCTCAAAATATGAAAAGGCTGTATTGGTTGAGTGGTATGAAGCATGATATCTCTGTTTAAGTTTGTAGTTCTACAACTTGTCAATAGGTTAAGGCTGACCACTAGAAGACCGTTAAATTGCTACAACCCCTTGAGATTCCAATTATGATGTGGGATCAGGTTTCTATGGACTTTATTATGGACTACCGAGGACTAGAAGAGGTAATGAGAATATATGGGTAGTTGTCGAATGATTGACCAAATTGGCTCATTTTATTTCGGTCAGATCAAATCGAACCGCTTCGAGCTTAGTTGAGGTTTATATGCGAGAGATTGTAAGATTCCATGGTGTTTCGCCTAACATTATTTGTGATCGGGATTCTATCCTTAACAGTAAATTATGGAAAGCTTTCCAAAAAGCTTTGGTTACCTATTTGAACCTTAGTACTTCTTACCATCCTCGGACTGATAGTTATAAGCAAAGGGTGAATCAGATTCTGGAAGATATTCTTCGTGCTTGTGTTCTTGGTTTTGGAGGATCTTAGGAAGAACATTTCCATCTCATTGAATTCAATTATAATAATAGCTATCGAGTATAACTTCTTTTTGGAATTTAAGTCATTTTAAGCATCAATCAATTGAATCCTGTTCTTTTGAATTCTGGCAGGTATCGAGATATCTTCGTTTGCCGCTCTTTACGGACGATCTTGAAAATCTCCATCTTACTGGATCGAATCCGGTGATCGTTTAGTTCTTCGGCCTGATAAGATTCTGGAAGCATCAGAGAAGGTTAAGGAGATCACGAGAAAGATGAGAATTTCTCAGGATATGCAGTAGAAGTATGCAGATAGGTGGAGAAGGGATTTGGCATTTTCAACTGGGGACCGGGTCTTTCTCAAGATCTCAAAACTGAAAAACGTTGTTCATTTTGGTTGGAGAGGGAAGCTTTCTCCTAGATTCATTGGTCCTTTCTACATTATTAACGTAAAAATCTGACACTAACACCCCTGTGCAAGTAAAGCAAGTGTGAAAGCACCACCCGATGATACGGGAATCAGAAATAAGCAGGAAAATATCAGAAAGACAGTAAAAGACACAGTTTTTATAGTGGTTCGGCTAATAGTCAAGCCTACATCCACTTTATATCTCTTTATTGCTGACTCAAGGACAACTTATACAACTTTCTTCAATTACAACACACTTTAGACTAGTAGATCAAACTTTGATGAAGAGTAATCTTTCGAATCCATGTTGAATGATGTAGATTTTCTCTTGAAGTTTGTCGTAGTGTCCTTGGTGTTTGGAGTGCTTGAAGTGCTGTTTTAGTTGAGAAAACGACAGAGTATCGGCGCTTCGAGAATGAGCCAAAAGGATCCCTCGAACGTTGGAGCTCACGCTGTATTTATAGGAGTTTCCTGGTCATAAGTCGAAGGTCGAAAGCTGCGACTTAAAGTAAGTCGTGGGTTGAAGGTCGCGACCTAAAGTAGGTCGTAGGTCGAAGGTCGCGACCTAAAGGGAACGAGCTACAACCCATTCTAGTTGCACTTGGCTCCTCCTGAGCGGGTTAGCAAGTTGCACGCGACCTAGGATGGTTCGCTAATCTCTTCTGGTTAAGTGGAGCGACCTAGAAGAATGTCATAAGATGCAGCGACTTATGGAGTTTCCTCGGCCCAACTTAGGTCGTGTGCGACCTTATGAAGCGTCATGCGATCTTGTACTGCCTTAACCCGTTAGGTCATAGATCGCTGACTCGTTAAGTCGCTGGACCAGTAAGTCGCTTAGCCCATTTAGGTAATTAGGTCGGGGCCGCTCTAAATCGTTCTATGTCTTAACTCGTGGACCGTTGATCTTCTTGGGTCGCTTGGACCGCTTCACTCTTAGGTCGCATGGTACTTGTTTGTTAGGTCGCTGTGTTTCCTAGCTCGTTCATACATTAGGTCTTTCTACCGTTCCACCTCTTAAGTCGTTACAACTTTTAGGCCGTGCCACCTTTTGGTCGTTAAGTCGCTTACTTATCTAAGGCGTTAGGTTGCCTACTCCCTTAAGCAGTTAAGTCGTCCCATCTCTTAGGTCGGTAGGTCGCTGCCTGCTAGGTCGCTAACTCGCTTCATACTTTAGGTCGCCGTGCTTACGTAAGTCGCTGGGTCGCTCCAACTTGTTAACCTCTTTAGGTCGCTTCGGTTGTTGAGTCGCAAGGTCGCATAACAAAGGATTTAACATTTTCCTCTCGAAGTACACACCTAGGTCGTAGGTCGTGTGCTTCGACTTACTTCCTTAGATTGTGAGCGACTCAAACGTTTTGCTAGGTCGCGTGACGGTATGCCTTCCTTTCATACAAATTGCTTAACCCGCTCCTTCTTCACTTTACCTGCTCCATCACTCTAAGCCGCCATTAACAAATATTTGAGCTTCCACAGGCGAATTTGGGCAAGCCAGTTGTCGATTCATTTTCACCATCGCATTGTGTAAGTAAACTTGACCTTTATCCTATTCACTATCACCATCAAATCATGAATTCCAATCTTCTGACTCCATACTGATTTCGTACATCGTGCTCCATTCTTGAGTTATGCTGATCGCTATTAGCCATGTTGCCATTGCGATCCATGAGAGCATAGCATGGTACTATATTCATGATAGGTCTGAGATGATTCAGATCAGTATTTGGGTGATTTGGTGGTATGGATAGACGACGGGTTTCGTTGAGAAGATGGTGGATTTTCGTGGCTAATGAGTTATCGGGTTGGGATGTAGGAGTTGCTGGATAGAGAGGAAGAAAGCGAGCTAGGAAAAAAGAACATAGTAGTGCCAACAGGAGATGGTCCAAGGCTGCCAAGTTTCATCAGAGGCGACCTAACAAATCCAAACGATTTAAGAGACTTTGCGACCTAATGTGCTCAAACGACCTTAATGCCCGCGACTTAAATTGCGCACGACTTAACTTCTTAGGTCATGTTAGTATCCTGACGACCTCCTGATAACTTCTCACTGAAATAAGCAACGGGTTTCCCATTCTGACTCAAGACTCCACCAATTCCCACCTTCGACGCATCAGCATGCAATTCAAACAACAACTGAAAATTTGGCAGTACCAGTATGGGTGCTGTCGTCAAGAGTGTCTTAATTTTCCCAAAGGCAACTTCCGCTTCCTCTGACCATACAAACTTCTTCCCTTTCATGCAATTGGTTAATGGAGCCATCACGCTACTGAAGTGTGGAATGAATCTTCGGTAGAATGATGCTAACCCATGAAAGCTTCTCACTTCCGTAATTGTCTTTGGCCGTGGCCAATTCCTAACTGCTTCAACTTTATTCTTGTCCACCTGTATACCTTCTCCTGACACAACATATCCCAGAAATAAAACACTATGCGTCATGAACACGCATTTCTTTGTTGCAGCATAAAATTTCTCCTGTCGTAGAATCAACAGTACTTCATGCAAATGTTGGACATGCTTTTCTATACTCCCACTGTAGATCAAAATATCAGCGAAGTAAACTACCACAAATTTCCCAATGTATGGTCTGAAAATCTGGTTCATCACTCTCATAAAAGTACTTGGTGCATTCGATAAACCAAACGGCATAACCAACCATTCGTATAACCCCTCTCTCGTCTTGATGGTTGTCTTCCATTCGTCTCCAGGTCTAATCTGAATTTGATGATATCCGCTTTTCAAATCAATCTTTGAAAAGATAGTAGCCCCACTCAACTGATCTAGCAAGTCATCCAACCTCGGCATTGGGAATCTATATCTCACAGTAATCTTATTCAATGCTCGGCTGTCAGTGCATATCCTCCACGAACCATCCTTTTTTGGTACCAATAAGGCTGGTACAGCACATGGACTCAAACTCTCCTGCACTCGCCCCTGTTCAAGCAACTCTTCCACCTGCCTTCTCAACTGTTCATGTTCCTTCGGACTCATTCGATAATGTGGTCTATGCGGTAATACTGCTCCTGGAACAAGATCGATTTGATGTTGAATGTCTCTCAGTGGCGGTAATTCCTTAGGCAACTCTTCTGGTAATACATCCTCAAATTCTTTCAAAATTGGCTTCGCTTCTTCTGGAATTTCAACCTCTTCATTGCTCTCACGTCCTATCAACAAGTACACTTCAGGTTCCTCTTCGACTTCATTAACAAACTCCTTCAAAGATACTAAGGTTTTCAGCTCTTCAATCTCCTCCAACTTGCTTTCCTTCTGTTGTTGCTTCTTGGGAACTAAAGTGATTTTAGTACCTTCAAACGTAAAACTGTAGCTATTAGCACGACCATCGTGTTGCACTGCTCTATCAAACTGCCATGGTCTGCCCATCAACAGATGACACACATCCATGTCTATAACGTCACACCAGATTTCATGTTTGTACTTCTTCCCAATTGAAAAATTCACACAAGCTCTTCGTCCAACTTTCACTTCACCACCCTTCCTTAACCATGATAACTTGTACGGTTTAGGATGCTTCTCAGTTGTCAAGTTCAACTTCCTCACTGCTTCAGTAGAGATAATATTGTCACAACTCCCAGCATCAATGACGAACTTGCAAACCTTTCCCAGAATAGTGCATGTGGACTGAAATATGTTATTCCTCAACCAACTGTTTTCCTCTTCTTGCTTCGGTGCTAAGTAACTTCTTCTCATCATCAAATTACACCCTTCATCTCCGGACAATTCTTCTTCCTCCTCAACATAATATGAGTTAGAACAATCAGCTTCCGCATCCTCTTCTTCAATCTCAGCAACCATTGCTCTCTTCTTCGGCTTCGGACATTCATTGCTTTTGTGACCCAACTCCTGACAATTGTAACATTTGAAACTGTTATTAACCTTCACCTTCTCAACCTCCTTCACAACTGGTTTTGAGACTGCTTTAGGAATATTTGAACTTCCACTAACACCCTTCACTTGATTATTGGAATTAGTAAACACACCACCTCCACGCCTTCCCTGCTTATCCCAAGCCAATACTTTCTGATGTGCTTCTGCTACAGATCTAGGATCAAACATATCCACCATATCTTGAACCTGCATCCTCAACCCTCCAACAAATCTAGCAGTCAGCTGTTCCTCTGTCTCCATAATATCATTTCTGGAAATGAGTTGGTAAAATTCATCTGCATAATCATTAACCGACTTCGTCCCTTGCCTTAGATTCTGCAATCTCTGGTAAATGAGTGATTGATAGTTGTAAGGTAAAAATGTAGCTCTCATCGACTTCTTCATCTTATCCCATGATTCAATCTTTGACTTCCCCATTCTCTCCCTTGTAAGTTTAGTTTGCTGCCACCACGCCAAAGCTCTCCCCCTCAACCTAGTAGCAACCAACTTCACTCTTCTATTCTTCGGAACCTCCTTGAAATCAAAGATCTCTTCAACATTGGACAACCAGTCTAAGAATTCTTCAGCTACCATCCCACCTTTAAATTCAGGAATTTCCATCTTCATCCCCGACTCCCATCGTCGATCTTCTTCTACATCCCAATATGAATTTCGAACTTGGTCTTGATCTCGACAATGAATACTAGCTCTCTCACCTTCTTCATCAAAATCAAATGTACGCCTATAGCGATCTCGACTATCAACATCCCTTCGATCACACATGTCTCTTCTACTATGTCTCTCTTCATCTCTATATGGCTCATCTTCAAACTCACGTGGAGTTCTTCTCTCTTCATGTCCATAGTCATGGTGATCCCTCCTCGATGAAATTGATGTTTCTCTTCTTTCTCTAAATGATTGCGGTGATACCCTTCTCGCTTCCGTAACCAACGGCGAAACTCGGTTTCCTCAATGGTTCGAGATTGGTGATCTCCTCCTTTGAGTTTGATTCAAATCATTCATCAACTTCTCTAACTTTCCAATGCCTTCATCAAATTTCTCATTGATACGTTGTTCCATTTGCTCGGCTTCTTCTCTTCTATACAATGCTTCAACATTTTGATGTCGATTAGCTCTCCTTGGTGGCATGATTGAATCAACACAAACACTTCAACAAGTTCAAACAAACTTCTACAAACAACAACAAGTCACGGCTCACACTAGCCCGCACAAATTCCTTAGCTCGGCACAAAGTAGCTCGGTTCAAGATGCAACCTAACTCGGCTCGGCTTTAAACAAACACGGCTTCAAACACTTCAACTTCAAACAACAATGCTCGGCTCCAAGATTGACTTTGCTATGATTGGCTAAGTCTAGCTCCGATACCAAAAACTGACGCAACGGATAATATGAAAACAAATGAAATCGTTGGAATGTAGCAATCGGTGATTTGAAGATACTGAAATGACCAAATTCGTTGATCCGAAGATACCGAATTCTAGCTATCCTTAACACGTTGATCGCGCACGATACCGTGATGAAGGATCTACGATTCTTCGACGTTGATCAAGCACACTTGATTCTGTGAATCGGCTTCAACAAACGTTGATTCAAGCGCACTCGAATGACGTAAGTGGAGATAGGAGATTACACTCAACTACCAATTTAAATTGAAAGCACAAAGCTAACAAAGAGAATTTTATTCAAAAATCAACAACCTTGAAATGTACAACACACCCCCTATTTATAGTTTTTCACAACCGGCCCTTAAGTCGTACACGACTCACGACTCACAACTCATGACTCACGAGTCACGACTCACGACTCAAAAGACCATACCCGTATTACAAACACAACATATAAGTTGGCAGCAACTCAACAGTCTCTCACACGGCATTACAATCATGCGACCTAAAGACGAGACGACTCACGACTCATATTACAATACGACACATACATGCATCTCAACAGAACATAGTACACGACATATTATTACAAACTACATACGACTCATCATACAATGCAACATAACAGAATGGCGACTCAACAACCACACGTCTTCAGATTGAGCTTCGGCCATGTGAGCGACTCATCTTCCCGCGACCTATCTTTCCGCGACTTAAGGTTGGGCGACTTATCATGAGTCGTATCTCGTGGTATCTTGAAGGAATGGTATCTTCCCACAACTCAACTAAGTCATAACTCGCTTCCGGATTAAGGTATTCAACTACTGGACTTCCCTCTGCTTCTTGATGAGTCGTGGACGACTTATAGCTGATCAACCCTGAACGACTTAGGCTCCCATTAAGTCGTAACTTTTTTTATCTACTCTGTTAGGCCGAAGACGATTTAAAGCATCCTCATTAACTTGCAGCTCCTTTTCATGTAACTCCTTAGGTCGTGGACGACCTATCGCTTCCAGCTTAAGCCGTGGACGACTTAACGTTTTCTTGAGTCGCGTACGACTTATCACTTGAAGAATTTTTGGTTGCTTATTTTCTTTTCTGGCCAGAGCTGCATCAACACTATATATGTAGTGTTTAGTCAATCAAATAATTATTTTTCCAAGTGTTAAGGCTTTACGTTAATCCCCCTTAACACGATTTTAAGATTGTCCTAGAGTTTGCTTTTGAGACCAACAGTAACGTCGGTAGTCAGAGAGGCACCGTGATAAGATAACACTAAAACAAAATTGTTGTGGTCGCGTATAAGGATAAAAGTTTGACAAGGCATGTGAGTAAATGCCCAAGGTATGGTTATAACGTCCTGCCTTTTTGTACGTTTTAAGCAGACTCACATGCCGACTCAAACCATACAGAAGGCCGGATTGTTATTGGGGTGAATGAGAAAAAGCAGGGAAAAGAAAAAAAAATAGAATCTTGCAACGGAATGATAAAATATAATAATCAAATAAACAGTTCATGAAGTTGTTTTACAAAACTTTTGATTATAATTATACAGCACAAATCAGAGTTACACATATCGGAGAATAATAAATAATGCAGCGGAACATTATGAATGCAGTGTAGTAAATATAGTAAATAATAGTAGCACAAATCTTGGTCTTCACCTTTAGAAAGTAAGGTCTTCAAATCCTGAAATGCTCTGGCTGACCCGAGCGAATTGAAAAGACAAAACACTCGAGTCATGACTAAAAGATCTTATATAAGTTAAATCAACGGAAATAAATATGAGTGAAACGGCATCAGAGATGTTTATAGGTTTGACATTTCCTATCCAGTGTCTAACGTGAGTGCGGTAACTTAAGAGATGTTCGGGGTTCACATTTCCTAAAGATCCGTTAAACTATTTATATTTAGCACAATAAGCTATTATAATAGTGTCCACAGTAAAGTAAAAGTATTAAAGTAGCGTTAAGGGGTTACCCATATCCCCCTTAACACATTTTTATATATTCCCATAGTCTATACAATATCGTAATTCCTCTGTAAACTAGAGGGCTATCAGAGGACACTCCATAGGTATGGTACAAAACAAACTCGTAAAAGGCACGCTAGGGCATGTGAACACGGCACACGAGGAAATGCCAGGGTAGACATACCATTTGTAGATCCGAACTGGTGGTAACGCATAGCAGCTACTACCGCCCACCTCGAAACACACTCCCAAATAAAAATCGAGGGATGGCCACCAAAACAATCACAAATCAATATATAGTATCAAAGAAGTGTGTCCGATAGGAGGAGTGACCTAACTTGGCCCGGCTTAGCTCCTGATTTTAGTCACATCTAAGCTAATTCACAGGAGTCAGGGTCACGTCATACCATATATAAATCGTTTGCCAAACCATTCTTCTTCAATTCTGGAATCTCAACCACGTATACAGTTGTTAAAGTGGTTTTTGATATTGGCAGAGAGTATGACAATATCTGATCCCGGTCTATTTAACAAACAATCGCTTATTACACATCGGATGGTTCTTTTACATTTCAAAAGTCAATTCACAAATTTATATCAAAATATCATATTCTCAAAACCATAATACTTTCGAAATCATATTCACCTTCAAGTCATAATTTCTTCCAAAATACATATTTCCAAAATAGGCTAAACCATTACATCAAAATCATCATATATAATTAAATATAACATTTAAATTCCAACTTGTGTTATTTCATCATTTCATCATATTTGCCTTTAAAGCGATGAAATTTAAATATAAACACTTTCCTATACTTGGTCTGATAATTTAGAAAATAATCTAAATAGTTATAAATAGTTAAAATACTTATAAATAGATTTAAAAATATAATAAATATAATTAAAATAGATTAAATAGCTTTAAAATAGATTAATTAGATTCAATATAAGTTAAAATGGTTTTAAAAAAATTTAACATAAATTAAATGGTTTTAAAATAGGTTAAATTGATATAATAAAGTAAATATAGGTTAAAATAGTTTATAAATCTTAAAATCTTAAAATTTTAAATTTTAAAATAATAAATTTTAAATAGTTTATATTTAGAAACATGAATTTGGAGTTTATAATAATTTAAAAACAATTTCTTCTATTCCAACAAAAAAATCAGACCATTTCAATTTTCCAGTAAACCCAATATCAAATATTTCAAATTTGTATTTCAAACCAATTCAAATAACTTAATTCCGATAGAATTTCATTATACTTAAAGATTTAACTTTAACTTCTAATTTAATTTATTAAAACCATTCCTTTAGACCAATTCACATTTCAACCCAAAACTTGATTTCCCAAAATACTTCAATTTGTATAAATCGAATCTTTCTTCAAAATATCACTTAATTCCATTCAAAAATTAAATATTTTAAAATCATTTAATCTAACCAATCCGGTGTCCGTATACAATTTTTTACCATAAGGTAAAGTGATACGAATATTTTCATTTCAATCGGCAATTTAATATCTTACGGTCATATATCATTTCAAACCGCAATCCCGAATGAAATAAAAGTACATAACGAACTTGCAGTTTATAATGATATAAAATACAACATCCATTCATCTAATGTCAAAAGTCAAACATTAATTGCAATCATCATCCAATTCAATCAATAAACATCAATATAGAACAGATAATAAATAGCAGTATTTACCAGTAGTTTTTAATCAATAATAAATTAAATAACTATTTAATCCAAATAAATTCAAATTAACTAAAATGATGTTTCAAAATATGCCAAACAGTCATTAATAAATTTCTAATGACATCATAAACCAATTTAACAAACATAAGAAATTTTAGAAGTTGTGAGTAGGTTAAAACACTCACCTTTTGAATTTAAATCCAATTTAAACCCGAAATTCGAATAGTCTCATAATTTGTCCAAAGCAGCATTAAAATGTCCGAAATTTCGATATGATCCGAACGTAAGAAACCACGCGTGAATTGGACCTCATGAATAAAAGTTATGCGTATTAAAAAACATGAAATCAAAATTAAATTTTAACAAAAAACAACTTTCACATGCTGCACGCCATCCAACAAAGATGCGGCAAATCCTAACATTGATCGTTCGTTCGAAACTAGCCGAAGCCATCGCACCTTAATCAGGAACCACTGATGCCACATGGGTCGCCGCTTGATCAGGCCTCCCCGCCGATCTCCCCTTGTCTGGCCGAGCCCACCAGCTCTACGCGATCGCTCCGCCTCCCCTATAAACGCCATGCCACCGCAAACGTCCCTGTCCAACCATTGCGAATTAAAATTCCTCTGACCAAAACGAACTATACCGATCTCCTCTCCTCGACGCCCTCTCAGGTATGGTGCCTTACGACTGCTCACTAGATAGAGATCCATCGTCGAATCCAACAACCCCATATGAATGGCCGAGGATATTTCACCCAGTTCCGGTCAAACAAATACCCAAATCGACAAACGAATCACATTTCTGACTTGCGCTTGTCGACAGCTTCAAATTGATATAGAATTCGATATAGTTTGTGCAATTTAAATTTTTGATTTGGTTTTGATTTGAAATTGCAATTGGGAATTGGGTTTTGTCTGCTATTGAAAATGAGGAGGAGAAAATGGAATTATACATGCAAAAATGAGGAATAAGAAATGACCTAGGGTTTATAACGATATATATGTAGGCAGAATGAAATAGAAATGAATGGGCTCGATTGGTTTGGGTGTTGAACGATAAATGACCCAAATAAGCCCATTTCGACTCGGTAACGAAAATGGGTCAAACCATATATTAAAATAGATGTTTTTAAATATTTTAAACTCAACGGAACATGTTTCAAGTCCCAATTCCATCGTATGAAGAAATTATGTTAAATTCAGATTATTCCAAATTTATTTCAATTTAATTGATTTCTAGGCGTTTTGAGTTCATACGATCAAACAACAAGCCCGATCGTTATGAAACTTGAAATCCTACAATAATTCACCGTTATGGATTCGGTGAAACCAGTTTCGTCGAAATCCAAGTTAGTGGCCAATATGACTATTTTCCATTTAGTCATATAAATAAATTATAAATTAATTAAATCACTTTTTCAATTCTGATTCTATAATTGACAAATTTCATCAAGTTGGATTACTTAGAAATTTATGACAATTTAAAACAAATTTCCACGTTAATTCCATGTTAATTATTTACTAATTCACATGCTTACTTCCAATTCAATAATTTCAGTAATTTCAAATTAGTTTTCAATGATTCCATTTAATTGACCATTCATCCTATTTTCAATCCCTTATTGTAAAATGGGTAAATTAACATTGGTTCATGATTTATTACATTAATGTTCTCAAATTTCATCCTAATCCCCCTTTAAGAATTTTTTAAATATTTGATTTCCTTTGATTGCCATAAATCCAATTATTACAAATTGAATCCCATTTATTTATAATTAATTTCAATTAAACAGATTGTATTCAATTCCAATCTTGTTATTAACTCCATTATTACCCTACAAACCAAGTTACTATTTGTTTGCTTGTCATTACATTAATATATTCAAATTTTCATCGTTCCTTTGTACAAACAATTCTATTTCCATTTTATTATATTTTTGCCAAATATATACATTAATTAAGATTAATATTCACAATTAATTTACTTACTTGGTTTCATAATTTTTATTACACAATTACTACTTTATGAATAAATTTACGTTTCTATTTATTTTATTACGTTCACACCTTAGTTATTGCATTAATTCTCATTAATATTACATTAAAGTTCTTTTAATTCTAATTGATTTTCAATTTTAATTTGGTAAACTAATTACCATTAATTATACTAATTCATTTATTTATACAACACTTACACTTATTTACTTATATTTAATTTTATACCCAAACAAAACATATACAACTAAATTAATATTCCATTTAAATAGTAACTTACAATCATTACTATAATTTTAAATCACACTTATGAATTCATTATTCATGAACAAATATTACAATTCTTATATAACCAAAATTTTTATTCAATAGTCATTTATTTCATACTATTTCATTTATAAATTTTAAATGTTTGCATTTGTTTTCTTACATTAATTTATAACCAAATGCAACTATTTACATTATTTCATTATTGGGATTTCACTTTTATTGTCAATAATTAGTTTAAATTACCATTGCTACATTTCATTTTAGCTTTCATTTCATTATTAACTTACAATGTTTTTATTTCCTTCAAATTTTAATCAAAAAAATCTTATTAAATTAACAAATTTAATTATCAAAATTTTCACGGGTCGTTACACTCTCCCCTACTCAAAACTTTTCGTCCCCGAAAAGGAAAGAGAAGGGAAAAGAAAGAATTAAGTAATCAAAATATCTTATTCAAAATATTAACTTTATAAACAAATAAATTTACAATATTAATTAATTCAAATAAAATATACCAACTTATAACCATCAAATCCTTTTATATTCAAGTAACAAAAATTTGGAAAAAATTTCATAAAAATTTCTATGTCCAAAATTCAAGAAAAATTTCGAGAGAGTCTGCTTTGTACGGAGAGGCTCGGGAGAAATTATAATATGAATAAAACAATATATGTCATAATTTTCAAAACAATATAACCAAACAGCAGGAAAACAATTACGACATCACTAGAAAAATGTAATCCGAGAACGTACCTATTTGTCGGGTAATTTACGCTTATTTTATGAAAACAAAAGGAGTAGAAATTGCTTCCATAACCTATATTCCACTTATATAATCCAAAAAGAGTTAATAATTATAGAAAATGAAATATTTAAAGTCTTTCAACCACTAACAGACAAATTAATATAAAACAACATTCACTTGCGATCATAGCATACAATCATCACATTGAATCAAAATAAATCAATTATTCATACATATCAATCAAAACAATTAGTCCGTTTGAGTTAAGACACTTTTAATCACATAGAATGACAAATAACTACTAAGTATACCACCTACTCAACAGTTATAGATAAAACTTAATAGATTATTCATACATGTAAGCAATTAGAAGTATCATTACCCTAAACAATCCATAAATCAAACAAACAACAGATTCTAGCATATTTAAGTATATTCTTATTAATTTCTTTTTACAATATTTTGTTCATTTTTTTTCATTCATTCGGTAGTTACTTTCTTTAAATTTACATTTATTTCTTACAAAATTTATTCTCATTCATCCATTCATTCAGTGTTTATTGCAGTTGTTTTCATTTATTCCTTACAAAAATAAATTTTCATTTATTCATATCATGTAAATTTCTTTTGGTCAGTTTATATTTAATTCTTACATACACTTTTTTCCAATTGATTTTAGAATCTATGAATTCATCATTTAAGTATTACATGCATTTTTAATGTAGTTCAGTTTACATTTATAAATTTATATACTTGATTTCAATTGGGTATTAAAATTCATTACTCTATAAGTTCACACTTAAGTTTCTTGCTTTTGATTTACATTAACTTAGAATTAAGGTCCTTTACTTACAATATTCAACTTTTTGATTATTTTTATTATAAATAAGATCAAAAATTTATTTAAGTAATAACCATGTATTTAGTATTCAGGTTCAATTCAACTATTTTACACATCAATTCACTGACTTAAATTTATAATTATTTACATACCATACTTAATTTCTATTGCATTTTATACAGTTCATTTCAATTATAACCTAAGGTATAAAAACTATGACATCAAATTCTTATTTATAAAAGCAATACATCGTACATTTTCATTGTGTAAGTTTACTTGTAAAATTTTCAATACATATTCCTTTAACATTTCAACTTTTAAAATTGGTAAGTTATATATATGTCTTTAAGAATTTAATTGAAAGTTATACAAGTTTTTATCATTTATTTTAATTACGTTAACGTTCAACAATCAAATCCCTTGTTTTATAGGTTACAAATTTCATCTTTCTTATATACTTCAGTTATAAATTAGCAGTAAATTTCTTAGTTTCATTTAGAAGTTCTAATTATTAGATAGTTAATATTTCATTCCATTACAATAATTAAAATCTCTAATTTATAGAAATTTAAGAACTAAATACGGGTTCTATTTTAAATCATTTAATTATTACATACATACATATATATAATCATAACTTTTATATCCAATCATATTTAAACCTTGAAATTCATATTTGTTTATTAAAATAGATCTGCAGTATAACTACTACAATGGCCTTCCCACTTAGAAACTCCAAAATGAATGTCGATGATGCGTGCACTCATCACCGAAATTGTTTTCCAGCGACATAGAGGGGAGTATGGAACTTGTCTCTTTCCAAAATTTCTTTAAAACAATTCTTTCAAATTATATTGAAATATTAATATCATAAAATACTTTTAATTATACTATTATTATATTTCAAAATCATTCGAAAGAAATTTTCAAAACCCTAGAAATTAAATTCTAAATTTCTAATTTTCATTTATTTCATTTTCAAATCTTATTTTCAACTAATATTTATAAACTTCACTACCTAGCAATCAACATACAACAACCAAATATACGTCATTTATAAATCATTATTTTATATATAAAATATACAATAGGCAAAATTATTTATTTACCTACATTCCAAAAAATATATTATGTCGCTCTGTCCTTTTAAATGTTTACAAATCCCCATCAATGTCATAGCATCCTTTGCACCAACCAGAATTTATGAATACAAAATGAAAAAAACTAACACAATAAGAAAACCTTTTCATAACACTAACAATTACGCTCTCTCATATATATATATATATATAGACGCAGCGATTCATTCTGGGGTATTACTACCCTATTTAACGTGATTCAGACCCCACAAAGCTAAGGTTTATCGCTAAACCAATGCTCCGATACCAACCGTAACATCCTGCCTTTTTGTACGTTTTAAGAAAACACACATGCCGACTCAAACCATACAAAAGGGAGGATCGTTATTGTGGTGAACAGGAAAAAGCAGGAAAGAAAAAAACAAACAGAATCTTGCAGCGGAATGACAAAATATAATAATCAAAATATATAGTTCATGAAGTTGTTTTACAAAAAGTTTGATTATACTTCTGCAATACAGATCAGAGTTACACATACCTGAGAATAATAAATAAAGTAGCAAACATTACGAATGTTGTGGAATAAATATAGTAAATAGTAGTAGCATAAATCTTCGTCTTCGTCCTTCAGAAAGTAAGGTCTCAAATCCTGAAAAGCTTAGGCTGACCCGAGCGAATTGAAAAGACAAAACACTTGAGTCAGAACTAAAAGATCTTATGTAAGTTCAATCAACGGAAATAAATATCATTGGAATGGCGTCAAAGATGTTTACAGGGTTTGACATCTCCTGTCCAGTGTCTATCGCGAGTGCAATAACTAAGGAGATGTTCGAGAGTTACATCTCCTAAGCATTTGTTAAACTATCTACTATGTAGTACAATATGCTATTATAATACTGTCTAAATAAAGTAAAAGTATTAAAATAGGGCTAATATTTTACCCATATCCCCCTTAACACATATATATATTCCCATAGTCTATACAGTGCCGTAATTCATCCATAAACTGGAGGGCTATCAGAGGGCATTCCATAGGTATGGTGCAAAACAAACTCGTAAAAGGCATGCTAGGACATGTGAACACGGCACACGAGGAAATGCCAAGGTAGATATGTCATTTGCATACCCGGACTGGTGGTAACACATAACTACTAATACCGCCCACCTCGAAAGACACTCCCATATCAAAATCGAAGAGTGTCCACCAAAACAATCACAAATCAGAAAATAATATCGAAGAAGTGTGTCCGATAGGAGGAATGACCTCACTTGGCCCAGCGTAGCTCCTGATTTTAATCACATCTAAGCTGAATCACGGGAGTCAGGGTCATGTCATACCATATAGAAATCGTTCGCCAAACCAACCTACTTCATTTCTGGAATCTCCACCATGTACACAATTGTTAAAGTGCTTATTACACACCGGATGGTTCTTTTATGTTTCAAAATTCAATTCACAAATTTATATCAAAATATCATATTCTCAAAACCATAATACTTTCGAAATCATATTCACCTTCAAATCGTGTTCACCTTCAAATCATAATTTCTTCCAAAACCCATATTTCCAAAATAGGTTAAATTATTACATCAAAATCATCATATTTAATTAAATATAACATTTAAATTCCAACTTGTGTTCCATCATTTCATCATATTTGCCTTTAAACATATGAAATTTAAATATAAACACTTCCCTTTACTTCGTCTGAAAATTTAGAAAATAGTTTAAATAGTTATAAACAGTTAAAATAGCTATAAAGATTTAAAAATAGATTAAATATAATTAAAATAGATTAAATAGCTTTAAAATAGATTAATTTGATTTAATATAAGTTAAAATGGTTTGAATAAATTTTAACGTAAATTAAATTGTTTGAAAATAGGTTAAATTGATTTAACAAGGCAAATATAGGTTAAAATAGTTTATAAATCTGAAAACATAAAATTTAAAATCTTAAAATAATATAAAACAGTTTATATTTGAAAACATAAATTGGAATTTATATCAATTTAAAAATTATTTCTTCCATTCGAACAAAAAAAATCAGACCATTTCAATTTTCCAATAAAACCCAATTTCAAATATTTCAAAGTAGTATTCAAACCAATTCAATAGATTAATTCCGACAGAATTTCATTATACTTAAAGATTTACTTTAACTTCCAATTTAATTTATTAAAACGATTCCTTTAAACCATTTCACATTTCAATCCAAAACTTGATTTCCTAAAATACTTCAATTTATATAAATTGAATTTTTTCTCAAAATATCATTTAATTCCATTCAAAAATTAAGGATTTTAAAATCATTTAATTTAACCAATCCCGTGTCCATATATAGTTTTCTGCCCTAGGGCCAAGTGATATAGATATTTATCATTTCAATCCGCAACTTAATATCTTACGCTTATATATCATTTCAAACCACAATCTTGAATGAATGAAAAATCCATAACGAACTTGCAGTTTATATCGATATAAAATGCAACATCCATTTATCCCAATCGTTATCCAATTCAATCAATAAACATCAATATATAATAGATAATAAACAATAGGTATTTAATGGCAGGTTATATTCAATAATAAATTAAATAACAATTTAATCCAAATAAATTCAAATTAACTGAGATGGTGATTCAAAATATGCCAAACAGTCATAAACAAATTTCTAATCTCATCATAAATCAATTTAACAAACATAAGAAATTTTAGAAGTTGTGAGTGGGTTAAAAACTCGCCTTTTGAATTTAAATTGAATTTAAATCCAATTTAAAACCAAAATTCGAATAGTTTTGGAATTCATCCATACAAGCGTCAAAGTTTCGGAATTTTGATATAATCCGAACGTAAGAAACCACACATGTATTTGACCTTGTATGTAAAAGTTTATGCATTTTAAAACACTTAAAATCAAAATTAAATTTAAAAAAAAAAAAAACTTACACGTGATGCACGCCATTCCGCAAAGATGAGGCAAACCCTAACGTCGATCTTTCGTTCGAAACCAGCCGAAGCCACCGCACCTTAACCAGAAACCACCGATGCCATGTGGGTCGCTGTCTTGATCAATCCTCACAGCCGATCTCCCTGTGTCAGGCAGTGCGCACCAGCTCGACGTGTTCGCTCCTCCTCCCCGATATATGCTACACCACCGCAAACTTCCTTGGCCAATCATGGCGAATTGAAACGCCTCTAAACAAAACGAACTGTTTCAATCTTTTCTCCTCGACGCCCTCTCTCGTGCAGTCACTTCCGATCGTTCACGGGAGATCGATACACCGTTGAATCCAGTAACCCCATATGAACGGTCGAGGATAATTCACCCAGTTTCGATTGCACAGAGACCCAAATCGACAAACGAATCACATTTCTGACTTGCGCTCGTCGAGAGCTTCAAATCAATATGTAATTCGATATAGTTTGTGGAGTTTAAATTTTTGACTTGGTTTTGATTTTAAATTGCAATTGGGAATTAGGTTTTGTCTACCATCGGAAATAACAAGGAGCATATGGAATTGTACGTACAGAAATTAGGAATATGAAATGACCTAGGGTTTATAACGATGTATATAGATAGAAAGAAATAGAAATGAATTGGCTCGATTGATTTGGGTGTTGAACGATAAATTACCCGAAAAGCTCGTTTTGGCTCCTGAACGAAAATGGCTCAACCCATATATCAAAATTGATGTTTTTAAATATTTTAAACTCAATGGAATAGGTTTCAAGTCCTAATTACATTGTATGAAGAAGTTATGTTAAATTCAGCTTATTTCAAATTAATTTCAATTGATTTCAATTAATTGATTTCTAGGCGTTTCGAGTTCATACGATCAAACGACAAGCCCGAACGTTGCGAAACTTGAAATTCTACAATAATTCACCATTACGGATCAGATGTAACTTGTTTCATCAAAATAGGAGTCACTATCCAAAATGGCTATTTTCCAGTTAATCAAATAAATAAATTATGAATTAATTAAATCACTTTTTCAATTCTGGTTCTATATGTAAGAACCCGATATTTTCATCCATTTGCATCCGCACATGTCAGACTTGAATTGCTCAAAATACTGCATTGTCATAAAATTTGGAGCAAATAAAACCAATCACAGAATCACACTAATATCATAATAACTCGAAGCAGAAATAAAGTACCGTAGTAGTTCATGAAGCTACTATAGCAAAATCTAAAAAATATACATAATATCAGTCTGAAAACATATACAATAGAAACCCAAATACATTGAAATTTATAAATACAGAGCTGAAATAGAACAACTGAAACTGAAATGGATAGATAACTAGATAAGAAAAATCTCCAATGATTCCTAGCTCCAGAATGAGAAATCCAAAGCTAAGCTATGAATACTCAGGCTGGCCCGAGCGTAAAGTATAACGCAAAACACTCGAGTAAGGACATACATACTTATATAATGTAAACCAACTCAAGTGAACTGTAGTAGTAATGCATAATAACTTAAAGTATGCTTGGGATCTCCCATCCTCTAAGGACCCGTTAAAGCATAAATTAAATACACCCAAAAATCACAAGGCATATAGAGAAGTGCACCCATGGTTAAAATTTCAAAAAGCTTTATAATTTTGAATTAAAATCATTCATTTAAACCATAAAAAGGTGGAGTTAGTATACCTTCAGATCAAATATTAAATTCTCAAAATTTTAGCCTTTTCATAGTTCATTTATTCACTTAAGTACATAAAACGGTAAAATTTCAGCTTTCCACAGCACTTAGAAAAAGCTGCGGTAAGTTACATTTGAAAACAATTCAATTCAGCAAAGAAAGAATTTAAAACTGCTGTAATGATTCAGGTTCAAGTTTTAGTTTCTTCAACTACAACACTTACAAAGTGCCATAATATCACCTATTTAAATTTTAGTTATAGTTTATTTGTATCGACTACAGCACTTTAAAATGCAGTAATATCCTTTACTTATGAATTCAAGTTAACTTCAAAAATGATAGCATTTCGGAAATGCTGCTAATTAAATCCCAGATTTTCAGTACAATTTCAGAAACAATTTAAACTTTGTTATTTTATTCTTTGAACTTATAAAATTAGATTTTCTCACTCAAAAATTATTCACTTAAATACTCGTTCACTTATGATTTTTATAAAGTAAATTTTATACATAAAATCAAATTTTTTAGTAAATCATTAAATTCAAGCATGCAAATTTCTATTCTTTATGTTTAAAAAAAATTAACTTAACACTTAAATTTCAATTTCTATTTCCAACTATAACTTATTTTTCATTTTATTTACTTAATTTAAAATTTCACTTTTAATCCAAATCCTCAAATTCAAATTTAAGTTATATTTCAAATTTCAACTTAATCATTTAATTATTTCACATTTTTAACTTGTAGAAAATCATTAACACTTTATAAAAATCATTTTTAATTCAATTTAAATCAAAATATGATAAATTTACATTTTAAAAATATTTTAAAAATTCTAGAAAATATATATATAAACAATGGGTCTGTACGATATTTTCCAACCTTGGTCTAGTGATACGGATAATATATCATTTCAGTCCATAATTTACAAAGAAAAATCCGGGTTCTATCATTTCAAACACACAATCCCAAGTTAAAATGAAATAAATAAAAATCTCTTAGGCCTATCATTTCAGCCCATAATGAATTTTCCCTATCCTAAAGTCCGTTTGGGTATGTATCATTTCAACCCATAGTGATTCTATTCTATAGGGAACTTGTAGTGTGAGAACATATATAAATAAACCATATAGTATCATATAGTAGTAACAGATGTTATGACAGCTTATAAACAGTTGTTGTGTGTGAATACTCATCTCTTAACGCTGGAGTTAACAAAACCAGACACATAAACAAAGATCCTGAAAATACGATAGCACGACTATGGATTCAAGTGAGGAGAGAGCCAAGATGATTATTGTAACAACCCGCATATTTATCGAGTTTGTATTTAAATATTTTATTTAAATATTAACTCGTTAATCGGATTTTGGTCCGAAAAGCTACTTTTTGCAAACGGTCAAATTAGGACTCGAGACCACTTCCATTGAGTTCGAAATGTCGTTTACAACTTTTTAAGTATAAACATCGATAGGTTTAGAGTTAGTGAAATTTCACTAACTTTTCCCGCTTTGGACTTTGGGTTAGTTTAGCCTATTAAGCCCAAGTTCCAACCCTCTTCTCCTCACTCTTCATAAATTTCCTAACTAATCAAGCTTTGGCATTAATGGTGGAGGGAATGGGAAATTAAAACTCCAAGCACAAATTCAATTGCAAATCCAACATTCAACTCCAAATTCAAGTAGAAGATATTGGATTCAAGCTTTGGATTGCTTCTCCTTGCTTTCAAGCTTCATCTTCATAAACTTTAGTGCAAAGGTGAGATTTTTATCTCACAATTCTAGTCTATAACTATATTGGACTGTTGGGAATGATTCCCTATCACTTTTGCATGCACATTTTGCATTTGGTTTGAATCGAATTGGCGAAAAACTCCAATTTTTAGTGTTTTTGGTGAAATTCTGCACTTAGGTCGTTCTGCCTATGCTAGGTCGTTCGCGTGGAAAAGTCTCGGCCTCAAAATAGCTCGTTTCCGACCTTAAAATGGCCTACAACGTTAGGTCGCTCGGCACTCGGAATTAGGTCGTAGGTCGTATGGCTCTTAGGTCGTAGGTCGCGGGCTTTTAGGTCGTTAGGTCGCAAACACTTAGGTCGTTTCTGGCCTTAAATCCCCTATATAGCCTTAGGTCGCTCGCTCTGGCTCCTTAGGTCGTAAGTCGTGGGCCTTTAGGTCGTAGGTCGTCAGGCTGTTAGGCCTTAACTCGTGTGGCCTTGGTTCCTTAAGTCGCTCGACCTTGCCTTCCATTTTTAGGTCGCATGACCTTCTAACCCGCTAGGTCGTTGGACCTATAACCCGTTAGGTCGTTGGGCCTATAACCCTTAGGTCATTAGGCCGTTAACCCACTAGGTCGCATGACCTATAACCTGTTAGGTCGCTCGACCGTTTACTCCGTTAGGTCGTATGACCTTGTTCCACTAAGTCGCTCGACCCTTAGGTCGTAACACTTTAGGTCGCACGCCTTTCACACCATTAAGTCGCGAGTTTAATTAGGTCGCTCGGCCTTAAAACGTTAGGTCGCTTGACCTGTGCTATTGTTAGGTCGCGAGTCTCCCTTAGGTCGCTTGACCTGTGCTTTTGTTAGGTCGCGAGTTCCTTAGGTCGCTCGTCTCCCTTAGGTCGCTTACCTGGTTGAGTCGCACCTCACCTTAGCTCGGCCATGATTAGGTCGCGAGTTTCCTTAGGGTCGCTTACTCCTTTAGGTCGTGACTCTTTAGGTCGAAACTCTTTAAGTCGCTCGATCCTATCCTTCCTTTGGTCTTCACTAGGTCGTACCGTTTTGGTCGGGGCGCTGCCCCCTGGACCCCCGCGACCTGACCGGGCAGGTCGAACCCCGTAAGCGGTGGCGTTGCCCCCGCACCCCCACCTTGGGGTGTTGCCACCCCCCTGGACCCCCCCTCCGTAGGGGATCTTATCTGAAAAACATTGAGCTGATTTCTTTGGATTTTATTCGCATCTCCGTATGCGATCTTTGTGACTGATTGTTTCTACAATTGCTTCTGTGTTTTGTCACTTTATAATATAAAGGTTTCAATACTAGTAGTAAATATCAAAACTCTTTTAACAAACAATTTCAACTCTATTTTTAATAACAAAGCTCTTTTCTTAAACCATTTTCCAATCTATTAGTATATACAAGCCTTTACCTCACTCGGATGAGAAATCTAATTAAACGACTTAGTAAAACAAGTGGTATGAAACGCTTGCGTTCACTTCGTCGGTTAATTCTTGGACTTGTTCGATTGAACCTCTTGTGACAATTTTATTAGTGAAGATTTACAGTTTGTTCGTAAATATTTAAGTTAAGCAAGTGGTTATGGGACATGAAGCTAAACTTCTATATTTACTAGCTTAGTGTAATTGACACTTCTCGTTGATCTTGATGATCGCTTTATGAATTAGACTAGCAATTGCGCGATGTCTCTTTCATTGCAGGGTTAGACTAGACACCACTTGTGTGATTCCATTCACACATACCTTTCTGCTTTTTGGTTAGTCTTGACCTCAATCTGTGTGATTCCATTCACACATGCGGGGTAGCTCCCCTTGGTCTTCGGACCGTCATGTGATAGGCCTCTTTCCCTTTTTATGATTTCTGGATTTCTTGTGTTGATTTTTGGAATTTATCTCTTTGACTTGTCATGAGTACAAGTTTAGGGTATGATGCCCTCTTTGGATCTTTGAGAAGATTCTTGTGATATTGATTTATCTCTTATCGGTTGATCTCCTGTTGATCATTATTTGCATACTTATAGTAGTATGTCTGTATGGATATTTTATGTTTATGCCATATCTTTTATTTTATATCATGTCATCTGATATTTATAGCTAGACTGATCCGTTTATTATTTTCTCAAATAATACTCGGGTCAGACCGAGATGTTACAGGTGCTTCTACTTGACTTCTTCCCAGGGATTCATCACTCTGACTTTTGGCTAGCTGTTTAGATTAGCAGTTTTTGTTGTATACACTTGAGATATAGACTCATAGTTGTATTCTTTTGTATAGCACGTGTTGCTATTCTTTTGTATTATCGTGGATCTTACTGACCACTACTCTGATGTACACTTTCATGTGTTAGTTATATATTCATATCTTCTTCCGCCTTTGTGATATGGATATCTGTGACTGATTTGTGATATGATTATTTCTATGTTTGTTTCCGAAGATTATTTATAGCCACCGTGTGATAAGCAATTACATGGATGGTCGCTCCTCAACAGCCTTATTCTCCGTGCTAGTTGACAGCACTACTCCGGAGTGTTCTTGGCTAGCGTGGGTATAGAGGTGGGGCGTCACAGCTTGGTATCAGAGCGAAACTTCGGAACAATGTAGAATAACTTAACAAGGATCATCGTCCTAAGTCTATCTTAGGAGTCATACCATAGGATTAATTCGAGTCTTCGTACCGATTCATCCTATTTCCTTTATGATTCCTTGTTTTATCTATCAAGATTGCTTGATGTTCATTGGTAAATAACCTTCTTCCTTATCTTCTTTCTTTCTTTCTTTAAGGAGGAGAATGTCTAGACCAGGCCGTCCCAGAACTGGATCATCTGGTGCTGCTCCTCCGGATGGAGTTTTTATGACTGCTCAACAGCTTCTGGATTTAGTAACTAATGCTCAAGCAGCTGGAGCTAACCCGGAACCTACTCACCCAAAGTCGGGATTTGCACTCTTGTGCAGCGATTACACCAACTTGGGTGGGAAGCCCTTCAAAGGTTCGGAAAATATCATCGAGGTCCAGGCTTGGTTAAAATCATGCGATCGAATCTTTTCTCGCATGAACCTTATCGATCTCCACCGCGTTCAGGTGGCTTCCAGCATGCTCCAGGAGAGAGCATTGGACTGGTACGAACTCCTTATTTCAGAAATTAATGAAGCGGATCTCACCTGGGAGCAATTTCAGGGACGCTTCGAGTTAAAGTTTGTACCAGAAGCTGGGAAAGTAACGTTGGCTCGACGTTTTATAGACCTTGTTCAAGGTCAATCCTCTGTGACTGATTACGTCGCAGCCTTCGAGTCGCTTTCCAAATATGGGGTTGAATACATCAACACCCCATTGAAGAAGAACCAGAGGTTCGTTTATGGCTTAAGTAAGAATCTTAAGAAGCCACTGCTCCTGAAACTAGAAGTCGCATTTGATCAACTCGTCGATATCGCTCTTCGTCTTGAAGAGGCTGATAGAGAGAGTGATGTTGAAGTGGAAGGCGCTAAACCAAACTTCAACAACAAGAAGAGGCCAAAAAAATTCAAGGGTCCTTATCCCAACAAAACGGGTAAGCAGGCTACCCTTGCGGCAAAGTCTCCTTCTCCTAGTGGTGCGAGTTGCTTCAACTGTGGGTCTGGGGATCATTATGCGAATAAGTGCTCTAAGCCCAAATCTTGTCGCTATTGTAAGAGCCCGGATCATTACATACATCAATGCCTCAAGCGTAAAGGCAAGAAGGAAGGAAAGTTGAATGTGGCTCAAGCCCCTGGCAACACATCTCGTGGCCAAGGTATTTCTCATTCCATTCTTGATGGTATTATTTTATTTCATGATCAACCTATTAGAGTTCTCTTTGATACGGGTGCATCCCATTCTTTTATATCAAAGGAACTGGTAGACACTTTTTCCTTAAGTGTTACTGCATTGATGACTTCTTTAAAAATTGCGAATCCTGTTGGTGGATCCGCAACTCTTAGTTTGCTTTGTAAAGATGTGGAGATTGTTTTTTGCGATTTTTCTTTCCTAGCCGATTTGCATGTTATGCGTTACTTAGGCTTTGGAATAATTTTGGGAATGGATTGGCTTAACCGTTATCAAGCCCATATCCTATGTCCTGAGCGGACTATTCATCTCCGACATCCGCTATCTGTTAATCAGATTTATGTTAATCTTAAAGATTCAGAATCCTGTTTGGTGGCATCTTTATATTCTTTAAATCCTCGTGATAACGATGATGATGATGATGATGAAGATGATATTATTTCTCGTATTCATGTTGTTCGTGAATTTTCCGACATATTCGAGCCCGTTTTAGGTTTACCACCTAAACGAGCAATTGAGTTCAGAATTAATCTTGTTTCTGGAGCTCAACCTATTACTTGTCCTCCTTATCGCATGTCCAATAAGGAAAATGAGGAGATGCGTAAACAATTATCTGAGTTGGAGACGAGGCAATTTATTCGCTCTAGCTCCTCGCCTTGGGGAGCTTCGGCTATTTTCGTAAAGAAATCCGATGGTACTCTGAGGCTCTGCGTTGATTATCGCAAGCTTAACGATCTTACTATTAAAAATAAATATCCTTTACCTCGGATTGATGATCTATTCGATCAGCTTAGTGGTGCTAAGGTCTTTTCACAATTGGACTTGGCTACCGGTTTCCATCAGCTTCGTATCGCTGAGGATAGCATTCCTTTGACATCATTCCATACTCGATATGGATCTTATGAATGGCTTGTTATGCCATTTGGGTTAACGAATGCTCCAGCTTATTTCGTTGACCTCATGAATCGAGTTTTCAAAGATTTCCTCGATCGGTTTGTTCTCATATTCATTGATGATATTCTAGTGTATTCAAAAACCGAGGAGGAACATGAGAAACATCTTAGGATTGTATTGGAAACACTTAGGAGTAATCAATTAAAGGCAAAATTTTCTAAATGCCACTTTGGGCAATCTCGTGTGAAGTTTCTCGGTCATATTATTTCCGAATCCGGGATATCCGTGGATCCTTCAAAGATCGAAGCGATTCAAGATTGGAAGAGACCGGAGAGTGTGACAAAGATTCGTAGTTTTCTCGGATTGGCGGGCTATTACCGCCGTTTTATTAAAGACTTTTCTAAGATTGTCGTGCCTCTTACTGGCTTGACTAAGAAGGGAGTTAAATACATTTGGTCGGACAAATGTGAAGCCTCTTTTCAGAAATTGAAAGAACTCCTTTCCGATGCTCCTATTCTTGTGATTCCCGAGGGGAATCAAGATTTTGTTGTTTATACCGATGCTAGTCACGTTGGTTTGGGTGCCGTTCTTATGCAAAAAGAACGTGTTGTTGCTTATGCTTCTAGGCAATTGAAGCCGGCCGAGACTAGATATGCCACACATGATCTAGAGCTCGCGGCTATTGTTTTCGCCCTTCGAATGTGGCATCATTATCTATTGGGAGAGAAATTTATTCTTTACACGGATCATAAGTCTTTGAAATATTTGTTTTCTCAAAAAGAACTTAATTTACGTCAACAGCGTTGGCTCGAGTTCCTTGCACCTTATGATCTTGATATTCTTTATACCCCCGGTAAGGGTAATCGTGTCGCCGATGCTCTTAGCCGTAAGCAACAAGCCGTTGTTTCTATGATGATATCCGAATGGAACGATCTCGAGATCTTATCCACTTGTGAGATTCGAGAGCGCGTATCCGATTTATGCTCATCGCTAGTTTTATGTAGCCTTGAGGCTCATCCTTCTCTTTTAGACCGCATTCTTGAAGCTCAAGGGCTAGATTCTGAATTGGCTCTTCTTGGCAAAAATGTTAAGGATAAAATTGATATTGAAGGTTTGAAAGACTTTGATATTGATTCTCGTGGCGGCATTCAAAAATTTGGTAGACTTATCGTACCAAATATTGGAGATCTTCGTAAAGATATTTAGAAGATTCCCATCGTTCTAAATTCACCATTCATCCTGGTAGTAGTAAAATGTACGCTGATATGAAGCGATTTTATTATTGGGAGGGAATGAAATCTGATATTGCTAACTTTGTTAAGTGTTGCATGACTTGCCAACTTGTCAAGGCCGAACATCAAAGGACTGGTGGGTTATTGCAACCTTTAGAAATTCCAATTTGGAAGTGGGATCAAATTTCCATGGACTTTATAGATGGCCTTCCCCGTTCTCGTTCGGGTCATGATAGCTTATGGGTGATTGTTGATAGACTTACTAAATCCGCCCATTTTATTCCGGTTCGGTCTAACCGAACCGTTCCTCTTTTGGCCAAACTATTTGTCAAGGAAATTGTAAGATTGCATGGAGTTCCTACTTCTATTGTTAGCGATCGTGATCCATTGTTTACTAGTGGATTTTGGAAGAGTCTTCAAAAAGCTTTAGGAACGAAGCTTAATTTTAGCACCGCTTATCACCCCCAGTCCGATGGACAAACCGAGCGTGTGAATCAAACTCTTGAAGATCTTCTTCGTGCTTGTGTGCTTGATTTTGGTGGAAGTTGGGAAGATCATATTTCACTTGTTGAATTTTCCTATAATAATAGCTTCCAATCTAGTATTGGTATGGCACCTTTCGAGGCACTCTACGGAAGGCCATGCCGATCTCCTTCTTGTTGGCTTGAGGCCGGTGAGAAGCTGGTTTTAGGTCCAGACTTTATTCGTGATTCCACGGAAAAGATTGAACTTATTCGACATAGGATGAAAGAAGCCCAGTGTAGACAAAAATCCTATGCCGATAACCGAAGAAGGAAATTAGAATTTTCTGTTGGGGATCCTGTTTTTATTCGTGTTTCACCTATGAAGGGTGTTGTACGTTTCAGTCGATCGGGGAAGTTAGCACCTCGATATATTGGGTCATTTCTATCACTGAACGTATTGGTTCCATGGCTTATCGCCTTGCATTGCCGGCTCAGTTTTCTGCTATGCATGATGTATTTCACGTTTCTCAATTACGGAATGCCTTCGGGATTCCGATTCTATTCTTGAGCCTGCTGTTGTGGAAGAAATTGAAGTTTCGCCGAATTTAACTTATGAGCAGCATCCTATTCGAGTTATAGCTTCTGAGGTTAAACGACTTCGAAATAAAGATGTTCCGCTTGTGAAAGTTCAATGGTCCTCAAATCCTAAGGATTGTTCTTGGGAATCCAGAGAATTCATCGAGCGTACACATCCGGACTTGCTTACTCCTTCTCCTAGAGGTGAACTTCTTATTCCAAAATTCCTCTTGTGTTAATATGCTTTTATGGTTGTTACTTTTTATTTCCATCTTATATATATTGCAAGGACGCAATTTCTTTAAGGAGGGGAGTCTGTAACAACCCGCATATTTATCGAGTTTGTATTTAAATATTTTATTTAAATATTAACTCATTAATCGGATTTTGGTCCGAAAAGCTACTTTTTGCAAACGGTCAAATTAGGACTCGAGACCACTTCCATTGAGTTCGAAATGTCGTTTACAACTTTTTAAGTATAAACATCGATAGGTTTGGAGTTAGTGAAATTTCACTAACTTTTCCCGCTTTGGACTTTGGGTTAGTTTAGCCTATTAAGCCCAAGTTCCAACCCTCTTCTCCTCACTCTTCATAAATTTCCTAACTAATCAAGCTTTGGCATTAATGGTGGAGGGAATGGGAAATTAAAACTCCAAGCACAAATTCAATTGCAAATCCAACATTCAACTCCAAATTCAAGTAGAAGATATTGGATTCAAGCTTTGGACTGCTTCTCCTTGCTTTCAAGCTTCATCTTCATAAACTTTAGTGCAAAGGTGAGATTTTTATCTCACAATTCTAGTCTATAACTATATTGGACTGTTGGGAATGATTCCCTATCACTTTTGCATGCACATTTGCATTTGGTTTGAATCGAATTGGCGAAAAACTCCAATTTTTAGTGTTTTTGGTGAAATTCTGCACTTAGGTCGTTCTGCCTATGCTAGGTCGTTCGCGTGGAAAAGTCTCGGCCTCAAAATAGCTCGTTTCCGACCTTAAAATGGCCTACAACGTTAGGTCGCTCGGCACTCGGAATTAGGTCGTAGGTCGTATGGCTCTTAGGTCGTAGGTCGCGGGCTTTTAGGTCGTTAGGTCGCAAACACTTAGGTCGTTTCTGGCCTTAAATCCCCTATATAGCCTTAGGTCGCTCGCTCTCGCTCCTTAGGTCGTAAGTCGTGGGCCTTTAGGTCGTAGGTCGTCAGGCCGTTAGACCTTAACTCGTGTGGCCTTGGTTCCTTAAGTCGCTCGACCTTGCCTTCCATTTTTAGGTCGCATGACCTTCTAACCCGCTAGGTCGTTGGACCTATAACCCGTTAGGTCGTTGGGCCTATAACCCTTAGGTCGTTAGGCCGTTAACCCACTAGGTCGCATGACCTATAACCTGTTAGGTCGCTCGACCGTTTACTCCGTTAGGTCGTATGACCTTGTTCCACTAAGTCGCTCGACCCTTAGGTCGTAACACTTTAGGTCGCACGCCTTTCACACCATTAAGTCGCGAGTTTAATTAGGTCGCTCGACCTTAAAACGTTAGGTCGCTTGACCTATGCTATTGTTAGGTCGCGAGTTCCTTAGGTCGCTCGTCTCCCTTAGGTCGCTTGACCTGTGCTTTTGTTAGGTCGCGAGTTCCTTAGGTCGCTCGTCTCCCTTAGGTCGCTTACCTGGTTGAGTCGCACCTCACCTTAGCTCGGCCATGATTAGGTCGCGAGTTTCCTTAGGGTCGCTTACTCCTTTAGGTCGTGACTCTTTAGGTCGAAACTCTTTAAGTCGCTCGATCCTATCCTTCCTTTGGTCTTCACTAGGTCGTACCGTTTTGGTTGGGGCGCTGCCCCCTGGACCCCCGCGACCTGACCGGGCAGGTCGAACCCCGTAAGCGGTGGCGTCGCCCCCGCACCCCCACCTTGGGGTGTTGCCACCCCCCTGGACCCCACCTCCGTAGGGGATCTTATCTGAAAAACATTGAGCTGATTTCTTTGGATTTTATTCGCATCTCCGTATGCGATCTTTGTGACTGATTGTTTCTACAATTGCTTCTGTGTTTTGCCACTTTATAATATAAAGGTTTCAATACTAGTAGTAAATATCAAAACTCTTTTAACAAACAATTTCAACTCTATTTTTAATAACAAAGCTCTTTTCTTAAACCATTTCCCAATCTATTAGTATATACAAGCCTTTACCTCACTCGGATGAGAAATCTAATTAAACGACTTAGTAAAACAAGTGGTATGAAACGCTTGCGTTCACTTCGTCGGTTAATTCTTGGACTTGTTCGATTGAACCTCTTGTGACAATTTTATTAGTGAAGATTTACAGTTTGTTCGTAAATATTTAAGTTAAGCAAGTGGTTATGGGACATGAAGCTAAACTTCTATATTTACTAGCTTAGTGTAATTGACACTTCTCGTTGATCTTGATGATCGCTTTATGAATTAGACTATGTTAACCCTGCCTCGGTTACGACTCAGTGGTCCAGTATGTGGAGATGGCGCCGACTCAGGACTTAAAGGGATAGCCGACCTAACTGATTAACAAGGTGGCCGACTTAAATCGATACCGACTTAACTGGTTAAGGAGCATGCCGACCCAATGCCTTCACATAGATGCCGACCTAGTGCTTCAGAAGGAACTGGCCTAACGACTCAAGAAATAACAAAGGATCCAACTTAACATGGTGCCGACCTAACTGCCTAATGGAGTTGCCGACCTAACTGCTTAACAAAGGATCCGACTTAACATGGTGCCGACCTAACTGCCTAATGAAGTTGCCGACCTAATTCGATCCGACTTAAGGACTTAACATGTTTACCGACCTAACTGAGTGGAACAAGTTCACGACTTACACTTGTGTCGTGACCGACTCATGGTCTGTGCTAGGATGTGCGCGACCTGGGCAAGGGAGTTAGTTCACGTTTAGCTCGTCAATTCATTAAATCGGCAATGACCTATTTGAGCATGCACTTCCCATTTAAGTCGGAGGCCATGCATCAGAGAGAGGGAACGACCTACGACCTGGCTTGACCCGGTGACGACTTTGGACTTGTGCAAATTCAGCGAAGAAAGATCAACTCAGCTAGATCATAGTGGTGCTCCCATAAGTCGGCCACGACTTAGCTGGGTCGGGGGCGATTCAGAACCGGTTACGACTTAGCTTAGGTCCAAGATCTTTGCCTATAAATACCAACCTACCTCCAACATTAAGGGGACTTTTTGGTCGATCAATTTCAAGCGCCATTACTCTGCCGAATTCCAGACTACTTCAACACTTAAAGCTTTTGAGATTCAAAGAACGTCTAAAAGAACTTCATAAAGAAATCATCTACATCCACCATGGATTTGAAGATTTTTGTCAACATCGAAGTTTGAGCTACTTGTTCTAAGTCTTTTGTAATTCAAAGTGTATTGTACTTGAGAAGATTTGTATCAACTTGTAACGTGATCATCAATAAAAGTACTTAAAGTGGACGTAGGCTATACCCATAAGCCGAACCACTATAAAATTGCTGTTGTTTACTGCTTTTCCGCTATTACTTGCTTATAATTCTTTCCCGATCTATCGGGTGGTGCTTTCACAACTACACATCGCACACCGGGGTGTTAGCGTTCAAATTTAAGCGTTAACATTTTGGTGCTTTCATTGAGAGTTTAACTCAGGACAGCTGTCATCATTGCTTCGCAGAGATTTGAAGAAAGAATTTCCTTAAAAACCAGAAGTATATCTGGGATTATGGCTCCTGGAAGGAAAAGTAGATCTATCAGATCTGGGAACATTCAAGAGGGAACCTCCGCTTCCCCTGTGCCTAATCTACCCACTCCGTCTGTTGGAGTTACAAAAGCGGAATTGGATGCTGTGATTCTAGGGCTAAACCAGCAGATAAACGCCCAAAATGCACAACTAGAGGCTCAAAGTGCCCAGAATGCTCTGATTCTGAATAAGTTGAACGACTTACTTGGGGCAAACAATCAACCGGCTGGTAATGAAAGGAACTATGCTGGCAACATTCATGATGTTAATGAAAGGAATGCTCCTGAAAGGCCTACCAGTCCCTTTGAGCAGGCAGTACCTGAGGCCGGTGGATCTAGAACTCGGCATGATGAAGAATATCTTTCTGGAATGGTCCGGCAGATCATGAAAGAAAGTATGCAAAGGGTTGAAGATGAGAAGGAATAGGGTTTCGCTCCAAGCAAAACTCCGTTTACTGAAAGAATCTTAAAGGCGGAATTTCCAAGGAAGTTTGTCCCTCCGACCATCCCAGCTTACAAAGGGACAAGTGATCCAAACGAATTTTTGTATAAATATGATTGGCACATGACAGGTGCCAGAGCTTCTGACGAAATAAAGTGCCGATATTTCCCCGTATACCTTGAAGGTGTGGCTCTACTATGGTTTACCAAGCTGCCAGTCCGATCTATAGATCAGTTTTCAGACTTGACCAGAAAATTCAAGGAGCAGTTTAGACTTTATGCTTCCAAGGCCAAGGATATCATGTCACTGTCCAGTTTAGAGCAGAGTCCTGGTGAGTCTATCAGATCTTTCTTGAACCGTTTCAATATAGCACTGGCTGAGGTGGACAATGCTGAACCACGAATGATATTGACTTATCTGATGAGGGCTATTGATAAGTCAAGCGAATTTGGGAAATGGTTAAATATGAAGGAGCCAACCTCTCTCGAAAAGTTCTACAAAAAAGCAGATGAATTCATTCGCTTGGAAAGCCGTCCTTTACCAGTAAAGACAGTGTTGGAAAAAGCAGAAGACAACACTGTCGCTCCACGCAAGAATGAATCGGTGGGGCAAAAAAGGGAGAATAGTAATGGGAAGAAACAGGGTAATCTGAAGAAGCCCCGATCCTTCAAGCCATCAGAATATACTCCATTATCACATACACCGGAGCACATCTACCTGGCCACTAAAGATTCCGTCGATTTCCCTAAACCTATCCCTTTGAGAACCGGGAGAAAAGCCATACAAAGTGGGAAATTCTGCCGCTTCCACAATCAACCAGGTCATGAAACTGATGAATGCCGCCAGCTGAAAAATCTGATTGAAGAGTTGCTAAGAGAAAACAAGTTGCAGCAATTCGTGAAAAAGAATAGCAACAATCCTGCATCGTCGAGTCAGGGGCAGCATGCTCCTGTTCATCAGCCTGGGGCAGGTGAGAAAGCTACGGGGCATGAATCTGGAAGGCCCGTTATCAATGTCATTTCAGGAGGACCTCACCCAGCTGGCAAGAGTTGGGGTGAGATGGAGAGATATTCCAGGGCTTTGAAATATGCTCCAGCCGAAGAAAACGTCTTTGTTCTAGAAGACACTACGCCCCTTAAACAACAGAAAACTTTCAGTGATGATATTATTTTCAGAGCCAGAGATTCTACAGGTATTGAAGCTCCTACTTTAGATCCCTTGGTCATCTCGGCTGGTATTGGACCAGCCATTGTCAGAAGAGTCCTCATTGACTGCGGAGCATCATGTAATATCCTCTTCAAAAAGACATTTGACCAGATGAAAATCCCTATGATCGATGTGCAAGCCTCATCACAGAAAATCGTTGGCTTCACTGGAGAGCCAAAGCAACCAGTAGGAACCATCGATCTGTTTGTAGAACTTGGGGAAGAAGAAAGGAAAGTGGTCCGAAAGCAGACCTTTGTGATCGTCGATGAATATTCTGCTTATAATGCTTTTCTTGGCCGTCCAACACTCGCAGCATTCAAAGCTATCCTAGCCCCGTGGTGCCTCACTATTAAATTCCCTACTGACAATGGAGTAGGAGTTATAAAAGGAGATCAAAATGCTGCGCGAGAATGCTATTTGACAGAGCTGCGAGAGGCAAGAAAAAGAGAAATGGGAAAGGATGCGGCAACTCTAGTCCGCATCAAGGAACCAGCCTTGTAGCAATTACAGAGCGGACCCTGCACTGGCGAGCACAGCGGGGCACGGAAAGAAATGGATCCCAGAAAAGCCAGTACAGGGGAGAATAGAGTGGTACCGGTGGAAACGACAGTTCCGGTACCTGTTGACCCAAAAGACCCAAATAAGGTGTTGAATGTGGGTTCACAGCTTAATGTGTCAATTCAGAATATCTTGATATCTTTCCTGAAGGCAAATCTGGATGTCTTTGCTTGGACTCATGCCGATATGTGTGGAATATCCCCAGAAGTTGCAGTACACGCTCTGAATATTGACCCAAAGTTTACGCCAGTTAAACAGAAAAGAAGAACCCAAGTCCAGAAAGGTCAGTAGCATTAAAAGAAGAAGTTGATCGACTCATGGAAAATAACTTCATCAAAGAATCTACATATCCAAATTGGGTTTCAAATCCTATGTTGGTCAAGAAAGCTAATGGAAAATGGAGAGCGTGCATTGATTTTTCTGATCTAAACAAGGCTTGCCCCAAAGATTGTTTCCCATTACCCAGGATCGATCAACTGGTAGACGGAACTGCGGGACATGAATTGTTATCTTTCATGGATGCCTACTCCGGTTATAACCAAATCATGATGCATGAGCCGGATCAGGAGGATACAAGCTTTATTACAGATGTTGGACTTTATTGCTACAGAGTTATGCCCTTCGGATTGAAAAACGCAGGGGCAACCTACCAAAGACTTGTTAATGCTATGTTCAAACCGCAATTGGGCAAAACTATGGAAGTCTACGTCGACGACATGTTAGTGAAGTCCAGGAAAGCAGCGGATCACATTGAACACTTAGCAGAAATGTTCGCAGTCCTCCGGAAATACAGAATGAAGCTTAACCCCCTGAAATGTACATTTGGGGTCGAATCCGGAAAGTTCTTAGGTTTTATCGTCAGTGCTAGGGGCATTGAGGCTAGTCCAGCTCAAATTACTGCCTTGAAAGAAGTTAAAGCTCCTAGAACAAAGAAGGAATTGCAGAGTCTCAACGGAAAGATCGCCGCCCTGAGTCGGTTCATTTCCAAAGCTACTGATAAATGCATCCCATTCTTCGATGCCCTGAAGAAAGGAAAGAAGAACTTTGAATGGACTCCCGAATGCCAAAAAGCTTTTGAAGAGTTGATCCGTCATATGGAAACGCCTCCGATACTTTCTAGACCAGGCAATGGTGAGGATCTTCTTATATACTTGGCAGTATCATCTCATGCTCTAAGTGCAGCGCTGATACGGGAAGACAAAAGGATTCAACATCCAGTTTACTATATCAGCAAAAGACTCACTGGGGCAGAGCTGAATTACTCCAAGTTGGAAAAACTCGCCTATTGCCTACTAGTTGCATCTAGGAAACTGAGGCAATATTTCCAAGCTCATCCTATCAAAGTGCTCACTGATCAACCTCTAAAGCAAGTCCTATTTCGCCCAGAAACTTCGGGTCGCCTTCTAAAATGGAACATTGAACTCAGTCAATATGACATCACTTATCATCCCCGAAAAGCAATCAACGGACAAGCTTTAGCTGATTTCATTGCAGAATTCACAGAGAAAGATAATGGTGAGGAAAAAGCGATCAATGATTCTCCAATCCAGTGGAAGATGTATGTTGATGGCGCAAGAAATGACTACTGTTCTGGAGCCGGAGTGGTACTTGAAACTCCTGATGGTCGATCATTATGTTATGCACTAAGACTGGAATTCCCATCAACAAACAATGAAGCAGAATATGAAGCTCTTATTGCAGGTCTGAAAATCGCTAAAGAGCTAAACATTCGAGCATTACAAATTTTCAGTGATTCTCAGCTTATCGTATGCCAAGTCAAGAAGGAATTTCAAGCAAAAGGTGGAAACCTGCCTTCCTACTTGTCAAAGGCTTGGGAACTCCTATATGAACTCGATCACTATTCAATAAGCCACATTCCTCGGGAAGAGAATATGAAGGCAGATTCCCTCGCAAAGTATTCAAGTTCTGGTGAAGCTCAACTATTGGGATTGGTCCCTGTAGAAGTCCTTTCAGCGCCAAGTATAGACGAGATGGATATAGACTGGATTATGAATGTATCTCAAGAACAAGAGTCATGGATGACTCCAATACTGGATTACCTACTCAGGGGTTCTCTGCCAGAAAACTCGATAGAAAGACGAAAGCTTCTAAGGAAGGCCTCTCGCTATGTAATTCAGGATGGCCGATTGTACAGACGGGGATTCTCAATGCCATTGCTTCGATGTGTATCCCGGGAAGAGTCCAAAACAATCCTAGCTGAAGTGCATGGAGGAGAATGCGGTGATCATTCAGGTGGTCAAACACTAGCAAAGAAAATTCTCCGATACGGATATTTTTGGCCAGAAATTAATCGGGATGCTGCAGATTACTCCCGAAAATGTGACAAATGCCAAAGATATGCCAAAATTCCTAGAGCACCTTCTACCGAACTCACACAGATGGTCAGTCCATGGCCATTTGCAATTTGGGGAATGGATCTCATTGGGCCGCTACCAACTGCTAAATCAGGGATTAAATACGCTATTGTTGCAGTTGATTATTTTACTAAGTGGGCTGAAGCTGAACCATTGGCTACTATCACTTCTAAGAAAATGATAAGCTTTGTGACCAAGAATATCATTTGCAGATACGGTGTGCCTCAGAAAATAATCACAGACAATGGTACTCAGTTTGAAAGCGAGGAATTCCATGATTTTTGCAAACGATTCAAAATCCAGAAAAGCTTTTCGGCAGTAGCTCATCCGCAGGCAAACGGGCAAGTGGAAGCAGTGAACAAGATCATCAAATCAACCATCAAAAAGCAACTCGAAAGAGCAAAAGGTGGTTGGGTCGATAAACTACCACTTGCACTATGGGCATACAGAACTACTCACAAAACTGCAACTGGGCATACTCCTTTTTCGTTAGCATACGGATCGGAAGCAATGATCCCGGTTGAAACAGAGGTCCCTTCACACAGAAGAATCCATTTCAATCAAGCAGAAAATGAAAAGCTACAACTGGAAGCGCTGGATCTCCTTGATGAAAAAAGAGATGAAGCTAACCTCAGAGTTGCAGCTCATCAGCAAAGGATAGCCAGACATTTCAATTCCAAAGTTCGTCAACGCAGCTTTGAAATTGGAGATCTAGTCCTGAAAAGAATTATGACTGCGACAGGTGTGTTTGGGCCAAATTGGGAAGGATCGTATGTAATAGGTCAGAAACTTCTTGACGGCACATTCAAGCTCACCACTGTTGATGGAGATCAAATTCCAAGGGCATGGAACGGCAATCACTTGCGTCCATACTTTACTTGAAAATTTTGTTGAAACATTGTAAAAAGAATTATGAATGTATGATTCTTGTAATTGAAAGCAATTGTGAAACTGATGCAAGTAAATAATGAAAGAATATAAAGTGGATGTAGGCCCAATTTCATGGCCGAACCACTATAAATCTTGTGTTCCTTATTATCATTATATGTTTGCTTTGTTTTCGATATAAAAATACATAAAATGTATTGCTGAAATATCGATTTAAATTTTTGCAGACAATGGAGATAAAACTTGCGCATAATAAGACCGAGCGATTCTCACCATCATTCAACAAACAAATTTCAAGTCACAAAGACCCCGAATTCAAATCCTAGATAGGAAATACTTCAATTGAACGGCTAATGATTTCGATAGAAACGAGCCCTTGCTGATAAATTGAGATTGTTTGAACAAACAAACATCCAATTAGGAAGCTAGTGCCCGTTCTCACGAACTTGCCTGGCAATGAAGTACACTTCCTTGGATTAAACAAGCCACTTGTGAGAAAAAGGGGAATGAAAACTTGAAAAGAAAAAAAAGAGGATCGCTGAAAAGGCATAAGCAAGTGAACAGAGGAACAACCAAAGCTACCATCAGCGGCACAAGTCCTCTTCGGAGGCGCAACTCTTCGGAGGATAAAAGACCTCTAATGGGTCATACGCCACAAAAAAGAAAGTTCTCTACTCAACAAAAAAGATTGGAGGAGTCATGACCCTCCAACCATGAGAGAGTAACTTCCAGGCGATGAAAACCCTCTCTGAGGCACATTTCACCAGGAGTTGAAGTGTTATAACCGCTCTTCGGAATTTCACTTCACCAGAGTTGAAATGCAAACAAAATAAAAGCCCTCTTCGGAGGCCCATTTCACCAGGAGTTGAAGTGTTATAACCGCTCTTCGGGATTTCACTTCACCAGAGTTGAAATGTAAACAAAATAAAAGCCCTCTTCGGAGGCCCATTTCACCAGGAGTTGAAGTGTTATAACCGCTCTTCGGGATTTCACTTCACCAGAGTTGAAATGTAAACAAAATAAAAGCCCTCTTCGGAGGCACGTTTCGCCAGGAGTTGAAGTGTAGCAACCGCTCTTCGGAATTTCACTTCACCAAAGATTGAAATGCAAAAACAAAGACCTTCTTGAAAGCCCACGTTTCACCAAGATTGAAATAAAACTTCCAAGTGTTGAAACGTGAAAAGGCTTTCTTCGAAGGCACAACTCTTTGGGGGTACACGTTTCACCGAGATTGAAATAAAACTTCCAAGTGTTGAAACGTAAAAAATCCCTCCTTAGAGGTACGACCCCCTCCCGGGGACACAATCAAGAAAAAAGACCTCTTTGGAAGCACACGTTTCACCGAGATTGAAATAAAACTTCCAAGTGTTGAAACGTGAAAAGGCTTTCTTCGAAGGCACAACTCTTTAGGGGTACACGTTTCACCGAGATTGAAATAAAACTTCCAAGTGTTGAAACGTGAAAAATCCCTCCTCAGAGGTACAATTTTGTATTAAAAAAAAATCCTCATCAAAAGCGTACTTTAACTTTCAAATGGAA